>OX383919.1:6090879-7473557 GCA_947532125.1 Saturnia pavonia | reverse complement strand
TGGGTTAATATCCAATATCTAGCCGATGAAGACTCGTTAGAAGACTCCAAGTTAGAAGTGGTTGCAGAATATTTGAAAAGTAAATAAAACAATATATATTTTGGTTTTCAATAATCTTATTGCTTTTAATCATCATATTATATTTGGATATAACATAAGAATATTCGTAATATCAATAGACAGTATTTGTTTACAATGAAACAAACTATCAGTATAATAGAAAATAATAAGTATTGTACTGTATAAAATATACCATACAGATTTCAAATAAATATCTAACGTAAACTCAATTTGAGCTACGCATATATAAAAAATTATAAAGAAAACAATTTTACAGAATATATCTTCCTAAATAGAACATCTGGCCATTGAACACTATGTCCAGGGTTCAAGCATTAGCACGCACAAATTAATTTACCACAATTCACTTAAATTTACTAATTTGTGTTTCATTAACAATCATATCAAGTAATGATCAAGGAAAACACCACATAGATACTATCAATTACTCCACCTTTGAAATTTTGAATAGTCAATACTGGTCTGGTGTTTAAGGCGCCAGCTTCTCTCAAGAAGCCTTCGCTTTATACTGGAGCATTCACAGGTAATATTATAACAGTTCCTGTATAACAAAATATCACACAAAACAAAATACCCTATTCTACTTATCACTATTATTTTCAGAATCGAAAATTTGTATTTTCGTTTCAAAAACAAGATTCATTATTTCTTTTTTTAACATTAATACATGTCTTCTAGATGTTATCTCTCGTAACTCGCACGCTATAGTTTCCCCGAAAGTGGAAAATTCATCCTTATTATGTTTATTAATTATAGCATTGGATGCGGCTTTCAATAAATTGAGTGTACCTAATTGTCTACGTTTAAAAACACCTCTAGGTTGAGATTGTCGAGTGTTTCGTAATGGACTCTCCGACTGATTTATATTTTCATCTATCACAGAAATTTCTTCTTCAGAACTTTCCATTTTAGTAGTAATCTGAAATGAGCAAAGTAATTGTTATTGTCCTAGCTGTCCAGATCAATAGATTAACGAAAATAAATAGCAAGGGGTTTTGAGAATATCCTCTATGTGTGTGTGTATGCATTAAATGGGATAGATAAAGCCATTGTAATATTTCAAGATAATTTTGTATGTGGTTCCTTAAATAGTTTCTAAGCATAACTTTGCTCACCTAAGTGTTAACCGGCTAAGTCCATTTTAATCAAGAACTAATTTTGAACTTTATTATAAACATTTAGATCAATATTGATCGAAGATTAAAAAAAATAAAAAAGGTGTGTGTGAAATTCACACACGATAGAAGTGAAACTTCATTTTAAAAGACATTTTCTATTTTATTTAAACAGTGTGCAATATACATACACACAGACATTTACTCTCTCGCTCTGGCTCACACAAAGAGGAGATACCGATAATGTGCCTTTAACATTTAACTCTTGGAAGTCGCATAAGAAGTTTCACTTCAATAATAGTTCTAATTTACAAATAAAAGGTTTTATTGCATTAATATAGTTTTTATTTTAGCACTATTTAGTCATTATCAGTTTACATTTTAATGTAAGTACAAAAGTAGTTTTAAATTGGAAATGTTAACATATTAGAGCAACAGCATGTATTATAAAACCAAACAGTGGATAAACAGAAATTTTTAAATACAGTAACAAGAATATCAACCTTCAGTTAGAATCACACCCCAACCTATCAAATAAACAGTACAACATTAAACACTATTTATTGTTTAATGCTTAAATTAAATGTTTTTCACATTAATTACACCAACATGTCATAATTCAGAAATAAGAACAAGATTAGCTGTTATAAGTAATCAGGCCCAAAAAGTAATTAGAAGGCAAAGAATTACAGAACTCCACTTACCATTAAAGGATCCATGATAAGACGTGAAGCGTTGAAGTCTTTTAAGAAATTGAGATATTTAAACGCGTACCATTTAGATTGTACCTCTTTTGAACCAGCTCTCGATTTCATTTTTAGTTTGTGAATTTCTCTATTATACTGTGTTCTTAAGGATAACATTTTCTTTTCAACAGCACTAACACTCACGTCCATTTCTCGGGCTAGATGTGAAATAGCTTCACGGCGTTTTTCTCTGTCTTTATAATCACTTATTTTATTATTCCACAGGCACGGAAAATTATACCAGAGTTCAATAAATTTCAATGTATCATTTTTCATCCATTCCATGTTAAGATAACGTGTTTAGATAATAACATAAACAAGTTATAAAAACAAGTTGCGAGACTTATACATTTTTTTCGAACTGACTATACTGTTAGCCTTAGGGGCCCTGGAGCCTTTACGGCTTTTACAGCTTTACCGGGCTTGAGACTTATACATGATATTATAAGCAAATCGTAGAAAGCATTGCTTTCAAAGCAAGTTTCACAACGCAATGTGAATAAAACAAATGTCAAAGTTGTCAAACTTGACATTCAACAATAACAACTCTATTATTTATACTGAAAAATAACTGCTTTGTCTGTCTAAATTGTAATTTTCTTGTGTATGTTTGTATGTTTCTTATGTGTATGCTTGTAATTTTGTTGTGTATAATTGTCACCTAACCTTGATGTTTTATGTTTAGTTAATATGTGGTGTGTCTGTTTTGTATTTTTATAAACAGCAAGGACTGGGTAAAATTTATATCAACACGCAATCGATTTTTGATACAATCTCCTTCATTTATTGTTCTATCTATGTGACATTGGCGGAATTGTGAGCGTTGCAATTTTAGAAGAAGAAGAACTCTTTCATAATAAGATTTCATTTACAGAAGTGTATTTATGTATAGACAATAATAATGATTTGATGAATGAATTAATTAATGAATGATACCTCTCCAACACACCAATTTACAGAAAATAAAACATTGAAACAAATAATGAGACTTAAGCCAGAAAAAAGCCCAGGAACGGATGGAATCACAAACGAATGTATCAAGGTTGCGAAGACTCTACTAATGACACCAATCACTATCCTATGGAATAAAATACTCGGTGAAGAAGCTGTGCCACATCAATGGATGGCATCGGAAATTATACTACTGTATAAAAAAGGTCACCCAGCTGATATAGGCAACTACCGTCCTATAAGCCTAATATCTTGTTTTTATAAACTTTTTGCCTCCTGTCTACTTGAAAGGATTGCCCCAGTCATCGATACTCACCAACCGATCGAACAAACCGGTTTCAGAAGCGGTTTCAGCACGATGGATTATATTCAAGTGGTTGACCAGGTGATAGAAAAATATTTAGAATTTAATAAACCCCTGTACTTAGCTTTCATCGACTACAAAAAAATTTTGATTCAATTTCACACGAGAGCATCTGGGGTTCGCTGAAAGCACTAAACATAAATGGAAAGTATATAAATATCCTAAAAAATTACTCCAAAAAATTTACTCTAACAGCACAAGTAGAGTCAAACTGGATAGAGTAGGCGAAGTAATAAACATAAAGAGAGGCGTCCGGCAAGGAGACCCGATCTCACCAAAATTATTCATAGCCGTCTTACAACACGTAATGGGAGAGCTGCCATGGTCCAATCAAGGTATTAATATAAATGGGAATTTTTTAAGTCATTTCAGATTTGCCGGTGACATAATTTTATTTTCGGAAACCCCTCACCAATTAAACAAAATGGTAAGTGAATTAAACCAGACTAGTATAAAAACTGGTTTGGAAATGAATCTGGAAAAAACTAAAATTATGTCTAACCGCAGTGCAACGCCCATATTAACAAATATCACACCTCTCGAGTTTGTCAACCACTACATTTACTTAGGAAAGCAAATCTCCTTTAGTAAGGAAAGAAACACTGAAGAACTTAACCGAAGAGTGGCGATTACCTGGAACAAGTTCTGGCACCATAAGGAAATACTTAAATCGCAACTTCCGTTACCGACCAAGAAAATAGTTATGGATACAGGACTTCTACCGTGCCTCACCTATGGATCCCAAACTTGGACCTTCGATCTCAAAACCAGGAACAAACTTCAGACTACCCTGAGAAGAATGGAAAGAAGTTGCCTAGGTATAAAACTGACGGATAAGGTAAAGAAAGTTGACATTCGAAAGAGGTCAAAATTATGCGATGCCTTATCTTTCGCAATGAAGGCTAAATGGAAGTGGGCGGGTCACGTAGCCCGTTACAAAGGACGATAGATGGACTTTACGGTTAGTAAAGTGGTCTGGGCCAAAAGGCACCAGATCAAGAGGTCGACCAAGAGCCAGATGGAGAGACGAAATTGTAGCGTGCGCGGGCGGAAGTTGGCTAGACAAAGCTAATGACAGAGAAGAATGGAATTCCTTGGGGGAGGCTTTTACCCGAACGGGGTCCATGCATTAAATAATTATGTAGTTGGTAATCAAAGCAATTAATTAAGCAAAATATAATTTATAATTAGAAACCAAATTCATCTTAGTGTATCAAATGTAATGTAATTTAATATTCAATATGTACCTATGCATGGAATTAAATAAAGCTTTATTATTATAGTACACGCGAGCGGAGCCACGGGCACAGCTAATATATTAATAACATTATTATAGCAATTTTATTATTATAATTATTTTATAATTTTAGTTGCATTCTTATGTTAGTATAAGAAGACACATTTATGATCAAGTGACCATGTAAGTTATAGCGTGCGAAATAATTATTGACATCAATAATTGTAATAAAAAAAGAGACATAAAAGAAAATCTTACCTTTTATAGATAAGGAAATGCGTCATAAGAAGAAGCACTCGTTCGTGTATTATAGGATAAGTGGATGATATATTCCTTTGCAATCTTTCTACGGGCCTTGTCTCTTTTAATGTATGCAATCTGAAATTAATTATACAATTTGAACGTTTTCTCGATTATCAGATATTTATTTCAAAATTTATAGAATATACAAATACATGTACAGTTAAGGGGGTTCACATATAGTAAAAGTACACAATAGTGACATCGCATTAAAACAAAATTTAAAAAGAATCGGAAACTACTTAAAGAAATTTCTTTGTATTTCATCATCATCACCATTACAAGCGAAAGACGTCCACTGCTGAACATAGGGCTCCCCCCCAAAGATCTCCACATGACCGGTGGCTCACATCCAATGGCTTCCTGCAACCCTCACCATGTCGTCGGTTCACTTTGGACTGCCCACGCTGTCTACCTGTACGTGGTCGACACTTGAGAACTCTGTGGCCCCATCGGTAATCCGTTCTACGAGCTACGTGCCCCGCCCATTGTCACTTAATTCTAGCTATTTTAGGGCTATGTTAGCGACTTGTTTCTTCTGCGGTTCTCCTTATTTCTTCATCTTTAATTGAAGCTTTTATATAGGTTTTGGTCATTATGCCAGAGCAATCAAGTACCTAATTAATTCTCTAAACATAAAATCTAAAGATAAAGACGAAAATAATTTTTCTTGTAATGTCATCACAAAATTGCTACGATATACGCTAGTCGTCTTCACTTTGTGACGCTAACAGACAAAGCTTGACGAGTAATGTTAACAAGAAAAAATTGCTTTCAAACTTTTGCCTTCTTTTTTATACTTTAAGTAAATTACCTGACAGTCTCTATAGGAAATGGTATAGGGAAGGCTTTACTCCTTTCAATAACTTGCTCCAAATCTTCTGCGGTAGTAATTTCGGGTAATTCTGTACACTGTCGTAGCAACTCATTTGTCTCCTTACTCATGCTAGGTAAGCACCAATCTGGTTTACACCTAAAATTGTATGTACCGTATATACGAATATCGTGTCCGATAATAATTTTTTTAAAGTTAACTTAATTATTAACTACTTTATATACAAACAGTCTCCGAAAATGTTTACAACATCGTTAGGCAAGGAATACACTAGAAGACAACATTTACTCTAACATGACGCTCAACTTGTTCTACAACACGTTACATGCAACATTGAGCAACATATACATTATACATGAACATGTTTCGAACACCAGTTTCGAGGGCCCATTGCACGTCAACCCGGCTTTAATTTTTACCGAGGGTGTACGTTATAAGCATCGCTATACCTATATGGAAAAATTCGATTGTGATTTTTTATAATCAATAATTAAGTCTAACAAGGAATGGCATGCTTTTGGCTTTCGAAACGATGACGACCAAGTGATAATGGGCTAAAACAGTCTTACTCAAATTGGGTGATAACGTCCCCTTGTGGACGTTGAAGACTTTAAAACTAAGCAGGTCGTTTACAAAATCTGGCTTTTCTAAGATTTGCGATCATACATTAAATTGTCATGTCAATGTTGGCTGGGCAAAATAAAGAAATTAAATTTCTCAGACTTGTTATTCAGTTATTCGCTAGGTCCTATGTATAGATTCCTCGATTTGCTAGTTTCTGTAATATTAATATTGTATCTACCTTACCTACTGCTGCCATAATAATTCATACTCCCATCTTACATTTATAGCAGTAGAATTAATACTATTTAGAATGTTAAAAGTACTTTCTTTATGTTTATAGGCTAGCAAATGAGTGAATTTGCTTTGAATTTAAGAGAGGTAGGGCACGGAGAAATTTCTTTGGAGATTTCTTTCTAGTTGGGGCAGCCCTACTGGTGGAAAACCTCCACCCTACAGAAGATCGCAGTCAAATGACCTAGTGTTGGGTTCATGTTGTGAGTAGGGTTTCTAGAGTTTCTTGGAGTGGGGAGGTTCAATGTCGGCAATACGCTAGTGATACCCATAATATTACAAGCGTCTATAAGCGCTACGGTAGCCATTTACAATCAGGTGCGCCGCATGCTAATTCGCCACCAATATAGAATAAAAAAAATTGGCCACATTATCACCCGATAATAATTCATAATGTTGGTAAAATGCTGAGCACAAATAGGGGATTAAGTATTAACTATAGTGCCTGGACGTTGGTGTAGTGGCGGTAAAAAGCTCGAAAAAAACTATGAAATTGGGGGGAACGGTTAAGACGGTCTAGGGAAGCGAATGGCTAATGATCTCATGTCTTTCTGATACTTATTCCTGCAGTTCTACGAAATTAGAACCCCGGAAACGTAAAACTAATAAAACTACGGAAATATAATTAGAAACTAAAATAAAATACCTACTTTAAAAACATAATTTCATTTCTTATTCCTACCCTGTTTCTTTTTATTTATTTAGCGGGTTCACACCAAACGGCCGTTCAAGGCATATTGTGTTATGTACTTCAGACAAATAAGTTATATGTGCCAACAAAAACATTGAAATATAATAATTATCAGTCTTTCTATATAATCGAGGTCAATATTTAGAGTATATTAAATTCTACGTACATTATAACAAAAGTATATACATATTAAACTAACTAATTTTGAGCACAATAAAAACTTAATAAAAGAATAAATAACTTTAGCCATCTCACAAAATTCAAATTGTCAGTTTGGTGATGAACTTGATAAGATGTGCAACAGTAGTAAGTAAAAAAAAAAATTCACCAAGTGAGGCAATATGGGCGTAATAAGTTTGAGAACCTATGGATTAAAACGTTTGTCAAATCCCATGAGGGGTTGGTGAAGGTGAAAAATATAGTTTGTTCTTTAAGCTTTTAGTGAAAAATGTTTCATTTCTGAAATAACCTGACTTAATGATTAGAATGAGATTCCAGTTATTGATTGATATTTAAAATCATTTAATTTGAAATTTGATCTCCGTAAATCTTTAATTTTTGGATATACAATTAGATGCTTTTCTATTGTCAATCATATATATCAATAAGAAGAGTGATTTATTATAAGCTAACAGCAAAAACTTAAAAGAAATAAGAAATAAATAAAAATTTAAGATCCTTGTGGTAATGTATAGAACTTTATTTTGGAATCTAGTTTTCCTTGATGTCACTGAAGTTACTGAATATTTTGATTTTTTGTTACTGTCCTTTTTTCTGTGACTAGTTGCGTCATCATTTAAATCCAAATAATTATCTATTTCATTTAGGTTACCAGAAAATGAATAAATGTGTAGAAAACGGGAAGGTGGATATGCAAATATTATCCTAAAATTTATTCACGTGGTCTCGTTTGCACACTTTAGTATAGATTTAGCTTGAGTAATTCGCTTAGTAGTTTTGCAAAATGACTGCACAGTAGGTGCCTGTTGGAAAGTATGTGCAAAGTGCAGTTCAAAATTAATAATGACTGCTAGCGACAAACTCCATCAGTAATTGTTGCCATCACGCTGGTGTGCAGATATGCCTACTCACACCAATTGCAAATCATACTGTCCTGCACTAATAAAATATAAATAATCTGCCAATATGTCAGTAATAAATGGGAGTACCACTCTAATTCCATACATGTTACCAAAATTCGATAAAAATAATTTGATCTTCATTATCATCATCTCAGCCGAAAGATATCCACTACTGGACATAGGCCTTCTCCAATGATCACCACAATAAGCGGTCCTGCACTGTTTGCATCCAGCAGGTTCCCACAACTTTCACCAGACCGTCGGTCCACTTTGTGTAGAGTATGCCCATACTGCATCTTCCAGTACACAGCCAGAATAACTTCTTACTTATACCCAATCAAATAGATACCCATTCAACTATGATAATACACTTTTGAGCGATATTATACTGTTTAGTAATATTTAGAATAAATTGTACTGAAATACATACCAAGCTAAGCTTTGGAACATTCGCTTCATATTGTTTTTGTGTGACATTTCTGCAATGAAATCAAAACTGTAATATTTCAACATTATTATAATATTATGTAACTTTATACGAGATAATATTTTATAAGAGATAATAAAATAAGTTCAATTAATTAAATATAAATGGAATACACACTTATCACAAACAAAATATTTTTTTAATGAAATAAATAATAATTTATCTAAAATTTCTTTGCTACTTTCTCCTGAAACAGATTAACAGCACTTATGTCTTTAGTTATTAACCTAGAAACGTTAAATCTAAAAGTAATTGTGGAAAAGAAGAAAAACAACAAGTGAAATGTTAGTAACTGAAACTGAACCTAGAATTGTAACTGAAACCCGGTTGTTTATAACTCATAAGGAATTAATGATAAAAGTGCTGAAATATATATAAAAATAACAAAGAAAATTTTCGGATAAATTATTTACAATGGATATTCGTAAAAAAACACCTTTGTCAAACAAATACAATAAGTAATGGTAAGAACCGTTCTTTTAGTATTTTTGTGACATTTTTTTTGACAAAAGGAACTTAATTTTTGCATACTTACCACCACTTATAAGCACATCGAAAATAATTTATTAGTATCGTATGTGAAGTGTTAATCGCACAACAAGACATTGTGTAATATAAGTTATGAATCGTTCACAATCAGAACCAATGACGTAATAATTAAATCAAATCAAATACAAACATTTCAATTCATCAGTCTAGGAGTTAATAAATAACACATCGTAATTAATTATGTATTTTTTTGTAACAATTAATTTCCATGGGAACTTTATTCCTATATATTATATTCATCTATATTTACAGTTATTTAAAAAAAATGCGCTTACCGGTCAAAATCAGTCAATACCAACAATAACCAAATTTACAAACTAATGCAATAGTATAGAAAACTGTAAAAATTATATATGTATTTTTAATTAAAAAAAAAAAATCTTACAATATACCAAAATACAACGATGACTGAAATGAAGTAGTGCGGTCGTGCCAAGCCAAGGACAAATAAATTGTTTTTGTTTTGACTTTTGACAGATGACAACTGACAGCTGACTAAACTTTTTTTATCGTGTACACATGACTATAGGTAATGTTTGTATTGGTTTGTGTCTATTGACTCCAATAGGATATTTTACGAGAGTTTTTGGCGGGTTCTTGGACTGTTGTGTAGTGGTTTTTATTCTATTCGTGTTATTGCTCAGGTTTAATCAGAGACAAATAAAAATTTGTATATAGAGTATAGATCGGCAATAGCCGTTGAATAAGAAGAGACGAAAAACGAAAATAACAGTATACGTATATTATTTTGGTGATTTTCTTTTTTCTATGAGATACATACAATTACAGTACACAACCACAATTTAACACGTCCACTAACATTTAAAATTATATATTTTACAAAATAAGCAATATTAGTCCTGATAACTGTTCACGTAAGTTGATAACACATAAAAATGGTCTCGTATCTCTATCTCGTTCTAACACAAGCGAGTAACATAGTTAACATTCAATCTATGCTGTTAACTATATAATGACGTCACAAACCAAAACAGTATGGCGAGTAGAGTTTACGCTCGAATATTTAAAATGTAAAATTTAAGCACAATTTTATAACAGTAATCGATTTCATAAAATTGAAATAAAAATTCTACTGGCTCATTATTCATAAAGGATCAAATTAATCTACATTTCAGAAATTGGTGTAATACCGTGTTGACTCGCAGAAGCATTTTCTAGTTTAATCCCAATTTTTTATTCAATTCAATATAATACTTATATTTTGTTCGCCGTATAAGCTTTTATCCAAGCATATTATGTTCAATTTGAGTAGTTTCTGCAATAATAATATTTAGTTAAAAATCAATTATTAACTATCTATTTATAACACAAAAGTATGCTTCAATGCTTTTTTTATATACAACTAAATTGGCCTGATGGTAAATGTGGCTACCGTAGTCTGTGGATGCTTGTAATACCAAAGGTATCAACGAACTTGGACCCCTCTACCTCAAGAAACTCTGGAAACCCTACTCACCGCAAAAACACAACACAAGGTTACTTGGCTGATATTTTCTCTAGAGTGTGGGTATTCCACCAGTCGAACGGTCCCAAGTAGAGACAAATCTCCAAAGAAATCTCTCTGTGCTCTACCTTCCTTTGAATATGGTATATATATATATATATATATATATATATATATATATATATATATATATATATATATATATATATATCAAGCAATCTGTGAGGCAAGTACGATTAAATTTAAAACTGATAAAACTGTGGAGCACAGCAAGTCACAAATAAAACAAAAACAAATACATCTATTTTTTTATTAAAACTAAAATTTACTATATACAATAGAAAATGTGTTTGTTTGTCACAAAAGTAAAACTGAATTCAAGGCTTAAAGTATTTACATATAAAATCGTACAACATACAATCTAAAAGCTACTCACACAGTCAAAAGGTCAAAACTCATAATATTTAATATTAGTTCGAAGTTCACCGCTTCACAAACTTTGCGCCTTAAGCCCCTAATTATCTAATATGTTATAGAATCTATCAAAGTTTAATGTGTTAAATCCATAGACGATGTTTTCAATAAGAAATCAAAATAATCTTAATATCATTTTTAATTGCACTAATGTAAATTAGGTAAAGTGTTAAAATAAAATGTAAATGTTTTGCAATATTTGTGGTTATTTGTAAACGAATTACAAACAGGCTGCATACGTAATCAGTCAGATATGTCATGGACTTATTTATAATAAGTCCCGTTTTATCCGCTCTTTATAAAATAATCAACTTAAACTTCCGTGTTTTTAATGTACTATGATACTATTTTACAATTGCATTAAAATAAATCACATACCTACACGATTTTTATTCTATAATGTATTTCTGAGATTTAGAAATTACATTTCTACGTAAACATTTTTTTAATGGCAAATCCAATAAACTTAATAATGACCGGTTGACAATCAATTACAATGCAAAACGTAGGTAACGTATAAAATTGATTTCTTTTCTCACATTTACATAAACTAGAGATTCCCGCGCAGAAATGTTTACTCTCAGTACAAAATTATTTCTTGTCTGTATTTTAATAGAAAATTATAACATTTAAACTTTAATTTTCACACAAATTATATAATACTTTATACAGTTCATTAAAATTTTATTACAAAATTTACATATTAAGGGTCAAGACACACAGTTTGAGAACCATTTTACATAATTTAAAAATCAAAGACATAATTAAAAAGAAACTATACTTATAAATCTACACTTTGTACTCTTTTAAATATATTATTACTTAAAAATATGACTATCATAACTTTCAATTATAGACCTTAAAACTATGCCAGTAAGAGTTTATTGCTGGCTGTAAGAATATTACAATGTGAGACAGACGAAAGGCTCAATAAATAAATCACATTTAAATGCGTCTGCTGTAATCCTCAATTATGGGAACCCAGATTTATATGTATAAAACATATTTCACAAGGCCATTTAATTCCAAACAAAGCAAAGCTTGTATTACGGTAACTAAACAGCTGATATACAATACATGTATAGTAAGGTGGCCAAATAAACAATATTTTTTTAAACTTCTCACATGAAAATAATTCTTACCTAAAATGAACAAGAAACTATTTTTTTTAAAAGACTTTTTTTATTTAATAAGTTCTATAACTGCAAAAAAAATTACACACTTTGAACACACAATTTTATTTAAAAGACTAATTTTTTTTTAATAAGTTCTATTAACTGCAAAAAAATACACACTTTGAACACACAATTAAAACATTTTGAATTAAAAAAAATTGGAACCTTTAAACATTTATTTTCGAGGTGATTTTTGATGAGAATTCTTAATATTGACATATTTTCATTTGATAAGTAAAAAAAAATACGAGTTTGTTGTGCCTCCCTAAATTATAGATATTTAACGCCCAGAGACAAAAATGACAGTTATGCACATCACACAAAATTTCAGCCATGAATCGAATCCGAGACCTCTCGACTCATCGAATGGGTCTTCGATACTACTAATCATACTCATGGAACGTTGTAATAATAAACGGTTGGTACCCAAAAAATTACAAATATTATCCTTAGGCAAAAACCAAATACACGATTAATATGTTCAAAAAAAAAAAACAAAAATTAAACCTATCCAAATATTTAACACTCTCAATATCGACTTAATATGAAACAAACAGCCCAAAACTATAAAAATAAACATCGAAAAGAAAAATATATATATACAGAAATATAATTTTATCCCTTATTTATTATGTTACATAAATAATTACTACTTTAAAAAATACACTTATAACTAAAATCACAAGTGGCTTTATATATTTAAGTTTACACACAAATTGGTCGACTATTTGTTTCTAACTCCTGCGACTTAAAATAATAGTCAGAAGTGTTAATTTGACTTTCTTTATAATATAATATAATAGAAATTATCTGTGTGCAAACTAATTGCGGTGCAGAAATTTTACTCAGCCAGGATTTTACTCCAAGTATAGGTAGGCAAGGGATAACGAATATT
Organism: Saturnia pavonia; assembly: GCA_947532125.1. NCBI lineage: Eukaryota > Metazoa > Arthropoda > Insecta > Lepidoptera > Saturniidae > Saturnia > Saturnia pavonia. Next base: position 7,460,255 of record OX383919.1, on the reverse strand, counting down.
ATGCATTTCTCGCTGTAGTACTGCCGTCTCTAGACAGGGCCGAGCTCACCCGGTACAAGATATAATCTTGCTTATAGACAATTGACAGCAGTTTTTGAAGAGTCAGCGATTAATTACACTTCTAGTATGAAATTAAGCCCATGTTTGTAGACCCAGCAAAATCATGGAAGATATAAACTAGCGGTACTCGAAATACGACGATATTATCTAATATGTAACAATGTGCGCTGTTACAGAAAGTTTAATGATCGCGGTTTCAGAGCGGTCTTCCTGAGGTACTGATGCGCCAACATCGTCAGTTCGATTTGATCCTGTGTTTTACCACAGGCGAAGGTCTCCCATTTTAAATTGCCCTGTAAATTAACATTTTCATATATTAGCGTAAAACAAATCGATATTATGGCAGTTCAATTTAAAAGTGAAAAAAAATTTTTTTTTAAGTTACACGGCAAAATGTTTATGCCTGATGCAGTCACTAAAGTTACTGCAGTTTAATCCAAAAACAACGGCAATCACCGTGAGATGTTACAATTTATCGCCAATCGTCGCTGTCATGCCAGCCTGCAAAGCCTATCGGTCGCTGAAAATACACTGGCTGACCCCGAAACGCAACAAACCAAAATATAGTCATTGTTAGGGTTAATCAGTATGTACATGGTGGTCGCGACCCAGTCCCTATCACCCCGCTTGATTACTGGATATTATAACTTTACAGTTTATTAAGTGAGAGTTTACCTATAATATTAGACCTAAAAGAAACATAACATCAATACATACTCTATAGTAATATAACAAAGACTTCTTTTGTTTGATTAAATACGCTAATCTCTAAAACTACCAAGTGAGATTCGGTTTTTTTTTTATATGATAGCCAATTTCACAATAAATAGTATAAGCTATCAAGCATTAGGCTACACCTCTCAGCTAGCCTTTAATATAGATTTTTGTTAAGTAAGTCGGAATAAATAGCGCACCCTAACTACTTTATCCGCGTGCGCTGGCGTAATGCTTAGTGATACGTAAATACAATGTTCTACAAAAATATTATTCCTTAGTACATCTAAAAAAAAGTCCGCGTTACCATATGCCTATCTCTTATACATAAGCCACAATAAGGTATTTTGTGACAAAGTATTATTGAAAATTGAAAAGTGATTTATGAGTATTATTATTAGGCATGACATAATAATCCTTATGAACGAAAGTTACATCATCATCAAGGCAAAATCAGTTTGAGAATCACTGTTTTAGATAAACTCTGAACTCCCAGTTTGATTAAGACAAAGATGAGTGTTCATATTAGAGAAAATATGCTAAAATATAAATGTAAAATATGTAGTACGTATACAATATAACAATATCGCCATTTTAGGACAACATTTCTCACTCTATTTAGATGGGGATCTTTTTGTTATATGTAGTAGGTCGGTACATTGACTTTTCTGTCCCTGGGTCCAAGCTCGGTGAAGCTGTAAAAGCCATCTGAGGCTTCAGGGCCCTTTCGGCTAACAGTGTAGTCAAATCTAAAAAAAATGTACCGTCCCTGATGGTAAGCACAGTACAATACAAATACAACGGCGACCACAGAGACATCGACATCCGTCGGCGGTCGTCGCTGTCATGCCGGCCTGCATAAACATCTCTTCACGTTACGCTTGAAGGACCCGATGACATAAGAAGAAGGGAACATATTGGCCGAAAGATCCAAGCCTGGGTGTAGCTATAAAAGCCTTTTGAGGCTTCAGGGATAAAACAGTAAAGTCAGTTCGAAATAAAAAATGGCCGAAAGTTGAAGATCTATTATTAATCTATGCGTGTGGTCGCAACTTTACTTTTCTGCGAAGTAGTTTGTACATATAGTTATGGTCTAAGATCCCGCTGCAGGATTGGTGTACTCATCGACTTTTTGTTTAAAACCAAATTTTTATGTTTATTTATAATTAAGAGAATATATATTTACTCGGGTGCCTATCAAAATTTGGCCGCCATTATTTTTAATTAAATTATTTTTAATTGATTTTTGGTAAAAATTTTCGTTTATTTATTTTTTAAATAAAATAACGTCTACATCACGGTAATTAATATGAAGATTCTAAAAAATCACGGTTGCCGTTGCGCACTTGGCCGCACTTCTTTGCAGCCAGGTGTAAACAGGTATGATTTCGATAAATTTATACGTTTATAGCTTATATTTATTAATTATAGGTCAAATTGAAGCTAATTTTTTTCTATTAATTATCATGTATAGTTGCTTAATTAAATCTGGCCGCAAATAAGGGTTACTGGCTGTTAAAGATAATAAATATTTAAGGTAGAGTGAAAGAGAGTTAACGCGTAACATCATTAGTCAGACGAGGACACCGAATGCCGGCTGTGCGACGCTTTTAAGCCACTGCGCATGCGTCGAACGTTAATTGTAAATAAAATTGTAAATAAATGTTGATTCAATTGTAAATAAAAGGTCATGATATTTATATATTTTTTTACGACGAAACAATAACATTAGCGAGCACTTTTGGAATGATACATTATTAAAGTCGAGTACATTGCTTTTTTCGTTACACAAAAAACACGACTTCATCTTTATCAATTTTATTTTACGTTAATTAATATAATAATTTTCAGATGCACAAATAAAATAACAATGTAAATATAAAACGTTGTTTATTACGAACTCCAAAACAGCGTGGTTTTTACGTTAGAATAACAATGCTGCATCTGTTCAGTTGAGAACACTAACATTCGACGCATGCGCAGTGGCTTAAAAGCGTCGCACAGCCGGCATTCGCTGTCCTCGTCTGACTAATGATGTTACGCGCTAACTCTCTTTCACTCTACCTTAAATATTTATTATCTTTAACAGCCAGTAACCCTTATTTGCGGCCAGATTTAATTAAGCAACTATATATAATAATTAATAGAAAAAAATTAGCTTCAATTTGACCTATAATTAATAAATATAGGCTATAAACGTATAAATTTATCGAAATCATACCTGTTTACACCTGGCTGCAAAGAAGTGCGGCCAAGTGCGCAACGGCAACCGTGATTTTTTAGAATCTTCATATTAATTACCGTGATGTAGACGTTATTTTATTTAAATAATAAATAAACGAAAATTTTTACCAAAAATCAATTAAAAATAATTTAATTAAAAATAATGGCGGCCAAATTTTGATAGGCACCCTAGTAAATATATATTCTCTTAATTATAAATAAACATAAAAATTTGGTTTTAAACAAAAAGTCGATGAGTACACCAATCCCGCAGCGGGATCTCGTACTATTAATTGTATTCATGGAGATTCGATAGTTCATAGCTATACTAGCTATATCCGATAGGTGGCGCTTTAATCGTTAATAACAAATTCTATATTTTTATGGACTGAAATGTACACAATATATTTTGGTTTAATGCCAAAAAAGAAACTCATCAAATCTGGTTCCGATAGATGACGCTGTGATCAAGTTATTACCCAAAACACGTTACCTTATTTTGACATCACATTCACATAATGTGTCATGTTTACGTAAATTTTACACGTATGATGTGAGGGTGATGTCAAATATAAGTCTGTGTTCACTGGGTAACTACCGGAACGAGACAGAACAGCGTCTACCGGCCCAGTAATTATTATATATTCCGCTATCCTATTTTACGACTTAGCATTTTCATGGACGCATATATGTTGTATTACTAACCCATTCTAAAGCAGGTTGCTCCTCCCTGACATCTTTCGGCTCCTGGTCGAACTTGATAGACCGTACAGCAGATTTCTTCACCACTACCGTATCACCTTCCAAGTCTCTTTTCACCTAAAAGTTAAATGTATCTCACTAAAGAGGTCAACTGTATTATGTCGCAATTTATTTTTTGTACATATGCGTAAAATGGACTTTTGTTTCACAGTCTCCTGTTGGTTTCACATAATGCATGGTTACTGAATGATTGTAGTTTATAATAAAATAGGAGTCTCGTGTTTTATATCTCGAGTTCTATACCAAATTGTATTTAAGGAATTGCCGTTGCTCTGATCACCATAGGGCATGAATTCCCAGGTCATACAGCCCCATGAATGGCACACTTACTAACAGATGTAGCATGTTATCATGATACCCATGGAAATCTATTATCTGATGCTCATTTGAGTACATAATATGTAATGCTCGATGTCTTGAAAAATAAAAACGCCTATGTTAACTTGATTTATATATCAAATTTCATGCAAATCGTTAGAGCCGTTTCCGAGAAATCAAATACATATTTAATTGTATTACATTAGCTTTTTTAAATTGACATTTTTCTATTCCCCTAAATCGAAAAATCAAATGGTTTCCGTAGATGAGGAAATAGGGACTTTTGCGGCACCCCTGCTTATGGCGCCCCATGGGACCGCGGTGCACTCTTTAAGAACCCTTGCCATAAGCTATTTTGAGATATCATTGCGAGACAAATCTGTAATAGTAATCTCAATAAATTACCTCCGCCTATTTAAATTATATCATTTAAGTTCGTTTAAGAATTAAGCCCTTACATAGACCCTGAGAATGCGTGGTGTACCTACGCTCTGCTAATTAAGTTTGTACCGCAGCCAGTGTCGCCGACTCGCCGCCATTATGATGAATATTTAATAGTCTGTATATCATCACAATACATTTGTTTCAATATTCCATAGTATTTATTTATTAACGCGAGTGACTTAGTTTAATAGAGAAGTAACAACTAATGGCCCCACAAATTAAATGATCAACCTGCGAGAAGTTAAGAATAACTGGGATCATAGATGGCTTCACTTTTAGTAAGAAATATGGTTTGAAACGCTCTTACTAACTTGACCATGCAATGGAAACTTTTCATACAATTTTCCCACACTTACACGTAAGTAATTTGGAATGCTGCACACGTATTTAGAAGATGGCAATAGTAATGTGCGAGTAAGTAAATTTTTAGGTCATGGTTAAAAGTCAAACTTTGCAGGTATGGCCAGATTGGCAAAATTGATTCATACATGTTAAGTAACGTGTTTTAAACGGGCTCTTCCCCACTGGTTTAACTCCTATTAAATTTATTTGACCAACTCTCCACTATGTCGCTGCAATCGCACCCGTGTAGCCTATCGTATTTCTCATTTACCGTACTTGCCAACAGCTTACCATATTTTCTTGAAATTAATGATTACTGCTACGCTCCTTAGAGTCGTAGCGTGAAGGCATGCAGGTTATAACCTTCTTCAATAAATACCCTATAATTTATAGTAATAATTTGTCAAATGTGACCTGTAGTTAAAGAGATTAGTAAGTCCAAATAAACAAAAACTCATTTTTTTGAGTTATCCTTTTAGTATAAATAATATTATGTAATATGTTTTCTGCATAATTCATCACATATGACTTGAATTATTATTACTATTTTTCAATCCATGAACATTACTTTTTAAAGTTATTAATATGGCCACTTTATTTTGTTCAGTAACTTGTATTTTCCTAGTCTGGCAATACTGCCTAGACTTTTTCTCTTATAATTTTGATTTGTTTGAGCGTGCACGTTGTACGACATTTTTGATTGTAAAAAAGAAGTAAAGTTTATTTTTAACTAAAAAAGCAAGTTTATACAACTATTAAAAAATAAAATAAAATTATTTCTACTTATAAGAGTATTAAACAAGTCATAAAAACCATGCAGATGTTAAACTACTTTAAGGAAGTATACAAGAAAATAAACAGACGGATAAAGTGTTAAAAATTACATTTATTGAAATAAAAAATGACATTGGAACGTATTTGGAACATCGGAATGGAACACAAACAATATTGACAGCAACACTAAACTACTCAAATATAGAAAGAAAATAAAAACACATATTATATCAAAATGTTGCCATAATACAAAATTAAACTCTACCGAATAATAAATTAATACCACTACAGAATAAATAAAAACATTTTCAAAAAGAAAAAGAAAACAAATATTAACAAAAAACAACCGATATAACAACAAGATAATAAATAAGTTTTTTTTTTTAAAGATTCAACACCGGTCTGTCAATATTGTGATAGGAAATGGATTTTGGTTGGGATACGGGACAAGCATAAGAGAAGGACAGCATGGAATGTCATTTGTTTATTTTCAATAACATTTCAATTAAGTATCGTTGCCGAAATTTAGATATAATTAGTTTTAACAAAAAAAAAAAAGAAAAAAATTATTATTAATTACAAAAACTTCACAACCGACGACGCGAAAGTATTCAAACGCAAAATTAATTCGTAAAAAAAAAATGACTCGGATATTATACATAATAATTACAAAGACAAGTTAATATTATTTCAAAGGCAATATTACAAAGCGAAAATAAAATTTCTAAATAAATAAATACGAGGATAGGATAGGTCAACCTACGTATATAGGGATAAGTTAGTATATTCTAATCAAAGACAAAGTAACGACCCTATTAGTTTTAAAATTAAAAAGGAAATACTGCATTAATCCAGTTCATCGTGGAACGTAAGATTTTTTCTTTCATTATAAACCTTAGTTGTAAAATTAATACTTAAAAATTCCTATCCAAATAATTTTAAAACCTAGTAACACTAAAAAGATTTGGTGCATGGTAATCTTGAGGTATATTTTATTATACTTAGATCGAAGGTACATTTCCATTGTACGCATTTAACCGTCGATCGACGTAAAAATTCTACAACGTAAGAGACGCCTGAATTATTGTTTTTAAGTTAAATCTTTACCAATATATTAAACTCACAACGAATATATATATTCATTTGATGAAAACTTCCATCTTTGGCTTACTTCCTAATCTCGTTAGACGTTAAAATTAGTTTGGTGCTTTAATAACTTACAAAATAATATCTATTACGAATTCGACTTATCGTTTTATGCGATTGCTTTTTATCCACTAGAAAAATAACTAAAATAAACTCCATTATCGGGCAAATTTAATTTTGCATATTTTTGCTGAGATTTTATACTTTTTTATTATTATTAATAACCGCTGTATAAGTTTATATATGTACAATCACGTTTATTAACAGTCCGAAGAATCAGCAAATTTTTATAGTGTATTACGTTTATTGAAAAAAAAGAAGTTATTTTTACTAAAAAAATGTGAAAGCATATTACAGATAAAAAATATAAGACCAAGTATATGTATCAAAGAAATATGTTTTGTTACATTAATTTATTTGAAACTTAGAGATGTCACAAATACTGTGGAAACGAAAAAAAAATCCTTTTTTTATCGTTCAAACGACTAGATTCTGTCTATATTTTATACGTTTACCCTAATTCCATGTCTAGTATACTGTGTTTTAATACCGTAGAGTAAATTGACAATCACTAGTGTCAAACTTGAAAATAATGTTGCCACATTACGTTACCCAGTATTGTCCCTACAGTTTTTTACGTTCCGATCATATTTTGGAAAATACATATTTGTCGGTTTTTATTCATTAATCGGAATAATTTTTGTTAATCAACATGATCGATAAAAATCTATATTACCATTACATAATTTAGTAACATACAAATGCATATTTGGGCATTACTCAAGGAAAATTCTTCTTATTCTTATTAATTATGGCTCGGCACTATTCGTGCATTAGGCCAGTGTCAAGTATTTTACATTTTTTCAACAAAGCCAGGGAAATATTCAATAATCTTTAAACATCGCTCCAACAAGATGGCGGCACCCTTGTTAAAACTTTCCAGGGAGCCTTTGTAGCAACTTAAAATGCATGTTCCTAATTATTTAATGTAATTCACTTCACTTGTGCACCACAACCACACTACATCACGTAAAATGCCGCCAAAATTACATAATATAGGGCCAAATGAAATAAGTTTATGAATTAAAACAAAAACCACCACATGACACTTTAAGTTACCGCCAAAAACTCCCTCAAGGAAAATTACAAAAACAAAGTTATGTTTGGCCCATGACAATCACTATTTTGTTTTACTTATTCAGTCTTCACATTCAGTTTTTCTAGGAAAAACTTCATAGGAATAATATCCCCATAAGATGTTACGATAACTTTTCTTCATCGGTGGAAATTTAAGTACAATTAACTTGCAACACATGAAACGTCACTGTCATTTCAATTGTTAATGTCATTTCACTGTACGGCATTAAAAACAGACTATAGAAGACATACTGGTTTATTGAAATTTTCTAGAGGAAAAAATCCTCTTCATGATTGCACTAAAATTTTATCGATATAACTCAGTAAAAAGTGAAAATCACTATAGAAAAGTTGTCAAAACATAACCTTAACATTAATAAGCGTGCCCGCCTACAAATTAGTGAACATGTAATAATTACTAGAAAACAACTCATCCGTCTGACCGGTATCGTTCTCTTCGACACCCCACCAATGGTTCTCTTTCTGTTCGTTCGATTTGATTATTTTATTGGTTAATATCTCATCGATTTTCGACGTAGACGGTTTCTGATTGGTCACTTTGTAAATGTGGTCCGCTAACGCGTTCGCTAGGACATCCTTGGGCGCTATTAGGTTTTCGCACGATATATCGTTCGGTGACGTAATAGTACGTAAACGGTCCGCGTTCAATCGTGCGAAATTACTCGGTGAATCGACATTGGTTATATCTCTGAAGGGCACGTGTTCGTATTGGTATATTAAGGGGTTTAAGGTGTTAGGTAAAGGATTAGTATGGACCAAGGACCTGTGTTGTACCTTTGTTTTCTCAGTGATGACCGTCTCTATGTCGAGGTCGTCGTATCTCGGTTCTGGGGTGTTGTCGACGCTGATCAGGCTGTGCAGGCTCGTCGACTCCTCGAGGTATGCGTTTTTCACTATCGAAGGCGGCGAAAACATCACTGAACTGTCGCCAGCCAAGGTTTTGCTCTGTGTAACAATGGAGTGAAATATGTTAGTTTTGAATTTACATTTCTTTTGACTTGTTTAGTTGAAGGGTAAAATTGGGAGCGATACGTTATTAAAATTTGTCAGTATGAGTTGGGCGCGAAAAACAGTTATTATGAAGTTGGCCACAAGATCGGACATTATAAAGTTGGCCGCGAAAATCGGACAGTATGACGTTGGTCGTAAAAGACCCTAAGGAGCTTTGAAAACCCTATTCAACGCAAGAACGACCCTAAAGTTATTTGGCTGCGATTTTCTATAGTGTAGGTATTTCACCAGTCTGGTTGCTCCAATTACATAGTCAAGTATATCAAGTTAAGTCTATCACCAAGCACCTATAGGCATGTTTTGGGAGCCCCGCTCTAGACTTAGGCTGTCTGTTCATTGGAACGAAGCGATGGAGTTAATGTGCATTTAAAAAGAGCGGGCAGGTGAGTAGTTTAGTTGTACGACGGAAACCGTTTCTACGGTTCCACGCTCCGCGTATAAAATGTGATAAATTTTGAATCAACACCGCAAATCCATGTCCACTGAAGCGGAGTGGACCTTAAATTTTCATGCAATTATATTGGTCGAAATTTACACAGCTCCGCTCCAGTGAACTGGCGGCCTTAGTTTATCACAATCTTAGATCAGATCATCAATTCATATTCGATCAAGCCGTTTTTGAAATAAATTCGGGCACACAAATTGACAGACATTTTTTTAAATTATACATTTGTGATCAGTGTCCTATATATATTTTTTTATAGTAACTCGGCACATTGATTGTCTGTCTGTCATTGAAAACCATCAGCGGTCGCCGCTGTCATGCCGTCCTGCAACCTTTATTAATATAGATGTATACAAAACGCGATAGTTACGAATGGATACTAACCGGAGTCTCTAGAGTGAAGGAGACGTCGGGCACTAGAGCGCGATGCGGCGTGCTGGTGGTCGGGCCCCACGCGACCGCGAGCGCCTTGCGGGCGCGCTTGTGCGCCGCCCCCGCGCCGCCCCCACCGCCCCCAGCGCCCCCGACGCCCCCGCCGCCCCCACCGCCCCCGCCGCCCGGCACGTTCTCCTTACCGTGCACGGGTGCCACGCCCGAACCCTCGGACCAGCGACGTTTCGCACTACCGATACCGGAGTCATTCACCTGCGTACACACACACACACGCAAACGATATTACAATACTGTCGTTTCACCCGCGTTATGAACTCAGTTTTTTTTATACTACAAAGTTGGCAAACAAGCATAAGGCCCGCCTGATGGTTACCGCAGCCTATAGAGGCTTGTAATACCATAGGTATCACTACAACGTTGCCGACCTTCAACCCGCCTACCCCAAGGAGCTCTGAAAATCCTACTCAGTGCACTAGGTCATTTAGCTTCGATCTTCTGTAGGGTGGAGATATTCCACCATTCGGGGTGTCCCAAGTAGAGAGAAATCTCCAAAGAAATTTCTCTGTGCCCTACCTCTCTTCATCAGTATAAAGCATGTCCAATCCAATACTGACAGATACAGCCGTACTAATGGCTAAATTAATTATCCTAACACTGTACGCTACAAAATCAAACACGCTAAATAAATTATTAATAAATTTAAAATATATATATTTAGCTACATACTTCAGCCAAATTCGATTTCAAAATGCAAATCTTGTATTATTGCACAATACATAACAATAATTTTATGTCAATTATTATTATAGCGCATTTTACTCGCATCAGTCGCACAACTTGGATATTATTGTTTATGCCAAAAAAAAATGTTGTTTTATGAAACCACGAAGCAAGTGAAATTAAAAAAAAAATACAAATTATTGAAGACATGTGACATACGTTCTTTAATAACACACATTAACATATACGATGTTCCTAATTTACGATTATAATCCTTGACTGCACGGCATTAATTTCAATTTTATTTGCGACAATGTAATATAATGCGACATGCGATAGATGAACGAAAATATTTGTGGCGATAGAATAAAAGTGTCACTTTAAAAAATTATATATATATAATAAATGGCATCAGCGAAATTCCGGTATTCTAAACAGTTTATTACAATTTCGGTAATTTAAATTATCCTACTAAATATAATTGACAAACATTTTCATAGAATGTTGCTTATCTAGAACTCACTTTCGGATCAACTGCAAATTAAGTGTATTTTAATCCTACTATGGTCTTGATATTTATTTCGGTTAAATTTCTTTATTGCTGTCGATAAAAATGTAACATTCCTTTTAGAATATGTATATAAGATCATAAATTGTTTATTGTAATATTTATAATAGTTACTGATATAATTAAAGGAATATATTAAAATATCTGTAATGATGTCCGACGGCAAAGGTACCTGATATCGCTTGCAGTTGGTTGAAAGGCAACGATTTGTTGGTAATTTTATTTTCCAACTTGACTCTATTATAGCAACTACCTTCGACTTTGCACCTACCCGTTAATTCAACATAACTTAAAAAAGTTACTCTATTACGTAAATATCTATTTATATTCGAAATTTAATATTTAAACTAATAAATTAGCAAACGATTGTTTCGATTTGTACGATTAATTTTGGCTTCCTTGCTTTTATTATTTTAGTTTATTCTAGTTTTAAGTAACATAGACAGTAAAGAAAATTAAATACGAAAATTCATAAAAATCATTGTATAGATAGAGAAAGTTATTTAGGATTTTGTTGTGCAAAATGTTTTTATGACGTTTATCATTATTATAATATTGTTATAATGTACAATTTACGTTCTAGGGGCTTCATGTAGAGCTTCTTATCATGAGTAAACTATAATAATTGTTTATACACTATACAGTTAAGTACTAATATTTTTGATTGCCAAAGAAGTTTCACTTCTGCCACGTGCACTGTGACGCACACGCTATTTTTGATAACCTCTCAGCTCCCGGTGTCGATTTGCATTTGACAAGTACATTGGCTATACGATAATATACCGTATTGTATCAAAAATGCCCGAAAAATTGGTATTAATGGCAATTAATTAGCAAGAGGTTAATTAAATTCGATAAGAATTTACAATGGGTACAAAAAGTCCATTTTTTTAGTACCATGTCGTAGTGACGTCACAGTACATGATAGCAAGCACAGTACAAACGATAAACAACGGTGACCACCGAGAGATCTACAATACATCGTCGGTCGTGTCGTCACGCCTCTCGGGGGCTGGATATACATTGACTGACTCCAGAACGCGGCAAACCGAACGAGTCACTTGTGTCGGGTTGAGAGTCACTGTGTCGTGTTGAGAGTCGCTGTGTCGTGTTGAGAGTCACTGTGTCGGGTTTATCATCACATGCATGGTGACCCAGTCGAGTACAAACCTCCACCATCCGGCCTGGTTACTGGATTTACACTGGCTGATACCGTAACGTGATACGCTTAAGCGAGTGTTACGTCTGTATGGCGATCGCGACGTAGTTGTATTCTGATTAAATAGATAGTTTACCTGTACACTCCCGTCTTGGTCTGCAGCCGAGGACAGCATGGAGTCGTTGAGCTGCACCATGGTATCGGAGTTCTCCTCCCGTTTGATCATCTCGGTGATGTCTTCAACGAGCAGACCAGGACTTGACGGTTCATATTTCAAGCCCGACTTCTTACCGATCTCGGCCATTGCCCTTTTAAACGGAGTTGGTGTTCTGAAATAATAGAGAATTAATATAGAAATATAATATTAAAAGATTGCCAAGTCCGTATCGTGCCACGAGCAGTTGCTCGTCACAATATGCAGACGTAGAGAGGGAGCTGTAAGTAATTTTCAATGGAATTTGTACGAAATTACTTTTCCAAGTACATTTTACAACTTTTTTGACTATTACTTGTTAACGTGTAAAGTATACTTACGTCTGATAATTTTCTTTTTAAATCTATACATATAATAAAATTGAAGTGTCTGTTTGTAATGTCAAAATAACAGCTTTTTACTAAATGCATATGAAAGTATACATGATGCTCATAACAAAAAACCCATTTTTACAATTGTTGTCTGTCAGTCTGTTTGTTCCGAATAATCTCCGAAACGGTTGGACCGATTTTGACGGGACTTTCGCTGGCAGATAGCGCCAAATAACCTTGTGTTGTGTTCCTGCGGTGAGTTGGGTTTCCAGAGCTTGAGGTAGGGCGGTTCAAGTTCGGTGATACCTATTATATTACAAGCACCCATAGGCTACGGTAGCCGCATACCATCAAGCGGGCCGTACGTTTGCTAGCCACCTTAGTTGTATAAAAAAACCATATGTCTTTTTTTTACCAGTTAGTATTATTTATACGCAAGATATTCAATTCACAAAGAAACACGATTCGAGTTATGATCAATGTATGAAGTGCATAAAGTTACATAAGACACTCACTTGGGCGTATTATGTTTCATTTGGTTGTTGTTCACTGGCGTAATGTTCGCCGGCGTCGGGGTGTGCAGCAGCGGGCTCGCACTCCATTCCTGTAACATTACAAATGTATATATATATATTTTTAATATACTTTATAGGTTCAACGTTTTTTGTGGCAACGCCATAACTCCGTCAATTCTTCATCAAAATTAACAATACAAAGAACATTTTACAACTTATGTTTCATGCTATCGACGAAAAATAGGCAAGTAGTTTAAAATACAGTGTTTTAGTGAAAAAAAATATAAAATTCCATCTATCGATGACAAATGTTAGTTAATTTGTTTATTTTCTATAACGTGTGTTATAGACGCACGGGACCGGTAGTTTATTTAATTAAAGGAAAATCAATAACTGTACCTCGATACATATATAAATCACGCCTCTTTCCCAACGGGGTAGGCAGAGACCACGTCCTTCCACTTGCTACGATCCTGACATACAACTTTCGCTTCCTCAACATTCATCAATCTCTTCATGCCTGCTCGTCGGTTTAGAGTACTCTTGACCTGACCTTTCATCAGAACGTCCCAGATTTGATTGTGGAACATGGAACTCTTTCAATGTTCCCATTCACACTCGTCTTATAAATCTTTCTAGTCATTCTTCTTTCATTCATCCTCTCTACATGCCCAAACCATCTAAGCATCCCCTTCTCAATCCGTGTCACTATATCTTCTCTCACACCACAACGTTCTCTTATTACACTATTTCTTATTCTGTCACTCAATTTCCCTCCTATCATACTTCTTAGCGCTCTCGTTTCTACTGCATTTATTCTACTTTCATGTGTTTGTGCCTAGATAAGGTTAGATTAATTGAGTTACCTTATGGTGTGCGGAGTGCCGCAGGGGAGTAGAGTCCATGGGGGGGAAGGAGACGCCGCCGGTCGAGTTGAGGAACTGCGAGGGACTGAAGGGTAACGCCTTTATAGGGGTCACGCCGTCGCGGGACTCGCCCGCACTCTGCATCGGCTCCGACCACGCCTACTCAGCAAAACGGAGACATGAGAATAGACGTACTATAGTAGCGGCACGCTATAATGGCCGTTTTGACAATTGTCCGCTCATGAAGTCCCGTATAAATTAAAAAAAGGTGTGTGTGAGATTCACACACGATAGAAGTGAAACTTCATTTTAAAAGACATTTTCTATTTTATTTAAACAGTGTGCAATATACATACACGCCGACATTTACTCTCTCGCTCTGGCTCACGCAAAGAAGAGAGACCGATAATATATTGCTCTCTCGCTCTGGCTCACACAAAGAGGAGAGACCGATAATGTGCGTTAAGCGTTTAACATTTAACGTTTAACGCTTGGAAGTCGCATAAGAAGTTTCACTTCAATAAAATATATCGAACGTATAATTTTAGGACACAAAATTAATTTATTGCACTTATTTCTATATATATATATATATGTATATATATATTGCGTGTGGCCTATTCGAGAGTCATTTCCAACGGTAGTTCGGTAATCTTAGTGGATTTAAGTAAAGGCTAGCTGTGCCCGCGGCTCCGCTCGCGTGGACTATAGAAGTTTGGTGTTGTTTGAGCGCACGCGCTGCCCCCGCTCAAAAAACGGAAGAGAAAAATGCTTATTGGGGGTGATCCTTAGAAAATAAACATATGCTATCTACCAGTGACTTTACCAATTCACATTTATGTATTAATTTGATATATCTCGTATAGTTTACTTAGCGTAAGACATTTGATCGCCCCAAAAGCGTCTTTTTTTCGAATTGATTCACCGTTATCGTCACTACTTATTTTTTATGTTACTTTATCTTATAAAATAAATCGTATAACCTTTTTTTCATCGTTATAGGTTTGGCTTAGTGGCCACAATCTCACCTGATGTTAAGTGACGATGTGGCCCAAGATAATAACACGCTAAACCTAGTGGAAGACTGGCTCTCAAGTGCAGCTGCCGGAACACACCTATTGGTGCTTGGCGACAGATTTTCAACTTGAGGGTGGTAGCTAGCCAGGGGAGCGTTAAAAAAAACCCTACCACCATGCTATTGTTTCCTCACGATGTTTTACTTCACCGAAAGCGAACAGACAGACAGAGAGACGCTGAGTTTTATAACATGTATAGAAGGTATAGAAACAAAGTCCGATACAATACTTAAACTCACATTAGAGTTGGAGATGACTTGCACCTTCTTATTCTTTCTTCTTAATATCGGCGGCGTGCTGTTCACTTCTGGCAGCTTCTTCTTAGGCGAAGTGTACACGGACGGGACGATCACTTCTTTTAAATCATTTCCTTGTACAGAGAACGTTACTGTAATATAAAAAGATATATTTATAAAACAGTAATACAGGATTTAGAGCCATTCATAACGACAAAGATTTACCGCGTATCACTTATTCTTTCTTTCTTGTACCATATCCTATATTTTTTCGATTATTTTTATAATATTCTTAACTTAGTTTGTGTAAAATTTTGTTATTATTTACTTTTTGTAGAAACAATTTCATGTCCCAACGGCATTGCGTGTGATCAGACTAATTACTAGAAAGTCTAGAAATATCGCTTAATAATAACGACTAGTCGCATCAATTTGAACACGTGTATACAAGTCGGGGATGGCAGATAGTGGCACAATGATCCTGCTGCCTCCAGCAAATACCAGGGGCTCAGTACCGTCGTCGGCCCCCTGGAGGACCTTTGCTTTAGCTCAGTGAACAAAATTAGCAAACGCCAGGACCCTTTTTAGCTCCTCAGTGAACAAAACACCAGGGCTTTGACCGATATTGAAAGTCGGTATTATTACGTACCAGCATAACGTTTGAGTTAACGGACAGCTGAAGACAGGGCGCTTTGGCGCTCATTAGGGGAGGCCTATATAGGTTGATGATGATGATGATGATGATAACGTTTATCTGGTACAGACAGATGGTACACGTGTACCATTCCTGATACAAGTAGATGGACGTAAACGACATCGCGTCCCGCGAACTGCGCGGTATCACCATACATTACGGTCATCTCGTATAACTTATAGAAAATTTGTCATAGTTCGTCGACGGCGGAGATAAGATTACAAGAGTACGTTGTACAGGAATTGAATAGCACATACAATATTTAATTAGAGATCGTATCCTTACCGGCGGTATCCGAGTGGTCGAGCGACGCTGACGCTTCGGAAAGTAGGCTCTTCAACGGCGAATTCGACGGCAGCGACTCTAAGTTCACGAATCTGAAATATACGTATTTTTACAGTGTAATATAAAAACAACAGCGTCTATCCAGAGATCAGCAATCCAACGCTGCAAGCCTTCGGTATCTGGATATGCACTGGCCGATATCGAGACGCGACAACCCAAAAGAGAGTCACTATGACGGGTCCATCACCTATGCATCGTGGTCGCGACCCAGACGGGTCGGATCCGTTTCACCCCGCTGCATTACTGGGCATACACCGGCTGATCTTCTAACGTGGCACGCCTAACCCTACCACTATGGTGATCGCGATCCAATAAGACTCAATTATCCTGTCCTACCTCCCAACAATTCTTTTTATCAATATTCGGTTACTTAATTTAAAAAATATATACTATTTAAATTCTTATAAACCGTATAACATGGGGTAAACTTGACTTCAAAACAAGGAATACCGTTACGCTCACAGTCCAAACGGCCTGCCTGCCATACATGCTACAGTTTTCCAGAGAAGTTTACCTGTGCAGGTCAACAGCACGTCGTAGCGTGTATGGACCCGTACACATGCACAGGTTCAACGTACTTTGTAGGTTGACCGCACGGCGTAGCGTGTATGGACCCGTACACATGCACAGGTTCAACGTACTTTGTAGGTTGACCGCACGGCGTAGCGTGTATGGACCCGTACACATGCACAGGTTCAACGTACTGTGTAGGTTGACCGCACGTCGTAGCGTGTATGGACCCGTACACATGCACAGGTTCAACGTACTGTGTAGGTTGACCGCACGGCGTAGCGTGTATGGACCCGTACACATGCACAGGTTCAACGTACTGTGTAGGTTGACCGCACGGCGTAGCGTGTATGGACCCGTACACATGCACAGGTTCAACGTACTGTGTAGGTTGACCGCACGTCGTAGCGTGTATGGACCCGTACACATGCACAGGTTCAACGTACTGTGTAGGTTGACCGCACGTCGTAGCGTGTATGGACCCGTACACATGCACAGGTTCAACGTACTGTGCAGGTTGACCGCACGTCGTAGCATGTATGGGCTCATACACATGCACAGGTTTTACGTACTGTATAGGTTGACCGCACGTCGTAGCGTGTATGGGCTCATACACATGCACAGGTTCAACGTACTGTGTAGGTTGACCGCACGTCGTAGCGTGTATGGACCCGTACACATGCACAGGTTCAACGTACTGTGTAGGTTGACCGCACGTCGTAGCGTGTATGGACCCGTACACATGCACAGGTTCAACGTACTGTGCAGGTTGACCGCACGTCGTAGCATGTATGGGCTCATACACATGCACAGGTTCAACGTACTGTGTAGGTTGACTGCACGTCGTAGCGTGTATGGACTCATACACATGAACAGCTTCTACGTACGGTGCCACTCAAAATATTGATTTTCTATTTTGAAAAGGTCGCTTGCGCAGGTTTAAAGAACCGCACAGGTCTACTCCAATACACGCTCCGGTCTACCTGCACAGGTAGACTTCTCCGGTAGAATGTAGCGTGTACTCACACTATATACGTCAATGTCGAATGCATATCAATAATACTGACTTGAAAGGTGAGTCGACGATTTCGACTTCAGCGGCAACGAGACCGCCTCGGTCCGGGGACTCGTGCCTCGGGGACTGCTGCTGGAGGCTGTTCAGCTGGTTCTTCAGGACTTGCCTGAAGTGCAGCACCTGCTTCGACGGCTGGCTCGTGTTCGACGCGTTGCTTTGCGTCGATTCGTTAAACGCATCAGACCATGTTGACTGTAAACAATACATATTTTTTTACACTTGATTTTGTAAATAACAACTGTATAGAAAATATTTATAATCATAGTTTCTAGTAAAATCAAATCTATGTCAATGAATATTTATTTCATTTGTAATAAATGTAGCAGTATTTGTTTTCGATTTATAGATAATTAAAATATTATTGCCCATGCGTAGGCAAAAAAAAGGTATATGAAAGTCAAGTGAATTTAAGAGCTGCTGTTGTCTGGTCGCAAATTGTTTTTTGACATTATATTTTACAGCAGAACATAAAGACGGATTTATTAATTTAAAAATATACCTACATGTTGCAATTTTTTTTATTACTAGTAACAGAGCTTCACTTGCAAAATAAATAACTTGTATAGGTAAACTTGAAAAGTAGAATGCTTTCTAAATACAAAATTTCATACAAATTGTTAAAGCCATTTTGTAAGCAAACATTTAGGTAAATAAAACTTAATTGCTTAGCGAATATTATTAAATCAAATTGTAAATTCTACTCGAACGTAAAATATTATTACTAATAAAGAACATACAATTTTAAAAAGAAACACATCAACAATAACAAAGCAGAAATTAATTTAAAAATGATACTACTAATAATGAACTAGATGAACAGGAACTACGTAAGTATATGACATGCACGAGTAACTACTTTTTTTTCTTCGTATTAAACAATGGCACTAAGGATTTTAATGCCAAATATGTTCTTTAGTTCAAAATATGCAAACATATGATTCCGACATGAATGTTTTACTTTTAAGTTTCCACGGCTATGACTCCCTTTAGTAAATAAAATTGTGCATCTAACAAGCAATTCCTTCAATTAATATGAAAACATGTACAATTTTGGAAATGTTTGTTTCGGCAAATGAAATGTCAAGCTTGAAATAGGTAAAAAAAATGCCTTTAATGACTTTTTGCTTACCTTGTAAAGGTTTAAGCGTTATATCTATAGTCACTGAGCAATTAGAATTAAAATTAGAATTTTTATTTATTGGAGTTAATTATTTTATATTTATAAAAATATTATAAGAGATTGCTTGAACGAACTAATCTCTGGAACTACAAGGTGGGACTGGAAAAATCTTTTACTGTTATAGCCTAATTATTGAGGAAAGTTATTGGCTATATAAGTTCACGCTACGACCCTTAGGAGCGGAGCAATTGCCATACACAGCGTTGGTCAAAAAGTAAGGTGAGGGAGAAAGGAGTACTAGTACGGGCGAGCCGTGTGGCGCTGTGCGGGTATCGTGGGCCTAAGGCGGGTTGACTACGGGACGTGTACTGAAGATATTAAAAGACTATCTTAATCTAATCGAAAAGATAATCTTCCTTAATAAATAGGATAGAAAATTTCAAATCTGACTGGTAATATTTGAGATTAGCGCGTCCAAACAAACAAACTCTTTTACAATGCATAATAGTATAGATTTGATTAGTTAAGTTGTATCCGATGGCTTACACTTATTGCTTACTAATCCTATGTAAGTAGCAATAAAATGCTTACTGTGACAGTACATAATATTATATGTATTTTTCAATCTTTCAGATAAGAATAATTATAAGAAATACTTATGCTCATATAATTTTGCACAAGTTCTGCATAGTTTTGCACAAGTTTTGCATAAGTTCTGCACAAGTTTGCACAAATTGACAAAATAATTATCAGTGACCACAAATATATAATGATTATGGGAAAACAAAAACATAAAATAAAGCTCACATCATTATAGGAGACCTGAACCTTCCCAGCGGCCGGTATTTCACTACTACACACGTTATTTACACTTAAGCTATCCATAAAAACCGGTCGGGGCTTTACTCGTGCCTGCCTCCTCCTGAGTGTCTCGAAGCTGTCGAGCAAGTCCGGCTCGTACTTCCTCCTCATTGTAGAGTTCCAGTGGTTCTTTATTGCGTTGTCCGTCCTGAGGAATTCATTAAAAAGTTAATTAACCAAAGCAGTTGGATTTAAAAAATATATTTATTGTGATAAGTAAACATTTTTTTGAATTCAGTACCGAAGACACGCCGACCGCTCCCGAACAAACCCAAGCGCGTGTGACGTCATAATGTTATTTTCTACTCATCGTAGCACACGGCTGATACAGTGCTTTGACTCTTAATAGATGAAATTTCTTTAACATTATGACGTCACAAACCTGGCGATCAATCGTGGCGCATTCGTAGTCATGTGATTCTTTTTAAAACATTACAATTTTCAACTGTTTATTATTAATAAAATATAATATTTTAAGAGTTTTTCCAATGGACTATTTGTTTAAAAAAAATGTCTTACCTTCCAGGTAGTAATTTGGCTATCTTCGCCCACTGGTTACCGAGTTGCTTATGGGCCTGGTATATCACACGGTCTTCGTGTTCAGTCCACGCCGTCTTCTTTATAGACGGGTTGAGGTGGTTGTGCCATCTCTCTCTGGAATATAAATAGTTATAGGTACCATTAAATATAAGGGTAGATTTTGCTACTTAATATGTACCATATATGTTACTACACCAAACCGACTGTAGCGATATTTCTATATTTTATAAAGTGATAATTATTTCAAAACCATTGTTTGTTTGTCTATCGCTACACGAAATCCTAGGGTTAGTATAAAAGTGTATAAATATTGAGTTTATGTGTTTCATATTACCAGTAAAAGCTGTTGCATATAACAAAGTATATAATTATTACGTCAAGTTATTTAATTAACTAGTGAGAGCTGTTGTATATTACAAAGTAAGTATTTGTTACGTCATCTTATTAAATTTACTAGTATGAGAGTATTTTTACCTGCATTGTTTTCCTATCCTGCCTTTTAAATGCCTCGCAATAAGCGTCCATTTCTTCGGCCCATACTTCGCGACCAGCTCGACCACTTTCTCGTCTTCCTGTTAACAAAAGAATAGACTACATTAATGACACACACAATCATTTTCGAGATAAGAATCATCATCATCATCATTCTCCTGCCCTTATCCTAATTTATTTGGGGTCGGCGCAACATATCTTTTTCTTCCATACTTCTCTATTAGTCGACATCTCGGTAGTCCCTCCCTTTCTACCCATATCATCATTCACACAGTCCATCCATCGTTTCTTTGGTCTTCCCCTACTCTTATAGCCATCGACATTCATACCTACAACCCTCCTCATGACATTTTCCTCATTCCTTCGCATCACGTGCCCATACCATGACAACCGATTTCCAAGAATATAAGATAGAAATAAATAAATATCTTAGTTTCTAAAGTATTTTTGACTAACATGACAGAAATGTTCAATGCGGATGTATGTAATATTAACAAAGAATACCTACACAAAATACGATATGGTCTAACACAGTGTCTCGTAACTTTACAGGGGTTAAATTGAATAATATTCTATTGAAATTACCAGCATTTAAACACCCAGAGTAAAGATCCCTAACAGATAGAAGCAACGAGTTTTATGATCATATTTAATCCACGGCAGACAGAGCCAAATAACCTTGCGTTGTGTTCCTGCGGTGAGTAGGGTCTCCAAAGCTCTTTGGGGTAGGGGAGTTCAAGGTCGGCAACACGCTAGTGATACTTCTTATAATACAAGCACCCATAAGTTACTGTAGCCGCTTACTATCAGGCGGGTCATACGCCTGTTTGCCACCTTAGTTATATAAAATACAAACTATAGGCGCTTGGTGACAAATCCTTGACAACTCCGTTTGAGAGATTCCGGGAAGCATAAAAATATAATGTACGTGTATAATGTATTTTGTTATTATTTATTTCATCTCCCAGCTAGGTAAAATTACGTTAAACTTTTCTTCGTATCCTATAAACGTAGTGTTAAATGCAAGAGAAAAGCCCGTCATATTTTTATAACCGAATTTCATGACACAATTTCGCAACTTCATTAACAATAGTACAATAAGCGAGACCGTGATATAAATAAAAAATAAATAAAAAAATATATCACGCAATCATCTGTTTGAAGCGTGCGAAAATACGTTAAGCTACAAGGTGAACTGGTACGTGTGGGCGAGTGGGGAAAAAAATACAAATCGATCGGTCATTCCGATCAGCTGTGTGGGTGTTCGAGACTCGGAGACATTACGCCTGGACTGGCTCTGCAAACGGGAACAATTTCTCTGGACAAGGATGTCGAGACACACTGCCATCCCCATTGGCTATCGCGTCGATGGACGTGACTTCGAATCCCGGCAATGAGCCTGAGCTTTCGGTGAAGGAAAACATCGTGATGCGTGACAGCGGCGACCGCCGATGGATTTCGATCTCTCGGTGGTCGCCGTTATGTTTTGATTGTACTGTGCTTACCATCAGGTGAATTGCCGCCAACTTGCCGAGTTACTATTAAAAAAATAAGTAATTAGAAATCATCTGATTTTTGAGCAGGACGAAAAAAAATGTCATAACATGACATACCCAGATTCCAGAATGTCGCGATACACGTTTAACTGTTTAGAGGTTAGGGTTAGGGTGCGCGATTTAGTCCGACTTAACAAAAATCAATACTAAAGGCTAGCTGAGAGGTGTAGCCTAATGCTAGATAGCCTATATATAACATTCCTCGTGATTCTGGTTATCATATACAAGTTTTCGAATCCGACTGGTAGTTTCAGAGATTAACGTGTTTAAATAAACAAACAAAGTCTTCCGCTTTATTATTTTATAAGTATAGATTTTTGAAGAATGTTATAGGTTATAAAACTTCACGCTAAGACTCTAAGGAGCGCAGTAGTAACCGCAAACGTCAAGCAATCTGGAAAGTTGAAGGCAAACACGAGAAATGAGAACAAAGATGAACTACACAGGTGTCGGCGTCGCGGCGCGGCGCGGTGAAGATTTAGTCGAAATAACTTAACAGTGAGGCACGCGAATATTTTAGTAGGACATGTAATGCTTCTTCTTATTATTATGTTAAGCTAACACGTAACAACAACAAAAGATGTCGATTTAAACGTTAACGATAAACTATTTTAAATTGCCATAATTAAAAATAATGGTCGCACTCGTTCCACTTAGAATTTATTACAATAAGACACGTAACAATAGTCTTTTGTGATGAATAGCGTGATTAGGTAAAAACCATATGAATATTTTATGTAACTGTCATTAACCTTGGACTAGAATACCTCATCCAAAGTAATAAACGTATATTGAAGTTCAGTTAATGTGTTTAATTGTTAATAACTCAACTTTTTAGGCAATTGCGTTTTTAATAAAAAAAAATTGTTATAATTGGAAAATTCATATATAACAAACTATTATTATTTTATTACTTTTAGCAATATTTCAAAAGTTATTGCAAAATTAAAAAATATTTTTTGAATTCAGTACCAAAAACGCGCCGATCTTTCCCGAATAAATCCGACCGCGTGTGACGTCACAATGTTAATTTCTACTCATTGTAGCACACAGCTGATACAGTGCTTTGACACTTAATCGATGAAATTCCTTTATTATTATGACGTCACAAACCTGACAGTCAATAGTGGCGCGTTTGTAGTCATGTGATTATTTTTTAAATATTACAATTTTGAATTGTTTATTATTAAAAAAACAAAAATGTTTTAAGAGTTTTTTCCAGTTGACTATTAGATATCATAATTATGATGAAGCTTTAAAATACATAAAAAATCTTTTTTTTCAAATACCCCATTGCGGGAAGTGGATTAAATTTAACACGGGTGAAACTAGTATTTTTATATACTCTTATACATATTTTAACAAAGTATATTTTTTTATTCAATGGGCTAATGTCGCTGAGCGCTATACCACTACAATTATGTCCAATAATAAAGTGCGTTTATTTATTGCCACGAAATAAAATAACATTTCATGCTTTGCAAAATTATTGTTTTTAAAATAGTGATGTCACCAATCCGCACTAATAATAAAACCGTACGAGATAATACTATTGATAACATTTTCTAAAAAAACAATGAACCCTCCAAAGGTGAAGGCCGAATAAGGCCTTCAAAATCACGTCTCTCGTGGGCCAACCGAAGCATTTTTTATGTTTGCTATGTATATTTTATAGTTTCCTGGATTATGTAATGACAATAGTAAATTATCGGATATGTAATAACACAAAATATTTCAATTAATATATAAAAACCCTCAATTCAGTATTTAAAATCTCACGATTCAAATAATTTTAACGTAAAATATACTACGGTAGCTCAACACTACAAAAATTAGTGTGGTAACATTATTTTCAAGTTTGACATTAGTGATTGTCAATTTACACTATGGGAATAAAAAACGAAGTATTGAACTACAATTAGCTTATCACGATACGAATTCGTTATGTAGATAGGTATTTTTGTATACGTAAGAAAACCACAGAGATTTATAACTATGATACAAAAACAAAATTAATTTTTGTTATAAATTACTATTTAGTACAGACGTTTAAGATGCACAGATTGTGTAATCAAATTTCAAGTCACAATCGAGACACGATGACCGAATTTGAATATTGTTTCCCTGACATTTGCTTGGATTACCAAAACAATTCTACGATAACAACTGAACACTATGTTTGTACTCTCAAACAAACCACTTTAGTTGATTTGATAATGACTAAGAAGACACCTAAATTCACAATCTGCTCCTATTAATTATTATCAATGACATCATTCATTTATCCGACATCCAACATTGTTCTCATCGTTAATGTAATAATACATGTCTTAGACAAAGAATATTTATATAACATATTGGTTAACACGTTCCTTGATAAATAAAAAAAGCAAGTTTACTTTTCTAAAAAAATAAGTTAAGTTTTTGGTCTGAGGTTCTCTATATAAAGACAATTATTTCTATATATCATTATATATTTTTAAATGGACTGAATGAGCTTATGTGGCAGCGCTACTAACTTAGCCATTATCAAAGCATTTCTTTTTAAACTTAACGTATAACCAACCTCGGACACATCGTCCGTACTATCTACTACCAGATCGTCACTACCATCTTCAACCACAACGTCACTACCATCTCTGACTACATATGCCACAGCCAAAGCGTTCTCTCCTTCCTACGATATTGGATCCTTCAAATAATGCATAAAGAAACATTTCAGTATGCTGGTATAAGATAAACGACTGCCAATGAAATCTGTATCACCGACGATCGCCGTTGTTTGTGGTCTGTACCGTACTTACCATCAGGTGCTGTACAGTTATTTTGCTAAGATACTATAAAAAAAGTACTATCACTTTTAAAAGTGATAGTTAGTTATATGATATAGTATATATATAATATATATATGATATAGATATAGTGATTATAGATGGTTAACCATATCTTCACAGCTATCTTTGACTATATCGTCACTATTATCTCCTGTCAGATCGTCACCACCATCTTCTCTCTTATCGTCACTGACAACATCTTTACTTAACCATAATCGCTCGAAAGTCAGCGTTCATATGTAATGAAATTAAAACATTTGTTCAGAAACTACGTATAATTTCTTGAACGCCATTACAATAAGCTGAGTCGGTATTATTACATATAGGCAAACAAGAAACAGACGTTTTGGTTAAATATTCACATAAGATCGTAAGCGAACGCACGTGGCGTGCAAACAGACAAAAAAACTTCTCGACCGAGTCAAGGGCGAAAAATATGTCAGGGACGAGGCAGTAACTCGCCTGATATTTTCTGTATGATAAGTTTTTTATTATGTCCTCACGAGCAATTACATATCTTCACGAGACATGCTTGCACATTTTTTGTAACAGGTACCATCTATCTACCATATTTAATTTAAACATTACGCAACAATTTATATACAGATTAAAAAGATTTTGTAAAAATAATAGCAAATTCTATGATTACTGGGCAAATACTGAAAACTTAAAAAGCATTTTTTATATATCCAATCACATATCCAGTGTCCTCTACATAAGTATATCAGGTCTAAATATTTTCGTTTATGTACCGAATATTAATTTCTTCAGTTGAAAACTTGGTTCGGTTGAAAACGTAGGGCAACATTTGGCAACATTTGCCCTTTTCTGCACTGGCTTAAGCCGTCTCTGATAAAATTAGTAACATTTATGATAGGTTAGAATTGTATATAGGCCTAAAGAGGCAAAATTGTAGTAATAATAAATATAGGCTATGGTATTTATTAGTATGTACGTAATCTATATAAGAAATGTTGTCATATAGTGTATGGGAATATAACATGAACAAAGCTTGCACGTCGTTTAATTTATAACGGAGTAGTAGTGTTGAACCCGATATAAATACAAATAATACAGGGGATAAGTAATAATTAGGCTATAATTAGCTTAAAGAATTTTTCATATCTAGTAGTAGTCTGGTAGTTATAACGAAGAAACAATCTTTTGAGTTTTACAATATTAGTTAGTATAGGGTATAAATTATGTCATATGGTCTGATATTCAAAATCACGGTTTATGGGAAGACGTAATATTATTAGCACATAAGTAATAATTGTAAATATGATACTTTGTGAACATGTTACACACCTACGGCATTTTCATGCACAAGGACATGAGAAGCTATCAGCTTGTCAAGCAATTTACATATATTTGTTATAAAAAAAAGATAATAATATTCAACGCTATTGTGCTAAACATATAATATATTAGTCTTTTTATGGCAAACTATTTTTATTCATTGGTTTCCCACGATTTTATTATTTACTAGCGTCCGCCTCTGTCAACGTTCTCGATAATTAAAAAATAGCTTATACATATTATTCGGGGATAATGTAACTTCCTATCAGTGAAATAATTTTTCGAATCGAATCAGCAATTCCAGAGAATACCTCATACAGACATACAAATTTTACCTCTTTATTATTCACTAGCTGTGTCCGCGGCTCCGCTCGCGTGGACTATAGAATCCCGTCGGTCGAGCGCACGCGCAAATCGAGCTGCCTCCACTCATAATACGGAAGACAAAAATGCTTATTATTGGTGATTCTTAGAAGATATATATATGCTATCGCTGACTCTTTGGAGATCTTATTAAGATCTACAATTATGTACTACATTAATTTGATATACTTCATATGGTTTACTCAGCGTAAGTCATTTAAGCGCCCCAAAAGCGTATTTCTTCCGAATTGATTGACCGTTATCATCACTGCTTATTTCGTATGTTACTTTATCTAATAAAATATATTCTATAACCTGGACAGATAGCATAGCTATAAATTTAAAAAGACACATGTAAACCGGATAAGTGGTGTTCGCGTGAAAAGAACAGAGAGACGTTGAGTTTTACAATATGTATAGATTAATCAGCGAGGTTATAGGCTATAAAACTTTACTCTACGTCCCCGGAGCAGGGATCATGAACGTCAAGTCATTTTGCAAGCACTAGGCAAGAACAGTAAATTTAACACGCGGGAAAGCGCGGGAAAGCATAGCTGCTAGTATAATATTTTTGTGTAATATGTATTTAAATTTTAAAACTAAAAATATAGACTTTCGAGGCATGTAAAACCTGAAAATTCGCGCCCACCTCATTACAATTCTATACGCATTTGAACAATAATCCATGCGGTTTATTATTTACGGGCCCGCTACATACCGATAGGTATCTTACGTCAATTTTACCCATAAAACGTACATGTGCCCGAAATGTACGAACACGATAGGATTCTCGGATTTTATGAATGAATCCATTGTTTATCGCTGGACATGAATGTGTAATTATCTTATAGTTATTTATGTTTGATTATATCACGTATACAGTGCCCTGGCTGTTTTAATGTCAGTGATAAAACAAACGATAACTTTTAACTATTATTCTCATATTCGAAGAAATTTTACTGTTTTGACAATATAAAGAATTTATTTGACTTTTAATTTTGCCCAAAAAGCCCAAGAGATTGTGTTTGAAGCGCATTCGAATCTATGGAACTACCAATTAGTTATGAAAAACCCTATTTATTGAGAAAGGTTTATAGGTCTTATAACTTCACGCTACAACCCTAAGGAGCGGAGCAGTAACCACGAACGTCATACAATCTGACAAGCTATAGGCAAGTACCGGGTGAAACAGTGGGGCACAGCTAGTTACATATAATAATATCTGGGCGACTAAGCTTCAAAAGCAACAGTTCACATAATTATCCTTCACATTAGAAGTAAAATTTAACTTTAGTCTAACTGTTCTAAAATTTAGTATTAATAAGCATTTCAAACCTAACTATGTTTACAAAGCTAGTTTTATTCTTGACTTTACATCAACACACCAATCGGATATTTGTCAAACGTTTGCCGAACTTAACCCGGTCTATAAACAGAGTGTAAAAGCAGCTAGTCGAACATTTGCATGTGAACGATGCAACAATGAATGGGTCGGCGCACTGTTGCTAATTATACGGATGTTAGTATCGTGCAAGCGTGCAACATTAGCAGTGTACGGGTGATTCATATGTTACGTCCTGCATTGATAGACTGGCTGGCGTTTAATTCCATACAAACGACGAAGTCACGAATCATGTGGAAAATATGGAAATGTATGCACAATTTCACATTAAAGAAACCGCTTTAACGCAAAGTTAGAGAACAGAAACCATAAATTATTTCAATTAGTATTCCAAGGAATTACATAAAGTGACTAAGAATTTGGTGATAAGAGCTATTTTCGAAAAATAAATCAACGTTCTTATATGCAAATAAAAAAGATTTTTTGGCGAATGAATTGAGTCAACAAGCGAAGAGTGGAATCAGCTAAAACTGTTAATAACTTTGAAAAATGTTATGGTTATCTATGGCATGGTCTTAAATGGGTAAGATTTTTATACAACTAAGTCGGCAAACAACGTATGTCTCGCCTAGTAGTATGCGCGTTGCCAAACTTAAACCCCCTTTCTCCAAGAAGCTGTAGAAACCCTACTCACCGCAGAAACACATCACATGGTTAATTTGGCTACAATGTTCTATTTCATAAGTCTGATTTCCGCAAGTAGAGAGAAAACTCCACAAGAGAGAGTAGAGAGAAAACTTTGTAGACTTCTTTATGAAAAACAATTGATGTATCTATAAAACTTCTAATTTTATTTGTACCAACAAAGAAACTTACCTCTTTGGTCCACGGTCCTTTGACTAGTTCAGGGTTCACGACCTTGGTCCATCGCTGCTGGCACTGGACGTCCGATCTGTCAGCAAATTCCGCCGATATGCGCTCCCAATTCTCTTTATACATATTCACGTAGTTCTTAAGTCTTTTATCCTGGAATTATGGAAACATTTATCACACAGTTAGTCGGTAAACTTATTTTGCACAAACTTTCTGACCGGGTTATAGATTAGCTGTCTGTTTGTAATATCAAAATAACACATTTTTACTAAATACATATGAAAGTATACACGCTCTCTCGGCTATCTATAACAAACAAACATTTAGTTTTATTTTTGTCTGTCTGTTTGTTCCGGTTAATCCGATTCTGACGGGGCTTTCACTGGCAGATGCTGCTGTTATAAGGCATAACTTAGGCTACTTTTATTTTAGAAAAATAATTAGGGGTCCGCACAAAAAAAAAACCTTTTCTTAGTAGTCCACGCGAGCGGAGTTGCGGACACAGCTAGTAATCCATATTTATCTCTGACAGAAAATCTAATTTTAGAAACAACCAGCAACCCGCCCCGGCTTCGCACGGCTAGCAAAGTGATACTACATATACGAGTAACTATTGGTTTACGCGGTTCACGCCTATAAAGCTCCGAGTCGGGATAATTTGCGACATTTTCAACATTCATAGTCACATTAAAGCCAATTTACACAAAATCGTAATGAATTAAGCACATAAACTTTCCTCGTGAATCACTCTGTCCATTGATGAAAACGATATTGAAAATCCGTTCGGTAGTTTTTCAGTCTATCGCGTTCAGACAGACAGACAGAGGCGACGGGGTACTTTATTTTATAATATGTATTGATAGATAAAGGAAACTGTTGATATTCAACTAGATGCACGATTTAAAAAAAAAAACTAATGCCTTCTTAAATCAAATATCTTAGTCGTTTTTCTTTAAATTTATTGTAATTTTCCGTAAGACGTTAGGATAGTTTGGATAATATAATACCTCCTCCTTAGTCCACCTTCCCCTGTTGATATTCTTCCTCGACCCAGCAATTTTGGTTGTAACCGGTACATCCTCGTAGGCCGCCGTCGAGTCCTCTGAATACTCGCTCGTCTCCGTGTCATAGCCGTTTTTTCTGTAAGCAAATATATATTTTGGTTAACATGTATCTATCATGATGCTTTAGTAGGATAGACAGAAAGGATGGAGCACCGCATTTTTCTATCCTATAACTTTTCCTTTCAATGTTTTCGAATGTAGTTGTTGTTACTTATCCTCGTGTTTTTCTTTCACACAAATACGCCTTGTATATCTTTTTCTCATTCTTAATTCACCGATACGCTCCACGCATACAAGCCAATCTAGCATCCCTTAAACATTTTGGTTAAACACTTTACTTACAGAAGAGGACGAGACTGAGTAAAGGCGGCTCTAGTCCTGGATTAGGAAATTAGTTGATGTTTAATATTTTATTTATATTAAACTAGCTGTGCCCGCGGCCCTGCTCGCGTAGACTACAGAATACTGTCGGTTGAGCGCCCACGCGTGTTGTGCTGCCTCATTAATGCTTATTGTGAGCTATCCTTACAAATTACACATATGCTATTGTTACCTCTTTTGTAAGTCTTTTAAAATCTATAATTATGTAGTACATTAATTCCATATATCTCTTATAGTTTACTCAGCGTAAGCCATTCAAGCACCCCAAAAGCGTCTTTTTCTCGAATTGGTTCACCATTAATGCCACTGCTTATTTCTTATGTTACTTTATCTAACAAAATATATCCTATAACCTGGCCAGATAACATATCTATGAATTAAAGGAAAAATCATGCAAATCGGATTAGTGGTTTTCGCGTGGAAAGAACATAAACGGACAGACAGACAGAGAGACGTCGAGTTTTATAATATGTATAGATAGATTATATGAATAACGTAAGGTTTGTACTTCTTTCTTGGTGTCTATTTAGGGAAATAAGGTCTGAGAAATAAATATGTAGTACAGTTATTATTATTAAGATAATAAAATAATATCGTTTCCACTAAAACTTCTTAACTTAAATGTATTAAATCTCATTCTTCTTCAGATAAAATGTAATTCAAAATATTATAGCCGTTTATTGACGAAATTCAAAAAGAGAAAGTTGTAGTGCAGGGTATACGTTGACCCGTGAAGCCCTATCATCATAATAATCTATCGAAAATGCCGATCGGAAGTTGCACAATATATATTAGAGATATAAAACGATGTTCCTATGTACCAATGATGATTATTCCTATCTCATTTTAGAACGCAGTAGGTACATGAGACTGACAAAAATCTGTTTCTTTTTATCTATACATATTATAAAACTCAACGTCTCTCTGTCTGTCTGACCATTTATGTTCTTTTCACACAAAAACCACTTATTCAATTTACATGCTATTGTTTAATTCATAGCTATATTACCTGGCCAAAGGCCCAAGTCTGCTATTTAACATTTAAGAATATACCATTCTCGTTATATCGACACTCTACTGATATTATATCGAAGTTGTAACAAATTTGGTATTCTGCTAAAATACAGTCTCGATAGAATCTCTATAGTGTTGAAATATTGTGTCAGTGAGATGGCGATATCTATACGTCATTGGTGTTGCCTCTCAAAATCTACCATGGATTTAGTGTTGCTAATGAATACTATCATTAGTTGAAAATACTTATTAGTGCTATATTTTCTGTTAAATCTGTCCGTTTATGTTCTTTTCACGCAATAAACACTTAATCGATTTATAAACTAAGCTTATCGCTATGTTATCTGACCAGGTTATAGGATATATTGTGTAAGATAAACTAACATACAAAATAAGCAGTGACGATAATGGTGCATCAATTCGGAAAATAGACGCTTTCGTGGCGCTATAATGACTTACGCTGAGTAAACCATAATTGATATAGGAAATTAATGTACTACATTATTGTAGGTCTAAAAAGGTCAGCGATAGCTCTATCTTCTAAGGATTACTTCCAATAAGCATTGTTGTCTTCCGTCTTTTGAGTGGGGGCAGCACGATTCGCGCGTGCGCTCGACCGATGGCATTCTGTAGGCCACGCGAGCGGAGCCGCGGGCGCAGCTAGTCTTTATTATAAATATTACACTTCGCGTGATGGATTCTAAGACGTTTTGTTAAGAATTAACGTGCATACATTTAATAAGTATAATTATTTTTAGGTTAGCGTTTGAACACAATCTTAGCTGATGTTAAGTGACGATGAGGCCGAAAATGGCCGGTAATCGTCTAAAAGAGGAACTAGTACTCAACTGCAGCTGCCGGAACTCACCTATAGGTGTTTAAATAATTTATCCGAAATTTCTTTGCTACTTCCGACTGAAGTACGCGGTAAGTGAGGCGGGAAGTAGAAAATAAATTACGGATAAATTATATACGATGGATTTCCGCAAAGTAACGCTCCGTTAATCAAATATCTATAGGTGCTTGGAAACGGATTTTAAATTAAAGGTGGTAGGTAGGCAGGCGGGTTTTAGAGAATAGCCTACCCACCATACTATGTTTCATTACGTTTTCTGTCACTGAAAACTCGTTACTTAAGTACGCAACATTCGGAAACACGTGATGACTTTTTTTTTCGCGTATATTTATTACAGGACGTAAACCTTGAGAATACGATGCGGTGACCTTTTTTTGCTCATAAAGTTTTTAGCCTGCTAACATGACATGTATTTCGTACTGAAAAACAATCTATTGTCTATCCCCTGGTACATGATATATTGCAATTAATAGTACAAAACAATTTCGAAATTTTCAAATAATTATTGTTTATAAATATTGGATATACAAGCGAACTGATTGTGACGGACCGCAACACTAGGATAGACGCAACGTCAAAAAAAAACAAAAAAAACATCAGTAAAAATAGCATAGAATATAGAATAATAGTAATAAAATATTTACAAATATGAACCGAATGACTATCGAAACAAAAAAAAAATATGAAAAAAAAACAAAGACAAAAATTTGCAAAACTGCTTGATGAGCTGCGAACGTCACGTTTATTTAGAACCCGAACCTCCTTGTCACATCTTGTCACAGTAAGCAACACCTCCTTCCCCCATAAGTACGAAAGTATTTTATGAACGGCCTCTAACAAACGAACAGATTAAATAAATATAACAAGGATGATTCAAAACCCGTTTTACAGTATTTATCATATTGATAAATTCTGCAAAACTTAATCATTGGGACATACATATATCCTAGGCTTACGTGACCTCGAAGAAGACCTTGTGCATCCCAACACGTGTCTTGTATTATTATTTGTACATATTGATGATGAGCGATGATTGGCCTGGCAGCGGTTCCGGTTTGGTGTCGATGTTTAAGTTTTACTAATGTATATCTCATAATAACAACATATAGGTTCGATTAGAATTTTCTTAATTGTTTTTAGAGTAAAATTAAATACATAATTATGCAAGAAGCATTTGCAAAACATCAAAATCCACGTGCATTCAATACAGAGCATAACGGCTAAACGGCTTTGAACGAAATTCGGTACAAAGAAAGCTTAGGCTCATTACAGGGATTCGAGCTCAAGTCAATTGACGCGAAGTCATACACGCTACCACTGAGCCATCATTGCTTCAAATGTCATAACTCATAACAACAAACCAAACAACCAATGGCATCTTTGACGTTCGTAAATCGTCTCTTATGATATAAATTTAAGTGAATTTCAATAGGTCGTAACAAAATATGTAGTTTAAAAAAACTAAAAAATACACTTTTAACACACACTAATAAATTATAAAATAATTAAGTTTACTTTACACCTATTAGTTACGGTATTAAGTACCCATGCATTTTACCCTTGCCATTATTTTACCTTAATTGTAGAGAGAACGCAACCATTTTTTTGTTTATAATTCATGATGTGTGATAGATACATTCGTTAGATATTAGTAAGCTTGTCACTTTTTTTTATCCAATGGTCAATTTGAAAAGCGAATTATAAGATTTTATAACTTCACGCTACGACCCTAAAGAGCAGAGTAGTATTCGTGAACGCCAAGCAATCTGGCAAGCTAGACAAGTATGGGCAGTGAGAACAACGTTAGCCTACAAAGCACGGGTACGTCTGCGGCGGCGCGGCGTGGTGTAAGAGTTGCGTCGAATAAATTTAAAACGGGTAAAACAGTGGAGCACAGCTAATGTATATATGTATAAATAGCTGCGCCTTGCGGTTTCACCCGCGTATAATTTAAAAGAAATCGCTGATTGATCATTTATAATACTTCTGTATACACAACATTTTTATAGAGCGGCCAGGGTTATGCGTCACACGTCACACGGCTCGTTCGCGCCACTACACCTATAGTCATAGACCCGAACCGAGAGTTGAATTATTTTAATTTTCCATTATCTTCCAAACTATGCGTCCAAATAACATGCTATAAAGGCCAAAGTTTATCTACATACAATTGTATTGATGATTAAATAACTTTCGTTCGTAAAGATTAATATGCTATGCCTAATCATAATGATCATAAATAACTTTTCAATAATAAAAACATAAAACACAAAATACCTTATTATGGGTTATGTATAAGACATAGGCATATGGTATCAGGGACTTTTTTTAGATGAACTAAGGATGAATATTTTTGTACAACATTGTATTTACATATCGCTAACCATTATCGCCAGCGCACGCGGATAATGCTTATACTTAATATAAATACTTACATAAATTAATAGTTACGTCTAGCTGAGAGGTGTAGCCTAATGCTAGATAGCCTACACTATTATTAGTTTGGAATATAGGCAAAAGTTACTAGGAGAACATACATTTTAGGTTGCTAAATAAACTCCCTGTACAGTTTTATCAAGGATGCCGCATTCTCGTAAATATTTTATCCACGTGACGTTAGCAGAAATGTGGATGAACACAGTCACCATTAAATTTCAAAAGAAAAAGAAGAATAAGAGTGATGACTCATAAACATCAAGTTATGTTGGTACACAACAATATTCAAAGAACACAAGATAATGAGGCCCCTCTTATATAAAGAATAAGCTTGGTAAAAAAAATTGTCAAGTTCCAATGTCGCTGTGTACGACGATTGAAACGGGTTCCATATAGAAATAGTACCGGTTGTGATGCATGGTAATAATTCTCGAATACGAATCGACTTTCGGTGAGGTAAGAATGGATATAAAAAAAAACAAGGTATCTACTTATTTATGCATACCGACGCGCGGCGAGTCGAGGTATCAGCTGATAGCAAACACGTTTCGCTTCTCATTCATTGCAAATAATATTATATTTACCTGCTTATTCGCATACGAAATACCTTTTCTATTTTCAAATTTACCCTTTTTTTATAAAACTTGAAGTTTATTATAATTCTGAGCGTTACGAAAAGTTGACGAGAATTATATTTTACTACATACTAGATTTTGTGATCCGAACACTTACTCTTTTTGGACTGAACTGTACTGCAATCCGTATACCTTACTTTAATGTCGCTTCGACATTTATGCTTTCAGATTACTAAATACACATACACATGTTCCATCCCTCCACCCAGGGGGAAGAAACATGTATATATGTATAGTTAATTTAGATCGAATGATAGGGTATTAGCCAGATCGCGACTTCTTTGCAGACGCGCAACAGACCGAGCCGAGGTTCGGCCACTTTGGCACCCCCGAATCTTGTTTCAATGCTTTTGCGGTTGAGTGCCTTAAGCGCTCGGTCCCAAACCCGGTGAAGCTGTAAAAGCCGCAAAGGCTCCAAGGGCGCCTAAGGCTAGCAGTATAGTTAGTTCGAAAAAAAAAAACGCGTACGGAGCGGCGCTAATAATACGATAATTCGTATAATTCCAATCAAAGTGTTTACTTGGACGTAAATAC
The DNA here is from genome assembly GCA_947532125.1 of Saturnia pavonia. Classification (NCBI taxonomy): domain Eukaryota; kingdom Metazoa; phylum Arthropoda; class Insecta; order Lepidoptera; family Saturniidae; genus Saturnia; species Saturnia pavonia. Next base: position 7,423,976 of record OX383919.1, on the reverse strand, counting down.
CAAAACATTAGTCAAAAATTATTTGTTGTTCAAGTGAATAAATAGGTAACAATATTGTAATACCACAATCAAAAATATTTCTTCATTCATGAAACGCATTGTTAATGGTGACGTGACGTGGGTTTACGAGTTTAACATGCAAACTAGTCAACAAGCTTCGGAGTGGCGTCTTCCAACTGAACGAAACCGAAAAAACTACGCCAAAGTCAATCAAAAGTCAAAGGCATGTTGATTTTTTTCTTTGACGATCGCGATGTTGTGCACTCGGAATTCTTACCGGAAACAATTCAAACGGTAAATAATGTATATTATTTGAGCGTTATGCGGCCTTTAAGTGAGCAAATTCGACGAAAAAAGCCAGATTTGAGGAAAGAAAATTCTTGGATTTCTCACCACGATAAAGCGCCTTCGCATAAGGCCATCATTGTGAACTATTTTTTAACCAAAAACTCAACAAATACCATTGAACAACAACCTTATTCACCAGATATGGCTCCAGCCGACTTCTTTCTTTTTCCTAAACTCAAATTAACACTTCGTGGCACCGTTTTTATTCGGTAGAAGACATAAAGGGGAATCCGCGACGAGAACTTAATTCAATTTCGGAAAAAGCGTTTCAAAAATGTTTTCTTGATTGGATTATTCGTTGGCGTAAGTGTATCGTTTCTGGTTTCTGAAGGAGCATAATTTGAAGGCGATAAAATAAATTTGGATACATAACTAACACCAGTAATACTCCATAAGCGATCTAACGCTTCATGTTATAATAGTATGGTTAGACGACATAGCTAATGATTTAGCGCTGCAGCGAACTTTAGTTCTAACTCTCACCACTATTTAATGGTTTTATTAACGTTCTTGTCTATCGGTAGAATATATGTCAATGCCGCTAAACCTCTTGTTTTATTGTGGTAAAAATAGTTTTTTTTTTTCGATCTGACTATTCTGTTAGCCATAAGGGCTCAGGAGCCTCGAACGGCTTTTACAGCTTCACCGGACTTGGGGGCGAGCGTTTCAGGCACTCAGCCACGAAAGTTTTGCAACAACATCCGAGGGTGCCAAAGTGGCCGAACCTCGGCTCGGACTGTTGCGCGTTATGCAAATAAGTCGCGAACTGACTAATATCCTAGCACTCCAGGTAAAAATAGCCACTCTCGATGGTTTAAGTAGTAGGAGGACTCGAAGTAGATTTCGCTATATTTCAAGTACATACATAAATTTACATTATTTTCATAATTAGAAACGTGTATGCTATAATCAACGGTGCGGATTCACTGCTTGAATGGTCTGCTTTTTATCGGATAAACTAGATAAAAATTAATATGCTCTTATCAAATTAGACAAAGAACAAATTTAGCCGACCTTAGAGCAGTGGCGCCTATGGGCATTTTCACAAAAATGGTACAAAATTAGTTTTAGCCTGTCCCTCAACTTCATATTTTTTTATTGAGTTTATTTTACATTATAGTAGTAAATTTGGATGAGAATTAAATATTGTGGGTTTTTATCTACAATTCTTAAAATTTGTAATGATGAAATGAATGAAACTAATTTACAAAAGAATTAAATTATGGAACACTACCCATAATTTTGGGCTGTCCCCAGGTAATATTCGGCAATTTATGTAAACTTTTCGCAATTAATCCGTATGGCCCTCCCGTCACAATGAGTTTTTATTTAAAATACAAAAGCTATTTTACAGCTTAGTCAATTTATATTGCAATTATTACCTTTTAACGATTTTTAAATTGAATTAAGATGTTGTCCCCTATTTTCGTAATTTCCGGACATGTCCAGTTTGTTACAGAATTTTTTAACATAATATTTTTCAATTTGCCTTTTATGTTTCTCAAAATGGCAATATTCAGTGGATATCAAGACGCAATCTTAAAAATATTTTTCCATTTTGGTTAGAAAGTGATTTGCGAGCAAACGTGTGATCGGGCTAGACTTGAATAAAAATTAATGTTCAGTTATGTTACTAAAAATTTTATACATAAGCTTTAAATTACATTGTTCGATAACCTTTAATGCCTGTTTTGGCTTTGAAAGAATAGATTGGTGCAAAATTAACATTAAACCATGCAATTGAATTGCTGTTAAAATTAGTTTAATCCAAGACGTAAGCGCTGCGTTACCTCGGTTTTGTTACTGTTGAGATGGTAACATATAGATTGATTGCAAAAGTAACAAAATGGACAACATAAAGCTGGGCATACATTATTTTTAAATTTATTTTAAGCTTTTTTATTATTATTTGGATAATAACTTATGAAATTTAATGTACATCGAATTAAATGCGTGTTTGCATATTATGCAAATTCATGTAACTATATTTAAAATGTTATTACCTAATTTAGTACTTTCTCAGTGGTCGTGTATAGTTACTAAATTATACTAAACGGTTTAGTGTATTTTTTCAATTTCCCTTGTATGATATCTACTCATTAACTGAGACTATCATTACTTTTAAAGTTCAAACCAAATGCAATTAACCGCTAAAGAAAAAATGAGAAGGTTTCGCAAAAGGTTAAAACAAGAACGTCCTTAAGAATATGATGCACAGCGGAAAAGAAATATAGAGCGTATTAAATAAAAATAAAAATACCGAAATGACACCAGCTGAGGCAGAAACTAATAATTAAAAGTATAATGTGCCTAAGCTGATCGTTAAACAAATTAAAACATTTTTTTTTATTATATTACAAATATACTTAGTTTCAATTTAAACAAAGTGATGCATTTGCCTGCTTTATTTAAAACATGTACTGCCATGCAATATTTTCTTTTTTTTAATACTAATTAATCACTGAAACAAGCCCTGTGGTGTCTTGTAGTTTTACGAATATACAGTTTACCGACACAAAGTTCACCCACACTCAGCACGTTACATGAAGAGATGAGGGTCCACCTTAACTACTACGAGACAAGAAACAAATTATTTGTATCATACATTTACTCCCCTACTTACATGACTTTTATTACGTAATGTACACTATGCTTTACAATTTTGTTACCGTCAATTTTGTTACTGTCCCTAAATCTTTGAGACGGTTTTAAGTATTTTCTTAGTAATTACTAAATGTAGTTACAATTATGCAGTTTGAATTTATAAAAAAAGAATTGTACTTAAGTTTTTGCATAGCTGGAAATACTTTACTGATAACTTTCCTTTGCTAGAATGAAAAACTATCTTTTCTCGGAACGAATAGTAACAAACCTGATAAAAAAACGACCAATTTTATAATATGTGCAAACGTGTAGTATTATTTTGTTATTAAAACCTTAAAAAGATGTTATTATCTACTCAAAATGCATTGTACTTTGACATAATGATGTTAGAAATTCATAAAGTTTCACTTTAACTTTGGTAACAAAACGGAAAAGATTTCAAGACATGGTTGCTTATTTTCCTCTTTTTCTTTAAATATAGCATTCGGACTAATAAACTACATTAGTTTTAATAAATAAAAGAGTAGTAAGAATAAAATCTTAAACAAACGTAATTAAAATTATCAAGTTTAAATTTTAAGTCATATTTTGACCTGTTGTACCATTTTTGTGAAAATGCCCCTATACCTTAAAACCAAACACGATGTGCATTTTTACCACTTGATAAACAATTTAATAAAATAATAAAATAATTCAGTCAATTTTATTTCAGCATTGTGCCTGATGGTAAACGTAAGACAATCCGAAACTAATGGAGACAACATTAACATTATTTTGCGACTATTACCGAGTTTCTAAGTAGGTATACATATTATAAAACTTACATGTTATATAACATTCCGCAGAGTTAACCAAAATATATTTTCTCAATCACTAACATCCACGCCATGGCAACACTTTTAAAATTGATTCCCAATATTAACAGATTTCCCGCCAAAATGCTCCTAAACAATACCCCTGTGAAGGAACGCTAACCAGTCCGACTCCAAAATGTTCACTGGCAAAGAGAAATACACAATCCACGGTTCCTCACACTCACACACCCACAACACAAGTAACGCGTATGGAAGTAATAAGGGAGCGTGGATAAAAAATAAACCCGTAATTCCATAGAAGAGGATGGCAAACGAGAATATACATGTGCGCAAACGGGACAAAAGATCAGGTACAAAAATCACACCCGTCATGAATGTGTGACGAAGTAAGGCAGGTGTAAACAATAAGTGTACTAAATAATGAACAATTTGGTTCTTGTATAGGTCAGTCTAGGTTATATGTTACTAAATCTACGAATATAATAAAGTTGAAAAGTTTTTTGTTTGTTTTTAAATGCGCTAATCTCGGGAACTGCAAGTCGAATTCGAAAAAATTTTTTTGAATATGATAGCCAAATTCACGAGGATTAAATACAGGCTATATAACTTCACGCTATGACCTTAAGGAGCGGAGCAGTAACTACGAACGTCAAGCAATCTGGTAAGCTGTAGGCAAGTGTTGGAAGTAAGAACAACTATAAGCTACACGGGTACGTTAGCAACGCCGCGCCGTGGAGAGAGAGATGGTTGAATAAATTTAATACGGGTAAAACCGTGGGGCAAATCTAGTTACTCAATAAAATTTGATCCCGGAACGCGACACGCCTAAGCGTCTCATTATGATGGGTGTTATACCTGATTTATGCTGGTCGCTATCTAGTCGGACAAAATTGTCAAGAAAACTAAGGATCACCTAATTAATGCCAATAAATGTGCAAATTCTCCCCAACCGTTTGTGTTGAGCAAAAAAATGCACTTTCAAACGCACAACAAATGCACGAACAAAAAAAAATCACATCTGCTCAAACGAAAGTGTGGCGGATGTTGAACATATCTGGAGTAACGGGACTTAAGTAAGCCTTGTCGAAATATATAGGTAGGTAGATAGGAAACGTTCAGAGTGACACTTAACAGAGATTGGATGTCTTTGAAAACAACGTCTGTTAACCTACCTAATATAACATAACCTACGACTATTATGGAAGATACATAGCCCTTTTTGGACCGGACCCTTAAAAAAGATTAAATAAAGAGCTTGAACAAGTTAAAAAAAACTAAAAAAAACGCTTTAATTACGCACTAAACATTATTAAACTATTTAGTCTTTTTATAACATCTCGTTACCAAACCCAATCTATTGGACTTGTCAAAACAAATCATATGAGCCTAAACTCGAGTTGTTTATTAGTAGCCATTGATTTGTTCCACTATCCCGGCTCCTGGCTTCATCATCAGATCAGCTCCAAGATACCAAATTATTGTGGTGTCATCCGAACTACATATACACACAAACTTTAACTTCGATAAGACAATTAGAAGTAGGTTAAAATTGACTTCTTAGATTTTATTACATTACTTGTTAGTTAGTTAGAAGTGAAGCTAATACAAGCGTGTTAAAAAATTATGTAACAGTGTTTATTGATAAATAGAAAAATTATGGAAACGTGTCTAAATACATTTTACAATAATTTTACTATATTATTTCACTTTTCGGGTATTAATAATTTCCGAACTTTATACACTAAACAACGTAGAACTAATTAAGAGAAAATGCGGGCAGCGTTTAGAGCCAATACGGCCTGGATAGGTTGCAAAGACGGGCTGTCCGCATTGATAATGATGCACACGATACCAAATATTTCAAGCCGCTTCAGCTTCCCTGGAACATTGCATCGCTAAATCATCAAATATTATTATATCATACAATCTACAAGGTATTTAAGGATTAGTCAAAAAAACACTTAGTGAACTTTGATGACTGCATTATCAATTAAGCTTCGTTATCTCTTTGCTATTACTCTACTACTGAAACAAAAAGGAAGGGTTATGTTTTAGCAGCATAAGCTGTATTTTTGTAGTTATGTATGCTGCACAGCGTCTAAATTACTATACCGATTTTTGTGAATGTACTGTCAATCGATTATGATCCAGTCGACAGGCTACATTTTATACGAATAAAATCAAAATGACGGATTTTACATCTGAAAAAGTGAGAGGCCTCAGAGCCTTTATCATATCGAGATGGAAATCAAGTTAAAGAGGAAAAAATTCTGAATTCATAAATATGTTACAATATTAAACATAAATAAAATATACCAAGCAACAGAAAAACAAGTTTATACCGACTACGGAAATGCATTATACTAATATAAGCTTACTAAGTTACCGTTGATGGATAATTATCGCCACTTAAATCTTAATAAGAAAAAGAATATATTATTATCGTAAGAATATGTTTATTTCGAATATAAAGTTTTTCTCAACCATTATAAATACAATTTAATAAAGAAATCTTTACCACATCTGCATAGATTTCTTAATTGAGTGAATTTATTTCTAATGCAAGTTTCTAAGTTAGTGTTAAAAAGTTTAGAGCTTATCTAAAACTATCTGATTAGATGTATATTGTTATCTGACATTGCCCTTAGATTAAACAGGATCTGACTGGTTTCAGAGAATTCTTATCTAGGCGTATGCAGCGAGACCGACAGGAAGTTGTTTCATGATGACGTAATCATTAAACTTATTGAAATTATGTGTATATTCGTACTTGCGGTTTCATAATTCGTTTCTACTCTATGGACTTTTCGAACGAATAATTCGGTTTTGGAACACAGTTTGAAAATCATTTCAAGAATAATTTTAACAGAAATCTATCGCTATCACGCTGTGCCTGAACGAAGGTACAGAACATGGGTTAGGCTTATCACGTAAAATAAACGGAATCATGATTTCGTATTCCCGTTTCCTCCTGCAAAACTAGGCAATTTTAGAAGACACTACCTATTATGACAAGACAAGACCTGTCTTTTATAATAATTAATTTAAAATTGAAATGTCTGTTTGTAATGTCAAAATAACAAATTTTTAATAAATTTAAAACAAAACACCCATTTAAAAAAAACTGTCTGTCTGATGTGGACCAAGATGGTAACACGCTAAACCTAGTGGAAGACTGGCTCTTAAGTGCAGCTGCCGAAAAACACCTATTGGTGTTACACCAAATTGAGGGTGGTAGCTAGCCAGGCGGGCATTAGAAAATGCCCTACCTACGCTATGCTAAAGCCATGGTTTCCTCACGATGTTTTCCTTCACCATTAAACTCAGGCTCATTGCAGGGATCCGAACTCACGTCAATCGACGCGAAAACGTCGCTTAATAAACGTTTTTGTTTTTCGTAATTTGCACGGAGGCACAATTCATGCTTGCCCTCAATCGACGGAATTCTGCAGTCTACGCGAGCGGCTAGTACATAATATTTAACTTAGCAGTTTCCAACAATTTAGTCATAATCATGAATAGTCTTTGGGTAAAGTAATTTCCTGGTAAATTATTGCCGGATGTACCCAAAAGTATACCAAGGTGAGCTAAATTGTCATTCGATTTACGTACTTCCTTAGGGAGAAATACAATTTTGTCCCACTTTTACAATCAGATAAAACTTAACTACACACATCGCTTATTAAACTAAGGAAGCCATGGGTCACTCGGCTTCTTAATTTCCACCTGCCTTTTGTACGGCCCAACGCGGCTAGTGGAAATTTTGATTTTTACACACACCTTCTAAGGAAATAATTATTAGATAACGATCATCACTTTGCTAGACTAGGGCTGATAGAGTGACACAATTAAAAAGGTGTTTTGTAGTAATTTTTCATATTCAAGTAAATTTTATTGGTCCCAATTCTAGTAGGGGTTTCGCCAATCTAGATAATTCAAAGGTGCGAGGGAATTGACAAAATTTGCTAACACATCGAACGGTTATTGGTAGAGTTAATAAAATGATGACAAACAAGCAAATCGCTTGCAAATCTAATCAAATCAATAATAATTTACTCAATTTAGGACCTCAGAAGGCACTTATGAATGTCAGTTCGGAAAACATCTCGGCATCGAGAAGAGCTCGAATCAAGAAACTCGATCGGGTCTATCAACATTCTTTAAATTGTTTTTCTCGTACAATATTTATATTATTTACAGTAATTATCGTTTTCAGTGGATGTATAGAGAAGGATTCACATCCAGACATCATAGTCATTCACGTAATGATATCTATCTACTCTATAAATATCCTTTCGATTATAAAACTTGCTTAACATGATTCTTGAACTTATATTATCCGGCAAATCGTTAATGTGCTTGGGAAGCTTATTCTAGAACCTAACACAATGACCTAAAAACATGTATTTGTCTTACAAAGTCTAAACACTAGGAGCACTAGTAAGTTACCCATTAAAAACCTATCCACTCTCTTTTTGAAGAACAAAAAACTTGTACTCGACTAAACGTACTAAACGTTTACGATACTCACAGCTCATCTTTCAGCCAATTTAAATAAGCCAAGTTTATATCGAGGTGCTACCGCCCGAGAGATGATTTGTTTATAATTTTTATGACTGTAGCTACAAAACGTATGTTTATCTTGCTGTTAATAATACCTTTCCTAATAATATAAACGTAAGCTCACATTGAATTCGGTAACAAATACTAAACAGCAATGTTTTATTTTTATTTAAATCATTTTTATTAAATTCTCTAGTCGCCTGCTTCAAATAAAGTTATAAACATGTAAATTTTGTTATTAACACATTAAAATAATGCGATGTATGACATGTCATTAATATCTAGATGTTTAGTAATTTAGTCATATGTCAACTTTTTATATTTAGTATGTCTTAATGTCATTAACAGTCAATGGCTCGGATTTGATTTTAATGCAGCGTCTAGTCGGATCTAATTAAATCTATGATATTTGACAACAATTTTTTTTTTGTTTTTTGGCCATTTTGGTTAAGATTTAGTAATCATTTTAATGATTCTTGTCTAAACATTACTACATAATTATGTGTATTCAATTTTTATTGAAATATTGACTGTCTTTATCAATCGTAATAATATTTTGTTTTTAATACCTACGTCCTTTGTTCGTGTCTAGCTATACTTTCTATTTATATGTTTAATAATATCCTTCCAGATCCCATAACATAATTATTTATACCTAAATATGTGACTGTTTTGTGTTATGTCATTATGTTTTATTTTTACGTTATTGTACAGTACACCGATCATTTGGCTGCTAACGTCTAAAAAACATGTATTTGTCACACTTGACAGTGACGAAATTACGTACATAGGCAGAAGCCATAAATAAAAAAAAACGAATAATTATACTTTTTTTCTAGGAAATTTTCGAACATGTTTGAAATTGGTTTCCCAGGGAATATTTGTCGAAGATTCATAACAATGGAGAAAGCCAAGGGTATAAGTAAAAAATGAACTAAAATGGAACTCGATAGCTTTACAAAAAGATGCACATTTGAACCTAATAGTTACGGTAATGCGCATAGCAATTATTTATACACATTATTTATATGCGTAATATAAACTTAAATTATAGCCTCAGTATCCCCCACCCACCCTCCTACTACCGAAGCGAAATAAATAAAAAGAAAAGTGTACATATAAATGTATCCTTTGTTCCATTTAAAATGAATCCCCAGATCCCATATTTAGCAGTCACACAAAAGTAAAATTGCCAATTTCCTTACGCGCCGGGTAAAACAAAATGCGACGGAGAAAAAAAAATGTCTCGAGGGGTTCCCTTAGGAAGTGTGCTGTTAACTCACGCAATACCCATGCTTCCTGCCGTATGTCCCCTTATGTGACCCGCTTATTAGCACGTCGAGCTGCATTCACGAAACATCTTAGGAATGACCAGTGTAAAGTTTAGTGACTTTTATTTCACAACTCGATACCACGCGGCGTGGAATGTGCACGTGTAGTCTGGTTTTGACACTATTTATGACCGATTTCCGTAGAAAAAAAACTTCACCGACGACTGTTCATTTCTTTTTAAACTTTAATTAAAAAAAACGTTTTTTTTTATTTTTAAATTATAAAAGATGATGTCATTTATTGCACGTACATATATAGATGGTATAATATAAACTTTAAGAGAATATTTATTTTCAATCAGATTTGAAAATACCTTTTTTACATATTTATTGAGCAAGATTATATAACTTCACGCTAAAACTGTAAGGAGCGGAGCAGTAAGTAGCAGCACAGTTAGTCGAATAAATTTAACATGAATAAAACTAACCAACACATCCAGTTTCTTTTATAAAAATGGGCCATAAATTAGTATACAAATACTTATTTAATATTACAAAATTCGAATGTAATTAACAACCGGGTCAAGATACAAGATACAATAGCGTACCTAAATTAATTTATTATCTGCTTATTATGAGAGATTATAACGAATCAACTTTGGCCTTATTATTTGTTTATTTTTTATCGCTTTACCGAGACCAGACCTTCTCATAATGTACTTGTATGTAAATTAAAATTCAGACGATTGTCAGAGTTGAGACTTTCTTTCCATTCTATGTTAGCCGGCGAGCCAACTGCTTAGTCATGAAGTATTCATATATTTAAATATAACAAGATTACATGTTACAATTAAATAAAGTATAAAAATTGCACGTAGTTTAATAATAATGAATAAAATCAAGAAATTAGGGAAACATTCACGTGGCGGCAGCTGACTATTGTTGTTGACGGGCAAATTCAAATACGTTGCACCATGTTAACGGGCCATTTTCTTGCTCGGACCTGGATTTGGACAGCATTGGCCTAGACCAATATCCTTTACGTTTTCATATCAAAAGTATTTTGAATTGAAGTAAATATTGATAAATTGAACTATGGTAAACTTAAATTAATAGTAATATAAACTTAAATAATAGTAAATTTAAAATAAATCGCTGATTGATTGTTTATAATATTTTTTTTAATTTTGTGCCATAACCGTTTTTTTTTATAAAAAATTCTAAATGTCTGTAATTTTAATGTTATGTTATTTAAAGATAAGAAAAACTTAAAACTAATTTGCCAGACATTAATTCAATTGTTAAACCCTAATTAGCATCGTCAAAAATGTCTTGCAATAAAAAAGGTACGTCAGGTAGACTTATTTAATAAAAAAAAAGTGAAAATTACGCTTCTTAAAATGTTTCTAAAATCCAGGATCATTACCTGGACAGGTAGGATGCGCACTAATGAACGCAACCGCTACCGCCAGCCAGATAGCCCAAACTCTAACCGAAAGAGCAAGAAGGACGGCATATCACAAAATCAGCTGACCTAAAATTCTTTCTCGAAAACGTTGCTAGCTCCTATACTATATCGCGCGATATAATACTTCAGTACTTCATTCAGTATAGGCAATATTTTTATCGGGCGGCCAGAGTTATGCGTCACAACTCACACGGCTCGTTCGCGCCACTACACCTATAGTCATGGACACTAGCCGAGTGTTGAATTATTTTAATTTTACATTATCTTCTAAACTATTCGACCAAATAACATGATATAAAGGGCAAAGTTTATCTACATACAATTGTTTTGATGATGAATTAACTTTCGTTTGTAAGGATTAATATGCCATGCCTAATAATAATGCAATGATGCTCATAAATCACTTTTCAATTTTCTATAAAACTTATCCAATATTGTGGCTCATGTATTAGAGATAGCCATGTGGTTAGCGTATGATAGCATATGATTAGCGTGTTTAAACAAACAAAGAAACAAATCTTCTGTTTTATTTTATTAATATAGATTAACAAGCACAAATCAGTACAAAGGAGACACCATGGGAGTTTTTTACGGGATCTTGAGCTGCCATGTTGTGGTTTTTATTTTTAATTCATTAACTTAGATTCTTTGATCCTATATTATGTAATATTTGTGGCATTTTGCTTGATATAGTTTGGTTATACGACCCTTAGAAGCGGAGCGGTGACTATAAATGTATAGGTAAAGAGAACTAGGGCACAGGGAAATTTCTTTGAAGATTTCTCTCTATCTTAGAGCAGCCCGAATGCTGGAATACCTCCACCCTATAGAAGATCGTAGCCAAATAACCTTGTGTTGTGTTCCCACGGTGAATAGGGTTTCCAAAGCTCCTTGGGGTAGGGGTTCACGGTTGGCAACGCGCTAATGATACCTATGGGGAATGCTTGTTTGCTAAGTAAGTAGTTATTCTATGTATTAAACAAGGATGCAGCTAATAATGTCATAAATTTTAATTCGATAGAATATTACAAATACATTATTAGTTTAATTAAAAATTATCAAAAGCCTATTACTTCATACATCGCAAATGGGTCAAACAAAATGATAAGCGAACACATGTACACACAACAGTACCACGTGATTATACTCAATTCAATGTTGAATCTGCTAAACATATTTGAATAGCTTGAACAACTAACTAGCTCCCTAAAGTACGACGAATTAGGTTGGACAAATATTAGACGAAAGTAGTAAGTTAAAAATACATCATGTCACAAATTCTAGTAAAATATTGTAAAAAATTTAGCAAGTAGAGAGTAGAACTCGTGCTCTGATGGTTTCGTACAATGATTATGTTTTTTAAAGAATATTATTTGCATTAAATTCTTAAAATTTTATTTTGCGTACTCTTTATGAAATTATCTATACATATAATAAAATTGAAGTGTCTGTTTGTAATGTCAAAATAATGGGTTTATACTAAATGCATATAAAGTATACACGTACGTACACGTATATAAATACATATAACAAAAAACCCATTTTTTAATTTTTGTCTGTCTGTCTGTTCCGGGTAATCTCCGAAACGGTTTGACCGATTTTGACGGGACTTTTACTTGTAGATTGTGTTAAGCCATAACTTAGGCTACTTTAAATTTAGAAAAATAAATAAGTTTCCACACAAAAAATAACAAACCTTTTTCTGTGGTCAACGCGAGCGGAGCTACTATTTTTGGATTTATTGTTTAACACTAAAATATCTCCCTTCTTGCCAAATTTCAAAACTTTAGGCTCCAAGGACGCGTACCCTATGTGTTGTGATAATAAGACAGAGAGTACGACTTATAGTATGAAGCCTGTATTACTTTATAGTATTAACCTAAAAACTTGATTTTTATTTACAGCTAAATGAAGACATGACCTTTGTACAATATAAATTTCAACATTATTCAATCTGTAGTCATTTTCGAGAAAAAGTGTCTTGACAAACGGACAGACATCTAGATAGACAACAGAGTGATCGTATAAGGGTTCCGATTTTTCATTATGAGGTACGATACTACTATAAAAGTATTATATTAATTTTAATTACAGAAAGATGATAACACACTAAACCTAGTGGAAGACTGGCTCTCAAGTGCAGCTGCCGGAACACACCTATTGGTGCTTGACGACAGATTTTCAACTTGAGGGTGAACCTTTACAAGTTTAGCGTTCAACTACAATGATACAATCTCACTTAATGTTAAGTGACAATTTGGCCGAAGATGGTAACATAAGCCTAGCGAAACTGGCTCTCAAGAACATCGAAGTTAATTGTATTCCTTTGGACTTTAAATATTCCCAGCAGTATCATTTCGCCGTATAAACATTTGATAAATGTGCCAATATCACGAAATACCACGGTGTATTTCTCAGAAATTACGACTATAAAACACAATTAGATCTCTAGTTTATAGCAACGACTATTATAAGAAACATCGACTCTTATTACTGCAAAACTTAACTTTACATTCATAACGAGATTAGATGAATGGGGACTCGCGCTATACAGAGACACTGCATTCACTAGCTATCGACACACACACATGACACTGCACTTCACACATGTACATCACTCAGGTACATAGGTTCTGTAAGGGACCCTTTTTTTCTTTTTTTGGCTAGTTAGTATAGACAAAAATTGCCAAATCATTAAATACATTTATACATGTTCCTTACATGTATATTTGTATAGTTAGCATGAATTTCTATGTATAGGGATTTAGTCTTTAGTTAGTAATGGGAAAATTGAACAACCTTATTGCATTATAGTTTATAGAAGTTATTTACATATTTACATTTATGTCTGTCTGTCTGTCTGTCTGTCTGTGATATCGTTGCTCCCAAACGGCTGGACTGATTCTTAGATCATTTGAAAGGTGACTCAATCGAGAGTGTTCTTACTTATGATTCAAATCTGTTCAACCGTTTGAAGATTATCAGCTCATTTCTAGTTGATGAATGGATGTGAGCATCTTTCATAGGTCTGAATGAGTCAAGATTTGGTATCTGGTGTCAATGGTATTAGAAGAACATGGTATCCTTGACCTAATGCTGCAGCATTATCTGGAATCTGCCCAACTCGTCACCAACTTTAGACGTATCGTGTTTGGGCTCATTGGAATTGTCTCAATAAAAAGGTTATTTGTTTGTCTAGGAGGTTGTTTAATTTTTAAATTTATATTGAGTAAAAAAACATTTATGAATCGATTTACTATCGTTTATTTCTTAGTACAGTATATATACGTCGCAGAGTGTTTCTAATAGTAAGTCATAACTTCCATTAGTTTTACATATCTTTAAGAGCGAGGACATTTAATTGGACAATACAATATCTATCATTAGATAATAGATTTTTTAAGTCCATAATGTTACCAAACTAATATAAATCTAGACTTATGTCAGCTGTATATACAACTAGCTGTGCCCTCGGCTCCGCAGACAGAGAGAGACGTTGAGTTTTATAATATGTATGTATAGATGTCTCGCGTCGTCGGTATCTAAACTGTAAGTCTACATTAGCGATTTCTGCAATAAAAATCATCTGGTTTAGGTACGTCCTTTGTCAAGCGAGACAAAACACAATTAAAAGAGATTTATAGGACATTTCATAGCATCGTATTATGGTTTCATAAAACATGACACCGGATTCCATGTGGATGAGAAAACAAGGGCCGGTACACTTCGCGGTGGCATTTCGCGTAACACTACCCCAGCAGTGTCATGGAGCGGAATTAATGCATTGCATCCTCCGTGGACGATCGCAAAACCATGTTTTCTCAGGAATATACAATAATCTCATTAATCTATGTGAATTGTTTTTCTTTTTTTATATATATATTGTTGCAAGAAAATTAACGCCACTGTCTCTAATAGTAAGCACAGTAAAATCCAAAGGCGACAACGATCACCGAGAGAGCAGCAATCATTCGGCAGTCGCCACTGTCATGTCGGCATGGTAGCTGGATATACACTGGCTGATTCCGATACGCAATAAACCAAAAAGAGTCACTGTATTGGGTTTATCACCATGATGTGTATGGTGGTCGCGACCCAGTCGTGTACAAACAAATACCTACCAACCCGCTTGATTATCTATAAATATTACAAAACTCCTCTCTGTCTGTCCGATTATGTTCTTTTCACGGGGAAAATACTTGTTTACAACACTAAATGTTGTTTATTTTAATTCATAGCTATGTTATCTGGCCAGGATATAGGATATAACTAGCTGTGCCCGCGGCTCCGCTCGCGTGGAGTACTAAAAAAGGTTTTTATTTATTTTTTTGTGCGGAACCCTTTTTTAAATAATAGTAGCTTTATAATATCAGCCATCTGCCAGTGAAAGTCCCGTCAAAATCGATCCAACTGTTTCGGAGATTACCCGAAACAAACAGACATACAGAGAAAAATTATAAACTGTTTTTTTTTTGTTATAGGTATCATGTATAATGTATGTTATATGCATTTAGTAAATACCCGTTATTTTGACATTACAAACAGACACTACAATTTTATTATATGTATAGATAGATTCATACATGTTAGTTAGGCAGATGATAAGGGCTAGGAACTAGAAAATGTCGCTGGGAAGAGGTCATTGACTTAGTCGCTTATGTCAATTACCTTCTATATTTGTAAGTAGCTCGTTAAAAAAATGTGTCGTGGAGAAACACTAGGTACTTGTATAATTTGTCACCTGTGAAATAGCAGTGATTATAAAAAAAAATATCACTGTTATAATTACAAAAAGAAATAAATAAATTAGAAGATAAATCTAAGATGAAACACTTACACAATTACAATTCTGTTTTAAAAAAATCTTTAGACACGTGAGAAATGTTCTGAACACCTGAAATCTATAACGCGTCTAAATACAATAATCAGTAATCAAAGGGGACAGGTTGACTATCCCTTGGGATATATACAAAGGGCATTTACTGTAGGGCGTAATAACAATGGATAGATGAGAAAAAGGATTCCCAGTTTATTCTCACGCCATCTTTGAACGTGGTCTTACGTAAAGACCCTTTTCTAAGTATTTTATTTAGTGTCTTCTTAATTTTACGATACCAATGGCCTCATTAAAATTTCTTAATTTTTAATATAGAACTTTTGAAGTATAAGCACTTCTTTTGGCGTGTTTAATAGACGGCGATAGATAGAAGATAGATCTGTGAGAATTGGTATTCAGCAGTTCAGTTAGAAAGTAAAAAAGATGGGGTATAGCTAAATTATGACGCCAGCGAAGCCGTGGGAAAAGCGCCAGTTTTATTATATTAATATTATTGTACAGTTTGAAAAACAAGGAAAGTTAAGCCCGATCGAGTTTCTTGCCGGTTCTTCTCGATGACTGGGATGTTTTCCGAACCGGTAGTAGTAGAGTAGTGCTTGACGTTTATAAGTGCCTTCTTAGAGCCTAAATTGAATAAAGTACTTTTTTATTTTAAATTCATTAAAGTTAATGTTTATTCATATATGTATCTTTAAATTTCATTTACAAGTAGAAGTCAGTAAAATGATTTGACATTGTTTTTCATTGACGGATAATTTCTTCAAATTTCTTCATGTTAACACACGTGATAACAATAATTGTATACTTATTTTTGTTTTGTTACGTCAAAGAAATAGAACTTTTTAAGTACGTAGTAAGTAAAGACATTTCTTTTTTTTTATCGTTATAGGTTTGGCGTAGTTACCACAATCTCACCTGATGTTAAGTGACGATGTGGCCCATAATGATAATACGAAATAAGTTCAACTTATTAATATATTCTTCGATTCAAAATACTTTTGACATGAAAACTTAAAGAATATTGGTCTAGGCCAATGCTTTTTTTTATCGTTATTGGTTTATCTTATTGGCCACAATCTCAACTGATGTTAAGTGACGATGTGGCCCAAGATGGTAAACATTAAACCTAGTTGAAGACTGGCTCACAAGTGCAGCTGCCGGAACACACTTATTGGTGCTTGGTGACAGATTTTCAATTTGAGGGTGGTAACTAGCCAGGCGGGCTTTAGAAAAAGCATTACCACCATGCCATGGTTTCCTCAAGATGTTTTCCTTCACCGAAAGCTCAGGCTCATTGCAGGGATTCGAACTCACGTCAATCGACGCGAAGACATACACGATACCACTGAACCATCATTGCTTCATTACCATATGTTAAGTAATTTAATTATTATAAAAGTTATTCAATAAAACTATTTATAGAGTACATTGGTCGCTTGGGTTTATCGAACTTAATCACATTCTGAAGGGAGCTGGCAGATGTCCCCTTTGTTACACGCACCCTACTTTGCGTGTCCAAACACCATATTATACATTAAATTATACATATGTAGATTATTTTAATTAAAATATAACCTACAACATTTGATAGGTATACGTAATTTTTATTTATTTTTTTGCCATCATTTTTGACTAGATCAAGGTTACACCTGCCGTAACTAAATAACAGAAGCTACAAATACTAAGACTGTACTGAACTGGACGAACGTCAAATTATTGAAAACATCTTCAATTCAAGAGATCATTAAAGTCTGCAACTCTATACATTTCGATAATTGGGTATTTGTTAGTTCCATAATAGGTCGCTAATAGCAAGCAAATTTCGCAAACTAATCATTCTTACTCTACAGAAATTTACGATTAAATAGTATAACTGATACATTGTATCTATCAGTATCTATCTATATCTTTGTTTTCAGTAATACATTGTTCAGTTTTCAGAGTTGATTTCATTGTATAAAGCGTACAGACGTATTCGTATATCAATATTCTAAAAGAATTGACATAAGTATATTCTATGGATAGACAAAAACATTAATGAAAACCTTTTGTTCAAATACTGGTAAGAGTTAGAACAAAAGTTCGCTGTAGCGCTAACACATTATGTCGTCTAACCAAAATATTAAAACATGCAGCGCTAGACCGCTTATAAAATATAGTTTTCTCGAGACTAAGACGTAAATAGCGTGGCATTTAAATGTTTTTTTTTTTTAAATGTGATATTATGTTTTTATTACCTGTTTATTCACTTGACAAATAATTGTAATTACTTGACTACTGTTTTCGTATTTACGTCCAAGTTCACGATTTCATTCGAATTATCATATTATTAGCGACGCTCCGTACGCGCCAACACTCCACAAATGTCGAAGCCACATTTAAAGTAAGATGTGATTGTAGTACAGTTCAGTTGAACAGAGTGACTGATTAACATTTTCACACTGTTACAAACAAGCGGACTCTAAACGTACCCCAAATTAGTTAAAGAGCAAAAAATTCACATTCGTTCCGTATGTGTTATCTCTGCGACATATGGCTGTATGAGTTGTTGCCTTCGACTATTCATGTTACAATGAATAAAAAAAATCACCTTGTTTTACAATAACTTACTAAGGTCTTTGTCACTAACAAAAAAAGGGATGCAATGACATGAAAAATCATATGAGCTTCTTTTTTTTGCTAATACCCCATGCATTAACAATGTAGATTGTAGAACATCTTGAACTACGAATTCGCTGAGCATGTTCTACGGTCCGTATCATGGAGAGTGTTCTGAAGAGCTGTTTAATCTAATTCCTTCTTCTCCCTTCATAACAAAACGACACGCGCTGGGCTCCGGAGCCTCAGCTTTACGGTAATCCCGGCACGAACAAAGAAATTCGCTACGTCTTATCTTTCCGTACTGTGAGGCTGGGGAACTCTGTCTCCGGGCCAGTGTGTTCCCTCTTTCCTACAACATGGAGTTCTTCAAACATAACGTGAATAGACATTTGAGCAGGCCGGCATGACAGCGACTACTGTCGATGGATTGTAAATCCCTCGGTAGTCGCCGATGTTATTGGATTGCACTGTGCTCACCATAAGGTACATTGTAGTCACATTGCCGTGCTTCGAAAAAAAAAAAAGAAACGAGCCTTACAGCAGTCGCATATGATGTGTAACATTTAACATGTTATCCTACTATGAAACTGAGATGAGATATATATGAAGTAAATTTATTCGTCATATTATTGGTCGAATATATTCTAAGCATGGAAATATAAGTAATTCTATACTAAGGCGCGCGCTTACTCGTGCAAGTTGAATTCTAGTCGTAGTTAACACGCAACAGTAACTTAAATCCTGAAAAAAAGATCCGCACTAAAATATTTATTCGAATAATTCCATATTACTTACTCGATTTATTTTAAGAATTATGAACATTGTCAGACGCTTAATAGTAAAGATAATTATTAATATAGTTTACAAATATAAATATAACATCAGATTTTATACACAACACTGCATAACTGTAGATGAGTACACAAATGATGCGTTCTCTGTTTCTCTTTCTCGTCACATACACGCATACACTATGTTGGCCAAAAGTACGTCGTTGAACCAACCTCACGCAAAATGTGTTGGCACCATCTCACAGCCATCACTGCGCCACCGCGCGCGCTCATTAGTCAAATCAAATAGCGCGCGCTACTCCGGTTTCCCGTAACACATTTCCGTCCCTTTTCCAAAATCACTCCCACAAAAAATATTCACCAACCGAGAGTAAAGAAAAAAAAATAAAGCTCAAGAGATTCTTTGTCTGTTTTAACACGCTAATCTCTAAATTACCAGTAAGATTTGAAAAAAAAAAGTCTATTTATTGAGGAAAATTATAAGCTATATATCTTCACGCTACGAATCTATGGAGCGAAGCAGTAACCATGAACATTAAGCAATCTGGCAAGCTGAGAACAACGATAGGTTATACATAATAAATTTAACACCCAGGTACAACCGTATGGTACAGCTAGTATATGTATCTATGATGCACAATTGTAAGACTAGTTTCAGAAATAGATTTAATTGATCGACAGAAAGAGGTAGGACACAGAGAAATTTCTTTGGAGATTATCTCTACTTAGGGCAGTCCGACTGGTGGAATACCTCCAATCTACAGAAGATCGCAGCCTAGTAACTTAGTGTTATTTTCCTGCGGTGAATATTTTTCAGAGCTCCTTGGGGTAGGGGGGGATAAAGTTTGGCAACACGCAAGTGATACCTATGATATTACAAGTGTCCATAGGCTACGGTACCCGCTTACTATGAGGCAGGCCGTATGCTTGTTTGCCAGCTTTGTTGTATAAAATATATATATATCAAAGTCAAATGTTTCCTCTCAAGATAAAAACTTATTTATTTAAAGAATCTAGTTATCATAAATATAAGGAAGATTGCGTAGCTTTAAAGCTCTGCTAAAACTACTAAAAACTTTGAAAGCAATATTTCTGATATTATAACGCGTTTTTATAAAATCTTTTGCTACGGTAGTTTCAAAGCTCCGACGCAACCCAACAGAGTCGTGAAAGGCACAAAAGTCTAAGGGTAATCACCTGGCCAAGCCAACCCTTAAGATTAATGTCTCAAGTCACACAATAAACACACCCGCGCACATTGCCTGACATTTCTACCCTTCGGTTTTTTCCTCACTTCCTACCCTTATTATGAGAAATAATTACCGGCCAGCACGCGTTCGAAAGGTGTTTTAGAGAAAGTGCCTAATGATTTTTTTTTTTTCAATAGAAGTAATTTTTCCTTTGCATCAAAATTTACTATGTCAACAGAAATGTTTTTGAAACACTTAATTTTACTTTACGAAGCCCAATCTCTCTATACATTACTACTGAAATGTGTGTGGGAACACAATATCTGTCTTAATTTTTTATCAAAATTGATGGTTTAGTCATCATTATAAAGCTTATTTTACACACTATTGACAAAAATCGTTTTAAATTAATGTTTTCGTTAACTTTTTTTTTTCGAACTGACTATACTGTTAGCCTTAGGGGTCCTGGAGCCTTTACGGCTTTTACAGCTTTACCGGGCTTGGGGGCGAGCGCTTAAGGCACTCAGCCACGTTTTCGTTAACATTTATAAACTATATTCGACTCGTATGTAAGAGGCGCCGCCTATAAACAATATGTTTAATATGACAGCTGTTAGTTAGACCTTATAACTATGATATATATGTTAAGGACCATTTATTTATTACGTAAGGGTGCCGAGGGAGAGGGGGTGGTTAAAAATCTACATACCCTTATCTTGGGGGAGGGGGTGAAACCCATTCTTACGTAATATTTTGTAAGTCGAAATTTAATATTAGAAATCTAGTTCCATTTCGGATGCCGAATGGTTTTCTTCGTTCTATAATGTACACATTGATTTACATCTTATTTTACAAATCTTTATTGTTTATTAAAATTTTAAAATAGTAAATGTGTTCATTTTAATGTTATAAATAATAATTATAGTACATTCTTCCCGCGTATTAATATTTTATTAATATTTTGAAAGTAATAAATGATTATTTTATTTTCAAGCAACAATATATTATTTTATAATAAATAATAATAATAATAAATTTATAATTATATTGCATATTATTTTATATCCCAAAGACTACTCGTAAATAGTTGTCTAATAATAATATAATGGTAATCTATATCTTATAGCAATAAAAGAGAATAAACCTAAATTATCTGTTAAAAAAATACGACAAACTGAGAGTTTTAGTATAAATGATCCTTTTCTAACAACATTTTATTATTCTGAAAAACGAGATAGAATCTTATGTAAATAGAGGGAGACGGTTCGAGAAATCTTAAGTACCCTTACATGAGGGTAGGGGAGGCAAAAAATGCCAAAATCAACTTCACGTAATTAATAAATGGCCCCTTATATGATATGTCAAATATTCGCACGGGTCAGCTAGTGAATTATTATTACATAAGATATTAAAAACATTGAACAACATTAATGAAAAATATAAATATTTTTAATGTAATGTAAATATTAATGTATTACTAAATAATCTACATTTCCTGTATTCAGTACAGTTAATAACGATCTAAACGAATATCATAAAAGATGGAAAAATCATAAATAAAGCCCTTAACCTCTGAGGTCAGGAGAGTTACGAGATCTAAGTTTTAGCGAACACACATTAATTTGTCAAGGACATGATGTTAATTATCTCAATTTAATTAAATTAAAGAATATCTACTAAAACGTTGCCAAGAGCTTACTTTTTTTAAACTTTTAATGTATTTTAAAAACCTTCGCACCGAAATATCGTTTTAGGAGCGCCGAACGTGACACACATCTTTCGACGTATGTGAACCAGATTGAGAGGGCCTCCGGGAGGAAGACTGTGTTTACTCTATGAGGTCATTGTTCCAAGACTTCCAAGCGCCACGTTTAATAAAAATTGCTTCTCTATTAAATTATTGCTCGTTGTCCATATTACTGTGTTCCTCTGACACATTTAATAAAAATAGATGTCAGTCTTAGAATTAATTTAATATAATAAATCCTAATTATTGTTTAAATCTTAAAAAATATCTACAATTTGGTACCTGGATACTTCTTTTTTTTTTTGAATGAATATAAGGTTCATGTATCCGTCCAGTGTCTTTAAATTTTAAAGGTCGGATTTAAAGATTGACCATAACAAATAAAAAAATATGTATGTAGTTATGTACGCTCGTAAGAAGTTTCACTTTGATGGAGTGACAAATCAAACTCAAAAAAATCTAACTCCGAAAATATTATCCGACGACCCAACAACATGATGAAGTTAACCATCAATGACAATAATGTGAATTCATTTTACATATTTATATATATTTTTTATTTTGGTTGTTTGAAAACAATTTTTATATAATATTTGAAAATAATTTTATTCACAACATTTTTAAATAAAATAATTAAATTACACAGATAAATATTTTAAATTTTCTGTCACATGTGCGCGCGCAGCTCTAAATTTTACCCTCTACTAACGGGACAAAAAAAGTATCATAACACCAAAAAGTTTTAGTTTACATTTGTTTTCTCAGTTTCATCTATAAGAATGTAAAAAAAGTTTCAAGTACATAGCATTACAAATTTTATTTAAATCTGCTGGTACTATATTTTCGTTTTATCAGTTTTCAAAACTACGTTGCCAAACAGCATGGCCGAGAATTAATAAAAAAATGCAACCATTTGGTGCAATCTTAAGTCATCGACCGAGAGGCATAGTGTTGTGAATGCAGTCCCCGGTCGATCGAGTACTGCGAACCGACTTGGAAACCGTACTACTTTTGCGGCGTGGCCCGGCAGGTGATGCCCTACACACGGTCGACGTCACAATAACGTCAATGGATGAATTTACGATACAAGATATCAATTAGATATCGGAAATCGAGTTTTCGGATGCGTCGATTTAATTTGTTTTATCTTTATTTAATAGACAGTTTTGTAAGCGTTAATATAATTAATGTGTTGTTTTGGTGTTATTTTAGCGGCCCAACATTAAATTAAAAAAAAACGAAATAGATAAAGCTTATGGATTCTCTATTTCTTGCTTCCTTTGATATTTATAATGAGTGAGTCCAATCTGAATTTAGTTGAATCACGAAACATATTTAACAATAGGGAATGTGCACGAATTATTTTTATATTTTCAATACATTATTTACGTTGGTACATAGCCTTATTTATTGTTAACATCTTAAGCGTGAAAAAAAAATACGCATTCCAACAACATGATAAAGTTAGTATGATAGAAATGTGAATTCATCTTATTATGACATTTTATTTATCAATTATTTATATACAATAAAAAAAGTCTGTAAAATGAATTCTCATCATTTTAGCCTCTACTAAAAGCGCCAAAAGAAATATAACTAAAAAAAAGCCAATTAAAATGTTAATAAGTTATCGCTTATCACTATAATAAAAAATATTAATTATGTTTGAGTATGTAATCAGATTTTAAAATACAAAATTTCATTAACAAAAATATCATTTCTTTTGTAATATTTTAACAATAAAAAAAAGTAGGTAATAGAAATAAATTTTGTTTTATGAAATAACACAGTCCCCGGTGATACGACGAAGAGCACACATAAAACATGTAAGTATATCGATTTATTGCAGTATTTTTGTGCGCGTGCGCCGCCATCTGCGCCCCCCACGCACAAAGCGTTGTTGATTACCGCACAGCTGCACCACCACCGGGGGATGACACGCCGACACGAAACGCTGATCAAACTACGTATAAATAATACACATACTACCTTTCCGTTTTAAGACCGGATTAGATCAATGAAAATATATTTATTTGGTAATTTTATTCAAATGAAATGTGTTTAGTTTCTGTTTTTTGATTACCGCAAGGTGTTCGAATATAACTTCGAATATTCGAATTTTACGTCCAAACAGTATATGTAATAATCACATTAATCACCAATGCGGCATACTAAGAAGTGCGCTTTATTGAATCCTAACTTTCTGTCGGCAGCTTTGTTCTCATAAATTAGGTATACTGTTAGAATAATAAGATGATTTACATATCAAAAATAAATATAACAACATCTAGACATATTATAAAACACAACGTCTCTCTGTCTGTCTGTCCGTTTATGTTCTTTTCACGCTAAAACCACTTATCAGATTTACACGTTCTTTATTTTTAATTCATAGTAATGTTATCTGGTCCTGACCTGAGGATATATTTTGTAAGATTAAGTAACATACAAAATAAGCAGTGACGATAATGGTGAATCAATTCGGATAAAATACACATTTGGAGCACTTACATGTCTTACGCTCGGTAAAC
Source organism: Saturnia pavonia (assembly GCA_947532125.1). Lineage (NCBI taxonomy): Eukaryota > Metazoa > Arthropoda > Insecta > Lepidoptera > Saturniidae > Saturnia > Saturnia pavonia. The sequence goes on along the minus strand of OX383919.1, from coordinate 7,399,210 downwards.
TATACTAGATATATAAAATTAATGTTCTACATAAATATAAAATTTAAAAAGACCTATAAAAAGGCATCGATAGCTTATGCCTATCTTGTAAGGATTACCCACAATAAGCATTTTTTCTTCTGTCTTTTGAGCGGAGGCAACACGGATTGCGCGTGCGCTCGACCGACGGCATTCTGTAGACCACGTGAGCGGAGCCGCGGGCACAGCTAATGTAATATAAATTATTTTTTTTTTTGTACAAATCGTCTAGTGTATTCCAGAAAAGCCGAAGGCGAAAAGTGTAATTATATAGAAATACTAATAAAATACTATTCGTTGGTAAGCGCATCATTTGAGAACGGCTCCACCGATTTGGCTAATTCTTTTTCTTAATGTTATTAATAGTCCAAATAAGGTTTTAAGGTAAAGAAAAAATTTAAAGTTCTCCGGAAAATTAAAAATGTATGGATAATCAGAAATCTGCTTTTGTCTATTCGATTTTTTTATGAACTCTCCATTCGAACGATGTATATGCGTAATTCTTATTTTGTTTTGTTCGTTACGGTTCTGGAAACGTTTTCAGGAAAGAAATCGGAATAGATGGCGCTGTCGTTAAGATATTGGCTATTGAAAACGGCAGAACAATATTTTCCGGGCTGGGTAGTAGTAGGTATGTGAAGTTGATGACATTTCGAACTAATCATCGGTTATTATTATCCGGAATTATCTATACACGGCAATTTATTTTCTTTCCCTAATCTAGATTTTTTTATCGTATCTCGGCAAATCTTAGTTATTCCTCTCCGTTATTGATCCAATGTTTATATTTTGTAATTGTAATATTTCACGAAAATAAATTATAACAAAAATAAAACATATAAGCGACCCAAAGTTTTACAAACTTTACCAAAAAATATCAATAAGTACATACAAAATCCGATATTATATAGTTAACAATATCACAAAGCATAAACTATTAAAAAAATCTAAATACATCACGTAAAAAATCACAAAAAAAATTTAATAAAAAGTTAAATGTATTTTTGAAGATTTTTACAACAATACACATGTAAGAAGCGAAGGTAACACAATGTTATTCAAAATTGACCCACTTTTGGATTCTAAAAACGTCATGGGAACCGCATTGGATTTTCAAAAAACATGTCACACCGCATATGGTGAATCACCAACAAATTTACACTGGGAAAGATAAGGGCATACACCGACGTGCCGCCACGTCCCGCGCCGCGTCGAGTCCCTTTTGACCATAAGGCCCCGGTTTTTTTTTAACGTGGGAATGTATACCTGTGAATAGGGTGGATTACACCCTTACGTTAATTATAATAAATGCAATAAATTACAATCAGCATTATGATTTTATGCATCATTTTACTATAGCATTGAAGCAGTGAATCCTTAATACGTTACTTGCATTTGTTTGTGGTAAGAATCTATACAAATAAATCAAATTGAAGTATCTGTTTGTAATGTCAAAATAACAGATTTTTACTAAATGCATATGAAAGTATAACGCTACAAATAAAAAAAAAAAAATTTTTATTGTGTCTGCGCTTGTTAATTCCGCGTAATCTTCGAAACGGTTGGACCGATTTTGACGAGACTTTCACTGGCAGATAGCTGATGTTATAAGGAGTAATTTAGGCTAACTTAATTTTAGAAAAAAAAAAGCCGCACAAGAAATAATAATTAGGATAAACTACGATTTTGGAACGCTTACGCTGATTAAATAATAAGCGATATATCATATTAATGTAGTACATAATTGTAAATGTTACAAATACCTACAAAAAGTCAGCAAGAGCATATGTCTATCTTGTAAAGATGAACCACGATACGCATTTCTGTCTTTAAAATAACCGAGAGCGGATGATAGCACGATTCTCACGTGTGCTCGATCGACGGCATTCTGTAGTCCATGCGAGCGCAGCCGCGGGGACATCTAGTATTAAATAATAAATAATAATCAAAGAAATATTTCTTCAGTGATACTCTCCGAACACATCAAAAGATTCTTCTTGTTTTAGCGACGCAAAGTACTTGGCAGTGTTAATGTTCTTATACCTATTTGCGTAGTCTTTTCTAATCTTCAAAGTTGGATCTAACAAGATAGTGTCCATGGTGTTTTTGTGACAAATCAAAATGCATAATATTCTTAGTTATTAGTTATAATCCACTCCAATTGATGATTTGATGAGTGATTTATCGGATGTAAGCGACGGTGAGGATGACTACGAAATGGCTGGAGTTAAAGAAATTCATCATTAAAATTTACGTTTATTATGTATGTCAGAGAATCGTGTCTATTTAATTATTTAAAAATAAAACATGTCTCATAGCAATGAGATATCTATCATGACAGGTACTAACAAAAACGGCGATAATAAATAAATGGAAAGTAGAGACGCCACGCGCTTGTAACAGGTGTGTTCTGTTATCCACGTACCCATCATATAAGCAGACAACGATGGGCTTGAAGGATGACAACGAGGCTACCTACTAAGTCAAATCCCGAAGATCGTCGTGATCGTGAGTACGTTCAAGATCAATTATCAGATCACCTACGGGCAACAATAACATCAAACATGCGAGACATTAAGTGGCTACACAGACGGGATTGGAGGCTACTGGAGGCAAACCCAAATAAACAGACATCATTCGTGTACATCTCTACAATGCTTGCACTTAACCCTGATTACACCTGCAAGATCTGTGATTCCGTAACAACGATGTCCAGGAAAATCCTGGTGTTTTCGATAGTTTATTCGGATGTCTCTCTCTCTCCCTTAGCTAATACTAAAAACCAGATATTTGTAAAAACATTCTCAAATTATAAAACAACTTTCCCACGGAGTATCGTTTAGATCATCCGAGCATGTAATGATACATGATTCACGTGATGCCAGCTCGTCACGGTTGTTAATGACAGCGATTACTACAATATGATTTAATTAGGGAAATGAGAGTTTACACGGTGTATTTATATCGAGTAAATTAATTAATTAACGCTTGCCTGGAAGTCCGACCACAATCTATTTGAATATAACAAATCTGTCCACTTATACGTCATCAAAAATGCATCTAAGTATGAGCAAGTTTATTAGATTCAAAGCGTCGGATTTCGGAATTATCTAATTTACACAAAAAAATCATTTTTCGAAATTTAAGTGCTTTTATTTATTGAGAATCGTTTAAATTATTTCATTTAAAGCTAAATAATTTTCGCTAATTTATCATTTTTCACCTTTATCAGTTCAGTTTAGTCACAAATCTAATTTTATTGGTAGTTGTCTTTGGTAATTTGTTTACATTTAACGTAGGTGCTTCTACCATTAGTTTATATCGATGGCCTAGATGAGTGGTCGTCGGCAAACCGCGGCTCTCTGACTCCTCAGCTGCGGCACGGAATATTACTTATCATCTTGCTTTGTAAAAGACGTGTAATAATTTTTGAAACGCAAGTCTATAAAAATGATGCACATTTATAAAAAGCAACCAAGCCTGGTGAAGCTTTCCTATAACCTGGCCAGATAACATAGCTATGAATTAAAAGAAAAATAAACATGTAAATCGCGTGAAAAGAACATAAACGGACCGACAGACAGAGAGACGCTGAATTTTATAATATGTATAGAAGGGAAGCAACATATTCCAAAAATGTGTTTTATTAAAATAAGAATATCAAACAAACAATTATAACATAACAAAGGCACAAGGGCAACATGAATCGATTTAGCCGTCCACGGTCGATCGACCATATGGCCGACGGAAATAACAACCATTGATAACTATTCAAAAACCCTCATACGATAAAACTAAAATTTTTCCATAAAAACGTTGAATATATCTAAAACATACGGGCTAGACCTCTTAGCTTCTGCCCGCATTCGAGAAGGTATTACTTGAAAATAGTTTTCTTGTGGTATTCTTAAAACATGTGGTAGGTAGTACGGTAGACAAAGTTTGTTTACGTGTTTGAACGCGGTAATATGTACCCCGCGGTTTCACCAGCGTGTAATTTAAAAGAAATCGCTGATTGATGATTTACAATACTTCAGTATAGACAATATTTTTATCGGGCAGCCAGGGTTATGCGTCACAACTCACACGGCTTGTTCGCGCCACTATTATACCTACAGTCATTTACCCGAGCCGAGTGTTGAATAATTTTAATTTTACATTATCTCCCAAACTATTCGTCCAAATAAAATGCTATACAGGACAAATTTTATCTACATAAAATTGTCTTGATGACGAAGTAACTTTCGTTCGTAAGAATTAATATGCCATGCCTAATAATAATGCTTATAAATCACTTTTCATTTGTCAATAAAACTTTGTCACAAAATACCTTATTGTGGCTTATGTATAAGAGTGCAGATAAGATGTCACGGACTTTTTTTAGATGCTCTAAGGAGCAATATTTATGTAGAACATTGTATATACGTATGACTAACCATTACGCCAGCGCACGCGAATAAAGTAGTTAGCGTGCGCTATTTACTCCGACTTACTTAACAAAAATCAATATTTTATAGGCTAGCTGAGAGGTGTAGCCTAATGTTAGATTAGATAGCCTATACTATTCCTCGTAAATCTGGCTATCATATACAAAAAGAATTTTTCGAATCCGACTGGTAGTTTCAGAGATTAGTTTAAACAAACAACGGATAAAAATATTATTATTATTAACTAGGCATCTTTCTAGAACAATGCCATCTTTTAACAACTTGTAAATATGATGTTCTTACATACAAGAAAACATCACGGCCTGCACTGAATAAATGTATGGGGAAAATTAATTGTACGGACAATACTACAGTTCTATTAATATGGAATGAAGATATTATCACAGTTGCAATAGCTACAATGCAATTCATATTGAAGACTTCCTATGACACGACTATTAATATCAACATAAGTATTTTCCTTGTTATATAATGCATAGCGGTAGTAATCGAACATTTCATATACGTGTTACTGTAAATTCTCGAATACTGATCAATCTTTGGTTTCACTTGTAAATTTTTGGGATTTACATTTAAAATTTACTAATCATTGACATATATATTCTACTGATAGACAATAACGTTTATGAAAACCATTTGTTCACATAATTTTTTTTTCTGACAGACTATACTGTTATCCTTAATGACCCTGAAGCCTGAAGCTTCACTGGGCTTGGGGGTGGGAGCGGAAGTTTTTTTTTTGTTTTTTTTTTTTTTTTTTTTCGAACTGACTACACTGTTAGCCTGAGGGGCCCTGGAGCCTTTACGGCTTTTACAGCTTTACCGGGCTTGGGGGCGAGCGCTTAGGGCACTCAGCCACGAAAGCTAAGCAACAACATCCGAGGGTGCCAAAGTGGCCGGACCTCGGCTCGGACTGTTGCGCGTATGCAATTAAGTCGCGATCTGACTAATTCCCTATCCGTAATTCGATCTAAACTAACTATACATATATACATGTTTCTGCCCCCTGGGAGGAGGGAAGGCACATGTGTATGTGTATTTAGTGGTCTGAAAATTTTTGTCTATTCTAACTAGGCAAAAAAAGAAAAAAAAAGGTCCCTTACAGAACCTATGTACCTATGTGTGTTGTGCATGTGTGTATAATGCAGTGTCATGTATGGCTGTGAAAGCTAGTGATTGTGCAGTCACTTGTATCGCGCGAGCGGCTGCTTGGCTCAAGGGCTCCATGCCGATGGATCGGACCTAGGCTTGAGTTGCCGCAGAGGAGGGCGGTCGTGGCGGGTGCGGAAGGCACTCAGCCGCGAAAACGAAGCAACAAGCTCAAGGGTGCTAAAGTGTCCGAACCTCGGCTTGGGCTGTTGCCGTACATGCAAATAAGTCGCAATCTGACAAATTCCTTATCCGTAAAATTCGAGCATACATGTTTCTACCTTCAAAGAGGGAGGAAGAAACATGCGTATATAAATTTAGTAATCTGGAGTTCGCTGCGGCGTCTAACCACATTAAGTAAGGGAGTTATGAAGATTGGCTCTGCATTTTACTGATCATGACATTGACAGACCCTTCACAATAGGTTGTTAGTTTGAAAGGGATGACTACTCTGGCCTACACTAAAAATACTCAAACGTGCTGGATTTCCATTAAGACTTTCCTTCTCCTAAACCTCGAGACTCTTTTAACCTACCGCAATATCATCCAATCATCCTCTGAATCGTACGCAGTATAGTAAACACAAGCTAATTTCCTGAATGATGTGCACAACGATATAACATACAAAATGTACACCACATTCCTAGCACCGGCTTCGGAGAAAGCTGACGCATGTATAGCAAAAAGCTAATTTGAATAAAAGCCCACGAATGAAGTGTCCTTGGTGCATATGTAATGGCGCCTTGTACTCCACAGCACGCGTTACGCGTCAATGAATTTTTATATCGTTAAAGTACGAAGTTTAAAAATAATTCAATTTCCCGTAATCTCATCCGACTAGAAATTATCAATAGTTTCTATATTCCTAGCAACAATAAATCTCCTTTTGTATATTAATATGTGTAGAGAAAACTTCGTACTCCTTTTTAAGCATATTGCGCGCACGGAGGTGTGTCATATTTGGCAAAGTTAGAATTTATATGGAGAAGGAGTTGAGAAAGCTGTTTTATACACTAAATTAAATTAAAGTTTACGTTCATAGTACCAATATCAAATATATAATAATAGTCCGTGGTCAAACAGTCGCACAGAGTAGATTGGCGCAAAAGGATTTTAAAATGTTGCCAACAAATAATTATTGGCAGTTTACTGCATGAATTTCATAGTCATACAGGCAGGTACGTGCACACCATCATCGAAGCCGGTAAAATTAGCAGTCACTTGTGATGAACTCGGCAAGGAGTCAATATATTTCACAGGAGCAAAGCGATAGTAGAAATCGCTAAATATTTGCTTCGAAAAGGTAAATTCGTATTATGTACCAACCATGATGTACCAAACATAATCTGAATTTGCCATTGTGTAACCGATATTTAGCGATTTTTGCTATCACTCATGTAAAATCAGTATTAATTAGTATTGGGTCCAGCTTGCCATATCATATGCTGAGCTCGGGTCATTTTTGATGTTGAATGCGCCATTTATTCGGCAACGTGGCATCATTATAAATATTAGTAATACTCCTACCTATTGTAATGTCGTGTTTGTAATTTGTAGTTATACCCGTGTTATCAACATCGATAAATGTGATTTCTTTCTTTCTTAAAATAAGTAATAGGAGCAAATACTCAACCAACTATACCAAATCAACAACTAACCAAAAATATTATTATTAGGTTATATCGATGCATTTTTTATGACAAAACATAAATCGTTGAGAAATACATTTAAGTACGAAGATATTTCGCAAAACCTTCATGAACTTTGACACAACAGAGGAGCGACCCATGTTATTTATTCATATTAATAATAAAAAAGAGCTATTCTAACCATTGCGAATATGTCTCGTCAGCGACAATGAAACTAGGCACGGACCTTTGTTAGGTAGACGAATCCCGAAAAATAATGGCGCCCTCTTTCTTGGGACCCCCTTGTAAAATGTATACAATATTTCTTCTGAGTCAAACCAGCTGGTCTATTGAATTGGACAGAAAAAAATACGGGACAAGTCTCCACGTGATCGGAAATTCGTCTTGAATTATTATTAGACTAGTTTCTGCTAGCGGTATTACTCTTGATTTTCTTAATAATTATTATCAATAGTTTAATCATACAATGCAAACACCAAACTTAGAAACAAAAACCCATATAAAAATATTATATGGCGTTACAACTTAGGTTAGTAGGTATCTAAATAGAGTTGACGTATGACAATTTTAATTTTAAAGATTTCGAAAGATAGAGTTGCAGTGTATATATAACAATTATATTAGTATACTAGCTGGACACGCGCTTTCATTCGCGTAATTTTTTTTCGGATGCGCCCTTCACTTAGTTACATCGTTTTTGCTAAGCATACTATCTGAGCTAAACTTTGTATCGTAATTGCCACGCTCCTAAAACTTGTATTTTTGTGATGCAATTTATGTGAACGACTTCAATATCGTCTATATCAATCTATACATATTTTAAAACTCAACGTTTCTCTGTGAGTCTGTCCGTTTATGTTCTTTTCACGCGAAAACCACTCATCTGATTTACATGTTTTTTTTTATTCATAGCTACACTCTCTGACCCGGTTATAGGATATATTTTGTTACATAAAGTTCGTACGAAATAAACATTAACGATAATGGCGAATCAAATAAAAAGACACTTGTAGGGCTTACGCTGAGTAAACTATAAGAGATATATCAAATATGTATACTAATAATTGTACATCTTAAAAGACCTACAAGTCAGCGATAGCATATCTCTATCTTCTAAGAATCACTCACAAAAGCATTTTTGTCTTCCGTCTTTTGGCCGGGGCAGCACGATTCGCGCGTGTGTTCGACCGACTTCATTCTGATTCTGTAGTCAACGCGCGCGGAGCCGCGGGTACAGCTAGTACTGTATATAAATACACTAATTAACAGATGAATCTATAAATTATATAAGCTTAACTATTAATATTACCTTCAATTGGAAATTAAAAAAAAACGCCTTACTGAAATGTCAAAGCGACACCGTAATTTGAATTTTTATCTAGTGTTTATGTGTAATACTTTATTGCGTCGTGTGAAAGAAACGTCATGTACTTTGTTTCATAGGCAAGGCTTGACCATATGCGAGGTATATCGATATAACATTGTCGATGTCGATAATTTAAACATAAAAGAAAACCAACTTCCAATTATTTTGAAGAAGTAGGGGTTTTATTTTTAAGTCGAAGGTCCAATGTCAATGAAATTAAAATGGGACCACCTTTGCTGTATGCCCTTTCCAATGAAAAATAATAATCTAAATCGGTTCATAAACAAAGAAGTTATGGCTGAAGATCCATAAAAAATATACATTCGAATTGAGGACCTCCTTTTAATAGAATTCGGTTAAAAATATATATATTGTTTTACATAGAAAATTTCATTTCATAGAAACCAAATTATACCAAGACACTCTTCTTCTCATTTAATAGCAATATGTACATATATAAACACAATTGAATTGAGTCAGTTGAATAGAATATTTTTCTAATCTTCACAAGTACAAATAACGCTTTAACAAGCTGGTGACTCTCATGTTAAAACTGTCCAGAGATTTTTTGTAGCAAATTAAAATTAGACGCTTCTATTTATAATTTTTAAAATTTATATCTTCTATTTATAATTTATATATTTCTATTTATAATTTCAAAATACCTCCAATATTACATAATATTGCGACATATAACGTACGCTTATGAATTACAATAAAATCCACAACATAACAGATCAAGATCATGCTAATAACTCTACCAAGACACTCATTCTTGTACACTCACTCATTTATGTAACTTATGACACTAGCTGTCGGCCTCGACTATGTTCACGCGAAAATGATTTTGTTGTTCCCCGTTAAACACATCTCTTAACGGGGTTAATTTTCATTAACTGTAATTCTATTCTTTACAATTAAAGAATTCTAAAGAATCTTCCATTATTCCTAAGATAGAAAGAAACAAAAGTGATCGTGGACACCTATGAATATTATCGATAAACAAAAGGGCATCCCTGACTCGCACCTTGCCTGCCATCTGCCGCGGTGCACGTGAAGCAATTAAACCATCGGCCGTACCTTTGGGGGTGCCACCCTCATGACTAACGTGGTCGTTTACCCCCATGTAAAGAGGGGTTGCAATGAACGTGTGGTCAATGCACCAACTTGTTTATTATTCCTTATATTCTCTCACGGGTATAAAGAATTCAAAAGCGATTAAAGAGAAAAACATAGAACTAATTTTAAAAAGGTTGTAAAAACTACAAAGATAATAAAAGAAAAAAAAATATGTAGAATATTAAAATGCAAAATATTAAAATTAATACAATCGATAGGTAATATAAATTTGAATTATAAATAAAGAATTTTATTATAGTGAAGACTAAGGCATATGTTAAACATTTTTATTACGTCACAGGCTAGCATTTCGCAATATTTTAATTGATGTGAAAAAAATCGAACCTTTTCTTTCAACCTAAAGCTACGATGGCTCTGTGGGACGCGTCGACCAATGTAGGTCCAAATTTTATTATGAAGCTGTTCTTTCGGTGGAGGAAAGCACCGTGGTGAAACCATGGCATGGTGATAGGGTATTTTCTACCACCCTCAAGTTAAATATCTGTCGCCAAGAACCAATAGGTATGTTCTGACACATGCTTTGAAGACCCTATGCTTTACATGTTGCCATCTTACGACAAATCGTCACTTAACACCACGTGAGATGTGATGTAGTTAAACGTTGGATTTACAAAGATCAAAAAATTACTAAAATGTTTTTGACAACCTTAAGGAACGAATTTGTTTATTAACTGATTAAACTAACACCCGATTAACTGCCATTTAAAATTTCAGTAACTTAAACCCAGCGGTGTGCAGTAAACATGTTAATTTGAGATCAGATGGTTGCTTATGATGATTGCCCACCAAATATTATTATTCTTAAATAAAATACTGAGTGTGTGGAATGCACATTTTGTATGTCCACCCGTAGATATTTACGAGCCAACTCATGACTTCATTCATATCGGATATCGCGACTACGCAACTTGTCGACAACGCCCGCCCAATTACGAAGGCTATAGACATCTTGAACGTGAGACCTTGGTTTAGCCATTCAAGGTCTCCGAAAGCGCGCAGGACAATCCCGCCGATTAAAATATTCGTATAAATTCGTTTATTAAAGTTTATCAATTGTATTAATATTATAAATACTTGATGCCAAATGTATTAATCTATACAAATTATAAAACTCAACATATCTCTCGACACTCTCGGACTGTCTGTCCGTTTTATGTTCTTATTACGCGAAAACCACTAATCCGATTAACATGGTTTTTCCTTTAATTCACAGATATATTTTAATTAATAAAGTAACATACGAAATAAGCAGTGACGATAATAGTGAATCAATTCGGAAAAAAATATCATTTGGGGCACTTAAAGGGCGTACGATGGGTAAACCCTACCCGATATATCAAATAAATGTTCTACATAATTGTAGATCTTAAAAAGAAGTACATAAAATAAACAATAACATATATGTATCTTCTAAGGATCACTCTCAATAACCATTTTTGTCTCCCGTCTTTTAATCGGGGGCCGCACGATTGGTTCGCGCTTTTGGGGCGATTAAATGGCTTACGCTGAGTAAACCATAAGAGATATATCAAATTAATGTTTTACAAAATTGTAGATCTTGAAAAAACCTACAAAAAAATCACCGATTGCATATGTCTATCTTCCAAAGATCACATACAATAAGCATTTTTTGAGGCAGCACAATTCGCGCGTGTGCTCGTCGGACAGCATTCTGTAGTTCACACGAGCGGAGCCGCAGGCACAGCTAGTATACTAATATGATAAAACTCGTTTTGTTTGTTAGAAAGCGCTAATATCTGGAACTACCAGTCAAATTAAAAAAAAAATATCTAAGAAGCGGAACGGTAACCATGACCCTCCAGCAATCCAGCTGTAGGCAAGTACGCGAGGACAGAAGTGAGACTACATGGGTGCGTATAGGCGACGCGGTGGAAGATTGGTCGGATTAATTTAACACGGGTAAAACCGTGGGGCACAGCTAGTTCTTAATATATACAGCAGCTGTACTTCCTTGTCTAATTACAATAATTTAGTCCCAAGCCCGGTGAAGCCTTTAATGGCTCCAGGGCCTTTAAGACTAACAGAATAGTAAAAACAACATTTTTTATATATAAATTATTTCCTGTGGCTTACGATGACGTAGACACATATCTATACTAATATAATAAAGCGGAATAGTTTTTTTTTGTTTGTTTATTTGTTTAAACACGATAAACTCTATAAATTCGAAAAATTATTTTTTTATATCATTGCCAAAATCACGTGGAATAGTGTAGGCTATATAGAATTAGGTTAGACCTCTCAGCTAGCCTTAAATATTGATTTTTGTTAAGTCGGAACAAACTGCTCACCCGAACTGCTTTATCCGCGTGCGCTGGCGTAATGCTTAATGATACGTGAATACAATGTTCTACAAAAATGTTGCTCCTTGGTACATCTAAAAAATGTCCGCGATACTATATGTCTATCTCTTAAACATAGCCCACAACAAGCTATTTTCAGATATTTTTTTGAAAATTCGGATTGGCATATTGGTGTTGTTGTATCGTGTAACTTAACTACACGATACAACAGTTGTGAGACGACCTGACTTCATACGCAGTACGTACGAGTGGTCGATAGTTAGAATCCCGCTGATTTAGGATATATAAAGAGTTTTTAAATAACATATATTTTTCTAAAGGTTTCTTTTCTGAAATGTATGAACTGCACACTTTTTTTTTCAATAATAATACTCGTATACGAGCTTTGTCTATCCCCATATGTTTTTTTTATTATTTTTATATTAGTTAAATTTGTTTACTGGATATCTGATAAAGGTTGTATAAATTATCAATTTTTGATTACTCCCCGTTCTTGATATAGCTAATTTAAGGACAAAAAAAAACAAAATTTAAGGACATGGCAGTGGTAGATATATATTATATGATATAAATAAATTATTGATATTATAGTATCTCATTATCCAGGGAAAGACGCCACCCGCATTTCCTCTTAAACTCATTGTAGTATCCGGATCTATGTTCTTCGGAACGAGAATCAACCGAACATCCGATGAGTCATTGTGCCTCAATCTCGATGATACTTCGCTTACGCGTTTCTCAAATAGACCGACCTTGTCGGGTAAGGTATTCCAGTATAATCTTTCTCAAACCTTTTCCCAGAACCATCTACTTAGTGATAGTGCACTCGGAAACTAAGTCTAAAGATATGAATTTGAATCTGAAGGGAACCTGAGCTTTCAGTAGTAGAAAACACCGTGATGAATCCATAGCATATTTACCACCAAAGCTTAGCTGGTATGGTTTATGATTAATCCGACTAGACGACCACACACACATCTTAAAATTGCCGAGTATATATAGGAATAATTCGGCAGATGAACTTGAGACACAGTCCTCTTTTCTCGATTTAGTGCCGGCGTCTTTGGCCGTATTCGCATAAAATTAGTTTTGCTTATGGCTAATCTCTAGCCTATAATAAAAAAAACCGTCTTCCAATCTCAAAATGGAAATTTTATCATAATAACATAAGTTTACTACATTATATTTGTGTAAAAATGAACTCAAATAAATTACTAACCAATCCCTTATCATTTAAAAAAATGTACACATAACAATCGAAATCAACAATTATTCTAAAAAGCACCGTGTTTAATGTTATAAAATCATATTTTTTAACACGGTAAACTTACACTTAATATAGGCTATATTAGGTTTAAGGGCAAGTAATGACTTATATTGACAGAAATCTATCTAAAATAGATGTCTTCTAAAAAAAAACGACCTATTTTTTATTGGATTCTTTAGAGTACCTATCCAGTACTGAGCATATATTTAACGCAGTTTGTACAAACTCACTTTGAACATTTATCAAAATCGTTTTAGTTATTCCGAAATATCAGTTCTTCGATACCCAAAAAACCGCCAACAGAATCACTGAGGCTACGCTGGTCAAAAAAAGAATTCCGCCATCACTTCTATGACGAGCCTATTTTAACTTTACTACTTGATATTCAAGACTCTCCTAAGAATATTATAACGCAGAGAATAAAATGAATAACTTTCAAAAGTTTTTACGAAGAATAAATATCCAAATCAAGCTTCATTGATTTCATCCAAGAAATAATAAGAAATATCACTTACCTATAATTATACATAGCAAAAAACGACATGGTTTTCTTCGTAACGTTGTATTTTGGAAACTTGGTTAAACAAATCACTTCCAATGGCTTAATTCTCTACCTTGCTATATTACCTCACTCCTCAGAATTATAAAAACTGTATAAAAACAAATTACCAAAAATCGGTGGGTATATGTAAAAAAACTTACTTTTTACGACGAGCTGCATTCAAATTATTCTCGGCAGGAAAATTGAAGGATTCGCCAAAAATCCGATATTGCAAATCGTCATCCTCATTACTTTGATATTGCATCGCTTACACACAATTATTATTTGGTAGTAATGATAAAATAAAACCACCCTTATTATTTAATTTTAGGATCATTGTAACAAAACATGTTTTTTTCTCACTTGAACCTATTACGTAGTGTTGACATGGCCTAACCTCAAAATTAAATAAACCGGAATATGACCAAAAACATTTTTCCTTATTCTGTAGCTATTATAACCCGCGAGGAATCTCGGCCGTAACGCGCGCGGAGCCGGACTGACGGAATAAAACGAGGTGCACGCCAGCGAACGCAGAGTCCCGGCTTATTCGGGGTTGCTAGTTCACAAACAACGTTTGCGGACGTCAAAACATCTGATTCTAATCAGTTTTTTTTCGTTACAAATTAGAGATATAAAACAAAAACAGTTTATTAATATAGCGATTATGAGTGACTGGTCCCCTAAAAGATAGATACTATTGGGAAAAATCAGTTGATATAACATTAATCTATATAAGTAAAAGGATTGAGATTTACCGTTTTGCGCGCTTCACGAAAAAACTGCTGGATAGATTTTGAACATTTTTTTTACTCCTTAGGGGTCATTCAATTATTATGTAGGGGTCCCAAGGTACTCCCTCTCCCTCATATTCCTCCCGTTAACCCTCTTAACTCCCGTTAAGAAAATCTCTACATGCCCTTATCTTCGGTGGAGAGGGCCAGAACTCGAATGAGTTTACATCATTCAATGTTTTAATCAACCATTAGTCAAGTATTGTAAGTTGTAATTTAATATTAGAAATCTCGTTTCATTTCGGATATCGAATGGTTTTCTTTATTCTATAATGTACACTTCGATTTACATCATATTTTACTAATTTAATATGTTTATTGAAATTTTAAAATCTTAATTGTGTTAATTTTTAATTTTATAAACAATATTTTTAGTACATTCTGTCGGTCCAGAGCACGCACGAATTGTGTTGCCTTAAAAATGCTTATTATGGGTGATCCTTAGAAGATAGACATCCATCAGCCATCGCTGAGAGTTTTGTAGGTATTTTTGAGATCTACAATTATGTAGTACATTAATTTGATATATCTCTTATGGTTCATTCAGCGTAAGTCAATTAATTCGCCCCAAAAGTATTTAAGCATTTTTTTCCGAATTGATTCACCGTTATCGTCCCTGCCTATTTCGTAAGTTTTTTTATAGTTATAGGTTTGGCGTAGTGGCCACAATCTCACCTGATGTTAAGTGATGATGTAACACGCTAAACCTAGTGGAAGACTAGCTCTCAAGTGCAGCTGCCGGAACACACCCATTGGTGCTTGGCGGCAGATTTTCAACTTGAGGGTGGTAGCTAGCCAGGCGGGTATTAGAAAATGCCCTACCACCATGCTATGGTTTCCTCACGATGTTTTCCTTCACCGAAAGCTCAGGCTCATTGTAGGGATTCGAACTCACGTCAATTGACGAGAAGTCGTACACGCTACCACTGCGCCATCATCACTTCATGTAACAAAATATATCCTATAACTTGGCCAGATAACATATCTTTGAATGAAAGCAAAAACCATGTAAATCAGATTATTGGCTTTTGTGTGAAAAGAACATAAACGGACAGACAGACAGAGAGACATTGAGTTTTATAATTGATATAGAAGATAATGACATTTTACGTATTTATAACTGCTTAAAATATTGTTATATAAGAAATCTTGAAATGAGACTAATCAATGAACGTGCTTTAGTTACAATATGGAGTGGAAAAACGTGTACAAGTACTGCTGTATAATAATAATAAAAAAATGTTAAATAAAAACATGATATTCCAGGTTACGTTTGAACCTGGCAATACCACACACTTAGTCCCTTTTATACTGGCCCGGACGCTCTGGCATAATGACAGTGGAATTCCATACTTAATAGTTGAATTATACTGTAGGCTTGTGAAATTATTGCTTTAAATATCAAGAAGGCAATAAATTGATGTTACTAATCATTTCTAATAATAATCATTTAAAAAAGTTATATTACTTACATAAAAATAATTTTAAGTAACAATTCTTTATTTCTACATCTATATACTAATATAATGCGGAAGAATATGTTTGTTTGTTTGTTTAAACACGCTAATCTCTGAAACTACCAGATGGATTCGAAAAATTATTTCGTAATTCTTAAAACTTATATAATATAACTAACTGTAACCCGCGGTTTCACCCGCGTATAATTTAAAAGAAATCGTTGATTGACGCTTTATAATACAACAGTATAGACAATATTTTTATCGGGCAGCCAGGGTTACGCGTCACAACTCACACGACTTGTTCGCGCCACTACACCTATAAACATTGACCGAACCGAGTGTTGAATTATTTTAATTTTACATTATCTCCCAAACTATTCGTCCAAATAACAAGCTATAAAAGGCAAAGATTACCTGCATAAAATTGTCTTGATGATGAAGTAACTTTCGTTCGTAAGGATTAATATGCCATGCCTAATAATAATGTTCATAAATCACAATCAATTTTCTACAAAAAAACAACACAAAATACCTTATTGTGGGCAAAAGCCACACACAGCTCACAGCTGGCACACCTCTTATACATAAGTATAAGAGATAGATATAATATGGTATCGCGGACTTTTTTTAGATGCACTAAGGAGCAATATTTTTGTAAAACATTGTATTTCCGTATCACTAACCATTACGTCAGCGAACGCGAATAAAGCAGTTCGGGTGTGATGTTACTTCCGACTTACTTAACAAAAATCAATATTTAAGGCTATCTGAGAGGTGTAGCGTAACGCTAAATAACCTATACTATTTTTAGCAATGATGGCTCAGTGAAAGTGTGCACGACTTTGCGACGATTGACGTGAGTTCGAATCCCTGCAATGTGCCTGAGCTTCGGTGAAGGAAAACATCGTGAGGAAACCATAGCTTGGTGGTAGGGCATTTTCTAATTCCCGCCTGGGTAGCTACCACCCTCAAGTAGAAAATCTGTCTCCAAGAACCAATAGGTGTGTTCCGGCAGCTGCACTTGAGAACCAGTCTTCCACTAGGTTTACCGTGTTATCTATCATCTTGGCCACATCCTCACTTAACATCAGATGAGATTGCCACTAAGCCAAACCTATAACGATAAAAAAAACTATTCCACGTGAATCTGGCTAGCATATAGAAACATAATTTTTCGAATCCGACTGGTAGTTCCAGAGATTAGCGTCTTTAAATAAACAAAATCTCTTCCGGTTTATTATATTAGTATAGATTGTACTTATGTTTTGTTACGCCATAGATGTGCATATGTTTTTTTAAACTTACATCGAAACAATGTTCAGGTGTATACATTTCCAAACAAATATTGATAAGTATTCAACGAGTCTCACCACTATAGTCTCGGGGTCGACTTGTCTGGCAACATTAACGCGAACTGGATAGTACAATTCCAGGTTTATTAAACAACTATATGTGCCCGCGGCTCCACGCGCGTGGACTAGAATGCTGTCGGTCGAGCACACACGCGAATTGTGCTGCTCTAAAAATACTTATTGTATGTGACGCTTAGAAGATAGACATATACTACCACTGACTTTGTTGTAGGTCTTATTAAGATCTACAATTATGTAGTACATTAATTTGATATATCTCTGATTGTTTACTCATTGGAAGCCATTTAATAGCTAAAAAAGCGTCTTTTTTCCAAACTGAATTAATCATTATCGTCATTTCTTATTTCGTATGTTACCTTATGTAACAAAATATATCGTATAACCTGGCCAGATAATATAGCTATGAAATGAAGAACCATGTAAAGTGTATAAGTGAAGTGGTTTTCGCGAGAAAAAACATACACGGACAGACAGCCAGAGAGACGTTGAGTTTTATAATATGTATAGAAGATGTACAACTTTTTGCAGTGAATGTACATTAAGGAATAAAATAACATTGAGAACGAAGACCTCGTGCAGCCATATCTATAGAAAACATTTGCCTTGCTTCATACTATTTAACAAGAATTAAGTTCTTTTGGTGTGCTTGGCGACAGATTTTCAACTTGGGGGTGGTAGTTAGCCAGGGGAGCATTAGA
The DNA here is from genome assembly GCA_947532125.1 of Saturnia pavonia. Taxonomy (NCBI): domain Eukaryota; kingdom Metazoa; phylum Arthropoda; class Insecta; order Lepidoptera; family Saturniidae; genus Saturnia; species Saturnia pavonia. Next base: position 7,380,983 of record OX383919.1, on the reverse strand, counting down.
AAATGCTCTACTACCATGCTATGGTTTCCTCAGGATGTTTTCCTTTTCCGAAAGCTCAGGCTCATTGCAAGGATCGAACTCACGTCAATCGACGCGAAGTCGTACACGCTACCCCTGAGCCATCATCGCATCTTTAAAAGTTTTAGAAGCGATGATGGCTCAGTGTATACCGCGTAAATCGTTGTGATTTCGATTCCTACAATGACTGCGCTTTCGGTAAAGTAAAATATCATGATGAACTATATACCCTGGCAAATTACCACCTTTAAGCTTAAAATCTATCACAAAGCATCTTTACGCTGTGTTCCGGCAGCTGCACTTGAAACTTGAGACAATCACTCCCCAGTGAACACGTTACCATAACATGTTGACATAACATTAACATCATATGTGTAATATTTACATAATTATTAAAATTAAATTAAAAATTAAAATATAGATCGTGTGTTCACAGGGTTTGTGATCTGTGATACTGTTTTCAGCCAAATCGTCACTTAAGATCAGGTGAAATTGTAGTCGAACGTAATATGTAAAAAATAAAAAAGTAGGTAGTTTTTTGTGTTCTTGTATTGTATTTGTTCTCAATCACACCTGACGTTATGAACATATAGTCAAAGATGATAATAATGCTTCTCAAATGAAGCTGCCGAAGTTGCATGATATGGTTGGGTCACGATGTTTATTATCTTCATCGAAAGCTCATGTACATTTTTTATCAGCAGGTCCCAGTGACGTCACTATAACTGATGGTGAGCACAGTGCAAGACATTTCACAAATAAATTACTTTTAAATTATTAAATAATCAAATACCTTACAAAATATAATTAAGAAAAATTAATATACCTATAATGGTTTAATAGAAACTGGTCCAGTGACTGCCAGTTTAAAAAAAAACTCACTTCAAATCTTGTTTTCATTAATGACGTAATCACCATGGAGCCGATATCAATATCCGACTAGCTTCGGTCTATTTATAATTTTAAGAAGCCGAAAATTGGTGATTATTAAGGTAGGAAGTTAGCAACATACTACTGAGCTACAATGCCGTGCTGTGTCGGGACGCGTCACGTCACGTGAATGAATCTTCTTGTAAGCAAGAAAATTAAAGCAGCTTTATTATATACTAGCTGTGCCCGCGGCTCCGCTCGCGTGGAGTACTAAAATTTTTTATTGTGCGGAACCCTAATTATTTTTCTAATATAAAAGTAGTCTATGTTATGCCTTATAGCATCAGCTATCTGCTAGTGAAAGTCCAGTCAAAATCGGTCCAACCGTTGAGATTACTCTGAACAAACAGACAGACAGACAAAAATTAAAAAAAAATGGGTTTTTTGTTATAGGTACCGTGTATACTTTAATGTATTTAGTAAAAATCTGTTATTTCGACATTATAAACAGACACTTCAATTTTATTATATGTATATATATAGAAGATACAAATATTACTTCATAAGCATTATTCCTTATCGATTGTTGCCTTTGAATGCATACACTAAGCCATAATCATCACTGTAGTTGAAGAGATTAGTTATTAGTTACATCAATAATGTTACCAGTATCGCTACAATAAACATAACATTACAGGTACACACACATAATAGGTTTGGGTCTAACTTTTACAGTAAAAAAATAAATACTTACTCTTCTTTTACAATGAGGCTGAATTCTTCTGCCGCAGAAGACAATTTCGCCTGCAAAGCTTTAAGCCTCTCCTTTTGAAATTGTAAGTATGATTTTGTGTTCCCTTCCTCCATACTGCAAAGAAAAATATATATAATTAAAATAAACAAGCCTTATAAATTATCGAAATAAAAAGCAAATAATATTTTTTAATGCTTAAAATTACAGGACAATCCCATCTTTGGCCACTAATCAGAGGTGCAGGCAGTACATAGTAAATGGAATTTATACAAACTTTTAAAGATTTTATTATAACAAATTGTTTTGCTTTATCATATAAGCGGTTATATGTATATACAAGCGTTAAGCTTATAAGTGATTATGTATGTATAAACCCTAAAATAAAATAAGAGATTGGTACTAAAAACCGGCAAAGTGTTAAGTCGGGTTCTCGCTAAGGATACCGAACTAAATGAAAGAAACAGTTTTTTTTTGCTTAATACGTAAGTAATTCAAATATATTGTGCGTTGAAACGAAATTGGGCACGAAACGAAACGAGTCCGACTCGTACTTGGCAGATTTTTATATCAAATTAAGACTGTTTTTTTTTTTCTAATATTGCTAAGAAGATCAAGCAATTTACCTAGAAGAACCAAGCCAAGCATTAATTATATGGTTATAAATATGTTTTACAATTCAATCCCGCATCGTAGAATCATAATAATAAGTTCCGTTAGTTTTTAGTATTTGGGCAGTGACAGTAGCCCTTTTATTGAACCGTGATATCGCGAGTTTGAATCCTGTACAGGACGGACTTTCGAGACATGAATTTCTTCGAAAAGTTCTGTACTATTTGCTTACCATAGCTATTGCAAATGATAGTTTGAAATCAAGTTTTTTTTTTGTGATATTGTCTCTGATCTTATTATTCTTAAAAGCCATATTTCTATACATGATTTCAATCATTCATTGTTCTTTCTACACATTTGATAACACGTACTTCGCTCGTTCGGATATATTTCGTGTCAGACGATGTCTGGTGAGTGGTAAGCCGGTGACTCGTACAGAAAAACCTGTTTTTTATAAGTAAAGTGAACAAGCATGTGTTCTCTGCCCTCCATACACGGTTCAACGATAAGTTGTTTATAATCTCTTATATTTTTTGTTGAACTCCCATGTACTGTACGTTTTATCTACTGACTAGCTGTGCTCGCTTCTTCGCTCACATGGACTACAGAATGCAGTCTATCGAGCGCACGCGCAAATTGTGCTGCTTCAAAAATGATCCTTGGAAGATAGATATATGCTACCTACATTAATTTGATATTTATATCTCTTATGGTTTACTCAGCGTAAGCTATTTAATCGCCAGAAAAGCGTCTTTTTCCGAATTGATTCACCATTATCGTCACTGCTTATTTCATATGTTACTTTATGTAACAAAATATATCATATAACCTGGTCAGCTAAAATATCTATGAATTAAATGAAAAACTATATAAATCGGAATAGTGGTTTTCGCGTGAAAAGGATATAAACAGAAAGGCAGACAAACAGACGTTGAGTTTTATAATAAGATATAGAAGTGGATGTACAGAGAGGAAGACCTTTCCAGACGTTCACGTAATGTCCATCCTATGTAAAAATTTACTCGTCTATATATTCAACTTCTGGTTAAAGATAGCTGCATAGTCCTTTATTTGGTTTCTTTCCCGTGTAATTAACACCGAGAATATTTTTCCATTTTTTTTTCAGCATTACCAAAATTTTGATTTCTAAAGTATTGAGGAAACATCTACAACTACTAGAGATCATACAGTGCCTTTTTTATAACACATTTAATTCAAGGGGAGGGAGCTTTGTCAAGCAGTGCGATAATTACAGATTTTTAAAAATTATTTATTTAATCCTGATACTTAGTCCGCACTCTATTAATAATAAAATATTATTGAATAAATTTAGAATATGATTCACATATTTTTTGTAGTGATGACTTAATACAGAGTTCATGACAGTTTTTTTTTTTACCTAAAAATGTTATATTTCTTTAGGCCGACCGCTGTAAGCGCGACCATCCTGGTGGTTTGCGGGACGCGGAGCGGCGGGTGTGCACGGATATACACGCTATTGATATGATACTCTATACCTTAAGATCAATAGTTAATGCATGTTATTGCAACTGATACAGCTGTCTAAAGATAAATAATATATTAAATACACATAGTATTGTTGTCTTTATTAAAATCCTAATCAAGAAACTACTACAATGAAAAACAACTTGTGCATGTAGTTTTTACACGCAGTCGAAATGAAACTTAATCAACTGTATGTTATTCAATATAATTGAATAAAAAAGCACTTCTACAGCATAATTTAAATTGATTGTGTAGTTTTTAATGCAGCGTCCGTAATTCCATCTTGGTAAAATAACCTCACGTGGAGTAGTCACAAAAATAAAACCGCGTAAGCCCATACGTCAAACGTCTGTTGCTGCCTATCTAAACTTATAGGTCAGTCTTGTTTCCCTCCCGCGTCCCGCAGACCATTAGGAGGATCGTTATGGCGGTCAAGCTTATTTTGTTCTATAGTCCGAACTCCGAAGTTTAGGCCGCGGGGTGCTGTGATTTTTCCTTTCGTTTAAATTTTGTGATAAATCAAATCATAATTGTACTTTTAAATTTAGGCCCTAAGAAGATACTAATTATTAATATCAATACACTACCACCGATTCGAAAAACATTCCAGTCATCGAGAAGAACCGGCAAGAAACTCGATCGGGATCGACAAACACGTACATCTATACGATTTAGCCTGCGAGAGAATGAGATAGAAATCATTATACAATGTTTCCTATTAGTTTAGTTTTCTGAAGTTTCCACTTCTTCCGAGTGTGAACTATTTTACACTATATGTATTGTTTAAAGTGTTTATCATTATTTGTGGATGTACAGAGAGAGAGTCACTTCTAGACATCACTATCATTCACGATAGAATTCACGACTACATATTTACAGGTCGTGCACAACACAGCTAGTAATTTCATTCAGAACTAGCCGTGTGGCGTGTGTCTGATGGGATTTCACATAGGCGAGATCACACTATTTAATTCCCTTAAGCTGTACGTTGTTTTGTTAATCAGTCTAACGACTGGAACAGCACGATCAGGAAAATAATTATGTTTTTTTTTTCAGTAAGCGGTTTGACACACTCGTCTCCCATTGTTTCACAACCACCAAAAACCACGTCACACAGCAGAAACGGTAAATAACACAAAGGCCTTCGGCCTCGGTCTCAGTTTCGGCCGGATGCGAAATCCAAAATTATTTAGATACGTTAAAGTTTCTATTGTACCAATACTGAAATTAAGTGTATTTTTACTATTTTTTACACAATAGGTACTGACAGTTAACTAGCGTTAAATGAAATAAGAAACAATAATTGAAGTATGTAAAAAAATATTTGTTACATCTACAATCTTGAATATTTTTCCAACATAATAGAAATACCTACCTATCCAACATAATAGGTAGGTAATGTAGGTATTCAACTTCTCTGAAATTAAAAAAAAGATATGCAAATAAGAGAAAATTGATGAATTAACAAAATGATTATGCGTAAATTACCATTGTTTAAATATGATTAACTTAAAATCATTCTTATACTGAAGGGACAAGTCATACAATTCATTGTGCGAAATTATCAATATAATACAAATTTTTTGAACAAAATTCAAGTATAAAAATTACATACTACAAAAAGCTAAAGTTAATAGCTCGATAAACAAAATATTAATCGAGCGTCGAAGCAATCGTATAGAATTATCTATCTCTAATTCTCTATATAAATCTTTTATCGTGCTGCAATTCAATTGCAGTTTTGACATTTTTGACCTTATCTTTGATATCCTCCAGTTCGGATAACGATAAGGAGATTTAGTGCTATATAGCCATCCGCACTTTTCTAAAAACGGTTCACAGTATACAACTGTTAGTTACATAATCTCAACTAAAATTATCTAAAGCATCTCATAGAACGAATAGTCATTTCACTGTGAACAATGAATTGGTATCAAAACGATATAAACAGCAACGCATCATATTCGACAAACTTCACATGGCACAGTTTTTTTTTTCGACACCCACATATATTTTACAGCGACATCCATGTTTCAAATAAGAATCCGTTAATATTCGAAGATCAAATTCGAAGGAAAAACGTTATGGCCAAAGGTTCGTCAAGGGCACACAAACTCTGCAGTTTTATGCGAAAACATATGATAAATAGCTGTCAAGAAGCATAACAATAGCCACGGAATTAAAATTACTACATCACTTTTCACATTCAGTGCATGTTAGACTTATTTTGTGGTTATAAACATTTGTTATGACGACATTATTGATCGTACACATACCTTAGCCGTTCATTATTCTCCATTAATTCTTCTTATCAAAGAGTCTCTTTGAGAAAAAAGATAGTAGTTAAAATATATAACAATAAGTAAAACGTATTCATGAATAAATTAGATTGGATTGCACATTAATATAGTAAAATAAATAATAAACTTTTCAAGTCATATAACCACGATTCGTTAGTATTCGTTACAATCAAAACGGAATGCAGCATCTCTCATTTACACTAATGGCGAAAGCAGTATACGAGAAAGAGATAAAAGATATTACCGTAAATAGAAATCTGTCAACAAGTAGGAGTCCTAGTCAGCGCCATCTTTAGCGGAAATACATCATGACTATTGTTTATGGTCAACAATGTTACCATACTAAAAGTATGGTCTCATTACACAAATCAATTACTCAACACCTGAGAGTGGTTCATATTAATGTGTCATGTGTTAGCCGGGGAGTGTTTATATTTTGTGTTGTGTCATAGCAATGTACAAAACGCGTTTTCTGATCATTAAAAATACTTTGGCTATTGCGGTGTGATTACGTGTAAAATATTTTTTTCCGAATAAAATAAATAATACATGGGTTACATCCAGTAAATAAATTAATAGAGAAAGGGGGTACATTTATAAAGAAAGTCATTGATTTGTCACACACACACGCACACGTTACAAGAAAAAAATAAATGAACCAAAAATATAGGTTGTAGATAACATTGACATAATGTTAGTTTGAGATGTGTGTGTAGCAAAAGGGGCACGTGTCAACATACTCGTATATGTTGAAGGAGGTGAGTCCTCCAGCACTGATTTTCACTCGATACCCATAGAATTATGCGTCCGCAGCGTTTAGTTCGTGTATATAGTGTACTATGTTTACGTAAAAGTATGTTTATTTATTGTAAGAGAGATTACGTAATTTAAGTAAGGTAAAATATTAAATAAGTATGAAATAAAAAAAAAACATTTATACATATTATAAAACGCAACATATTTCTGTCTGACTGTCCAGTTTTAACCAGATTATAGGATATATTTTGTTAAATAAAATAACATACAGAATAAAAAATGACGATAATAGTGAAGATGTGGAGATTAAATGACTTCCACTAAGTAAACCATAAGAGATATACCAAATTAATGTGTAACATAATTGTAGATCTTAAAAAGACCTACAGAAAAGTCAGCGATAGCATATGCCTATCTTCTATGGATCACCCACAATAACATTCTTAAAGCAGCATAATACGCGCACGGTGAGATTATATTTTTCCAACAATTTGTTGCCTGATATCTGAAGCTGCCAGCAGAAACAGAAGTTTAATGTTTAGGTACACGTAGCCGGTGTAGGGTAGCACGAATTATGAACTCTTGCTTCTGACCTATCCATTCAAGTTTACTGTTGAAGTACTCCAGTTGGTGAGTTCTCACGATTCCAAATAATTTTAATTTTGCAAAGTATTACTTATATCATGGATCAATTTTTAAAATTCGTGCGTCTTTCAAATAATATAATAACAGCGTTACTGCGAATGTTTTTTATTTCGATTTCGGACATTAATTATTTTTTTAATATCGTTATAGTTTTTAGGCTTGTGGCCACATTCTCATCTGATCTTAAGTGAAGAAGTGGCCCAAGATAGTAAGTAACGCGCTAAGACTAGTTGGGGAGACTGCCTCTCAAGTGCAGCTGCCGGAATACACCTATTCATAACTGATAACCTGACAACAAACTGACTGATAACCTATTTACAACTTGAGGGTGGTAGCTGGCCAGGCGGGCTTTACAAAAATCCCTACCACCATGCTATGGTTTCATCACGATGTTATCATTCACCAAAAGCTCAGGCTCATTGCAGGGATTCGAACACACGTCCATCGACGTGATGTCTGTACTGAGTCATCATTACTTCAGTGCTCGTGAATTTTTACTTAGTTATAGCAATAATGAACTAAGGAAAAACACTATAAGGGAAAATGTAATTAAAGTGCATAACAGGATTTTCAGAGCTTTTAGCGTTTCTTTGCTGGCATCACTACGTATTTATGGCATAGAGAACACTATGGATTTGTGTCATACGCTTACGTTCATAATTCTCAATCTGATTCTCAAATCTATTATGGTCTGAGGATTGAAAATGACAACCAATGAACCAATAACTCTGTTTAGGGATGTAAAAAAACAATGAATTCAAATCAATATCCAACAAAAACTGAAATTAAACATTAAAACATCCATGTCTTGTTGCTTTAATAAAATATTATTAGATTTAATTTTAAGATCATTTATTTCTTAATAATTAAATAAGTAGAAGTGAAAAACATATAGGTTTGTGATATATACCAAAAAAAAACTTATTCGAAATCTGGAAATGTGCATTGCTACGTTTATACAATTAGGAATCAGTATATAACCATGTGTCGGCTACAGATCGCGCCCGGGTGAAGCTGTAAAAGCTGTTTGAGGCTTCAGGGCCCTCATGACTAACAGAATAGTCAGTTCGAAAAAAAAAGTCGAATCGCGACGACTAAAGCAGAATCGAAACGAGTATAGCCGAGTCGTATTAGTTTATTCCTGTGCCTCAATCGCAGACGAATCAAATTGTTTATTCAACGCCACTATTCATCAGAGTAGGTGGTTTTTACGCGATGGACAGCTTGGATGATGAAATATTTCTATTCCAAATATTTTATGATGAAGAATTGGAGAAAAAAGAAACACAGCGTGCTCCAAAATACTGGGAACACGACATAAATATTAAAGAAGTAACTACGGCGAATTTCATCATCTATATCCAGACTTTAAAAAGAACCCCGCAATTTTTTTCAATATTTTCAGATGTACAGATTAGATAAATACCAGATAAGAGATATCAACATTTCTTCATTCATTTTGAATGATACCTACATAAACAGAAGAGTAATAAAGTAACGTGACCACTTTTTTTTTTAATTCTACCTTGATATATTTTGGTTATTCTGCATTCGTGAAGTGGATTATAAATATTAACTGGAAACATGCATTTTGAGATGTCAAAAAAACACTAGAAAGTTCTAACAAGAGAGCCACCATCTTATTAGACCAACTTTATATATAAAAATACTATGAAGACAAACACATTGACAAGTGCTTTTTGCGGCACCAAAACAAGAAGAAAATTTTAATCTGATTTCATGGTTGGTAGATTGAGTGATTTTTTCGCTATTTTGGAGGAAAATATCGTGCTTTGCGAAATTTTGGGGAACTGAAATCCTTGAGAAAAAGTTTGGGGAAATAAAAAACCAAGTAAGGGGAATTTTGTAATTTTTTGAAAATAACTATTTAATTTTACGCCATACTCACTAGTTGAAATATAATTACAGTAATTTTTAATAATAAAATATTATGATGAATGCTGCTCGATCGCATACCGAATATATGGAGCTATATAAGTTGACCTCTCGGATTGGACCAATATTTTTACATTGAACGGATTTTTTGTTGGATGTACAGATTTTATGTCTCTACCGTATGGCAACACTGTCGGATTTACCCAACCCGTTAGGGTTATATTATTATATTCTGTGTAGACTGTTACCAACCCTACTGTTTTAACAGTAGATTTGCTGTTTTCACATTGGATGTCCCCGTTTTCTGTTTCATTCCTACTTTTTACTGTTTTTCAACTAGCGTTCTTCAGCGCCACCTATTACACTATGCAAACATTTTTTGATAACCAATCCTAAAGCAATTCTGGATCCTGGAATAAAAAAGAAATTCCCTTCCATTACAGATTTACATTATTTCTTCCCAAAGATTTGTCCAAATAATATAACGGAACTGGAGAGAGAATGGCGAATGAAATTTTTGTGCCTACGACATAGCAGCGCCACCCTGGAAAGGTTATTTTCTGCTATACATTATTATGAAAACCAAATTACGCAACAGAATATCGACTACAACTATTAAAGGAGTTATACACACTAAATCCGAAATAACCACAGAAAGACACATGAAGAAATTCAACAAAAATATGTATGATTTTAAAAATAATAATGAGTGTGAAAATACTAAAGATGAGGCAATTGAGAATGAAACTGAAAAATAATTTAATTTGATTTTTGTTTTTTGTTGTTGCGATTATTAATATACCAATGTAAGTGAGTTCTAGTATGTACATTCTAGTATGTACATAACTAAGAAAATTGTTTATTGTTTAATTATATGAGTAAAAAGTATGAAATCTGCCTTTTTTACTTTACGGTCTACTGTTTCCTACTGTTTTTTTTGGCGAGTTGTTGTTTTTTAGTTTTTTTGGGTTGGCAACACTGTCTGTGTACACATTCCACAGTCGCTGTGCACAGACGTACTAGACACAACCAAAGAAAATTAAAGAATATACAAATATAAAGTAGTATTTTATTATAAAACTATCTATAGAGGCAAGGGTTTGAATTGAAATAAACCTAGACTGTATAGAAAGACCTTAACGTTTTTACAAGTAGACCTTTAAAATCAGCAAATAGGAATGAAGTTCCGAGGAGTAATGAATAAAACAAATACGATGAAAGAGTTCAACAGTAATTCAAATTTATGTCGTTGATATTATTTGCTGTTTAACATGTGTAATTAGTTGTAATAGTATTTTTGGTTTCAGATATAGTGACCACGATATCAAAGTTGTCCAAAGAATGTGTACTTCGTTTTACGGATGAGAAATTATATTTTATTGTTGTATGCGACAACAGTTTGTCGTCACCGCCAGTGCTGTGGTGTGAAATATTCCAAAATATTTTCTTTTCTGAATACCATATGGTTGGGTTAGATGAGGAACATAAGGACATTTACCTTCGAATAAATTCAGGTAGGTCTGTTGTTCATTTTTGAAAGCGTCTAACACACATTCGAAACCTAAAAAGAAGATGCTTAGTTTTTTAAATTACTGCTGACAATTTGATCACTAGGTGTTCTGCAGTTGAAATATTATAAAGCAATACTTTATGTTAAGTTGCCCCACAACCCTTGGTAATCTTATCAAACTGCAACAGGGCTAAGTAGTTCCTCAAGTTCTGTTACAGATAGATACTTTGCTATACAAGTTATAAAGCCTCATCTGTAGCTAGCTTAGCTAATGTTGTGATAGACTCCAAATTTTTATTACAGTTAGATCACTGTAATTAGGCTAAATATAAAGTTTTACACTGCAGAAATAAATAGTTTTTTTTTAAATTGCATTTCTTGTAAATTTGACAATACAAATGTCAGTTCTAAGTAGTTGTCTTAAAGTTCACTTTTGCAAGTTTTTATATGAAGTCAAAAATTTAGTTTTTTAAACATAATCTAATTCAGGGGTAGGTAATCTAAAGTCAACTGTTATAAGTATTCCAACTTAAATAACTTTGTGAATAATTTGTATGTATTATGTGAACACAATAGGGAATATGCAAGTAATTTAAATATGAATCAAGTATTTTTATTTGGAATCTTTATAACTGTACTGAATTACACTTATAACTTTACTTTATTTGTTCACTTTTTGTTTATAGACTTTCATTTGTAAAAAGTGTTAAAAATATGAGGGAAATATGAAATCGAAAACACATCGCTATGGGTCAAATTGAATCATGTCATCAAAGTCTGCAAAGTTTGTTCACAAAGGCGATATATTATTGGGTGTTTTTACAAATTTGTGATCGTATTTATGTTTAATTGTTATTTTTTAGTATAATTTGCGAAATATTGCATTATTGAAACGCTAATTGAGGGCCGTCGGTAGAGTACGTTGGCCAGATTACCCTACGATAAGTGATTACCAAATAACTCGGTTAAATACAACTGTAATTTTTACTGATAATGAGTGGTATTCCTCATTTTAATATATTAAGACAAAAGTTGCATGCCACATCAACGAATTTTCAATACATATTTCCTTCTTAAATACATAAGTGTAAAAATATTAATGCTTGATATTTTATACAAATTTTGATTATTTGCGTAAAATTGAGTATATTTACTTGTAATGATAGTTTTTGATGTTGCTATGTGACTAATTTAGAAAGTTCATTATTTAAATGGTACATTTGTCTAAGCGGAGAACTTTCCAAACTATCCAGATAACTCTACTCTTCTTCATAGCTATAGGAACATAGCTAGTGGCTACTAATCTGCACGAGTGAGTTGTCACTATGTTGTCACCACCCCACCGCCACCACTGCTTTAATTAAAACAATATTTGTTTTTTTTTAGTAGCACTGCAAAGTGACAGCCCTCTGCCTCATGCTATATACCGTACAACCTAAAAACAACGGCGACCATCAAGAGATCGGCAATCCATAGATGGTCGTCGCTGTCATGCCGGCCTGTATGGCTCTCGGCAGATGAATATACACTGATCCCAAAACACGACAAACGAAAAACCTAACCTAATGAAAATTAGTAAAAAGTAGTTAGTAAAGTAGTTAAATCAGGTAGTACTACTACATAGTAAACTTGGAAATTATAGACCAATTTCTGTACTTCCTTCAATTAGTAAGATTTTCGAGAATCAATATCTCAAGAGATTTTAGATGGTCAGCAATATGGTTTCACAAAATCAAAATCATCCATTGACATGGGTACAAAGCTGCTTAGTCATATATTTAGGGCCTGGGAGGAGTCGCAGAATGCAATCGGTGTATTCTGTGATATCTCAAAGGCCTTTGGCTGCGTTGACCAGAGTATGCTTAAGCTGAAACATTATGGTATGTGTGGAACTTCTCTCGACCTGCTAAGGTCTTATTTAATAGAATGCTGTCAGAAAATAAATATAAATGGGCAACCTTTTCGGAATGATTCACCAGAATCTGCATTCCTCAGGGATAGATTTTGGGACTGTTTTCGTTTCTCGTATATATAAATGATCTACCGCTAGTGGTTAAGAATAGTGCAGACATGGTTCTTTTTGCAGATGACACTTCAATTATATTCAAAGTGAAAAGAATAGATTCAGAGATTAGGCAATTAAATAATACTGTAGTAAAAATTTCCCAATGGTTTGCTCTAAATAATTTACAACTAAATGCTAACAAAACCAAATGTATGAGATTTGTCTTGCCAAATGTTTGGCGTGTTGATAATCATATCCAGATAGAAGGGATTTAGTAGGCTTAGTTATAAAACATAAAAATTTCAAAATTAGAGTAGAATCCACACATGAAAACTTTGGTGGGAAGATAAAGTTCTGCTGCATTCGCAGTATGTAAGATTCAGTAGTTAAAAGAGATTGCCACTGCTAGGTTAGTCTACTTCGCTTACTTCCATAGTATAATTGTCTTACGGTATATTGCTGTGGGGTTCAGCAGCTGAGGTAGAACCATGTTCATATTACAAAAGCAGGCAATTCGAGCAATATACAACATGACTTCTTAAATCTCTAAAGAACAAGTTCCAGGAATTTAATGTCATAATTTTGCCCTCCCAATATATTCTTGATAATTTAATGTATATTCGAAAAAACTTAGACAAGCTTGATTTTGTCAAGGACCAGCACATTTTTAAAATTAGAAATAGACATAAATTAGTTGTACCGTGTTTTCGACTTAGTAAGAGTAATAAAGGTTTTTTAGATCATAGTGTGAGATTCTATAATAAGATCCCGACGACTATTACTGATTTTCCAGACAATGAGTTTAAGGACCATGTCAAGAAGGTTTTACTGTGAAAAGGTTAAAGGGTGGATCATTATGTGATTGATTGTGATGTCCGGAAGTGACTCCCTCTCTGTGCATCCACTAAATTATAAATATGATTATTGACTGTAAATATTATTTATACAGTTGGAAAAAAAAATTTAAAAAAAGATAAGTCCGAGTCTTGCCCGTTCTTCTCGATGACTGGGATGTATTCCGAACCGGTAGTAGTATAGTAGTGTTTGAAGTTCATAAGTGGCTTCTTAGAGCCTATATGGAATAAAAGTTTTTTTTTTATTTTGAAGTTTGGGAGACACTGTGATGAATTTATCACCATGTACATGGTGGTCGCGATCCAGTCGGGAACAGGTACCCTAATAACCCATTTGATTGCTGGATATACAACGTCCGATTCCGGAACTCGACTAGCCTAAGTATGCCAATATAGCGGGTGTTACAACTGGTGTATGGTGTTCGCAGTTCGGACAGTTGTCGTGACTGACCCATCAAAAAGATTTCTTCCCTTAATAAAGTTTGACAGGATACTTTTATAATAAATAGGGCATAAACCTGTTAATATATTTTATTGTGAACCGTACACAGCTGAATGTCTCTTAAGATTCTTCTCCGGTATGTTCTATATTAGAACATATGAATTATACATATTGCAGATAGGATATCTTACAGTACTTATAAAATGGTTTTCCACTTTTTATCATATGGTAATTAGTTATAAAACATATCAATTTTCAAATAAAACAAATAATGCACTCTACAGTATACAATATGTTTATTTTATTGCGTACGCTGACGTCATTGAAACTCGGTGTCTTCGCGCCAAAATGGTAGAGTATAAATCGCGCTAAACTTATTGCGGGATTAAGATATTTATTTTGATGTTAAATTTTAATATTTTTATTAGTGTTTTATTTTTTACGGTCATGTACCAAACCAATGTAAATAATTATAATTATAATAATAAAACATAAAAATAATTTATGCATATTCTCTATTTCATATAGGACATAAAAAAAATCTAGATAAGTAAGTTGATATTCCATATTCATAAAGATACAGAATAACGACTTGCTCCATATTTGAAATAAATTTTGCCATATCTCCATAAAGGACATAGATTTAGCAATGTCATGATTAAAACGAATGTTTCCAGGTAATCTAGCAAGATCGCTGACCCCTTTAAAGCTAGCAAAATCCATAAAAATCAAGTTAACTAAAAGACAATGCCCTTGCCTTACACTAGAAATAGATGTGGTATGTAATCAATATAATGATGTAAAAAGATTTATTTTTATTTTTGAGGCATTAAAGTCCAATTCTGCTATTGCCACTATTGTTTTCTTCATTATTTTCAAAAAAATATGTTATTAATTTTAATGTTAGGGTTAGGTTATTAATATTTAACAACAAATTTGTGTGTAGTACAAAAACACTCTGTACCACAAAGTAGATAGGTCAGAAAGTCTGCTCCTAGCAGATCTTTATTTAGTTATGTATGCTTGATTGTACCGCTAGGGCTGGCATGAACAATATTCTATTAAATTTTACATTTGGGGATTTCAATAAAAAAATGTTTATAATAAATTATTTCTAACTAGCTTCTGCGCGCTACCTCGTGTGGACTTTACAAACGGATTCAGAGAGAAATACAAAATAGGTTTTTTACCCGGATAGAAAGTATCCTATGGGTAAATCCAGGTTATAAACTATCTCTGTGCCAAATTTCATACAAATTTGTTCAGTCGTTTTTACGTGATTGAGTAATAAGCATACAAACAAACGAGCTTTCACATCTATATACATATAATAAAATTGAAGTGTCTGTTGTTAATGTCAAAATAACAGCTTTTTACTTTACTAAATATAATTAAATAAAAATTATCTAAAAGTTGTTTAGAATCGATATTAACTTTCGAGAATTCGCGCCACAAAATGTAGTATTAGAAAGTTTTCTTTAAAACCAGCCTCAGTCAAAAATTTAACTTTGGAACGTACTTTTTTAAACACTACGGCACTTTATAACCGACCAGTATAATGTTGAAATGATTATAACCTTTATCGTGTTGTATTTTTTCAGGCAGGAAATAAAAACAAAAACTTCCGTTATTTTTGCAAATGAGTGTATTGGTAGGATAAAGTAAAATCTTTAGATTGGTAACACGTAAAAATGTTGGTTAAAAACATAAATTCATTTCAGTTTAATTTATTAATTCGTACAAGCAAATGCACAAGTTTGATAAGATCCTTTATTTGTTGTCAATTCAGACACAAAATAATTACTTATTACGTACATAAGGTGAGCGCGGACACTAGTAACTGGCCGACTTCAAATGAGATCCTCGTACGTACGCATTTATGTGTGCATACACTGTTATATGAAGCTTTCTTTCTGTACCTAACTACTTTGTGGTATCACTTTTACACATAATAAATATTACATTTTATATTCATATATATATTTTGCACGTATTATTAATACCTTTTTACATTGAAATTAAATCCTACAAATGAACTTAAAAGTTACATTTGAAAAGATATCTCATTTCACTGTAATACCTCCTTGTTACTTGCAGCCGACTTCAATCACTCAGCAAACAAGGCAGGTTACACACGATATACCAGTAACAATAGTACCTAGGAAGATTTGGCAGGACTATCTCAAGCCTGTTATACCAGAACCTGACGTAAGAAACCTTTTATTAAGGTACCCTCCATCTTGGTACGAACTACGAAATAAACAAAAACTATCTTATGTTTACCGTACCATGAAAAAGTGAAACTATCTCCAGGCCAATGTCCCTCCATACAACATTGAGTCCTTTAAGCATAATTCAAGAAGTATTTATGTAGTCCGACATGACAGTGATGATCGCCCTTGTTTTTGGATTAAACTAAGCATTCCATCAGTAACGGTCATCAAATTAAAAAAAAACATACTTAATTACGTTCACAGCATCGATAAAATGAAAAAATAAACAATATTATCGATAAGCAAATATCAAGCTGTGTGTGTTTTTTTTAATAATAATTAATTTCTAGGATACAAAAAGGTACTTTCACTTGATTCACTAGACCACTTATGGATATTTTATTTTAATACTTTATTTATTGAAAATAATACCCGTAAATTTAAATAGTATAATTATTACACATTTGAAAGTAATATAAAAATATTTTTGATCCGTGATAAAAACATATACCACAAAACAGGCTGCCACATGTGACGTCATCGTATAATAAATAAAACTAAGGTATTCAAAGTTGATTTTACTAGAATTCAGTTACGTAATTTCCTCAGTAACTAAATAATTTTAATTGTATTTCCACACTTAATAATAACTTTAGAGTCACTTATCTTAAAATAATCTAATAATAATGAGAATAACACTCAACCTCAACTGTGTATTATTATTAAACGATGACGTCACGTTTTCTGATTGGCGTTTCTAATCACGTGAAATGCAGACAAAAAATCTTAATTTTTCCAGTTAATAATGATGATTTTTTTGCCCTTTTATGTTTTTCTTGGATTTTGTCAATAGAACAATTGATTAAATACTTAACTTAAATTTTTAAACATACTGACAACTCGCGAATTTACTATATGTCATACTTTTCTTAGAATAATTGTACAGTCCAAATATTTTTGTAAGGTTCATCTTTGAATTGTTATTGCCACACCTATTTCTGCCACAAAGCAGCATTGCCCACACTGCTGTTCCCGTCCGTATCGTTTGGTTGGTTACATTAAGCATTCCAACGAGCCCTTATGAATAGCAAAGTACTTTTGACTGACCTCAGTTAGGACCATGGCCCTTATTATTGAGTATTTTTGGAAGGTGCAGGCTTCACTAACAACGTAACATCAGGTTGACTGAATACCAATTTGATACTTTTATGTTAATTCTAAAGATTTACAAATCTTTTGTTTGAACGCATTATTCTCGGGAAATACAAGTCTTATTTGAAAAATTCTTTTTACATTTTATAGATTTTTTACGGTTATAGGTGATATAAGTTCGCGTTACGACCCTAAAGAGCTGAGTAGTAACTATGAACATCAAGCACTCTGGCAAACTGTAGGCAAGCATGGGAAGTGTTTTTTTTTTTTTTTCGAACTGACTACACTGTTAGCCTGAGGGGCCCTGGAGCCTTTACGGCTTTTACAGCTTTACCGGGCTTGGGGGCGAGCGCTTAGGGCACTCAGCCACGAAAGCTAAGCAACAACATCCGAGGGTGCCAAAGTGGCCGGACCTCGGCTCGGACTGTTGCGCGTATGCAAATAAGTCGCGATCTGACTAATTCCCTATCCGTAATTCGATCTAAACTAACTATACATATATACATGTTTCTGCCCCCTGGGAGGAGGGAAGGAACATGTGTATGTGTATTTAGTGGTCTGAAATTTTTGTCTACTCTAACTAGGCAAAAAAGAAAAAAAAAGGTCTCTTACAGAACCTATGTACCTATGTGTGTTGTGCATGTGTGTATAATGCAGTGTCATGTATGGCGGTGAAAGCTAGTGATTGTAGAGTCACTTGTATCGCGCGAGCGGGCATGGGAAGTGAGTACAACGATAACACGGGTGCGTTAGCGGCGCCGCGGATGAGAATTACTCGAATAGATTTATAAGGGGTGAAATCGTAGGGCACAGCTAAATATAAGAGTTGAGTTTTTATGCAAATTTATACTTGTATTATAAAAAAAATGTTCAACATTTCAGATATCAATACAGTTGCCATCGCTGAAACATTTACGTTTAGCAGTTGAGCGCATGCGTTCAATGGCTTCACAGGTTGTTTTAAGAGCATCAGCGAACGGTCAGTTTAATCTACAAATCAAGACGGATATGGCGAAAGTAACAGCCAAGTTTGGAGGTTTAACTGTGGAATCATTCTCAGGTAAGTCTTGTTTCTGGTCACCGGAGTCTTAATAAACATCTTTTTACTTTAGGTAACACAGAAAGCCACCTGTTCGAGTGTGCTTAAGAAAGAAAGAGACAGCCAGACGTATTCCTTTGAAGTGCAAATAATTCGTCCAATAACGGGTTAGATACCTTGGTATATTGAGGGCCCTTCCGGAGTTTTTAAACAACATCAGGCAGTTGGTAGACTCCCTGGAAGAATTGGACTTGCACTATTGAAGTCAGCCACCATCACGTGAAAACCTGATGTCTTCTATCTATACATATTATAAAACTCAACGTCTCTGTTCTTTTATGTTCTTTTCATGCTAAAACCATGTCATAGCTTTGCTATCTGGCCAGGTTATAGGATATATTTTGTACGATAAAATAACATATGAAATAAACAGTGACGATAATGGTGAATCATTTCGCAAAAAAACTCATTTGGGGCGCTTAAAATGGTTTATTTTCAGTAAATCATATGAGATATATCAAATTAATATTCTACTTAAAAAGACCTAGAAAAAAGTTAGCAATAGCATATAACTAACTATCTTCACCCACAATAAGCATTTTGTCTTCCTCTTTTGAGCGAGGACAGCACTATTCGCGCGTGCGCTCGACCGACGGCATTCTGTAGTCCACGTGAGCGGAGCCGCGGGCACAGCTAGTCCTTCTATATTTGGCATATGACCACAATCCTCTATTGTGATGTTAAGTGACTATGTGGCTGAAGAAGTCAACACGCTAAGCCTACAAAAGGCTAGCTCTCAAATGCAGATGTCGGAACAAATCTATGGATGCTTGGCCATAGATTTCCACATTGAGGGTGGTAGCTGGCCAGGCAGGTTTAGAAAATGTCTTTCCTTACCATGCTACATATTTGTCCCAATGAAGTCTGTAATTTTGACCTTATTGTGTACATTATTCAATAGTGTTTGTATATAATTTTTTCTTATGGTATTAAGGTAAAACCACCAGTAATTGACACTGCACCAATAGTTGACACTCTGACGAAGAAAATTAAATATTTGATACTAAATTGATTTGAAGTCTTGAGTTTGTTAACCGACTTTTATAACTGACTGTACCTATATGTATTTATGGAAACAATATTAGAATATACAATGTAAAAACAAAGGTAGAATTCCAACAACCTGCGCATGTTCTTATGGTTACGTAGCCATTGGTATATACCAACTAAGGTAAAACCACCAGTAATTGACACTGCACCAATAGTTGACACTCTGACGAAGAAACTTAAATATTAAGAAAAAAAAGGAAGCCAAAGATCGAGATGGCCGAAATCACTGATTACTGATATATATTTAATGTTATAAATACATATAGGTACAGTCAGTTATAAAAGTCGGTTAACAAACTCAAGACTTCAAATCAATTTAGTATCAAATATTTAATTTTCTTCGTCAGAGTGTCAACTATTGGTGCAGTGTCAATTACTGGTGGTTTTACCTTAGTTGGTATATACCAATGGCTACGTAACCATAAGAACATGCGCAGGTTGTTGGAATTCTACCTTTGTTTTTACATTGTATATTCTAATATTGTTTCCTTTTTTTCACTAGTAACACTCTACCGCACTTAGAAAATGTTAACAGACTATTGAAATTTAAATAGTAATTTCGCTCAATATAACGAAAATGAAGGTGACCATCTCTTATTAACAGCTGTAACATCATTACAGCCATGTTGCCGTTCTAGGAGATGTATTTAAATTCTGCTTTGAAGAGTCCTATCTCATGGCCTAGGGGAAAATAGTTATATATTTTTTAATTTACATTATGAATTATAGTTTAAAATAAGTTATAGGCACAGCTAGGCATTAATGTAGTTTGTTTTATATTTCAGGTCCCATTGAGCATACAGATTCCGAAACTGAAACACAAATCGACAACGAGGACATGTCCCAAGTGAGTTACTGCAGAGTTGATGCCAAGAAGCTGTGCATGTTTCTGAGTGCGGATCAGCTGTCACACCAGACGAGCATATGCAGCATTGTTCATAAGAAACTAGTGATATTGTGTTTGCAGACTGAAGAATGTGTCAAATTGGAGTGTTTCATTAGTGGAATTGTGTATTAGGTATACAAAATTTAAGGTGAACTTATATGGATTCTTTGTTTCTTAAGTGTAGAACAACTGACTCAGTGATCTTTTATAATGTTCGTTAAAAGCTGTTTCATATAGGGAAGGATTAGGCCTAAAGCAGAATAATTAAATGCGGCGGGCCTTAGATCTAGAAGAAATTGTAATGAACTTCTTGATTTCAATGTGAGAAAACATTAAGTGATAATAATAAAAGTAAAAAAAACATCCCCACTTTAAGTGTAGGAGAGGGGTACCCTAAAAAATATTTTATTTCACCACTTTCTCTGCGTGATTAATATGCATACCCATACCAAATTATAGTTTTCTAGCATTAAGAATCTCTGAGTTAAGCCGCGGAGAGACAGACGGACATGGAGACTTGACTTCGGAACCCTATCTAGTACTAAGAATCTCTGAGCTAAGCCGCAAACACACAGACGGACATGGAGAAAGTATAAGGATTTCTTGTTGACTTCAGAACCTTAAAAAGTACACACATCTGGGTCATAATAGACATGTATATTCAGCAAATTAGGTTTTGTCGTGACTTAGTAGACAATGTTATAATTTTCTTACTACCAGATAAAATATTGTTTTACTCAACTAAAAAAAAAACTGCTTCTGTTTTTTGTTGATAAGTTAAAGGATTCTAATGAAACAACACACAGTAATAGTAAACAGTTCAGATTTATTTAACAAATGAAGTTTACGTCTGGGAACAATGTTCAGGGCTGCCCTCTCTACTATAAGAAGGGTATGCCACTATCCATATATTCATAGGGGCCACTGTCTATGACATTTATTCATAGGGGCCACTGTCTATGACATTTATTCATAGGGGCCACTGTCTATGACATTTATTCATAGGGGCCACTGTCTATGACATTTATTCATAGGGGCCACTGTCTATGACATTTATTCATAGGGGCCACTGTCTATGAGATTTATTCATAGGGGCCACTGTCTATGACATTTATTCATAGGGGCCACTGTCTATGACATTTATTTATAGGGGCCACTGTCTATGACATTTATTCATAGGGGCCACTGTCTATGACATTTATTCATAGGGGCCACTGTCTATGACATTTATTCATAGGGGCCGCTGTCTATGACATTTATTCATAGGGGCCACTGTCTATGACATTTATTCATAGGGGCCACTGTCTATGACATTTATTCATAGGGGCCACTGTCTATGACATTTATTCATAGGGGCCACTGTCTATGACATTTATTCATAGGGGCCACTGTCTATGACATTTATTCATAGGGGCCACTGTCTATGACATTTATTCATAGGGGCCACTGTCTATGATATGCCAACCAAGAAATATTTATTTCGGTGACCTTTGTTGACAATGAGTTTTTTAGTAAATTATTCACTACTGTGGATTACTGAAAAACCTTTTTTTTCATTAACCGGGACCAAACAGACAAAAATAGTTTTTTGTTATAGTTTCCGTGTATACTTTCATATGCATTTAGTAAAAAGCTGTGCTTTTAGTGCTTTTTCTCTTTCTAATTAAGGGGAAACAGAACTACATTAACAGTTATGTAAAAAATATCTTATCTATACTTTAAGACTGATTTCCCTCATCAGCATTATTCTTGTATGTGACCAGTCACTGATATTACTTTTATAACATTTATTTACCATAATTTTTATTGTACCATGCCACCATACATTTAACTAGTTAGCTCTGACATGGGGTAGTTTATTTCTACGTTTATAGTTTCGTTATGGCCCAAGATGCTGACACGCTAAACCTAGTGGAAGACTGGCTCTCAAGTGCAGCTGCCGGAACACACCTATTGGTGCTTGGCCACAGATTTTCTACTTGAGGGTGGTAGCTAGTCAGGCGGACATTACAAAAAGCCCTACCACCAAGCTATGGTTTCCTCACAATGTTTTCCTTCATTTAAAGCTCAGGCTCATTTCAGGGATTCGAACTCACGTTGATCGACTATCATTGCTGTACTTGTAATAAGTTACAGTGAATTCAGTACCAAAATATCACCAAAATAAATATTTCTTGTTTGGCCTTTCTGCATATTACTGATATATACTTGCTTTTATACCCCTCAAATATTGTATTATTGAGTTTATTAGAGTTCTCCTTACATCTCAATTTTTTTGTCTCTACCTTAGCAAACGTTGATCCGACCTCTTAAAGCAAAATAAAGGAACACCAATAATAATCACAGAAAATGAAAAACTATAAATTTTAATTATTTTTCAGATTGATTTGATAACTTAATTCTATATGAGAGACATGCGTTGTTGGATTTGTAACTGATAATAACTTATTTTCAATGTTCTGGATAAATCGCATTCAATTCCCTTTTAAAAAGGCATAGGATATATGTGGAATTACATAGCCCAGAGGTTAAGTAGTACCGATTCCATATCATAAGTGTCCGTGAAATTGAGTAAAGGATGATTCATGTTACACAGGGCTGGGCCCTGGCTGGGACACGATCAAACATACATACATACATAACCACTTTCAGGCAGAGATCACGTTCTTTCATCATTCTTCAATCATCCACCATTCATCAATCCTTGCATACTCATCGGTTTAGAGTACTCTTGACCTGACCTTTCATCAGAACGTCCCAGATTTGATTGTGGAACATGGAATGTTTTCTTTTCTTTCAATGTTCCCATTCACACTCCTCTTATAAATCTGTCTAGTCAATCTTCTTTCATTCATCCTCTCTACATGCCCAAACCATCTAAGCATCCCTTTCTGAATCCGTGTCACTATATCTTCTTTCACACCACAACGTTCTCTTACCACACTATTTCATATCCTGTCACTCAATTTCACTCCTAACATACTCTTTTTAAAGTTTTCATTTCTACTGCATTCATTCTACTTTCATGGTTTTTCTACCGCACCCCGCTTTCACTTCCGTGCATAGTGTTGGAACTAACACTGCTCTATGTGTATCTCGCTCTACGCTCTCTCTGTATGTACAGCCGGACGAGCTTTGATAGAGATCTTCTGGCTTTTGTGCAACGCTCCATTCATCAAGTTACCAGCATTAACTCTCCTCTCAATATCACTTTCTCAGATATTTATAGTGGCCTGTCGAGCACCGTGACACGGATCCAGCCCAGTCTAGCATGGATACTACATGGATGCCTACTTCATACAGAATAGTTTTCTATAACCCGGCTGGGGCCAGGCCCGGTGTAACATGGATCATCCTTTAAATGAAGATGCTTTACTTCAGTTCCAAATTTCCAATAAAGTACTTTTTTTGGTCTACGGCCCTTTACAAAGGGTCTTGGTCGTAATGTGCCGGTTGAGTTTTCAATGGACGAGTTCGTTGAGAACCTTGTTATGCCCAGTCACTGTGACATAGTTCTTAAATCCACGCAATTAAGTGGGAAAAACAGTAACTGATGGTAAGGTTAATTGGGGACCGACGCAAACAGTACTCGTGACTTTTAGAGGGCAAATAAAGTACTAATAACTGTTAGTTTTTGACGGGATTTAACTGCCATTTGATGCTGTTTTACAATTCATAAATTTATGTTATTTGACCATACGTTATGTAATATTGGCGGCATTTTGAGTGATGCAGTTTGGTTATTGTGCACAAGTAGTAACAAGGGAGCCCGCCATCTTTTTAGGGCTATTTTTGAAAATCCCAAGAATAAGTATTCTGTCCACATGACATAGGCAGAATTACGGATGAAAACAGTTGCCATTAAAAAGGAAACTCTTAAAGTAGGGCAAACAGATAAAAGCCTATATCCAGTCTGTAAAATATAATCTTTATACACAATATAATCGTTGGTGTGTCTATTAATGAGTAATTTCTATAGGAATTGATTGATTGTCTTCTTATTTTTTCTAACTTTGCAACAAATTCTCACTATTGAAGACCATTACTGCCATTGTCAAATGAGTCATTGTTTCATTTTTTAATTTCATGTGTTCTAACAAAAGAGTGGCTCCCTTGTCAGAACATTCTAGCGAGATTTTGTGATAAGGCGGCGTTCAAGTATTACGTAACGCAATTTATGACTCTCCCTCCCCATGTAACGCGCCGTAACATTTTTCAGTACCCCCTCCCCCTCATAAACGTAAAGTAACACCCAAGTTACCATGTTTACCTAAAAGTCATAATTATGTTGCGTAAAGTACCGGCGCAAACGAAAAGGGTTGCCAACATGGACAAACAAAATAAAAATTACGTACAATACTGTCGAGGAATTCGCCGTAAAACATAAACGAAAAGGGTTGCGAACTTGGGAAATTCCAATGCCTAGTTTTTTATTTAAATAAAAGTAAAACAATGTTACGTAACGCTTTGTTCGGAACCCCCTCCCGCCCTTGTAACGCATCGTAACGTTTTACAAGACAGCCCCTCCCCCAAATTGCGTAACGTAATACCTGAAAGCGCCCTAACTTAAAATGCATGATCCAGATTATTATTTCTATTCCACTTCACTTTTGCACAATAACCAACTTATATTAAGCAGAATGTCACATATGTCACGCGATATAGGGACAAATAATGAAAATTTAAAAACCTCTTCACAGCAGTCTAAAATCACATCAAAAACTCCGATCAAGATCACGTGACCCAAGATGGTGACACGTTAAGCCTAGACGCAAGAAAGTGTATTGTTGGACCCTTAGGTAACCTTGTATTACTTTAAAAATATTTCTACCCTCAATAAATGGACTTTAAGAGTAAGCTCCGTTAATTCCTGTGTGTGTGTGTGTGTGCGCGTGTGTGTGTGTGAATCAGTTGTAAGTGAGTTGGAAGGACCTCTCGTTGTCCCGCCTGAGGGCGTCGTGCGTCACCTTCAACTGGTCCAGTTTGTTCGTTATCTGAGCGATGGAGTTGTCTATCCATTGCATTGAGGACATGTGCGCGTTTAGAATGCGCCCGATTTGGACAATCTGCAAAGAAAATAATTATTATAACAGCACAGCATCGTCACAGCAGTAAGAGTGCAAAATTGATATGAACATGTGGACGATTTTGACAAAAAGAAATAAGAGTAAAATGTTCGGACATGACATCCCTGTCATCGAGAAGAGCTGGCAAGAAACACAATTGATCAGATTTTTTCCTATAAACACATATGATGTAATGTTATTATCATTATTTGTGGATATACATAGAGGGAGTCACTTCCAGACGTCACCGTCACTCAAGTAATAAAACCACTCTATACCCTTTTGACAATAACTTAACATGATTCCTGAACTTAATATCTGGTAAATCGAAAACACGTTTACACTTGGATCGTCCTAAGAAGGCTTGCATAACACATGTCAAATGTTTATTTTAGGAATGTAGCATAAATATACTTTCACTAGCTGTGCTCCGCGGTTTCACCCGCGTATAATTTAAAAGAAAGCGTTGATTTATGATTTATAATATTTCAATATAGACAATATTTTATCGGGCGGTCACGGTTATGCGTCACAACTAACACGGCTCGTTCGCGCCACTACACCTATAGTCATAGACCCGAGCCGAGTGTTGAATTATTTTAATCTTACACTATCTCTTAAACTATTCATCCAAATAACATGCTATAAAGGGCAAAGTTTATCTTCATAAAATTGTCTTGATGATCAAGTAACTTTAGTTCGTAGTGATTAAAATGCCATGCTAATTAATAATAATGCTCAAAAATCACTTTTAATTTTTTAAATAAAACTATGTTACAGAATACCTTATTGTGGCTTATGCATAAAAGATACGCATACGGTGTCCCGGACTTTTTTTGATGTACTAAGGATCAATATTTTTGTAGAATATTGTATATACGTATCACTAAGCATTACGCCAGCGCACGCGGATAAAGCAGTAAGGGTGCGCTAGTAGATTCCGACTCACTTGACAAAAATAAACATTTAAGACTAGCTGAGAGGTGTAGTCTAATGCTAGATAGCGTATACTATTCCACGTGAATCTGGTTATCATATAAAAAATATGTATTCGAATCCGACTGGTAGTTCCAGAGATAAAGTGTATTTAAACAAGCAAACAAAAAAACTTCCGCTTTATTATATTAGTATAGAAGTATAGATATGCATTTAGTAAAAAGCTGTTATATACTACAAACAGAAACTACAATTTTATTATATGTATAGATAAGAAGTTAACATGTTAAGATATTTTATTACGAAAGACGAAACGTCTCGAAGAATCTTCTCCGTAATGTTCTCTATATTAAAACTATACATTAATAATTATGGGTCAATATTTCTAAAGTGTAAATTGCATCTCGCTGTATATGGAAATACATATTTTTATACATAAGTACAATACAGTATTTAAATATGGTTTTACTTTCCCATTTATATCGTAATTATCTATAAAACTTGAAAATTTTGAGATGAGATGAATAAAACACTGCCGGTATACAAGATATTTATTTTATCGCGTACGCTGACGTCACAAATGTCACAATGACAGCGCGCCAAAATGGTGGCGTTTATATATCTCTAATCTTGTTTCAGTTTTAAAAACTTATTTTGATGGTAAATTTTAATATATTTATTAGTATATTATTTTTTACGGTTATGTACCAACGTAAATAATTGATTAAAAATATAAAAATAATTCATGCATATTCCCTAAAAACCTAACCTACAAAACCTTTTACATGTCTAAAAAATGGGATTACTTTTATATACAGTACCAGCTTTTGCCCGCGGCTCCGCTTGCGTGAACTACGAAAATTGTTATTACTGGGATAAAAATTATCCTATGTGTCAATCCAGGTTATAAACTATCTGTGTGCCAAATTTCATCGAATGTCGTTGAGCCGTTTTTCCGTATCGAGTAACAAACAAACTTACTTTCGCCTTTATAATATTATATTATGATTGTTCAACCAGTGTATACTCGAAGAGGCTCGACGGCCACCATCACAGCGATGACCGTCGATGAGTTACTGATCTCTCGGCTGTCACCGTTGTTTATGAACAGTACTATGAACAGGCACAACTCCGTCACTTTGCCGTGCTGCTATAAAATAAAAAGAGTCACTTACAGGGTCATTGCTGTCCTGACTCCGGTTAGTTTCATTGAGATGTTCGATGATCTCTTTCAAGTCTTCAGACATTTGCCTCAGCTGGGTGTCCAAGTTCTCCGCCAGTGAGTACCTTTTAAATTAATTTTGTATGTAAATATTTAAAAATTAAATTTTTATTTCGCAATCTTTATTAGCAATGATGGAATAAGATTTTGACTTTGCTCAGAATTTTCTCCTCGTCCCATCCCACTAAATGATAGAAAAAAAAATCAGAATCCCCATTTTTTGGATATAACATTCATCATATTGATTTTGGTTGGATAAAATATAGCCTATTGTCCACCCGGACCATGATAACGAATCAATTGACATCTCATTCATGAAAATAGGATGAGTTGTTTAGACGGTCCGGTGGAACATACGAGAATACTGTTACGCCCGTGGGTAATGAAATGCCATAGGTCACACGAAAGTAATTTATTCGTACTCAGAAAATACAAATTAATAATAATAGTTCAAAAAAAGTAAAAAAATACGCTTTTATATAAAATCCAACTAAAAAATAAAATATGAATTTTTAAAAATTTGAATTAAGAATAGTAATAGTATATAAGAAAAAAAAATATTTTTTATTGTAAAAAAGCGTTATAAGCAATAGTTATAAATATTTTATTGACAGATATAAGTAGAAGGATCATTATTTTGATAATATCTTAAAAAGCACCCCACGCTTTTTTACAATAAAAAATATTTTTTTATATACTATTCTTAATTCAATTTAAAAAAAAATATTTTTTAGTTGGATTTTATATAAAAGCGAATTTTTTTTGTAGTTTTTTTGAACTATTATTTATTTTTCATTTTTTAGTTGAATTTTCTATAAAATCGTATTTTTTAAACTGTTATTTTTATCGACATGTTGATGTTTAATTGTATTTTTTTTTTATTTAATATTGAATATTCATCGGTTCTTAATAAGTATGCCAAATTTCGAGTTAATCCGACGTTTTGAAGGGGGTCAAAATCATGTTCAAAGATTCCGTTACATACTAACATACATACGTCTGAAGCTAATAAAAAGCGTATAAAAACAAAACAAACGCATAAATCATCCACCGAATATTCTCACAGAATAGGCCTGTAGGCACTTGCAGAATAAGACTGTTTGTTTCTCTCTTATTTCGCTTCTTGTTGTCGCTTCGCTTTCGAATTATTAACTGCCGCGTCTCGCAACTCAGCTCCCTTATATATCTAAATGACTCGATCCCGAAATCTCTGGAAGGTCCCGGAACTCCTAACATCTTGTAAACAACTTACGTCATCGCTTTTTATAACGAGGGGAACGTTTAATTTATAGCCCATTGTTTGCTGACAGTTGTAGCGATAATGCTTTCTATGTGTGTGTCGTTGAACCTATGATTACACGACACACAACTACACTATGATAAATACACGATCTTTCGGGTACATTCCGGACGTTTCTTGAGATTTCTAAAATGGTGATTCTTTTTCTATTTTCGTCTTATTCAGACCGAAACAATACAGACACGCATAGACTGCTAAAAACATAACCCTCCCTCTTGGCATTGTCTTAGTCAAGTAAACAAAAAAAAAGGTATTGTAATAAGACATACATGTGCTCCCTCTCCGGGTCCCTCAGCCGTTCCGTGTTATCCTCCAGCAGCTGCTTCTCCATAGGAGAGAGTAGATCCTCCAGCTCCTTCTGCTGCGCTAATACGAAATCAAACTCGTGCTCTAAAGATTGCTGCTCGTTCTTAACCGCCTCCACTGCATCATTCAGCTCGACGATCTGTATCACATTTATTTTTATAAAGTTTTTATATAAACATTCCTTATGCCCTACCCAAAATATTGATGAGTAATTGTTGAATTTTAAACTGAACTACGAAACTGGGAAACTGCAATTACAATAGGATTGTTTAGTTTAAAACAAACTATGTTATTTTAATCTGTATAAAAAAAAATACTATTCTCGAAATATCTGGAAGAGTCTAGAAACCACTACAATCATCAACTATATATTCGTTGGTAAGAAAACGCGTAACGGAACACGCACATATTGAAACCTTATCATATATATACGTTTTCGTGAATCATATAGAAAAAGAATATTCGAATCCGACCGGTAGTTCCAGAGATTAGCTGTGTAAACGCACAAGCAAACATTATATTAGTATAGATTTGTTATATTAGTATAGATTATTAAAACAATGAGATGACCTTTTCCCCGTTGGCGATGAGCAGCGTGTCCCACGCGTTGAGCTGCGTCGCCTGGTTGATGAAGGTGCGCTCCTGCTCCTCCAGCTCCAGCGTCCACTTGTTGATGTTCTCCTCGAGCTGCGCGAACGTCACCGACGACACCGGCTGCGGTTGTGTTAAGGCGGTCGTTCTGGCAAATTACAGTTTTATTTAAGTGAAACTTCTTATGCGACTTCCAAGCGTTAAACGCACATTATTGGTCTCTCCTCTTTGTGCGAGCCAGAGCGAGAGAGCAATATATTATCGGTCTCTCCTCTTTGAGTGAGCCAGAGCGAGAGAGCATTATATTATCGGTCTCTTCTCTTTGTGAAAGCCAGAGCGAGAGAGCAATATATTATCGGTCTCTCCTCTTTGTGTGAGCCAGAGCGAGAGAGCAATATATTATCGGTCTCTCCTCTTTGTGTGAGCCAGAGCGAGAGAGCAATATATTATCGGTCTCTCCTCTTTGTGTGAGCCAGAGCGAGAGAGCATTATATTATCGGTCTCTTCTCTTTGTGAAAGCCAGAGCGAGAGAGCAATATATTATCGGTCTCTCCTCTTTGTGTGAGCCAGAGCGAGAGAGCAATATATTATCGATCTCTCTTCTTTGTGTGAGCCGGAGCGAGAGAGTAATATATTATCGGTCTCTCCTCTTTGTGTGAGCCGTAGCGAGAGAGCAATATATTATCGGTCTCTCCTCTTTGTGTGAGCCAGAGCGAGAGAGTAATATATTATCGGTCTCTCCTCTTTGTGTGAGCCAGAGCGAGAGAGTAAATGTCGGTGTGTATGTATATTACACACTGTTTAAATAAAAAAGAAAATGTCTTTTAAAATGAAGTTTCACTTCTATCGTGTGTGAATCGCAATCACACTTTTTTTTTTTAGTTTTACGTGAATTTCAGTTACGAAAAGAGACGGGTATTTTTGAGTCTGAATGTACAAAGTTGAAGTATGGTTTCTCAAATTTGATATTCCTATTTTTGTGAAGTATATTTAACTTGACTCGTAACAAAAATGAGCACTTTAACGTTTAATATTTCGCAAACGGATTCCTGAATCGAAAACTGGTTATCAGACACCTGCAATAATTTTCAACGACCTATCCAACGACACCACACACTAATGGCGATTTAACAAGGAGAAAAAGAGGTATCCTAAAAATATTTTTTCCATATTTTATTTTACCGCCTTTTTCGGCGGGATTAATAGCCATACCAAAATGAAAGCTTTCTAGTACTAAGTATCTTTGAGTCAAGCCGCGAACAGACAGACGGACTGCCATGGCGAAACTGTAAGGGTTCCTTGTTTTTATTAAAGGACTTCGGAACCTTAAAAACAAGCCCTATCAAATCATGATCTGGAAAAATAACGATTCGTCGATATGTGAATGAGCCTTTAATGCATTTGAAGTTTATATAACCTTGTGAAGTGACTGTACTAAATCCATTTGCAGTACTGAACTAAAATGCAAACAATAACTCATCCTCTATCTATATAAACAAAATGATTGAGTTTTGTCTTTATGCACGCATCATGCAGAAACTACTGCATACATTTTCATCAAACATTGGTCTATATCAAACAAAAGTTAAATCAAGATAGCTTCAGTCAATAAAAAGTTATTAGTTTTAAGAAACTACGATTTTCTTTTCGAGCAAACCCGCGGGCACAGCTAGTAAGTACACAGAATAGACTCACGTAGTAACACCAGCCGTTAGAGACGGCATGCTCGTCGCTGTTGTCGTCTTACCAAGTGCTACGATACCAGAGGGCGCTGTAGTCGATGCTGAAATAAAGTTTCAAATATATTTATATAGATAAGGTACATGCAATATTCAATAATGAAATAGCAATAAACCAATTTACACGTGAATTCTAAAAAAAACCTACGAAGCAATATACCATAACTCACGGTGAAGGTAAACATCGTGAGGAAACCTAACACTTGAGGAATGTTTTCATACTACTGTTATTTAGTGTGAAAATACAAAACCATAGATTTCTCGGCGTTTAAAATCGCAAATACGACTAGGGCTGGTGAAATCAAGAAGCCTGTGTTCCTCTGCATTTACAGGCTTATATTAAAATTATTAGAGCAAAGTGTTAATTAACGGTTCAATGCAACATACCATAAGTGGTTAAATAAGGCGAAATACAAAAATAAAGTTAATAAACACAAATAGGATTTTAAATAATATTATGATTATAATTTATACTAAAGTATTATATTATGTCAATTATCATGTCAATGTCAATTATTATGTCATTATCAGAATATGACATGCCATAGACAATTTTAAGCAAAGAGAACAAACTATAAGTTTCAACGAAAGGATGGTTCACAGTTTGAGATGCCAAACTGTTTTGCTATTTCATAATAATCAACAGTAGTTTTATTATAATTAGCCCAATATTGGGCAAAAACATCGAGATCTAGAGGAAAGGTACGACATTCACCAACACACCAGCCCACCGCGTTTCAATTACTTCAAATGTAGATAAATCTGCATTTTTCCTACTATTTTGTGATACCATGATAACAATTCAAGTATTTAGGTTTCTTCACACTGTTTCCTTTCACCGTTGATAAATTTTTTTTTGTAATTAAAATATTTTCATTGAGTAATGGCGGACGGTCAGACGGACGCTGTCGCGAGTGCAGAGCGGGACGACGCGATGTGGAGGAAAGAGACGATATGATGATACAAATGATTTGTAACTGTTGTTATTTACTTATTAAATTGGGATATATTAACAAATTAAATATAATTTGATTCAGCCTATACGGAAAATGTTATTATTAATATCTAACAAATAAATTAAGTTTAGCCTAAATAGTATATAAATAAATTATTAAGTCTGGTATGTATAAACTTGTATATCAAGTTTATATAATAGTTATGTAAATTGTTTAATATATTTTTTCTAAATCAATTGAACTTTAAGATAATTTAATCACTACATATGCACATTATGAGACATTAATTAAAGGGGAAAAAATAAATAAAATTTTACACCGACCTGTTGATACTGTTGTTGTGGTCGTAGGTTTAGATGTAAAAGCAAGTGTTGAAGTACTCGTCCCACCAAAACTAAGAGGGGCAGGTTGCGTAGCGGCCGCCGTGGTCGTCCCAAATCCGAGACCAGTCGACGGCATGGTCGTAGCGGCGGTGCTCACGCCGAAACCTAACCCGCTCGACGTCGTAGTCGTTCCGAAACCGAGACCGGTGGACGCCGGAACGGTAGTGGTCGTCCCGAAACCGAGTCCAGTAGACGCCGGAGTCGTAGTGGTCGTTCCGAAACCAAGACCAGCCGACTGGGCCGCTGTAGTTCCAAAACTTGGCGTTCCTTTCGTAGCAGTGGTGAGCGCGCTGGTTGTTTGTGCTGTTAATTGGTTCGAAGGTGTAGAGGACACCTGAGGAGTTGACGTGAGCCCACCAGCGAAGTTAAACCCTGATGCTGGTTGGCTTGTTATTGCGCTTATATTGAGGCCAGTGGGTGCAGTTGTTGCGGTCGATGTGAAACCGAATCCAGTCTGGGTGGCCGACATTCCTGAAATTATAAGGTAAATTTTCCTATACACGATTACAAAGGGTTTTCAACTTTGTTTTTTAATAGGGGCAAATTGGAACAACATGACAATTTTGACATATCAGTAATAGAAGCTTCGGCAATTGTTACAATGAATTCAATTTTGCTCGAAAGGTGCATGAAAATAATAAAAATCCACTATGAAAATGGGTGATCTGTAAAAGTAACATTTAATAAATTTCGTGATGTTTTCGGTCAACATAATCGTCCTTCTGAGACCGTTATTAAGAATTTTGTCGATAAATTTGAGTGTACAGGCTCGGTACGGAATATGCCAACAGCAACACGTGTTCGACTGGGTCTTTCAAGTGAGAACATCGCAGCCGCGAGCCACAGTATTGAAGGAGATCCAATTTTATTCCCTCGACGTTCTCAACAATTGAGGTTATCCACTGGGCAATTTTGCGTAAAGATTTGGCTTTAAAGCCTAATAAGGTGCAACTTGTGCAAGAATTGAAGTCGGCCGACCATTCACATCGCTGTAGATTCGCAGAATTCACTCTAAAATAACCAATTGGGTTTTCTGAATTTTTTTTTGATTAAGTCTATTTCCTGGAATCATCAATAAGCAAAATTGCCGCATTTAGGCCTCTGAAAATCCAAGATCGATTGTTGAGAACCCTTTGCATGCGAGTTACTGTATGGTGTGTATGTGTATAAAATCGTTTGGTATTTCTGTGACGGGCAATGGATTACGCTATAGAGAGATATTAACAACTCAATTTTGGCCTATTATTGATAATATGGATATCACTGACATCTGGTTTCAATAGTATGGTGCCATAAGCAACACAACCACCGAAATAATTAATTTATTGAAAACCAAACTCGATTGTATAATTTCACGAAATTCAGCTGTTATAGACCGATCGCTGTAAGCGCGACCCTCCCGATGGTTTGCGGGACGCGGGGCGGCGGGTGTGCACGGATATACACGGTATTGAGATGATACTCTATATCTTAAGATATGTTCATCAATAGTTTATGCATTTAATTGCAACTGGTACTATTCAATAATTACGTAACGATGATTCTGGCGATTTTGGACGACCCGCCCCCACCCCATTTCTCTTCTATCTATACATATAATAAAATTGAAATGTTGTCTGTTTATGTCTAATATCATAATAATAAGTTTTAACTAAATGCATATGAAAGTATACACGATACCTATATCAAAAAAACCCATTTTTTAAATATTTGTTTGTCTGTCTGTTTGTTCAGACTAATCTCCGAAACGGTTGGACTGATTTTGACGGGACTTTTCACTGGCAGATAGCTGATTTTATAAGGCATAACTTAGGCTACTTTGATTTCAGAAAAATAATTAGGGTTTCGCACAAAAAATAAAAAGCCTTTTTAGTAGTCCATGCGAGCGGAGCCCCGGACACAGCTAGTCTTACATAAGATTCTGTCTCGTTTTTGATACATATTAAAGTCTGACTCATTGTTTCCACACGATCCAAAGGAACTGTACTAATAATGCCAAGTAAACGTTCTGGCCCTATTTGAGTTTATTTTCATATTCATTGATATTGTTGTTTAATGATTAAAATAAGATTAATACGCGGGACAAACATACTATAATAATTATTTATAACATTTAAAACGAATAAAAATGATAATCAATATGTAAATCGAAGTGTAAATTATAGAGTGAAGAAAACCATTCCGAATCCGAACTAGATTTTTAATATTAACTTTCGACTTGCAAAATATTACGTAAGAATGAGTTTCTTCCTTCTCTCCCAAGATAAGGGCATGTTGATTTTTTAACCCCCCTATCCCTCGGTACCTTTACGTAATTAATGAGTGTCCCCTAACACAACTGATGTGTCCAACCAATACCGAACACCGATCGACATAGTGTCTGAACTAACTACAGCCGAGACATCATTGTTACAAAATTGATATGGTAGTCAATGTGTATTTCTGAAGTAGTGATTACCAGCAGCAGGTTGTGCGGTTGGGGCTTTGAAGGTCGCGAGGGTTCCCGCCGGCTGCGGAGCACCGAACCCAGCGCCAGCAGTGGTCTGAGCAGGCGCAGGCTGTGGCGCCTGTGAGAAGCCGCTCGCCGGCGTCGAAGTGCCGAAGGCTGGTGGCGCTGATGACCAGTAAATGACCAGTGATGACCAAATAATTTTACATAAAAAAAAGATAGATGTTGTGTCGTGGGACACCAGGTAGGAACGAAGTTCCTTCGGCTAATGTAGAATCGATTCAATTTGCAAAAAAAAAAAAATCGTGCTCAATTTTATGTAGGTTTTCTTGATTTTTCTCTTAAATTTTGCTGATTAGTTTTTATTTAAATACAAGAAAGTATTTAGTAAATAATAAATTACGTAAAATAAAATAAAAAAAATGAATATAAATGAAAAGAAGAAAAGAAAAAATTAATATAAGATAAATAAATAAATATAATTAAAATAATAAAAAGAAAAATTAATAAATTTAATAATTTATAAATATAAATTAAATTAAAGTGTAAATATAAAATATATAAAAATAAAAACAAATATGAAAGAGAATTATAAAGGTATTATACAGTGCTCGCTTGTGTATACGACTGTCGCGCTGCGCACGTCTCATTTAACGGTTTTATTCCACGGACTTTTTCTTACGGTTTTACTATCAAATTTTTTTCAGTTCGGTCGCGCAGCAAAATCCCTATCTTCTCCAAGCCTGCCGTAAGGAACTTCGTTCCAAAATATACTCATATTCAGTACAAAGAGAGGCAAGGTAAGCCCTAAAAAGGCAACGTAAATTTTTAGAGGCCTTACCTAGGATTTATATGATAATAAAACACAACTATTCCCGAATTTAATCTGAACAAACTTAGATATAATACTATGTACACAGATTTGAAAAAAAAAGCAGATGGAGCCTGACACAGCCCAAAGATGTCCCTGACAATTTTAGTATTAGTATTCAATTGTGTCAATTTTGAAAGGAACCGTCAAGCAATCTCAGAACCCCCTATGTTTTAATATTATATAAAAATTATGCCGTCTTGTGTGTGAAACAGTAAAAGTTCTTCCTAAAGACAAAAAAGGAAGAGGGCAATCGTTTCATAGGTAACAAAGCTTATTTTGATATTATTTTCCGTGTTATTTGTTACTGATTACAAAACTGCAACAGTGTTGCTAGGTTACAGTGAAATATTTTCCTGGATGTCATAGTAAAATATATGTAGCGTTGAAAGATAATTTTATTTACAGCTTATAACGGTCATGAAAGTAAAGGTAGGGTAATATTTGTCACGTAATAGTTTGTTTGACAACGACTTACAAACACTGAAAGAGATAGCGTTATAGTTCCAAAGGAAAAAATTGTAGAAAACCCTGGAAAATTAAGTGTAACAGTAAAAACTTAAAATCCAATATGGTCGCCAAAAATTTCAAGTACTTACGACATCGGAACCATTACGCACAGGTATGGTAAGTTAAAACAAAAGTAAATAAATAAAATTAACCAAGAAATATTAATTGATAAAGAAAAAAATCAAGATGGCAGATATACGTTTAGTTTAAAATTGGTATGTAAAGGTCGTTGGGGACTTTCATTTCAAGTACAAAATCTGTTTTTTGATGACGGATGTTGGAAATTGAATGAAATGGAAATTCGATGAAACTACTGAAGTGGTAAAAAAAAAACAGTAAAACTTATATTAACTACCCTGGCAACATTATTCACACTGTCTTACGTGTTGTTTTCTGGTTACCAAGGACACACATCTAAATGCATGTCCCATTTTTGTTGGTTGTAAGACTCTAAACTTTAAACTTAGATCTAACGAGATGGAGGCGCCCCTTGTTAAAACTGTCCTGCACCCTGGACAATCTTTAGTTAATAACAAAACTATATCAAGTTTTTTTTATTTATTTTTATTACAAACAAGTAAACGGCCCGTCTGGTGGTAATCGGATACCGTAGCCTATGGACGCTTGTAATACCATAATGTATCACGACCATGTTGCCAACCTTGAACCCGCCTGCCTAAAGGCGCTCTGGAAGCCCTACTCATTGCAGGAATAAAACACAAGGTTATTTGGCTGCGATCTTCTGTAGGGTCAAGGTATTCCACCAGTCGGACTGCTCCAAGTAGAGAGAAATCTACAAAGAAATTTCTCTGTGCCCTACCTCTCTTAAGATCACGTAAAATGCCGCCAAAATTCCATAACATAGGGCCAAATAACATAAGTTTAAATAAAATAAAAACCACAAAATGACAAATTAAATGTTCGATCTGAAAAACTCCGAAATATTACTAAAGAAAATCGTTTACAATATATTCTACTTAGTTAGCAATCAGATACTCTCTTAAGTTATTATAATACCTGTGGTTGCAGGAGTAGCTCCAAAGGCAGGAGTAGCAGATCCACCAAAGTCAAACGATCCAGGCTTGGCTCCAAACGTTGTCTGGCCAAAGGTGGCCGTTGGAGCGGACCCATAGAAGGGTTGTGTCGTCTGTGGAGTCGCTGATGTAGTCATCTGAGAAATCGGATATTTTAATTATATCCTTTTTGTAGAAACGCAAGCCCAAAGATATCCCAGTATAAATATCTTGGAGCAATGCTGACAGCTGACGTCACTCGTAGAGTAAACATGGCAGAGTTCTCTCGGGAATCCTCTGAGACACAAGAATGCCGATCAAAGTTAAGGGCAAAACTGTTTATATGTACCTGAATTAACCATGAATCGTGTGAGAGGGCTACGGGAAATTGATTTTTATGAATGGAAATCTATTACCGTTTATAAAAGAATCACTCAAGTTGTTGCTAAAGGTTCAATCTAACTGTGGGTATCCATTATACATTACCAAAAATCAATAGTTTTGCAGTAATCGGTACAGAAAAACTGTGAAAATTAACACTTTATGAGAGTTCGTCCTTAAGTGGTTCTAACGTGACGTACAGACAGATGGAGAGACGTTGAGTTTTATAATATGTATAGAAGTCGAACAGATTTGTAATAAAGATAATAATATAAATGAACTCACTGCGATAGCCTGAGGAGCGGAGAAACCAGATGATGGTGTAACGAAACCAAACCCTGTGGTGGTGGTGGTGGTGGCGGGAGGCTTGTTCAGAGATAGCGCTGTGCTCGGCGAGGAACCGAACAAGCCGGACTGAGCTTTCAATCACATACAATAGTAACTATGAATAATAAGATTTAAAGACGATTTATCAATCGTCTATATCAGTGATTCTCAACCTTTTTTTTGTTGCGGCACATATTTAACGATTTCAAAATTTGGCGGCACACAAAGAAAAAGATACAAATTATTTACTTACTACAACACACTGCATAAATAGTTTATGACAAAAATTTGGCGGCACACTTTTGAAATTTGGCGGCACACAAAAGTGCCGCGGCACAGTGGTTGAGAATCACTGGTCTATATTAATATATCTCTAGTTCTGCCTGTATATGTTTTTTTTTTTAAGATTTCTTATAGATATGCTATATGAAGGGCACCAAAACACGGATATACAAAAAAATGTTGTCTGTCCGGATATAACTCGTGAAAGTGCTTGAACAATTTTCACGAAATTATGTATACAGAAAGTGTACGTCATTCCATACGAGATTTTTATGTATAATCGTTAAAAAAAAGGTGAGCGATCCACACACGATAGAAGTGAAACTTCATTTTAAAAGACATTTTCTATTTTATTTAAACAGTGTACAATATACATACACACCGACATTAACTCTCTCTCTACGGCTCACACAAAGAGGAGAGACCGATAATATATTGCTCTCTCGCTCCGGCTCACACAAAGAGGAGAGAACGATAATATATTGCTCTCTCGCTCTGGCTCACACAAAGAGGAGAGACCGATAATATATTGCTCTCTCGCTCCGGCTCACACAAAGAGGAGAGAACGATAATATATTGCTCTCTCGCTCTGGCTCACACAAAGGGGAGAGACCGATAATGTGCGTTAAACGTTTAACGCTTGGAAGTCGCATAAGAAGTTTCACTTCAAAAACAGTATATTACAAAATATAATTCTATGTTATTATAAGGAAAACAAAAGAAGTTAATTATGCCATCATCATCATTTCAGCCGAAAGACGTCCACTGCTGGACATAAGCCTCCCCCAAAGATCGCCACAAGGACCGGTCCTGTGCTGTCCGCATCCAGCGGCTTCCCGCAACCTTTGACCAGGTCGTCGGACCACCTTGTTCTCCTGCAGATTCTCCTCATTTCTGATTCGATCATGCAGAGAAACTCCGAGCATAATCCTCTACTTTGCCGTTTGCGTGACCTTGAGCTTATGAGGCCCTTAGTCAACGAACACATCTCAGCCCCATGTGTAATCACTGGCAACACACACTGAGACTTTCGTCTTGAGACACTGCGGTATCTTGGACGAGACGATAATTGTGTACTGGTATAAAAATTAACGCTGAATACCTTGTGTAGCGGGTGTTCCAAAGGTCAGTGGTGATTGGGTTGGAGCGGACCCCTGGTGAGTAATAATAAAATTGTATAGTTATAGCTTTTTTATACGATAATAAGCTATGCATTTAAAATAACACAGCTTTTAATTCATATATATATATCGTATATTATATTATTCTTCAAAAGTGTTTGTTTCTTGGAAACGCAATATCTCTGTTAAATCTTCATCAAAATTGACGATTCAACCGTCATTTTGTAGCTTTTGTTCCGCGCTACTGACGTAAAACTAATGTATTCGTTAAAAAAAAATTAAAAACTTTTACATTTGAAATCCCATCTGTTAATATTAGTGATTTAATGCGTCATCTATTAACGATCTGTTTAACTAGCATGATTACTGTTAGTAAAATTTTTATATTCTATAATGTGCGAAATATTTCAACGAGGTAGTTAGTACTCTGTAATAGAAGTTTTTTTTAAATGTTGTTACAGATTATTCAGGATGACATCTTTAAATAATTATATGAAGGCTAACATTTCGTTTGAATATATATTTGATTGTAAATTAGAATTAAATTTAAAAAAAAATAGCTGTGCCCCGCGGTTTCACCTGTGTCACCTACGCACCCATGTAGACTATAATCTTTCTTACTACGCGGTACTTGCCTACAGCTTGCCAGATTGCTTTACGTTAATGGTTACTGCTTCGCTCCTTAGAGTCGTAGCGTTAAGTTATATAGCCTTATAACCTACTTCAATAAATAAGGTATAGAAGGCAAAATATTTTTCTAATCTGGACTGCTACAGGCCGACCGTTGTTAAGCGCGTCCCTCGTGATTGCGGGACGCGGGGCGGCGGGAGTGCACGGATATACACGGTATTGAGACGAGAAACAGTGGTACAGATATCTAATGATAAATATTTCATACATTTAGTATTGTTGTCTTTATTAAAAAGCTAATCAAAAACTACTATATTTAAAAAAAAAACATGTGCTCCCTTTGTTTACACGGAGTCGAAATGAAACTTAATTAATTGTATATTATTTGTTATTGTTTGATTGTATAGTTTTTTAAATGCAGCGTCCGTAATTCCATCTTAGTAAAATAATGTCACGTGAAGCAGTCACAAATAAAACCGTGTAAGCCTGCGTTGCTGCCGGCGGCCGGCGGCCGGCGACAGACTAGCTTATTGGTCAGTGTTGTTCCCCTCCCGCGTCCCGCAGACCATTAGGAGGGCTTACGGCGGTCAAGCTATAGTTCCAGAGTTCACCCTCCACATATTCACAAGCTCACAAACTTATCTTTCTTTATAAGACTAGTATTATATAATAATATTAGAGTATAGAGATACCACACACCTGCGATATGGGTTGTCCAAAACCAGTACTGCCAACAGTTTGGTTAGGAGGTGAAGTGAACCCTCCAAAAGTCAAGGGTTTGTTTCCACCAAAAGCAGATGCCGTCGTCGATGCTGGCGTGGAAACTGTAATGCATACGAATACACCCTTAAACTACATTAAGGAAGAAAAATATTTATATCTCAACATATTACAAAGTAAAGCATACGATTAGAAAATAAAATTAGATAAACATATAAAACAGGGTGAAGCAAGTAACTAGCTGGCCAGACAGACATTGTTCTACTCTTTCGAGTAGTTAATAGGTGTCCACAGCAACCTCTATCAGATACTTACATAGCTATAACCATCGTCTCGATAAACAAATATATTGTCTAGCTGTTCAGAAGTTACGCGTTTTTGAACAGACCCACAAAAGATTTTTATATA
Organism: Saturnia pavonia; assembly: GCA_947532125.1. NCBI lineage: Eukaryota > Metazoa > Arthropoda > Insecta > Lepidoptera > Saturniidae > Saturnia > Saturnia pavonia. Next base: position 7,339,207 of record OX383919.1, on the reverse strand, counting down.
TACTAGGAGGGATCAAAAAGTTGTGAAACGACATACTCCTTGGAAAGAAAAAAAAATACTGGCAGGCATAGCTTCGATACATATTTGTGATATTAATAAAGAAAAAAATCTTCGTTTCTCTTTTTTTCTTCTAAATGTACTCATTTGTTAGCTTCGTGTCGGAATGTGTTCTCGAAAATGGAGAAAAAAGAAGTGCGAGCCGTTATTAAATACCTCTGTTTAAAAAAGTTAATGACGCAAGAGATACATTGCGATTTGGAGGGGAAATTAGGAGAGTCTGCTCCGCCGTATTTCACTGTCGCAAGGTGGGCTTCTCAATTTCGAGTAGGGAGAACGAGCACGGAAGACGAACATCGTTGCGGCCGTCTATCGACGTCAGTCATCCAAGAAAATGTTGCAAAAGTCGAGAAAATTGTATTCAGCGATCGAAGAGTTACCATCCGATACTTAATTCAAGAAACGGGCATTTCATATGGAAATTATGCAGTCCTGTATTGAAACAATCTTTGAATATGAGAAAAGTCTCCGCAAGATGGGTGCCGAGAATGTTAACCGACAGTCAGAAATATAATCGACTTGACATTTCGAAGATATTGTTGTACAAGTTTCAAGAAGATTCTGAAAACTTTTTGTCTCGTTTCGTAACAATGGACGAAACATGGGTCCATCATTTTGATCCCAAGACAAAACAGGAATCTTCGCAATGGAAACGGCCATCATCACCGACCCCGAAGAAGTTTCGTGTCATGGCTTCGGCTGGCAAGGTTATGGCCTCAATATTTTGGGACTCAGAAGGGATATTGTTGATTGATTACCTGGAGCGTGGAACCACTATTACAGCCCAATATTATGCAGCTTTAATTCCCAAGTTGAGGAATGCCATCAAAGAGAAAAGGAGAGAGAAACTTCCAAGGGGCGTGCTGTTTCATCACGACAACGCACCCGCGCACAGGTCGGCAGTTGCGATGGCTGCCATTCAGCAAGCTGGCTTCGAATTGGTTGACCACCCCCTTATTCACCAGATCTGGCGGCTAGCGATTTTTATCTGTTCTCCAAATTGAAAAAATACTTAAGGGGAAACAGGTATGAAGACGATAACGAGGTGATGGATGCCGTGGAAAGCTTTTTGCAGGACCAAGACAAAACTTTTTTGTGAAAGGGATTGAAGCCTTCGAAAAGCGCTGGACTCGGTGAGTAGAGAGACTCAGAAACTATGTAGAAAAATAAATTATTAAGTTATCAACAGTCTTTATATTCTATCTCATTTTCACTACTTTTTGATCCCTCCTCGTATATCTGTACTTTGTATGAATACGTTGACAAGTAGGCGATTAAATGGCTTACGCCGAGTAAACCATAGGAGATATATCAAATTAATGTACTACGTAATTGTAAATCTTAATAAATCCTAAAAACGTTTGCGATAGTTTCTCGTCTGAGGATCATCCATAATAAGCATTTTTGTCTTTAAAATAACGGGCTTGTGACGACTGACTAGCTACCACACTTAAATAGAAAATCTGTTGCCAAGAACCTATAGGTGTATTTTCCGGCAGCTGCACTTGAGAAGAAGTCCTACCACTAGGCTTAATGTTACCACTTAACATCAGGTGAGATTGTAGCCAAAGGCTAAACCAACTAAGAATTCAAAGAAAAATTGTAAACAGATACTATACTTTTACTAATTGCAAGTTGCAATCTTGCAATCATTATTGCCATCTATACTAATACTTGCTTTGTCCGAGGCTCCGCTCGCGTGGACTACAGAATTGTGCTCAGCCTCAAAAATGCTTATTGTGGGTGATCCTTAGAAGATAGATATGTTCTATTGCTGACTTTTTTGTAGGTCTTTTTAAGATCTACAATTATGTAGTACATTAATATGATATATCTCACATGGTTTACTAAGCGGTTGCTGTTTAATCGTCTCAAAAGTGTGTTTTTCCCGAATTGATTCACCATTATCATTACTGCTTAGTTAGTATGTTACTTTATGTAACACTATATATCCTATAACCTGGCCAGATAACGTAAATATGAATTAAAAGAAAAATAATTAAATCGGATTAGTGATTTTCGCGTGAAAAGAACATAAACGGAGACACAGACAGAGAGACGTTGAGCTTTATAATATGTATATAGAAATATAGACAATAAAGAGAAAGAGTTTCGGATCTAGAACCCAAACACAACAACAAAGAAATAATCAAGATTGATAGACTTAATTACATTAAAATATCATTTGAAGAACCATACAAAAAAAAGGAAATACTTCAATGCAAGAGATGTCAAAGATTCAGATATTCGAAAAATCAATGTTTTAGGCCACACAGATGTGTCAAATGTGGAGAAGAACACTCAACAAACTCATGTATCAATCAAGAGACCAGATACAGAAGCAACACTGTCAGGAAAAGCACCCCACTAGTTACAAAGGATGTATAAAGTACACACAATACGGGGAGCTAATTTTTAAAACAAAACAAAGATACTCTAGCACTGCTAAGGAACAATACAAACACAAAATTCAAGAAACACCTAAAGACAAAGATTCAAGAAATAACATACAGACTGACTACACTTATGCAGAGGCTACAGAATTCAAAACAGTTATAAATGCAAAAGAAATTACGGATATCAACTTAGTAGAGTATTAGACAAAATGTTTAACAAATTTCAAACAATTCTGAGCAATATGCTAAACAACATGCTCCAAAGCCTCCTTATAATCATGTGGAATGCCAATGGATTTACTGAACGTAAACAAGAACTCGACATTTTCTAAAACACAGAACAAATTGACGTAGCCCTAATTTCTAAAATAAGATTAACAACAAAATCCATCAGAATTATTAAGCAATATGTAACAAACAACAACAAACCATCCATCACAGTGGAACTGCAATAATTATTAAACATAATTTCAAAAATTGTCCAAATGAAAACTATAATACAGAACTTCAGTCAAAATCAAGGACAATAAAACCCAAACAAAATTATCTGCGATTTACTGCCCTTCCAGCATTTAACAAACATGATCTCAAAGATTAATTCAACACACTGGGCAACAGATTTATCTGTGGTGGTGACTGGAATGCAAAAAAACACTTACTGGGGATCTAGACTGACATTACCGCAAGGAAGGCAACTCTATTCTGCAGTTTGCGACTTAAACCTTCGCTCTGTATCTCATGGTGTGCACACATTATTGGCTGTATGATCACAATAAAGTATCAAATCTCTTCAATTTTTTCATAATTAAGAACATACCATTTAGTCATGTTATTACTGAAGAATACAAACACTGCTGATTTACCAACAAAAATCGATACTGCAACTTCTACATATGCTGATGACACAGCAATCTTATCAACACACGAGAAGCCCATACAAGCTTCTGAAAATTCTCAAAATCATCTATCAGTAGTTGAGGAATGGATGGATATATGGTGCATTAAAGTAAATCAAAGTAAGTCTGTTCATATAACATTCACTTTCAGAAAGCAAACCTCTCCACTCATTAAATTATAGAATGACATACCACGAGCTGAGGTAGTATTATGCATGCACATGGATCGTAGACTTAATTGGAGGAAGCATATATGAGCCAAATGCAAGCAGTATGACAATAATCTTAGAAGCATGTATTGCTTAATAGGACCAAACTTAAAACTCTCAACGGTCTGTTAACTAACATTATACAAGGCACACAGCACATATTGTCACTCCGTCTTATGGGAAGAAACCCCACACCATGTGTGCCTAAATGCAGTCACCACCCTAAAATACATTACCCCATAGGTTTTCAATTCTTTAGTATATGTGGCAAAATCACTGCTTCTTCAGTGATCAAATCTTTTGAGCTATATCAATGAACTTAGTCTCCTATCTAATTACATCATTACAGATTCTACCCTTAAAAAAAACTCCAAGCATAGCTAGCGGAGTTATTTTACATACATTAACCAGTTAATTTTGTATCATTAACTAACTTATTTAAGTATTAATTACTCAGATTATCATTGTTAGCGCTTACAAATTGAAGGTGCACCTGCAGTTGTTTTAGGTCCAAACGAGAAGCTGCCAAATGTAGAGGCACTTGTTGTGGTACTGGTGAAGTTGAAAGCCGGTTTATTCTCTGCAATATAGTATACACGCTACCAGTTATCTTGTTACTTTGGAATGCATCACAGTTTAATGTTTTACAAGTTTCTGATACATGTACATCGTACACATCTCAGTTTTGCCGATAATAACAACCACTACTGATATTATGTGGTTAATAATTTCATAATAATAATTTATTAATAATTTGATTTTGATATAATAATTATAAAAGTATAAATCTAAACAGCTTTTTAATTTATATATCATTACAGGGCAGTCTACCCAGGATTACTATGAAATTCTTACCTAAGTATAATATTATCTCAATAATAAGATCTAAATATTATATTATAGACTAATACTAAACTTAACTTAAAACTAGATTTATTTATACATCTAGGATAAATAATGGAATTAATGAGTATAGATAGGCTTTTATTTTAAACTAGCTGTGGCCGCGGCTCCGATCGCGTGGACTACAGACTGCTGACGGTCGAGTGCACTCACGAGTTGTACTGCCTCAGAAATGCTTATTGTGAATGAGCCTTAAAAGATAGATATATGCTATCGAAGACTTTCATCTAGGTTTTTAAGATCTACAATTATGTAGAAGATTAATTTGATATACTTCGTATGGATTACTCAGCGTAAGCCATGTAAGCACCTCCAAACGGGTCTTGTTTCCGAATTGATTAACCATTATCATCACTGCTTATTTCGTATCTTACTTCATGTAACAAAATATATCCTATAACATGGCCAGATAACATATTTATAAATTAAAGGAAAACCACGTAAATTGGATAAAAGGTTTTCGGAATAAAAGAACATAAACAGACAGACAGACAGAGACATTGTGTTTTATAATATGTATAGATGATTAATGTTAATTTTCAGTGATTAATATAATTTTTTTATTCACTATACTTTCTTTATAGAAAGGCTTTAGTTAAAAATGTGTTAGTAAGATAAAAATTAGAACTCAGTGTTTCTGATACTTCAATTTAAAAAAGGAACCACTGATGGTAAATTAATTAAACATGCTTAAACGAGTTGTTGATTAAAGTTTATTTAAGGGTAAGTTTTTGCTAAAAGTTGGTTCATTATAATTAGGTTTTTAATACTGACCTGTGTTAGCAGTTCCAAGTAAAGCTTTAGATGCATCTCCACTACCAAAAGAGAAACCTGAAATTTTAAAAGTTAACTGATTTTGATAGATATACATAAAAGCCGTAACACTAGTATGACAGATTACAAATGGTATGATGTGATGATTAAATTTTTATCATACCTCGTGGAGAGGTTTTTGCCCAGTATTCAGACATTTACAGGTTGGAACGGTTACAATTGTTAGGTAGACATATTTTAACTGTGACGTATCTCTAACTGTGAAAATATATTTGTTAATAATAGTGCATATCATGGTTGTATTATAAGTTTGTTATTTTAAACATACTTTAAATTGAAAAATATTTTATTATGTTATAATATACAGAAAATACAAAAACTTTTACTAACAACATATAACTAATATTGTAAGTTTGTATTTAAATAATTACTCTAAAATTGTCATATTGGTGCTATTAGGCAGTATGCCCAAAATACTAGCAGCATTGCAGTGTTGACCTGCCTTTGGGTCTCGCTTGGAGTCCTGCAGTGTCTTTATTCAAGGCGTGGGCACTTGGCCCCTGTGGCCCATGGAATCGAACCTAAATTGCTCAAACACATATAAATGATGTAAATTTAAGTACTTGAGCCGCTTGAAGGCTTCAGCCGAAGCAGCTGAGTTGCCAGCCTTCAAAGTAGTCTTTAACTTTATACCATAGTTTAAAAAAAAAATTGGCTTGTAAATTCCACAGCAAATCTCGCGAATAAAGTTAGCGAAGAAAACTAAAAAGTTAGGTTATACATCATGATATTTTGATATATCTTCCTTTACAGTACTATCTCTTATATATTTATAAAAGTACAGTGATATGAATTTTAGAAACTATATTTATAATGCTTTTAATCGTGTTTAAACTGTATTTTTGTAAGTTATAAGTTTATACCTGTCGAAGGTGTAGAAGTGCCGAAAGCGCTTCCCGCCGTTGTAGTAGGGTTTCCAAAGCTACGATTCATTTTTGTATTACTATAAGGTACTTATAGCATAATAGAAAGGTGACTAAAGAAAAACACTTGAAACCAGAGGTAGCAGTTATTTTTCTGAATATTTTCAAACTTTGACAATATTCTTTGCTTTGACACAATAATATACTAGTAATGACAATATACATCGATGTATTAAAAAACTCGATATAGAGTATCAATATATCGATTAAATCTGATATATCGTCAATTCGTCAACATCAAGTTTAGTAAACATGTTTTTAGTCGATGCATCGAAAAGGCAAATCTGCTAGGATACCATTGCTTTCGCATTAGCGTCACTTTGGGGGTAGTAATCGAACAGATAAGACAAACCCCCATCGCTGTCTATGGAGAACAAATTTTATTCTCCGAGCATAAAATTCATTTTATATATTTGAAGAGGATTTATTTCGTTTTCCATAGATGGCGATGTGGAATTTGTCTTTTTGGTTCAATTACCTCTCGCAATGTGGTGCTTATGCGAAAGCAATTGTATCCACCGGCTACAAATATTTTGTAGCGAGTTGTAATTGAAACCTACATTGAATATCTATTGAACTATTTTTGTCTTTGATTTAGTTACGTCCTTCATTGAATTGACTTTCGTATAATACAACACCTGTCGTGTTCACTGTCAAACAAGTGACAGTCGCGCTTCCATCTCAAAGGCTGAATGGACCCATGTTTTTTTTTTTTTTTTTTTTTTTTTTTTTTTTTTCGAACTGACTACACTGTTAGCCTGAGGGGCCCTGGAGCCTTTACGGCTTTTACAGCTTTACCGGGCTTGGGGGCGAGCGCTTAGGGCACTCAGCCACGAAAGCTAAGCAACAACATCCGAGGGTGCCAAAGTGGCCGGACCTCGGCTCGGACTGTTGCGCGTATGCAATTAAGTCGCGATCTGACTAATTCCCTATCCGTAATTCGATCTAAACTAACTATACATATAAACATGTTTCTGCCCCCTGGGAGGAGGGAAGGAACATGTGTATGTGTATTTAGTGGTCTGAAATTTTTGTCTACTCTAACTAGGCAAAAAAAGAAAAAAAAAGGTCCCTTACAGAACCTATGTACCTATGTGTGTTGTGCATGTGTGTATAATGCAGTGTCATGTATGGCTGTGAAAGCTAGTGATTGTACAGTCACTTGTATCGCGCGAGCGGCTGCTTGGCTCAAGGGCTCCATGTCGATGGATCGGACCTAGGCTTGAGTTGCCGCAGAGGAGGGCGGTCGTGGCGGGTGTGCGGGAACGAAGTTAACCGTACGTCCCCTGCGGAGGGAACGGTGGTTTCGCGGGCGTGGGCGCGAGCACGCATATGTTGCGGGAGCGGACGCGTAGTAATTATTAGCTTTCTCGATGTCGTCGTCGGGATCGACAAAGAGATTTCGCGGACGGCGTTTATAACGTTTGGCAACGGGGATCGAGTTGTCTGGGACGTAGTTCGCGGTGGATTTTACGAGCGGGTTGGGGTGATTCGAAGCGCTATCGAAGTATCTCCTGGTGAGATATTTCACATAGGCTTCTATCGAGGGAAGCCTCATGTCCCTGTGGAGGTCCATGTTCCTAACGAAGGCTGGAGGGTCAAGCAGGCGACGGAGAAACCGATTTTGGACTCTTTGCATGCGGACAAAGTTATGTTTGGACAAATGTGCGAACGCTACGCAGCTATATGTCAAGACCGGACGGAATGGACCCATGCTAGACAAGCGTCAAGCCATAAAAAAATATTTAAAAATGCAAATGGCCGACCTCTCGTTCAGCGTTGCCAATTTAGTATATTTTATGCAACATTTGTTGATTGGTAATCTCAGATTATACATACTCTTTTGATGTTAACTCTGATCTGTTTGGTTTATGTATTATGTTTGAATTACTTTAAATTTGGAATGTCAGTTTTATTTGTTCAGATTGAATTGTGTCATATTTGTTAATTCCGCGAAAATCTTTTGAGTAAGAAGCATGTCTAGTTATCTGACATAATTCTTGTATTTTATATATATTTCACAATATGGACCTAGTGAGCGCTGGTGGGATGCTGATAGAAAAGGTTGCATTACAATTTCCTAACTGGGTAACAATTTACACGGATGCTTCCAAGTTATCCAAAGATAGTGTTGTTGGAGCTGCAGTTTGGATCCCCATTTACAACACAATACTTAGTTTCAAATGTCCATCAGTATCTACTGTTTTCACTGGCGAGTCTATTGCTATTCTAGAAGCAATTAAATTCATAATCTCCCATAGGTTAAATAAATCAGTAATTCTATCTGATGCTAAAAGCTGCTTGCAGGCCATTATTGCTAACTCGTTTAAATCCAAAAGTAGACACCCAATAATTTTAAAAATAAAAGAATCCCTCTATCACTGTCACCAACTTAACTTAAATGTCACCATTGCTTGGATCCCTGGACACTCAGGGATTCCTGGCAATGAAACAGCTGATTCTTTGGCGAAACAAGCATCAAGTATTGGCTCCCTTGAGCATTTCCGTATCCTACCTCTTGACCTATGTTCAAATATAAAGCACCAGATGATTACTGCATGGAACAGGGAATGGCAGATTGTAAGGAAGGTTAAGGGCAAGTACTATGGCTCAATCCAACCTGTGATCCCTTCAAAACCTTGGTTTTCCGAGTTTCGGAGCATAGACAAACCTGCAATATCAGTTATTTGTCGTATACGCCTAAACCATGCCTGCACTCCTGTTCATTTGGTGAAAATCAGAGTCAGAGATCACTCTCTGTGTGAATGTGGCTTGGATGATGGTGACCTTGATCACATCTTTTTTAACTGCCCCAATTTGCTCTTCTCTCTATATGATATACTTCCCCAGGAGATTCCCCGTCCCACCTGTATGAAAACCCTCCTCACCCTGTCATTTTCCCCTTTCATCATCTTTCTGTGTAAATTTATAAATATAAACAAAATCAAACTTTAGTAGTTTTCTATGTGTAATGCATGTTTATTTATTTACTTTACGTTTTAGATACTAATTTAATTTCGTAGTTCTCTTACTAACCTTAATTGTGGATCGTTTTTGTTTTGTATTGGAAATTAGCTAATGGTTCAAGTCAACTTTGATTGCAAGTCAGTTTTATTCAGCTTATTTTGTGATGACTCTATTCGTTTGGATGTCGAGAAGACTACTTGACACTGGCAGAATTGTGGTATAAAACCACAGGGGCCATAGACAAAAAAAAAAAAAATATTTCACAATGTTAACGTTTCATTTAAAATAAATTAAAAATGTTCAAGTTAAAATAAATAGTTTTCTAATCAGTCCTTAAGCGTCTTTTTGGTTTGAAAGTGGTCTCCTTAGCCACATTTACCCTTTCAAGAACGTTAATATCTTATTTGTTAAAAAAAAACAATAGATCTATGGAGAACATCGATATGTGTTTCGATATATCGATATAACATTGATTCCACTTTGCGATGTCTTAGATCGTAAAAAATATTTTTTTTTAATGTATACGTTTATATACGTACATATACATTATATAACTATAATATACGTTTTTTTGTATAGTTTTCCTTTCTTCGTGAAAGGAAAAGGCAAAGGTATCTAGACCATGCAGCCAATCAGAAGTTGCTTTTATAATCCGTGTTCAAGTTAAAAAAAATTGCTAAGTGCATGTCGGGTCACGCGCAGTGTAAGGTTCTGTAGATGTCCGTCAGAATATGCAGACTTTGAAAGGGACTTTAAGTAATTTTCTATAGAATTTGTACGATATTACTTTTCCAAGTATATTTTATAAGTTGATTGAGTATTACTTGTAAACTTGTAAAGCCTACTTACCTCTGAAAATTCTCCTTTTAATTTCATTATATATAGGTACCAAAAATAAATATTTGGCTGGCAGGGGGAGGGATACTTGACTATAACAAAAATTATCACTTCAAAGCTTAATATTTCACAAACGGACACTTGAATCGAATAATGCTTTTCATACACCCGTAATATTTTTACGTAACGACCTATCCAACATCAGTCCAGTGTTTCCCGGATCCTAATATTCTTTCCATAAAACCTTATTCGGACAATTACGAAGATTTAATCCGTTCTCAATAAGTGATGCACCAACCTAAGAACAATGTTAGTTTTATTTATATAGATTTATTGAGGAAAATTATAGCTTAATAGCTTCACGCTACAACTCTAAGGAGTGGAACAGTAACCATGAAAATCAAGCAATGTGGAAAGCTGAAACAACGATAGGCTATACGGATGTGTTGACGGCGCGCGTCGAAATGGAGAGTTCAACGAATAAATTGAACAAGGGTGCAACGTACGACATTTAGGACTATTTATCCGACATCCGGCTAGTAGGACATTTATGACATTTTTAAAAAGGTTACTTATTCTTAGTCTATACTAATAATATTATAAAGAGGAAAGATTTGTATGTATGTTTGTAACGAATTGGCTCAGAAAGTACTGGACCGATTTTAAAAATTCTTTCACCATTTGAATGCTATATTATCACTGATTAATATAGGCTATTTTAATTGCAAGAAAAAAATAAGGATCGCTACTAAAACTACAATAATATTACCCAAGGTGTAAAACAATGCCTATAAAATATCTTTAATCGCTATGACTACTTTTTAACATTTTAAAATTTAATAGAAATTCCGACCAAAATCAGACCAAGTTTATAATCTTTGCTTTAACCTTACCTAAATAAATGCTTTCTTAAGCAAGGCTGTTTAAATACCTTTAAATTATTTTGTGTTTATTAAAATCGGACTTTCCATTCGAAAGATATTACGAGTTTAATAAAATAAAAATAAAATTAATTCGCCGCTACGCCGCCGCCGTGAAGCGCCGGAGCGCAGTGTACGTTTATGCCAAAATGATTAAAAAATAAATGTCCACCCGTGCGAAGCCGGGACGGGCCGCTAGTATCTAATAAAAAATCAATTGCATCTGCAAATATTACACTCAAGGAATTTATCCTGTTTTCAATGATCCCACAGCGAGTCACTTTTATACAAAAAGCAATAAGCAGCAGAATGTGGGTCTGGCATCATGCCAGCCTCGGGCTATTGCAAATCATCCCCGCCTTCCGTGTAAAACTGCGTGTAAACAACTCCGATTAAGATTTTTCTTCTTACTTGTTTTGTAATTTCGTACGTTATAATATATACGAGCTTTAATATATTCAGGAGGACTTCATCAGAACTCATCATAAGGCGTGGTTATGCAGTTGGGAGAAAATGGCAACTACATAAATATATCTGCTTTGGAACAAAATTGTTTTAATCACGAAATAAATCTTCTAATACATAAATCTCAATTATTAATCATACAATGAACTTTACTTTGGTTTAAAGATACTTTGAGGGATTGCATAGCGATTTAAACGTGGTGCGCTGACAGCTATCTTTTCTTCTTCAAAAGTCGCCCTTCAAGATTGCCGACCCGCTAACATCGACACAACGCTTCGCTAGAGTGAATAGTCAATAATCAATAGACATTAGCGGCCAGTCACTCTTGATGTTGATATTACAATAGCACGTCCACATACACATTATATTATATTTGTCAAAAGAGAGAGAGAAAGAGAATAGACAATCGAAGACACCAGGATTTTCCTTGATATCTTAATAACAGAATCATAGATCTTGTGGGCGTAATTTGGGTTAAGTGTAGGCATTGTAGAGATGTACACGGACCGATAATCCAAGTAAGCATGATATCTGTTAGTGGCCTCCAACCTCCCCTATATAGCCCCCATGCCTCGCATGACTGATGTTATCGCTGTCCGTAGGCGACCTAGTAATTGATCTTAAAGGTCTTCGCTCTTGAAATGGTAAATGTGGCTAATGGGATCACTTTTAAACCAAAAAGACGCTTAAGGACTGATTAGAAAACTGTTTATTTTAACTGAAACATTTTGAATTTATTTTAAATGAAACGTTAACATTATGAAATATATATAAAATACAAGAGTTATGTCAGTTAACTAGACATGTTTCTTATTCAAAAGATTTTCACGGAATTAATCAAATATGATAATTCTACCTCAACAAATAAAACTAACATTCCAAATTTAAAGTAATTCAAACATAATACATAAACCAAACAGATCAGAGTTGACATCAAAAGAGTATGTATAATCTGAGATTACCAATCAACACACCTTAATCTCAGATATACAACATAACACCAGACAAGTACAGAAAACCCAAAAAATACAAGAAAAACACAATACACTATAAAGGAAGAGGAGATATCAAAAATTCTGTAAAAATGTTTTCCTGAAAAATTCCGTTTTCAAGCACTACCTACACTAAAAGGTTTAGAATAAATACCTTCTACATTTCCTACACCTACTAAGCCACCTGCAATTTCTCCTATTCCTCCCATCCCTCCGATAGCTCCTAAACCACCAATACCTCCTATAGCCTCAATACTTCCTGTACTACCCTCACCTATTCCAGCAATACCTAATATACCACCTACTTCTCCTACTCCTTCTATGCCTCCCAATACCTCCTATAACACCTTCTCCTCCTATATAACCTATACCACCTACTCTTCTTCTAACACCTAATCCTCTTATAACACCTTCTCCTCCTATACAACCTATACCACCTACTCCTCCTATAACACCTAATCCTCCTATAACACCTTCTCCTCCTATATAACCAATCTCACACACACGCTTCCACTGCGTGAATCTCTACTACGCCACAGCTGCCTCCAGTACGCCACAGCTGCCTCCACAACGCCACAGCTGCCTCCACTACGCCACAGCTGCCTCCACTATGCCACAACTGGCTCCACTACGCCACACTTTCTGCAACAACTTTTGTTTCTTCTTCATTTGTTTCATCAGCATCATTAAAAACATCAACAACCTCCTCTATTCTATCCTCCATCCAAAAAATCATCAAAATCTCCTTTATTTTCTATAACGTCTTCATTTAGATTATCAACAAAATCCACATTCCTCACGTGTCATCTTGGTCGCAGTTTGCTCATTATTTTTCAAAATATTTTCTTAAACCCGCAGCAGTTATTTTCAAAGTAATCTTTTGTTTCCAGCTATGGTAGTTCTTTTGCTAACAATTGTTTGATGGGAATGTCCATCTTTGAAAATTTCTACGAAGCTGTCACTTTTGCTCAAAAAAATGGAAAAATATAAATATTGTTGGATATTGCTGGGCCCATAACCTCTTGAAATGGTAGATGTGGCTAATGGGATCACTTTCAAACCAAAAAGACACTTAAGGACTGATTAGAAAACTGTTTATTTTAACTGAAACATTTTGAATTTATTTTAAATGAAACGTTAACATTATGAAATATATATAAAATACAAGAGTTATGTCAGTTAACTAAACATGTTTCTTATTCAAAAGATTTTCACGGAATTAATCAAATATGATAATTCTACCTGAACAAATAAAACGAACATTCCAAATTTAAAGTAATTCAAACATAATACATAAACCAAACAGATCGGAGTTGACATCAAAAGAGTATGTATAATCTGAGATTACCAATCAACATTCGCGATCCAATAAGTTTCAGCCAGAATGATCTTCTCTTCGGGTTCCGACTTAGTAGGAAGTCTAGAACAATCTTAGGATCCATATTAAAGGACATCTTCACGATGCAAGGGCTCAAGCTCGAAACATACTTCAAGCCTTTTTCTTTTTTTTTCGAACTGACTACACTGTTAGCCTGAGGGGCCCTGGAGCCTTTACTTCAAGCCCGTCGTTGGCTGCTTATATGGGTATGTGGATCACAGAGTACACCTGTTTCTAGCGCGCGGCATCTCTACTTTCTTTTCATTTATTTTATATACGCCGTATTTTTAATTTCAGTCGGGATCTGTTATCTCGTTGTTATGAGACATGATTTATTTTTAAATAATGACATAGACACGATTCTCTGACATATTAGTAACTAATTGCATATTTCATTTTATTATCTATGGTTGACTGTCACTTAATTTTAAATGTGACAATAATAAGTACAAGTATGTGTACATAAAAGCATAGATTAATGATTGACGTTTTAACTAGATACCGCGCTACCTAAAAACCATAGCTCCTAAAATATGGCATCTTAATATCCTAGTGTGTAGTGACTATTTGAAATGAAGCTTGTCATCGTGAAGGTATTGTTGGTATGACATGACTCAAGTGCATGGTACACCAATCCGGCATTGTTTTGATTGCCGGTTTTTCATAGTATGCCGATGTATCTAGTTGCGGCGGCGCGGAAACCAATCATTAATGTTTGATAATAAAAAATAAAAGTATATAATGGCTAATGGCTAATATTATTACAAACCTTATTAGAATAATAATTATTCTGCATAATATTGTCAATAAATCTTTTTTATTAAAGGTTTTAATACCATTGTCAAGCGGGTAATTGTTTTATATTAATATTAAAGTTTTCAAAAAATGGTGGCCCCCCTTATTAAAAACTAGCTGTATCCCACGGTTTCAACCCTGTAGCCCTATCGTTGTTCCAGTTCCCGTACTTACTCGTACCTACATCTTGCCAGAGTGCTTGACGTTCATAGTCACTGCTCCGCTCCTTAGGGTCGTAACATAAATTTATATAACCTACTTGTAATATTCCTCAGGAATCTGGCTACCATATAGACAATTCGATTCAATTTTTGGCAAAACTACAAGTTCTATGGAAAAAAGTTAAATAGCAAAGTTGTAGGTAATAAAAAGATCTACAACTATAATATTTACACTTTTTTCACATAAATTTTGAGGTTATGTGAAAAAAGTGTAAATACTGGTCTGATATACAAAAATCATTTTTCAAATCCGACTACAAGTTTCAGAGATTAGCGCGTTAAAACAAACATTTTACACGAATTTTAATTCAACCGTGAGTCAAAACATTCGCACTCTGAAAGCTAAAAATCGTTGAATATTTTTATTTCTCAGTTTAGTTATAACCTAGTGGTATATAGAGCGACGTGTAAGTAGTCGTTAAATTAAAACATTATACAATAATAATTAAGAAAAGCAATAAATAATAATACTTAAAAATACCATATACCATTGTAGGCGGAAGTAGGTAAGATATTTCGGATAAATTATTTATGATGGGTTTCCACAAGTAAAACATTAATTTAACTTTACTTTTTTATATAGATTTAATATAAGATTTTAGGTTTAGCGTTTGACGATGTGGCTTTAGATGTTAATACGTTAGACCTAGAGAGACTGACTCTCAAATGTAGCTGCCTGAATACACCTATTATTTACTTGGCGACAGATTTTCAACAAGATGTTAGTAGCTAGCCAGAAGTTTATTAGAAAATGACTTATTATCATCAACTAGCCGCGCCCGCAGCTCTGCTTGTGTGGACTACAGAATCAGAATGTCGTCGGTCGAGCGCACGCGCGAATAGTGCTGCCTCAAAAACCTTATTGTGGATGATCCTTAGAAGATAGACATATGCTATCATTAACTTTATTGTGGGTATTTTTAAGATTTACAATTATGTATTACACTAATTTATTATATGTCTTGTAGTTTACCCTTACCGGGTTTAGGGTAAGCCATTTAATCACCCCAAAAACGTTCTCTTTCCGAATTGATTCACTATTATCGTCACTACTTATTTCGTAGTTATGTTACTTCATGTAATAAAATATATCCTATAACCTGTCGAGATAACATATCTATGACTTAAAGGAAAATTCATGTAAATTGGATTAGTGGTTTTCGCATGATGAGAACATAAACGGACAGATAGACAGAGACCTGTAGAGTTTTATAATATGTATTGAAGATGCTATGGCTTCAACACGATGTCTTTCTTCATCCAAAGTTCAAGCTTGATATAGAATCGAATCCAACTCGATCGACACGGTGTCCGAACAGGCTACCACAGAACCATCAGCGCTTGCATTAATAAATAATAAAAACTCGTTAGTAAATAAAATAGAGTTATAATTAAACAACATTATATCTAGATCTAGGTACGAAGGGCACAGGGTTCGAGTCTGGGGATAGAAGCAGCCTGACGTTGACGTTAGCTCTTCGCCATCTATTCCACATGACATAGTGATCCTTCCACAAGAGGTACACCGTGACGGAGTAACCGCACAACACAACGGCCATGAAGAAATCCATTGCCGTCTCTGTGATACGGTGGGATATCCCTGGACAATCAAGATATAGGATATAATATAACCGTGGGGTTTAACTCGTGTTGAAATGTATTCGATCACGTGTAGCCCTATCGTTGTTCCACTTGCTTTCAGCTTGCCAGATATTCGTAGTTACTGCTCCGCTCCTGAGGGTCTTAGCGTTAAGGTGTATAGCCTATTCCTCAGAAATCTTGCTATCATATACAAGAAGAGTTTTGTTTATTTGATTTTTATTCATTGAAGCAATGATGACTCGGTGGTAGCGTGTACGACTTCGTGTCGATTGACGTGAGTTCGAATCCCTGCAATGAGTCTGAGCTTTCGGTGAAGGAAAACATCGTGAGGAAACCATAGCATTTAGCTAGGGCTTTTTCTAAGCTCGCCTGGCTAGCTACTACCCTCAAGTTGAAAATCTGTCGCCAAGACCCAATAGGTGTGTTCTGGCAGCTGCACTTGAGAGCCAGTCTTCTACTAGGCTTAGCGTGTTATCATCTTGGACCACGTCGTCACTTAACATCAGGTGAGATTGTGGCCACTACGCCAAACCTATAATAACGTTAAAAAAACATTTTTCAAATTAACCATTCACGTTATATCGGGTAAAATTCCGCAAAAAATTACATAATTCGTTTCAAAAAATAAATAAAAGGTTATAGACTAAAAAATAAATAAAAAATAAAAACAAACCTTCTTCTTTCCTAGCACCAGCGTTGAGCTTACCGAATTTGTTCCCCTCAATCACAAAGTATTGCGTGCCGACGATGCACACCGCTAGTAGTCCGGCGGTCACAGTCGACAGGAGCCAGAATATCAGACAGTCTGACTGTGAATTAAACATTTTTTTTTTTAATATTATTGAAGTTACTTCTGAATGCGTATCATGAGGAAAGAATGACAGTGCATTTTTGTAACAAAAAGTCCACAACATATAATTTTCTTTTTAAATCTATTGTGTTATTGTGGTGATGATAATAGTCACACAGTTTGCGGTAGACATTTCCGATACTACTAATAAGAATAGTGTTGCTGATCATGCCCATTAAATCCATGGCCAGACTGATATAAATGTCAGTCGAGACAGTGGCAGTTGTTTCTTGTTAAACCTCTTGTTTTATTGTGTTAAAGATAGTCATACTCGATGTTAAACGTCCACTTTTTTAAATATGGCATCTGTGATTTTCTTCCACAAATCAGCCAGATTCTATTTATAAAATTATGAACGGTAGCTGCTAAAAAACAAGGGTTTAGGTTTCCTCATGAGTTTTTCTTCAATGAATTCGGAAGAATTCCAACCTGCGAACACCGAATCGATATTTCACCGGTCTAAACTGCTCGACCACCACCACCCTTTTACAAAACTAATTCATTAATATTTTGTACAAAGAAAATGTCTCCTTTACAAGTTGAAGACAAGGGTGTCTGGAGGTGTTTAATTATAGCCGGCCTCGTGAAAGATTTCTTAATAACCTTCCTAGACTGAGTTATGAGAACATATAAGTTAAAAATTAAAATTAATTGTTGGTAGGACACGACAATAACTGTGTCCGATTTGATCGCGACCACCGTACACCGGGTATATCACCCTCCATAGGCCTAGTCATCACGCGCTCCGTAATCAGCTGACGTATATCCAATAATTAGGGATATATAGCTGACTGGGTCACGATCATCACGCATATAGTGAATTGGTGATAAACCAGTCACGGTGACTCACTTTTAGTTTGTGGCGTTTCGGAAATAGAATGCAGATTTTTCGATGGTGTCCATTGTTTTTGAATTGTTCTGTGCTTACGATCAGACCCAGAGTTATTACGCAAAAAAAGATCCACTGGGTTAAGTAAAGTATTGCAAGAGAACGTGCTGGTGGACATTTTTTGTTTACTTAATATATTATTAGTCGCTGGTGAATAGCATGAATTTAAACTGTCTTGATATAGGTGTTTTTCACAGCATTTTGGCAGAACCTTATTCAGATGGTGCCAAGATGTTGTATGACCTTGTAGTGCTAACTCATCAGCGGCTCTCTTGATGTGATGATATAAAGGATGGGCTACAATGGGACTGATATATTCGGTAGAATAAAAGTCCCAAAAACAAAAAAACAAAAAAAAAAAATATTATTAAGCTCATAACTTGTTTCAGATATTACCGAATATAACAAGACTTGCAATAAATTCTGGCCAGAGAATAATACATCTATGAATTAAAATAAGTCGCATGTAAATCGGTTAAGTGGTTCTCGGATTATAAGCACACTAGTCGACAGACAACCAGAAAGAGAGATATAGCTTTTTACAATTTAATTTATACTAATATCTAATACAAGTAATATTATTATACATTTCAAGGAATTATTTGTTTGTTTGGATTAGTTTGCCCGTTTATTAAGGAAGATTATAAGCTATATAAATACACGCTACCACCTTAAGGAGCGGTGCAGTAATCATAAACGTCAAGCAGCTGTATGCAAATATGAGAAGTGAGAACCACCATAGGCTACACGGATGATTTAGCGGCTGCGTGGGGCGTGACGTGTTGGAGACTGGGTTGAATTAGTTTAACACGGGTGAAACCATGGAGCACAACTAATATGTATACAAGAATAAAATGTTGTGATAAAATTGTTCAAGGATTTTCTTATTTATTTAAGAAATATAACGTCGCTCGTTGTGAAGAGACGGTGCTCGATGTAGGAAAATTTATCTTAGGGGACGCCTTACGCCTAATACTGTGAATTCTAGACGTTTCGAAATGACATTGCTATATGATTGTCATATATCATCGTATTACAGTAAATAGTGCGAATATCTTTTAGAAAGTATTATATACATATTGTTACTCAAAGTTGTTTTTTCTTGGCAATGCCATAACTCCGTTAATTCTTCATTAAAATCAATGATTTAAACGTTTTTTTAAAGCTTATGTTCCCCGCTATGGCTTAATAGTTCAAAATGAATGTTTTCTTTACATAAAATTATAAAACAATCATATTGAATTGCAATTCCTATCTCCATGTATTATTTCTTAAAAGTTTTTTATAAGAAACTAGCGAACCGCCCCGGCTTTGCACGGGTGCAATGTAGATGCTAATATGGGGCAGTGTGAGATAAATGTATACGATCGCGGACTTTTTATAGATCTTTTTAAGATATAAATTAATTTGATCTATCTCGTTAGGTTTAGCCAGCGTTTGCTATTTAAGTGCACAAAAATATGTTTGCTATGACATCACATTACAAATCTTTGAACTTTTCAGTTTTTCTGTACTATAATATGTATTTATTATACATATAAACCTTCCTCTTGAATCACTCGTATCTATTGCTGACAACTGCATTAAAATCCGTTCAATATGTTAAAAGATCTAAGCGAACAGACAGCGGAAGCCACTTCATTTTATACTATGTAAAGATAAATAAATATGATATAATATGATATGAATATGATATATCAGCTATATATCTGTGTCGTTGTTGTTAAATTATAATCTAACAAAGCTTTTTTGCTTACAGCCGAATGACGAGAATTACCGACATCCTTTACGTCTGTAAAAGACAATTCAAACAACATCATGAAGACATTTTCCTTCATGACTGTACAACAACATACATTTAACAATACTGAACAAAGTTTAACTTTTACACTAGAATGACTATTAACTGGAGGTACTACGGAGGTGAACAATATAAGACTCGTAGCAGCTAACAAATATATATTCAACTATTATATGCGAAGTGCCATCTATTAACAACCTGTTTAACTGACAGCTGTTAGATTGATTACATTCTACAACGTGCGAAATATTCGCACGGTTAACTATAGCCCGACCGCTATAAGCGCGACCTTCCATAATGTTAGCAGGACGCGGGGCGGCGGGAGTGCACGGATATACACAGTATTAGATTGAGCCCTATATCTTCAGATAATTTTACGTATGTTATAGCGAGTGTGAAAAAAGTACTTTAATATAAATAACATTATTGTCTTGTTTAAATGGTAAGCAAAATACTACTACATCAATCATACTACACGCTAGTAGCCGCTGCAATAGCCTTATTTACATTAAAATCCTCATCTACAATCTAACATCACACATCTCATAACTAGCGAGTTGCCGATCTTGAACCCCCCTTCCCCAAGGAGCTCTGGTAGCCAATCTCACCATAGGAACACAACACAAGGTTATTAGGCTGTGATCTTCTATAGGGAGGTATTCCACTGTCCCACGCAGAGAGAAATCTCCAAAGAAATTTATCTGTGACCTACCTCTCTCTCTCTCTCTCTCTCTCCGTGCTCTTTCCTTACTACCTACCTCAGTTCGAGGATGACGTGATATTTTAAAAGTTTAGAAAGTAGGTTGAAACTCTTTCTTATTAATGAACAAAATATGCCAGTTTTCGTCGCAAGTAAATTATTTGTAATTGAATAAAGTGACGAAGAGACAAGAGAAATCCAATAAGCTCGTGTCTTGTCACGGCAAGCCGCGCGGTGTTCTCCTTGCGGTCAGCAGGGAACGATGAAATATCGTCACGAGTTTGAGTAACGTTCGAATTTTACGTCAAATTGATTTAATAAACACTGTTTTCAACGTTGCAGAATAATAGATAGATACTTATAAATACACCTGCAAATATTAAGTAGGGTTTCGTAACTGAAATAAAAAAGTGTCCCTTACAGGATCACTTTCTCGTTCGTCCGTCTGTCAAGGCCCATTTTCTTAAAAACGGCTTGAGATAGAAAGTTCAAATTAATATCAAATATTAAAGTTAATAATGTCATACTGCTGTGTAAAAGTCAAATATCTATATCTTCTTTTTCTTCTTCTTAATTATGGCTCGGCACTATTCGTGCATTAGGCCAGTGTCAAGTATTTTACATTTTGTCAACATTTCGAGGGAAACGTGCAACGCGAATTAAAATAATTTAACCGTACTGGGAATTAAACAAAACGAAATCAGAATAATTTCATATCTCGTGAATATAGTTTCAAGTGTTATGATGAATTCAGAATCCTAATAAGATGGCGGCTCCCTTGTTAGAACTTTCGAGGGAGTTTTTGTGGCATAACAGAATTCATGTCCCATGTTATTATTTTCAATCCACTTCACTTGTATACAATAACCAAGCTTTATTATGCAAAATGTCACCTATTTTACACAATATAGGGTCCAAACACACAAAGTTATGAATAAAAAACCCCATGACAGTCTGAGATCCCGCCAAAACTCTATCTATATCTTGTCCACCAGGTTAACCACTTTTTGAAAGATGGAACTAGTGATTGCAGCATCGTAAAAATGCGATTATCGATCCAATTATTGACACTTTAATTAGTATCCAGTATCGATTTTTTGTTGTCGTATCGAAAATGTTGCGGTTTCTATACGTATGGTTATCATTTTTAAAATTAACGTAAAAGTAAATTGTTCAAGGGTATAGTTTATTTTTAATTCAGTGGTTAATTTACTTTAATTAATTTTTAGTTTACTATGTAGTTTAGTTTAGTTCGTTTACTTTACTAGGTAGTAAGTAATATATCACACAAATATAAATAGTGCACTTAAATATGGGGTTTACGATATATTAAAAAACTTTTCTGAAAGTTATAAAATATTGAATTTAAACATTAACATCATGTTTATGGTGGCAAATTCATGTCCTGGCAACACTGATATAATGCTGCCGCCGCCATTTTTTTTCGGTCATTTATTACTCTGCAACTAATAATACTATAATTAAATGCATATTATATGCACTATAATATACAGTATAATTACTATATAGTATAATAATAATAATATAATTAAATAACTATAATTTAATGCAAGTTACGATTCTTCACACTAAAAGTCCCACTTGTTAGCCGACAATCAAAACCTATAGGTTACTACTTCCTGGAAATCTACAATCTTTAGATTTAGCTTGCTCAGAGATCTTTTACCGTAAATTATTTAATAAATCCGAAAATTATATCTTTCAAATTTCGTTTGGAATTAATACGGAACAAAGTTATATGTGCTGTAAATTTCATTAAGACTAATATGCGAGCGCACGAAAAAAATAAAATTAAAGTTTGTCGCTCAAACACGCACCGTCGCTTCGTACGTCGAATACATTGGAGAATGTAAGGATAATATACAAATAATATTTATGATATACATGTAATATACGGAGTCCCCAGGCTAGCTCAATTGGCTACTTGTTAGATTTTTTCATCTATATTCTATATCTCAAATTCTCAACATCTCTCTTTTATGTTCTTTTCACGCGAAAACCACTTATCCGATTTACATGTTTTTTATTTTAATTCATAGCTATCTTACCTGGCCAGGTTATAGGCTATATTTTGTTAGATAAAGTAATATACGAAATAAGTAGTGACGATAATGGTAAATCAATTAAAATTCAAATTAGTTAAATATAAAGGTAGGTGGATACAGAAGTAGAGAAGTACTACTGTACTTGTACCGCTTAGTAGTAGAACCTAAGAAGCTTTCGATGAATTCTGTGAGAAATGATTACATGAATTCTGAGATGAAAGAGAGGTATATTTGTAAACTTAATTTTGAGAGTTCCTACGTCAAAAGGAACCCTTAAAGTTTTGCTATGTCCGTCTGTTTGTCCGCGGCTTAGCTCAGAGATTTTTCGTATTAGAAAGCTGTAATTTGGTAAGGGTACATATTAATCACGCTGACAAAGTGATAATGAAATATAAAAAAAATGATAATAAAATCTTGAAAAAAAAATCGTTTAGGGTAAACGTAAAATGGGAATCTTTTTTTTCTCGTCTATCCTATCATGTGGGGACTATAGGTGCAAGTGAGCATTTATCCCAGTTATAGTAATATGGCAAATATGGTAAATATTTGACGGTTATTTTTAATACAGTCCACTTTCTACAGAAGTGAAATATCACACCCGGTGTGGGAGTGGTGGTTGCCACCCCAAGGGCCAAGAATCTAAGCAGTAAAACAAAAATAAAAATGATCAAAATTTATCCAGTAGTTTTTGCATGATACGCGCACAACGGCAAACATCAATCATTTTATTTATATAGATACATAGATAATGATACTGAACTGTTTTGTATTGTAAATACGTATAAAAGTATATAATAAGTATATACAAATAGTAGACCAAAATGAAAAGTCATGTATGTTTTGCTAAAATTTTCAATAATGATTATGGTCGAACTTCGACCACTGGGCGAACACTAGTTATTATAGAGAAAGCCAAGTTTGTCGGAACTAATTATTATTACTAACTAATTACTATACTATTAAAAATTATTTAACTGATACGAAGCTACGTTCTCCCTGAGTAACTTAGGCTATATTTTATTATTATTAAATTTTATATTGTAATTAACGGAAAGAAACTCGCGAGCGATTGCTAGTGATATTATCAAGAGGTAAAGTTTGTAGGATATATTTTCCGGATCTACTGATTCTAAAAAATATTTCACTAATAAAAAGATAATATATGTACATAGCATAAATATATCATAACTAGCAGTGCCACGCCGTTTCACCCGCTTATAATTTAAAATAAATCTCTGACTGAAAATTTATAATACTTCAGTATAGATAACATTTTTATCGGGCGGCCAGAGTTGCGTCACAACTCACACGAATCGTTCGCGCCACTACATCTATAGTCATAGACCCGAGCAGAGTGTTGCATTATTTTAATTTTCCGTTATCTGCCAAACTATGCTTACAAATAACATGCAACAAACGGAAAAGTTTATCTTCATAAAATTTTCTTGATGATGAAGTAATTTTCGTTCATAAGGATTAATATGCCATGCCTTATAATATTGCCTATATATCACTTTTTGTCATCATTCAGTTTCCTAATCAATTCTTATTCCTAATCAATAATTCAATTTTCTAATAATTTTTGTCACAATATACTTTATTGTGGCTTATACATATATGAGCCACAATAAATCCTCGCACATGGTTACGTGGACTTTTTTTTAGATGTACTAAGGAGCGATATTTTTGTAGAACATTGCATTTACGTATCACTAATCACTACGATAGAGCACGCGGATAAAGCAGTTAGGGTGCGCTGTTTCTTCCAACTTACTTTACAAAATCAATATTTAAAGCTATCTGAGAGGTATAGCGTAATACAAGATAGCCAACTATTTCTCTTGAATTTGTCTATCATATACAAAATTAATTTTTCGAATCCGACTGGTAGTTCCAGAGATTAGCGTGTTTAAACAAACAAACAAAAAAAAAGTATTCTGCTTTATTATATTAGTATAGATTATATCGTTTATTTTGAAGGTTTGCTTTGTGTTTTAAGAGCTCAACAGGAAAAATAAAATAGAACAGAAAAGAAGTAAAATAAAAGATATCTGCTATTAAAATGATGTACCAAAAAGCACTTATCTACCAACGACATAATCTGTATCTACCTTGGTATCTAGATGTAGATAAAATTCATGCATTATAATAAAGAAATCGTACGCGGGAAGCAGACGCTCCAATGTGACAAGACTTAATAAAGCCTTGTCGAGTCACGTCACACTACGTTTACCGTAGGCATACGATTATAAATTATTGCGCGGCGCGCCTTAACGGCACCTTGAATACGGGGGGCGTGCAAAAAAGGGTTAAGAATTGATGACTGATGGTAAGAGTTTGTGGATATCGTAAATAACGTACACATGTGGAGTTATCGTTTGGTAACATTCGATATATTACAATGTTTTAGTGAAATATCTCAAACTTTCATAATATTTTCAGTGAAAATATTGCAAAAATATATGCGATATGGATCTATTTCATAAGTATCAAAAGTGTTATAAGCTAAGTAAGCTTAAAGTTAAGTTTAGTAAGCTTTTCTATTTCTAGAAAAGTTCGTCTGGCTGTACATGGAGCAGTTTTAGTTCCAACACTCATGTACGGAAGTGAGTAGAACACTGATAAATTTCTTAGGAGATTTCTCTCTACTCAGGGCAGCCCGACTGATGGAATACCGGCATCCTACAGAAGATCGCAGCCAAATGACCTTGTGTTGTTTTCCTACATTGAGTAGGGCTTCCAGAGCTCCTTGTGGAAGGGGTTTCAAAGTAGGCAACGCGCTAGTGATATCTGTGGTTTTACAAGTATCCATAGGCAGTGGTAGCCACTTACGATCAGGCGGGCCGTATGCTTGTTTGCCACCTTAGTAGTATTTTTTTTTAAATACTAAGAATAAAAAAGTTATTATAAATTTTACCGTCTAACCGGACAACTGCCTACCGATTATTCGTTTTCACAAAAATTCTATCACTTTTGTGTTTGCGATTATTTTGTAGGCGAAATTGAAACAGTTTCACAGCTTTTTACAAGTCCATTTGCGGCTGGCGTGGCTACGAAGTGAATATTACTCTATGGCGAAGACACAGTATTTCGTGTAGTTTTTTTTAAATAACCTTTTAGTGACTTAGCGATACCTATTATGTATATATAACGCTGGAAATTTATAGTGATGACATTTCTCAAAAATAAATCATCCAAGAATGTTTGTTATAACGTTATTCATCATATGAAATCAAACAAATGAACATACGAATCAAACTTACATGATACATCCACAGAAAGTAAATTGTTACAAATTATAACATAACCTCAAAAAATATGCATTTTGACTACCAAATATCATCAAATATTGATACTGGTAAACGTTATTAAAACATTTTGCACGGAATAATCCTAAATAACTTCCTCTATACAATGATTTTTGTGAATTTTCTATCTCTTTTTATTACAACTTGCATCGTTACTTTCTATGCTACTTAAAACTAGAGTGTACCAAAATAATAAAACAAAGGAATTGGAAATAATTCGTACGAATCGAAAATTAATCGATTTTTCGAACTCCGTTGTACATTTTATTTAGTATTATCTTTTTAATTTACAGCTCACAAACCTCTCAATCGATTTAAAGCATTATCGTATTATCGATTACATTTAGCTCTGAAAAAGAATCGATAATCGCAAAATCAACTTACAATTAAAATTATGCTACATCTCTAAAATAAACATTTGACAGGTGTCGTGCAAGTCTTCTTACGATGAATGAATAATAGTTATATTGTTTTTTTTTTAAGTAATATATTGTTTTAGCGCCTTTAATACAGAGTAAAATTGACAGCTGCGTGTACATCATGTGACAGAAATGCGACATGATTAAGTTAGTCCTCAAAGATATTAATGTAAATTAATTTTACTAACTTTTTAATTATTATTTTTCATTGTTTAAAGGGTTAGGAACATACCTATTGACCCTTCCACCACGCTATGGTTTCATCACTATG
Organism: Saturnia pavonia; assembly: GCA_947532125.1. Taxonomy (NCBI): domain Eukaryota; kingdom Metazoa; phylum Arthropoda; class Insecta; order Lepidoptera; family Saturniidae; genus Saturnia; species Saturnia pavonia. Next base: position 7,312,508 of record OX383919.1, on the reverse strand, counting down.
TTTTCCTTCACCGAAAGCTCAGGCTCATTACGGGATTCGAATTCACGTCGCTCGACGCGATGTGCGTACTTGCTACTACTGAGCCATCATTGTTTCCTGAGTTCATACCTTAATTTTAACGGTAAAAGGCATTTAATTACCATTATGTGTTTTTCCTTCATAAGAGGCCACGTTGCCATTATACAAAAAAAAAAGAATTCGTAGGTTGGTAGTCGATCACTTGCTAGCTTAATATTTTGTAGGGGGTCGCAGATACAGTAAGTTTGAGCGCCTCTGTCGTAGATGAATCGAGACGCTTTGCGTTTAAGCTAGTCACTATTATGTTTATCAACATATTTCTGATGATCACAATACACTCGATTCTTTCTGTATCTCTTGAAATTCAAAGTTTATAACATTGTATGTGCATCTGCTCACCAAAAAAACTTCTTCATGGACGTGTGACAAAAACCTCATCACAGAAAAAAAAAATCACGACCGAGTTCGAAAACGAATCGTCCGCTAGTGAAGCAAATGCTCGAAGTAAATACTGCGATGTGAAATGGACTTGAAATTAAGAAGGCTTCTCACTGTACATTTTTCCGAATAGTCAGTTTATTCGACCAATACTTTACCGCGCCGCCAACGCATCTGTGTACCAGTCATTAGCTAGCCATAAACACACATATTTACCCGTCGGTCGCGTCTCAGATATGATCTGCGAGCCGGTGTCGGGCGTCTGTCAGTTGTGGTCCTGATTTTATTATAAACGGTTGTCTGTAATGTCTCTTTTAAAGCGAAGCTGCTGGCTGTATAAAAGAAAGAAAACGTAGAAGAGTTTGGGTCAAGCAATGGCTAGAAAAACGACCACGATAAAGCCATGTGAATCTACTCAGAGATTTGTCAATCCATAAACCTGTTGATTTGTTCTTTTTTTAAGAATCGTGAATTTGCGTTTGAATAACTTCTAAATAAAATGAAACCCTTAATTAAGAAAGATAATACAGTAATGAGATATATATGCTGTTAGTTGAAAATAACGATTTACAAAAGATATGATCCAACGGGCATACACGCACAGTTGAAAACTCGGATTAATCTGCCTCGTGTCTGATCCGTTAGTGTTGAGTACGGGCAGTGGGAATCCGTCGGCAGATAAATCTGTGCCCGAATCACGCCATACACTATCAGAACTGCCGCGCCGACCAGGTACGCCAGTCGGGCAGATCAGTCGGGTAGATGTGTGCGTGTATGGCTAGGTTTTGTTCTCGCTTCCCGTACCTACTTGCCTACAGCTTGTCATACTGCTTGACTGCTCTGCTTCTTAGAGGGGTATCGGTCTATAAAAAGTGCTCGTAAAAAGAGTTTTTCAAATCTGACCGATAGGTTCAAATATTAGCGCGTTCAAACTAACTAACAAAATAAAAACAATCTTCTGACCATTTAAGCGTCCCAAATGCTTCTTTTTCCGAATTGATTCACCATTATCGTCACTGCTTGTTTCTTATGTTATTTTATCTTACAAAATATATCCTATAACCAGGCCAGATAATATAGTTATGAATTAACATAAAAGGTTTTCGTGTGAAAAGAATATAAACGACAGGCAGACGAAGTTGAATTTTATAATATGTATAGAAGTAATATATCTATAACTGCTCATAGTTTTGTTAATACTTTCTAAATTGTTCAGTTTGAAATTGAAATATTATGCAACTTCGTATTACAAACTTGTAACACTGGGCTACAAAGTTACTTCATAATACAAAAATTGCGAGGTAGACTCAGTTTATCTGTACAGTATAAGTCTTATTAGGTTTTCAGGTTACGGAATGGATCGTTTTTCCTTAATCATGTTCAACTCTGTATTGACAAATCTATTTCCGATTCAATTAATACCCTTGACTCAGTTTGGAGAGTTGAGAATAATATGAATTTCGAGTTTTACGTGTTTACACCTGTTTCTTTTTACATTTCCAGTATTACTTACAAATCTGTATTTAAGATTATATTTTTCGACTTCGTGAAAATACTTCAACAATGCTGATTGAAAAGTACCTATAGCATAACTAATATAATTTAATATAGATTAGCTTTCTATGTTATAATAATCCTAATGCCTTAAAATGTTTCAGTATCACACAGGATTGTTAGCAAACGCGCTGCATAATTAATGTTCTTTTAAAAACTTACTCAGCTGGTTCGATATTAGTTTCAACATGAAAGTATTACAATGGTTCGTCTTCATTATGTTTGTGCTATTGCAAGGAATTTTTATGTCCAATTTTGTCGATTAAACTGAGGTATGTTTGTAAAATATGATGCACTACATTGTCTGAGAAATATATGATATTCAATAGGTTAGTTGACTCTTTTTTAAAATAGGTCTTAAATTATTAATTCTTGTCCGATTAGAGGAAGAAAAATATTACCGTAATTTTTAGGACCTAGAAAACCTTATTTAAATAGTTTTTTTTCGTAAACAGTAAAAAATCACTGTCAGCCATATTAGTACACGTACTATATCTTTGCTGTGACGTCATACAGGTCGAAAACAAACATTTATTTTAACAAGGACAACATTTAGCAATCGTTGTCATTTTAATAAAAAGTATCGAGCTTTTTACAATGATGAACGTTTGCTAAATGTGAAATGTTTCTTTTCGTATAAGGGTCACAGCAAAGATAATATATAGACTAATATGGCAGACAACGTTTACAGAGTTCAGAATTAAAAAAGAAAAAAAAATGTAGCCTTCATACACTTAATATCTGAAATTCATGAATATTGGTGTTTTAAATCAAATACTACAAGAAAATATTTATTTATTGCGCCAAATTTGATATGAGGCTTAATTTTCTAAATAAGGGAAAACGTAAATTACATGCTAAAAAAATTGATGCCAAAATATCTCTTCTTATTATCAATATCATATTGAAACTATACATTATCATTAAAAGTGCGCAAATTACGATTCAAAACAAAAACTATTCCACACATATTTAGTAGAATATGATGCATTTATGTTTACACATTGTCAAATTATTTTCTGCCAGTCTGTCCTATCAAACTTAATATAATATGACATGAAAGCGCGACAAGAAGTAAATCTTTGAACATATTCTAACAAAGCTTATACCATATGAGAAATCAGAGGTGTTATGGAGCTTCGTAAATATTCGAAACCGTAACTACATTGATTGCGTTCTACAGAAATGTTTCGATTAAATTCAGATAGGGACGGAGTCCGAAGAGACACCGTCGAATACAAAAACAGACTTAAAATTTAATTAACAACTGTCTGCAATGAATTTAATATTGTTCACCTACAAATTAATTATGCTCAAAGTGTTTTTTGCTGGCAGTTCAATATTTTCGTTAATCCTTCATCGAAATTACTGATTAAAACATTATTTTAAAGCTTATTTTTCCCGCTATTGACGAAAATAGCTATTGAAGCAATGATGGCTCAATGGTAGCGTGTACGATTTCGCGTCGATTCACATGAGTTCGAAACTCTGCAATGAACCGTGAAGTGCAATGAATCGTGAGGAAATCATAGCATGGTGGTAGGGCATTTTCTAATGCCCGCCTGGCTAGCTACCACCCTCAAGTTGAAAATCTGTCGCCAAGCACCAATAGGTGTGTTCCGGCAGCTGCACTTGAGAGCCAGTCTTCCACTAGGTTTAGCGTGCTATCATCTTGCCAAACATATAACGATTAAAAAAAAAAGTTGAAAAAATTATATTTTCGTAAAAAAGGTATGATACAAAAACTTTTTCATTAGGAATGCTGTCTATTAACTATCTGTTTAACTGACATGGAGAGCTGATAGACAGTTTAAATTGTGTTTAAATTGTATAATATGTGAAATATTCGGACGGTTACCTAGTGTTCAAATAACACCTATTTGTCTACTAAATACAATTCTTTGAAAAATTTATTTAAAAAAAAAATCCATAAGTGAAACCAATTAAATACTCTTATAATAGATATCCAGATCCGAAATTTCATATCCGTAACATACCTGTTATAAATTAACATAAACAACAACAACATTTAAGCTACTGTTCATAGAATTCGGATACCGATTATTCGGTGTCCGTATTGTTCAGTGTAAAAGGTACCTTAGATGGCAAATCGTTCAAAAACTCGGGACCTCACCTGCAAATGGCTCCTGTTACGAGGGTTGCCGAACCACAGACGTAGTGCCTGTACCACAGTGTAACGGGGAGTACGGATAGCCGGGTAACTGTAATAAAAAGGCGTATAAAAGTAAAACTGTAGCGTATAAAAACTATTCATATATGTTCACGATGTACTGTGAATCTTCTATACAAATAAATAAAATTGAAGTGTCTGTTTGTAATATCAAAATAATACCTTTTTACTAAACGTATATGAACATAAACAAAGTACTTATAACAAACAAAAAAAAAATATGTTTGTTTGCATCGGCTAATCTCCGAAACGGTTGGACCGACGGGACTTTCATTGGGAGATAGCTGATGTTATATGGAGTAATTTAGGCTACTTTTATTCTAGAAAAATCGGGTGCTACGCATATAAATAATAAGCCTGTTTATCTTTAAAACCTATAAGCTTTTTTTTTAAATCTGATAGTACTTCCAGAGATTAGCGTGTTTAAACAAACAAATAAAAAAAAACAATCTCTTGACATTTTTTATATTACTACTAGCAGTGCCCGCGGCTCCGCTCGCGTTGACTACAGAAAAATGTTCTTCATTTTTTGTGCGGTACCCTGATTATTTTTCTAAAATTATAGTAGCCTAAGTTATGCCTTAACACATAAGCTATCTGCCAGTGAAAGTCCCGTCAAAATCGGTCGAACCGTTTCGGAGATTATCCGGAACAAACAGATAGGCAACAATGTTATAAATAGGTTTTTTGTTCTAGGTATTGTGTATACTCTCATATGCATTTAGTAAAAACCCTTTATTACAAAATTACAAACAGACACTTCAATTTTATTATATGTATAGATATTTTTTTTGTTTTTGGGAATTTTATTCTACTGAAGATATCAGTCCCATTGTACCCCATCCTTTGTAACATCACACCAGGAGAGTCGCTGATGAGATAGCACTACAAGGTCATACAACATCTTGGCATCATCTGAAGAAGGTTCTGCCAAAATGCTGTGAAAAACACCTATATCTTGACAGTTTAAATTCATGCTATCCAACAGCGATTCCCTTTCGATCTTGTTCTTGGCACACTCCATCAGTAAGTGATGTATGCACATCATCAATCTTTCCACATAATGTATAGAAATATATTTTTTATCCACAACACCCTTCTCGTAATCGTTTTGCGCACCCTACAAAACACTAAGTTCAGCTTATCTGGCATGATTTTAATTAATTCATTTAATTTATGACTTTTTACTCTTTATTTTATCAATAGTAATGTACTATTGTAACTACGTGGAACGCACAAAAAATTTCTGGAATGTATAAAAAAAATTGCTATGACTGGTAAAAGATCAATTTATTGTTTCTCAAAATATTCTCCCTTAGCTTCAATGCACTTTTTCATACGAATACACAATTTTGAAAACATTTACGTCACTCCTCCGTGGTGACCTCGGAAACATGCTTTTTATACTGTTCAACAGCCTCATTTGGTGTTGAAAATCGTTCATCGAGTATATAAGTCCTGATTTTTAAAAACAGGAAAAGTCGATGAAACATAATATCTACGTTTTCCCTTTCAAAAATTAGTTTGTCTGTCCGGCCTTGTGAGAGCTTGTATTGTCATGGTGTAAGTTCGTCAATAACTTCCGGCAAACAAATGGTCGTTTACGAAACGCTATTCTCTGTACGAAGATCCTCCAAAGCTAAAGTAGCCATTGGTTCAGTTTTATTTAAAAACTAGCTGTACTTGCGGCTCCGCTCGCTTGGACTACAAGATTCCGTCGGTTGAGCACATGCGCGATTGTACTGCCCTCGCTACCATAAACGCCCATCAGTTATACCATCAGTTATATTAAAGACCAAAATGCTTATTGTCGGTGATACTTAGAAGATAGACATATGCGATATCTGACTTTTTTGTAGGTCTTTACGATCTACAATTATTTTGTACATTATTTTCATATATCTCTCTTGGTTTACACAGCGTAAGCCTCAAAAGCGTCTTTCTTCCGACTTGATTCACCATTATCGTTACTGCTTATTTCGTATGTTACTTTATCTAACAAAATATATCTTATAACTTGACCTGATAACATACATATAAATTAAAGGGAAAAACCATGTAAATCGGTTAAGTGATTTTTGCGTGACAAGAACATAAACGGACAGATAGACAAAGAGACGTTGAGTTTTATAGAAGTAGCAATCATACACTTAGCGGCAGACCGCACTCTCGCCACTTTGGTTGGTTTCGGCTCACTTGAACCGAATTGTCGATTGTTGCATTCTTTTGGGATCGTAGCTGTAAATCCATGTTTCGTCACCTGTCACTATTTTCCACATCAAATTTGACCCTCTTTGTTGAATCATGTAAGCATGGCATTGTACCAAGAGACGTGGTTCGTTGTTTGAGCCTTAGTTAAATTGTGAGGGATCCATCGGGAACGCAGTTGTTTCACACTCAAATATTTTTGAGGGATTGATTGTATCTGAGTCTTATCTCTGCCTAAGGATGTTCGAATCTCATGGTAGGTTACATGTCCATCTGTTTCGATCATACACCATACAGCATCGATATTTTCTTTGTTTATAGCGGTAGACGGACGACAATCACGAAAATCGTAACTGATATTAACACGGCCGCGTTGGAATTCTGCAAATCAGCTATAAATAACCGACTTGCATGTTGCGTAATTCCCAAAAGCAGTTTGAAGGTAAGCGACACTCCGCTGAGGCGTTAAAATACACTTAGAATCGTAGTAAATGATACTACGAAATTTTTACTAGTTAAATCCATGGTAACGTAGACACGCAATATTTAATATTGCGCCAAAACGTAAAAACAAGTGACAAATTGACGAAACAAACTGCATTTTAAACCCAAAGAATTCCATTTTCAAACGTCGTAATTAGTTTTTAAATGTTCTTAATGTAAGTGACCAGTTCTGGATTTTTTTTGTGCACCTTATGCACAAAATTTATTACGCGTCAGTTCGTCCAATCCATAAGGATTACAATCCTTGATAGACTAACAGTGTTTACTAAGCTACAACTAGTTTTATTACCAAAAAATTGTTTAATAAATTTCGATTAATTTCATTTACTTGTATGACACATCAATATTGGTCGAGCTTTTTGAAGTAAATTTGTATAAATAAACAGATAGACATGTCATGACATGATAAAAAAGTCATATTCGTTGTAATAGATGTTTATTTTTTTATCGTTATAGGTTTTGCGTAGTGGCCACAGTGTCACCTGATGTTAAGTGACGATGTGGCCCAATATGATAACACGCTAAATCTAGTGGAAGACAGGCTCTCAAGTACAGCTGCCGGAACACACCTATTGCACCTATTGTGCTTGGCGACAGATTTTCAACTTGACTGGTAGCTAGGTAGGCGGGCGTCAGAAAAAGCCCTACCACTATGCAAAAATATCTATTTATTTCTATATATAGATATACCTGATCTATCTATCAGGAAATTTGGAAAAAATACATGTACAGAGAGAACTACAATTTTATTAATGTAGATGCAGGTTTCATGTGAAAGTTCAGCCAATAAAGTTTTATATTGCAGCTCACTTAAGCTGAAAAATTTAATAAATAATTTAATTGAATTCTTCGACAAAATCGTCGGATCAAATGAAATCGTTCAAATTATTAAAATCCGTATAGACAGTAAATCCAATTCATTATTAATATCATAAAACTCATTTTCTGCTGTATACATTCACTAATAAAGGCAGACGGGTAAATGCTATCGTGAATATTTTTAATTACAAAATTTACACCTTTGCCTTTTATGAGGATTAATTTTATTGGAAAATATAAAAAAGTTATTATACATATTCGTTTAATCTCATTGAATTGCTATTGACACAAGTAACGTGAAAAATAATGAAATTTATCTATAAATTATCTCTATTTCGAATCTGACTGGTAGTTTCAATGATTAGCGTGTTTAAACAAACGAAAACTCTTCCGCTTTATTATATTACATAGTATAGTATAATAGTATATAATATAGATGTATCAGAAAACTTTACAATCGTATTAATCAGTCCAATAAACACAGCTCCGAGTATATTTACGTCTGCCATCTTCTGCGGCCGAGTAACAAGCCTGCAAATAGTTAGTCCTGTTCACTAGTTAACAGTCCTCATTCCACTTCAATGGCAACGCTTAACTTTCAACAATCGAATATTCCAGAGCTTTCCAATTTAAATGTTTTTAATGAAGCATTCCATAGTGTTAAATTGAAAAGTTTTTACGTTTTTAAACGTAATTTCAACATTTCAACAATTCATTTTTGTACTTTTTTCACTAATCGAACTACTACGTTTGCTGATTTTAATTTCTTATTACGTCATTAAGTAGATTTATACATTTAATAATGAAAGATTGTTGTTCCTCAGTAAACGGATGACTTGAGAACGACTGTACCGCTTTGGCTAACCTTTTTTTCAATCCTAGTAATAGTCCGAGTAAGGTTTTTAGGAAACATTAATCTGAAATGTCGGCTGTGAAATTGGATTTTATGTTTGCAAAATTTGAAAACCCTTTTTTCTATTCGATTTTTTATGAACTCAAGATTATAACTCACTATTAGAACGAAGGATATGAGTAATTCTTCTAAATTGAAACTTTTATTCTATCGCCCCAGATTTTTTTGGTTCCTCTATCGCATGTCGCATTATATTAAATTGTCGCGAATAAAAATGAACTTTATGCCGTGCAGTCAAGGATTATAAGCGTTCGGAACATAGCATGTCGTATTACATTATATTGTCGCAAATAAAATTGAATTTTATGCCGTGCAGTCAAGGATTATAACCGTAAATTCGGATCATTGTATAGGATATTTTATTTTTAAAGTTTTACTTTCATCGTGGTTTCATAAAACCACACAATATTTTATTTATTTTGTTCGTTATGGTCGTAGAAAAGTTTTCAGTAATGACAATTCGGGATAGGAGGCGCTGTAGTTTAGTTATTAACTTCCGCTAAAGGCAGAACAACATCTGCCGGGCAAACTAGTTAATATTAAATAATATAAAAAGCAACTTCTATATCCCTTAACGTGCTTATAACTGAAGAATCACTGAACGGATTAACATATTTTTTAGGGTTTCGCAAACCCTTATTGCACCGTACTGGCCATATATCAGAGCAAGCTATTTCACTCATCTGTTCGTAGGATGCTAGAATACAAGTTAATCACAACCAAGAGGATGCGACGACTGGAAAGACATAGAATGGAGCAGTAGGGGGACCACCATGAATCCTGGTTGTATCTGCCACGATCCGAGGGTGCACACTGAACTTCCTCACACGTCTTGAACAGTCTTAACACTTCTAGAGCACTAGAAAGATGTATTTCACTAGGTTTCCGATACTTCTATGCTATTTACCACGAAATTATTCACAGCGCGTGTATCGCTGCAGTTCCGCGGCGGCCATTACAACGTTTTCGTTTTGACGTACAATTATGCGGCAGATTTGCGCGCGTATTTTAAATCCAATGATGTCCCCAAAGAATACGAGAAATTGGAAGGAAAAAGGGATGTTGCAACACATAGTTTTGCCATGTCCGTCTGTCTGTCAGCCGCTTAGCTCAGAGATCCTTAGTACTAGAAAGCTGAAACTTGGTATAGGTATACATATTAATCACGTTGACAAAGTGGTACATATTGCGGGTGTGTGAAAACCATTTTTCGATTCAGGGATCCGTTGGCTAAACATTAAGCTATAAAGTGCTAATTTTTGTCAGAGTCAAGTGTCCCCTTCTGCGAGCTAAATGGTTGTTTATGAATGTGTGAAAATATTCACGGTAGTAGTATAAATGAAGTTAAAAGGAAGGCTATCAAAGCTAAATAGGCTTTACAAGTTAACGAGTAATAGTCGAATAACATATAAAATGTACTTGGAAAAGTAATTTCGTACAAATTCCATTGAAAATTACTTTATTCCTTCTACAAAGTCTGTATATTGTGACGGGCAACTGCAGGAACCTTACATTGCTCATTAGTGTTGGCACGTTTATGGTATAATTTTTTGTTACATTAAGTACATAATACAAGTAATGACGATAATAGTAAATTAAGACGATAAAAAATTACTTCTAGTACGTTATATTACAATACTTTACATAAACTTAAATATTACGAATATATATATATATATATATATAGTGTAGTTGAATATGGTTTAAAATAGAAATCTCTTGAGAAAACGGAAGCAACATAAATCTAATTGAAATATTTACATCGCAATTACCACTTTTATAAAGAAATTAAAAATGTTTAATACGACATGCAATAGGTATATTAATCGTGATTAAATATAATAATCCTTTACGGCATCTAATTAGGTCTCATTGTTTAGGTAATAAGTATTATGTACAAACAGGTCCTGTTACATATATTTAGGTATAAAATAAACCATATTATTATAATGTTTCAATCATTTTTTAACGATATTATAGTAGTTAGTGTCTGCAAGCTCCAGCAATCAAGATATCGGTGTTAATAATACCTCTTGTTAAACTACTAATCAATTAAACAATTTTTTTTTTGATCGTATTTGGATTGGACATTACTATTAAAATGACCGATAGTAAATAACATTTAGCTAGCTAGCGGTCCCTATTTGTGGAAGTGTAGGGTTTTTATCCTGTATGTGGAAATACAAAAATATTCCTTTATAATATATTTCCTTCCTCATCAGTTAGTAGAGCTATTTTAGCCATCAAATTCGCGAATTCTGCAAAATTTGTTAGAACACACCGAGCCACGAGCATTGCGTCTATATTGTTACGTCCGTGGGTAATAAGATGCCGTAGTGACACTCAAAAGTACTTTATTCGTACTCAGCTAATACAAATAAAAATAAAACAATAACAGAACAAATTACTTAAATCGTCCACCGAATATTCTCACAAAATAACCCTGTAGGTACTTGCAGAATAAGACTGTTTCTCTCTTATTTCGCTTCTTGTTGTCACTTCGCTTTAGAATTTTTAACTGCCGCGTCTCGCAAATCAGCTCCCTTATATATCTAAATGATTGGATCCCGAAATCTCTGGAAGGTCCCGGAACTCTTAACATCTTGTAAACAACTTACGTCATCGCTTTTTAAAACGAGGGGAACGTTTAATTTATAGCCCATTGTTTGCTGACAGTTTTAGCCATAAGACATTCTATGTGTGTGTCGTTGAACCTAAGACTATACGTCACACGACTGCACTATGATAAATACACGATCTTTCCGGACGCTCCTTGAAATTTCGAGAAACCTTTCTTTATGTTATTGAAGTGAAACTTCTTATGCGACTTCCAAGCGTTAAACGTTAAATGTTAAACGTTAAACGCACATTATCAGTCTCTCCTCTTTGTGTGAGTAAATGTCGGTGTGTATGTATATTGCACACTGTTTAAATAAAATAGAAAATGTCTTTTAAAATGAAGTTTCACTTCTATCGTGTGTGTGCACACACACCTTTTTTTCTATTTTCTTTATGTTCAAGCCTTAACAATATAATATAATTATAACAATACTTTTACTACAAACTTTTCAAAAATCACTGTAAAAGAATATCAATTGAATTCCTTATAATATTCTACTTGAAATAAAATTATCAAGTGCAAATTGCCTATCTCTTCGTAGTTTTTTGGAATTCAGCCAAACATGTAATATGCGCTTTAACTTATGGCATTCCGAAAAATGAGTGCCAAAGTTGTCCTATTACTGACAGAATATTAAATAAATAACGGGAATTAAGTAAAAATATTATTTATATTTTTTAATAGCTTTTGCCCGCAATTTCGTTCCTGTTGTCTTGAAAATGAAGCGACTTCCACGTTTTAAACTGGTTGTATCTACTAATACAGAAACTAAAGCGGGCGTCACAACAATAGATAAAAAAAAAAACATCGCAATATTTTTCTTTTTTTCGAACTGACTATACTGTTAGCCATAAAGGCCCTGAAGCCTCAAACGGCTTTTATAGCTTCACCCGGGCTTGGGGGCGAGCGCTTAAGGTACTCAGCCACGAAAGCAATGCAACTAGTTCCGAGGGTGCCAAAGTGGACGAACCTCGGCTCGGACTGTTGCAGTGATTGCAATTAAGTCGCGATCTGACTAAGTTCCCTATCACTCCCAAATATCTCTCGCAATATTATGAATAGGTTAGGAACATATAGGAGACAAACAAACAACATTCATTTTTATGTAAAACTAGTCGGTCACGTGTTGCTGTACCTCTAAGAATTTTTTTCCAAAAAAATATATAAAAATATGCGCGTACTCTTACCCAAAGTATTGTCAAAAATACAAAGCAATTGGGTGAAGATCTTTCCGAATTTTTACTTCTTCTAACATAGAAGTTGACGTTTGCAATACTACTAAGGGGTGCTTTCGATAATTGCTGGCAAGTATGTTGAGTTAGTGATACAATGTTAAGACGTACGACGAATTATCACCGCGCGAAATTTTGATTACAATTCTGTAATATATTAAAACTTACGCGAAATTAGTTAAATTTAAAAAGTGCATTGCAGAGAAAATAGTTTCAAGGTTAAAAAAAAATGGGTGACAGAAAAAAAAATTGGGACAAAAATAAGAGTTGGCATTATTAAAATTCTCACAAAATTTTGTTCGCAGGACGTGTTAGTTATTTAATAGTTTAAATACAGCGTGTATTAAACCAAGTTCAGTATAATTTGATTGTAACTTATCTCACCTGAATCCGCACAATTCGCAATGGTTTCTTCCGACCTGATTCAGCCAACGTTCGAGGCAGCTCAAGTGGACGTTCGCCAGAGACCCTTTGCAGTTGCACGGTGAAATCAATCTGTATAACAATGATTTTTAATTAGCACATTTAACTTTTTTTTTATCGTTATAGGTTTTGGCATAGTGGCCACAATCTCACCTGATGTTAAATGACGATGTGGCCCAAGATGATAACACGCTAAACCTAGTGGAAGACTGGCTCTCAAGTGCAGCTGCCGGAACACACCTATTGGTACTTGGCGACAGATTTTCAACTTGAGGGTGGTAGCAAGTCAGACGGACATTAGATAAAGCTCTACCACCATGCTAGTCCTCATTTTGTATATGTTCATACATCCACCTATTCAGCGAACGCCGTCCACGGCTGACCATAGGCCTCACTCTTCCCGCAATTTTGACCAGGTCACCACTTGTGTATATTATACACTAATATTATTAAGCCGAAGAGATTGTTTTTTTTTGTTTGAACGCGGTAATCTCTGGAACTGCCAAATTAGACTTTTTCTTTAAAAATTGTACTTTTTTTTTGAAAGGTGATACAGCTATAAACTACATAAGCTAAGTAACGATGTACGTCAAGCAATCTGGCAAGCTGAATTGTCTGGTCAATAAGTTCAAAATAGTGTTGATTCGAGATAAAGCTCCTATGAGTGACAGCTCATCCGATTCGGAATTAAATCCTGTCTATATTTATGTGATAGCACATAAAAAATTGGAATTAAAAAAACGTAATTAATTTTCTCGTTAATAACTCAAAAACTATGCATATTTAAGAATTTTTGATATTAATTAATTATATTAATTTATTATTTAAGACTCTTAAAGAGGAGAAATTTCCAATAACAAAGTCTTGCCTCCCGGAACTCTATCTGCATTATTTATAATTTTTATTTAGGTAACACCGAAAATGCGACTACGCGCGGCCTTTACGGTATTGGGCATTCAGTAAAATCATTAATTTAAAATTTTGAAAAAAATATGATATTATCTGAACACTTGATAGAATAAAGGCCCGTTGAAAATTTTCAAAAAGTTATACAATTGTTAACCATTTTTTTTCCAATTTCCGTTTTCACAAGTGATCACAATCACGAGTTATTCGGTCAGGTAGAATTTTTAGTATGAAAGGCCCACCTCTTTATTTAGTTAATCTAGAAATTTGATTTTTTACAGCAATTTGAGATCATAGACCTTATTCGATATTAATCTCAACTTTATACCTTAAGCTGTTTCCGAGGAAAAGACAAATGATAAGACAATAAAATGATCCTATAAAGGTTCTGTATTTTATTTTAGGTACGGAACCCTAAAATATCATCTGATAATATCGCAAATAATGTATACCCAATCAATTTACCTTTCTCGTCCGCGCGTCATACATATTCTACAAACATTGGAACCAATGCTTGACAGGGAGTCCCTTTGCGTCACACCTAAATCAGATCTCTCCGAAACACTTTCAGAAGTTTTCTTTTTATCTGGACCAACTTTTGACATTTTAGCGTCTATTGTCCCCGTAACTATAACTTCGTTTGATATGTTTATTAGGGGACCATCTGTTTGTACTTCGGTACAATTGTGATTCGATGTTTCTTGCATCTCATGATTCACATTTATTGCATGTATGTTTTGTATATTATTTATCTCTGCTAAAACAATACCGCTTGTCGTGTCTTTATTAAATTTGAAACACGTTGCCATAAACTTTTTCAAATCTATTAAAGTCGTTGAACTATCTTTTGCAGCATCCTCCTTGTCTAGAATAGGGATTGTGAATTCGTTGAAATTTATGTTTGCAATTCCTTGCGTAGTTGCACCGAAACTGATTGATTTTAAAGCATTGGTTACATCTTTAGATGTAATCACTTGACGCATGTTGTGTTCTGATTTGGAGAGACACGGTTTGATTACTTTAGACGATTGTACTGCTCCTGGAAGCGTCGTAGTCCCTGATGGTCCAGCATCATCTTGCAGTGAAACACCTTGGTATATTTTGTCCTTTGTAACTGTCACTTTTATTTCTTCATTTTTCGATTGTTCTTCCTTTATTCTCTCCGGTCCTTGATCATCCATTAATAGTATCCCATTTCTATAATCCTATAGATTATTTGAATAAATCTTTTATAAATGATGTAAATATTTGACAGTGAAATTTTGACATTTTGTGTAGACGTTTCGTTTGGTTTTTTTTTATTTCTTACAGAACAGAAAAAGGGTTTGATAGTCTTACCAGTTCAACCAAATAATATGTAAATCTCATTTTTTCTAAATCTTAAATATCCGAAAGGTCTTGTTTTGAAATTTTGATACGAAGTTTCAAAACGAATATGCACGTGTTTACATATAATTTTTGTTTAAAAAAACCGTCTGAGGTATAAGGGCTTGTGTAGACTGCGCCGAGGTCAAACTGTGAACGCACCACCACAGCTCATATGTCGACCCGCCGGGCCCCTATGCTATGTACACGGCGCCGCGGACGCACCGACACCGTGCCGCCAGCGCGCCGCCGCCGCTTAATTTTCCATATCACTGTACATTTTTAGTAATATATTGCTAACCACGAACATTATAAGTTTTTGTTTCATAGAGTTAAAGATCAAAATTCAACTATATCCATTAATCAAGTAGAGTGGTAGGGATCGCAACCACCACACACATTGTATTAAACGAATCCTCTCACAGTGATTTTCGTCTAGTTTGTCGTGTTTATGGGCTCACGCACTGTATACTTAGTAAAAAGTGAGGTATTAGGGTCATGACCACCACACACATAGTAATAAACTAATCCTCTCTCAGTGATTTTCGTTTGGTTATTGCAAATTATTTGGCGGCGGCGCAGAGGCAGCGCGATGGCGGCGCGGCGGCGGCGTCACGGCAGAGGGGTGGCGGCGCGTAGTCGGCGCTGTTTACAGAAACACTAACGCGTGACCGGTAATAATTTTTAAAATTAATTAATGAGTATGTATTTAAAATAAAATATTGTTGTTTATATTTAATCGTTTGTGTTATTTGATTCCTAATATACACTTAATATGAAGCTAACTAGATCTTTAGCGTTATTGTCTGGTATGAACATGGTTTAATAATTACAACACAAAATGTTGTATACGAATATATACAAAGGAAAACTATGAAGCTGTTCGCTACCGCATATTCAGTTGCCTTTTGTATTGTCCTGTTAGTTTTAGTTATAATTAAAACAGAATTTCGATCGTATAAGCAAGTGAGATTTGCTTTGATTTTGGAACAATCTAGACAATATTCTCGGAGCTACTGCTATGTCAAAAAACTCACTCTACATTATTTATTTGCAAAATATTGTATTTACAGTTATTTCCACATTAGATCCACTTTCAGGATTGATTTTTGTAACAATATTAATAGTTTATATTAACGTTATAACACGATACACCTCACGCAGCTAGTGAATCGTAAAAAATATTTCTCTCTCGTAAAATCGTTTCATAGTGGCATAGCCTATTTTGTAGTATCACTGACGACATACTATTTCAATAATGATGGAATGTATGAGGTTGTATTGTTAAGAACACATTTTTTAACGTTACTGTAATATCTACTTCTATTTAAATTTTATTTATTCGATTACTACAGTTTACAGCTCGTCATTGTAATAGGTCACTGCAGTCTATGTATGTTTACAATCAACCTCAAAATTCCGTAATCCAGAGGTTAGTCTTAATAGGTTACTACTCCTAAGGACTAGTTGGAATGTTTCGTGTACTTTGTATGCTTGTTGGAGATCATACCCTTTGGAGCACAGCAGCGCAAAGCAAAGTCATGTAGTTTAAATATCTGGGTCACTGATGAACTGAGCGATGATCTAGACATTGAAAGAGAACGCAGTGCGTTGGCTGAGCGATGTAATATGCTGATACGCAGATTTGCACTTTTTTATGGTTATAGGTTTGGCGTAGTGGCCACTATCTCACCTGATGTTAAGTGATGTGGCCCAAGATGATAATTAGGTAAAACTAGTGGAAGTCTGGCTCTCAAGTGCAGCTGCCGGAACATACTTATTCGTGTTTGGCGACAGATTTTAACTTGAGGGTGGTTGCTAGCCCAGCGGGCATTTGAAAAGCCCTACCACCATTCTATAGTTTCCTCACGAAGTTTTCCTTCTCCGAAAGCTCAGGCTTATTGCAAGGATTCGAACTCACGTCAATCGACGGGAAGTCGTACACGCTACCACTGAGCTCACATGAATGAACAATCAAGTGTCTCTTGACAGGTTCCAGGATTTTTCAGGCACCAGGAGCTGACTTTCTCTCTTTTGTGTTATTGTCCAGATCTCACAGTCGTACATAAGAATATTATTTAGGCTTTGTAAATCATTAAATCGCATAATATTTCAGCCAAACGCTACCCTTTACCCAACAGTATCACTACTGTAGCCTATAAAAGAACCGTCCTAAAGTTGAAAATACAAAATATTTCGCCGCAATATTTAAACCTCCTCTCGGGTATTTTATACGCCAAATATAAAATAATACCGTTCAGACTTTTTCGATGGGTTAAACGTATATTTATTTTGTTTGGATTAA
The DNA here is from genome assembly GCA_947532125.1 of Saturnia pavonia. NCBI lineage: Eukaryota > Metazoa > Arthropoda > Insecta > Lepidoptera > Saturniidae > Saturnia > Saturnia pavonia. The sequence continues at coordinate 7,295,012 of OX383919.1, read as the reverse complement.
TCGTCTGTGCCTTTGTAACGTAAATTTTAAAATTATATTTTTTACAAACGGAGAGGTGTACACCTTAATTACGAAGCTATTCGTACTCGTACAAGACTCATTAAACTTTGCTAATTAGGAAGTGATTCTATAAGAGGAAACGCGATTGAAAAGATATTTGAAGAATACGTTTTAACAGAAATATATTGCTATCGCTCTATGCCCTTACGAACGAATAGAGTGCGAGAAAGACAACTACAGCTCGAGCTGATTATACCTATGTTAAATATACTTAATCATGAATTTGTGTTTTCCTATTTTCTTCTCTAAAACTGGATCGATTTTAATATTTTTTTGAGAATAATATAAGAAGGAATTTCTCTATGTCAATTTGCAATGTATTTACTGAAGAAGCAGGTACGCCAAGGATTCTCCTACAAACTTCATATTCACTTGAAGGATTTACGGCAAAATAACCAACAGCCATGTTTATAGGGTAGTCTATAATAACTAAGTACATAATTATCGTATTTTATGAAGGAAAATTATAATTTTATAATATTGTTACGTCCGTGGGTAATTAAATGCCGTAGCGTCACACGAAAGTAATTTATTCGTACTCAGCTAATACAAATTAAAATTAAAAAAAAGCAATAACAGAACAAATCACTTAAATCGTCCACCGAATATTCTCACAGAATAATCCTGTAGGAACTTGCAGAATAAGACTATTTCTCTGTTATTTCGCTTCTTGTTGTCACTTCGCTTTCGAATTTTTAACTGTCGCGTCTCGCAAATCAGCTCCCTTATATATCTAAATGACTCGATCCCGAAATCTCTGGAAGGTCCAGGAACTCCTAACATCTTGTAAACAACTTACGTCATCGCTATTTAAAACGAGGGGAACGTTTAATTTATGGCCCATTGTTTGCTGACAGTTTTAGCGATAAGACTTTCTATGTATGTGTCATTGAACCTAAGACTATACGTCACACGACTGCACTATGATAAATACAAGATCTTTCCGGACGCTCTTTGAAATTTCAAGAAAGTTGATTTTTTCCTATTTTCTTTATGTTCAATCCGTAACAATATAATAGAATGAAATTTAACAAAATGTAATTTCTTATACTTTTTCTTGCACTTTTTTCGTAAACACGAACCTTTCCATCTATACATATTATCAAACTCAACGTCTCTTTGTCTGTCTGTCCGTTTATGTTGACGATAACGGTGAATCAATTCGGAAAAAGACGCTTTTGGGGAGATTAAATGGTTTACGCTGTACTCAGCGTAAACCATAAGAGATATATCAAATTAATGTACTATATAATTGTAGATCTTAAAAAGCCCTACAATAAAGTCAGCGATAGCATATGTCTATTTTCTAAGGATCACCCACAATAAGCATTTTTGAGGCAGCAAAATTCGCGCGTACGCTCGACTGAGAGCATTCTGTAGTCCAAGCGACCGGAGCCACGGGCACAGCTAGTAAAATATAAAACCTGATTTCATTTGTTAAATAACGTGCGAATACGCTGGTAAAAGTTATTTCTTAAATTTAATATGTACTTTAGTTATGAAACCGCTGTGTAAGTTGAAGCACAAACAGCCGTACGCGGCGCAGCGCCCTTGCGTAATTACAAATTAGTGCGGGGAACACTTCGCAGCGTGTTGTCAAAAGTGCAGCGTTCTGTGACTGGGACAGCCAATGTATGCAGCAATGAGACATGCACGCAAACTTATTTTAATTTTGAAAGAAAAGAAAAAAGGTCTCTTACAGAACCTGTGTAACTGAGTGGCGTGCATGTGTGTACGATACAGTGTAATGAGTGTGTGTTGATAGCTAGTGAATGTAGAGTCGTTGTATCCCACGAGCCGCTGCTTGGCTCAAGGACTCCATGCCGAAGGATCGGACCTACTCGTCGCGTCTCACCACATGTTTGGCGTCTTTGCTATGATTTTGGAGTTTCTCTCTTCATTACTAGAAAACATTTACAGTTATGTATGAATTTATATTTCAAATTAAATAATATACATATATCTGTACCATACTAATTAGGTATTAAGTTATGATCAATTGTTATCAAAAATAATAGTCGTATGAAGAGTACATAGATTCTGCACTGAAATAAATGGTTTTTGAAATCATACTATTGACTATTGACATACTACTACTGAACGCTTTGAAAAAAGCCTTCCCATCTTTACAGAATTCTGTAGAGATAATCTTATAATATTCAGAGTTATATTGTTGTGTTGTACCTGCTATTTTCAGCATTCGCAATTTTTTATTAATAATTTGTTGGTTTTTTCAGCTAAACGATTGCTGATAAAGATGATGTCATTCATGTTGACGTCGTCTTTTATATTTGACCCGATGATTTTGCACTGAGACGTATTGAAGGAAGGAGGCAAATAGTTAAAACAAAATTATTTTAATAAACTCTAGAAACCGCGATAACTTCTGGAAAGTCTGGAGGCCGTTTTTGTGTTCTATATCGCGATCTAAACCGCGGTCGCAATCGCGACCTTAAGCATCCAAGACATCAATCGACGTCCTTTAAAGTGTCAATGAAAAAAAAAGTTATTTAATTAAATTGGTTCCTTGTTACATAATTTCGGGTAAACCTCATACATCGGTTTGCGAGTGTTCGAACAACCTAATTAAAATATTTCGCTTACTTCATAAGGGAAAGGAGAGTTTAAGCGATAAGGTTGCAGTAATTTCGGTATACAAGTTCCGAACTCATAAATGTCCGAAATACAGCCAGCGGGGCAAAGCAACGGGGCGTTACGTAAAAATCACTGCGCGGAAGAAAATAATTAGGGGTTTGTTAATTATTAAAAAATTAATATGTGGCTGGCTTGGGGGTTAATATATTTTACAAAGGTCTAATTACATTTAACATGCAGTTTTTGTATTTCTATAAACACTAACCTTTGCCGGTGGTTTCGCTCAGGTTCAGGAATTTTCTAATGCCTGTCTGGATAGCTACCATCATCAAGTTGAAAACTTGTCGCCAAGCTCACACAAGTTTGAAGCAATGATGGCTCAGTGGTAGCGTGTAGGACTTCGCGTCGATTGACGTGAGTTCGAATCCCTGCAATGAACCTTAGCCTTTGGTGAAGGAAAACATCGTGAGGAAACCATAGCATGATGGTAGGGCTTTTTCTGATGCCCGCCTGACTAGCTACCACCCTGAAGTTGAAAATCTGTCGCCAAACACCAATAGGTGTGTTCCGGCAGCTGCACTTGAGAGCCAGTCTTCCATTAGGTTTAGCATGTTACCATCTTGGGCCCCATCGTCGCATAACATCAGGTGAGATTGTGGTCACTACGCCAAACGATAAAAAAAAGTGTGTTCCGGCAGCTGCATTAAGAGCCTACAGCTAATATGAGGTGAGACTGAGGCCAAATACTAAAGCTATAAATAATTAAAAAAAAAACTATCGTTAGTACTCTTTATATGTATTGTTTTAATATAGCAACGGCCCGCGACTTCGTTCGCGCTAATTACAATATACAAATTAAAACAAGATATATTGCTATGTGACTCATGTAGAACATAGCTCTCTATTAGTGAATGAATTTTCTGAATTAGTTCAGTCGTACAGTAGGAGGATGTTACGAATGTTATATTTTAAACATTCGCGAATGCGGATGTGTACGTTTGAAATGTGAATATGTGAATGCGAATAGTCAGAAAAGGCATAAAAAAATTAGTTTGGACTTAATTCAAATTTTTATTAAGTTTAAGTTACAATCAAATTAAATGTATAATTATTAGTATAAATTAATAATTAGTATAAATGTTAGTAAATAAATTTTAAAAGTGGTTAGTTATATTTTAGTAATGCCTAGTAACTTGGCTGTCTTTTTCTCATGAGGCTATTTTTCAGTAGTTTATATATTGTTACGCTCAGCGAAGCGATGTTCCTGCGCACTAAAAATGATAAAGAATTTTCAGAGAATAAATACTGTTGACAAATGGCAAATATATGCCTAAAATGTATCTGATAAGTTACTAAATGTAAAACAAAAAGATTTATGATTTACTCTGTTCCCGCAATTTTTTTCGGTGACGAATCTGAAGTGGCGAGTTGAAAGAAACAGATTGCCCATATATTTAATTAAAAGTGTGTTAATTAGTTATTTCAATATACATTTCGTTTGTAAAACTAGCTTTGAAACTTTGAAAAGCACGTCAAAAGGTTTTACGAGTATAAAGAAAAGTACTTTCCTTTCTTTCAATCAGTTTGTTTTTCCTGTTCTAAACAACTTGATACATCAATATTTTTATCAAAAAAAGTTGGCAACCCTATTCTGAGCGTTGTTTTAGTTTACGATTGGAAGTTTAAGCACATAAATTACGTAATTATAAGGTATATGATCACGTAACACGTAACTTGTGATTGAACGGGTGTTATACAGTCGCGCTGTTAATTTACTCATCGGGTAACACGAGGACGTGTTAATCAGAAACCTATGAATATTAATGATATTGAGAAGTGAATGATACGATAAGGCAATTGTCGAAATTTCAATGAAAATTTTGCCTATACTATTTTCTTATGTTTAATCTTCGTAGAGTTTCTGGTTTTGTGGTAAAAACGGGAAATGCACAATAGAAAAATATATCTATTATCTCAATAGAATATATCTGGTTCCTGTTCATCGTGCATAATTTTAACGAGCACTTGATGTAATAACTTTTTTATAAAAGAAATACAGCAAATTTCGTAAGCGGTTGGATATAGACGTCCGCTCTGTACAACGACTTAATGCGTAATGACGCCCGGTTATGATTAATACACACGTGTAGAGTTTTTTAATACGTTTACAACCGAAACATTTCAACCTACCTTCAAAATGATATAACCATAATTCACAAGTTCCTACTTGAGGCTTGATGAACATATATATTAAAAGTACTTGTGTTCGGCTCGAAGAAGCCTTAAAAATTTGGCGGTGCGGGATGCTGGAAAATATGGAACTTACTGTGTTAATGGCGACTCGTGGCGGACGCGATTTTTCCTCGACGATAGTTCAAATTTATAAAACACTGGCCAAGCCAGATTCATTAGTGAATGTATTTTCGACGGCGGTGTAGTTCAACGGGCGTGTATATTACTCGAGCGCGTGGTGATGTCCTTTTTTTTCGATCTAACTAAACTGATAGCCATTAGGGCCCTGATGCCTCGGACGGCTTATACAGCTTCACCGGGCTTGGCGGCGATGTCTGCATGGTGATGCGTCCACGTTGCAAAGCGGTCTGTCTTGCAAGCAGGGAGTAGAAAAGGGAAATGGTTGTGTTAGGATTGTTTTGCGGGAAACGATTAAAAAACCCAATAATTAACACGCGCCAACAAATGTTGAAAAACGTATGTTTATCTGTGACGATTGCAATTATTGACATAATATATTTACTTCGTATAAAGTCAATGATTTAAGTAATGTTTGTCAATATTTGATTTGAAATTGAACCGATAAAAAGCTATGTAAATAATTTTGTTACATAGTAGACCGAAACGTTTTAAGAGAAACGACAATCATTTTTAATTTGTAACGTTTAAAATTTAACAATGTCAATAAAACTGAAGGTGCAATCTAGCCAGTAGCGAGCGCACCGTAAAAATTAACAATTAAAAACATTTTACAACCGTTTGTGTAGTTTTAGCGTGTAATTTGGATTAACAATGTTTTACGGAAGCTTTATAACATTTCGGGAAGAAATACTATTGATCGTTATGCATATCCAGCCAACGTGTTCTCTCTTTCCTAAGATATTGGGTCCTTTAAACGAGATGTGAAGCGGTATTTCAGCAGGCCAGTATGACATCGACGACTGCTGATGAAATTTGTGTCACCGACGGTCGCCATTATTTATTGATTGTACCGTACATACCAACAGGTTCTGCAAAGTCAATTTTCCGAATTAGTTAAAGAAAAGCATTACATAAATTATGCTCATAGAGTTCACCAAAATTGTTTTTGTTTATACCACACGTCTTGATATAGAGACGTCTCTTAAATGCTACTGTCGACAAAAACGGTGACAGACTTGGAAGTTTGCAACTGTTATAAGTTTGTGTGTATTTTTTTATATATTAGCACGGCTAAAGGCACTGTGACTTATGATAGCAACAATACAATACTATGGCAATGATGGCTCAGTGGTAGCGTGTACGACTTCGCATCGATTGACGTGAGTTCGAATCCCTGCAATGAGCCTGAGCTTTCGGTGAAGGATAACATCGTGAGGAAACCAGAGCATGGTGGTAGGGCATTTCCTAATACCCGCCTGGCTAGCTACCACCCTTAAGTTGATAATCTCTCGCCAAGCACCAATAGGTGTGTTCCGCCAGCTGCACTTGACAGCCAGTCTTCCACGAGGTTTAGCGTGCTATCATCATGGGCCACATCGTCACTTAATATCAGATGAGATTGTGGCGACTAAGCCAAACTTACAATTATAAAAAAAAAACAACCATATACTACACGGGTGCGATGACGTCACGGTAGTGTTTCTCGAATAAATTTAACAGGTGTGAAACTGTAGGGTACTGAAGCAGCTAGTGTACGTATTAAGGAGTCTTTTTACTAGAAACTTCCACGTACGAAGTGAATTACAGTAACCTACATTGTTACGTGTAGCTGTCTTATTTAATTGTGCGAGGCATTAATATTCATAGCTTTATAATGAATATTTTACCTTATAATCTCTTAGGGAGCGTCCATTAATTACGTGAGGCGGTTTTGGCAATTTGGCAAACCCCCTTCTCTTGATGAGACTTTTGTGAGATTTGGTTCGACACGTCAAGCAATCTGGCAAGCTTTAAGCGAGTACGGGTAGTAAGAACAACGATTGACTACACAGATGCGTAGATGGCGGCTCGGTGAAGATTTTATGGAACTTATTATTATTATTATGATGTTAAGTGACCATATGGCCCAAGACGGTGACACGCTAAACCTAGGTGGAAAAGTGTCTCTCAAGTGCAGCTGCTGGAACACACCTATAGGTGCTTTGCGACAGATTTTCAACTTGATAGTCGTAGCTACCAGGCAGGCATTAGAAAATACCACTACGCTATGGTTTCATCACGATGGTTTCCTTCACCGCAAGCTCAGGCTTATTACAAAGATTCGAACTCACGTCGATTGACGGACACAAGCTACCACTGAGTCATCATTGCTTTGATTTTTTAACACGGGTGAAACCGTGGAGCACAGCTAGTATAGGATAAAATAGTAATTTTGATACGTGTGTTTAGGCAGCTAGAATATTAAATAGAAAACCCTATGTCGGAAAAAAAAGTAAGATTATCATTATACCCACAAATCCAATGAATATGTAATGATAATGACTTCGTCAATATCCTCTGTTATTAATGACGTTAATAACTAACCACAAAATGGTCTTCCACTAATATAAGCTATTCATTCTAGTATTTACCATATACTAACGCAGCGAAAAAACGAATATCAAATATCATTACCATTCTGAAAGAGATGGTAAACAATAAAATTTTATATACTCCTTTTCTGTGGGACGGTACTATCCGTCGATGTTAAGTAGGCACTTGTATGCGTAACCTATAATATACTTAAATGCAATGTGATTAAGGTATGGACACATTGACGTGCAGTTTATTTCAGACGAATATTTAAATAGTCTATTTACCGTGATTCGTTTTGATGTGTAACATCTTTCCTCTCGGTTGCTGGATATTTCTGTGGGAGTGATTTTGGAAAAGGGACGGAAATGTGTTACAGGAAGCCGGGGAAGCGCGCGCTATTTGATTTGACCAATGAACGCGCGCGGTGGCGGTGAGTTGGCTGTGAGATGGTGTCAACCCATTTTGCGTGAGGTTGGTACTATGACGTACTGTCGGCCAACATAGTTTGCAAGCCAGGTAGAGCTTTGAAAGCAGTAAAGGCTCCAGGGCCCCTAAGGCTAACTGTATAGTCAGTTCGAAAAAAAAAAACAACATTGTGTGTTTGACGAGAAAGAAGAGAAAGGGAAATAGAGAAGAAGAACGCATCAGTTGTGTACTCATATACAGTTATACAGTGTTGTGTATAATGTGAGGTTATATTTATATGTGTAAACATATATTAAAATTATTCTTTACGATTAAGTGTCTGACAAAGTTTATCATTCTTAAAAAGATGCGAGTAAGTAATATGGAATTATTTTAGTTATCACAAGTCTTATTGTCACCGCTCTTCCCCAAACTGAACTAGAATAATTATTTTTGATAAACAAATTGTTACTGCATTACTTACTCTTTGTGTTAATTAAATAAAATGTTCATTAAAGATATAATTATTCGATAAAAATATTTTCAATCATACCCGATTCACATATATTTCATCTCAATTTCATAGTAGGATAACATGTCAGATGTTACACATAATATGCGACTACTGTAACGCTCGCTTACTTGACTACTGAATTGGTATTTACGTCCAGGTTCACGCTTTGATGCGAATTATCCAAATTATCGTATTATTAGCGCCGCACGGTTTCACGTGCAGTTCACTCAGAGTGAATGTTCGGATCGCAAATCTAGTATGTAGTACATATATATATCGGTGGTACTTTGAATATGTGACAATAGTATGAAATCAGCTTTACCATGACTACGCAGAACTTCATTTCTAACTCACAGCGGACTTCTTATAAAAGTTATAAATTCCACGATACCCTCGAAGGAGTGTTTTCTTTCGACACCCATTTTTTTGTTGAAATTCAAATCACCAAGTCATAAAACAAGATGAACTGAATAAAATACGAGACTAGGTGAGTATATTTGAAGAATTTTTATCGACTCTAGTGAATTCAAAATTTTTAGGTCACACCGAAGTAGGTGAACGAGATGAAAATAATAATAGTTTTTATATAAGTATAGTACATTGGCTTTCATCGTGAACATCGACACCGTCCTTGTGGAATTATGGAGTCACAGATAAAAAATGCGTTTATTATTTTCGACCTTCAGCCAGTGTCATAATATATCATGGAAATGAATGTGTAGTTTTTAATTCGTGTACTTGCTGCTTTCATTATTTGTAAATCTTCTAGGTTGAGCGATTTTACCGTCTTAGGTCATATCATCACTTAAAATCAAGTGAGATTAAGCTCACACTCCAAAAGCAGCAGTTATGGCTCAGTGGTAGCGTGTACGGAGAGCACGTCGATCGACGTGATTTAAATCCTAAGAGAGCCTGAGCTTTTGGTGAAGGAAAACATCGTGATGAAACCACGGCATGCTGGTTGGGATTTTTCTAATGCCTGTCTGAAAAGTAACCACCCTCAAGTTAAAAATCTGTTGCCAAGCACCTATAGGTGTGTTCCGGCAGCTGCACTTGAGAGCTAGTCCTCCAACTAGGCTTAGCCAGTAAAAAATTAAAAAAAAACTTTCTATAATTAAGTATAATATCTGGGTGACTGAGCTTCACTTGCAAACATAATTTATTTATCTAAACTTGGTAAGTAACACATTATCTACATACAAAATTTGTTTGTTAATTTGATTTGATTTCAATTATTCATATTACATACTTATACATTATAATATTTTTTGATGATATTTCATACAAAATTGTAATATCCTTAATACATTTTATTTTGTTGTTATTGCTAACTAGCGCTTCCTGCGGTTCCGCTCGCTTAACTACATAATGCTTTTTGTAGAACGCACGCGCGAATTTTGCTTCTCCAAAAATGCTTATTGTGAGTGATCCTTAAAAATAGACTTTTTTATCGTTAAAGGATAGGTGTAGTGGCCACAATTGCACCTGATGTTAAGTGACGATTTGGCCCAAGATGATGACACGCTATACCTAGTGAAAGACTGGCTCTCAAGTGCAGCTGCCGGAACATACCTATTGGTACTTAGCGACAGATTTTCAACTGGTGGTAGCTAACCAGGCGGTTATTAGCAAAAGCTCTACCACCGTGCTATGGTTTCCTCCCGATCTTTTTCTTCACCACATGCTCAGGCTCATTGCAGGAAGTCGAACTCGTACACGCTACCACTAAGCCATCATTGTTTCAAATTATATTTGTTCGCTGACTTTTTTGTAGATCTTTTTAGACCTACATTTATGTAGTACATTAATTTTATATATCTCTCATGGCTTACTCAGCGTTAGCAATTTGATCGCCCCAAACGCGTCTTTTTCCCGAATTGATTTATCATTATCGTCACCGCTTATTTCGTATTTTACTTTACGTAGCAAAATATAACATATCTATGAATTAAAGAAAAACCACGTAAATCAAATTTGTGGTTTTTGCGTGCAACGAACCTTAACGGACAGACAGACAGAGAGACTTTGAGTATAATATTATATAAGTAATAATTTTCGCTACGATGTTGTATTGCTAGATTACAAATATATTTTGATATTATCGTAAATGTAGTGGGCGCCTGTAATAGGTTCGTATATCTGAGTTAGATTTAATATAAAAATTATACAATAAGTAATGTGCAATATGCATTTATTAAATAATATAAAAAAAGAATTGCTAATTTAATTTGAGACCAATTGCAATTGGCCTTCAGTTCAATTAATCGGTTATAAAAGACATATCCGAATTAAAATAATACAGAACCGATTTTTAACTATTTTCTTTTAATTTTCAGTCTTTGTGGTTAAAAATAAACCTGTATTTAGAATAAAATTGGAACAACCAACAGGAAAATGTAATAGGTATGAAGGAAATGGAAATCGTTGTTTCGCATATGTAACCACTTAAAGAGCTAGTTACGGAGGGCGCTCACTCTCATGCCAAATTTTTCCACGATTCAATTTTATACTTTGCAATTTTCATTTAATTTTACATTGGCAACCCTTAAATCCAATTTGTTTTTAATTATAATTTGGCTGTAACGAGCAATATTCCAGCCGAAAGAAATCCAACCTTTTTACTTCGCCAAGTTTTAATAGATGCAAACGATATTACAATATTTTTTGAAACGAATATATTATAAACCATCTTTCCACCAGCGGTCTCACTCAAGTAGATTATAAGATTTGTAATTTTTTTTATTATAATCAAATTTATATATTTATAAATATGAACCGAGAAATATTATTTTCAATATAAAAATTCCATAATAACACACTAAAGGGTTAATAAAAAAAGAATCGCTGAAATATTGGTCTTATTAATTGTGTCGATGACTTGTACCAAGTTTCAAATACATATAACTTGAAAAATATTATTTTTATACAAAATGTACAACCCCTTTTATCCATTAATAGTTGAATTTTGAGAAGTCCCTTGCTATCGATATGATGCACATATCTCTAAATTACAAATTTATATGTTTAGTACTTTGTTTTGAGCGATTATGAGTAATTCAGGACAAAACATTTTTATATGGATAAAGTGGAACAGCGATGGATTACTGATGTCTCGATGGTCTTTGTTGTTTTTCAATTGTACTGTGTTTAACATTATGCTGTATGCGGTTCGTAAAGAATTTTAAGCCACATCATTTGACCCAACATCTGTGTGAATTAAAAAACCGCGACATTGTCGATTCAAATAAAAAAAAAACAAACATTGTTGAAATTTTATCTTGAATTATCTTTATAATACGATATGATACAAAGGATTATATGCTTAACTTCGATGTTCTAAGATAAATATTTATGATCCTCCTTCGATCCGAGTGGCCTCCTGCCTCAACGTCCATCTGCAGGGTGACCATAATGAACGTGAAATATTTTTTATTAAATTTATTTGACTAGTTCATTTATTAATTATAGCGGTCGAGCTTCAGTCGGTGTCTTGCAAAAACAATAAAATACACCTATCCATTTTTTTTAAATCCTACCACTGCTTATTGACTACACTGCACCTGATGGTGAGCACAGTGCAATCCAATAACATCGGCGACTACCCTTGGACTCACAATCCATCGATAGTCGTAGTTGTGATGCCGGCCTGCTCACATGCCTCTTCACGTTATGTTTCAAGGACTCCATGTTGTAGGAAGGAAGGAACACACTGGTCAGCAGACAGTTCCACAGCTTCACAGTACGGGAAAGATAAGAGAGGTAGAACACAGAGCAATTTCTTTGGAGATTTCTCTCTACTTGGGGCAGCCCGACTGTTGGAATATTGCCACCCTATAGAAGATCGCAGCCAAATGACCTAGTGTTGTGTTTCTATGGTGAGTAGGGTTTCCAGAGTTCCTTGGAGTAGGGGGGTTCAAGGTTGGCAACGCGCTTGTGATACCTATGGTATTGCAGGCATTCATAGGCTACGGTAGCCGCTTACAATCAGGCGGGCCATATGCTTGTTTACCATCTTTGTAGTATAAAAAAAAGATAAGACGTAGCCAATTTCATTTTTCATGCCGTGTTGGAGGTTACCGTAAAGCTGTGGCTCCAGAGCCTGGCGCCTGTATTTCAGTTATGAAAGGAAGAAGAAGGAATTGGGTTTAATAACATTTTAGAATACTCGCCAAGTTAGAGACGGTAGAACACGCTCAACAAGGCAATGTATCTGTGCAGCTGAAGCGGTTCGATGAACTTAGTAACGTCTGTATCATTTACAATACGGACAGCCCGTCTATACAACCTGTCTAGGGCTTCGAGGAGGTATTTTGCGGATCCGTCCCAAAGGTGCAAATGGTATTAAAAATTAAATTGTTAATTTAAAATAATAATAATATTGTAATTAATACGAAGAAGTCACAAGCGGTCACTAGTATAGAAGAACCAAAAAACAAAATACATGAATGACACACGCGAATGACAACGCAAATAAGTTACAAAAAAATATCGTGTTATGGGTTCTACAAGGATAATGTATATAGTTGTAGACATTGTAGACATGTACCTACAAGAAGAGACAAGATAAATATATAGAGTCAATACTTGTTACATAAAGGCGGAATAAGCATCTAATAGACCTACACTTCTTAACCCTTCATGATATTCATGCATCATATATCTAAATTAGTCTGTAAGATTTTAAATCAGTCGATAAGAACTAACAATTTTATGAACAAAAATTTTAGTGGTTTCAACTGTAATTAGGGCTTAATAATGCTAGTTTCATTCGAAAAGGTTAATTTCTTTTTTATAGATTTGCCGTAGTGGCCACAATCTCACCTGATATTAAGTGACGATGTGGCCCAAGATGGTAACACGCTAAACCTAGTGGAAGACTGGCTCTCAAGTGCAGCTGCCGGAACACACCTATTGGTGCTTGGCGGCAGATTTTCTACTTGAGGGTGGTAGCTAGCCAGGCGGGCATTAGAAAATGCCCTACCACCATGCTATGGTTTCCTCACGATGTTTTCCATCACCGAAAGCTCAGGATCATTGTAGGGATTCGAACTCACGTTAATCGACGCGAAGTCGTACACTCTACCACTGCGCCATCATCGCTTCAAATGTAATCAAACTATGATACTAACATCTTCAATATAAATGGTTTGTTAAAATTGAATCATTGTCATCCTAAATAAGCCTATATCTGAGTTATATTCTCACGCATAAAACTAAATAGTCTGAATTCGTTACATACGCTATATTATAATATTTGGAAATCTTGCATCAAATACACCAATCGTGAACTAACCGTAGTTTTTAACCGTACCTTAACTTATATAAATATTATTTATCCAATTACATTTCTAAACTCTATTTTATGTATACATAGTATTATCGTAGATATTGGAAGACTCGTGATTATGGCTTAGTTCATCATCTTATCTATGTTCTTAAATTATTTATTTTTATTATATGAAGCGAGAAAATGTACATAATATGTAAGCGCTGGTCCCAATTTTCTTTGCCTTTTCTTTTTTCCTTATCACCAATGACAAACGCGGACTGACACTAATCATATATTATTTCTCTAAGGTGTTTTTTGTAACAACTTCATATCTCTCTTAATTCTTCAACAACATTAATGATTCAAACATCATTTTAAAGTTTATGTTTACGCCGGTCTTTCAATGAAGATTACAATGAGACGAATTGTGCTTCGTGATAGGTTTTTTTCTTCGAACTGACTATACTGTTAGCCATTAAGGCCCTGAAGCCTCAAACGGCTTTTACAGCTTCACCCGGGCTTGGATTGGTAAGTTGTAATCACTTTTATTGCCGTAATTAATAAAATACAAATATATGGAATTCTTAGAGATAGTACACGCACGTCCCACGACGCAATGCTTAATGCCCCCTCCAACACCTCCCTCACTCGGTGACGTCGTAGCGCGGGGGGGGACCCGCAACTACTTAACAGTTTATTTTCCCCACTACTGACGTTATATTTGAACGTTTTCTTAAAAAAAAAAAGATTTTTTATATGTTCATCGAACACACAGGAGGCGGCATCTATTAACAATTCGTTTAATTAACATGACTAGATTGAGTTAGATTGTTTTACCTTTTATGATATGTGAAATATTCGAACGGGTCAGCTCGTTCCATTTCATTTTTTTCCTCTTTTAGGGACATTGTATTCATTTCGCTGAATAAGGGATAAAAATACATTATTAGCAAATCGTTTTCAATTTTTTTTGAGGTAAGATCAGCAATCGTGCACCATATCGTTTTTCCCAATCGTAAAGTATTATACCTTTTTTAACGTGGAGAAACCCGTCATGGGTACACACCCGTCCGGTGGGATGAGTGGTTATGTAAGACTCCTACTCACTAAAACTCCACGGTGTACCATCCGCCCCCCGGGACCGCTGGTAGCAAACTACCTCATCGCCCCGGCGGCGGTGTTTAATAGGAGACAGTTCGGTACAACCCTGTTTAGTCAGATCGCGACTTAATTGCATATGTGCAACAGTCCGAGCCGAGGTTCGGCCACTTTGGCACCCTCGGATGTTGTTGCTAAGCTTTCGTGGCTGAGTGCCTTAAGCGCTCGCCCCCAAGCCCGGTAAAGCTGTAAAAGCCGTAAAGGCTCCAGGGCCCCTAAGGCTAACAGTATAGTCAGTGCGAAAAAAAAAAGAAAGTACAACCCTAACTATATCACCCGTCAACCGAAAGTATTATACCTACGTCATCAGGATGCAAGGGTGTTTACTATCCACCAAATCAATAACGATTTTGCTTGTATTTTAATTACAACGTAATATTAGACAAACATGAGCGTATAACTCGTTTGATCTAAATGGTGAAGAAATTATAAACCGTGTAGGGTATACAAATTCGTTATTTCTCATTCATTATAAAAATCGAGGAAGAATACGGCGTTTGGTATAACTCTTAAAGAATATGTGCCGTTACATGGCAGCCAAACCCCTGTTATTTGTATAGACCTCAAGTTGTTATTAGGTTATGTACACACAACTACATGAGAGGAAACGCGGTCTGCGACAATGACATTTGAAGAATAGGTTTTAAAAGAAATCTATTGTTATTTCGTTTTTACACAATTACATTTTGTTTTGATAAACTATTAGACAACAAAAATAAGTCTGTGTGCGTGCGTGCATTAGAAGCTATAATTCTTTGAATAGTCGCGTTTGATGTTATGTGACTCATAATAACATTGAGTGTGACAATTATCATCGCAATAAAACAAGAGGTTTATAAAATAACTTAATAGTATAGACTTTTTGTTAGGATGTAATTGCCTTTCTTTACAATTCACTCTATTATTTATGTCTTATATCAAAAAAGTAATATTTTCTATATCGTGCATACAAACTTTAATTACTGTATTTTGAAAATTGTTCATTATCCCTCGGGCAGAGTCCCTCTAGACTTTCTAGAATATATAATATCAGATACGGTATTATTAACTCTGTTATTGATACACATCTAAATCTAGTTGCCAGAGGGATCGGCACAATTAATATATGAGTTTCACAGCGTAACGGTTAAAGTGAATCTAAACATATAAAAAACCAAATATGAATAATAGACAGCGCGGGTTATCGTATTATAATTCAAGTAGGCTTCAAATAGAGGATTTACAAATAAGTCATAGGTATGATAAGTCATAGGTCAAAAAATAAATAAGGTTAAATTTTGATTTACGTATTTAAAATGTTTATAAGATTTACGTGACTAAAGTGAACTTTTAGACTAACGTGGCAAACAAGCATACGGCTAGTTTGATCGTAAGCGGCTTCCGTAGCCTTTAGACGTTTGTAATATCACAGATATCAAATATCGCGTTCCCGACCATAAAGTCTCCAACCCCAAAGAGCTCTGGAAACCCTAATAACCGCAAGTTCCACCAGTGGAACTGCCTCAAGTAGAGAAAAATCTTCAAAAACATTTCTCTTTGCCCTACCTAATCCTTACCCCAATAATTTATTATGGAAGATCATATACAACTGTCACCTGAACTAAGTGTAACCTGTGTCTCAGATGACAGTGTCTTTGTCTAAGTATCTGATATGGGTTCTATCTGATTGTGCGGCTGAAACAGTTTTATTGAAGTCGGCCTAGGAACTGCAATTGATCTTTAAAACTAACTGAATTTTGTAACTGCTCTCATATACTGTACTAGAACTACATAGAACTATGAACAGAACATTAACTGAAATGGTTAATATCTGAAGTTGTTAACCTGAAGTAGTTTCTAGTCACCGACTGAACAACCGTTCAACGGATGCAACCATCCGGTCAACATATGTAACCATTCGGTCAACTGAACCACCCCATTCGGTCAACTTAACTATTCGGTCAACTGATGTAACCATCCGGTCAACTAATGTAACAATCCGGTTAACCGAACCATCCGGTCAACAGATGTAAACAGCCGGTTAACTGATATAACCATCCGGTTAACTGATGTACCCATCCGGTTAACTGATGTAAACAGCCGGTTAATTGGTGTAACCATCCGGTTAACTGATGTAAACAGCCGGTTAATTGATGTAACCATCCGGTTAACTGTAGTAACCATCCGGTCAACTGGTATAACCATCTGGCCTACTGAACTATTGGGTTAAATTAATGAATTAAATAAACAAAATTGTTTAGTTTTTTGTTGTATCCAAGTAAAACTACTATATCCATAAAACTCTGTGATCAAGATTCGTATATTATAACAGAGAGCATACATTTATCTTAGCTTGCGTCCGGCCATTATTAATAAACTAATGACCAACTTGCATCGATATTTCAAATGTGAAATTTGATATTATTAATAATGATAATTGAAGTCGAGTTTTATTTGATTTATTAATTCTGTTTACCCCGCCTAGACTTTCACGAAGTAGGTAATAATTTGCAAAAACCTGTGCAACATCTGATTGTAAGTACGGCTTTACTAAAATAACTGCGACCATTCAATATGAGACAACACAATCACGCCAACCTGCCAAACTGTATCTTCACGTTTCATTTGAACATTTTGAAACTTGTATTATATGAAGGAAGGAAATTTCATTATTTGGGGGACGATTGCACAGCTTAAAAGTTTTATCGTTAAAACGAAATAAACGTAAGGCTATTAAATTAACACGTAGACACGCGATATCAACAGATTCATCTCGACTAAGCAGTCGAATGTTTAGAGAAACAATTGGAAACTATCGATATGTGTGAATAAATTAAACAGTTCGTTAATGACTCGTTCTCGATTATCGCTTCTTCAGAGGGTTTGATAATACTATATATACTTATTAAGCATATTGGGTTTATATCTGATAAAATTTCTAAACACGTTTACGACGTACCTTTACGCAAATAGTTGGCAAAGTTTTAGAACAAAATGAGGTAACCAAGCTTCAGGATTTCTTGGTTTGTCCAACCATACAGAAAATCTGTAATAGTTTGTAGAGAATCCCATATGTAATAATAATAACTGTCTAAGCCATGCGAATATTTCGCAAAATAAAGAATGTTAATGTTGTTTTATCAGTAACGGGGAATATAAGCTATAAAATGATGTTTGAATCATAAGTTTTGATCAAAAATTATCGGAGATATGGCGTTACCAGAAAAAACATCTTTGAGAAATCTATACTAATATAATACAGCTGACTTGTTTTTTTGTTTGATTGTTAGTTTAAGCGTACTAATCTCTTGATTCAAAAAATTGTATATGATAGCCAGATTCATGAGGAATAATATAGGCTATATAATTCCACGATACGATCCTAAGGGGCGGAGCTGTAACTACGAACGTCAATAAATTTGACAAGCTATAGGGAAGTTTTTTTTATCGTTATTGGTTTGGCGTAGTGGCCACAATCTCACCTGATGTTAAGTGAAGAAGTGGCTCAAGATGAGATGATAACACGCTAAACCTAGTGGAAGACTGGCTTTCAAGTGCAGCTGTCGGAACACACCTATTGGTGCATGGCGACAGATTTTCAACTTTAGGGTGGTAGCTAGCCAGGCGGGCATTAGGAAATGCCCTACAACAATACTATTGTTTCCTCACGATTTACTATTGTTCCTTCACCGAAAGCTCAGGCTCATTGCAGGGATTCGAACTCACGTCAATAGACATTGCTTCAAGTACAGGAAGTTGAACAATGATAGGGCTATACGGGCGCGTTGGCGGAGGCGCTGTAGGGAGTTTGTTAAATAACTAAACACGGGCAAAACCGTGGGGCACAACTAGTAATATAAGTTATAATTAATATGCAGACACAATTTCATACACGGCCATTTAATTCCAAATTAAACATAGCTTGTATAATGGAAACTAAACAGTTAGATTAGTTATTTATATTTGGTTATATCAAAGAAGTACATATGTACACACAATTTTGCATTGATATGGAGTTCTGAATGAAATGTTTGGTAACATTAGTCGACCGGAAAGCGGGCACCCATTTCACAAGGATCACTTGTTAGATCCCACACAGGGATGTTATGAAGGATTTATTTGAGAAATGGTTCGAAGGACAACGCGTTACGTCGGATCTTTTGGATAGGTAGGATTTAAGTATACCACTTTTTGAATTCTGACGCCGTACATTTTATTACATAGATTGAGGTTTATTTAGAAAATTATTTAGACGTATTACATAATGCGGAGTTGTGGAAGAGTGGTCTCGAAAGAAACCATGTCACGTCAAAAATCAGTCTGATGGTAAGCATATTACAGTCCATATACAACGACCACCACCGAGCGATCGCTGTTCGTCGCTGTCATGCCATCCTGCAAGTCTCCTGGCAGCTGGATATACACTGGCTGATCCCGAAAAGAGACAAACCAAAAGAGTGTCATTGTGACATGTTTACATATGCAATTTGGACACGACCCAGTCTGGTATAGATACCAACCCGCTTGATAATGGAGTTACACCGGCTGCACCCGGATCGCGACATGCTTAAGCGTGTCACTATGACGGGTGTTACAACTAGTGTATAGTATTCGGATTCTAGTCCGAAATTATGATGGTATATTGTAAATAGGCAGCGTGACTTCACTCAGGAACTGTGTTTATTGTAGTTGACTTATTAACTGAGGTCTTCACCTTCTGATAGCTCGAGCAAGAATGTCTTCAAGTCTGCTTCTAAGATGCGCGCGGTCATATAAAACACCTGTTGCTATCGCGCTCAGCCAATAGTTCGGGTCAATAGTACGAATACTAAGTCATTAGTATGGATTTCATGATCACATCGACACGATTCTTATTAAATAGTATCTTATTTAAGTCCTAGGCTACCTCTATGCAAAACTTTATTGCGATCACTAACAAACAGACATACATAGTTACTTTAATATTTATAATATTATAGTGAAAATGATTATAATTATTTATATATACTTTGTACTATAATGAAGTGGAAGAGTTTTTTGTTTGTTTGTTTATTTAAACACGTTAATCTCTGGAAGTTTTTGTGTATGATGGCCAGATTAATGAGGATAGGTATAGGCTATCAAGCATTAGGCTACACCTTTCAACTATTGTTTTTTGTTAAGTAAGTTGGAAGAAAGAGCGCACCCGAACTACTTTATCCGCGTGTGCTTGGGTAATGGTTAGTGATACGTACATACAATGTTTTACAAAAATATTACTCAAGAGTACATTAAAAAAAATCGCGATACCATATGCCTATCTCTTATACATAAGCCACAATTAAGGTATTTTGTAACAAAAATTTACTGAAAATTGAAAAGTGATTTATGAGCATTATTATTAGGCATGGCTTATTAATCCTTATGAACGAAAGTTGCTTCATAATTCACACAATTTTACGAAGATAAACTTTGCCTTTTATAGCATGTTATTTGGACGTATAGTTTGGGAGATAAGCGAAAATTAAAATAATTCAACACTCGGCTCGGGTCTATGGCTATAGATGTAGTGGCGTGAACGAGCTGTGTGAGTATGACGCACAACCCTGATCACCCGATAAAATTATTGTCTATACGGAAGTATTATAAATCATCAATCAGCGATTTCTTTTAAATTATACGCGAGTGAAACCGCGGGGCATAGTCTGTCTTCTATGTTGTTATTCAACATAACAGCAAAAGTTATTACAATTCTTACACGGACGGAATCAAGAGTACACGCTGATTCACCCATAAGAGAAGATAGCTACTTTTCTATGAATGAATAGTTTATGACGGTTTCATTGCAGTTGGTACGTAGAAAGTAATTCGTTCGTTACCTGCAGATGTAATATGTTCCGTTGAGATGTACCGTGATACGTGACCAGCAACTGCATTAGGTCGTCGAGTAGCATAGCGCAATAAGCTGCTTTCATCTACAAATTCTATCATAATAATACTTAAATAACCTTATTTGGTATCAATATAGCAAATGTATTTATCGTGGACTATATTTTTGTAGTTGATTAAAACAGCTGTTTATTTTTGTCTATAAGAAGGAGTAGTAGAAACGACAAGAGGAGAAGTAAGAAGAACTGTTGTTTCCTATTCATTAATTACTAGTTTTGCCCACGGTTTTGTTCATGTGGACTGAAGAATCATTGTTTATGAATATTTGAAGTAATGATGGCTCAGTGGTAGCGTGTACGGCGGGACGTCAGTTGCAACGTTAGAATAGTGGCACGGCTTTATAATGCTCACCAGGTTAGCTAATACCCTCAAGTTGAAAATCTGTCGCCAAGCACCAATTGGTGTGTTCCGGCTGCTTCAGTTCAAATCCAGTCCTCCCTAGGCTTAGTGTGCTATCATCTAGGGCCACATCGTCACTTAAAATTAGCATAACGATAAACCTATAACAATAAAAAGAATCCTGATAATTTTTGTCTTTTTGATAAAGACCAAATACCTAAGGAGTAAAACAAAAAAATCAGAATCTATCCAGTAGCTTTTACGTGATGCGCGCTCAACAAACCTCAATCCTTTTATCTATATAGTTTAAAAACAGAGACCATTAATATACAATAAGACTTAGCTATATTTGCTTTTGATTTTATTATAATACGATGGCGGCAAATAAGCCTGCGATCCACCTAATCATAAGCAGTCACCGCAGTCTATTGGATACCTGCGCATTACCAAAGGTGTTAAATGCGTGTTACCAATCCTTTAGGAACCTGTTCACTCTTTTCTTACAGATCCCCATGTTGCAGACTCCTATGAAAGTTTGAGGGAGAAAATCTACTAAAACCGCACATTCTACCACCGTTAAGTGCACGATGGCGAGTAGTGTGATGGTGAAAGGTAGACGGAGGCATAATGCCAAACAATGCCTCGGAACAGAAAATTATTTATGAATCCTCAATAGCGGCAAGGGCACAATCAGACTGGTATTTGGTATCTGGGATAGCAACCAACACATCCAGACCAGCTGAGATATTTTAATTTTATGCAGAATTTTAAAACTAGCTGGAAATTATATCATATAAAAATAATTGTAACATTATGTAATATAACATTATAATCAGGATGCAGGCTTAGTTACGTTTCGTCACCGATATTGCCGTTACCGATTTAAATGCCAAATCCAAAATATGCACCGTACCTTGATGTATTGTACCGAAACTTCGTAATACCGCGTACACCGTTTGTCGCGGAGCCGGTATTTGAGCACATGAGAGCTCGTTTCCGATTATAAAACTTGTAAAGGAATTTCAAAAGTAAATTTTGCTACCCTCCAAGTGAATGGTTTAAGTCAGAGCTACAATCATCGAGAAGATAGATATGAATTAAAATTTACCATCAAAATGTAATTGGGCAAGTTTTTCTGTACATTTATTTGGCATCTGAACGTGCTATTTTCCTCAGCGACCGGCAGAACTGTATTGACTCACGTATACTATCGATTTAAGCTTTGGACTCTATTAGAGTTCCGTATCGCATTGAAACTAGTTAAGAGAACTAAAATTCTTTGCTTGATTTTATGATCCTGAAATTGGACGTTTTTTATTTTACGAAACATCACGTCTTCTAATTTCAGCAAATAGTATATGTACGTGACATTTTTATAATTTTAATTGTGATTAATTTGCTATTTTATTTTTAATTTCAATTTGATTTCCACTATGAAGTTGACATTTAATTTCATGACAAATAATTTGACAGTTAAAAAGGAGTAATCACGCTGTCCAAGGAAACATTCCATAGTTTAATATTATAGCTGATATAAGCTTCTGAATTTCTTTGGTCATCCCGAAACGCAGATTACCGTGGCACCGTATGTGGTAGAATAGTTTTTTGCGTGTAAAATAAATATGTGTGGAAATATTAGTTTTTTAGATCTTTACTGAGGTTCTATATTATATAAAGGCTTTGTCCCGATTGACATATCGTCGCGAAGCCCAAATTACTAAGGTTATAACAGTGACATTTAAGGAGGGAATTTGTTTTATGGATCGTTTAAGAAGAGATTTCTCGAAATTCAACCCTATTTGAGTTTATGAAAATGGGTGCAAAAGCTTGTAAGGAAAATAATATTTTTCGGATCGGATTGATTTCTAACATGGTATAAATATTCTACTATATAAATAATTAAAAAAATACATCGCCTTTCTTTTAATAATCAACCGCTAAGAGTAGAACGAATTCAAGACAATACAAATGTTATAGTCTTCACGAGCAAAGCCGTGGGCGGAAAACTAATAATACATACAAATCCATTTTAATATTATCGCGAAAAAGGTTGGGGCATAGCTATATAAAAAATTATTCCGTAAACAAGGAAATTTAAAAGGTGTTCTTATAGACTGGTTTTTTAAAACCAAAATTACATAGAACAAGAGTAACTACTATCACTTAAAATTCACACCATAAAAACAATTATTCTCTAGTTTTAATTTGTATTAAAAAGGTGTCAACAATTAAATAAATATATTATCAGGAACCAGAAATAGTTATAAAAAATAACCTCTTGGCATTTATTTTTCTGTTTCAAGTCATATTACTCGCTGTCGTGCAAACTTTTGTAACTTCACCTGAACGATGGGAGTATTGATTTATTTTCGTTTTTTTTTCCTTAGCCCTCACAATGTGGGTCGTCAGTCTTCCGCGCTGCCTCGTATTTGGTGGTGCGAGGGCTTCGTATAGTTTTTTATGGACTGTAAGTTTTTCTTTTTTATTTTACTTTAGGGCCAATTTGTGTGTTAAACTTTTCTACATAAATCTCAATCAGAGAACATCTTTTGGTAAAATTGATTTAATCTTTATTTGTATTTCTGTACACGTAGCATTGTAATAATATGGTCGCATATATTTTTTCATAGTAACAAAGCAAAGTTGCTACAATGTACCTGATGCTAAGCACAATACAATCCAAAAATAGCCACATAGACCAAGAGATCGACGATCCGGCTTGTAAGTTTCTCCACCAGCTGGATATACATTACTGATCCCGGAACGCGACACATCTAAGCGTGCTACTATAATGGGATATACACATGGAGTATTACGGTCGTAGTCCCGTCGGATACAATTCTCGTATCTTATCACCCAGCAAATTGTAGCGGTTATGATTCAACACAGCGCGTCCGGACGCGTTACGTCCAAAGACGTTAGTTCAAATCCTTTAAAAAAATTTCAATATTATGAATTTAAAAAATTAAACATAAAAAACAAACCATATTAGTTTTCACTAAATGTAACAATAAACAATATAAGTTGCTTGTATCGATCACAAATAATATTCCTCGTCGTTTCTCATTTTAATCAATAACAATTAAAATAGTAAAGATAACTATTTAAAATTTTGTTACGACATGAGTAAGAATTAAAAAAAAAACGAGCCTTACAGCAGTCGCATATGATGTGTAACATCTGACATGTTATCCTACTATGAAACTGAGGTGAAATATATGTGAAGTCAATTTATTCGTCATATTATTGGTCGAATATATTCTAAGTATGGAAATATATGTAATTTTCTATTTTAGGGCGCGCGGTTGCTCGGATAAATTTAATTCTAGTCGTGGTAAATACGCAATAGTAACTTAAATCCTGAAAAATAGATCCGCATTAAAATATTTATTCGAATGATTCCATATTAATTATTTTTAATATAGTTTACACATATAAATATAACCTCAGAATTAATACAAAACACTGCATAACTGTAGATGAGTACACAGCTAATGCCTTCTCTTTCTCTTTTTCCCTTGCTCTTTCTCGTCACACACACGCATACACTATGTTGGCCGACAGTACGTCGTGGTGCCAACCCATTCGTGTTACCAACCTGAGACAAAAAGGGGTTGACATCATCTCACAGCCATCTCTCCGCCACTGCGCGTGCTCATTGATCAAACCAAATAGCAAGGCGCTTCCCCGATTTCCTGTAACGCATTTCCGTCCCTTTTCCAAAATCACTTCCACAAAAAAAAAACAGTAGCCGAGAGGAAAGATGTTACATAAATGAATGTAAGCATCTTTAAAAGGTCTAATCGAGTCGAAATTTGATTTTCTATTGCTTCAATGATATTAGAGGAACATGGTAACATTGAGCTGATGCTGCAGCATCATCTGGAATCTGCAGGATACCTAATTCTTCACCAAATTACAGCAGAGATATCGTGTTTGGGCTCATTGAAACGGTCTCAATTTCTAGAGCTAATACATGCAATTAGGACTCTGACCAGTGATGGGAATGAGTGCTTTTATTAGATCAAAACTAATCGACGGAGGGCCTCGCGTTCGATGTCGTTAATTTTGATGAATTGGATAATTTTTGCCGATCGCATGGTCCAGTACCGGCGACGAATCTTTCAAATGTCTGCCTTATCAACTTTTGATGTTAGCTTCTGCGACTATCATGGTTTTCACGAATAAGTTGCTTGTGACAAGCGTTTCTTAAATTTACAATTTACCTCGTGACAACTGCATCTAGAAGCCATTAATTCAAATATTCAATTTCCTTAATACAATTTTTACGCGTCTAGATACAATTGTAAAAAATTCTATCTCTAAATCTAAAATTGTATAAATAAATAAAACTTAACTTACGTACTCAGTCACAAGGGCTGATATACTTACTCGGAACACTTATTAGTGTAGTGAACTTCGAATCAGATAAGTAAACATACTTGTTTGTCCCGAGTGAGCCGAAATTTAGGCCCTTATTTAATCAGGGGAAACACACCTGCCTAGATCTGATTCCACATTAGCCAAAGTGACCATGCGTTTCTAAAAATTAAAAAAGTGTATGCGTGTTAAAATTATACTTTTTTAAATAGTACATTTTAAATTAAAAACATGATTACGTTGTACATACTTTTAAAATTTATAAATGATCAAGAATCTAGAAATATAATATTGGTATCTAGTGTTACAATTATAAACTACATCGTCAATAAATTGGAACATTTAAGAAAACACCAACTCAAGTAACCTATTTATTGAGACCATTCCAATGAGCCCAAACACGATATCTCTGCTGAAAATTTGTGAAGAGTTAGGTATCCTGCAGATTCCAGATGATACTGTAGCATCAGCTGAATGTAATTTGGACTCCATCAAACACCTGACACACTTAAACACCTATATATACACCTAATTATAAACTAGACAAAAACTGATAATCTTTCAACGGCTGAATAGAGTTTCTTAATTTATAAGCTAAAACCACTCTCGATAAAGTCAACTTTCAAACAAAACATCTAGATCAAAATCGGTCCAGCCGTTTAGGAGCTACGATGCCACAGACAGACACACAGTTATGCAGATACACACGTTAAACTTATAACACCTCTCTGTTTGCGTCGGGCGTTAAACAGTAGCATCGAGCGCGAGTGTTGTCTTCACCACAGTCGAAGACGTTTCGCAAATAGCTTTATCGTGTAGACTTTTTGCTGCAATGTACGCACCTATGGATTGTACGTATGTATTTTCTATTGCTTATTATGCAAATCCTATGGAATCAAATTAAATTAATGAAAACATTACAAACTTTATAATAGAAAAATTGATTAAAACTTCAATATGAAAAAAATATAATTAAATGTAACATTAAGAACTCCAAGGTAAATTAAATTTAATTTCGTAGTAAAAGGAATATTATTTCATTATGTGAATATTATAAATGTTAATTGAGTTTCGAAATTAGCATGGACACCCCACAATTAGCTAAATGAAACGGTTTGATTGCTTCGCAAACTCGTTGCTGCTGGGAACTCGGTGCGCTTCTTGATTAGATACGCTTAGCATTCTATTGTTTACAGCGGTTATATTTTTGACTACAAATTACACTGATTTAATTTTGATAATTAAACAGTTATTATAAAAAAATACATTAAAAAGTATGTTTGAGTAAGTATGAGGATTATGTGGATAGCTATTATTTCAAAAGTATAGATTAGATAATCTATAACTATTCTTCTATAATTATAGATATCTTTATATATTATTTCTCATTCCATTAATTCTTATTACAATTAATTATTCAAACATCATTTTAAATCATATATGTTTTGGCTAAATAGAGAAATAGTTAAAAATTAATATTAAAAAAAAAAGATATTATTTTGTAGGATGTTGGAGGTGCTATTAAGAATCAGTTTAACTCATATGACAAATGATTGCAAAGATATTCGTATGGAGGCTGAAGGTTGAAGAAATTTAATACACAGAATAACAAATAATATGTTATTTATTAAATATATATTTTAAATCAACAGATAACTTTATTGGAGGAATATTTTTTGAATTTTAACAAACTTTCCATGTATTATCTTTCATAACGTCAAAATTATTTCTCGTATAAAATTATCTGACAATTATCTGGCGATTGAAAAATCGGCCCTTAATATAAATATGTCATGTGATATGTATGTCTGGTTTATTTGGGGTTGCCCCCAGTGGCCTCCAACCTCCCCTATAGCCACCCCATGCCTCGCATATCTGATATCGCTGCCCGTAGGTGACCTAGTAATTCATCTTGAACATCCTCACGATCAGACAAGCTCCAGCCAGAATAATCTTCTCTTCGGGTTCCGACTTAGTAGGTGATCTCGAACAATCTTAGGGTCCACTGTTAATGGAGATCTGCACGTTACGAGGACTCGAGCTAGAACCATCCTTCAAGCCCGTCGTTGTCTGCTTATGTGATTGCGTTGATCACAGAGCACACCTGTTGCGAGCGCGTGGCGTCATCTCTACTTTATTTCAATTTATTTTATGTACGCCGTATTTTGAATACCTGACAGAGTCTGTTATCTCGTTACTATGAAACATGATTTCTTTTTAAATAATGACATAGACATGAATCTCTTACAAATATTATGTTAAACACAGTTTCACAGATAAACAGAATTGACAGAACAAATAATAAAACAGGGACGCTATGACTGCTACATTACAAATGATTAAATTACCATAATAATTGACAGAGGCTATAATTAACAAGTAACTACTGCATATGTTGTCTGTAAAATGGAATGAAGCTTGTTACTATCGCAAAAATTCCAGACATATTTCACTTCAACTAATATCATTTTTTATGTTAGCCCCATTTTGGTCACTATTTGAACCATTATTGTGAATTTTTCGTGGACACTAATTATTCAGATGAAAACTTTATAAATCAGTACTCCTTACTGCTACCCTTCATATGTATTCGTCGAAAAGTAAAAAGACAATGTCGTTTTGACTTAAGTATCGCTCCCTCTGAGAGGTTAAATGTACAATGTTTTTATATAATTATACACCCCTATCCTCAAATCTGTGATTATATAATGATCTATTTTTAAAATTTGCATCAGAGAGTAACGCACACTGTCATCTCTAGGTCTTAGTTAATCAACTATGGCGAAAACAGCTGAGGCAGAGGTAGAGAAAATGAAAATTCTCGAGGAGAGAATCAAAGCTCCGTGCATATGGGGCCGGGTGCCGTGCGGCATCAGGTTCGAGGACCTTCAGGAAAGGAGGTACGAGGACGCCGTTAGATTGTTGAAGAAACACTACCTAGCCGAGGAGGTAACCCATATTATCTTCTATCAATATTTATAAAAATCTTGTGTGCGTCAGCTAGCGATCATGTACTTACTTCTGAACAAGTTGACCAATTGGGATTAAATCAAATCGAATCAAAAAATCTTTATTCAATTTAGTGGATGTAAAGACTGGGAGTTATTTCCAGAAATTACTATAACTGACATAATGATCCATGCTATTATAACCTTTTGACAGTAAAACTTGCTTGACATGGTCCTTGAAGTTATTGTCAGGCAAATCGCTAATGTGCTTATACTTAAAAAACTTTTGATGGTTTTACTGGGTCTAAACATGAGATTAACAAGTTCTGTTTCCGACACATACATACGTTATCAGCCTTTAGAAGTCTACTGCTGAGCATAGGCCTCTCCCAAGGTTCGCCATCAAATCCTTACGTTTACGAATTGGATCATTTACGACACAAAATGATTCATATTCATAATATATGTTGGGTTTGTGTTTTAATAAAAGCAGAACAAAGTCTGACGGGCTAGCTACCATATATATATATATAAACGTGCCACTTTGACTTATTTTCACATGAGAAATAAAATTATATTTTTTTTGTCTACCCTAATAAAAATGGATGTTGGTATATACGAGATTGATAAACAAACCTAACTGATCCGAAGCAACTGATCTTCCGATCTAATTGTTGTTTAGTACAAATTCCATTGAAACTTACTTAAAGCTCCTTTTAAGTCTGCATATTGTAACGGGCAACTACGGAAACCTATACTGCGCGTGGCCCGACACGCACTTGGCCATAGGCGGACTAGCAGTCTTGGCCGCCTTAGGCCGTGTAGCACTAGCCGCCCCCCTTTTTAGCTCATTAGTTAATAAAACATTTCAAATTTGATGGTATTAAAGTATAGCTTTATGAGTATTGTTATTCAAACTGGATTTTATCCATGTCTGGAGTCTTAATATGTATATATGTTCATATTATGCTTTAGTGTACTGTTATTTATTGACATCATATGTTTGCATTAGGTAGTATATTTTTTGCCACGATTAGACGCCCCTAATATCTGACCGCCTTTTTTTTTATCGTTATAGGTTTGGCTTAGTGGCCACAATCTCACCTGATGTTAAGTGACGATATGGCCCAGGATGGTAACACGCTAAACCTAGTGGAAGACTGGCTCACAAGTGCAGCTGCCGGAACACACCTATTGATGCTTGGCGACAGATTTTCAACTTGAGGGTGGTAGCTAGCCAGGCGGGCATCAGAAAAAGCCCTACCACCATGCTGTGGTTTCCTCACGATGTTTTCCTTCACCGAAAGCTCAGGCTCATTGTAGGGATTCGAACTCACGTCATTCGACGCGAAGTCGTACACGCTACCACTGCGCCATCATCGCTTCAAGGCTTAGGACTGGGCCTAGTTGGCCTTAAGGGAAATCCGCCACTGCACTTGACAATTATTTTAATACTATCGTTGAACGCGATAGATGCCGCTGGCGCCGAGTTATTGTCTAACGGAAGGGTAGAACAACGTTGTGGGGTCAGCTAGTATATAATATAATTATGTTAATCGTACAATATACTTCTTACAAAAAAATATTTACTTAAAATTTACTTCATCTTATAAAAATAGTCAACACAACGCTGGAACGAAAAAATGTGATATTACAAAAAACGTCTTTGAAAGTCAAAGGAGAGTAAGGAATTCTCGCCTGCTGGCTGTTTAATTAAGTAACAGAAGGAGAGAAAAAAGATGAATTACACCATCGAAAAATCTTAATTTGATTAATTAAGATACTTTGTAACCGAGAATAATCTAAAAAAATTTTGAGAGTTACGCTGTTGGTAGATTTAGTCATAATATTTAAAGTATAATTTATTGATTAATGACCAGGTTTTATTTTTCAATTGATTAGTTATTTTAATTAACACGGAACCATATAGAGTTAAGAGTCTTAGATACAAATGCTTGATTTGATAATTACTATTCTCTAGTTGAAAATTGTCGTCAAGAGTCTATCGTCATGCAGGTACCCTTGAGAGTCAGTTTCGGTTCTAAGCTAAAAGTATGAATTATCATATTCGACCATGCTGTCTTTTAATATGAGGTATGAAAGGTCAAATACAAACATAAAATGGTTAAAATGACAAATCTTAAAAAAATTAGCTCATCAGGGACACTTGAATTGTGAAATTAGTTTATTTAAAAGGGCAAAGATCTTATCAATTTAGTAACATTAGTGGAATTTTTAAAATTATACTTGTTTTGGCACGTTTAGTAGAGAGTCACGGATACTAAGAAGGTGGCAAACAGGTATACGGCCCACCTGATTGTAAGCGGCTACCATAGCTTATAGATGCTTGTTATTCCGTAGGTGGACATTAGCGCGTTGCTGACATTGAACCCCCTTCCCAAGGAGCTCTGGAAACCCTACTCACCACAGGAACATAACACAAGGTTATTTGGCTGAGATTTTCTGTAGGGTGGAGATATTCCAATGAAATTTCTCTGTGCCCTACCCCTCTTTTGATTAAAACAATGTTTATTTATATACCGCTTAATTATTTTTTCACATGAGAAGTATGTTTAATGACTTTATATTATCATCATTGATGGCTAATTTCATCATGTTGTTAGTGCAAGGGACGAAATTTTTGGAGTTATTTTTGTTTGTTACAACAAAAAAGTGTAATTTCTTACGTACATAATTTTTTAAACGCTGACCGATAATCACATAGGCTGTTGTTATAAAAGTTAATGATTTTATTACAGATAACATACAGATCTGTGAAGTTAGCGGACGATAGAGAAGGGACTGATGAGTTCGCGCACAACGTCAGGATATGGTTAAAGGATAAGATGTCAATAGCGGCTGTCAAAGAGGGCATCGATAAACTCGTCGGCGTGCTTATAATGAGGATACAGGAAAAACGTTAGTTTTGAATAGATATTTGGCAAATTGTCACGACCCGAAGGTACACCTTATGGTAAGACAGTAGAATCCAAACTCGAGCAGTTCACTATATCTTATCTTAATCGTACCATGAAACTGTGGAACCATCTCACGGCCAATGTGTTCCCTCCTTCTTATGACATCGGGTTCTTCAAGCGTAACGTGAAGAGATATTTATACAGTTCGCCTATGGATTTCGATCTCTCGGTGGTCGCCGTTGTATTTCGAACTCTCGGTGGTCGCCGTTGTATTTGGATTGTACTGTGCTTACCATCATAGACAGTACAGTCAATGTGCCGAACTACTATAAAAAACACACACACACAAAGGCGACTAATGAGATCAGTAATCTATCGGCGGGCATCGTTATCATACTGATCTGCATAAATATACCTTTACGTTATGATTGAAGGACACAATGCTGTAAGAAGGAGGGAACACATTGGCCGGTAGACGATTCCACAGTTTCACGGTTTTAATTTTTCTACCCATTAAAGAAATATATATCATTATAACATTTTTTTCCTCTAATTTTTTCTAACTTGACAACTAGTTCTCTTTATTGAAGAACGTTACTGCCATTATTGAGTGAATATAGAGTACCTCAGTGTACTATGATGTTTTTCGGGTAGTTTTTTTGGCATCTCAGAATTCATGGTCCATGTTATTATTTCGATTCTACTTCACTTTTGTACGAAAACCAAGCTTTATTATGCAAAATGCCACCTGTATTACACAGTATAGAGTCAATAACACAAATCTATGTATAAAAAACAAATACACTATGTAACAGTCCAAGATCCCGTCAAAAATTCTATTGTAACATTGTCTCGGAAAAGGTCGATCCATAAATAATAGATTTTCACATAAATGTTCATCACTATCCTCGTGTTGTCTTGTTAAGAGATGGCCTGTTTGTGACTTCATTTTATAAAAATAACTAAAGGTGCTCCGCAGTTTCGCACGCGTTCTTTACGCAGTAATAGTTTTCGTGCATCAATAGAGAAACGACATATTTCATGAAAACATATTTTTTTACGATTTCTTATCATATTATTATAAACACTTATAACCAGTCAATTGAGGAAAGACAAGCTAAAATCTTTTATTGGTCTTACTAAGTCTGAAAACACGGAATGACTACATTGCATTTATTTCTGGTATTAAAACTATACCGAGGGTTTACAAAATCTTGTTTGTCTAACTTTTTGCGACTATACATTAAATTATCAAGGATATATTGGATAAGGATATTGAGCTGTCATTTCAGTTCTAGATTATACTTGGTGCTAAATTCAGAAGCTTAATAGTGATTTCGTGATTCCCCAGAACAAAAAAAAAACAAAAAAAAGCAGTTGTAGCGGTTTCAACTACAATATACCATTTTCCCTGAGAAATTCAACTCGAACAAAATGTTACCTTTATTCACTATTCCGAATCTATTTTCGTGTGTATCGTATGGAATGAAACTCGATTTGCTTGTACACCGATGGCCGTAACATTAGCGGGGCACATTCCTTGAATGCCTTGGCGCCTAAATTTTTACTGAACCCGTAAAAAGAATTCGAATTCCGATTCAGATGTCGGCACTTATGTTTGGTGCAAGTTGTGAAAGATATTTTTGTAGATTTTAAACATTACTTTTTTATTTTTTATTTTATTTCAAGTATTTACATAATTCACTGCCGCGAGTTACGTAACCAAAAAACAGCGAAAAGTTATTTTAAAGACAAAAATGCTTATTATGGGTGATCTTTAGAAGATAGACATAAGCTATTCATGACTTTTTATAATTATTTTTAAGATCTCAATTATGTAGTACATTAATTTGATATATCTCATGGTTTAGTTAAGGTAAGTCATTTAAACGCCCCAAAAGCGTTTTTTTTTCTTAATTGAATCACTATTATCGTCACTGCTTTTTTCGTATATTTTCTTTATCTAACAAAATATTTCTTATGATCTGGCCAGATAACATATCTTTGATTTAAAAGAAAAACCATATAAATGGAATAAGTGGTTTTTGCTTTAAAAGTCCATAAACGGATAGATAAAGAGACGCTGAATTTTATGATATGTAGATATAAGATATATGAGATATACTGATTATAAAGTGACAATGCATTAAAATCATCATTTTATAATCGCGACGAAAATATATATGGAGAAGTAATAAAGTGTTAAATGCCGTTTATTTTTACGTGTGTTAAATGTATTCGTACACGAAAATACAAAAGTGGATGAACTTACTTTTAAAGTGTTCTCAGTCGTAGTCTTAGTTTAGACAAATCGTCTATACAGGACTTTTTAGTTCACTATCCTGTGGTTGTATTTACAGTCTCAGTTGTTTGTTTACACTCCTCTGTGATTGCATTCCTCTTGCATATATCATCCTTTTATCGCTTCTTGTATTCGCTTATTCGCTTGGTTGTTGTATAACATTCCTGCCTCGAAATACAGCTCGCTTATATACTTAAATAAAAACGAGGTTTCGAAAATTCTATAGCGACTTAAATCTATTATTACCATACGGATATCATTTGAAGGAAGAGAGAAGTGTGTTATTTTTAGAAACTGTTTGCTTTCGGTATAAAATCGTTATGTTTTCAATATGTGCGTGATCCGCGATACCATTTTTGCCTACGAATTACATACTCGATGTTTGTAGTGAATGTTATACTTTTCGAGATATTATAATAGTGATTTTTAAATAGAAAATTACAGAGTTAATAAGAAATAATAAATGTATTTGTATTTTATTTTTAGCTCCGTTCATTCACGTTACAATAAACATACATAAAATGACACGCTATATTTTTGCTTCTTGGACAGTTTTTCTTGTACGTAAATTGGATTTCAAGTAGTCGATAGGGGTAGGTTCATATTAGGAGAACGCTGATGATACCGTTGCCAATGAGGTACGTTCTACACTCGTTACACGAACTCGGAGTTTCAATTCTCAGCGTATTTTTTGCTACACAATTGCATACATACTATATTATCTGTTACAGTACCTATACAATAGTCTAACAAAAAAAAAAATCTTTTTCAATCATGTCATTGTAGTCTACGTTTGATATTATAAGTATTCTGAAAATTTTAAGGTGATATTTCATTTTATAGAGGTCGCTTACCATTTTTCCCTTTATTAAAGAAGCGTATTTTAGATGTTTTCAAGCAACATGCAAATGTAAATATTACACAAGATAAATCCAACGCCATATCCGTACACAAACACACTGAGCCATCATTGTTTAAAAATTTTATAAACATAAAATAGGTATAGTATATTAATAAATAATATCTATTTCAGATGCATTCTCTAGAACTTTCAGTCGCGTTAAGATCACACATAACCCCCTCTATACCACTGTAATGACGTTTTACAATGAAATAGAGAAGCCTGTCAATATATATGATAAGTTTGGAATTAAGAGGTACTTCAAGGTGTACGTTTTGGCTTTGAAGAGCCGATACCGGCATAGAGGTGAGTGAATTCAAATACCATCGGTCTTTGTATACATGTATTATATGTTTAACATAATTGTAGATTGTACTTTTGATGGTGGTAAGGCAGAGTATCAGTTCTGTACCGGATGTTATGCACAGTACAATTTAAAAACAATGGCAACCACCGGGATATCGAAAATCCATCGTCGTTCGATGCTGCAACCTTCTCGGTATCAGGATATATACTAACTTATCGTGAAACGCGACAAACCATAAGAGAGTCTCTGTCACGGTTTATTATAATTTGCATGGTAGTTGCAATACCGCCGGTTACAAAATCCTACCTACATAAACCGACTGATCCGGGAACGAGAAACTTCTAAGCGTGCCTCTATTGCGTGTGTTTTACCTGAGTTTACGTTGTACAAAATTTTAGTATCGTACCATCCAGAAAGCATGTTGTTGAAACACGACAATTAAATAAGAGAATAATAATTAATAGATCAGTTGAATTCTAATTCGTTCAAAACCAATAATGCCACTCATTCCTCGTCTCTCATCATGTCATTTCTATCTACACTCACAGTCAGTACAACTCATTTCTTTATTACGTTGTTAAAATTTTAATATTTGGTCTTCATGGTATGATTTAATTGTAAGTTTAGTTATTTTTAATGCAAGAATTTTACTCTAAAGATCAACAAAGTTAATTACAGCTAATACCCTTTTGAAAACATACTCTTAGACCGTTGACTGCAGGCAAAGCTTTACTTCTGGCATTTTAATTCTTGATTTGAGATTGCATTGGTATTGGTATTGGCGTGGCATTTTGTACAAATCGGGAAATAGACTATCACACATTTTTTCTTACGGCTATAACGTGGAGTTCATCACAACGTTGACCATGATTGAAAGTACTGACTGATGCTTTAAAGCAAACTAGTTAATATTTGCAGTGACTTTGTTTTGCTCGTCGAGAGGTATCTCCAAACTTCATTTGTTTATATGGCTAATATTTAGGATGAATTAATTTTATTTTTATTTTAACGTGCTAAATCACATCTGTATTTTTATTTTCAGGCATAGCAAAAGAAATGCTGAAAGCTGCAGTAGCACTAAGCACAAGCGCTAATGTTCCGGTTTTAAGTGGCATATTTACCACAGGACGTTCGCAACAGGTCGCTGAGGAGGTCGGCTTTATTAAGTGCAACGAGATTTATTATATCAGATATCTGATTGAAGAACAGGTAAGGATATTGATAGGTACTACACAAAGTTTACTAAGTAGCTATGACGGTGCACGAATTCAAGTGAATCTGCACCTTCCACATTAAGAGAAGTTGTCTATTCTTGAACTTCTCAATCTCTTCCATCTTTCTGAAGTTTGGACAGATTATTTTCCATATTATTGGGACTTTGGACAGGTGTTTGTGCCTGACCTAATTTATGTGTTGGTCATTCGTTTCGTTGCCCCGTCTCTCAATATGACCGAGCCGTTGAAATCAGTGTGATACCGCAAACAACTGAAGTGAACGCTCAAGGACCGCACAGTTAATAAAAAAAAAAAAAAAAGAAGCTTGTGAGCTATAATAAGCCATGATGTTCAGTTGTCCAGTTATCATTAAAGGATAGTCTAGGTTTCATCATGCATATCGGAGATCAATTTTTTAAGCCCTAAATAATTAATATCAACTACAAAATTTTGGTTGGTTCTAGACAAAATAGATTCTTTCGACTGTATTTAGATTTACTTTGTTATATTTTGTATATACGTTTCACTTGGATTGGTATTTAACTTAATTTTTGATGGTGAATATTTCTGTATTTATAAATGGAATAATCGGTGGTCACCGTTCTCATTACATTTGCTGCACTTCAATCTATTAGGTTATTTGAAATTTATTTTCAAATATTTTATTCCACTACAGTTAATCTATTAACTATTGTGCATACATTCTAATCTATACATATAATAAAATTGTAATGTCAAAATAACACCTTTTTACTAAATGCATATGAAAGTAGGTTTGGGTTTATATGGGTTAAATTTCCGCAACTCGACGTCAATGTGCGCCTATTTTGCGTAATAATGGTCGGCTTTAGTCGTACCATTCCAATTCTTCCAGGAACTCCAACAGTCGTCTGACGTTGTTAAATACCTCTGGAAGAGTCCTTGGCATGCCAAGGTATTTAACCCGGTATTGGATCAACTATTTACAATCTAAGAGTACGTGTTTGGCTGTTTTTTTTTATATTCATGTACGCTCTGGACAGGCGGCTTTCAACAATACCTCGATTAAAAAGATGTTCCTTATAGTAGGTACCCGTGTCCTGTTACGGTTGCGGTGATCATTCGTGCTTGAAGTCTATTCAAGTGTAGAAAGGCTTTGGAGATCTTGGGATTAGCCAAAGGCAGTGATTCCCTAGCCTGTCTACAGTTTGTCAGACTATTCCACTCTATATCTCGGAGTCGTTTCGTTCTCGTACGTATATCTACTTTAATCCAGTAAAATGGAAGAGGAATCATTGGTTCCGAGCCCGACACTGTCGTGTCGGATCCCCTTCTCGCCAGATCGTCCGCTGCGTCATTACCACATGATTCGCTGTGTCCTTTTATCCATTGAATGTTTATGCTCGGTAGCATTCTTGAACTAGGCTTGAGTATAAAAGTATATATGAGTAGGTAAGTAAAAAACAATTTTTATTCTTTTTGTCTATCTGTCTGTCTGTTTGTTTCGGCTTATCTTCGAAACGCTTAGACTGATTTTGACGGGAATTTCATTGACAGATAGATGATGTTATAAGGGGTAACTTTTATTTTAGGAAATTATTAGGGTTCCGTCCAAATAAAATAATAAACTTTTTAAGTAGTCCGTGCGAGTGGAGCCGCAGGCGCAGCTAGTGCTTTATATATCTCTCTATATTTTAACATTATAACTGATAAGTTTAAGCAGAAGTAATTGGGCAATGGAGTGTAATTCCACTTTCTTGTTGTTAACTTTTCGATTCCATTACATTCATAATCTATTCACACCTAATCGTTGGTTCTTAAATTTGTTTCGTTTCACATCGCTTAGTATCGTCTGCATATAATATAACTTATTTCGGTTAGTTTCAAATTGTCTCTTTTTCTACATCTACATATTTTCGAAATTTCATAATTTCTTTATTCACTCATGTATAAAAATCAATGAGAAATTGTTTATGTCTATATCTCGACCACAGTGCACATGCTGGTAAGCCCGTTTACTCTCTATTTTTAACCCCCGACGCAACAAAAGGTGTTATTAGTTTCACCACTATGTGTGTGTGTGTGTCAGTCTGTGGTACTGTAGCTCTTAACCGACGATTGATCAACTTGATTAAGTGAACGAACCGATTTGGATGCAGTTTTTTTATTTGAAAGCAGGTTTTCTAGCGTTGGTTCTTAGATATGTTTCATGAAACCTAGTTCTGCCGTTTTGAAGATTATCAGCTCTTCTTCTGTCTTCTTATTCTGTTACTCCAGTGATATTAGAAGATCATGGCAACATTGAGCTGATGCTGCTGCATCATCTAGAATCTGCAGGATAGCTAACTCCTCACCAAATTACAACAGAGCTGTCGTGTTAGGGCTCATTGGAAAGGTCTCAAAGGGGATACTTGTGTCTGGAGTTAAAATTTGCATTGTGTTTATTGCGTTTCGAGCGCTGTCAGTGTATGTCCAGTTGCGAAGTGATTTGCAGGCCGTCATGATAACGACGACCAGTGATCGATTACCGATCCTTTGGTGTTGGATGGAAATATGCTTACCATCTGAAATTGCGTCGTCACTTTGCTTTGCCCCTATATAAAAACAATGTGTTTATATCATTAATTAAGAATAACCTTAAGAATTCATTTAGTATGTTAGGAGTGAAATTGAGTGGCAGCGTAAGAAATAGTGTGATAAGAGAACGTTGTGGTGTGAAAAAATATATAGTGAAATATTGAGAGGGTGCTTAGATGGTTTGAGCATGTAGAGAGAATGAATGAAAGAAGAATGATTAGACAGATTTATAAGTGTGAAAGGGAACGTTGCAAGAGGAAGGCCTAGACGAACGTTAAGAAAGGTCAGGTCAAGAATACTCTAAACTAACAAGTCATGCATGAAAAGATTGATGAATGTTGAAGAAGCGAAAGATGTATGTCAGGATCGTAGCAAATGCAGGACGTAGTATTTGCCTACTCCGTTGAGACAGAGGCGTGATTTATGTATGTGCTAGGAATACCAATTTAATTTTCTTTCAGATCGTGTTTTGGGACACTGGTCTTGGTAACTATGGTGCAGCTCTCATGGCATATAGAATACCTAATATAGAGGAACCACAAGATCTGCAAATTCAGCATTCCTCCAGGTTTAACATAGTGCAGGCTGTTGATGATGAGGAAGAAAATGTTGATTGAATAAATGTATATTCAAGTCGTTTTAGTATTTCATTTTGTTAGCAATAAGCATTTACTATAGGCTGACCACTGTAAGCGTGACCCTCGTGATGGTTTGCGGGACGCGGGGCGGCGGGTGTGCACGGATATATACGGTATTGAGATGATGCTCTACATCTCGAGATCAATATTTTATGCATTTTATTGCAGCTGCGGCAGACATCTAATGATAAATAATATATTTATTACACATTGTATTGTTGTCTTTATTAAAATGCTAATAAAAATTTATATTTTAGAAAAAAGTTGTGTTTGCAAATTCTTTGAATTTAACAGTGTATATTGACAGTATATTCGAATAAAAACGCGTTAAAGCATTACTTTTCATTGACTCTATAGGTTTTTTTAAAAGGCAGCGTCTGTAAAATAATCTCATGTGTAGCAGTCACAAAAATTAAACCGCGTAAGCCCATACGTCAAACGACTATTTCTGACGGCGGCCGGCAACTGACTAGCTTATTGGTTGATCTATTTCCCCTCCCGCGTCCCGCAGACTATTAGAAGTGTCGCGCTTACGGCAGTCAAGTTATAGTTGTCCCATGCGATTTTTTCTCACATTATCAAATGTAAAAAATCATGTTAGTTGAATAAGTATATTATTAATAGATGGCGTCTCCTTCATTTTAGTTGAATATATTTTCATCAGGAAACCATCAAAGATGGTGGTTCATAAGAATTTCCTTTTTTAATATTTGTTTATATTATAATTATTTTTATCAATAGCGAGGACCATAAGCTCTAAAACGATGTTTGAATCATTAATTTTGATAAAGAATTAGAAGCGATATGGTGTTGGCACGAAACTTTTGATAAATAATATACAGAGATATTGTCTGCAAAACAACAAATAATTTTATGGTAAGCTCGTATATTCCATTAAGAACTGGAAAGTAAATGTTGATTAATTAAAAATATGATTATCGGACAAGTTAAGTTTTAAAAAGATTTATACAGCGCGTTTGGTTTTAAAATTATCCAATACATTACAAACGAGTCATTTTCAGGTCCTTTTGTGATCAAACTCTAAATAAATGACGGTGTGAAGTTTGAATCAGTATTTATGACTTGATATTCGTACTATTGACCCTGATTGTTCACTGGATGCCTTACAAGGCGCCGACGGCTAGGACACGAACGTTCAATCTCGGATCTGTGGTCCGTTCACATCTTTATAGACATTCCGGAACTATATTAAGAATTATATTTCTGTACATGTAACGATTAATAATAAAGATGACATCATCTACGAAGACTTCATTAAAACAGACCCTTTTATATTATCCAAACAAACAGTATATGTAATCAAATTGTAAAATTATTAAAAAAAACCTCTGAACATATGGAAAGAAGATTTAAGCCCACTAAAAGGAATAATTTAAAAAAAATTAGCATCATATTCAACGCTTGTATCCTAAAACGTCCAATGGGGATTGTCAGTCATAAAACAGCAATGTTTAACATTAAATTACATTTTATTACATTTAATGTAACGGTCAAGTGTAGAGCACTCTAGCGCTTTGGCTTTCGGTTTAGATCGGTTAAATGTGGATGAACTAATTTTGTAAACAATGTAATTATACAAATATTTTACACGTTCGCTTAATAATGACATCGATTATAGAAAAACTTTATGGTATTAAATTGACACGTCATTTTGGATTACGTCCAAGAAAATATCGAATAAATATTGTTTTTCGTTATTTAATAGTTAATAATAACTGTAGAGTCAAATTCTATGTGTAACGAAACAAAAACTCGATTTCAACCATTTTGGATCCCTTACGCATCCCAATAAGAAAACTTGTAAACCGTGCATCTGATAGTTTCCAAATGTTCTGAACTTGACCTTATCGATGGTAATTGTGATTTTCCCAGTAATAACTATAAAAACTAAAGATTTCGTTTCGTGTCAGCTTATAAACTAGATAGGTTTCAAAACTCAAATCTGACTATGGAAAACATCGCGCACTGAAAAGTACGGTCAATATTTTTGAAATGTGATGAATAAGCCCTTACGTTTGATGCGCAACACGGCATAATATTTTTTTATTTGATACATAGAGCTTTATGACCCCTAGAAGGTGTCATATTAAATTCAGTGTGACGTTAAACAGCGTATAATCAGAAAAGATCAAGACGCTTAGAACGATGTCTATCATATGCAGGATCAGTTGACCATTCATACATATAAATATATATATATATATATATATATATATATATATATATATATATATATATATATATATATATATATAGCCTGCTGAAATCATTACTCTCCATTTATCATCGCAGTACTCGGGTAACAATTACTTTCTTTTTGCCTCTAAACAGATTTGAGAGGTACTTTGAGATCGCAATTTTCATTTTACAATTATGTATCTAGGAATGTATCTAAAAAACATGTAAAATTATAACATTTTTACTTAATTCGTTTTTACAATTACACTTTTTTCTCTGTGTAGTTTTTAATATTTTATTTTGTAATTTTATTTGTCTGTTTACTTTTAATAAGTGTTCATAAATATTGAAAATATATAGCCTTTATTATATAATCCAAAATATTTCCGTGTCTTATCCAGTATACTAAAATCCAAACCGTTAAAACAATTTTACGACGCGTCCATAAAGTTGTGTACATATAAATGACAGCTATTTAGTTCCGCAATTGATATATATGCGAGTTACAGGTGTCGCTGCTATCGTGAGATTTAACGCTAATTGTTTTTAATTTTCTTTCTATATTATCATGGCATTCTATAGTATCATTAATGATAGATCGGTAATCAATCGACAGACGTTGCTATAATTCCAGCTTGCAAGCTTGTCGGCAGCTGAATGTATAGTGGCTGATCGTGATAAGTTAAAAGAGAGTCATTGTGACTGGTTTACCACCCTGTGCATAGTGGTCGCGACCAAGACGTTCCAGACGAGTACCTTTATCACTTCGCTTGAACCCGGGATGCGACCCGTGCCACTATGACGCGTTTTACACCTGATGGATGTTATTCGCGATCCAGCCTGACATAATTCTCATGTCCTAACTACACAGAAAAATTAACACTAATTGATAATTATTATGACTTATTTTGGGTTGATGGCACAGTGATCCTCTGTTATACGAGGGGTTGTGAAGTGAACGCTGTTTAATAAAGTGATAAAGTTCGATTCAAAACTGAAAACCAACTTTAACAAATCATCAGGGAAAATTTAATCATAAACATACAATCAATAGGTACGGAGTTTATATTCGTCTCTCCTCAATCTGAAAATTTTAATGAAATAGAGATACTTATCTCGAAATGTCCGCGAAAGTTAGATTAAATAAGTTATATTTTCTTTTAAGAAGAGTCCTGCAAAACATAATTATCAAAGTTTTTTAAACAAAGAACGCTTCGCGATTGGTGCGATGTAGATATTTTATTGCTAAAAATATAATTATTTATGCTTTATATTTTACCATTCTTTCACTGAAATTCTAGTAATACCTTCATATGCAATGATTTTGTTTCATTTGATACATGAAAACACTCATGTAAGTATAGAGGAGACTTCGTCAAAATGACCACTGAACTGGTTCGTCAAATAAAATTGATCAGTAACAACTGACCACGTATCACATCGAATCAGCTTGTTTATATTGGATTGTAAATATTAAAATATTTCGGTATATAATTTTTATTCTATTATGTTAAATTTGAGTGGCATCCTCAATACACCTAATTCTGCAGCAAAGCAGCCGTTTTAGCACCGCGGTATTCCATTCTGATGGGTGCGATCTGCAACACACACTGAAAAATGAGTCGTTCCTAGTATTGTAAGTAAGTATTCCTAGTAAGTACTCTCTAAACAGGGCCCTGCACTTTAAATACTTGAGTCTCTGATGACCTGGACTTTGAAAGAGAATACAGGGCGTTGTCGTTAAGGATGACGCTCTTAAGAGCATAATACTGGTATTAACTGTATAAGGACTGGTCCTTCTACATGTGCATTCTTTGGGTTACGTATATGCAGAGGTCATAACCCTGCGTGTGTCGTATAACAACGCGTTCTGGGTACTGATGGAGTTGCCGGGTTTTTGTTTCGCTTCAGGGTTGCTTGCCGAGACGTGGATCGATGGCTTTCATGCGATCATCCTCCGCAGAATGCGTGCTAGCTTCAACAGCATTCTAAGTACATTGTGTGGTAAGTGGTATTACCTAATGTTTGTCAATGGTTTGGACTTCATAGGTATACAAGTGTGTACCACATACTACGTGGATAGTGTGAGTTTCGGCTCCAACATAGCTTACATATATTAAACAAACTAACTTCATGAACATTAAATATCACTTTATTTGAATACGCTTTATATAGTCTATTCAAAAAGGAGTTTGTCATATTAGACATAGTAATGTCATTCTATAATAATATGTTTGTACTGAGACCGGAAATTAGAAAATATATTTTGCAAATCAAAATTCTGAGAGCACAAATTACTGTTTCAAAGTATGAGAACAGAGAGGCGAGCTAAGATGAAAAGCATCGTCGGTCAAAACGATATTTCAGTGCTGAAGGGAGACGGCGATAGTTTGCGCTATGCGAGAAAAGGACAGGCGTACCGAAAGTTTAATCAAAAACAATCCATTTCAATAATATTAATTAGCTTTGGAGATGAGGTTAGG
Organism: Saturnia pavonia; assembly: GCA_947532125.1. NCBI lineage: Eukaryota > Metazoa > Arthropoda > Insecta > Lepidoptera > Saturniidae > Saturnia > Saturnia pavonia. The sequence continues at coordinate 7,251,191 of OX383919.1, read as the reverse complement.
ACTCGTGAACTAGAAGTTAGGAGATAATGGACATGGTAATAATTTACTTCCTTAAACTCCTTTTCGTTGTCGAATGCGTTGTTTACTGTAAATGAAGTTGTTCTTTTATATTGATTGAGTAAATGATGACAAAATTTGCAATTTAAAAGATAAGAAATATAATTGAAGTGTCAAAACCGCGCAGCCATTATGACCACGTTTGAACTCACCGATTAAAGGTATTTACAAATTCATAATCCAAAATCGAACTTATGATAAACATATCATAGACACATAATTGAAAGTATGTGAGATAAGCACGCGCAGAGACATTATAGCAAAACAAAAACAGGCGTGTGTGCGATTCACACACGATAGAAGTGAAACTTCATTTTAAAGACATTTCCTATTTTATTTAAACAGTGTGCAATATACATACACACTGATATTTACTCTCTCGCTCTGGCTTACACAAAGAGGAGAGACCGATAATGTGCGTTAAACGTTTAACGTTTAACATTTAACGTTTAACGCTTGGAAGTCGCATAAGAAGTTCCACTTCAAAAATGTTTATGATTATTTAATCACGTGAAAATTAATACTTCTTTGTCGTAACAAATCAATAATAATACCAAAAATCTTATTCCGTGCGCCAACAACATGATGAAATTAGCCATCAATGATATTAATGAAAATTCATTTTACTGATGTATTTTATGTATTGTAAAAATCATTTAAAGATGTATAAATGAAAATCATTTTCATTTTATTGATTGAAAGTCAGTAAAATGAATTTACATTTTGATCATTGATGGCTGACATCATCATGACGTACTTGCTTCAAATAATGCACGCACAGCTCTCAATTTAACCATTTACTAAACGCGTTAGAAGAAGTATAACATCCAAACTAATTAAGTCCTGATTCAGATAATGAAGAGCATCCTAATCCTAAAAACATTTGTATAATATATCCAGCTACAGAATAGTACAAATCGGAGCGATATCCTATAAGTCAAACCATTCAACTATCTATAGTGTTACCAGCAGATATTGCTTCAATCATTTTAGTTTAGGTGGACATTTCCTTTTTTAGAAGATTTCAAGAATGAAAAAACTGGCAGCCAGTGAGAACTAATCTTTTTAGATGATAATATGCTATGACGCCCTTAGGGTATAAACTCTTAATTATTCTGTTGTAATCTATAATACCACATCCATATTCTTACGAATGTATTTTTGTAATTCAATGGAAGTGAATTTCTCAATTCATGTAAATTGACCGAAATTCGTTTCGCCCGTGAACGTCTGTCATTATTAAAGGAATAATTTAATTCCACTTCTCTGTAACGATTTCACATGAAAATCTTTTTTTTTTTGGAATCTAATACAATGAATTTAAAAATGGCCCACTATAGCTTCGCAAGGACATTGTTTAATTGTGTGTATACTATCGTTTATATTTTGTAAATGAGTTGTTCAGCCTAATTCTCTTTCCTTCTTTTCATATGAAAACTACACACGCTGGGCCCTGGGACTACAACTTTACGGTAACCACAATCTCGACACGAACAAAGAAGTTCGCATTGTCATAATTTTGCTTAACGGCAAAGCTGTTTAACTGTATCTCGGTCAGTGTGTTCTCTTTTTCATAAAACATCGTGTCCTTCAAACATAACGTGATAACGTTTAGAGACATTTAAGCAGGTTAGCATGACAGACGATTATCGATGGATTGATGGATTGGATTGATGGTAGATCTGTCAGTGTTCGCTATTGTTTTTAATGTATACTATGCCTACCATTAGGTACATTGCCATGACCTTGTCAAGCTACATTAGCTGCATTACAAACTGCATCCTCACTAAAGGCTTATTCTGTGAGTACATACAGTCTTATTCTGTGAGTATATTCGGTGAACGATTTATGCGTTTGTTTTCTTTTATTTATAAATTACTTTCGTGTGACACTACGGCATTTTATTACCCACGGGCGGAAAAATATTGTTATATACTTATTGCTTTGGAAATTCAATTGCCAATTTGAAATGGAAAAGTTTCAAATAAGATCTCACATATCGACGAAGCCTGATTGGATCGCGTCACTCATACACGCACTGAAAAAGTAGCTTCTCCTTAATTTCATGACCTATCGGTACCTAATATCGGACCTATATGAATTCTCACGTCTGCTTACCCACAAATGTCCGCGCGTCATCCGATCAAATAAAAACTCGTGAAGCCTTTTATTGCTTTGTTTGTTTTCTTTCAATCAAGTGAAATGGATTCAAGTTTTTTTACGTTCCATATATACACACCGTGACGTATGATTGACTACGGGAATCTAAATTTGAGACGTATCTGGTTATATTTTGAAGTGGTATGCTTTTTAAGTTATACTTTTTTAGACATTATGTATGAACAAATGAAGAAAGTAAATTTTTACGATGCGCAGGCATTTTGTGACAAAAAGTCTACACTAAGAGCCTAGATAAGAATTGATTTTCATACGGTTTTTATCAATTGACGGAGTGATTCATGAGGAAGGTTTAGGTGTATAATTCATTACGATTTTGAGTAAATTGACTGAAATATGACTATGATTGTTGAAAATGTCGGAAAAAATCATGCCGACTGGGCAACCTATAAAATTACAAATATGTATTACTCTGCTACCCGTGCAAATCCAGGGCGGGTTGCTGGTAATATTATTAAGCTTTATAATAAAGTTCAATAAAGCGCAAATCTCTGGAGCTACCAGTCAGATTCGATAAATACTTTTTGTATATCATAGCCAGATTTATGAGGAATAATATCGGTTATATAACTTCACGCTAAGACCCTAAGGAGAAGGAGCGGAGCAGTAACTATGAACGACAAGCTATCTGGCAAGCTGTAGGCAAATCGAGAAGTGGAAAAACGATATGGCTACACGGGCGCGTTACCGGCGGCGTCGTAGAGCTCTTCGAATTAATTTAACGCGGGTAAAATCATGGGCCACAGCTAGTATTATAAATATATTGGATGTATCAGAATCGCGAGTCATCACAAAGGAATGCTTTTATCTAGTTTCATAAATCTTAAATCTTTTGTTTTATGCTCTGTGTGTTGTTTGCCCGTGTCCTTGGACCTCTCGGTTTTGTGGACAAATAAAATAATAAAAAAAATATTGATCAAAATCAAAAATATTTTTTACAATTGGGTATTCGAAAAAAAAAGAATTTAGATTTTTTATGTATTTTTAAGCTTCATCATAATTACGATAATAGTCAATTGGAAAAAATCTCAAAACATTTTTTTTATTAATAATAAACAATTGAAAATTGTAATATTTTAAAAAGAATCACATGACTACGAACTCGCCACGATTGATCGCCAGATTTGTGACGTCATAATGTTAAAGGAATTTCATCGATTAAGAGTCAAAACACTGTATCAACTGTGTGCTACAATAAGTATAAATTAATATTGTGACGTAACACGCGCTCGGGTTTGTTCGTTAGCGATAGGCGCGTTTTCGGTACTATATTCAAAAATTAATTTTTATTATGAAATTACTTTTGAAAAATTGCGAAAAATAAAAGTTTTGTAATAATACTTATATATGATCTTACTTTTATCACAAAAAAAAAATGTTTTTCAAAAACCCAATTTTCACCCTAAAAAAGCACTTATGAATACCAATAAATTAATACTGGTTCGAAAAACCTCCCAATAATCGAGAAGAAATAGCAAGAAACTTGAGAGGATTTATTAATATATTTTGAATTATTTTTACGGTATTTATATTATTTACTGATTATTTTCAGTAGATTTACAGATAGTAACTTGTACTTGCAGACCCTTTCGACAATAAAACTAGCTTAACATGCTTCTTGAACTTATTATCAGGTAAATCGGTATGTAATGTATTTAGGATGTGTTCATTGAAGCGTGTTTTTAAAACTCTTGACTTTTGTTTTATAATGCGCCATATATTATCAATAAACATTATAAAACTCGATGTCTCTTTTTCTGAGTGTTCGATTTACATATTTTAATTTTAATTCATAGTTGCGTTATCTGACCAGGTTATAGGATATATTTTGTTCGATAAAGTAACATAAGAAATGAGCAGTAACAATTATAGTTAATCAATACTCATTTGGGACGCTTAAATGGCTTACGTTGAGTAAACCATACGAGATATATCAAATAAATGTTCTGCATAATTGTAGATTTTAAAAAGAATTACAAAAAAGTGAACAATAGCATATGTCTATCTTCTAAGGATCACCCACAATAAGCATATTTGTCCTCCGTCTGTTTAGCGAGGGCATACGATTCTCGCGTACGCTTGCCCGACAGCATTCTGCAGCTAGTAATAATACATAACTTGGCAACCCTGACAGGCAACCCGCATATCGAATTACATCATTGAATAAAGATAAAGAAGAATGAATTTTCATTGAAATCACTGACACTGATGATAATACATGAATGAGGGTTTAATTGCAATCGCACGGGCTTGGCTGATATGTCGATTTGTGTGCAACGATGCGTGCGGTGCTGATAACGCTACATTTGTGCTTAGTTAAGTAATTAGGCATTATCACTTTGTGTATTCGACAAGTGCCAAAATAAATTTATTTTTTTGTTATATATAGGTATATATATATATTTCTTTTATATTAATAGTTGAGTGTATAATTACTTTTAGTGTATAAAATAACTTTCAATTTTGGGTATTCTATTTTTTTATGTCACTACTGTGATAATGAGTAATGCGTTTAATTACTGAGACGTTGAAGTTTCATTTTGCTTAGTAAGATATATTTTAAGTTGAAATAGTACATTGAGTATATCTTTCTGGAAGTACAGATGCATTTTTTAAGCTAGCAATACGTTATATAGCTATACGTTATTCATCGTAAGAAGACTTGCATGACACATCCGCAGAACTTAAATTGTCACGTCGTGCAAATTATGACATAAACTAAAAACATGCGTTTCGACTATCAATTATAATTTAAATAAAATTTCGATAGGTATACAACGTTATAAAAACATTTTGCACGATAAAATCCTAAATAACTGCTCTGATTTTTGTGATTTTTGTGAATTTTCGTATTTAGAATCGAATATTAATCGTATTAAGAGTACGAATTGAAAATTAATCGCATTGATCGAACGCCGTTGCATAATTAATTTACTTGTTTCTTGTTTAATTTCTAATAAATATATATATATATAAATATATACTTAATTCCTACATTTTTACTGCAGCAACAAGAACGAAGAATACCGACTGAAAGAATTAATCTTGTTGTTTGGAGTCTGGCATTCAATAATTTAAGTGTTCGAGATTTAAATTGTTGTTATATTTTATTTTTGTTATTTCATTTACATAGCTTACACACTCTTCATCTGATTTAAAGCTTAATCGTAATATCAATTACATTTAGTTCTAAAAAGAATCGATAATCGTAAAATCAACTTCAATTTAAATTATGCTACATCTCTAAAATAAACATTTGACATGTGTCGTGACTTGAATACAGAGAAAATGTTTTTAAAGCATTGTTGAAACATATTGAAAGTGTGTGATGTTCCAAAAACAAAAGTGAAGATATGGCTTTTTGCTTAATTGCTATTAGTTAGAAGGGATGTTATTGATGTACTTTTAAAGTAAACAAAATATTTGTGAAAACAAATAACGAAGTATTCATATGCATCACCAAATTTCAAGTTAGATGAAGTTAGAAATAAATTGAAAAGATGCTAACATTTGTTATAGAATAATCCCAGTTAACTGACGGTTTTGATTGGAGGCGATATTGTTTTGGAATGCAAAATTTAGCAGACGTCTAGTATTGCACGTAAAATTATATCGAATTTCAATAAGCCTACAGTGTTTTGGCCACAGACTAACGTGGCTACCACTTTTTTGTTGAAATGTTTGGAAATTATCCATATACATATATGAAAATTGAAGTTTCTGTTTCTAATGCCAAAATAACAGCTTTTTACTAAATGCATATGAAAGTGTACACGGTACCTATAACAAAAAATCCATTTTTATTTTTTTGTCTTTGCAGTTTGTTTGTTCCGGTTAATCTCCGAAACGGTTGGACCAATTTTGTCGAGACTTTCACTGGCAGATAGCTGATATTATAAGACAAAATTTAGGCCATTTTTATTTTAGAAAAATAATTAGGGTTCCACCTAAAAAGTAAAAAACCTTTTTTTAGTAGTCCACGCAGGCATAGCTAGTATTTGTATAAAATTGAACACCATTGAATTTGCAATTATAGTTAGTCTAAGATTTTAGAGTTTCTTCTAGGTATTTTGGATTTAGTCTAAGATTTTAGAGTTTCTTCTAGGTATTTTGGATTTTAACCCTCAGGGTGTCGTGAGACTAGTTATTTTCACAGATTTTATTTAAACTAATTGTAAGCCGATAGGACGTCAGTTTTGACATTATAGCATGGAATGCACTCTGTTGTTTTTTTTTTATCCTTTATCGGTACAATCTCATCTGATGTTATGTAACAGTGTGTCCCAAGATGGTAATACGCTAAGCTAAGGATGGACTGGCTCTCAAGTGCAGAAAACATCTAATATTGCTTGGTGGCAGACTTTCTCACCGTTTCTGTTCCGGAGATTAAAATCATCATTAATTAAAATTTATTGTTACTTGTGTTTGTCACAGATTATTTCGAACGGATAAATCATGTCGCAGCAATGTTTCACATACATCGCACCCTTCCTGGAATTAAATCCCACGCAGCCCGTGCCCGCGCACGGTCCGGTTATTACCGCGCTTCAGCCAGAAAAGTGGCGAAAAATTGAAAAGTGGTTTCGGGAACGCCCTGCACAGTGTCAAAAGTTGCGTGCCGACGAGGGCTACCCGGAAGTTTCTTCAGTTTTGTTTCAAGTGCCTTACTTCTGGATCTGTGAGCAAAACCGGCAAAGATGAGTTTTTGCGCGCGTGCGGCGCTCGTTTAAGATCGACGACGCACATATTTAAATTAACACAAGTGAGTCGCCTGTTGTCTGACGTCAGGTCGATTGATTTTTTACTGAGTGTCTATTGTGTTTAATATTTAAGTTTATTTTTGTCACCGATAGATGTCGCTTAATGATTTTTAAACTAAGTAATGATATGTTTTTGTATTTTGTTAGCACAAATTCTAAAACTTTAATAATTAGGCCCGGGTGAGGCTGCAAGGGCCGCTCGGGGCTCCTGAGCCCCCATGGCTAACAGTATAGTCAGTCCGGAAAAAAATAATAATAGATAGCTCGCCCCCAGACCCGGCGAAGCAGGGTTGCCCGTCCGAGGCTCCCGAGCCCTCATTGCTGACAGTATAGTCAGATTGAAGAAAAAAAGGAAATCTAACAATTGGGTAGACCACACCACAGTACTGGCTGCCCCATTGTTCGTCTTACAAATAGCCCAAAATAATTCAAAGTCATCGCCACCGCCATCGTAGTGCTACACTCAACATTGACGTTAATTTACCCGTCAAAAATTTCCTTCCCCCCTCCTCCACTCAGTTCACTACCTCAAAATTGAATCCTATATTAGCCCCCCTCCTCCTTCACCCACTCAGTCGACCTCCTTACCCGCCTAGTAGTAATTCGGCGAAAATTCACCTAGAGTAACCGAGATTGGGGTCATGTGAATCGCCTTTTTACAAGGAAGATTTTGGCGCCAATATTTTTTCCGAACCCTTAGTAGAAAAAATTCTACTAGGTACATAAAATAAGATCGTGCAAGGACCAGTTTGCGTGATCTGCGGAGTTGGCGCTAACTCAGTGAGTCACGGGGTGTATTGGCACGCCATTGGTGAGCTCCGAACCAGAGTCTACCCTAAGACAAGGACGGGTTCGTTGTAGCTCCCACAGGATTCGTCACTGCATCTCGAGCTGCGCCGCCATTACAGAATTATTTTGTTATTATTTAGCTGCGACGACTCGTCACTTTCTGTGAGATACAACTCTGGGTTCCTTTAAATTTTAAAAATTTTTATTTTAAGAAAATTGCTTACTATATAGCAATATCAAATTTAATAACACAACTTTTATATAATTGATACTAAAATAAATAATAACACAACAAAAACTATAACATTAACAAATAATTAACAAAAATTCTACAAATTTTCTATTATCCTTAACTAATACTTTTCATACTATAATTAGATTAACATAAATTAATATTAATACAAAATTTAATTCTATATACTAATACTAATAACAGACAGTAGTGCATATAGTCCGCTCGTAATTAGTTTTAAATTATACTCATATTTTAATTTAATTTTGATTAAGTGTAACTGTAGTTCCACAAAATGTCGACCAAGCTCGAACCAGTAAAGAGGCTTGCTGCCGCTAAGACGGCACAAAGTGATTCAGAGGCTCAGCCCCGGACGCTGAGGAGACATGAGGGCGCAGCAGGACGTATCAGTGATACTGAGGACAACCTTTTAAAGGGTGTCCTCAGTAAAAATGCTGCAGGAAAAGCGTGCCCTCCGGCAAAATTTTTCGATAATTTACAGGAGCGTGAACATTGGCATACAAATTAATCTGAAGTATAAACCGCAAACACAAGCTAAATGGACCCGAAAGCTATATATATTAGATATTTTATTTTTATTTGATTCTCCGTACTTCTATAAAATCTTAAAAAAGAGTGTTAATTGATTTTTTATACTATACTTAGTTTTTTGTTCTTAGTTTCCCCATTGGCAAACAAGCGTACGCCTCGCCTGAGGTAAGTGCTTCCCGTAGCCTATGGACGCTTGTAATAACAGAGGTATCATTAGCGTGTTGTCGACCTTGAACTCTTCTTCTCCCAGGACCTCTGATAACCCAAGGTTATTTGACTGCGATCTTCTGGAGGGTGGATGTATTTCACTAGTCGGGCTGCCCCAAGTACATTTCCAAAGAGATTTATTTGTTCTCTACCTCTCTTAAACTTTCACTTTCTTATTAATTGAAACACTCAAATTACATTTGGAATTAAGTCAGAAGATTTTATTGTTATACCTTTTACAAACCACATACATTGATTTAATTTTACTTAGTTACGCATACATTATTCACGCTCCAATCCAATCCAATCAACAGTTATAAGTTAGAGTTAATTCAATTCCATAGGGTTAATTCTAACACAATACTCCTAACCTATAACAATAGCTACACGAAAAATATCTATAAAAGTTGTATAGAATAAATAAGTATCTGTACTTGCTGACGGTGTCTTTGTAATGTTTATTTAGAACATTTATTAAAATAAATTTAAAGGGTCCTCCTACATGGACGCCGGAGTAAGGCTGCAAGCGTCAGTTCACTCACGGTAATCCTGTGATAGTATTGTGCGGTGCATTTTACAAATCTAAAACGGATTTAAATTGGCAATCTGAAGTCATGTTACTCCTCATAAAAAAAATCATAAAAATATTTTTTACAGGTTCCCAAGAATCTAGATTTTGCTAATTAACCCATTAGATACTAATGTTCCCATTTGGGACATCTCATATTTTATCGATTAATTTATAGTTACCAGCAATAATTTACTATTTATTTGCGTCACTAGTTTCAATACTCTGTGGTGCTGAATATCAAGCCCATCATTCACTTGACATTGTTGTCGGAGTTTTTGGCGGGATCTCAGAGTGTCATGTAGTGGTTTTTGTTTTTAATTCATAAATTTGTGTTTTTAGACCCTATATTGTGTAAAACAGGAGGCATTTTGCACAATAAAGCTTGGTTATTGTGCACAAGTGAAGTGAATTGAAAATAATAACATAGAACATGAATTCTGATATGCCAAAAAACTCCCTGGAAGGTTCTAACAAGGGAGCCGCCATCTTGTTAGGGCCCTAATACGACATAAGACTGGAAAATTTCCCTCGCTTTGGTTACAAATATAGAATACTTGACACTGGCCCAATGCACGAATAGTTCGAAGCCATAATTGAGAAGAAGAAGAAGACATTGTTGTCATTTGTGTTTTTTTAGCCAATGAAAGTGAAAACTAAAACTTAAGTAAGTGAAGTAAAAACTTACGAGTTTTGAAAATTGCAAATGGTTCTATTTTGATTATTTTAAAGTTCAATGTATTTTATAATTATTGTAAAATAGTATCTAAATAATAGCTTCTAACTAGTAATGTATTTCAATGGATTGCGGTACTTATTGAATTTGCATATTTAAATATCAGACTGATACACTAATAATTGTTTGTGGTTATTCTAAAAATAAAAAATATTTTATTTTTACCTAACCTCATTATTATGACTTCGCGAAGATTTCTTACTTTTGAACAACTTTAACACTGCTAAGAGGAAGAAGTTCTTTCTGAAGATTTATCGCAGAACGACCAATCGATGTTGTCCAGTTACCTCCAAGACTTGATGAGTTGAGTTAAAGTTTAAAGCAATAAACTGTTATTAAATTATATATTGTTTTTGTAATTTATCGACCAAGAGAAAATTATAATTATACGGTCTTTACAATAGTATATAATTACATAAAGATAGTGCTCACTAATAGCGTTCCTTAATGATGATCCGTGGCTTACTGCCGGTTTGATTGGCATATGACGATACAGCGGTTCGATAATGCTGGCGGTACACCCGCGCTGCAAAAACCCGCCGGCCATGTCACAGGGATAGTGTGTAAGTGCCGTAACAAAAAATATTTTTATACATTTTCTCTGTTACTATAAATTCTATGATATAAATATGCTTTTTATGATATAAAATTTAATAACTATTGTATATTTGGGATTACTCAGTAATTTATTGAGACTAAATTTATTTTCATTATTTTGTTATATTTCATGTTTGCGATATTTTCTTTATTTTCTATGATGTTTTTAGTAGAATTTGAGACAAGCTGTCTTTTCTACGATCGTTTTATATGTAAATGCAATATAAAAATACTAAACAAAATTATTACTTTCTTCTTTATTTTAAAAAGGGTTCGACATGGATAATCCATTTGTTAGTTATTCCATGGTAGTAACATGATTCTGTTTATAAAATTTTATTGAAAATAAAATGCAAACATCGAATAATAAAGATTTAGTTATTAAAATAAATAGGTTTTACAATATTTAGTGATAACACGATTAAGCCGGGTTTACGAGATACGTAACTTACTCAGTTACAAAAAAATATAAATTCCGGTTTATTATTCTTTTGCCATATGATTTGTTTTTACGTTCAATCGTTTACGTGCGCGTTACGATCTCTCTCAGGCTCTTGTCGATAAAACGGGGCAGTAAAGTTAATTTGATTACGTAGAGATTTTTTTTTGTTCAGATATTCCCTTCGTCGATTTTGTAAGGTTTCGAGTCTGGAGACTAATAATTTATGCCCGCGAAAGCGTAAACAACGTATGTTATAATAAAATCAAAACTCTATAGGTATGTCGTGGTTTCTTTACGAAACTTTTACATTGAGATACATTCGAGTTTTTGACGGGATCTTAATGGTCATATTGTGATTTTAATTTATTTATTACGTTATTACAATATTTTATAATATTGGTGACATTTTGTGTGATATAGTTTAATCATAGTGCTCAGGTGAAATAAATTATAAGTAATAACTATGTAGAAGCTTGAATTTGAAGATAGTTTAACAACGAGAACGTTGCGTTAGCATAATTGGATATTATCGGCATGTGACGATGCACAGCATCTGTGAGAGGGCGTTGTATACTTCCGCTTGTTTTCCACCAATCACAGCGCTTTAAACTGATGACCTCGTGCTCTGCAGCGCCATCTACTGAGTTTAAGTCACAGGAGGCCGGTGGGGGCATTTAATCAGTCATAGCGTCGTTACTTCCCGAACGAGCAACACGTCTACAGACCTACGTGGTCCTATATTCGCCGAAGTTTAAAAACCACTTGGGTTTTTTTGTGTGAATTTGAGTTATATTTGTTGTTGTTCGTTTAAAAAAAGTTAAATAAAATAGTGCAAGTGACGAGTGTTTAGTACAAGCGATATGAATGTTAGTGCGCACGCAGCGTTTTAACACCGGTTTAGCACTGTCGCGCCCGACAGGCGACGCTTTGGGCTCGTCAAGTACATATTAACTCGGTCATCGTTGTTCCTAAATTTTTCGGATACCGAGGTAACATGGAGAAGATGCGGTGAGTCTAGTTTCAATCACTAGTTTACTTGCACATGGAGAAGACGCGGTGAGTCTAATTTCATTTACTAGTTTACTTACCCTCATTACGGGGCGAGGATATTTTATTACAAAAACAATGTGTAATAATTTATGCGCTTTAAAATCGGAGGGTCTCCAATACGCGTGCCATCTGGCACCGGGTTAAAAGCGGCTTACTGCAGTTACTATTGAGACCTTTCCTTTACAATCGCGTCTTTTAATACATGAGTACATTAAAAGCCATTAGAATACCTCTGTTTGATCCTGAACGCTCAAAGCGTTTGGAATGATTGCATATCGGGTCCATCTTGGATATACATTCAGTATCCGATACTGAAAATAATACTCGGTTTCGTAGACCTGGAGTAAATTTTTTAATAACTTTTAACCTGTAATGTTTCTTCTGGTACGATGTTATCGCCAAAACAGTATTATTATGGTAAGAGTATATTTGAGATTTCTCACCTTATTCGAAATTTCACGTAGTAGTCACAGACCTTTCATGGCGCAGTGTTAGTAAGCTTTACTATTGAGCCGAGAGGTCGCGGGTTCGATCCCCGCATATGACTTTTACATTTGAACATAATTATTAGTTGTCTGGGTGTTAAATACCATATAAGATATATGTGTACATACCAAAGCTTTACTTAGTTTAGAATTAAAGTGGTCGTTTATAAACGTGGGGACACACGCCCATACTTTTAGTAATGAAATCATGCACTCATATGTGTATATCAGCCGTTATTACCATAGTACTAACCACAGTACAAACAACCATACTTACATACAAGTAACCATAGTACAAGCGCTGTTTAGTTTGGAATTAAGTGGTCGTGTAAATATGGGGATTTAACCCATATTTATTTTATTTAGTACTGAAATCTTTCATCCATATTTGCATATGTGTATATTAGTTTTTAAACGTCGTACAAGTTATGCTTAACTGGAATGAAATGGTCGCGTGTGCATATGAAGAAAAACCCCTTATTTATTTTATGTACGGAATTATGCACACGATATGTAACATACGGCCACAACACCTTTAAAACCGCAAGGAGTGTATCCTGATTGATTTGTGTGAGGATTTGCGTAAAATCCGCGCAAGTTTTAATTTTATCTTCGACAAAGAGCCGCTATTGCTTTACTTTTACTTTACAGTATTGCTTTACTGCTCTAGATTCCGATCTGAAGTTCTTGTGTCGCGGCATCAGAATGTTATACTAACATTTTTGCAAACTGACTAGATGTTCGGGGCTTACTCCACTTCATGTTACGGGTCGTCCCGGCATGGCAGTGCCACCGGGATCGGGCCACAATGAAATAAAATGTTTGTTCGAAAGGAAAATTGTATGAAGCTTTCACTCTTTTGTATGAAGCTTACACTCTTGATACTGGTGGAATAGATAGTTGGATCCAGTGGTTTGAAACTGAAAAATGTATTCTCAAACAAAGTTTATAAGCCAGTATTTTCTTCTCGGCGAAGAGAAGGGAGGGCGAGCAGTATTGGTGACAGTGGCAGACCCTGCAGGCCTTCTCGTATCACGCGAATGCGCCTGCCATTCACCCCCTAAGCCCAAGCTTCTCGTCTCATTCTAAAACACAGTCTAATTAAAATGGGTCTTTATCAGCAGCTTCAACCCGAATTTTACGAGAACTGTACCCGAGCGTATCGGGAACAGTGGCAGAGCTGCAGGCCTCATAAGCCCTTCTAATTTTCACGGGAATGTGTCTGCATTCGCCCTCAAGTTTGGCCTTGTGAAACAGTCTGATCAATTACCATCAGCGGTTTCAAATTTTCACGAGGGCTGCCCCCGAGAGTATCCTGGACAGTGGCAGACGCTGTAGGCTCCATAGGCCTTTCTCGAGATTATTACGAGAATGCGTTTATTTACCCTCTATAGTCAACCTTAAGTAACAGAGACAATTGAATTAAGCAGTGGCTTCAGTACAAAACTTACGAGGGGTGTCCCCGAGCGTATCCTGGACAGTGGCAGACGCTGTAGGCTCCGTAGGCCCTTCTCAAGATTATCTTGGGAATGTGTCTGCCATTCACCCTCCAAGTTCAACCAAGTGTCAGCTTAATGAAACATCATCCAATTAATAATCGTCAATAGCTTCAAATTTTACGACAGTCATTCCGAAAGCGTATTGGGGAAAGCGGCAGTTTGCTCAGACTCTGATATGTCACAAAAGATAAGAATCCAAGAACGATGGTGTGAACGATTATGTCGACGACGGGCAGCAACTCGGAGCCCAGTCTGATGTTGACGACTGGCAGCAACTCGGAGCCCAGTCATTTTACGAGCATATTTTTGTCAAGAGCATTGGCTTTTTAAGACCCTGTTGAACACTCTAAGTACATGATGTTCTTGAGGTTACTGACTGACAGAAACTCGAAGCACAGTTTCTTTATGACATGTTTTTGACTAAAACATTGGCTCTTTAAGACCCTGCTGAACCAGGTCAAAGATATACAACACTAATCGGGCACTTGCAGATCCCTCAATTCCCTCGGAGGACAGAGTGGATCGTTTAGCTCAATTTATTTCATACATACTTTCAACACACCTTGTGTTACTAAGGTGACTGGCCCGTCGTTGGCTTTGCACTCCAAAGAACTTTGAGGTAGTGCTACTGTTCTGGACGATTTTCGTCTATCTGGTCACACTCGTTACTTCAAGCTCAGGTGTGGAGTACATGAGTTCAGGACGACTTTCATCTATATGGTGATGTTCGTTATTTCAAGCCCAGATGCAAAGTAAAGGAGTGAGTGAATGTATATGTATATATTGGTATATATTGAGATGTACTGTCATTCACGTGAAGTCAGTATTGAATCCAGGTCAGCAGATAATTGGGCCTGAAAAGTCTACCGTTGACAGCATCGTCACTTGACAGAGACAGATTTTCTAGGCAGTCAATGGAATAATCTGTATTATATATTCGCAAAGAAGGCAGACATCGTCACTAATCCCAAATGGAATAATCCGTATTATATATTCGCAAAGAAGGCGGACATTGTCACTAATCCCAAGCATCTTGACATGATCTCTTTGATATCTACTATCTCATCACGGATAGATTCTCACGAGGAAAGCAAGCAGCTGAGTAGCCAGCGCCGAGGACAAAATTTCTTTATTTGGATTCTCGGAAAACATTCGTTCGCTTCCATACAAATAGTTATGAAGAAATTACGTTAGAAGGATAGTCGACGTCACACAGCCCATCCAGGATGTCGGCTTATTACTCGGAGTGAAGGCATTACAAACCGATCAAACCCGCAAATAACGTTTAAACTTAAGTTATAGAATATTAAAAACATACAAAGCCTCATGGGATTGATGGGTTAGGTCAAGCTGTGGAATCGAATTTTAGATTCTTAACATTATAATTCCTAGAAGATACATTATCTTACCAATCTATTTTATTGCTTAAAACATTATATACTCGCGGGAGAGTCGTAATGGCAAAAGCTTTAATTCAAATTTTTTACTTAACATTATGTACTCGCGGGAGAGTCGTAATAGCAAAAGCTTTAATTCAAATTTTTCTTAGTTAAACAAGTGTAAAAGCAATTTCCCTTCGCAATTTAGAGCAGAGAAATTGTCAATTTGGTGTCCAAGTGCCATGGTTGTCTGAGGTTGTTTTAGGATAATCCACCGCGAAGGACATAAGGCGTCATGTAGGCTTGCATTCTGCTCTTGGCGTCAGGCCGACGACTACACTGCCTAGTTTTATTGGAGGCGTTCTAAAACCTCTACAACGATGCTTGTCATTTTGATTCCCATCTCTATGTAAAGCTGACGCAGGCTTAGACAGAGGCTATGGAGTTTCAATATCTTAGAATAAATAATATTCATATTCTCCCTGCCAGTGGAAACTGGTATCATGGCCACACAAACTTGGCCGAGTGTAATAGTTAGTCTTTTATTACTATGAAAGCTAAGACACAAGCTGCTTAGTGAACTCTTGTTGGTATCTGGATAAAAACTGGGTTGAGATTGAGTTAACTCAGTACTTTGGAATCGGTTGTCTTTTTTAAAATGGTATCGGGATTTCATATTCTTAGCCATAGTTGCTGGTGTAAAAAAAATACAACTCTTAAGAAAAATTCAATAATTTAAAAAGTACTTGGTTATTTTTATCTCGTATAACTTATTATTACGATGATAAATTTAAGTATTGGATTTATTACCAATAATATTTACTATAATAGAATTATTTTACTAGTGTCATCGTGTGACTAGTTTAAATTATTTCTGTGTGATTACAGCTTAATAATACTAATTACATCCACTTCACATAGCGTCGTTATCGCGTCACCAGGAGTTATAAACACGTCTCTCACAGATGCTGTGCATCGTCACATGCCGATAATAGTGCAAGTTTTACATAAAAATAAAACTTGTATTATTGAGCATTGACGATGCACAGCATCCATTTCAAAGCTCCTGATGAGAGACTGCTATGACTGATTAAATGCCCCCACCGGCCTCCTGTGACTTAAACTCAGTAGATGGCGCTGCAGAGCACAAGGTCATCAGTTTAAAGCGCTGTGATTGGTGGAAAACAAGCGGAAGTATACAACGCCCTCTCACAGATGCTGTGCATCGTCAATGCTCAATAATACAAGTTTTATTTTTATGTACAACTTGCACTACTTGAAAAGAAAAGGATATGGATTAAAAAAAGGATATCGATTTTTCTATGTATTTTTTAAAGCTTCATCATATTTATAATAATAATCAATTGGAAAAACTCCTAAAACTTTATTTTATTAATAATTAAGGATTGAAAATTGTAATATTTTAAAAAGAATCACACGACTACGAACGCGCCACGATTGATCACCAGGTTTGTGACGTCATAATGTTAAAGGAATTTCATCGATTAAGAGTATGTAAGAGTATGTATCAGCCGTGTGCTACAATTAGAAGAAAATATCATTATGACGTCACACGCGCTCAGGTTTGTTCGGGAGCTGCCGGCGTGTCTTCGGTACTGAATTCAAAAATTAATTTTAATTTTGAAATAACTTTTGAAATATTGCGAAAAAAATATAGTTTTGTTACAATTTGTTACAATGTATTTATGGAATACGTACTAATGACTTAGTATTCGTGCTATTGACTTTACTATTGACCTGTGACCGCACGCATCTTACAAGCATGCAACGACCGGCTGGAAGATATTCTTTCACGAGCTATCGGATCGTGAAGACCTCAGTTAATAAGGACTACAATAAATATTGTTTCTAAGTGCCGTCTCGCTGCGTAATAAAATACATTCGAATATAATTTTAACCGATAATATAGGATTTATTTTTCGCTAGTATGTTTGTGTGAGATTTTCTCACAAATTACATAACTCATTTTTATGATACTTATATTGGATGAACGATGTACTTGTGGAGAGGTTTAAGTTTATAGAATATTAAGGTACCATTCTTATTTACAGATACACAGATATTTTTTTAATAGTGATTTTTAACGTGGCCTGTTTGTATTTTTTTTTTGTGTCCCTTGGCGTAACATATGTAAAATAACTCCAAAAACATGATCACTTGTGCCATGTGTTATTTATATAACGTAAAAAATAAATAGTACAGGATGTCAAAATATGAAAACATGAAAGAATAATAATTTTAAAATAATGTCGGTTTTTAAGTACATTTTATAATGGTATAATTAATTATTGTATCTAATTTAAATAGTGAATTATTGCTGTTAATGTAAGAAGAGGAGTAATTTTGACTAAATAACAAAATTTGCATTATTAGAACATTTTAACATTCAACTTTACCTGCAAGCCAAATCAAAGTCAAGTTAAAGCAAACCAAAACAAAAGCCAAAGCCAAAGCTTAAGTCAAAGCCAAAGCGAAAGCCAAAGTCAGAGCCAGAGCCAGAGCCAGAGCCAAAGCCAGAACCAAAGCCAAAGCCAAAGACAAAGCCAAGCAAAGCCAAAACCAAACCAAATTTCTATACCATTTATCGACCATCTCAAGATCATAATTCCACGGTCTTTACATAATATACTCTAAGAAGGTTTTGCATTGACTTATAATAAACTCATTCTGTCACAAACCTACATATACAATAAATAATAGGTATACTATTCCTTGCGTAGCTCTCAATTACTAAGCGCGACAGAAGAAGTAAACTTGAAATACTTTTTTATGTATGAATATTACTTGGATATAAGTTTTAAATGATGCATCGAGAATGAAAAATACACACCTAAAATTAAATTTACAGATATTTTCGGTGATGACTTGGATGTTGTGCGCTCGGATACTTTGCCGAGAAGTGAGTAAGTTTTCAGTAGATGCATATAATATTCATTGGATATTGAACATTTTATTATTGAACAAACACTAATCAATACATTCCATCATTTGCGCTAGACCCAAGTCGTGATCGTATTTCAAGATCCTGTGATTTGTGATCAAACGTTAGACTTTAGCACAAAGTGGATAGTAAGTGGATTACATTTTGACCAAATATTTTTATAAGTGAGTTAGATATGTCGGGGAACATAATCGACTTTAGATGAGATATACATGGGGGTTCATAAAATTTGACATCACCATTTGCGACGTCACTAACGGTATGTGGTCGTACAGATGGTGGATACAAGAATGAGCGGGCAGTTAAACAAGCAAGATTTTTAAAGATGACGCCACCAAGAGCTGTGCCAAATAGGCCAGTAAGGAAAGGCCAGAAAGGAACCATCTAGGGACAATCTAAGCAATCTAAGTAAGACTGTCTTTTATGGCCACTGTTGGCCGTATTTATTTGAATTTCACTTATGGAAGTTAATGGTACCCGAATAAAACATATTGTCGACTAATATAATGATTTCACGGTAGTTGATTTTATTTTTAGACCGTAGATGAAACTTTTGCGCTGTTATATCCATTTTTGTTTGTTTGTACAAAAAAGACATGAACAAAAGCGTAGGTCATAAATCGATGTATTAAGCGACGTGAGAACAGTTATTACGTCATAAATATTATTTTATATCATGTGTTACACCATTAAACACGGTACCAGAGTTATTGACGATTTTCGTAATGTGATAAGAATTGGATTTTGAAGTTTACTGTCGGTACCTGTCATCATTCATTCTGATCGTTAATTTTTATACATTTATTGCTTGGTCAAAATATCACCTGATTGTTAAGTGACAATGTGGCTCTCAAGTACAGCTACCGGAGCACACCTATAGGAGCTTGGCGAAAGATTTTCAACTTGAGAATAGTAGCTAGTCCGTCGGGCATTAGAATATGAATAAGAATACCCTATCTCCGTTCATAACGATGTTTTCCTTCTCCGAAAGCTTGGGCTCATCGCAGGGAAAAGAATTGACGTCGATTGACGTGGTGTCCGCACACGCTACCACTGATCCATCACTGAGCGCTTTCACCGAACGAAAACATCTTGAAGTTAACATATTAACTTTTAGTATTTGCATTCTTAGGTTAAATCTATTGCCGATCAGCTAGCTGCATTTGAAAATCATTGCTTTTCTAGGCGTAACTTGATACCATCCTTTACCTCTTCGTCACCCTTCATAAATTGTGGTGTGATTAAATACCGCAATGAGTTTTTGGTGGGATCTCAGACTGTCATGTAGTGGTTTTTGTTTTTAATTCATAAATTTGTGTTTTTAGACCCTATATTGTGTAAAACAGATGGCATTTTGCATAATAAAGCTTTGTTATTGTGCACAAGTGAAGTGAAGTGAATTGAAAATAATAACATAGAACATGAATTCTGATATGCCACAAATCTCCCTGGAAGGTTCTAACAAGGGAGCCGCCATCTTGTTAGGGCCCTGAATTCGACATAAGACTGGAAAATTTCCCTCGCTTTGGTTACAAATATAAAATACTTGACACTGGCCCAATGCACGAATAGTGCGAAACCATAATTGAGAAGAAGAAGAAGAAATACCGCAATAGCGAAAAACTACCAATTTTAATGAAATATTGTGTATAGGAATTATATATCGTTCGGAAACCAAAAAAGACGTCTTCGCACCTCTACAGTCGTCACACAACCTTCCGTCATCCCTCTTCCTATTTCCTACCTCATAATATCATCATAATATCATCTTGCTCTCTCATACTTTTGGCTCGTTCATACCGTCATCTCTTTCACTCGGTCATTCATCATCATCATCATCATTTCAGCCGAAAGACGTCCACTGCTGGACATAGGCCTCTCCCAAAGATCGCCACAACGACCGGTCCACCTTGTGGCGGGTCTGCTCACGCTGCGTCTTCCGGTACGTGGCCGCCACTCGAGAACTCTTTGACCCAATCAGCCATCTGTTCTACGAGCTACGTGGCCAGCCCACTGCCACTTAAGTATAGCTATTCTTCGGGCTATGTCGGTGACTTTGGTTCTCCTGCGGATCTCCTCATTTCTGATTCGATCACGCAGAGAAACTCCGAGCATAGCCCTCTCCATTGCCCTTTGAGTGACTTTGAGCTTTCTTATGAGGCCCATAGTTAGCGACCAGGTCACGGACCACGGACCAGGACCACGGTCATTCACTCTACAATAAACTGTAAAACACCATAAATATTCTAACTTTTACATGCAAAGGTCATTTCTATCATACATCCTGCATATATATATATATATGCTATCGCTGACTTTTTTGTAAGTATTTTAAGATGTACAGTATTATGTAGATGTATTTTACATAAGCCATTACGTGTTACATTAATTTTATACATCTCTTATTGTTTACTCAGTGTAAGCCAATTAAGCCGTCCCAAAAGTGTTTTTTTTTCCGAATTGATTCACCATTATTTACTGTTTATTTCGTATGTTAATTTATCTTACAAAATATATCTTGCAACCTGGCCAGATAACATAGCTATAAATAAAAATATACATGTAAATTGTATAATTGGTTTTCGCGTGTAAAGAACACAAATGGACAGACAGACAGAGGGGCATTGTGTTTTATAATATGTATAGAATAGATAGAAGTTAATAAATATTTTACGAGATTGATAAACTCCGAAGCCGTTTGACCAATCAACATAAAAGTTGGTAGATCTGAGCGTTTTTTCATGGTGAAGATTTACGCTATGCCTGGAAGTGATAGATGGTGCTGTCGTTGAATTATTTACTACTGTAAAAGTCAGAGTAACCTCTGCGGGGTCAGCTATTCTTCTTTCTACATAAATAAAAAAACATATAAGATACCATATATGAGAGTGATAAACTCTAACACCGTTCTAGATCTGTGTGTTTTTTCACGGAGAATGTTTTTATGCTATCACTGAGCGCGATACTGTGGTACTGTGATCAAGTTATTGACTACCGCGAAGCGTAGAACAACGTCTGACGAGCCAACTAGTAGTGTATAAATTATGGGACAAAAATAATTACTTCGTAATAAATGATTTGAGTTAAAGAAGAACTATTTTATACACTCGCGAATTTTATTGCGGAAATTAATTATAATGTATTTATTAATAATAGAAACATAGAAATTAGTACTTGAGTAAAAATTACACAAGGCAAATATTTGGGCAACTGCTCCGATTTAAGTGTGAAGAAAGATTGGTTTGAAAACAGTATTAACACTTAAGATCCTCTTAAGAACTGCTAAGTATAGGGAATAAGAACACATGGCAGCACTAAGGCTAACAGAACAGAGTCGCAGGTAAAGCTAGTTATAAATAAAACCAGCTTACGATAAAAAGCAAAATGAAAGCTAAAGGCTAATAGAGTTTCTCTTCACGATGTCTCAATTTAATACACTGCAACACACTCGGTGCAGTGCTCAGGAGGGTGGGACCAATAAATTACAATATAAACGCTCGTGAACGCTTCGTTCCCGGGAAATTCTCTGAGGTGTCGACACTGTGAGTTACTCTTTAAAAATCCTGTATTATATACATACGGTTAGGATGTAAGTCGTACTTGTTGGCTAATGATAATCTCTATATATTCATGTATAATTATAATAAAATTGTACTATTATAATAATAAAAAAGTAACATCATTTCATCATCATTCTCCTGCCCTTATCCCAATTTATTTGGGGTCGGCGCAACATGTCTTTTTCTTCCATACTTCTCTATTAGTCGACATCTCAGTAGTGACTCCCTTTCTAACCATATCATCATTCACACAGTCGATCCATCCTTTCATTGGTCTTCCCCTACTCTTATAGCCATCGACATTCATACCTAATACCCTCCTCACGATATTTTCCCCATTCCTTCGTATCACGTGCCCATACCATGACAACCGATTTCCACACAATTTTTTATTTCAGGCTGGCGGCCGACTGTTAAACTTTGCCAAAACTTATGCAACATGAGTAGAAATAATAAAAATATAACGTTTGTGATTTTTTTTATAGGCAAAGTGATGGTATTGTTCCTGATGGTAAGCACAGTACAGATCAAAAACATCAGTGACAACCTGGAGATCGGAAATCCATCGCAGGTTTTCGTTGTACAGTCTCTCGGTATAGCTGCTGCTTATATACAGATTAATCCCGGAACGAAACGCCCCTAAGCGTGCCACCAATATGGGTGTTACATCAAGTGTATGGTGATCACGATCCAGATGGACAAAATTGTATGTTATCTCCCAGCAAATATATATTCGTGCAAGAATATGTTTGTAACTGGTAATCTTTAGAACTACTAGCCAAATATCAGTTGGTTACCTTTGACTCCATTGAGCGCCGAGCTCGTCGACTTGTTAGCCATGAAGCATTGATGAAGGCAAGAACGCTCAGTCTAGAATATCGACGTAAGGTAGCTTGTCTCTCAGTGTTTTACAGGTTACACTTTGGAGAGTGTACATAGGAATTACACGATTTAATATCGTCCAGCTCGCTCCACCGCAGTACAGCTAGACACTGTGAGGGTTTCCACCCTTATGTGATGAATATTCCTCCAATTTGCAAGAAGCGTGTCGCTTCGTCGTTCATTATGCGAACGTTTAAGGAGTGGAACTCACTCCTAGCGTCTGTCTTCCCGCCCACCTCTAACATGTGAGTCTTCAAGCGAAAAGTGAACAGGC
Source organism: Saturnia pavonia (assembly GCA_947532125.1). Taxonomy (NCBI): domain Eukaryota; kingdom Metazoa; phylum Arthropoda; class Insecta; order Lepidoptera; family Saturniidae; genus Saturnia; species Saturnia pavonia. The sequence goes on along the minus strand of OX383919.1, from coordinate 7,227,982 downwards.
ATCTGATAGGTAAGCACGATCCATCGTCAGCCTAATATTTACTTACCATCAGAAAGTGGGTGATGTGTGAAATATTTGAGAATCTATGATCTAAAACATCTAAATACTTCACATTTTATATACTAGATTTATTGTTCAGTGAACGTGTTGGTTAAATAATTAAAGATGTGTGTCAGAAGACTGAATATCCCTGTAGAATTTCCCTGATTTTTCAATAAAGATACATCAAAACGTTATCCAGGGAATATAGCTAAGCTAGCGAACGTTGAAAGAACGTTGAAAATATTTACTTGTATGTATTGAACAATGAAGCAAATCAAATATACGCTTACTATGGGGACAGCTTATTTTTCTGTAATATCATATTTGTAGCAGCGGTTGCGGGATTTTAATTAATTGGGTCGCGATATTATGGGGTCACAAGGTGTGAGGGGCAGGCAACAAACTAACGATAACTTTTGCGTTTACACAACTGGATTTGCTCTCACCAATATCAAGAAAGAAATGGTCTCACTCATCTGGTGGTCACAGACCGTGAAGATTGCTAAGGAATCTGACGTAATTCCATCTACAATACACATATAAAACATAGGGGTGCTAGATGATTGCTTAGGCATAAGGGCAATGTTTGTCCCTTTAGCAAGCTAAAACATAAATTCTCCTCGGAGTATTATCTTATCAAAACCTTTTACCTCCCTTACCTATGTAGTAATGTAAATTGTGGAGTGTTGTGTTGTGGTTTTTACATTCCACACCATTGATTTATTAGTCATGCGTGTAAAAATATAAAAATTCTGTTGAGCGTGGATTCGTGATAATCCAAAACAATTGATAATAACTTCCAGTGCAATCCAGTACACATTCTTTTGGTTAAAGGACACAAGAGGGAGTCAAATAGAGTTACAAGGGCCGACTAAGCCTAAGGGGCCTAAGGGAAGACTAAGGGACCTGGCAAAAGATCTACTGCCCAATGATATCCGACAATGAAGGTGGTAATCTCTCGAATGATCAGTTAAATGATGCATTTTATAGTCTATTTATTGGGGAAGGTTATGGGCTATATAGCGTAACTTCACGCTACGACCCCAAGGAGCAGAGCAGTAACCATGCACGTAAAGCAACCTGGTAAGCTGTAGGCGAGTACGGTGGGTAGTTAGTTAAATATATGTATTACGGGTGAAACCGTTAAGCACAGCTAGTTCATAAAAACGAGCCGCATGGCGAACAAAAATGTACAAATTTTTGAATGTACTTTTAAAAGTGTTTAAAATGTTCATTATATCAGCACCGTGTCTGGCAGACAGCACTTGCACAAGCTTAAACGTAAGAGAGCCCCGCTCCCTTGAACAATATCGGCTGAAGACCGGGCCGATGGCGTCTATTGTTTAACTACCGTGCATACGTCAGGTCCTATGCCCACTGCCTCATAACGTAACTATTGCCTGGGCCCTCACCCCTCTTTATTTTCTCGCCATCGTAAACTTATAAACGGCGGCGAGTACACAGGTCGCCCATGTGGACACTGTGCAAATAATTCTCCCGACCTGCCTTAACCCCTTATTCAGTTATTTTTTTTATATAATTAAGATGGCAAACAAGCCTACAGTGAAAGTAAGTGAAAGTGAAAGTAAGCGGCTACCATCGGTTGTAACATCAGAGGTATTGTTTTCATCAGACCATATTATGAAACAAACCACTCACCTTGGTCGCTGTAACTCCTGTTTGCGGTGCATTGCTATACTGTCACACACTCGCACACATACGTATGAAAATAAATGTTTTATCCCATAGGAATCGTACCCTACGATTTCATCCGTCTTAAATTTATTCGGATCGTATCTTCCTTATAGTGCGTGCGGTTACAGAGCACACGTGTTGCTATCGTGCTCAGGTAATAGTGTTAAAGTTAATGGTACGGTTCCTAAGTCATTTTTCCATAATTTTATCGAAAATTTTCCAACATATTATATTACTAGCTGTGGCCGCGGCTTCGCTCGCGTGGAATCAGAATGTCGTCGGTTGAGCGCACGCGGGAATCGTGATGCCCCAGCTCAAAAGACAAAAATGCTTATTGTAGCTGATCCTTAGAAGATAAGCATATGTTGTCTTCGACTTTTTTGTTGGTCTTTTTAAGATCTACAATTATGTGTTACATTCATTTGATATTTATGTTATGGTTTACTCAATGTAAGTCAATTAATCGGCCCAAACTCGTCTTTTTTCCGCATTGATTCACCATTATCACTGCTTATTTCGTATGTAATTTTATGTATCAAAATATATCCTATAACCTGGCCAGGTGACATATCGGTGAACCTTGGAAAACTACGTAAATCGGATAAGAGGTTTTTGCGTGAAAAGAACATAAACGAACAGACAGAAAGAGAGACGTTGAGTTTTATAATATGTATAGAAATAGTATGTTATTTGCTATGACGTGTTGGTACACGAAGCCAAAAAATAAACAATAAATAAAAATAAAATAAAATATTTTTTAATTCAGATAAGCAACATCAATATCTGTTTAGTAACACAAAAGAAAAATCTTATACCTATGTTAGTAGACGCTAATATTTAGTGACAAGTTCGCTTCTTGTGATACATCTTCTAACAAGATGACCAATAATAGAAGAATCATACCTCCCTGCTATGGTTTTCATGATGGAGTTGGAGCTGGCCCGCACTCTGCAGAGCAGCGAGGCAGATTTTTGTTTGAAGATGGCATGAAAGCCTGTGTGAACATACCAGATGCACTGCAGAAACGGGGCAACCTCATCAACATCCTGAATCCGTTATTATATTGGACAATAATATTGTACCGTTCGCTCTCGATTCACTGTAGTTTTCAATTTAACAAGTATATAAAAAAAAAATCACACTCGGTAGCGTACCCTGGTACCACGATCTATCCAAATAGGGAACGATAAAAACGCCCGGTAAAAGTAACCATATAATTTGTTGCATACAATATCTGATATAAAATAAACTTTCGTCTCGGTGTAATGTTCGCGAACGCATAAAATCGTTTATTACCCGTCGCAATGTAATTTACATTTACATAAAACCAATATACCTTTAAATCTCGTAAAACTGTCTCGGATTGCCTCCGTCGGGTCCGCTTCAAGTCACATTCTTATTTTGTACGGATTTTATTGACTGAATTTCTGTTTTATTGTATTTTAGACGCGGTCGCATCGCCTTAACCGTTTCACGATTACGAAGACGAATTATCTTTAGTAGATTATAATTAATAATTATTCTTTTTTATGAAATGATATTGAAGTTATATTTTTTTTGCGCGTTTAATTGAAGGCAAAAGCTGTGTGCACAACACATCACGAAAGTGCGACATAACGAAGTAACCATTAACTAGCACTTGACATTGGCAAAATTGCATACATAGGCCATAAGTAATATAAAAACAATAACAATAATTTTGGTAATTTTTTTTTATCTTGTAGGTTTGGCGTAGTGGCCACAATTTCACCTGTTAATTGACGATGTGACCCAAGATGATAACATACTAAACCTAGTTGAAGACTGGCTCTCAAGTGCAGCTGCCGGAACACCTATTGGTGCTTAGCGACAGATTTTCGACTTGAGGGTGGTAGCTAGCCAGACGAGCATTATAAAAAGCCCTACCACATGGTGGTATCTATACCTATGGTTTCCTCACGATGTTTTCTTTCTTCGAAAGCTCAGGCTCATTGCAGGGATTTGAACTGACGTCAATAGCCGCGAAGTTGTAAACACTACCATTGAGCCATCATTGCTTTATTATTGATTCAAAAAAATATTTTTGTATATGATAGCCAGATTCATGAGAAATAGTAAAGGATATATAACTTCACGCTGCGACCCTAAGGAGCGAAGCAGTAACTATGAACGTCAAGCAATCTGGCAAGCTGTAGATAAGTACGAGCGTGTTGGTGACGGCGCGACCGCGGCGTTGTGAAGAGTAGGCCGAATAAATTTAACACCCGTGAAAACTAGTAATCACGCCTACAGTTCATCGTTTTGATGCACATATTTAGTACTGCAATAAACATTTAGGCTATTTAAAGAATAATATTATTCCTGATTCGTAAAAGGAGCCCTTTCTATACGAAAAAAAATCTAATAATCTTAATAAGTAAAAGAAAATAGAGTCTCACAGAAATATAAGTTTAGATTCTTCAGATAGAAAACGCCTCTTTAAAAAAAATCCAGATCAAAATATGTGTAGCTGTGTGTGCAATGTATCTTACATCATCATCATCATCAACCTATAGTAGTCCACTGCTGGACATAGGCCTCCAGTCCCGGTAAAGCTGTAAAAGCCGTAAAGGCTAACAGTATAGTCAGTTCGAAAAAAAAAAAAAAAAACATTGGCCTCCTTTAATGAGCGCCATAGCACCCTGTCTTCAGCTTGCCACATCCAGCATCTGCCTGCAGTCTTTCGCAGATCGTCATCCCATCTGGCCGGAGGGCGTCCTACACTACGTTTGCCGAGTCACGGTCTCCACTCAAGATCCCATTTACCCCATTTCGTATCGTACATGTTACATTAAAAATATTTCAGTTTCTAGAAGAGAAAAACAAATAAACAAATCCACAGACATAACAAAATCCAGGGTTTAATTAACAGAACGTATTCACGTATAGGGGAGACTGACGGCCGCCGGCCGCAATCAATAGTGAGGGAAAACAACAGCGAAAAGGGAATGAATTTTCCTTCTACCCAAACCGTGTGCCGGATATTACGAGTGAAATCTCTATCTGGTTCGTACTGCTTGTAGAATAGTTTCTGAATTACTTTCATGTTTGTCTATTATGTGTACGTTCTTTGATATTATTTTTATACAAATATAGGTAACTTGGACGAGAATATGTTACGTAGCTTCCCGAACGCGGCCCAGCCGAGTTGGATTTGACGATTGACACCTCTTTTTCGAAATCAATAATAGCTAGACTTAAGTGGCAATGGGCGGGTCACGTAGCTCGTAGAACGGATGGCCGATGAGGTCAAAGAGTTCTCGAGTGGCGGCCACGTACCGGGAGACGCAGCGTGGGCAGACCCGCCACAAGGTGGTCCGATGACCTGGTAAAGGTTGCGGGAAGCCGCTGGATGCGGGCAGCACAAGACCGGTCGTTGTGGCGAACTTTGGGGGAGGTCTATGTCTAGCAGTGGACGTCTTTCGGTTGAAATGATGATGATGATGATAGGTAACTACACATAAATCAGCTTGGAGACGTTTTTGCGTTTGTAGTAGTAGTTACTGTAATACACACTGTGACTAAAACCGGAATAAACCAGTTTGCGCTGGCAACCACGTGATTTCACTCTCGCATCAGTTGCTTATTTATAAGTAGCGTTAGAATTGTTTCTTGATTTGGCGCCACAAAAAGCACTTGCCAGTTTCAATGGGTTTGTCTTCGTAGTATTTTCTATATACAAATTTGGCCCGATAAGATGGTGGCCCGCTTATTAGAATTTTTTAGGGAGTTTTTGAGGCATCTCAAAATATACGTTTCCAGTTAATATTTATAATCCACATCACGAATGCACAATAACCAAACTATATCACACAAAATGCCACCAATATTACATAATATATGGTCAAACAAACTAAGTTAATGAATTAAAAAAAAAAACAATATGGCAGCTCAAAATCCCGCCAAAAACTCTAACACGCGAGATGGTGACCACCATTCACGAAATAAGCAGACACTTATCGCAGTGACCCTTAGGTTTGTCGTGTTTCTCTAGCTGCTAAGAGACTTTCAGGCTGGTATTACAGCGACGATGGCTATAGATTATCGACCCCTATGTGGTCACCGTTGTTTATGGATTTTATTGCACTTAACATTTTTTTTATTCGTTATAGTCACAAGTCGCTAAACGTTATGGTCACAATCTCACCTTATGTTGTAAGTATGTGATGATGTGGTTAAGGTGGTGACACGCTTAGGCTTTGTAACTGGCTCTCAAGTGCTTTGAAGTTAAAGCAATTATGGCTCAGTGGTTGCGTGTACAACTTCGCGTCGATTGACGTGAGTTCGAATCCCTGCAATGAGCCTGAGCTTTCGGTGAAGCAAAACATCGTAAGAAAACCATAGCATGGTGGTAGGGATTTTTATAATGACCGCCTGGCTAGCTACCACCGTCAAGCTGAAATTCTGTCGCCAAGCACCACAACAGGTGTGTTCCGGCAGCTGCACTTAAAAGCCAGTCTTCCACTAGGTTTAGCGTGTTATCATCTTGGGCCATATCGTCATTTAACAACAGGTGAGATTGTGGCCACTATGCCAAACTTATAACGATAAAAAAAGCTGTCGGTACACACCTATAGAAGCGTGACGATAGATTTTTAACTTGACGGTGGTAGATAGCCTATCATTATGCTATGGTTCCGTCATGATGTTTCCATTCAACGAATGTGCGGACACTTTGTTGATGTACGTTGATCGACGTGGTGTTCGTCCACTGAGCCATCATTGCTTCAAACTGCTAACCACTGCTAACAGAGACGTTATTTTGCACTATTACAAAAACAAAAAAAAAAAAACAATTACCGTTCATTGGTGCATAAAAATATACATAGTGTACTTATGTGATATTTCTTTCATTTAAAATCAGTCATTCGGCGTGCCGTCCACAATGCGTCCGATCCGGACCGGAGCGGATGCGGACGTGTCCGGATTCGGGATGCGGTGGCACAGCCGGCGATGATCGATGACCAAGCGCGTAAGCCTGTGACTTTATTATTAAGCGTCAGCGTTTATTTTATTAATTAACTGACCTGACAGATACTCTTCTGCCCTTTCTAACTGTCAATAACTAGATCACAGCACTACCTATTCCAAATATTTTTACTATTCCAGTATATTTGAAGAGAGGTAGGGCAGGGCACAGAAAAATTTATTTGGAGATTTCTCTCTACTTGGGGCATCCCAACTGGTCGAATACTGGAGAACACCGCAACCAAATAATTTTGTGCTGTGTTCCTGTGGTGAGTAGAGTTTCCAGAGCTCATTGGCCTAGACGGGTTCAAGGTCATCAACGCGCTATTGATACCTACGGTATTACAAGCGCCCATTGGCTACGGTAGCCGCTTAACATTAAGCGGGCCGTACGTTTGTTTTCCATCTTAGTATTATAAAAAAAAAGATTGGAACGAACAAAACAATATAAGAATTACCCATCATATCCATCGTTCAAATTATGAGTCATGGTTTTGAGTTCATAAAAAATCCAATAAAAAATACGATTTATGTCAAAAAAAAAAAAGAAAATCCAATTTAAACTTTTTGTAAATACTCTGTAGTTAAGCTCCTTAACATGGACGAGAAATAAGAATAATTTATACATTGAACAAATAATTTATTGCTCACGGTCACTTCACAATATAGCTGTTCACGCGGACAAAGTAACGTTCTTATGCGAATTTAGTACTGGAATGCCTCCCATCGCTCAGCTTCCTGCGCGTTATAAGACTACTAGCGCTATGTCGATGTCACCGCCGTAACCGCGAGTGATCGTATGATGTCACGTTCTGTGCCACGTGACATTATAGTGGCGTCATATCTCGGGAGGCAGTCGAGAGTCTTCTAATGTGTACACACAATGTGTATACACTTTTAAGATTTCTTTCCATAAAATTTTCATTCGAACTATTACTAACATAAAAAAATGCCAAATCAATGCTGAAATGCTCAAGTTATGCGCTTAATAATGAACAACATTTAATGGTTATTATATAGAAAAGCTGGCCCAATAAACTTTGCACTGTCCATATTATTTCAATGAATTTGTTTGCAATCGTTTTCTGAATTCGTGAAAAGCTACTGACCAAAGTTAAAAAACGTATTTCTGAGTGATAATTGCACTATTAACAATTTTTTCCGTTGATATTTAATTTAATAAAAAAAGTAGCAACCAATTATGCCGTTTATATCGTTAGTTATTATCGAGATACATACAAAAATTATCATTTTGCAGTTAGTTTTCCAAGACCATATGAACAAAACATAAAATATTACGCATATAGATATTAAGAATCGTGGATTAAAGTCTTGAGTTCATAAAAAAATGCAATAGATAAAAGCAGTTTTACTTTTTCCAGAAATTTCCAATTTTTTATGCAACTTTTAATATATTCCCTTACGTTAAAATCGGTCTAGCTGTTTTCAAATGAAGCACTTAGCAATTAAGTGTATATAAAATATTAATTTATAAATATTAGTATTTGTTTTGGTCAAGAAGTACGTGGTTTTCAGGGTTTCTTATCATGGCTATGAGCTCCATCTAATTATAAGTGCAATTGCTGTGTCAAGCGTCAGTCAATTTGCCCGTGTGTGTGAGTACTCCGGCCCCTACATCGCAGTGTGAAATTACTTTCGTATTGCGAGTTCACCACCGCAATTTGTTCGCTTGTATATAAAATTCGAAAAACTTTTCACTTTGATTCTGTGTTAATTACGCTTTAAAAACGGTGTAAAAGATATGTATATATATATATATATATACCTATGAAGCGTTTGGATTAATGTTTTCGAGTGTGGATTTTGCTTATTAAGTGACTTGAGAGATTCACCGTCGGCTGCGTGAATACTTACTTGTTGCAACGCTATGAAATATCCAGGTGAATGGGCTTTGATGTTTAATTTTTGCTAGGTTGGGTGAGTCAGCAACCACGTATAACAGTAGATTCAGAACCCGAGGCGTCTGAAACGGGAATACTTTACCCAGGTATATACAATTCTTGTACCGGTTATTATGCAAGTATTATATTCGTATTATACAATTTAATATTTAAAGCAATTAGAAAAATCACTCAATTTTAATCTCACCCGATGTTAAGTGACGATGTGGCTTAAGAAAGTAACACGCTAAGGCCACACGTGTAAGTGTTTGGCGAAAGATTTTCAACTTGAGGGAAGTAACTAACCAGAAGGGCTTTAGAGAAAGCCCTACCACCATGCTATGGTTTCCTCACGATGTTTTCCTTCACCGAAAGCTCAGTTTCATTGCAGGGATTTGAACTCGCATCAATCGACACAATGTCCGTACACGCTACCACTGAGCCATCATTGCCTCAATTGAGATTTCATTAAGATGAATTATTGAAGCAATACTTGTAATGATTGATTAGCAATGATTTTTAATTATATATATTTGTTTTTCAAGAGCCAAGAATGATTATTAAACTAAAGTAAGACCTGGCGGACGCATTCATTCATTCCGCTATCTGCCAGTGCAAGTTCTGTAAAAATCGGTCCAACTGTTTCGTAGATTACCTGTAATAAACAGATAGATTGTCTATCTATCTAGATAGACATAAATTAAAAAAAATATTTTCCTTATAAGTGTCGTATATTATTTCATATGCATTTAGTAAAAAGCTGTTATTTTGAAATTACAAACAGACACTTCAATTTTATTTATTTGTATGTATAAACTACAATTATAATCTCGAATGAAACCGATTTTTTGTAAATCTCTCACTACTGATATCTGAATAACGCCCGAATACAATGAATATGAACTCGGTTCGTGCAAACTAAGGACTATGAATAAAGCATGTGTGTAGCGCGCCCTCTACCGTGTAGGTACGGATATGACAAAAAGGAAAAACGCCATTTACTGGTTTTGAATTCATCGAAATTTATTACTCTGTGAACTGATGTTCACGAGTTTTGAAATCTATACAAATAAATAAAATTCAAGTGTCTGTTTGTTATGTCAAAATAACAGCTTTTTACTAAGTGCATAAGAAAATATGGTACTTCTAACAAAAAAAAAACAAAATTCTGTCTGTCTGTTTGACAGGTCCTTTTACTGACGATTACGATTCGATCGACGGTATTCACGCGAGCGAAGCCGCGGGCACATTAGTTATTATAAATGTTAAAATGAGTATAAGTCACTATTTATGTTAATAAATCTGTAAGTTCTGCCTGTATATGTACTTTTTTTAATGTTTGTGTTAGATGTCTCCTATAAAGAACACTGACCATGAATATGACACGAAAAATATTGTCTGTTTTTATGTCTGGATTTAACTCAAACCGCTTGATTGATTTTAATTGTATTTGTAGAAGGGAAATCTCAAAAAATAAATATTTTTTTTTTAAGAATATTAAATATTTTTTAAGAAATATAAAAGTGGATGCTATATAAAAGGTTGACTAACTCTGAGATAAAATAATATAACATTTTATTCCTTAGATATTTATAATTTGAAGTTCTTTGAAAGATATAAAAGTTTCCATTCAAGTTAGATATGTAATATCTAAGGGCATATTGTGCAGTGAACTTCAAGAAGGTAAGCGAAATCATGGAGGACAGCTCTTGCGCTATAAAGATCTACTTAAAAGACACATGAATACTTGCCAAGTCCTACCCTCTTCTGCGGCATCTCAAGCCTAGGTCAGTTCCTCCGGCATACAGCCCTTAAGTTAGCAGCCGCTCGCACGATACAGTGACACTGCATTCACTAGCTATTAACATACAATCACACCAGGTTAGATCAAAATTGACAGATTACTAAATACATATACGCTTGTTTCTTCTTTCTTCCCAGAAGAAGAAGGAGGGAATTAGACAGATCGCGATGTTTGCATATAAGGTAACAAACCGAGGTTAGGTCACTTCACCGCTCGCGCCCAAGCTCGGTAAAATGACATATGAACAGGTAAAATATTGGTCCATCCAAATGGGAGACGCTTACTGGAAAATTATTTCTTATAATTAATTGTGAAGGTATACTGAGTCGCTGTAAGTATAATCGCACGTTTCCCAACTAAGACCGCATATATCAGTAATTTCCGATCACATGAAAGGAAACAGAAGCAAGACCGTCAAAATGAAGTTTAAGAGTAAACGTCGCTGTATCAGGATACGGTTAGGAGCAGCATATATAGCTAAGGGACAGCAAAAACAGTTTCACACGAACGAAGTGGTAGGTAGCAATCATTCAATTTGAATTATAACCGTTGATAATAGGCCACCTTTCTACTCGGCGAACATCGTAAAATGTAACAGTCCCTGATCAAACTTTGCAGTCCGCTTCAAAGTTCATAATCTCCATTTTAATTCGCCGGCAACTTTTATCGCGGGTAATGAATTTACAAATCCTTCAGGATTATGTCTTGAGTTTAGGAGTTTTGTGGCCTTATTTTTCGAGGGAATACGCTTTTTGTAGTCTATTTATATCTGTTAACGTTGAAATATTCAGAACACCATATAATTTTACTTGTAATTTTCGTTAATATAAAACGCTGGTGAAAGAAATCTATTTAGCAAGCGTTGTTAAATAGCTTTTTGCGTCGACTTTATTTCTGTACAAAAGTTGTGTAAGAAATAGTAAGGTTCTCCAATATTATTACATTAATCGTTATTGCTTAACCTCTATAAAATAAATCGTAATTGTATGCAATCTGTGTAGGTCCTCGTGTGCTGCGTTAACCTAATCGAAATCCATTATAAAGACAAAGACTGTAGTTGTACAAAGGGCGAGTTGACTCCATTTGGAGTACTTTCTGCTGACACTTCTACGGTACACAAACGGTACTCATGGGTTGCGTTGCGAGGAACTGTTCGACATGATGCCAGTGGCTACTTTCCATTAACGCAACACACGCTATCGGCAATAAGTTCATCCTAACACTTTGGAGCCAAAATGGTCGTGGATAGTCCGATTTCAGGGGAATTTGCTTTCGCAAACTCTCCGGATGGGGAATGAGCTCACTGCTGAGGTTTCCAGGTGACTACCATATGGGGTTCTTCAAAAAGGGAGTAAATAGGTTTTTGAATGATCGCCAACACGTATTTGATGCCTCTGGTGTTGCAAGCGTCCATAGGCTGCGGTGATTGTTTACCATCAGGCGCACCGCATGCATGTTTACCACCATCGTGGTATAAAATGTAATAATTAGATAGTTATTCGATGTGTCATCATAATCATCTATTGCAGCCGAAAGACGTCCACTGTTGGATATATGCCTTCCCTAAAGATCGCCACAACGAGTGACGCGGTACTGCCCGCATCCAGCGGTTTCCCGCAACTTTCATCAGGTGATCGATCCACGTTGTGGCGGGTCTGCCCACACTGCATCTTCCGGTACTCGACCGCCACTCGAGAACTCTTTGGCTCCATCGGCCATCCGTTCTACGAGCTACCTGTCCCACCTACTGTCACTTAATTCTAGATATTCTTAGAGCTATTTTTGTGACTTTTGTTCTTCTGCGGATCTCCTCATTTCGATCCATCGGATCCATCCATCCATTAGATTCGATCACGCACAGAATCTCCGAGCAAAACCCTCTCCATTGCCCTTTAAGTGAGCTTGAATTTTCTTATGAGACCCATAGCTAGCGACATAAATCAATGACATATCAGTCGTTTATATATCAATCCAAACAGCGTGTACATTACCCACCTTCGGCTTACCGAATATATAGTAGTCATGGCCTATGACCTCAGTGCAATGAAAAGCCTTTTGACGAGTTTGCCTTATATTGAACGTGGACAAGACGAAGATTATGTCGAACGTCCTTGAAGGGCCAACTCCCGTAAAGATCAGAGACTATATGCTTGGAATTTTTGATGATTATGTTTTTTCTTATCATTGTAGGTTTTGTCGTAGTGGCTCCAATCTCATCTGATGTTCAGTACCATGTGCCCCAAGATGATAACACGCTAAACTTAGTGGAAGACTGGCTCTCAAGTGCAGCTGTCGGAATACACCTATTGGTGTTTGGCGACTGATTTTCAACTTGAGGGTGGTAGCTAGTCAGGCGGGCATTAGGAAAAACCCTACCATCATGCTATGGTTTCTTCACGATGCTTTCCTTCACCGAAAGCTCAGGCTCATTGCAGGGATTCGAACTCACGTCACTCGACGCGATGTCGTACACGCTACCACTGAGCCATCATCGCTTTTAACTTTACCTGGGACAAACTATCCAGTAAGTGTAGTTGGTTGACAAAGAGATTAACCGTCGAATCCAACTCAGCTGGGCAGCGTTTGGAAAGCTACGTAACATATTCTCGTCCAAGATACCGCAGTGTCTCAAGACGAAAGTCTTTGACCAGTGTGTGTTGGCAATGATTACATATGGTGCTGAGACGTGGTCGCTAACTATTCGATGTGTATTTCAACATAAATAAAAAGTTATTTTTTCTTCGTTGATTATAACCAGTTGTTGTGATAACTGTTTACAAAACGTGCAGTAAGGCTTTCCAATTATTAGATAAATATTGGATTGATTCCAAAATGCAAAAACACCGAATGGGCTACTTGACTCATATCAATTTTGGCACAATAAATAAATTTTTTCTGTAGTATTTGGTTTAAGAAACCAATATTTATCGATTTCAGATATTAAAAGTGTAAGATGGCTACATATTTGAAATTTAAAAATATATCTTTGTTTAATTTTTAATTTTGAACTCTGAGAACGCTGTTAGCCATATTAGTCTATATATTATAGTTAGCCTGTTTACGAAAAGTAAACTTTTAAAAATAAAGATTTGCGGTTTTCTAGGTCCTAAAAAATATGGTAATATTTTTTTTCCTCTAATCGCACAATATTTAATAATTTAAGACCTACTTTAGAAAAGATTCAATTAGCCTATTAATGATGAAACAATAACATTGTGTGAAGTATTTTTAGTTTATCTTGCTACCACTTTCCAAAAGAAAAACTGTCGCCAAATATTTTGGATAACTTTTCGTCCTTGAATGTCAGCCTTATTTTTCCCGACTGCGTAAGTAAACAGTTTCTAAAAATTGCCTACGTAAAAATATGTACTCTTAGTTTAACCGTTGTCAGTAAAAAAAAATAGTAAGTTCGTTCTTCTTTTGCCTTTTTTATACTAATAAATTATTTTACTGTAAACGGCATCATACCTCTGGACACTACAATACAAGACTCTCTAAATGAGAACACTCCAAATCAAATTTACCATTGCAAAAGGTACTTAGGTACTTACTTAGGTTTAAAATAAACAACATATTATAATCCAAGTAAATCCTTATATTCAAACTAAACATATATTATCAGATGCAGACGTTAAAATAACGCTGTAAATATATGAATTTACGAGTTAGTTGCGAGCGATGTTTTTAGTACACTTAAGTATCTACACATGACTAATAAAATAAATCACTGAAAGCGCTATAAATAGGTCATTAAAGCGTAGCGGTGATGTATTAAAGTCTAAAGTTAAAATAAAAACGCGTGTTAAAATAATTGTAGTATTAATTTGTGTGAAAACTCGATAATTATGCTCTTGACATAGACGATAAATGATAATAATTTATACATTGAACAAATAATTTATTGCTCACGACAACTTCACATTATAGGTGTTCACGTGGATAGAGTAACGTTCTTATGCGAATTCAGTACTGGAATGCCTCCCATTGCTCAGCTTCCTGCGCTTTATAAGACTATAAGGCTACTAGCGCCGTCTCGATGTCGCCGCCATAACCGCGAGCGATCGTATGATACCACGTCACATGATAGTGATGATATGTCTCGAGAGGAAGTTGAGAGTCTTCTAATGTGGGGTGTTACATTTGATTGTATCTTTTTTACATTTTTATACTTAAGAGTTTTTTATATGAGTGTTTTTGCAACGACTTTATTTATTGTTCTTTATTTGTTATGAAAGTATTTTTCATCTTTTTATATAATAACAACAGTGTACATCCACATTTCATTCAACGTCACGTGGATAAAGTATTTTTCTAGTTATTTTTTTGTAATCTTCAAACATGCTAGCTCTACCAAAATGGCGGCTCTCTTGTTAAAATTGTCCAAGAAGTTTTTCTGGCAACTTAAAATGCCTGCTCCTCGTTATTATTTATAATTTACTTCACTTGTTCACAATAACCAAACTACGTAACGTAAATGCTGGCAAAATTACATAATATATGGCCTAAGAACGTAAGTTTATGAATCAAAATAAAAGCACCATATGACTGATTAAAATCCCGCCAAAAACTTTATGAAAATCTTATAATTTAAATATGTTATAAAACTTAACTTCTCCCTGTCTGTCCGTTTGTGTTTATTTTTCACGCAAAAAACAACTTATTCGATTTACATGTTTTTTAACTCTTAGCTATGTTATCTGGCCAAGTTATAGGATATATTTTATTAGATAAAGTATCATAGGAAATAAACAGTTACGATAATAGTGAATTAATTCGGAAAAATACGCTTTTGGGGAGCTTAAATGGCTTAAGCTGAGTAAACCGTAAGATATATAGCAAATTAATGTACAACATACTTGGTGATCTTAAAAAGATCTACAAAAAAGTCAGCAATAGTGTATACCTATCTTTTAAGGATCACCCACAATAAGCATTTTTGTGTCTTGGCGGCCGCCATGGGAAAGAGCAGGGTGAGCAAGATTCGCGCATGCGCTCGATCGACTTTATTGTGTAGTCCACGCGAGCGGAGAAGAGAACAGCTAGTATTAAGGTAGTAAGGACTATGGTGTAGAGTCTTATCTACATATATAGGAAGTGTTTATAAAATAGAATACAGTAAGATGGCGTTAGTGGGAAGACCGATCACGACCGCCGGCGGGAACGGACGTGTTTACGACTGTTCTCTGCCGCCTTTGTGAAGTTTTACGACCGACCGGCCTTGCTGCACACCTGCATCGCACCTGCGCCGCACCTGCGTATCGCCGTCTCGCTCGCACCCATTGTGTCGCGCTACACAACCATAAAACTGCTCTTTTAAGAGCAAATTGTTTCTATTTCGACGAAATCCACACTTTAGTGGTCACTTGCCTGATACCTGACGGTGCCAACGAAAGCAAGTGGGTGCGTGACCCAAGCGCCCCTCGGTTGCCTCCTTCAGAGGCAAACGATAGTACTTGGTCGGGCTCAGGAATCTTGGCCCTTGATAGAGTCATAGTCAAGCCCTGAGTGTCTCCTTCCCACCCTTCCGATCCTGCTACACATCCATCCCTGAGTGTCTGTTTGGGCGTAGCTAGGTATTTATACCGGCTGCGTTCTCTGCCTCGGGCTTGATAGGGACCTCCACGTAGGGCCCGGTAGGTTCTTTTCCTGCGAGTCATTACACCGTGACACGCAGGTCCCTTTACACGGCTCGGGATAGCCGTTTAAATTCACTCGGCGCACCCCCCTGCCTCTCCGGCAGGGAGGTTTAACTTCACCCCCGCCCGCCCAACCGCCACCGCCGGAATGGCAAACTTAGACCAAGTTAGGTTCAATGAAATAGTTTTCAAATTCCTCAAGGACCATGATCTTCTCGCGAAGTTCACGATGATAGCCGGGGCCCCGCATCCCGCACCCGCGTCCGAACAGGTCCCCGGGACCTCCCATACCCCCGCCGCGAAAAAATCCGGCTCGCGGTCCCGCTCAACGGCACCGCGAGCACTTAACAAGACGCCGTATAAAAGGCCAACGTCGCGCTCGCGCTCACCACCCGGCAAACAAGCCGCGATCCCAGCGCCCTCTGCGCTGCAAACATCAAACTCGTTCGCAACTTTAGTTCCCGAAGCGGAGACACCGTCGCTTGTAGCAACAAACGACAGCTACTCTCCCGCTAGCCCGGACCCCGAACCGAAGTCCAACGAAATGGACACGGCAATACGCACAGATAACGAGGGCTTCACCCTCGTACAAAAAAACAAGCCCGCCAAACGGGCCTCGCGTTCGCGCCCAGAGTCTCCGGAGACTCAGTCGAGACCCCAAAAAGCGCAGCGAACCGGGCTGGATAGCCACGCCCCCCGCTCCGCAGCGCCCTCAGCGCCTGCCGGTACCTTTGCCGGCAGAAAGGCGCGTCGCCCGCCCCCCGTCACGGTCCAGAACAAATCGGTCTGGACAAAACTCTCAGAGAAACTGAGAGAACTTCGCATCCACTACACTCAGGCCAGTAACACGGCCAACGGTATCCGCGTCCAGGTTTCCACCTCGGACGAACACCGTCAATTTACCAGGTTGCTCCGGGACAGCAACCTCGAATATTTCACATACTCCCTGGAGGAAGAACGTCAACTCCGGGTTGTAATCCGCCGCATCCCGGTGGAAATCACACCCGAGGAGGTCAAAACTGACCTCTTAGCCAAGGCCTTCCCTGTCCGCGAAGTGCACAGAATGCACGGCGGACAATCCAAAAACAGACCTCTCGACATGGTCTTAGTCATATTGGAACTGACCCCCGAGGGCAGAGCCATTTTTAACGTTAGGAAAGTGTGTGAGCTCTCCGGAATAGCCGTAGAGCCCCCACACAAGAACCGCAGTCCTCCGCAGTGTCACAACTGCCAGCTGTACGGTCATTCGGCACGCAACTGCCATCTCCGTCCCAGGTGCGTTAAGTGCCTCGGGGACCACGCGACAAGCGAGTGCTCGCGCACTCGTGAGTCGGCTACCCCTCCGAGCTGCGTGCTATGCGGCAACGAAGGTCACCCCGCGAACTATCGCGGCTGTCCCCGTGCCCCGCGCCCCACGCGCCCTACGCGACCCATGCGCCCTACGCGACACACCCCTCCTCAGAGGACACGTCCCGCCGTAGGACAACCAAAGCCCCTGCTCACGCCAGAGGCTTTCCCCAGCCTCCCGGGCGCCTCCAGCGCCCCGGTGGCAGCCGCCCCTGCGCCCCGCGCACCCCCTCCGGCCATGCGAGCTCCTCAAGCAGCATGGGTCTCCACTCCCCGCCCTCAGCCTCCTAAGGCTCAGGCCCCCCCGCCCGTCAACACGCGCCGCGGCGTTGACTACATGGTCATGCTCTTCCGTGAGCATGACCCTCAGGAAGTACTGGCGTACGAACAGTGCGTCGCTGAGTACGGTCCCGGCGAATCCATCAGGCGTTTCCCCCTGATGACAGCGACGCTAATGCGCCTGGCCCGTGCCGGGAAATAGATAACGGTTATCAATGGCACGCATTAAGCCTAGAAGCCTCAATATATCTTTTTTTAACGCGCGAAACCTCTTTCCACAACGGGACTTAGTATCCACCTTTCTTAGGGAACGGGAGATAGACGTGTTTCTAGTACAAGAAACACTTCTAAAACCCAGTAGGCGCGACCCTAAGATAGCAAATTACAATATAGTCAGAAATGACCGTGCCACCCTAGGAGGCGGCACGCTCATCTACTATAAACGTTCCCTCTATTGCATGCCAATAGACCCTCCCGCACTTACCAATATGGAAGTGTCCGTCTGTAGAATAGGCATGACTGGCCATCCGTCAATCACGCTTGTCTCTGCATATCTCTCCCCGAATAAAAGACTCCTTCAGTCCGATCTGGAGGCGCTTTTTTCACTCGACCAATCAGTCATAATAGCAGGCGACCTCAATAGCGGTCACACCCTTTTCAACAACCCGCGCAACACCCGTAACGGGGTTATACTAGAACTATTATGCGACGTGCTCGGCTTTGACGTCATAGCACCGCTAGAGCCCACGCACTTTCAAGACAACTGTCAACCGACAGTACTTGACATAGCCCTCCTCAAAGGTGTCTCACTTCGGTTACGACTTATAGAAGTCGTACACGAACTAGACTCCGACCACCGCCCGGTTATCTTACAACTCGGGCAACCGTTCGACCCCAGTCCGCCAAAAGTCAAAATAGTTGACTACGCGATCTTAAATCGCTACTTATCCGATAACGCGACCCCGTCCAGCCTAGCTAGGATCCCCGACGTATTGGAGTCAACCGCAGACGCCGATTTAGCCATCGATTCCCTGGTCGACTACCTCCAAACCGGTGTAAGGGAGGCCTCGAGAGAGGTGCAAGCGGCAAACGAACGCCGTTTTATACTCCCCCCCGGCTTACGAGCGTTAATCACGGAAAAGAACGCCGCGACACGTGCACATGACTCTTATCCGACGAGGGATAACACCCGTAGGTTACGACAACTTCAGAGAGAGGTTAGAACTCGCATCGGAGAGTACAGAGGTCACCGGTGGGATAACCTCTTAGAGGGTCTCAAGCCGTCCCATCTGGCTTACTGGAACCTCGCCCGCTCTCTGAAGTTAGAAGCTTCCGCCCAGATGCCGCCCCTCGAAAGGGGCCCCGATCTCCCACTCGCGTTCGATAGCGACGATAAGGCAGAATGCCTTGCCGCAAGCTTGGAGAGCCAGTGCTCCCCAAACTGCGACAACGTAGACACTGCCCACATCGAAACTATCGAGACCGCCGTTCAGGAACTCACGTTGATTCCCCCCGCGGAAACGTTAACCCCGGTCACGCCAGATGAGGTCTGTTCTATCATCAAAGGCCTTAAGCCTAGGAAATCTCCCGGTCCTGATGGTATCAGGAATGAAGTACTCAAACTTCTTCCTGATCACCTCATAGCTCTTTTGGTCTGCATCTTCAATGTAGCCATAGCCCACTGCTATTTTCCAGCCGTCTGGAAAAAAGCTATAGTTATAGGTATTCGCAAGCCCGGCAAAAAAGCTTCGCTTCCCGATAGCTATCGCCCGATCAGTCTCCTAAACACTCTAGGGAAACTCTATGAGCGGATCCTTCTGAACCGTCTCAAGGTCGTTATAGACGACAAGAATTTATACCCGCCCGAACAATTCGGTTTTCGCGCCCGTCACTCGTGTACACATCAAGTGCACCGCCTCACGGAGCACATCACGAGTAACTTCGCTAAGAGCAATATCGCTCCCGCCCGCACGCTTGCGGTCTTTTTCGACGTAGCCAAGGCCTTCGATAAGGTCTGGCACGCCGGACTGGTCCACAAGCTTCACCATTTAGAAGTCCCGGATAGGCTAGTACATTTAGTCCGCGATTACCTAAGCGACCGCACCTTCCACTACCGAGTGGAAGGAGTACTCTCCACCGCACGTCCCATTCGTTCAGGCGTCCCGCAAGGCTCCATTCTGGCACCTTGCCTATTCAATTTGTACGTCAGCGACCTCCCGAAACCCCCCGAGGTCGAGGTAGGGCTCTACGCTGACGACACAGTCATATACGCGTCAAATAGGAACAGATCTTTTCTCGCTCACAAAATACAACGCGCCGTAACCACTCTCGGAGAGTGGTTTCGAACGTGGCGTATAGCTATTAATCCGGTTAAGAGCGCCGCGATTATGTTCGAACCGACTACATGCAGATTACCACGCACGGTAGGACCTCTAACATTATTCGGTAAAAATATCCCTTGGGCCACCAAGACAAAATATCTGGGTGTCATCCTTGACTCGAAGCTTAACTTCAACCCACACGTCACTAGAGTCCGGAATAGGGCCATTTGGGTCCTTTCCCGTTTACGACCCTTGCTCAGTTCGGTAAGCAAAATGTCCATAAGACATAAGCTTACACTGTACAAGATGTGCGTTCGTCCGATCTTGACATATAGTTGCGCCGCGTTCGCACATATGTCCAAACACAACTTTGCCCGCTTGCAAAGAGTGCAAAATCGATTCCTCCGTCGCCTGCTTGACCCTCCAGCCTTCGTTAGGAACATGGACCTACACAGGGACATGAGGCTTCCCTCGTTAGAAGCCTATGTGAAGTATCTCGCTAGGAGATACTTCGATAGCGCTTCGAACCATCCAAACCCGCTTGTAAAGTCCTTTGTGAACTACACGCCTAACCACGCGATACCCGTTGTCCAACGTTACAAACGCCGTCCGCGAAATCTCTTTGTCGATCCCGACGACGACATAGAGAAAGCAAACAAATTCTACGCGTCCGCTCCCGCAACATATGCGTGCTCGCGCCCACGCCCGCGAAACCACCGTTCCCTCCGAAGGGGACGAACGGTTAACTTCGCGCCCGCACACCCGCCACGACCACCCTCCTCTGCGGCAACTCAAGCCTAGGTCCGATCCATCGGCATGGAGCCCTTGAGCCAAGCAGCCGCTCGCGCGATACAAGTGACTGTACAATCACTAGCTTTCACAGCCATACATGACACTGCATTATACACACATGCACAACACACATAGGTACATAGGTTCTGTAAGGGACCTTTTTTTTTCTTTTTTTGAGGCTAGTTAGTCTAGATCAAAAATTTCAGACCACTAAATACACATACACATGTTCCTTCCCTCCTCCCAGGGGGCAGAAACATGTATATCTGTATAGTTAGTTTAGATCGAATTACGGATAGGGAATTAGTCAGATCGCGACTTAATTGCATACGCGCAACAGTCCGAGCCGAGGTCCGGCCACTTTGGCACCCTCGGATGTTGTTGCTTAGCTTTCGCGGCTGAGTGCCCTAAGCGCTCGCCCCCAAGCCCGGTAAAGCTGTAAAAGCCGTAAAGGCTTCAGGGCCCCTCAGGCTAACAGTGTAGTCAGTTCGAAAAAAAAAAAAAAAAAAAAAAAAAAAAAAAATGGCGTTAGTGTTGCATAAGTTTCGCTTGGAAATTAAGTGTTAAAGTACTGTTCTTGTATTGGGACTTCTAACAGCAAAATTACATAATTATACAAGTAATATTACAGGTATAATAAGCAAGTATAGCCAATCCGGAAGTAGACAACGGTCAGAAAATTGTTTTGAAATACTTTATATGTTGAAAATAATACCCCTGATTTTATATTTATTAATTACTAGCTATGCCCGCATGCGTTAACTACAGAATTATTGTTTATGAAGATCTCGTGTTTTTTTTTGTTAATGTTAATGTATAATTTCCTTTTATACACTCTTACAATGTTAGCTGCGCGGAAGAATATTTAAAATAACTTTATGAATAAAATATTAAAACACAAATTTATAATACTACCTCTCTTAACATATTTCCATTTAGTTATGTACGAAAATGTAACTGTTATATTGCAAATTTTAATGTCCGTTAAAAATCTACGATCACTAAACTGATATAATTAAATATTTAAATTTAATTTTTAAACATAATATCAACACATTAGGTATCTACGTACGTAAAATCTATCCTTAAGGATTGAACTCCAAAACAAAACACTTATTACGCTATTATTTAAGTTAAAGAAATACTCAAGAAACAACTATGGTGTATTCAGGAAGCCGTATGACCCCGTGCTTGCTATAAACTACTAAAGTAAACTGTTTCAGAACAAAGTTGCGAGGATAGGCTCTCCGCCGTGACTACTTCGCTTTAGGTAAACTTTGTGAGCCTCGGATATGGTTTGAAATATAAGAATGAGCGATCTTAATATTTAATATTCACTGTGAAAAGGAGCGTAGTTTCGTCCTCCGCACCTATCATGCACTGGCGCAAACTATTCCTAGCGAAATCATAACTACTGTCAAGGTCTTTATAGATAGACTTAGTAACGAAACATAAATACATTTGATGCGTATACCAATATATATAGGCCGTCTTATAGTATAGTAATAATAGTATTCAATGTAATTGAATAAAAACGCGTTAAAGCATTAGTTTTGATTGACTTTATAGTTTTTTTTAAACGCAGCGACCGTAAGTCTGTCTAAGTAGAATAATGTTATGGGTATCAGTCATAAAAATAATATCACTAGGAGGTTCGGACTTAAGGCAGTCAAACTACGAGTATAGTAGTATGTCAAGATAATTATGTTATTTTATTACTATGCATTTATTTATGACTATGTACATATTCAGGCCCTAAGAATGCACTTATGGAAGTTAAAAACTACTACTGGCTCGAAAATCATTTCAGGAGAGCCGGTAAAAAACTCGATCGAGCATATCAATTTTGTTTTTAAACTGTGTAAATAGAGTTTACAGTTAATAATTATATTAATTTAGTAATTTGCCTTACTAAGTCTAAAACACGAACTAATTTGTATTTATTTCTAGTATTAAAACTATACTGGACATTATTTATAAAATCTAGCTTATCAAAGTTTTTGAAAATAGAAATTAAATTGGCAAGAATGTATTAGGAGGGCAAAGTTACGAAGTCTCATGTTGTACATTTCTTGAATAGCCAGCTTTTGGTTTCTAATGAAGAGCTCCAATAACTTAGACCAATAGAAATACTTAAAGCTCCGATAGCAACGGAAATTGAATGGTGGACGACACCCAAACACTTCGAATCGCAGTCCCATCTACTTGATATATGTAAATTGTATGATAAGGAACTTAAGGCTACTGTTTAAGATTAAACTGGTTTGATCTTAAATCTCGGGAACTCCAGTTAAGGTGAGTTTAACTAAAAGCTTACACAGGTACCTGAATAGTAATACATGATGACCTGAAGTAATGGGTATAGGTTTTAGCGTTGTTGCCATAATCTTACCTGATTTGAAGTGACGATGTGGCCCAAGATGGTAACACGCTAATCCTAGAGGCAGGACTGGCTCTCAAGTGCAGCTGCTGGAACACACCTATTTGTGCTTGGCGACAGATTTTCAACTTGAGTGTGGTAGCTAGCCAGGCATTAGAAAAACCCTACCGCCATGCTACGCAACTGAGCCATCATTGCTTTAAAATATATGTCAGTACACGTAGCTACTGAGCCATCATGTCACCAGATAATTAAACGAACTGTTAGATTATTAACAATCTCGCGACAGTCTGTCACGAGTCAACAATCTCTCGGTAGATTGTAAACGAACACTAATAATTTTGAATTTTTGAGGTCATGTCTATTAAATAAACAAAATCATGATACTAGGACTTGAGAAATGTGAATATTCAACGGATAATTTGTTTCTATTATATCTATTTCGTTATGATCACAGTATCAACTTAACT
The DNA here is from genome assembly GCA_947532125.1 of Saturnia pavonia. NCBI lineage: Eukaryota > Metazoa > Arthropoda > Insecta > Lepidoptera > Saturniidae > Saturnia > Saturnia pavonia. Next base: position 7,204,329 of record OX383919.1, on the reverse strand, counting down.
TAACCAATCAAGTTAGTTTATAAACCTAAAAAAAAATGTAACAATTAGATTACAAATTTTAGTGTCCGTTCACAATTCACTGACAGTTTCCTATTTTCCTAGTTTTTTTTTATAATAGCTGTGCACATAGACGGTACTGTACCTGATGGTAAGCACACTACAATCCAAACACAACGACGACCACCAAGAGATCGAAATCCATCGGCGGTCGCCGCTGTCATGCCGGCCTGCTAGATTTTTTATAAATAACCAAATGCACGTCGGGCCTCGCGCAATGTAGGGTTCCGTAGTTGCCTGTCACAATATGCAGACTTAGAATTGGGGTTCTTGTTTGATTGATTTAACGTTTAAAAACATACACATTAAGTTGTTAAGTTTATGTAATATATAGATTTAAATACACTTTCTACTTTTCACCGATTTTTTTTTTATCATGCACATCTTAAAACAATAAAGGTTATAATAAAACAAAAAAGGTATATCATCATGTTAAAAAAATGCGGTGAAAATTAGAAAGTGTATTTAATTCTATATGTTATAGGCATGTTATGAAATAAAGAGAATTATTACATATTTTGCCTTGGCATTGTCTTGAATCCCCCTACACCAAAGGGCTGTGAGGCTCTAGCCAAGCCGCCAACATTAAATCACGTGATCAGATATGTCAAATCCATACATTCTTTAGTTTTCTATCAGCTTTAACGATTGTAGAAAGGCAGCTTAGTTAGGACCCCTGGAAACCCTACTCACCGCAGGAACACACGTTTATTTAACTGGGATCTTCTGTAAGGTGGAGGTGTACCAGAAGTTGGGCTGCCCCAAGTGGAGAGAAGTTTCCAAACAAATTTCTCTGTGCCCGACCTCTTTTCTTCTCGGCACGAATTAAAAAGTTCTCTTCCTGTCCGTGGAACGGTCGCTCAAGCATAACGTGAAGAGGTATTTTATTCAAACCGTCATGACGCGATAGTTTTCTAATCTCTCCATGGTAACCACTATTTTTGGATTGTACTGTGCTTACCATTAAAGACAGTGCAGTCATATTACCAAGCTACTACAAAAATATATTAGAAAACAAATTTCAACACTTGTCGCATCGGTCACAATTTAAACTGTTTCCCCATACAGAGGGAGGGCAATGAGTTGCAAGTTTAGAAGACGACTTAAGAATACCGGTAGGTACGAAACAATTTATTAAATGATTTATGACGAATCATAATATCTATGCGTTATGAAAAAATATATTTGTTTTGCTATTTCCGTAAATTTGGACATTCCCATGTCATGTTATTATTTTCAATAATATATTTTTAACAATTTGTTAAGTTAAAGGCATCCTATTAAACCTCTGGGGTTTGTCTTAGCATGCCATGGCCTGAGGTATTATTCAACGCGATGTTTTAATATAGGTATGGTACAAGTGAAACGTTCAGTTAATATTTTATGTTCTTGTACTATTATTAAGTTGACGTAGTACTCTTTAAGTTTGTATTTGATGTTTTATGGATACTAGATGTTTAAATGGATGGATATATAGTAAAATACTTGCTTTTATTTATTAATAAACGATTTACCTTGATCGATCACAAAGATTAATTAATTATGTCATCTATGAAGACGTCGTATTTTACTAACTTAACCGTTTATATTAACACACGTTTATATTGTAGTTGTAGAAATAATGATCTTGGGTGTTTGAGTTTTACAACACTCTTTAAGGGAATCTAACAGAATACATAATTCAGTCAAACCTTTAGAAGTCACACAGGCAAATTATTATTTGCGAGTAGACGATATGTTTAACTATTAAAATTTATTATTGAACATATACCGTTCCGACCGGCGTCTTACCCTAGCGTCCCTAAAGGGGGCGCTAGTTTTGTTACCACTGGAGTCAACGACATTAGTAAAGTTCGGTGTTACACAAGCAAAAAAACTCTTCACCTTTATTATATTAGTAAAGTTTACGTCACGAACGGTCATATGAACATAGTATCGCGTTTTTGTTTAATAAAGTCATAATAATAACAGGTTATTTATTCGAACTAATCGCGATCCAGGTGGACATTCGTATCCTACTCCGTAATTTCATAATATTTCAATTCAACAAAACTCAAGCAGAATCGATAAATAAAACCAACAAACTCAGAGAATTTGCGCCAAGTCAATCGGCACCAGAAGTTAAACAGTTGAAGTCGATCGAACTAGACGAAAAGTGTACCCAAAGTGCGTACCATAAAATCCGAACTCATTTAAAGTTTTACTCGTAAAAAATAATCCGACTTTCTATGGGAATTCACTGGTGTTTTATAAAAAAAATACAAGTATACATAGATTGAAACATTTACTTATATATATGTTGGGGTAATATAGACGGAACAGTTAGAAAAATAGTAAGGGTCGACCATAACAATCGCTTATGAATAATAACAGCAAATATCTCTTATTTTTTTATTATTATTTGCTACGATAGTCGGCAGTCTGTCCCTCTTCTTGTTGTTAATATTAAATACTTTTTGAAGTGAAAACTTATATAGTACCGTTGTGATACGAAACTCGATGAAACGAAAAAGCGTCACTAAAAAGAGACAAACACATACGTCTATACGAATTTAACCTGCGAGAGAATGAGATAGAATTCATTTACAGTGTTTCCTATTATTTTAGTTTTCTGAAGGTTTCAATTCTACAGCACGTGAACTGCATGTTTTTTCTTTATCGTTTGTAGGTTTAGCGTTTTGGCTACACTTTCACTTGATGTTAAGTGACGATGTGGCCCGAGATGATAACACGCTTAGTGGATGACTGGCGACAGATTTTCAACTTGAGGGTGGTAGCTAGCCTGGCGGGTATTAGAAAAAGCCCTACCACCATGCTATGGTTTCCTCACGATGTTTTCCTTCACAGAAAGCTCAGGCTCATTGCAGGGATTCGAACTCACGTCAATCGACGCGAAGTCGTATACTCTACCACTGAGCCATCATTGCTTTAATAGTTCAGTTTCGAAGTAGTAGGTGTCAGTTTATATAAACATGAGAACAGATATTAAGGGAGCACGACTTGGTAAAGCAACCTTACTATATTTGCAAAACATTTTCCTTATACATTTTTGCTTTCTAAGCTCTTTTTACTTTAATTATTCTTAATCTCACTCTCCTCCTTACACGCAATGTGCTGAAATAGGGGTACAAAGAGGTCTTTTCATCATAATCAGTAATATATGTATAGGAGAAGACAGTTAATTGTAACAATGCACAATAAGTACTCGTATAGGTACAAGTCATTGGAGAATATTATATCAAATTTTATTTAAATTTTGGTGGTTGGCCGATGGACGAAAATATTGTCAGAGTACTTTGCGTTTATCGGTTAACGACCCATATTCAATTAAAAAAACAGGAAATATTTATCACTTATACCATTGTATCGATAAATTTTAATTTCCAGTAATCATTTAGTTTTTTTTAAATAACGACCCAATCTCAATACATTATTTCTCAAAGATATATATTTTTTGGCAACGTAGTATCTCCCTTATTTATTAATTAAAATTAATTATTCAAGCAACATTTTAAAGCTTATGTTTCCTGCAATTGACAAAAAAATTGTTTACATTAAAAATGACATAAAACTCTTTCAGTAGAAATGGTATCTCCTGATGCATTTCTTAGTAAAATATATTCAACTTCAGCAAAGGTGCCATCCATAAACAATCTGTTTGTCTAATATGACAGCTGTTACACTGTCACCTATAATATGCGAAATAATGGCACGGTTCAGTTAGTTATTAACAAAAGCAAGCCGATTTATCATTCTAAGCGTTGAACCTGTCCGTTAGTCCGTGCTTTCGCTCGACAACTCTTCGATTGTATGACGGATCGCTTGTCAACCCTAGCTGCTATGTCAGTATTTACACCGATGCAATAGCGGGTTACAATTTTGTAGGTCACTGAATTGTATCTACGATGGTAGCAGATTGGCAAGTTTTAGCAAATTCTACTTGTGTCTTTACACCCGTGTATAAATAAAATGCTGTATATCATAAATATTTATTTCGCAAGAATGCTCCGCTAGCATATATTACAGCTGTCCTACAGAATGCTGTCAGTCGATCACTCGTGTGAATTGTGCTACCCAAAAATGCTTGAACCTTAGAAGATAGACATAATATGTCATCGCTGACTATTTTGTATGTGACTTCTTTGTATCTTATTGTTTACTCAACGTAAGCCATTTAAGCGCCCCAAAAGCATATTTTTCGAATTGAAGTAGGTACAAAGCTTCCCCACGTTTTTTCAATAATTGTACAATATTTTTTTTCATTATTTTTATTTAACCTCTCTAGCTACCACCCTCAATTTGAAAATCTATTGCCAAGCAACAATAGGTGTGTTCCGGCAGCTGCACTTGAGAGCGAGTCTTCCACACTAGGTTTAGCGTTATATCTGGGGCCACAACGTCACTTAAAATCAGGTGAGATTGTGGCCACTACGCCAAACCTATAACAAAGCTAAAAGGTTGGGGCAGTCGATGTAACCTGATATTATGGCGTACATAACTATCATGCCATGTTATCGACGTCGAATTTCTATTTAATGTAACTGTGTAAGTAATTAATATTAAATACAAATTAAGAACTGCTACAAGGACTCTTTCTATTAATCACTTATAAAACAGTCAGTCTCGTAAATAATCACATTTTCGAGTCAAGCGCGGTTTCCCTAAACCGTACGGTTTAACCTGGAGACATGTAATGTAAATCCGTAGCCCGTATAAGCACTGTCCAAAGTGGTGGCAGCTCTACGTTCAACTCAAATGCTAACACGGTTATTTCAATCATCGTTTATAAAAGGTACTATAATGAAGTGTCCGTCACGCCGCGTCGACACACTTCACCTGATCGTTTTGGGGTGAAATTTTCGTAATTGCTTCAACATCAGGACTGTTTTGTTGGGACAGAAATCCAATTATGGAATTTTGTGTTTACATAAAAAGCACTTTTGTTTGCATTGCCCATCTCGTTTCGAATACATACTCATGGAAAGGTCGAGTGTTTTTTTTTAGAACGATGTGTCTCTTCTCCTCAAATGTAAAATTAATAGATTTGTTTCTCTTTTAATTTAAAGACTATATAAATTTAGGGAATTAGCATAATTAGAAAATTATAAATGTTGAAGTAATTACATGGGTCAAAAATGGTTTTGGCACCTCTTATATGAGTGTACTATGAATAAATATGATTATACTATGATTTATGTGTAGGATCCAATTTCGAAAAATAGGTAAATCGTTGAATCCAATTCGGCTGGGCAGCGTTTGGGTAGCTACGTAATATCTTTTTATCCAAAATACCGCAGTGTCTCAAGACGAAAGTCTTTGACCAGTGTGTGTTGCCAGTGATTACATATTATTATGATGCTGAGACGTGGCCGCTAACTATGGGCCTTATAATAAAGTTCAAGGTTACCCAAAGGGCAATGGAGAGGGCTATGCTTGGAGTTTCTCTGCGTGATCGAATCAGAAATGACGAGATCCGCAGGAGAACCAAAGTCACCGACATAACCCGAAGAATAGCTAGAATTAAGTGGCAGTGGGCGGGCCACGTAGCTCGTAGAACGGATAGTCGATGGCGCCAAAGAGTTTTCGAGTGGCGACCACGTACCGGAAGACGCAGCGTGGGCAGACCCGCCAAAAGGTGGTCCGACGACCTGGTAAAGGTTGCGGGAAGCCGCTGGATGCGGGCAGCACAGGACCGGTCGTTGTGGTGATCTTTGGGGGAGGCCTATGTCTAGCAATGTATATCTTTCGGCTGAAATTATGATGATGATGATGTACTAACTGCGCTCCAAGTTTTCACCCGTGTTAATTCGACCAACTCTTCCCCGCGCTGCCGCTATCGTTCCCGTGTAGTCTATCGTTGTTCTTACTTCCCGTACTTACCTACAGCTTTCCAGATTTCTGGACTTTCATAGTTGCTCCTCCGATCCTTAGGGTCATAGCGTGAAGTTATATAACCTATAAGCTACCGCAATAAATATACTATAGTATGAAAAAGTTTTCAAATCAGACTGGTAGTTTTAGAGATGAGTGCGTTCAAACTAACAACCAATAACAATCTCTTAATCTTTAGAATAACATTAATGTAGATGTATGATAGACGTCATTTTGTCATCACTTTTTATGTAGAAGTAACCAATTTATATTTTTACACCGCTATAATTTCTGCGAAGATTTTGATCATTATTTGTAATAGCATACAATTCATCTTGCTGCAAGCTTAAATCAAAACCGATAAATCTACCAAAGATTCAATTGACATGAAGTTGAATCACTTTAAATTTCGAGTTTAAAACCTTGACTTAAGTAATATTAAACGAACGTTCCAATTTTATGATGGCAATGTGAAAAATACCACAAATCCTACATTATGAAATCCTTAGTCTTTTATTTCTCAATCTCAATAATATCTTCGTACGATGCCTTTTCAATAACCTCTAATACACACTGCTATCAATTATTTCGCGCGAAATTTACACTAATTTACACACCTCTTAAGGAATTAGGTCTAATTTATTTTTTTTTGCAATTCAATAAAGTATCTGCTCTGTGACTCCTATTAACTTCATTATATATACCTACTATTGCCGTGATTTTTTTTACATATACAAAAACAACTATTTAGGACATTTGACTCTAACAAAAAATAGCAATATAAAGCTTAATTTTTCGCAAACGTATCCTTGAACCGAAAAATAGTTTTCACAGACCTACAATATATTTGAACTATCTTTCCAACGACACCACATATGATGTGATAGACAAGAAAAAAACATTCACACTTTACGTGTAGGTACTCTAAACAATTTTTTTCCAGATTTTATTTGACGACTTTGTCGGTGTGATTTATTTTTATACCCATACGAAATTACAGCTTTCTAGTACTATGAATATGTGAGCTAAGCCGCGGACAGACAGACGTACGGATATAGCGAAACTATAAAAAGATTCCTTGTTGACTTTTGACTTGTACATATTCATAAACATGTTTAGAGTATTAGTTGGTCAAACTTCGCAACCGTGAGTATCATATAAATACCTATAAATCGAATAGCTTCCGACTTTCGCGTTAAATGAGATTCTAGCGGCTTTCAAACGGCTCTCGATCCGAACATCCTGTGTGTGACACACGTTTTATTCATGATACATTATATAACATTTTCTTATAATTCGAGTAGGTTTATATTTCTTTTTATAAAATAAATTATAATCTTATGATGGCAATAAATATTTATTTTCGATTATCTACGTCGTCAAACGCGCAGATTATTTTTTTTTTACTTTTATTTACGTAGATTGTATTTGTCAAACTAAGGAATAAACAGCTGGATCGGTTCTAGTTAACGTCAAGTAATTACTTATTTAATTCTATTAAATATTAGTGTACGGAATACATATTACTCTATAACAATGTAATAAAAACTAGCTAAGCTTGCGTCTCGTCACGCGTTTATTACGCAGTTAATTCTCCGTCTCATTTGTTTTTTTATAGGGTTTCTAAAACTATTACTGATAATTTTTATTGCCTATCAATTGAGGTATTCTTCCATTGATGGGCAATAAAAATGATCAATCATATATTCCCCGTGTACAAAATTTCACCAACATCGGTTAAGAATAAATAAAAATTGTAAGACACATAGTTCGCGCTACCGTTGCATGTACACCTGCGCCGCGCATCGCCGCCCGTGTCCCACGCACCCGCGTGCGCGCATCAAACACCTGGCTGCGCGTTGGGCCAGTTGGCCGCGACCCATGACACGAAATAAACGCATACACATACATCGCACCTGGCCGCGTGACGTAACGAAATACCTACTTACAATAATTGAAATTGTTTTTTGAGCCGTTACTTACAATCACCATTACAAAATTCAATATATTGTTTTTTTTTTAAGATTTCTAAAAGTAGGTACTATTGATAATTTGTATACATTCAAATTTTTATGCATGTACCCACAGTTTTCTTCGTTATTCGCGCATATTAATTTATTTGAAAGTAATTTGTAAAAATTTGACGGCGAATGAAAATATTGAAAGGAAACTAATCCATTCAGAAATGTACTTTCATTACTAACATATGTTACCATGGCCTTGTTCCTACACGCCATATTAAATATTATTATACCTACTATTTACTGTACTGAGATATTGTAACAAGGACTTGTAATTGGGCGTCATCTAAATAAGGCGTTATTAAATATATCATTAATTATTTAATAGTTGGATTTAATAGTTGCATATTTTTATTTAATTAAATCATTATTTTATGTTTTAAAATATTAGCCTATGATTTGTCTCTAATAAGTTAATTGATCATGTTGAGACTATGAGAAATTACCTCTAACAAAACGTTAATTAAATAAGATATCTATTATTTAATATTTGATTATTAAAGATAAAATAATTAAGCATTATTTATAAAAACATATTTGAATAATATTTAGCTGATATTGATACTTTAAAAAAATACGATATATTTTGACCATTTATCACTTTGTGATTATGACCTTCTTTTTCTAATAATATAATACGTTATTTATATAAGATATCTACTATTTTAATATGTTTATCGAAGATAATAGTTATATGCATTAGTTATAAATTAATATTTCATAAAATTAGGCTATGTTTTGTTTTAAGTTGTCATTTGATCATGTTGGCACTACGTATAATTATAAAAAAAGGAGTGTAGCGCAGAGATAGATTCACTTTTGTATTGAGCTTACTGTAATAAACATTGTTCTGACGTGCCTACAAGTTTTTTTTGTTCATCATCATCTTGCCAAATCTCTGCTCATTGCACATGTAGTGACTTGATGATGATGTTTTGACTTTCCTTGTGAAGAGATTTTAATGCTTTTATAAAAAAAATGAGACCGTTTTTAGTAAATAAATATACCCACAGGCGTCCATAACTTTTCTTTAAAGAATAAACCCATTTTGTGAGTAATAAGGTCACTTAAATTGGCATTAGCCCGCGAACTCCCGCCGTATATTATTTTAACAGTGCCGAATAGAGGGCAGCATCGTGGCCGGATTTGTGCCCGGGTCGAGTTTAAATGTCTTCGCCTTAATGCCCAACGTTTTGTTTGGATTTTCAAAGGCCTGGAAGATAAGGAGTCAGATTAAAGTGGCTAAGAACGATATCGCCCGCTATAATTGAGATGGAACGATTTTGTCTTATCTTTTTTTAAGTGCCGATGTGGTCCAAGATAGGCCACTATAAGCCTAATGATGGGACTGGCTCTCAAGGTGCAACTGCCGAAACACCTCTATAGTGCTTTTCAGACAATTAGCTAGGCATGCATAAAAAAAGGCCCCAGTGCCGTGCTATGCTTTCATCATGATGTTTTCGATCACTGTAAACTCAAGTTCATTACAGGAATTCGAACCCACGTCAATCGATACGAAGTCGTACACGCTACCACTGAGCCATAATTGCTTGAAAGCTCGGTAGTTTACAGCCTGTACCCATGTTTACTGCTCCAGCTGGACCATTGTATATTTTGCAATTTCAATGTGTTGGTTCTTAACTTGTTATTGTTCTTAACGATACATCAAATATATACTTTTTCCTAAAATATGTTAGAAATATGTACATGTTAGATCCTCTATAATTTCATGAAATATAGAAACAATCTTGTCCGTTTTAGTTCTATTCCTATTGTACTGTCAACGTTTTACTAAGCAAACTAATAAAGTATGCGTAATTGTGTTCAAGTTTCGATAACTTATCTATTCGGCATAACTTTGAAACAAGTCGGCTAAGTTTTGATGTAGCAATTAGTATTCGAGGTTATTAATTATAGTTGAAATGGTTAACAAAATTGCCTTCGATTGTATGTAATTTCGCCGAAATTGTTAGTTAGTTTGTGTTGAGTTATATTTATATGTGAAGTAAATTATGTGTGAACATATTTATTTATTTCCTTTTTACACCAACAGACAATATTAACAGCTCCATGGCCAAGACATATTATATGTATTTGCAAATTACTACTTACTAATTTTTATTAATATTTAAACTAGCCACTAATATTTCTAAAGATTCCCTGAGTTTCCTCAGACTATCGCTAAAAATGTCATTTTCCTGAGATAGAAGATTCACTATGCGTATTCCTCTAGCAATCGGGGCGTTAGCTAATAAGTTGGTGCTAGCTCGCGGCTCGCACATTAGTGCTGGTTTGCGTCGCTTCGCAGCGAATTCGTTAGGTACACAAAACTTCAATGCGGTAAGAATATCAGGCTGATATATCTGGCCTCGCAATAGCTTAATTAAATACATAGCTAATGCTAATGCTAATTTGGAATGTGATGGTTAAAAAAACCACAGACGCTAACAAAGGGGTTAAGCTTAACGTGTGGATCTTTGTATCTGTGGTATCGTAGCTCCCTAACGGCTGAAACGATTATAATTTTTTTGTTAGATAGGTGACTCAATCGTGAGTGTTCTTAGGGATGTTTTAAGAAAAATTTTTCAGTCGCTTTAAGATTAGCAGCTCCATTCTAGTCGGTGAATAGATGTGAGGATCTTTCACAGGTCTGATCGAGTGGTTTCGTATTTTCACTTCAATTATTTCATAAGAACTTGATAACCTTGAACTAATGCTACAGCATTATCTGGAATCCGACCAACTCCTTACCAATTTATAGAAGAGGTATCGTGTTTAGGCTCATTAGAAAGGTCTCAATGAGTAATTTGTTTGTGTCAAGGTTTTAAAAATTTCAATCTTTTCTTGTGTATAAAATGGTAGAGTTTTTTTATACAAACTAGTGATTTGCCCGCGGCTCCGCTCGCATTACACAGTAATTTTGCCATCCCATCATATTATTTTACGCATGTCACTCAAAATTTATATAGCTTATCAATTATGGAATGATATATACTTCCCGTGTGTAAATTTCATATAAATCGGCTGAGAAAATCTGGCTAACACACACAAAAATAAATTTCGAATCCGTCTTGTAGTACTGGAGATTAGCGCGTTTAAACAAATAAACAAAAAGTCTTCAGCTTTACTATTATGGTATGTGTAGATGTATCAATACACTTGTATATTTACCTGTATTTTAAATTTATAAATAAATTTCGTGTTGAATTTATAATAGGATGTCAGATTTATCGTGCTGCGATAGTGTATCGTTATTTGTAAAATTATTCATCAGTTATCTGTAATTGTACCTTTTCAATTGAATTAAATTTACTAAAAGCAGGTGTGAAAAAGTATAACGTATTTTTTAATATGATTTCTAAGGGTAATAATGATAATAATCAAGTTAAAATAAACTTTATTAATATGTCAATTATTTATACAAATAAATAAAAAACAATAAAAATTAGTAGTTAGTGTTCGACGTTCATAAGTGCCTTCTTAGGGCCTAAATTGAATAAAGCATTTTTGATTTTGTTTGAGGTCTATCACATAATGCGCGAGCAGCTCACGACTTTACCGTCTACTAAACGCGTCGAAAGAAGTTTTAAATAGAGTTATTTAAGTAATTTAAAAAGTAATTATTTTTTCAAAAACTACCTAAAATTCAATACAAATTATAATTAAAAAGAAACGCTTTTTAAATTTTAAACGGTTTATGCAAAAAATTATCAGTGTATTTACAAAAGGAATCGTCCGGCGCCGGAAGGCAAGTGAAAACGTTTGTCGGCAATTAGAAAGATATCCGATAGCGGTATTAATTAATTTTAAATACCGGTTATTTTAGATTTCTCTTTGTTTTTGATTGGTTAAATATGAAAGAGGATATTATAATTAACATTATCATGTTTTCCAATTACAGAATGCACTTCAAAATAATTGTATTTGCTGTTTCTTAGCACGGTAAAGTAACTCCACTGTACCTTATGGTAAGTTTAGTACAGTCTAAAAATAGACTAATCATTATAACGGGCTTTTCATCATATGTATGGTGGTCGAAAATTAGTCGGGCTTTATAAGCGATTATTTATGAGCCCAAAGTATATTATAAGAAGACAAGAAAATGTAAAAGTATAGTTATCGTTCTTTAAAGTCAATAGATAATCTATACAAATTATAAAACTCAACATCTCTCTGTCTGTCTGTCCGTTATGTTCTTTTCACGCAAAATCCGATTTCCATGGTTTTTCCTTTACTTGAGAGATATGTTATCTGGCCAGGTTATAGGATATATTTTGTTAAATAAAGTAATATACGAAATAAGCAGTGATGATAATAGTGAATCAATTCGGAAAAAGACGCTTTTGGGACTTACGCTGATTAAACCATAAGATATCTATCAAAATAATGTTCTACATAATTGTAGATCTTAAAATACGTACAAGAAAAGGTCTATTTTCTCAGGATCACCCACAAACCCGCACTCGACACACACAACTCTTTCACATTCCTACACATCGGTCTAACTATGCGGCTAATAACTTAACAACTACTCGTAGATTACTGCGTACATACAATAAAAAATTCAGCGACATAGACCTTTTTAATTAAACACATCACAATAATATTGTATTTAATAATTATTTAAGAAACCAAATGAAAGTAGCTCTAATTGGTAAGTAAATAAAATATAGTATACACACACACGAACATAAACACACACACAAATATACACACCTTTAATTGATTTCTTTGTTTTATTTTTAGATAGGAATAATTAAATATGTATATATAATATATGTAATTTAAATAATAAACATTCGTTAATGGCTAAATAATCAACTATAAATTTAGATTATATTATTGATATTCAAGCTGTGAATTTTGTTAATAAATAAATAAATTACACTGTGCTATCATCAGACACAGTGCTATCATTTTGCCGTCCTACTATATGAAAAAGTAGCTTTAGAGTCTAGCTGGTTAAGCATTGAAGAAGATTGTAGGCTTTGAATTGATTTTAATCGATGCGGTATCTAAACACATGACCATCAACGCTGTTATTTAAAAAAAAAACTTATTCCAGATCGTAACGTATCGGATTTCGATAAACTTGTTTTCAAAGTGTACTGACCTCAGTATAACATAAAAGATTAAATCGTTGAATTTTCCAATCGGCTACACTTAGACGTACAAAGTTTTTCTTAACAAATTACAAGTATTAGGGAATCGGTTGAACGATTGATAGCTCTTTTAACAGTAATATAAAAAGTTTTTTTTTTCAAATTCATATTCTTAATGGTTTTGTTTTTTTATATCGGGCTATTCGAAGTTTTGAATTATTTTAACTTGCAAAATTTATCCAGTATATTTTCGAAGTTTGCAGGAACTCGTCTAAAATTTCTTTAGCGTGTTTGTTCATCTCGATTGGTCTAGACATTCTGCGTCTACTAGGAAGATATTGAACTATAATTCTTCATTTAAATCTGACGTCTAAAAGAACTAAATCAGCACAAACTGGCTGAGATGTTTTAAAACAAAATTAAATACTTCTTAGGTGAAGAATGTATAACATTAACCAAATAGAATAATTAAGCATTGATTGAAGTTCTACTAAATTTTAATACGCATTCTAATACTTAATGATTAAAGCTACTCAAGGGGAATAATGAAAAATCCAAGACCTTGCGACTTTTAAATGGAAAATAAAATTAAACTCTGCAAGTCAATTGTTTAGAGATTGTTAATATTCAATGTTGAATAAAGAAATAATATAATCTATAACTGTATTTACAATATCTCTGTTATCTCTTAAGGGTTTTTCGGAATAGGATTTAAAGAAGGTGAACGAACGATGAAGAACGCATATAAGCATAATACTACTATTTCTAATTGTTTTCACCTAAACTAAAGAATAAAATGTTGGTACAGATAACACTTACCAAATTGGTTACATTAAAGGAAAACCAAAGTGCTGCCCAGCTTGTGACGTTTTATAGTCAAATATTGGTGGCAGTAAGTCAAGATTGAAGCCAAACAAAATTTTATGAGAAGCTAAATTATTATGAACTTCAGAAATTGACACTGAAGCACTATTAGCTCCGGGATTGGGGGTGAACACGATCTTCAAATATAATCGTTGTTTTAAAATTTTGTTAGTGAGGTGCACAGTGAAACTGCCAACAGATTTATAAAGATGTTTTACGATTTTTTTTAAATGGATAAAATTTACATAAACTTCGACATTAATCTCTTTTGCAATAGATCTCTTAAATTTATTAAACGTTTTTTTTTTAACTAAATCTTCCAATCCAATTTGTATTATTTAACATTTATGTGATCTTTTAAATGGCCTTCTTATATTATTTTATTCTTATTTGTTCTTTTTCTAGCTATAAGATCACCTTTTATAATTGAATAAAACAATATATGCCATGCGTTTTTGCACTTATACACCATTTGGCTGAACTTTTCTTACTTTTGATCTTATAACATCATATAATTTTTTTTCATATACTTTTATGCTCGGAAAAGTGAAGTTAAAGGCCAAACCAAAAAACAGTAGCGAGGACCGAGAGGTCAGTCCCTATCGACAGTCACCGTTATCATGCCGGCCTGAAAGCCTTTCGGAAACTGTATATACTCTGGCTGATACTCAAACGCGACATACTAAAAGGGAGTCACTCTGACGGATTTATCAGCATATGCATGGTGGTCACGTCTCATTCCGGTACAGATCATTACAACCTTGGATATACACTGGCCGATCTCAGAACACGACACGCTTAAGCGTGCCACTATGGCAGTTGTTGGTCCTGCTATATGATTGTCGAGATCTAATCGGAAGCAACTAGAATTGAAAAAGAATGATGAGAAAGTATCTTGGATTCTTTCTCACTTCCTTAAAGTATTGTTACAATAGCAACTTTTGAGAAGATTATTATCGTTTAAACTGTTATTTCCTAGTTTATCTGTTGGTAAGTTTTTGTTTTTAAATACTGGTCACTTCACTGTGTCTGTGCGACAGCTCTCAACGTTTATGCTGAAACATACATTTGTCCTCAACTAATGTATATATGATCCATTATTGTGAATAAATATCTGGTGAAACTATCTTCTATTTATGTTTTATGTGCGGTCACGTTTTATAGATTTCTTATCATACGTTACATTTACGATCGGTTCACTTGTTTGTACTAATAAGAAACCTACGTATGTACATGTAATTTTGCTTTTCGTAATCTTGTCCCTATTTTGCTTAATGTAGGAACTTCAAGGGACAGAACATTTCTTTGGTTTTTCTACTAAATTTTAAAGAATATTTTTTTACAGACTACATGGTTGTTACCGTTTGGTATATTGATTGTAAGAAAATAAAGTCTTTGCTTGAATAATGACAGGATGTCTACCATATTGAGCAAATATTTTAACGAATAATATTATTTATTTTGAAGACTTCTAAGTTACTGGTACAATGCGCCCTTTGAAACAGCTAAAAATAGCTATATATGAAAAATTTAAGAAAAATAAATTAGCTTTTTGATAGGATAACAAGACTCAACTGAATTTAATTGAAAAGACTGAACTAGCCCCTAACTTTTATATTGCAATATCTCTAAACTTTCCCAAAAATGTTAATTTGACCACATTATACGCCACATCAAAATATTACTCATGGTAAATTTGAAAAGTCAATAAATCGGCCGCGACGACACCTGTCCGTTGGGAACCTTTATTAAAAAACTTTCCATTGTTCGAGTGCTTTAATTCAGAAATTTCGACCTGACGGCATTCGCGTATTAATTCTTTTGTGCGTCAGAATAAATCAGTTCTGGTCTACTTTGCTTGAGGTCTCTATTAATATTTTATAGATTCTTTAAATTAAGGTTATGAACAAGTACTATTTTATAGTAAGACGGGAAAGTGACAGGACAGTAACTGTTGGTAAACACAGTATAGTCCATAAACAACGACGACAATCGACATAGCGAAACCATAAGGGGTCCGTTTTGACTTTGGAACCCTAAAAAAAGAACCATGTAAATCGGATAAGCGGTTCTCGCGTGAAAAGAACATAAACGGATAGACCTACAGAGAGTCGTTAAGTTTTTTAATATGTATAGAAGAAATTATCCACATTATTCCATAAATGCAAAAAGTCGAAGAAAATAGTTTCAAATGAGCAAAAGTTTATTAACTTATTTATATGGAAAGAAATTATTTATTCAATTTCAGATGTTTACTGTTAATAATAATGTTAATTTAGTGGATGTAGGTTGTAATGAGAGGCAGTCATTTCCAAACATCACTTTTATTCACGTAATGAACCACCCTTATAAAAAGTTTTTGACAGTAAAACCTGTTAGGCATGGTCCTTGATCCTTCAAAACTTTACCTACTGTTTGGGATGGTTTTTGAATATATATTATAAACTTAAGCATAAATAAAACGAGAATACGTCCTTGTAGTGACTCGGCTGGAAACTTTAATTTCTGTCCGCTCATGATCTGATAAATTCATGGATTATAGAATAACGGAAGCGGCATCTTTTCAATTAATAATTTAGTATGATTTATTTTGTACTAGCTGTTTCACTCGTATTAAATTTATAAGACCAACTCTCTATCACGCCGCCTCTAACACCCGCATGTATTTGTATTGAGAAAGGTTATGTAACTTCACACCCCGACTTTAAGTAATCATTAACGTCAAGCAATCTGGCAATCTATAGACAAGTACATGAAGTGAGAACCGATAGGCTCCACAGCTGGCATCGCCACACTGGAGAGTTGGTAGAATAAATTTAATACGGGTAAAACCATGGGACACAGTTAATGTTTATATAAATATACGAATACCTAGTCCATTAGTAAATGATCGAACGGCATGACTTGCGTTTAGGTTTCGATTCGATAGCATTATTTATGTATTCCCTGTTGGATCATTTGAACGATGACCATCGTTTATCGACAGCTATTTAGGCGATAAGAATATTTTTGCGCATAAAAAGCTTTTTTTTAATCTTTATAGAAACGTTTATTTTAATTAAAGCTTTTCTATACTAAAACTTAGACAATTTCATATAAAACTCGAGTTTTTTTAAATAGTGGCAATATAAATTTCCACTCATTGAAACAATATCATCCAGATAGCGATACTCGAGTTTTTTTAATAATAGCACGATAATTTGATGGGAAAGTGTCTGATGGTAAGAACAATACAATAAAATAAACGGCAACCACCGTGAGATCAGCAATACATCGTCGGGTGTCGTTATCATGCAGGCTTATAATCTTCTTGGAAACTGGATATATGATGGTTAAACCCGAAATACGATAAATCCAAAGAGAATCACTGTGACTTGTAGAGATCCCTATCACCACGCTTGAAGTAATCAAGTGTATTCTGTAGGATAAACAGCGGCTGAATTCGGAACGCTACTAGGCTAATTTTGTTAACTTGGCACTTAATCTATGGTGGTCATACATAATTATTATTATCACATAAAGATTTTTTCTTCTTACTCTCCCATCTAAATAGAAGCAAAACGTGTATTCTCCCTTAATGTTCCAAATCCCGATTCGGTTTAGTATTTTACGTTAGTCGCTTCTATAAATAGCTTCTATATATAAATAGTCAGGCCTTACAACCTTACTGGGTCTCATAAAGTAAGACTAAAATATAAAATTCCACTCATATAATGGCAAAATTAAAGATAAATATTAAATATTTCGGATTCATCATCATCACCTCAGCCGAAAGACGTTAATTGCTGGACCTTCCTCATTGATCATCACAATGACTAGTTCAACGTTGCTCGTATTCGACGTGTTCCCGCAACCTTCATCAGATGATCGGTCCACCTTGTGGCAAGTCTGTCCAAGCTGCATTTTCCGGTACGTGTTCACCATTCGAGAACTCTTTAACACATTCGGCCATCCGTTCTACTCGCAATGTGTCCCACCCACTGTCACTTACGTCTAGCAATTATTAGTGCTGTGTTATTTAATGTCTATGTATGAAATGAAATTTCAACATCACCTTAAAACGAATATAAATCGCACTGGGACGTAGTTAAAATAATTTTAAAGTAAGATATAAAAATAAAACACTTGTTTGACGACTCGACGAGCTTTAAATGTGAAACAATAAAAAAGCGATGTCAATAAAACATTAAAACTCTTCAGCCAGTCTGATTCGGCACCTATGTGCCATTTAATTGAATAATTTTGCATCGAGATTTATGTGCTGTGTTTTTTTTTTATCGACACTTGTTTTAATTTTTTTTAAGTTATTTTTATTCGTTGATAGTATGTATAGATCTTTATTTCGATGATACATCGAATTTAAAAATACTTTAGATTTACCGTTATATCGTTATTTATATTATACCTTCATTATATATTTATACCGTTATTTGTCGTTAGATTTTACGTTGCAATTTATTCGTACTCAAGAACATAAAATTCAAACAAACTCGCAATACTGCTCTTCGCTATACTACGGTTGCACTAACAGTTACTCTTTTTATGGTCCTCTTGTAAATTTCTTCCTATTTATTGCTTGTTATTTGCATTTCGCTTTCAAAAATATTATTGTCCTGGCTCTTTTTTTTTCGACCTGTATACCTTATTCGCTATAAGAGCTCTGAGCCTGAGACGGCCTTTACAGTTTCACCGGGCTCTGGAGCGCTTATGGCACTCAGCCATGAAAGAGAAGCAATAAGCTCCAAAGGTGCCAAAGTGGCCGAACCTCGGCTTGGGCTGTTGCCGACCATGTGAAAAGTCGCAATCTGTCTAATGTCCTAACTTGGAATACGGCTCGCTTATATATTCAAATAAAACGTTCACGAAATCACTAGAAGATCCTTGAACTTTACAATATGCGACAATCATCGTTTTTAAAAGAAGAGTGCAAGTAAAAACGAGTATTCTATTTTTAGATCTTAGTTTGGTGTCGCAATTGGAACGATAAGCTTTGTATATGTGAGTAAATGCAATGGTTCCTCGAACCTATAACTATATGCTCGATGTTTCGAGTTCATTCTAGACGTTTCCAGAGATTTCGAGAAAATCGTTTTTTTTTCTATTTCTCCTCTGATTGTAAAATATGTTTGATTGTTTTTTTTAAACTGTGTTGTTTACTTTTTTTGATGTACATGTAAGGTAGAGTGCGTCAGGTTTACTTTCGCTTACGCCAGCTCTCACGATTATGCGCTGCTCTCATCTAGAGTTTACCCAACAGTCATTTTCCACATCCAGATCACCACTCTAAAACTCCTTGGGTCCATCGTGGGTTGGGTCCTCTGGTATTGCTAAATGCACGGCCCACTTCCATTTTAGCCTTGTAAATCGCTTTTTTTTGCAGTTTTTGTTCTCCTCCGGTTCTAAATTTGGCATACGTCTACAAAAGAGAAGCCCAACATTGCACGTTCCATAATTCTTTGTGCAACTTATGAACTTTTATGAGCGTCCACTTTTCGGCAACGTACGTGATGATGGGCAAGACACACTGGTTAAAAGCCTCGGTGTTAAGGCACGTAGTAAGATCGATTTGAAAACGTCTTCTGGTTTACCGAAAATAATTTAAAACACAGAAAGTCTTTTAAAAATGGATTTTAATCAGAGCTACTTTCGTGAATGTATACAAAATTTTCTCATTTAACATTTTAAAGATGGTATTCTATAAGGGAAAGCGGAGCGTACTCAGAGCCCGTTGCATATTTCATGGGACATTTTAAGTCGTTAACGCTCATTACGGCTTGACTTGCATACTGTCTGCATCAAAAGTTAATTCATGACTACAAATTGAATATCCATGAATAAAGATGAAAAGATTTTTTAAAACGAACCGTGTTAGAAAAAATATAATTAACATTATATATTTACTAGCGGTTTGCCCGCGGCTCCGCATGCGTTTGTGACGCATTGACCTTATCATCTCGTAATTTTATTTTAAGCATGCTAATAACAATTCATAGACTATCAATTGGGGAATGTCATGTACTTCCAGTGTACAATTTACTTAAATACAGATTACATATTATTAAAAAAAAAAGATTTCTAAGTGTATTAATATGACGATTCTTATAGCGTATCAATTATACTATATTTGTATATAATTATATAATATATAAGTATATAATTGTACAAAATTTGATAAAAATCGGCTAAGGATAAAAATAATAATGATTTTATTTTTAACTTTTTAAATATTATTAGGTGTTTACCTATGAAATTGCCGTTTTGTATGAAAAAATTTTAACAATGTTTTTTCATGTATTTTTTATTTGGACAGCTGGACGGGAGGCAACAAATTCTTCAAAGGCATTTTGTACTGCCTCTCGGGTATTGAATTTTTTTCCCGCCAAGGAGTTATTCAAATTCTGGAAAAAGTAGTAGTCTGTAGGCGCAAGGTATGGTGAGTAGGGCGGATGACGGAGAACTTCCAACCCCAGTTTTTGCGATTTGGAGACCGTCTGTTGTGCAGTATGAGGTCGCGCGTTGTCGTGCAGGAGCAGCGGAGAGGAGCGATTGACCAATGCTGGTTAGAGATGTGCCAGCTTCTCCATCATTGTGTTCAGTTCTTCACAGTACACATCTGCAGTAATGCTCACCCCGTTTGTTAAGAAGCTGTGATGAATCACACCGGCGCTAGACCACCAAACAGTGACCATCACTTTTCTAGGGGTAAGTTTTCGTTTAGGGCATTGTTTAGATGCTGAACCAGGATCCAACCAACTTGCTGAGCGCTTGCGGTTATCAAACAGAATCCATTTTTCATCGCATCGCGGTAACAATGCGGTTCAAAATTCCTTCATTTGTGTGTCTGTTGAGCAGTGCAAGGCACGTCTCGACGCGTACTTCGCGCTGGCGATCATTGAGTTCGTGGGGCACCCATTTGTCAAGCTTTTTTACCTTGCCAATTAGACGAAAATGGGCCAATATTGTTTTGACGCTAACGTCGAAAGCTGTTGCTAATTCAGCCGTAGATTGTGTATCATCAGCTTTCACAATCGCCTTTAATTCGTCATTGTCGATCAAAGTCTTCGGACGACCGCGAGGTTCATTTTTCAGGTCGAAATTCAGAGAACGGAAGCGAGCAAACCAATAACAGGTGGTGCGTTGGTTTTTAGTGTTAGCTCCGTAAATGTCGTTGATGTTGCGTGCCGCTTGTGCCGCGTTACTGCCACGACGGTACTCATATTCCATAATTACTTGAATTTTTAACTTATCCATGATGACAAAAAAGATTGAAATGCGATGAAAATGTAACACTAATCAATAAACAAGTGACTACTTTTGGAAAAAGAATTCCATGCTTTTAAAATAAAATTAATTTGAAATTAGAATTCTTAGCCAAACAAAAATTATTTTGATTTGAAATGACCAGTACTGCAGAACGGCAATTTCATAGGTAAAGACCTATATACATATTTTTATAGCCTATCAATTATGAAATGACGTATGTTTGCTGTGTATGAATTTTCATCAAAATTGGTTGAGAAATATAAATGTATTATTATATAATTCTTCTTTTTTTACAATTTCTAAAAGTTTTATTGACGAGTATTGTAACCCGTCAATCATGAAATATCTTATACTTCTCGTGTGCAAAATTCCATCAAAATCGGATAACAATTAATATAAATGTATTTTTTTTTATTATTTAATTTTATTTTTCTGAAAGTATTGTTGAAAATTCTTATACCCCATCCAATTGACCATTAACTTACGTATCCCGTTTACAAAATTTTATAAGAATCGGTCAAGCCGTTATGGAGTTATATTGAAATAATTATACAAAAATTATTTTCACCAAACAAACTTTGAACCCCTATTTATGGAACCTTTACTGATGAATTTTGATAACTGATGATACATCTGTTTAATTTTTCAAAAAGCTGTATTTTATTATTGAAGAGTACGTGTCATTCATGTAATATGTAATAATATGATTAATAATTATCTTCAAATATATATTTTTTCACCACACATTTTAACTCTTATTTTACACCCTTAAGTGATGAATTTTTATTGACGACTATGCATGCTAAATTTCAGGTCAATAGACAATAGTATATGTGCATAATTATAAACAAAAGTTCTTTTTACCAAACAAATTTTACACTGTGAGGTTCAATTTCCCAAAACCCGTTCTTAGTGAGTTCCTACATCACGAAATGAGTCTATCTATTCAACCTATAGTAGTCCACTGCTGGACATAGGCCTCCCCTAATGAGCGCCATAGCGCCCTGCCTTCAGCTGTCCGCATCCAGCATCTGCCTGCAGTCTTTCGTAGATCGTCATCCCATCTGGCCGGAGGGTGTCCTACACTACGTTTGCCGGGTCGCGGTCTCCACTCAAGAATCTGTTTACCCCAGCGGTTGTCGGTTCTTCGCGAGATATGGCCGGCCCACTGCCACTTCAGCTTGCTAATTCTTTGAGCTGTGTCGATAACTTTGGTTCTCTGTCGGATGTATTCGTTACGACTCCTATCCTTCAGAGAAACTCCGAGCATAGCTCTTTCCATAGCACGCTGAGCGACTTTGAACGAAAGGAGTAACTATGCTAAAATTCAAATCAATCTGACTTACAGTTTCGGAGATCTCGTGATGAGTGGTATTTCGCTTTTATATGTATATATAAGAAGAAGATAGTACTTTGTATATAGTATAATACCTATATCCACGCAACCAACCACACGCGTTTATTGCGCAGTAATCCTTTTTTTTATTATATGACATTTTCGAATAATTATTCATATATTATATATTTTTAAAGGCACCTCTATACGAGTATGTATAATTTTATTAAAACCCATTCTGAATTAATAAAATATTTCGAAAAGTATATTGATAGTTTTTATTGCCTATCAATTGTAAACTTAGAAATAATTTCTCTTTATAAAATTTTGTAAAATATTTCGAAAATTTTTCGAGTTAAATTCAGACCATCAAATCAATTTTTGTCTTATTCTTGTGGCATTCATAAGGTGCTTATGACGATATTTGGAAAAAAATACATGTACCTACAAAGAGAACTACACATTTATTAAGATATATTATGAGTAATTGTTGACGTAAAATGCTCGCTGAAAAGGGATCCATCCTTGTAATTAATGCAGACTTGGAATTCTACAGTTTATAACTAGCTAGAGATTAGGCTTTGAAGAAAACAAGTAATCTATATTAATTAATAAATCTGAAGTTCTGTCAATACGGGCCGATTTTTCAATCAACCGATAACTTTATTAGAGTAATAATTATCAAAATTTGACATGTTTCCTGTATTTTATCTGTGAGAACTTCAAAATTATTCCTCTTATAAAATTATCTGACGATTGAAAAATCGCCCTTTTAATATAATATTTTTTCCAAATTTCCTAATAAACTTCAAATATAAATACACTGATCACAAATATGACATTAAAATATTTTTATCGGTCTATTTGTCTGTCTGTTTATATGTCCGGCTTTAACTCAAATGTGAGTTGACTGATTTTTATTAAATTCTGTACACGAGAAGCTTATGTCATTTCTCAATTAATAAGCTATAAGAATCCTACTAATCCTACTAATTTTATAAAAATGAAAGTTTATATGTTTCTTACTCAAACACGCAAAAACGGTTAAACATATTTGGATTAAATTTGGCACACAGATAGATTATAGCCTGGATTAACACACAGTTTTATCCCGGTAAATGTTGTCTTAACCACTGTTTGTTTTATTTTTGTGGTTAGTTTATGTTCGTTAGGGAATTATGATTATTATTCTATTGTTGTTTTCTCTTTAATATCTACGTTCAAAGTGTCTAATTTCCCCCAAGCCCGGTAAAGCTGTAAAAGCCGTAAAGGCTCCAGGGCCCCTCAGGCTAACAGTATATTCAGTTCGAAAAAAAAGTGTCTAATTTAGTAAAAGTTTCCTTTCTTGATTAGACATCCACGCGAATGGAGTCGCGGTACAGCCAGTTGTCAATAAGTCTTTTAGAAATAGTATATTTTTTATGAACTTTTCTTATCTGATTTTATGAACTTTTGTAAGCGGAAAGTATATTATATAAGTCCTCAATTGATAGGCCACATGAATTATTGTCAATACATTAAATAAAATCAAGGACCAAAAATAATTATTTTGTAATAAACGTATGTGGAGCCGCGGGATAAAGCTAGTAATAAATAATATTTAAATAAGCACTTATCATGTCTACTGAATAAAATTGTTTTGTATAGTAATTTAAAAAAGTTCCCGACAGATAATGTATGCTGAAAGTTGAAATTCAAGTTTAAACTATTTTAAAAATTTCAACAAATTTATAATGTAGTAGTTTGTAGCTAAATTGAAATTTCTCTTTGAACATTTCCATGAAGCAGACGGTAAAAGACAATTCTTAAGTTGGCAATGTTTTTAAACAACATAGTTCTCACGAGAGATTTATTACTGCGAGATATTTTCTTTCTAAAATTACTTTTCTTCGCCTTACGATATCGTGAACGCATTAAAGACCTTAATAAAGCTTTCTTTTAAAGAAAAGCAAGAAAACATTTATTCACAATGACAAGACACGGCAATACACAATACATACAGATAAACGTAAAGATAAACAGGAAACTGTGCATAGAAAAAAAAACTATATCTACATACATATAAAAAACACTCAAAACAGAAAATACATTAATAAGAATACTATAAATAGTCCAGTAGCGTGTCCAGTTATTAAGAAAAAGCGTCCAGCTTAGCATAAATGCTAAGTGCCACGAGGCACTCAGCGCTGATTTTCAGCTGGAACCCCACAGCAAGACACGGTACGCCCAAAATTTGATTAAATAAAAAAGTGTACTAAATTAAACAAATAAATAAATAATAATAATACAATACGCTTAAGGCTTAATATGTATTAGACATTAAAAATAAAATAAAATAAAGGGGCAAATGTAAACAAAAGAAATGAAAAATATCAGGGTGCATAATAATACGTATAACGATATATGTTTTACACTGAATATATATAGCAGGCTTTTTATAATAGATACAAGCACATAAATAAATACTTAATTGAAAACAATCCACAAGTACTGTGCCATTAACAAGATTTTTTAAAATGAATTCCAAACATCAAGATTTTGTTTTGTTTTAAATTTATTATATGCAATATAGAAACTTGTAATAGCCTATAAAAAATCATTGGTACTTTGGACAACAATAAAAAAAAATAAGGAGTACTTAAAAAGTTCGGGCAAATGATGCGGCCGTCGCGCATAAACACAATTACATATTATTGTTTACCAGTTATCAGGAACAGTTTGGAATTGATAACGACAGTTAACTCAACTAATAGTTCAATAAATACATAAAGTAAATATATTTTTTTTATCGTTATAGGTCTGGCGTAGTGGCCACATTCTCACTTGATGTTAAGTGACGATGTGGCCCAAGATGATAAGACGCTAAACTAATGGAAGACTGGCTCTCAAGTGCAGTTGCCGGAACACACTTATTGGTGCTTGGCGACAGATTTTCAATTTGAGGGTAGTAGCTAGCCAGGAGGGCATTAGAAAAAGCCCTACCACCATGCTATGATTTCCTCACGATGTTTTTCTTCACTGAAAGCTCAGGCTCATTGCAGTGATTCGAACTCACGTCAATCGATGCAATGTCGTACACGCTACCACTGAGCCATCATTGCTCTCAATTTAGAGACAAAGAAGAAAGAGAAAAAAACAACACAAGATAGCCATTCTTGGGCCTTCTAGCCCACGTTTCACCGAGCATATAATTGAGCCACAGACACCTGGTCAATGTAATTTACTTTAGATATTTTAAGGTCCAATCTTCCGATATGGAGCTCTCGAGTCCGCTGCTCGCGCGACACAATGACTACCATTCACTAGCATAATTAAGATTTCTGTGCACTTCATATCTGCGCATCACACAGTAAGTACATAGATTCTGTAAGGTACTTTTTAGCTAGTTAAACTTACACAAAAATTGATAAATAAATAATGTTAATACGCACAAATCTTAATTTATATTCTTGTATAGTTATTTCGCTCGAACTATGGATAGTTAGATTCAATTTTACAGAGTATCATGTATGACAACAGCCCAAGCCCAGCTATCATGGTCTAACGCGTTTATGGTTTTCTAAAGCCATTCTATACCCTACAATTTCTACATAATAACCATCTTGTCTTATGGTTATGTTTTTTGGCTAAGTATCCGCGGACGAAACGCCACAGCACCTCTTGTGTGGATATGACCCACTAAAATCTAAACGCAACCGGATTCTGGGCAAGTACGTTCTGCTCCTAGAAGAAGTTCAGCTGCTCTCTGCCAAAAAAGTCCTGCAGTACATCAAAGCTATAGGATTAGATGGGGAGCTTAGGTAAAATCGGGCAATCACAATAGATCTAATTGGTCGCAGTGATACAGGACTGCATAAACCCGCTTAGCCCCCTTTTAGAATAATAATAATAATCCGCGTGTTCGACCAACTCTCATTTGAAATTTTGCCATTTTCTTTGAGGAACATTGGTGTTTTTTTTATTACCGCTAGATAATCAGTATCCAAATGTCTAACAAATACTAAAATGTACATCTTTATTTGACATAATTTAAAACTCAACAATTTTCGGTAAATTACAAACATGATTAAATTTAATACTAAGCGACAAGTCAAAAGTTGTTCCCTTTAAATAAACTCATCATAGATTAAGCAAACACGAAGTAATTGAATATTCAAACATGAGAAAAGCCTGAGGAAATTCTCGGAACGTTTCAGATTTTCCATTAAGTAGTTAATGCGGCTATCCGTAGCAGGCCCTTTCATTTGAATGTCCGTGAAAAACTTGAGAGTTTCCCTCCCCCTGAATTCGTCTTTTTTTTATGCCACTGTAATATTTTTCGTGTCATTAAGTGCTTAATTCATTGTATGAATCCTTTTATGGTTCGTGAAGGAAGTTCTTTGATTTTTATATTTGAATTGTCTTGGTATTATATATCGCAATTGTGTGTTTCAAACATGAGTAGGCTTATGCTATTTTTATTTATATTATTTTATGAACTTATGTACGCACGTGACAAGTCAAACATATTCGACGTTACAAAAAAAAATGGCAGTCAGGGACTTATTATATAGAATTACATATTTTCAAACACCAATATAAATACGAATATTTAAAATAATACAAAAAAAATACTTTGTTTTTTATGTTATTTATATTTCAACTTAAAAATATTAATATATTTATTTAGTACTCGCTGTTGTACTGCACAGTGATTCTACAATTAAACAATTAAGATAATAATCAAACTCAAACACTATTTGAACAATGTACATTATGTACACATTAATCATTTTACTAAATCAGTTCAATTTTACTTGTAAAGATATACACAGCACTAATGTTGCACAATACGTCCCCTATATAGCTACAGATATACTGCTATTACGAAGGTCGGTGACGCGAATTAAAAAGATTTCACCCATCCAAAAAGCGTCTAACACGCATAGCACATGGTCAGGTATATACGATGCGTTATACGTGTATACGTATATATATGTATTCATGTACACACATGTACACGCACTCGTATTAAATAAATATATCATCTAAATAATGATGGATTGGTTTATTTAGTTTTTTTTTGTACCGCCTAATGTTTTTTTTTATCTTATGTGCATGCTTTGTCCATAAGAAGAGTGCAATCATCGTATGATTTTTTTCGGTGCGATTACAAACCGTGTACTCGACATTTAAAAGTTACGGTACCTTCGGCATTAAAATACATAGTCCTGTGCCTATACTAGTTTTGGAGTTTTGAGGAAAGTGCCTTTGGAGCCTGGGAGCATTCGGATAATATCAGCGGCGTCAATATCGGGTACGAAAGGTAAATGAGCCTTCATCCCGGTTATAGTGTAAAATACTTGGCGATTATTTGTGTCTCTATCTTTTTTTATCTACTTTCAACTAAATTAAAAATACAGTCTACTATCTGCCGCCTCGGTGTCTGTTCGTGGCATTATAAAATTGGTTTAATTAAAATTGGTTACAAAGTTGGTCATTATATATCAGATCGCGACTATATCTCTCTGCTTTTATTTTGTTGATTTAAAATTTATCATTACGAGAAAATACACAAAAATAAAAATGTTATTGAGCCAGCACCTATCTCATCAAGCCTCTTACGTCAAAAAACTTTTAAAAGTATACGGTACAATAAACTGTTAACCGTCTTTGAATATTTATGGTTAGTGGAGAGTACTAGAATAATTTGCAAGATATTAATCGTCTGAGATTAAAGTGCCCATTAAGGCAGTACTTTTCTCGCTTAATTTTATATCATTTTGTTCAGATTTCGTGAATCTCGGTTCTAAACGGTCCGGTTATAAACTAGGTTGAGTAGGCAATTTGATTCAGAGAAAATGAAAGGCTACACAATTAAAATCGTAACGGGTTAGGTTTAAG
This sequence comes from Saturnia pavonia, assembly GCA_947532125.1. Classification (NCBI taxonomy): domain Eukaryota; kingdom Metazoa; phylum Arthropoda; class Insecta; order Lepidoptera; family Saturniidae; genus Saturnia; species Saturnia pavonia. The sequence continues at coordinate 7,175,932 of OX383919.1, read as the reverse complement.
CAAAATTAATCTTGGAATTTCGAAAATTACTTAATACTCATTTTAAAATTTTAATTAATTCTGGGTAGTTTGAATATAGATTCGAAATCCGCTGGTTCGATCCCCGGTAAGTACCAACATTTTTTTCGGAATTCGCTTATCACTGTCGATTTGACGGTGAAGGTAAACATCGTGAGGAAAACTGTACGCTTGTACGAGGATGGATTTAGATCTCTCGGTGGTCGCCGTTGTATTTTGGTTTGTTTGTATTTGATTTGGGGCTTTGGGGCTTTGCACAGCGGTGGGAAATTTAAACAGGTTGGTATTATTATATTACTGAAGTTAATCAACATAAGTAGGGCACAGATTTATCTTTTTGGAGATTTTTCTCTACTTGGGGCAGCCTGATTGATAAAATACCTCTCTTCTCCCTACAGAAGATCGCAGCCAAATAATCTTGTGTTGTATTCCTGCGGTGAGTAGAAGAGCACCTTGGTAAAGAGGGGTTAGAAGTCGGCAATGCGCTATTGTGACCTCTGATATTAAAAGCGTCTATAGGATACGGTAACTACTTACCATGAGGCGGACCGTAGTCTTGTTAACAACCTTAGTTGTATTGAAAAAAAACTTCTTTAGGCACATTATGATAAAATGATGAGAGCGAATTTGTGAATACGAGTGTCAAAAATCCAAGCAATTTAAGCTAGCCATTTACGTATTGTCACCTAATTTTTTGACCTAGCAGCTTTGAAAAACATATTCCATGTTTTTTTTTTTCGTACGATAAAAGTCACGTACTTACTCATACTTTACGTAGCTAAGTATTGTAAAAAGAAAAGTTATCGTACCGTACGAAAACCACGAGTAGAACTTTTTACCAAATGTGTCTTGGAACACACCTCGCACTGTGCCGGGCACTAGTATCTAGTTCTCAGCAAAGTTTGAAACAACTTCAACTCCCGCGGGATGAACTTGTAAAGTTTAGTGATGTTCAGTTGTACGTCGATATACTTTGTCGATTGTTACCCTTCCTTATATCTATTTTGGTAAGCTTGATTATTTATTAAAGTAAAAACTTCTATAAAGTACGTTAGGTGATTTTTTGGATAGATAAAATCTTAAAGTTCGCGTCACCGTACATGCCATTGTTTACAGTATATCTATAGCTATAAGTATGACGTGTTAAATTGATTGTTAAATTATTGAAGTTATTAACTATTAGTGTTATTACTTGGAAGTTCTAAGTTAGTTCTCTTGCAAACGAGCTACGTACGATGATAATTAAACAACTCATAAAATCGTTCTTTGGCGATCGGGATCGTAACAGAGAGCCAAAGTTTGAGTGAAACAGAATATTATATCACCATAACAGAGCATTACGGCATATTGCATGCGTAGATTACTCAACTGAAATATGTATATGTTATAGGCAGTGTATAGAATCCAGGCATTCTATATAATGTCTGAAACTAGTAGCTAATGTATGAAATGATTCATATTTCTATACAACTCAGGTCGTCAAACCGCTAGGTCAATTCGATGACGAATATAGTCGTGAAAATCAGGACTTGTATTAACGGCGTATATTTTGTCTTATTCTCTCGCAGGCTAAATCCTAGAGATGTATGTGTTTGTCAATCACGTGACACTTTGAGATCTGCCAAAAACTCCCACGTGATGTTCGAAACGATTAGGAGATTTATTTCATACTTCTACATTCTTTTACCCAAACATTCTTTTTCCTAAGATTTTTTTTCCCTACGTGGTTTTATTCTTTCAAGCGTTCAGATAATAGCATTTTTTTTTAATTTATCAATTGGTATTTTTGCCATAATACAATATTTTATGTGCTAAACTGTTTATAGCGGCAGGGCGCCCAATGCCGTAATGGCCGTGCTATGACACTAAATAAAAATTATAAATAATGGAGATAGAGTCCTGGAAGTCAGGACTTTTATATGGGAAATTTTCTCTTCTTTTAATCTCTCCTTTTTAATTTTTTTTAAATATAAATAGTTTTTGAGTTATTAACGAAAAACTAAATTCCTTTTTGTTCAAATTATTTTGTTAATTACAATTGCTATTTTTTATGTGCTAATAAATGCTCCAGATACCTTTTTCTAGACGTCATTTCGAATCGAATTATCGCACATATTTTGAGGACCAGGAACAAGAATTTACATGTTTTTTAACTTGTTGACTGGACTAAACAATGATACTTAAAACACAAAGTTTCTTCATACATTTCGACTGAAACTGAGATTGAACTTGAAATACTTATCGAAGAATTAACGACTGTATGGTTTCAGCCACAACAAAGAATGTATCAAGAGAACGTATAATAAATACTTACATTCATATAGATATAGTCTACGTTCTGTTTTCTATCATGATATATAAGTCATAGATGGTAATGCTACAGGACTGAATAAGCTTGCATAGTCCGTCTTATCCCGGTCGTCGGGTAAAAATGGAATGAAGTATCGATAAGTCCATCACATCACTGATTGAGTGCAAATAGAAAAACGTAACGGAATAGTGTCAGAGACATCTTAATGGAATTCGTATTCGCTGTCTTATCCGAAACATCGGGCTTTCAATCGTTTATGTTGGATTTAACTTGTATATTTTCGTCCCGTATTGGATTCTGTTGAATTTCCAGTTTCGAAGATTTATTTTGACCTCTTTTGTTTATATTTTTCGAGGTAAATAAATTATTTTACACGATCCGTTTTGATTAGATAGAATTAAAAAAAATCTTGAATGAGGCCATTTTACCTTAAAAGCAAATTTAAAATTACGGAAGTATGGAACATTTTAAATTTTCTGTATTGTTGATCTGTTATTCTTTAAGTTAATTCGACCTTTAGAGATTTCTGTTTCGTTCTAACCAGATTTTTAATATATAATCGAGGAATCTTTTGTTTTTCTATAGTAAGCCCGTGTGATGATTCATTGTGTTCGATTATGCTTATACCAAAACTGTCGTGTAGTTGGCACACTGAAAGCTAGAAAAAAAAGCGTAATAATGGTCAAGGTTCATATTATATTGTGCCTCGCCTATTACCATAGTATGAATTTCTTAAAAGCCAAAGAACACTTGAAGCTAATTTAAAACGTCAACCAAATCTAAGACTTCATTTATTAAATTAACAACGAAAACATTTTATAATTCAAAACTCGACGTGCAAATTTAATAAAACGCGTCGCTCAGAGAACCCCTGCAGATTTAAATACTGGAAACTTTGAAAGTGGTTACTTTAAAATACAGTATAGCTGGTTTTACAATAGCAGATATCGTTTATGAAATATTTCTTATTTAAAAGTAATAACTGAGGTACATAAAGGGTCTATCTGAAGGGTATAGAAGCAATGATGCCACTGACACTCTAAAAAAACTTACTTCTAATACTAATGAACTGTAGCTGATGGTATGCACAATATAATCCAAAAACAGTGGTGACTATTGAGAGATCAAAAACCCATCGACAGTAGCCGCTGTCATGCCAGCCTGTGGAAATAAAAACTGGATATGCACCGGTTGCACGTGGTGGTCAGAACTGTACAGACCTACGACCACACTATCGCCATTTCATCGTCTGTTACCTGCAGAGTACACTACGTGCAGGTGAAGTTTACGAATCCGATATCTACAGATAAAGATACCGATGATTATAAATAAGTATGTATCTAAACGATGGAATAAAGTTATGTTTAATAATTGATAGTTTATGACATTCATTGTTAAGAAAAATGCCAGTATCTAGTGTTTATTAAACATTTATTGTATATCAATAGATCGATAGTCATTGGTACTATCGAACAACAGATAGTCAGGCTTATATTATCGATAGTAAAAAAATTCTGTATTTTTGCAAGCGAATGGCCTTTTTTTCGTCTCGCTTGATCAGTCCTAGTCGCTTGGATACAATACTAAGAAACAATTGATAGTTAAACGATAGATCTATAGTATTTTTACAAAAGGAACAATACTATAGAATGTTCAAACAGTTGATATTTAATTAACACTATCAGTATAATAACACCGAATAATGTTACTTCGGAAGAAAGTTAGAACTATGATGCATCTTATTTCTAAACAAAACATTAATGACGGTGTCACATATGAAACATTTGAATTACTAAATAAGAATAAAGTCTTAAGATTTAATTATTAATCGAATAAACCTGAAAGAATAAAATACGGTTAATAGTAATTTATAATAAAATACGTTTATTAAATTTTCATCAATTGCTCAAAACAATAATTGATATTTTCATAAATATGTTTATATAGAAGTTATGTGACACTTATTAAATATTAGTCTTAGAAAATTATAATATGTGTAAGAATATTTTATGATAACTTAGTATGCAATTAATATATTACCCATTTATTATTTCTATCAAAAAGATTTCATTTTAGAAAGTACTACTTTCTATCAAAAAATTGGAATATAGTCTGGAAACGTAATAGAAAAATGAAAGTTTCATAAACAGACAGAACTTTTTGTAACATTAGGAAAATTTGTGAGATATTATTATTTAGGCTTCAGGATTAATTTTGCAAATAAGACCTGTTTCAGGCACCTTATGAATATTCATGTATTTTCTGGGATCCGTATTACGATAATAATCGGGCCCGTATGATGGCCCGGACGCATGTGTTACCTGCTTAGTGGAATTAATAAGGGTTCACTGGATGTTACAGTTAATGATATAATTTTTATTCTACAAAAATTATGGACTACATTTATTTACTACGACCATATTAATAAAATTACGTGTATTGAAAATGCTTGAGCTGTTATATGTTATGAAACTGAACTGCCTTTGTATTTTGCCCTTGATGCAACAAGTAAGTGAGAGTTTCCTAAGATAGGACTTCACTGATATGACTATTAGGACAATTATTGTTGAGTCCATTTCCCACATGGCGCTAATCTCGTGTGCAAAATCCAAGTATATCTTTCTCAACTATCACAAGGTTCTCATCATGGGGAATGGTGATATATTTTGATACCTTCACACCTATCTTAATTTTGGAAGCAGAGTCGATCGATGTAATTTCGCATACTAAAATGTGCATTCAGTGAAGAAAAACATCATAATAAAACCATGGTGGTAGGTCTTTTATCTGATGTAGGCTTAGCTAGCTATCACCCTCGAGTTGAAAATCTGCTATCAAGTACTTACATGTGTAATCCGGCAGCTGAACTTGAGAGCCAGTCCATCTCAGCTTAACGTGTTACTCTTCGGCCCTATCACTTAACATTTTATTATTTTCATTTATACTACAAACGTGGCTCGCCTGTTGGTAAGTCGCTACTTATAGCCTATGGACACTTGTAATACCATAGGTATCACTAGCGCGTTGCCGACCTTTAACCCCTCTACTCCAAGGAGTTCTAGAAACCCTACTCAACGCAGGAACACAACACTAGGTTATTTGGCTGCGATCTTCTGTAGGGTGGAGGTGACTCGCCTGACTGGCCTGGATAGCAGCCAACAATGTCGCCAAACTCACCTATTCTTTAGATAGTACCGTAGCAGCATGTACTTCCTTTTCGTTACGCTGACGTTGACGTGCGACGTCCTTCTCGGATTGTCTCCTCATTCGCGGAGTACGAATTTCTTCGTCACGCGTCACTAACGGCATATCGCTTCTGACACCAAATGTGACGTCCGTCTTATTGTAACATCAAGTAAAAATGTGATGAAATGCAAACTCAATAAAGTATTAAAAGTGTCTGTGTGATGGATTCTTATCTCCCAATGTTGGTTTTATTGATATATGGATTTGTACACTCTTTCGAATACTATATTTAAAGAGTATTATGAAATATTCAATATTCGTCTATTTAAATTATCGTGTACGTAAATCTTTTTCATCATAGTTGTCATAACTACAAATTATTATCGTTAGAAAGCAGAAAAATAACTCTAGACACTATTTTCTTATACGATATTATAAACTTTCGATTGCATTGTCCAGAACTACTTTCAGAGTTGAGTTTTTGTGCTCCTAATCGGCGAAGGCGTCACACACCACTACTAGAACAAAAATTTTACCGACGAAATTACGCTTGCAACGAATTCCTGACTATGGCATCTCAAAGTACAAAGTACAATCAACTTTTTCAGGATATGGATATATTTCAACATTTACATAAGACAAAATTTAAAAAGTTAATGAGTATGAAATTGGATGAATTGAATGTGAAGGGTGTGAGACCGCAATAGTAATAATAAATAATATAAAAATGCTTTAATAAAATAAATTGCCCTTTTATGTAATATAAGTCGGGGCAACCTATAATTGGTTGTTCTTTTTAAATATATATGTATTCTAACAATTGTAATGTAAATTTGCTGTTGGAAGCCCTAATAAAAAATAATAACAAAAAAACTAAAGGAAAGTGGAAGGAATGTATATGAACTAGTCGTTAAACCCACAATGCTATATGGATCCATGTGCCGGAGGATAAAAAATCCGGTGAGCAATAATTCATATCACAGAGATGAAAATGCTATGATGAGTAGCCGGCATTACATACGAGACAATAAAATTCAAAACGTATATCGGAGGAATATTTTAAGTCGTTGAAATACAACAAAAGATTTAAGAAATCTGTTTTAGCTGGTTTCGATACGTGATAAGCAGAAATGAAGACCACTAACACGTCAGGTTTTGAGTATAAAAGAAAGCAAAAGAGACAGAGGCCGTCTACCGACTAATTGGATGCAATCTATCAATAATGATAATGCTGATGAGGAAAAATATCAAGAGGACTGACCCGAAATACGAAAAAGGAAGGATTTTGATTGAGTTAAAATAAGACATGATTTAACTAACAAATGAACATTATCTAGCTACCAATATAATTAAGACGGTTAACATTGAATTGAAACTAATTACAGCAGAAATTCTACAAACGACGATTGGTTGAAACATTCATTCGCTTTCATGTCGGTAACAGCCCGCGGCCTGTATTTTGCTCTGTCTTAGTTCGGTCTCGCCAATTTGCGTCTAACCCGGCTGAGACCATTGTCTAACGGTCGACTACATGGGAGTGTCGAAGTGATGTTATCGTTATTTTTATCGATATATTTTATTACTATTTTGTGTTTATTTTTTTGATGTTATATTTCTTTTACCGTGTTCAGTAGAGCATAAAATTGAGAGCTGCGCGCGCATCATTAGATGCGATCATCATGGAAGTGCGACATGATGACGTTAGTCATCAAATAATAGTACTCGTAATAATGTGTATTGTGTAAAAATAATTACGTAATCGTGTAAAAATGTACAGTTACAGTGTTAAATTATGTTTACACAATTAGCCAATTGAAAGTCATCACATTGATGGCTATCTTAATGAGTGCCAACATAAGTACACACATTTTTTTAAAGATTAATCTCGATACTAACACTCACACTCACACTCACACATGTTACATACGTTATCACTTATTTCTTGTTGTGAGGCATGTTTTCTAATTTTGTTGAAGTTTAAAAGTACTTGAGATTTAATCTATTGAATTAGTTCATATATATACACTGTTGATTATAGTAACTACACTTCTCCATTTTGACAGATTTCGCGATCTAGTACCATACTTGTAGATCATAAGATCATTTTTGACGTCGACACTGTACATTTTGCTACCACAGTAATATGACCTTGGATTGCTTTCGTCTTTTCAAATACCTCACTAACTTCAACTTCAACCTTGCGAGATATTTTAACTTTCATTCTGAGTAAAGTTTCCTTGTTCACGATAAGATTCAGTCACGAGAACAATGCTGAATGTAGCGTGTTTCAGGGCTCTTTGAGTGATCTTAATTTTATGCATGTTAGATAATACAGAGAAATATATACGGTAAACGATTCGGGGATCATATAAAGGCTTCAACTTATAAAGCTATTCTGAGACACTGTAACCTTAAATGGCTACTATCTTTAAACTACGCTTAGACAGACTATATCCAAGCAAAAATAGCTTAAGTTATGTGTTTTTAAGTTCCATTTGTATAACGTTTTTGTTTTTTTGTGTACAATTTCGTTTTCTGTATTTCTCTTACTCTCATTATTGCAATTTCCCTATGTAATTTTGTAAATTCTGAAATGTAATTTTCAACTGGTTCCTCGCGTTACAGATGAAGCCTAGTGCTTGGCAATATTGTTAATAATTGTGATATCAAATAAACGATTATCTTATATGAATCGCGATATTTTTATGTTTGCTAACAAGAACGTATTTCCCAGCACTAGTTAAGCTGCATCGCGTGCCTCCATAGACACCTTAATGGACCACCACTTCGCTCATTTTCCACTGCGGCCGTGTTATTTTATCATCGTGTCAAGTGCCATTGTAAGTTTTATTTTTATTTTATTGTACCGGCGTGTTTGAAATACGTAAATTTCACTTTATGTTTACTCCCTGTTTTGTACTGGTTTTAGTATTACGATCTTTTTTTACGGTAAATAATTTTATTTGCTCCCATTCTCGGTTATTGACGTTCCGTTTATGTTTGAATGCATCTATGTGGTAAATTGAATTTCATCTTTTGCTTAAAATAGACTCTATAAGTATTTTTTAGTATAGAACAAGGTCTTATTATTATTGTTGAAGCTACGACGAAACTGTGATAGTACGCTTGGACACCATCTCGATCAAAGTGAGTTTGAATTCTACCTTTATATGTAAACTAGATGTGTCCGCGGCTCCGCATGCGAGGACTACAGAATGCCATCGGTCGAGCGCCTGCGGGAATCGTGCTGCCCCCGCTCCTATGCTTAACCCACGCCAATCGTCCGTTAATTATTTTAAAGAGATAAAGGCTTATTGTGGACGATCCTTAGAAGATAGACATATGCTAACGATGACTTTTTTGTTGGTTATTTAAGATCTACAGTTATGAACTACATTAATTTGAGCTATTTAAGACAATTATAAAATAAGCTATTTATGCTAAATAAGCTAGTTATGCCCCAAAAACATATATTTTCCGAATTGCTTTACTCTTGTCTTCACTGCTTATTTCGTATGTTACTTTATCTTACAAAATATATCTTGTAACCTGGCCAGATAAAATAGCTAAGAATATAGCATGAAGGGGCTAACGAATGAGAAAGACTCGCAAGAAGTTTGAAGAATAAAGAATCATGATGCTTACACGATGACCATGAAGCAGTGATGGTTCAGAGGTAGCCGGACACCGCGTCAATCGATGTGGGTTTGAATTTCTTCAATGAACCTGAGCTTTCAGTTTAGAAAAATATCGTGAAGAAACATAGCATAGTGGTAGGGCTACCATCTTAAAGTTGAAAATCTGGCGCCAAGCACCTATAAGTATAATCAGGGAACTGCACTTTAGAGCCAGTTCCCCCACTAGGCTTTTTATGCCTCCATCATGTCATATTGACACTTAATATCAGGTGAAATTATGGCTATAACGATAAAACTTTTAAAAAAAAATTCCTTTCTGACACGACGAGAGGGTATTTTTTTATTTATTGGTAAAAAAAAGCAACAACGTAATGTAACCAATGGCCTTTGGGGAATTCAACAAAGCGAATCAAGAAATACATAGAATCGATTTAAATAATGCATAATTCAAAAGAGAATAATTCCAAGTATTGGAGTGAAGTTAGCTCTTTCTAGAGATGTTGCAGCCGAATTAAGAATACCTTTACGTGAACGAGTCTCATTTAAATTTCATATTGAAGTTGCATCCGGATTTATTCAAAGACCTTTATCCAGTTTCCATCGGTACGTTGAGTTTCTTAGAATATCTTTGCATTATAATTAGTTAATACTTTAAAAAAATTCAAAGTTTTCCAAGTTTTGATTTGCTTCTTTATTATTAATCTGCATTACAAACACCCCGTTTTTATTTCAGTTCATATAACAAAATATAGCTGAAGACGGTTTTACGGTTTACGGTAGTACGCGAAGAGTAAAAAAGTGTTGCTCTCAACAGTAACTCCTAGTACACTTAATCAAAACCTGTATCAGGTTCTTTAACTTGGGTATTTTAGAACTGAATAATTTACCAAGTGCGTTTCGGGCCCAGCAAAGTATAGGGTTCCGTAGTTACCCGTTACAATGTACAGACTTAGAAAGCCCCCTCGGCTTTTAGTAATTTCAAATTAATTCCGAAAGTATACTATAGATGTTTGACCGTGTACCAGACGGCACCCGACTCATCCCCGGCCCGGTGTAGCATGAATTACTTCATACAATAGTATACTATAGATATTTGACCGTGTCCCGGCCGGCGCCCTGCTTGATGTAACATGAGTCATCCTTTAAAGAGGGGTCTTCGAATACATTTTATAAGTTGATTGACTATTACTCGTTAACTTAGCCTACTTATCTCTGATAATTTTCTTTTTAACTTCATTACATACTAATATCATATTTTTTAGATATATCCAAAAACAACGATTCAGCTGGAGGGGGCTTGGTACTTGGCTCTAAAAAAAAATTGGCACTTGTAAGCTTAATATTTTGCAAACGATCCTTGTATCGAAAAATGATTTTCACAGACCTACAATATTTTTGTACGACCTATCCAAAGATACCCCAAAGATACATGATGTGATAAACGAAATAAAAATCATTCCCACTTTACCCTAAACGCTTTTCTTATCCCACTTTGTTGGCGTGATTAATATGTATAGCCATACCAAATTACAGCTTTGAATCTCTGATCTAAGCCACGGGCAGGCAGACAGATATACCGCAACTATAAGGGTTTCTTTTGTCTTCGGAACCCTAAAAAAGTAAACGTGCAATTTTTGTTTTCTCATAAATCGAACTCAACTGCTTATACCACTTTTCTCTGTTTGTCATAGTTTCGGATTTGGCCATAAAATCCCTTCTCAAAAATCTATCTTGTACATTGTTTCACTCCGTCTTGCAGATCTTTTATCGTAGAACATTGTAGCACATTATTTTCAACTACTTTAAATCGGCACAGGTCGACAAAGTAGCTAAGCAGTATTTTAATTTTTGAAATTATTTTGATCAGGGTTTCTGTATTGACACATATACTATCCTAGATTGATTTCCAGAACTTTTTTGAGGATTCCAGGATTGAAAACTATTGTACTAACACAAGTAATGTAGTAGACATTGTAAGCCTGTTGCAAGCCATTTGATCCGTGAATACCGATAAAGCGCCAAAACGACGTATTAATTACTAAATAATTGTTTATTGTGATTTCTATAAAAGTTACATGTATACTATTGAAGATTGTTTTGTAGATCTTTTACCAGTGAACAATATCGTAGTACATTATTTTCATATTTTTGAAACAGTTTGTTCAATGCATGCCGTTAAAATGACCAAACGCCATATTAATTACTAAAACATTTTTAGTTACATACATACTATTGAATATTGTTTTGTAGATCTTTTAATGGTTATTAATATTTGCAGTACATTGTTTTCACCTATTGCAAGCCGTTTAATTAGCGCATGCCGATAAAGTGGTCAAAAGATATACTAATTATTACAAATGTATTTTTTTTGTGTATATCTGTACAACTTACACATACCCTTGCGGACTTGTTTATAGAAATTCTAGCATACAATAATATTGTAGTACATTAGTTTTATCTATTTCAAACAGTTTGGTCAGCGCAAGTCGATACAAAAGCGAAACGGGATATTATTTCCGACTTGATTTACAAATAAACCCTAATAATCATTACAATAAAATTTAATCAAAATAAAACATAGCTTATTACCATCAGAGAGAACGTAGCTTTCTATTAGTGGAAGAATTTTTAAAACCTGATCAGTAATTTCAAAGCTTACCCCTTACAGACAAACTCACAAACAAACTTTACCTCTTTATAATAGTAGTATTGATTCAAAAGACATTACTTCTCATAATATGCAATTGAGTTTCTTTAGCGTCAGCTTGGTAGCTAAGTATTCGATTTATAATTAACAAGCTGTGCTTGTGGCTCCGCTCGCGCGGATTACATAATTCTCGACGGTCGAGCGCACGTCCGAATCATGCTGCCCCGCTTAAAAGACGAAAGACAAAAATGCTTATTGTGGGTGATCCTTAGGAGATCGATATATGATATCGCTGACTTTTTTAGATCTACTATTATATAGAACATTAATTTGATATATCTCTTATCTTCTTATCTTATATACTCAGCGTAAGCCATTTAAGCACCGCAAAACCGTCTTTTTTCCTAATTCATTAACCATTACCGTCTCAGCTTATTTCGTATATTATTTTATCTAGCAAAATATATCCTAAAACCTAGCCAGATAATATAGCTATGAATTAAAACAGAACCATGTAAATTAGATGAGTGGTTATCGTGTGAAAATAACATAAACGGGCAGACATACAGAGTGACGTTGAGTTTTATAATATGAATAGATAAGCAAAATATACTGGAATTTGGAACCTTCATTTTTATGTGTAGCGGATGTCCGTCCCTAATCTATGTCAGACCCGACATTACTTAAACTGTTATAAATTTTAATATTAAATAATTGTATAAATAATTAAATACGGTATAATTTTTATTGATATAATGTATTTATCATTACTGAAATGTTTCTTACAATTATGAAATGTTTAGCCAAATCTTTAGAATTGCATGACTTATATGCTTAAATAGTTTTAGATGTGTTTAAATGTATTGATGATTGAATAGCATATACAAAAGTAATTGAAGTCGTAGGTATGAATACATACATATGTGGAACAACTTTTTTAAAATTTATAATTGATTATGGTGAGTGGTGGGGTGCGTGCTTATCACAAAAACTGTGAATTATGAGTCATTCGCATATGCTATATTTAGGTCGCACTTTACTTGGATGTTTACGTATTTGTATTCAAGTTATTCGGCAAAAATAATTGTGGCAGGTGCTGTAGGCTCCGTAGGCCTTTCTCGAGATTATTACGAGAATGCGTCTGCCATTTGCCCTTCAAGTTCGACCTAGTGTCGGCTTAATAAAACATTATCCAATTAATAATATCAATATCGTCGTTACTTCCCGATCGAGCAACACGTCTACAGACCTACGTGGTCCTGTATTCGTCGAAGTTTAAACACCCCCTTGGGTTTTTTGTGTGAATTTGAGTTATATTGTTTTTGTTCGTTTTGACGCCAATAAACAATACTCGACAATACGACCATCTACACATGGAGCCGAATGCATTCATCTCGGACGTGTTGGACGAGTACTTTGCCTATTTTTTAATAATTATTCTGAAGATTATATAGGTACATATGGATGCACGAATTTTTAAAACCGACAACATAAAATCGAACAAAAGACGTCCGTACTAGTCAGCGGCGCAAGCTCTTGTGAATACGGCCAATATGTAGTTGCAGTAGTTGCGTATTTGGCTACTTTGATATACGCTGTAAAACCGACAGCGGTGCGGTACGCGTGTATATTATTGGTCCTATTTGTCAAATAGAGAAATAAAGCCAATGTTTTGTCAAGTACTCTCTGCACATCGCAATTATTTGTCAAACATCACATAAAAGCAAACATGAATAAGCCAGTACCACCATTAACATTTTGTTTATGAATTTTTTTTTTATTAATTCATTTTTCATTTCATTTCATTAACTTCAATTTCTCTCTCTATAGAAGGGACGCCTATATCTTTTCTTTCTTTTTTTTTATCATTATTATTAGGGTTCTGAAGTCAAAAGGAACTCTTATAGTTTTGCTATGCCCGTCTGTCTACCCGCAGCTTAGCTTAGAGATTCTTAGTACTAGAAAGCTGTAATTTGGTATGGGTATATATATTAATCACGCCGACAATGTGATAAAATAAAACCTTGAAAAGAAAAAGTCGTCTAGGGTATCTCCCTCTACACGTAAAGTGGGAATGTTTGTTTTTGTCGTCTGTACATCGATGGATAGGTCGTTTAAAGATATTGTGGGTCTGTGAAAACCATTTTTCGATTCAGGGATCATTAAAGTATTTCCGACTTTATGTAATCCGTATTTATAGAAAAAACAAAGCTAAATGTAAGCCTTACTTATATTTCAACGTTTCAACGTTTATAGGTAAAGCCGTATATATAAAAATGTAAGAAGGATGAAATATTACTTGAATGAATTTTCACTGTTACATTAAGACAGAAAATTTATTTGTTTGTAAATATTATGGAATAAACTTTTTTTTTATTAAAAAGTTTTGACGTCTCCTCTAACAATAATTCGCGCGTCCTCTGAGAGCCGCGCCTGCCATGTTGGTAACCACAGGGCTGAAGTAAAATACAGTACTTAACATTTAATTAAAGTTTTTACTTTAAAGTACTCCAGTACAAGATTACTTTTGTTTATTCCAAGGACAGTACAAGTAATTAAAAAGTCCCTTGACCCAAATAACCTAATGTAGGAAAAACATTACAAACTTTGTCTGGTTAAAACAAAACATCTACAACCAAATCAGCTTGGAGACGTTTTTACTTATGTAGTAGTGTACAGTCGGCAGAATAATATATAAATAAAATTATTAAGATTTGCCGTTGTGCGCTCATCACGAAAAACTAATAGATAGATATTGATCATTTTTTTTTTATTTTACTACTTATATAATTGGTCTTTACAAAAAAAAAACATCTTCATAAAAAATTTAAGCTAGTATACAAAAGCGTTTGTAGTAGTGTACAGTCAGCAGATAAATATTTATACGTATATATACAATACATTAGGGTGGTCCTTATTTCGCGGTATTTGCGAATTTCCTTTCACGATAGTCCTACTGACTGTACACTACTACAAACGTAAAAACGTCTATAAGCTGGGTTTCATATAGGTAGGTACTTAATATACATATTAAACGTAATTTTTACAAGCCTTTCTTTGACATGAACCAATTCGAACATACATCGATCTCACGCGATGACCGAGCGCGCTACTGATGATGCTTATATATAATACTAGCCTTTCTTGCAGCTCTGTTCGCGTTGACAACAGAATTATTGTTTATGAAGATGTCGTGTCTATTTTTTTTGCAAATGCCAATTATGTAAGTAGTAAAATAAAATAAATTGATCAATATCTATCAAGTAGGTTTTGCGTGATGAGTGCACAACGGCAAACTTTAATAATTTTATTTATATAGATATATAAAACTACACAATTTAGTTTAATCTACTTAATTTTAATTTTCTTAAAACATTCCTCCGTACTTACACGCTTTTTATTCGAAAAGTTTCGTCGACGTCGTGCAATTTTACTGAACATCTACCATTCTCGGAGTTCCAAAGAATGCTAACTCACCTGCTGCGGTGTTTATAAGACATTGTTTTTGTTTTACATTGCATTGTTTAAATGCGTTCTATAAGTACGAGTATAAGGATTTTTTAAACTTTAGAATATCAGTCAAATGGCAATGGAGAGGGCTATGCTTGAAGTTTTGTCGGCTAATCGAATCAGGAACGATGAGATATGCAGACGAACAAATGTCAATGACAAAGCTCTCAGAATTACTGGATTTAAATGTCAGTGGTCAAGGTACATCGCTCGTATAATAAATGGCCGATAAGCCGTAGAGTTCTCGCGAAGTGGCCATGAAATGGAGGGCGCAGTATAGGCAGACTGGCCACAAGTTGGACAGACGATTTAGTGAATGTTGCTGTTATTGTCGCGACCTATTGGAGAAGCCTATTTCTAGCAGTGGACGGCTTTTGGCTGAATGGTAGGATGGATGAAAAATAAAATTCAATATCGTTATGAATTCTAGTTCAATTACAAGCATAGCTGAATACAGTGATTAATACTTCAATGTTGGTTACATTTTATTTTATTAAATTATGTTATTGTCATATTATCTGATATTATTACCCCGACGCAAAAAAGAAGTTTTATAAATTAACGTGTGTGTCTGTGGCTTCGTAGCTCCCAAACAGCTGAACCAATTTAGATCTACTTTTTTTTTTGAAAGGAGACTCGAACGAGAATATTCTTAGCTATGTTTCAAGAAAATCTTTTCAGCTATTTGAAGATCGCAGCCAAATAACCTAGTGTTGTGTTCCTGTGGTCCTAGTGTGGTATCGAAGCTCCTTGGAGATAGTGATACCTATGGTATTACAAGCGTCCATAGGCTACGGTAGCCGTAGGCGGGCCTTATTTTTATTTGCCATTTTTGTGTTTAGTCGGAACTTTCGAAATAATAACTAAACTGATATAGATTAATGGAGGATATCGGGAACAGGTTCTGTGCGGTGATTTGTCGCTCTTTGAACTTTTCCCAGCCCTTTCTAATTGATAAATGGATGTGAGCATCTTTCACAGGTCTGATCGAGTCGAAATATTCTGTTACTTCAATGATATTAGAAGAACATAGCAACATTAAGCTGATGCTGCGGCATCATCTGGAATCTGTACGATACCTAACTCCTCACCAAATTACAGCAGAGTTATCGCGTTTGGGCTCATTGGAATGGTCACAATAAATAGGTTACTTGTGTCAAAAGTTTCTTAAATTTTCAATGTATCTTCTTATATGATGAAGATCTATAAAATACCTATATTAAAAGCTTAGGAAGGATATATCATATTTTTACACCCGAAGGTAATAAAATTGATTTTGCAGTAAAAATGCTGTATACTGGTTGGTAGGACACGTCCGTTGTATCTGACCGGATCGTGACCACCATACAGCAGGTGTATCGCGCACCATTGTGACATACGTAAACGTGTCACGGGATGAGTGTTATATATCTTGTAATCAAGTGGAGTGCATCTGTATATGACTGGTTCATGATTACCATACACATGGTGATAGATCCGACTTAAGGATTTTCTTTTGATATGTGACGTTTTGGTATCAGCCGGTGAGAAGCTTGCAACAATAATATTATAGGAAACGTGCGGCGATGGATTGGCAATCTTTTGATTCTTCTAGTTGCTTTGGGTTTAAATACTGTGCATACTATCAGGCATAGAAACCGTGCTATCATTAAAGGTAAGTATCGTATATAAAGAGAAAAGTAGAACAAATTCACTATTAGAAGTATTCTCTCTCATTTGTAGTTCCTACTCTGGTAGATTTCTTCATTTTGTCGCTTCTTCTATTCGCTTCTATGTGAAGAATAGAACTGTTTACAACCGGAATATTGCTTAATTTTATATGACGTAAAAATTACAGGTCGAAATTTCGACTTTCCCGGTTTTTATTTTTATTTTGATACTAGCTGTGCCCGTAGCTCTGAAATAAAAGTAGCCTAAGTTATTACTTATAACATTAGCTATCTGCCAGTGAAAGTCCCGTCAAAATTGGTTCTACCGTTTCGGAGATTATCCAAAACAAACAAAAACAGACAGATAGATACAGACAGACGGACAAACAGACAGACAGACAAAAATCTAACATTTTTATTTTGTGTAGACTTTCATATGCATTTAGTAAAAATGTGTTATTTAGATATTACAAACAGATACTTCAATTTTATTATATGTACAGATAAATTAAAAACTTTGTATACCTGAATTTTCATGTAAAAACTCGAGCCTAACTCTATGTTGTCAACTTTAATGTCGTTTGTGCAACCGAATCCGGTTCACTACAACTGAAGCCCACTATAAACTAAGTCAACATATTATATAATCCATTAAGCTTTGTGTGTTTGATGAAGTTGGTGAACAAGAAGCGAACTTCCGAGCAATTTGGCCATACCGCGTTCCGTCCGCGTCACTAGGCAAGCACGTGTGTTAAGAAAATTCGTTACAAGCCTCAAGAGATCGGCTTTAGAGCGGTTTTTAATACAATTTATGTGTCAAATATGTAGTTACCGTAGCATATGGAAGCTTTTTAATAACAGGGAAATCACTAGCGCGTCGCCGACCTTGTATCCGCCTTCCTAGATAGCTCTAGAAGCCCTGCTTACCACAGGAATAGAACACGAGGTTATTTCGCTGCGGTCTTTTGTAGGTTGTAGGTATTTCACCGGTCGGACTGCCCTAAGTAGAAAGAAATCTATAGTGATTTATCTGTGCCATACATCTCTTAAATTAAATGAAGAATATATGTTTATTTTTTCACTACTCCTCCTCATATTCATATTACTATATAGCATAAAGTCTCTTGTTTGTCTATCTGTTTCTGCTTGATTTTGTTTCAGTATTATATTATATAATATTAGTGGCATTTTGAATTATATAGTTTGGTTATTATGCAAACGTAATTTCGATTATAAATATACACCAGAAACATGCATTATGAGTTGCTACAAAAACTTCCGAGATAGTTCTAAAAAGAGAGCTACCATCTTGTTCGACCCCACTTTGAAGATTGGAAAATACTACGAAAGCTCAAAAACATTGACACTGGCAAGTGCTTCTGCGGTGCCAAAACAGGAAGATGAAAAAAATACATCCTTTTACTGTAGTTACATCAGTGAAGAATTCTAATGAAATTAATAGAATTTCTTAATATTTTACTTTATATTCAATTCCGACCCAACATTCATGAAACGAATTGTTACTGGTGAGGAGACGTGGTTTTACGAGTTTGACATGTAAACTAGTCAACAAGCTTCGGAGTGGCGCTCCAACTAAACCAAAACCGAAAAAACCACGTCAAAGTCATGTTGACTGTTTTCGTTGAATATCGTGGAGTTGTGCACTCGGAATGTCAAACCGTAAATAAATTATATTATTTGAGCACTATGCGGCGTTTAAGAGAGCAAATTCGACGAAAAAGGCCAGATTACTGGAAAGAAAATTCTTAAATTTTGACTTAATCACCATTAACCACGATAATGTGTCTTCTCACAAGGCCATCATTGTGAACGAATTTTTGACAAAAAACTCAACAAATATCATCGAGCAACCACCTTATTTACTAGATATGGCTCCAGCCGACTTCTTTCTTTTTCCTAAACTCAAATTACCACTTCGCAGCACCCATTTCCATTCCGTAGAAGAAATAAGAAATCACGACGAGAACAAAACTCAATTCCGTTAAAGCGTTTAAAAAATGTTTTGGTGATTCGATTATTCGTTGGCGTAAGTGTATCATTTCTGAAGGATCATATTTTGAAAGCCATAAAATAAATTTGGATGAATAACTAACATTTTGTGTATTATCGATATTTTCTCGGTACTGTTTCGACAATGTTATTCTCGGTACTGTTATTCAAATACAGATTAGTATATGCTTTTTAAAAATTCTAGAAAATATAAAAAATCTAAGTATATTCAAACAAAATACAGAATTTTCTTTTCTTTAATATTCCTTTTCATATTTAAACAAACTTATCCATAACTTATTTGGCAGTATATTGTCATAAAAAAGAAGAATCTCAATCGTCGCATAAATCCGTAATTAGATCAGAGCTTGGATACAGATATACATGTATATATATTCTTGTATGATATATGTCTTGACTACTAAAAATATAATTCACACAATACAAATATATTTCACGGATTATGAAAAAGTGATTAGATGATATGAACGTTTCGACTATCCGAGTGAGAATACATCTGCTAATTTTTTTTTAATAACTGACTATACTTCTGGCCAGAAGTCCTTGACAGCTTCACTGGCGCTCAATGTGCGCCGTTTATATACCCTTCTACTTAGTCCTAGCGGTAGGGTTATTATGAATATCCACTTATGAATGTACAACTCTCGACCAGAGTATGAGGGTAGGGATGAATATCTAACAATATTTTATACACTGGTCAAAATAAAAAGTCGTTTAAAATAAAATTATAAAAGACACCTCGACTTTGACTTCACAACTCGCTTTGAGTTCACAGCTTGGACTGATAGCAACGCAACTAGTAGAGAAGTTAATATTTGATCGAACTCCTAATAAAGGCTTGTTTACAAGTGTCGTCGGCAGAAATTCCAACTGACATGAAGGCAATACTGCTTTTCCTATTAATTATAGGAAATGTTGACTTGCATGTATTAATAGTTAACGTTACAATTAAATGAATGTATACATTTTCATTAGGTATGCATTATGGAGAGTTAACAAATTAAACTGCTACCATTGTTTAAATATCTCGAAGGTTCTCGATTGTGATTTGATTTTAGTCGACACTCGACTGTTGTAATTTACAAATGCATTTCTCGTAACTCGCTAATATTCGATTAGTCTCTTTGATCTGATCGTGATATAGCCTCAAATCGAACCATTCATTTTAAAATTTCTAAAGAACTCTACTCGACATATTTTCGCCAGAAGATGAGTAAATTTATGATTAAATAGAAATTTACGAAGTGTTTCAAAATAGTTTAGGTTTGCCGCTTTCCTGTCGGATGTAAGTGCGAGTTCCTCATATATTGCTTTTAGTAGGTTTTACCACGAGGTGTTTAGGTATTATACAACTAGAAGCTACTACCATACATATTATATACCACTTTACTATAACTCCTCTACAAGCGCTTTGAAATCAACGACTGTGTACAAAGTAATCTCGACGATCTCGTCGTGGTATTTGCTTGCCGATAAGACAACGGTGACCGACGATCGATCCTAAAAAGATAGCATCAACTTCTTTTCTTGGAAAGTGGTAAACTTTTTAATATTAAAACAGTTCTTCGAAAATATCTAGAGCATAAAAATAGAACTCGTATATTATTATTATTATTAAATTATTAAGTTCTAAAATATTTTTATATTAAAAACTAACTGATACATGCGATTTCGTCTGCGGTGTATATTATATTAACAAATTATTTTTTGCACATTGCTGAATGCGTAGTGCTTACAAAAATCTTAGTTTCTTATAAATTTAATAACTTTTTATTGAATGACTAGCTATAAACGCGATTCCGCTACAGTGGATTACAGGATGACGTATACGCGGGAATCATGCTGCCCCTACTCAAAAGCCTGGAAAATAACACAACATTAATTTAACATTAATTTGATATATCTCGTATGATTTACACAGTGTAAGCCAGTTAAGCGCCCCAAATGCGTCTTTTTTCCGAATTGATTCACCATTATCGTCACTGTTTATTTCGTATGTTACTTTATTTTACAAAATATATCCTATAACCTGGCCAGATAACATAGCCATGTATTAAAATAAAAACCATGTAAATCAAACAAGTCTTTGATAAGGACCAAGTAACTAAGGAGTAAAGCAAACAAAAAATGTTTTAAATCTATCGAGTAATTTTTACGTGATGCGTGCACAACCGCAAACTGCAATAATTTTATTTATATAGGAGATAGTTAGTCTTTTTATTCATTACAAATCTAGAGAGTTATCTCCAAACATCACTATCATTTATGTAGTCGTCCATCCTATAACCTTTGACAGTAAATCCAATTAAAGTAGGAATTTAAAGACGCAACTATCGTGTTCATATTTCTAAACTACGTGACACGCCGGGGGTCGTAAATCACTGCGCTCGTCCTTTCACTGCCGGACGCTGCTGCACATTGCTTTAATATAGCTGGAAATGTCAACTCATCCAATCATGAGAAATAGACCTTCTAATTACGATTTTAAAAGTAGAATTTCTTGTTATTAATCGGCGTGAGTTCGAGTTTTAAAAGTAGTGTAAATTTTCATAAAATAAATGTAGAAGGTATGCCTGAAGGTAAGGTTTTTTTATTATAGCTTGACCGCCGTATGCGCGGCCCTCCTAATGGTCTGCGGGACGCTGGAGTGTGACAGGACCGACCAATAAGCTAGTCTGTTGCTGGCCGCCAGCAGCAATAGACGTTTGTCGTATGGGCTTACACGGTTTCATTTTTATGACTGCTACTCATGAGATTATTTTACGAAGATAGAATTATCGACGCTGCCTTTTAAAAACCTTTACGGTCAATTAATACGGAAATTACGGAAAAGTAATGCTTTAACGCGCTTTTTTTCAAATATATTGTAAATATATACTTCTAAACTCAAAGAAGTTTCACTTCAACTGCGTGTAAGGATTACACGCACTATTTTTCTTTCAAAATAGCTTGTTTTTGATAAGAATTTTAATAAAGAAAATAATATCACGTGTATTAAATATATTATTTATCATTAGATATCTTCTCCAGTTGCAATAACTTTCATAAAATATTGATCTAAAGATATAGGGTATTATCTCAATACCGTGTATATCCGTACACACCCGCCACCCCGCGTTCCGCAAACCGTCAGGAGGATCAAACTTGCGGTTGGCTTATAGCCACTACATTTTAGATTTAAATATGTTATTATATGATTTATTATCTATTAAGTATTATAATATTGAATATTTATTAAATATTTCGTTATTTTTATTTAATTTATTTATGTTTTTATTATTTAAGTTATGATAATCTATCATCCATTTTAAGCTATAATTTTTAAGATTTCTAATTTATCAGAGTAATAAAATCTGTTATTTTTCCAACATTCTTGTTGTCTACGTTTTGGTTAACAACTCTAATGACTGTAGTTATGCGATTTCCGCGGTTGAGCTATTTTTCGAATTGCATCTTACGCTCTTACTGAAAATTTGTTTACCTATCCATCGAAGATGCTTTGGACGGCATCTGTGCATCTGTGGCAAAGTTGATGATCGATGTAGAAAATAATTCAGCTTCGTACACGACATCCTGGATTTTCACGTTGCAACTCCTTGCACCATTGTGGCAATATATCTCGGGCACTTTACGTGTCCACAAACAATTGAAAATCGGACGTATACATGATACACTTATCACACAAAATTACGTCAGGTGTCGGTGATCTTACCTACGACCTTTCAGCTGAATAGAAGATCACTGCAACTGCGTTAGGTATGTCAATTAATTGCATCGTATCCAGTTAAATTTTGTGGCCATGATAAACTTTAACAAGAGCACAATTAAGCGAGAGAGCGCAAGTACAGACAGACGTGTTCTCACTTGTATTTGTTTCATCTCGATTAATGTTAAAAACTCTTCGATTTATTTCATTAATTATTTAATTGATAGGAAATCATTATTTATTGTATCTAATTAACTGCGAATCTTAGATAGCTTCTATATAAGTCTTAAATAATTTCAATCCAGATTACTAATAATATAATCAAGGATGACGATAAATATTTTTGGCAGTGAGTCGACTTGTTTATACACCTTCCTTTTAATGGAGAAATGTAGACCGATGACTCAATAGTTAAACAAAGTTTTAACTCTGTATTAAATACTTTGATCATTTTTATATATTTATCCTCCACCTCTTATTCTCGTAAGGTTTCTCATATTTTTTTGTATATGACACCGTATCGAAGGCTTCTTGGTAATCATTATAGATAATGTATATATACTTTAATGTATATATGTATATGCACTTTTATTTATATAATTAACTTTGATTAAAATTTAAGTCTTTGATTTTAAGCATTGGAGATTTCATGATACTCATTATTGTCATTGAAGGAAAGATCGCGACAGGCTATTAAACAAGATGATTTTAGTGGAGTTTAAGGTAATCTTTGCCACAGTGAAACAGTCAAAGACTTACGTTGTTCGGACTAATCGATTTTACCACGAAAAGAAAAATATACAGATTATATAATGTCACTGAATTTATTCTCAAATCCAACCACTACTTACTATATTATACTACCTATCTATTGACTGCCTGCATAAGCTCAGTTCCTATTTTGACATATAATGATTTTACGTTTGAATTAAATTTGTAGTCTTAATCAAAGATAGAAATTTAACTTGATTTATTTGTTGTATGAATGTTAAAATTCTATCTCAAGTAAGATAAACCTATAAATAGATTACTAGGAAAAGTCATAAAGAAGCTACGAGAACTAATTGTTTATACTTCAGAGACTTTTACGATGAACCTAGATTCTAATTGGAGATTACTCGTGAAGTTTTCTTGTAAATTGGAAAGTTATTATTCTAATAAAACAAGAAACCATTCAATCGGTCCGTATTTAACTATATCTTTAGTGATCGAACAAGTGTAGCCTACAAACCAACTTAAAATTGAAGAATATAATATTGCTTATGATATGATATCCATGATATCACCATACGATAATTACCATATGATAATTATGATATCTAGTGGGGTAGTTTTACGATTTGTTGTTGCCACTCGCACACACTCGCGTCGGAGTCTCGTCGAAGCACTGTCGCGTCCGCACGGTGCAAAACTAGCTCGTTTCGAATATTCCACCACAGCCACATGCTCCGGGATCGACTACTGTTGAACCAGTATACGTGAAGGTGCATATTATATACATCAAGACTTTGTCAGCGCCAACCAGCAATCACCATAGAATGCAGAATCGGTGAGTTGGCATATGACATTTTAAACATACTTTCGCTGGATATCCTAATATTATCGTAATTCGCCTTTCGTTTCACTTCACAGGTCGTTCTTTTTAGACAGACCCAAAATGGTCTTTAATAGATTTTGATAATTTTAATTTATATGTTCGCAACAAAACTTATGCCTTACTAATTGATTTTAATAAATAGGTATCATATCATAATAATTAAAAAAGTTCCGTTAGTTATGTCGTTTATCTGCGCTCTTTAAGTAAAATAAAAACTGGGACTGATTTGAATTGGAGACATGGCATACATGTAATATAACAGTCTTACTTAAAAAATATGTGGAAACTATTGAATTATATATTGTTGCGTAGCTAAAATTGTAACTATGCATTTTTAATTAAATAGAACGTCATTAGGATGACGCAATAAAAATAAGAGGTTGTGTAATAAAAACAACTAATTGTGAAATATTCTAGAAAGTTCCACGTAAACATCTCGTCGTCAACAATATAAGGATAAGTACTTGTAATACAACTTAATCATAACTAGAACCCAATGACAACACTGACAGAAGTAGTTTATACCCTTAGAGCATTTTAGCCGTCAAGGATTTGTACTGCAACGAGTCAGAATTGTCGCCATCAACAATTTCTGGTCTCTTCTGGTCAAAAAGAACACGTGGTGGCAGCTAAAAGAACTCATCTACCAGTGAAGGGTCCTTAGAGATCCAACAATATATTACCTACTTAAAAAAATATGATTGAGCTTTGTCCACACTGTCAAAGTTTAACTGGAACTAACTGGACGTAATCGTCGTTTGACCATTAACTTTATACAAAACAATTTTACATTCCATATAATTAGTTATTAGCGTAAACAAACTTTTTACAACACTATTTAATGTGAGTGAAATATGAAGTAATGCCTACCTATACGTTTAAATCCCGTAATTCGGGTTCAAGTCTGTTTATTTATAGCTCTTTGATGAACTTCGACTCTTCTACGACGTTGTAAAATTTATAACATGACCAATTTATGATGATCTCTCAGTTACCATTATAGCTACTTATATGCTGAATTTAATATTTTAAATTTAAACCAATTATTTATTTTATTACTTTTAAAGAAGTAATCAGAACCTTTAATTAAGCAAATGATTAGTAAGACTTCCATTTCTTCTTGACTGTATACCTCGCTAAGTAGTATCAGCCCAATAGGTTTTTCTGTTCCAGTTTTCCCTATCAGTTGTCATCTCACTTTCATACCTTTTATACACATATCATTCCTCACACAATCTATACATACTTTCTTCAGTCTTTGTCTAATATTATATCCGTCCGCCTTGTTTATTACTTTAATTATTCGACATGATATGCCAATATCACGCTAACCACTTCTTAACTTCTCGGTTACTTTAATATTTCCTTTGTTAGAATCATTATTTAATTTTTCCATTCTAGTTACTTAACTAACATTCGAATCTCTGCAAGATGCATTCTTCGTTCATTTTTGTATTTCCTTTTACAACCACCTAATATATAATAATGCGATAAATAATCTGTGAGAATTGTCGTTTATTTGACAATATTATTACAATGTAAATATTCATACAAAAGTTGTACAAACACGAGTTCAAGATAGTTTGGTTGTGTTTTCGGAGTGAGGACGGAGAATGTTGCCTACAGATTGTTTGCGTCGCAATGGTTTATGGAAGCAGATAATGGGTATGTACTAACAGCAGATGCGTCTTCCACTGGGCCATAAAACGAATGTATTGATTCTGAACATATATTAAATGAATCAAATTTACAAGATCTAGAAAATCAACCAAAGAAAAAGTTTGCAGGTGAAACTAGTTAATTACAAATATAGAAAATATATCAAAATCTATTTAGGTAACTATATAATGAAATAGCTGTGTAAAGCATAAACACAAACAAATTTCTGTCTGCTTGGTAGACAATGAATCAAGTAACAATCAATTATAAAATAAGTTTTATTTACATTACAAACTTGAAACTTGAAATATAGCTCAGTACTTAATGTCAATACAAAATTAACAAAGTTTATCGTCTTTCTATTACTGTATTTGTTCGGTACGAGTTTGGCAATCCATTTAAAAACTAAACTGTTATATGTATATGTAATAATCTTATCAATTTGTTTAAAATAAATTGTTTAATTTCACACACATGACTAAAAAAAAAAGATGAAAATGACAATTTAAATGATAAAATAAAAAGCTTTGATATATTACCACAATTTTAAAACGATTTAAAAGTATAAAATAACAAAACACGTGAGGCGCATGCGATACTATGATATATATATATATATATATATATATATATATATATAGTAGAGAGCGTAGGGAGCTATTGGTAGCTTTCGTCGAGATAGTTCATACAGTTCACATAATTTGCAGTGCAATAAAAGTGTTTATTAGATAATTAGATGAACTGGTTATGCATTCACTTTCCATGCGCGTTATGTCAAAAACGTAATATATTAAAACTGTTTTTTTTGTACTCCGCGCGTTCCTTCCTATTTCCTCGGGTGTCAAAAATTGCTTGAAAAAAAAAATGGTTTAGAAACTCTGGCTTATCTAGGCGTATTTCTGATTTAATAACTGAACCTCGGTTTAATTTTTAGAAGGGTTTTTATCCTAAAGGTAGATGTTATTATCATCATCATCATTTCAGCTGAAAGACGTCCAATGCTGGACATAGGTTTCCCTGAAAGATCGCCACAATGACCGGTCCTATGCTGCCCGCATCCAGCGGTAGATGTTGAAAGATAGTGTTATATGCAAAATGCTGAACGTACTGGTGAGTCAGGCGGTGTTTTAATGGCCTTCCCAGCATTGCCTTTTCAGAGATGATTCAGTATGAGAGACTAGATTATTCTTTGTTTGACACTTTTTCGTTATATTTAGAATATAATCAAGGTGAGAGTATTGTTGGCGAGCACCTCAGTGGTGGCCTTCTTTTGGGGACTGCACGCCCCGGGGATACGAAAGCTAATCCCGTACTCCCGAGCGCCAAGTGCACGGGAGATTGTCTTGGGTTTCTAATAGGTACAGTCCCATAATCCGTCCGCTGTCATTCATGGTGGGCAGGTATCCATGATGGGTTTTCTCTAACGGAAAAAAGTAATGCATTGCAAAGGAAAATATTGGTAAGTGTTTGTTATCGGCTTGGTTTATAATTATTCCCTTAACTTGTTCCATATCAATTTAAACAAAACAAAATAAAATTAAAACCTGAACAGAGAATACATCCATATAAAAGCAACATATGTATATGTTTAACAAGCAACATATTGGTTAAGTGGTTCTTGATTTATAAACACACTAATGAGCAGACAGACAACCGTTAACCTTTACAATATGTTTATAAGGAAGGATTACACTTTTAATAGAAGGATTTCACTGAATTCTTTACTTTTAATATATTACTTTTCTTTAATTTATAAATTATCAAAGAGTCCTGTTTACACTCACAATGGGTAAAAATAGAATGAAAAATAAATTACATAAAAAGTACAGCTATATAATTATTTAATCTTGGTGCAAATAATTATGAATATAGATCTTGATAAATTATACAATCCCTCCACCAAAACATAATTGTACACTTATATAGCTTTACTTATATTGGCCATTGAAAGATATATAAGGAAAATATAGAAATCATATTTGGTTAAGTTCTACATAAACTTAGCCAGTCCGCCAGTCCTCCTTTATGATATCTGAAGCTTTCTCAGCAATCATTATGGTAGGTGCATTTGTATTACCTCTAACAATTCTATCCATAACAGATGCATCGACCACTCTTAAATGTCGAATTCCATATACACGTAATCTAGGATCTACTACTGCGTCTTTATCGCCTACCGGACCCATTTTACATGTTCCAACGGGATGATAAATTGTTGAAGTGTATTGTTTGTATATGCAAGTTGTGTATTCATCTGTTCCCCAAATGTAATCTGAACATGCTTCAATAGGTTCTTTTACAAAGCTAGCACCATTTCTTTTAAATGCTTCAGTATTTTCTAAAGTTAGGGCAAATTTTACTGCATTCTTTATAACTTCTAAATCTTTTTGTTTTGTAAAAAATCTAGGATATATCAAAGGTGACCCATTTACAGGATCTGTTTGATTAAGTAATACAAAACCGCGGCTTTTTGGAACTAATAATATAGGCTTGATAGATAATCCGTCATAAAAACTCGATGGAAATATATTTGTAGAAAGGTACGTGGTAGGGTCTGAATAAAAGTCTCGCACGTTGCATCCACTGAAATGGAACTGTATGTCTGGGGCGTCTGAAGCAGATAATTTGGTTTTCATGAATGCTACAACTGCCAATAGACCACTTCCCGATAACGGCCCACTTTTCTTAGGACATTGTTTGTAATACTGCATTACTTCACACATAAGTTGGTAATCGTTGACCGTTGTAGATGTTTTATTCGACAATGCAATTATAAGGCCTTCTGTAGTCACGTGGTCTTGTAAATTGTGTCCTACATTCAAATCAGCAAGAACTGGTATTTTTAGAGTATTCAAATGATCTTTAGGTCCTACACCAGACAACATTAAAATTTTTGCAGAATTTATAGTACCACTACTAACAATAACCTCCTTCCTTGCATGCGCAATAGTCGATAATCCATTTTTAATATATTTAACTCCATAGGCTGATTTTGTTTCAGAGTCAATGAGAACTTTAGTAACAAACGCTTTGGTAACAATATTAATATTTCGTCTTATATTACGTATAGGTCGAATAAAAGCCGCATTTGTTGACATTCTTTGTCCATTTTTCGATGTCGATTGTGCTATATTTGTTCCCAATTGGTTTTCACCATTAAAATCTGTGACTGGGAAGCCCATTTCTTTGAACGCTTCAACAATCATAATATTGTTTTCATCACTATAAGGAAGTCTTTCAACATTAAGTGGTCCTCTAACAGAGTGATAATATTTATCATATGATTCAACGTTTTCATTATTTTCAGATTTCTTGAAGTATGGGAGCACCTAAAAATATTTACAAAAATAATTTGAAATTGTATCTACTTAATTGTAGGAAAATCATACTTTGAGTAATTTTTTTAGTATCAAATTGATATACCTCGTCGTAGCTCCATCCATAATTACCACGTTCAGCCCATCCATCGTAATCTTCTCTATTACCTCTCATGTACACCATGTAGTTGATGGCACTAGACCCACCCATAGTTTTGCCTCTGAAACGACTTTTACATTTTCAATAACGTAATGTTTAGTTACTCAAAAATATCAAATTACTTTTCTTAGAGTCCTGCCTTGTATAGTTTTGTTTGTTAATAACATGAAAAAGTTTTATAAATGTATTTTTATTTTAGAGTAAATTTCTTGTAATGCATTTATAGTTTAGTTAGTACATTTGTGCAGGAGTATTGGGATTGGGATTTTATTAAATCATTAGTAATGAAATTATGAGAATTCATTACAATGATTAATAACCATTGTAGGTCTTCTGATTTGCAATAAATATCATACTGTGTGTAACTGATAAGTGATTAGTTCCTTAATAATTGAAATTATGTAGATATACAAATGACGCTAGTCATTAACCTTACCTACCGACTGTTAAAAATTAACGGTTTAGGAAGAGTGCTACGTTATTGCACTTTATTTACTCCTTCATTCATTTCTATACTAATATTATAAAGAGGAAAGATTTGATTGTTTGTTTGCATTGAATAGGCTCTGAAACTACTGGACCGATTTGAAAAATACTTTCACCATTAGAATCCTACATTATACCTGATGAACATAGGCGATAGAATAAAAAGTTAGGGATCCGTATGAAAATTTATAACTTTTGATTTTTTTTTAAACACCCATGCGAAGCCGTGGCGGTCCGCTAGTAGATTTATATTTATAACACATTATTATTATATTATCTAAGCAGTTTAAATTTGTAATTACATATATCATGTATCACCTATTGATATCGTAATCACCTATTGATTTCAGAAATGACATAGGCGTCCCGTGTACAAGATTTTATAATAATCGGTCAAGCCATTTATGAGTTCAATACCCGCCATACAAACAGATACAAAAAAAGGTGTGTGTGCGATTCACACACGATAGAAGTGAAACTTCATTGTAAAAGACATTTTTTATTTTATTTAAACAGTGTGCAATATACATACACACCGACATTTACTCTCTCGCTCTGGCTCACACAAAGAGGAGAGCGATAATATATTGCTCTCTCGCTCTGGCTCACACAAAGAGGAGAGACCGATAATAAATTGCTCTCTCGCTCTGGCTCACACAAAGAGGAGAGACCGATAATGTGCGTTAAACGTTTAACATTTAACGTTTAACGTTTAACGCTTGGAAGTCGCATAAGAAGTTTCACTTCAAAAAAAAAACATATTCGTGATCAGTGTCATTTATATAGGATGACAATAAGGAAATTTGAAAAAAAAAAACGTGTTTAAGCAGAACTACAGTTTTAATAAGATTAACAAACCTGAACCAAGAACACGCTCCCTGTCTGTGAGCTCTACAGGTCATCTCTTCAGGCTGTGTTTTGTATTTCCAATCTATACTAGACGCACCTAAGCTCAAAGCGATACCAGGGACACTTGTCACATCTGGTTCTTCTGAACCCGCTTCCAGGAGAAGAACCTAAAAAAAAATTTTTTGTTAATGTTAGTGATAACATTGCGACGGCAACTTTTGGTAGTTGATAGGGCACAGAGAAATTTATTTGGAGATTTCTCTCTATTTGAGGCAGACCGAGACCGAGACCATCTCTACCCTGCAGAAGATTGCAGACAATCCATGTATTGTGTTGTGGTGAGTAGAGTTCCCAGAGCTCCTTGTTGTAGGGGGTTTCAAGGTCAGCAAGGCGCTAGTTTATACATAGGGTATTAAAAGCGTCTATAGGCTACGGTAGCCGATTACTATCAGCCCAGCCGTGTGCTTATTTGACACCTTAGTAGTATAAAGAAAAACACCGTTCTTGGCGATCAAACTGTTTTTGGGTTAAATTAAGTTATATTTAAAAATAAAATGAATTACGAAAATAATTGTTATATGCTATCTATACGTCTATAATTACTTGTCCTGACTGATAGATTCACCAATGGACAGCCCAAAATATTTGTGTTAGGACCGTACAAAATTTGCATTCTGGTTCCTTTTACACTGTAGGTGAGCAGTAAGGAAGGATTTTTGGAAATGTATGGGAAAAATACTATTAAGGTGGTAAAAAGAGGATGAAATATTGTATGAAACTTGTCATTTTTTAAGATAGATATAGATTAAGATAGATTAATATTTATCAATCGAGTTAGAAAGTAAATAGGACTTGTTTCAATTTTTTTCTTAATTCAATACCCATTGGTATAAAATAAGTGGTGAAAGTTTTTACAATACAAGTAAAGGCGTCTATTAGAAAAAGGGCAATGAGTACCAACGAATGCTTTCATAATAAATTAAATTTATTTATTTCATCACAATCTGTCAAACTGTCATAATCTACTACCCGTGTCATCACAAACGAATCGAGTCGTTCATTTATTGCGACTCCTCATCGAAGTATGTGGTTTTTGCCTGATAAAAATCGGGAGGTTCCAAAATACTGGGTTAACAACATAAATATGAAAAGAAGTAACTATGGCGAATTTTATCATTTATAACCAGACTTGACAAAGGCTTCTGTCAATTTTTTTCAATATTTTCAGATATAGAGAGCAGATAAATCCTTCATTCATTTTAAACGATACTTACATAAACAGAATAGTAATAAAAGTTTTCTACTAAATCTACTAACATCCAATAGAAAATGCTACTATATTTCTACGACACATTAACAACAGCTTAATAAGTAAAATTCATACAACTTTGACTGCTTTTAATTACTTTAAGCGACCAAAGCAAGTACCTAAATATTTATTTAATTATCATTATCGTCATTTTCGATTAATTTATAATTAGGTATTTTATCTTATACAAAAATCTACTAAATTCTATTTAGGCATTGTGACCTACTAACATTTCAATCTAATTAGCCTAAATCTACAAAAAAAAAACTACTAAATGTGTCAAGCTTATAAAAATACGTCGGCGCGCAACCGCTTACTTGTTTCCATTTTAGGCCAAGTAGAATAGAAGCGCATTGGAGAAGAAATTCTTCTGTTGAGCAATACGTACGTGCAATTCAACTCAGCGCACCTCGGTGCTTCGCTATTGGACGCAGTTTCATAATAAATGTATAGGAGGAGAATTTCTGCGATTCGATTCTGCTAGTGGACGCGGGCCATTATATCGGCTAATCGGCTTACGTCAATAGCAACTGGATATGCACTGGTTGATCCCGAAACACGAATCACTATTACGGATTTTTCACCATATGTATGGTAGTTACGATTCAGTCGGGCTATACAGCCATACCATACTTCCTTACAATATTTTTAAAATTATTAACATCAGTGTAATATAGTTAACTAAATTGGTAATTTTACAAAATAACACATAATAATACCTTCCATTTTTTGACTTCAGATAAACGATTTGCCACCACACACCCAGCAGAACCAGCTCCGACAATAATAAAGTCATATTCTTCTATTCTATTCTCTTTTCTCTTGCGACAGTTTCTTTTTCCGTTTGTTTTCTCATTCGATTCAGCAATACTGCTGTTATCAGCATCTGTCTCATTATCATTTCTTTTGGAATAATTATATGAGTTGACTGGGTTTGCAAATGATCCCAAAACACACGTACCATTATCGCTTTGCTCACCCGTAAAGGTCTTTTTGCATATTTTCGTATCGGTGGAATTACCGTATAATTGCGCTAATAATGCTAAATACATGAAGCCGACAGAAGAGCATTGTGTTAGCGGTGCATTTTTTTCAGCACATGTTTCAGATATGTTCGGTGGTAGCCAACCTTCGGATACCATTATATAGTGTGCAATTTTGAGAATTACGAGACAGTTAACGCGTATCAATGCTCCTTTACTAAAGTTAAAAGAAATAATGAACAATTCGTTTCGTTTTAATTACTAAAAGTGAGACATAAAATAGTTTTGTGTATCATTCATATGTCACAGTGTAAATAGAACGATAAAATTAAGCAATATATTTGTCTTTTTAGTTATAATTATTTAATCAAGTGTTACGTGTAGTCTAAATATTATTAGAAATACAATTTAAGTCGAGAAAACCTCGCCGCTCGCGACTGATTATTTACATATTTATTGTGAAAAAATAAAACAATGTTTAATTACTATTAGCCATGAGGGCCCTGAAGTCTCAGACGGCTTTCACAGCTTCACCAGGCTGGTACGATAATTCTTTACCTTAATTAAATTAAGTGATGAAATTTGTGTTATATGATAGTATAGGTAGTCCAAGAAACCTTGATTTTTTACTAATTAATTTAACACAATATTCAACGAAAGAAAAAAAAGTAAGTGTATAAAGTATATTATAGTTCTAATAATGATCCATAGATGGCACTTCACGATAAAAATGTTTAGGGTACCCCCCTACACGTAATGTAGGAATGATTCTTTTTTTTCTCGTCTATCCCATTGTTTGGGGTGTCAATAAATAGGTCATACAAAGATATTATGGGTTTGTGAAAACCGTTTTGCAATTCAGGGATCCGTATGCGAAATATTAAGCTTTTAAGTGCTAATTTTCAAGAGTCAAGTGTCCCCACCACCTACGAGCTAAATGGTTGTTTTTGGATATGTGAAGTATATATAATGAAGTTAAAAGGGAAACTATTAGAGGTAAGTAGGCTTTACAAGTTAACGAGTAATAGTCAATCAACTTATAAAATTAATTTTATACAAATTCCATTGAAAATTACTTAAAGACCCTTCTCTAAAGGATGATTATTGTTACACCGGGCCGGGCGCCGGCCGGGACACGGTCAAACATCTATAGTTTATTTTTATATTAAGTAATTCATGTTACACTGGGCCGGGGCCGGATACCTGTCACTATGACTGGCCGGGGCACGGATCGGGCCGGTGTCGTATGAATTGCTTTATACAATAAATGTTTGGCCGTGTCCCGGCTGACGTCCGGCTAGACTCCGGCCCGCTGTAACATAAATTATCCTTAAGTTATTGTGACGGGCAACTACGGACCCCTACACTGCGCATGACCCGATACGCACTTGGTAAATTATTTTAATTATAGTATAGAAGTATAGATTACACATTTACAGTGTCACATCTACGCATAAAAATGTTATTACTCTTTGACTATTAGCGAAACATGGCCGTTGGTTGTCATGGTGACGCGCGAATGAGTGCAGAACCATGCACCGGGACACGTGTTTCAAAAAATCTGGTTGAGGCGTCGTCTCTAGCACGTGAAACATAATAGCTCAATGCATCCAGTCGATTCGAAGAAGTTCGTTATTATACGTTATTTGTTTGTCGTTAGTCGTTTCTTTCGTAAGTCCTTTCGTTTTCAAGCCCTATTAGTGAGAAGGACAAGGCTCTTTGCATATTGATGAGCCGTCATCATTAAACTATTTTGTAATTAGGTTTATGTGTTACAGTTTGGTTAATATA
This sequence comes from Saturnia pavonia, assembly GCA_947532125.1. Lineage (NCBI taxonomy): Eukaryota > Metazoa > Arthropoda > Insecta > Lepidoptera > Saturniidae > Saturnia > Saturnia pavonia. Next base: position 7,141,085 of record OX383919.1, on the reverse strand, counting down.
CACCTTTAGATATCGCATCGCCTTGAAACCAATTACATTTTTGTAGCACAATTTTACTAGCCTAGTGTGAGGAAAGGCATTGTTGTACACTCGTTTCGACGGTATATGGGTGCTGTTTAAGGGATACCAAGTTAAAACATCTTACTTTAATTGAACTTGTTTTTATAATTATTATCTATGATGTCAATAAAAATTAAGGAGAGCGAGAAGACTTCGAAATAATATATAAATGTTTCTGTTCGTCGATAAGAAATCCTATTGCTAAGCCTACGCCATCTGGCGTATCTTTGAAAGGCCTTTTGAACCGTAATAGGTACCTGAGTAAAATTATAACAGGGTGTATGTTAACAGATAATAAATTAGCAAAACAGTAAATATTTAAAGGGTTTCCCATACAAAAACTTGTTTATTTTGTGTTGTGTTGTGTTGCGTTTATTCAATGTTTTTTGTCCTATCTTAAAAATGGTAATGCAAACAAGTGTGAAACTTTGTGTAATTATAGAGAAAACTTTAAAGTACCTAAAATAAAACAATAAAAACCGGTAAAGTTCGAGTCGGGATCACATTAATAATCCCAAACTGTATGAAAACATTTTATTTAATAAAAACATGACACAAGTAAATAATTATGTGGTGGGACACAACCCTTGGTGTATGAGTTTGACTTGCACTTGGCCGATTTTTTTGTCCTATATTAACAGTATTAATATGGTTAAACAATAGTAATAACAATCATTCTATGAATTCAATTCTATTTTCGCCTTTTTGTTTTGATGTGAAATATCTAATTTGGCGCGACAGGTTGCGTCGCAACATCATGCGTCACCACGCTATATAATAGTATGAATCATCTATTACGGTGTGAGGACACGACGCCATGACACAACACAAGGTTATTTGGCTGCGATCTTGTGTAGGGTGGAGGTATTCTACCAATCGGGTTGCCCCAAGTGGAGAGAAATCTCAAAAGACATTATTCTGTGTCACTCACTTATCTGTCTTACCTGTTTTAAAATAATATATATAACTAACTAACTAACTATATAATAACTAGTTGTGCCCCGCGGTTTCATCAGATTATAATATATAAAAAAAAGGTTATTGATGGTTTATAATACTTCAATATAGACAATATTTTAACGGGCAGCCAGGGTAAGCGTCACATGTCAAATGGCTCGTTCGCGCCCCTATACCTATAGCCATAGACCCGAGTCGAGTGTTGAATTATTTTAAGTTTCCATGCGCTCCAAACTATGCCTCCAAATAACAGACTATAAAGGGAAAAGTATATCTTCATAAAATTGTCTTGATGATGAAGTAACTTTTTTTCGTAAGGATTAATATGCCATGCCTAATAATGCTTATAAATAACTTTTCAATTTTCAATAAATTTTTGACACAAAATACCTTATTGTGGCTTAAGTATAAGAGATAGGCATATGGGATCATAATTTTTTTTAAAATGTACTAAGGAGCAATATTTTTGTATAATTTTGAATTTACGTATGACTAACCATTACACCAGCGCACGTGGATGAAATAGTTCGGGTGCGCTCTTTCTTTCGACTTACGTGACAAAAATCAATATTTAAGGCTAGCTGAGAGTTGTAACCTAATGTTAGACAGCTTATACTATTACTCATAAATCTGGCTATCATATACAAAATATTTTTTCTAATTCGACCGGTAGTTCTAGAGATTAGCGTGCTTAAACAAACAAACAACAAAGGAAAAAATAAACAAAAAACTCTTCCGCTTTATTATATTATATACTACTGACCCGCCCCGGCTTCGCACGGGTGCAATGCTGATTCTAAATACCTACCTACTACAGAATGCCCTTATAAACAACGTTTACAGCTTTTTTGTCATTAGACAATACAAACATGTTTTGTTTAGAGGTTACTCTTGAAAGAGCGACATATAATTGACCATGGTATATAGGGCCGGTACCGCCGCACCGCTATGTCCCTGCATTTTAAATCTGTAATATCTTTGGAAATATTAATTTAAATTACATGCTGTAAAGGATAAAAATAGTTATTGTGGGTTATCCTTAAGAGATAGACGTATACCATCGTGGATTTTTTGTTGACCTTTTTAAGGTGTACAATACTGTAGGACATTATTTTGATTTATCTCGTGGGGTTCAGCCAGCGTTTGCAATGTAAGCGAAAAAAATGTGTTTATTTACGACATCACATTAGAAACCTCTAAATTTATCAGTGTTTCTCAACAATATTATGCATGTATTATACATATAAACCTTCCTCTTGAATCACTCTATCTATTTAAAAAAACACTTCAAAATCGGTTAAGTAGTTTCAAAGATTTAAGCATACATAGGGACGGAAAGAGAGACAGCGACTTTGTTTTATACTATGTAGTGATTAGTATAGACTGTGATTATATATAAACATTAAAAAAAATAGCCAAAGTTATTACCAAAGTCACCGTGAATAAATACAAGCTAAAATATATATAAAATATTTTCGATTCTATTCTATATAAATTTCGAAACCGTTTAAGATTTTTATCTGTACCTAGGAACATAAATGGAAATTATACATTGGAAATATGTGATATATAAAACTAATTTAGCCAGTTCCGCCTTTAAAACACTTTGAATTCTTATCAACTTAATTGTAGGAACATGATATTTTGTTTTTTTTTTGTATCAAATTGATATACCTCGTCGTACCTCCATCTATAATTACCACGTTCAGCCCATCCATCGTAATCTTCTCTATTACCTCTCATGTACACCATGTAGTTGATGGCACTAGAACCGCCCATAGATTTACTACTGAAAAGATTTGTTCTTTCTTAACAACGTAATTTTTAGTTGCTCAAAAATTTCTAATTTTTTTTCTCTATCTTGTAAATTCGTGTATATTAATAGCCTGAAAAAGTTTCTTGAACATCTGAATGAATTTGTACACCTTTCAATTTTATGTATTACTCAGCATATATCTAAAAACCGTTAACAACTTAAACCGACTTTTAATTCTTAACACGAACATTTTTAAGAAAAAGAAAAACACGAAGGACTAAAATAAGATCAATTTTTCAAAATTCAAGAAGTTAATAAGTTCTAAAAGTGCGGTCCCGAAAATTACAAACTTAAATCTTTATAAAGGAAAAAATTAACTCATTTCATTAAACAATTCTTACAATATCAACATCTAGTGTTTAGTAGTATACAGTTATAGAAATCGGAGTCATATTATTGAAAACTTTAAATAAGTAATATTAATAAAATTGTTTTTTTTTTTTCTAAAATGAAAATGTTTTTAAAGTAATTTATTTTTAATTATAACTAAAAGTACATATGAATACTTTTCTATATTATGCATTTATAAGAATCATAAGTTATATATTTTGTAAAAAGTTTATAATATTATTAAGTTTTGAAAATTACAAAATGTGGCGACGCTAATATTATGTTTTTATGGTTCCGTTCGCAGTAAAGCACTCCTATTACTAAGACTACGCCTGTCCTAACAGGCTGAATCTTTTGAATATTAATAGGTAACCATTTGAAATTATAATAGAATATATGTTATTATAGCAGATATCCTAAAAGATAAAAATAATCAAAAAAGTATAATATTAAGGGATTCCCATATAAAAACATATTATTCTAAGGATTTTTGTTCATTCTTTTTTTTAGCGAATCAACGAAGTGTTCCATAGAGGATCGCTACAAGGCTTTTACAGTTTCAACGCTCAGATATTTTAGTGTATTTTTCTCCGATAGTCTTCGAGTGAAAAACGCCGAACATGTTATACTAACACGTTTTGAATATAACAATGTCATTTGACGGATGGTGTGTTATTTTTTTATCGTAGACGAAGCCTTTACGCCGAGTCATACAAGGAAGTATTAGATTTTTAATAGAAGATTTTATTAAAATTTTTACTTTTACTGAATAATTTTATTTTGTTCATAAACAAACTATCAAAGAGTCTTATTTAAATTCACACTGTTTAAATACAGAATAGAAAATAAATAAAATAAAAAGGATAGCTATATAAGTATTTAATCATGGTGCAAATAATTATGAACATAACATTTGATATAATAAACACTCTATCCACCAAAAAATAATTCTACACATTATAGTCTTATACATATAGACATAATAGTCTTAGACATATTGGTTATAGAAAATCTACTGAGACAAAATATATTATTCCCTATATCTGGTCAAATAATATGAATCGGTTCAGATTTGTAAGCCTGTTTCCATGCCTATTATATTAGTTGATATAGTTCAGGAAGATTATAAAAATCATATTTTAAGTTCATGTAGAACTTAACCAGTCATCCTTTATCATATCTGAAGCTTTCTCGGCTATCATTATGGTTGGTGCGTTCGTATTACCTCTGACAATCACTGGCATAATCGATGCATCAACTACTCTTAAACGTCGAATACCATATACACGTAATCTAGGATCTACTACTGCGTCTTTATCGCATGCCGGACCCATTTTACATGTTCCAACGGGATGATAAATTGCTGAATTATATCGTGTGTATAGACAAGTTATATATTCATCTGTTCCCCAAATATAATCTGAACATGCTTCAATGGGTTCCTTTATAAATCTAGCACCATTTCCTTTAAATGTTTCTGTATTTTCTAAAGTTAGGGCAAATTTTACTGCAATCTTTATAACATCTAAATCTTCTTGTGCCGTAAAAAATCTAGGGTATATCAAAGGTGATCCATTTATAGGATCTGTTTGATTAAGTAATATGAATCCACGACTCTTTGGAACTAACAATAAAGGTTTACAAGATAATCCGTCATAAAAACTTAATGGAAATATATTTGTAGAAAGGTACGTGGTAGGGTCTGAATAAAAGTCTTGTACGTTGCATCCAGTAAAATGGAACTGTATGTCTGGAGCGTCTAAAGCAGATAATTTTGTTTTCATGAATGCTACAGCTGACACTGGACCATTTCCTGATAATGGTCCTCTTTTTTTAGAACATTGTTTATAATACTGAACTACTTCATTCATCAGTTGGCTCCCGTTCACCAGTGTAGAAGTTTCATTAGAGAGTGCAATTATGAGGGCATCTGTAGTGACGTGATCTTGCAAATTGTGCCCTACATTCAAATCAGCAATAACTGGTATATTTAAAGTTCTTAAATGATCTTTGGTTCCTATACCAGACAACATTAAAATTTTTGGAGAATTTAGAGTACCACTACTAACAATAACCTCCTTCCTTGCATGCGCAATTGTCGGTAATCCATTCTTAATATATTTAACTCCATAGGCTGATTTTGTTGCAGAGTCAATGAGAACTTTAGTAACAAACGCTTTGGTTATTATATTAATATTTTTTCTTATATTACGTATAGGTCTTATATAAGCTGCATTTGTAGACATTCTTTGTCCATTTTTCGATGTCGATTGTGCTATATTTGTTCCTAATTGGTTTTCACCATTAAAATCTGTTACTGGGAAACCCATTTCTTTGAACGCTTCAACAAGCATAATATTATTGTCATCAATATAAGGAAGTCTTTCAACATTAAGTGGTCCTCCAATAGAGTGATAATATTTATCATATGATTCAATATCTATATTGTTTTCAGCCTTTTTAAAGTAAGGGAGCACCTGAAATAACAACATTAAACACTGAAAATTATGAATATTATTACCATGATAATTTACATTTTAGGTTAAGTCTTTAATATAAAAATGATATACCTCGTCATAACTCCATCCATAATTACCGCGTTCAGCCCATCCATCGTAGTCTAGTTTATTACCTCTTATGTATACCATGTAGTTAATAGCGCTAGACCCGCCCATAGTTTTGCCTCTGAAAGGTTTTTTCCTTATTTAATAAAGAAATATTTAGTATCTTCAAATATTCGAATCTCGCTTTAAATAAAGTACTGGATTGTGATTTTTTTATATATATGTAACTGGATTGGGATTTGCCTAAATCTATTTATTATTATTCAAAATTTGGACAGATTGTTATGATTAATAAGTATTCCAGGTAGTTTATAATAAATATTGCACAGGGCAGAAATGATAAGCGATATTAGATACAATAAGGACGACGATCACTTGGTTTACTTCCTTTCTGTAAATATTTAAAATGTAAACATTAAAACTATTTCGGTTACTCCCTTATTATTTCAGATTTATATTTAGATAAATATGTATATAGATTTATATGTAGCACATTAAGTAAGATAACAGTTCAAACAACACTTTAATATGTATTTACAGATAATATATTATTAAGCATATCTACACACCGTAAGGAAGAACACGCCCGTTCTCTCTGAGCTCTACAGGTCATCTCTTCCGGCTGCGTTTTGTATTTCCAGTCTATGCTAGACGCACCTAAACTTGAAGCCAAACCAGGAACACTTGTTACATCTGGTTCTTCTGATCCTGCTTCCAAGAGAAGTACCTAGAAGAGTTGTAATTTTATATTAATAATATTCCTTTACCAATAAGTACATTCGTAATCATGAGTAAGTTCGTTGTTGCCTTTATAGTTGTACTATTAGATAATATTGTACTTAGAGATGATATATAGGAAGTAACTAATAAAATTCTCGAGTGATAAGGCACGTACTCTTGCGTGTTCAGATCTAATGGGGGAGTGGTCTATAAGCGGGTGGTGTCTGCTTCAACTTAAAAGGCGCACCAAATTAATATATTTACAAAAAACCTTTATTAGCTGAAATGCATAATATTCTGCGTCGTACTATCGATGGTCATTTAATTTGAGTTTTGATCGCATACATAGTGTTCGTCATGTTTCTGCCAAGTTAATTTCCGTCACATCTTGAAATATCAAATACTGAAATAATGCTATATTTTTGCCACGGTTCGAAGAAATCGTAGAGAGAACGAATGAGAATTTTATCTATCGTAATTAGAAGAATTTCCTAACATGAACTCAGCAACAATACTCTGCGGTGAAAGAACTCTATGAACAGTGAACTTTCAATTTCTTTCATTTCAACTCCGTTAGCGGTCTGTGGTTGCACAAGTTGAACTATGTTTTTCAAATAATTAACGTGGCATGTACATTGTAAATTGCGTCCCACCGCGCTGGCCATTATAACATTTGTTTCTTCTACAGTGTTTCTGATGAAAAATCTTAAAAGTTGCAACCTCAGATGTTCTGGAATATTTTTAGACTGAGCTGGTGCAAATATCCTTATTACTATTGAAACGAATTTTTTTTGATAAACCTTGTATGAACCTGCGGCACTTGCCTACCGATGATTTACTAATTCTTATAGTACGTCATATGTCTTAATCAAATAGTGTATTTACATCGAGCTACGTAGTAGCCTACGTCGTGGTAGCAAGTTGGTACAACGATAACGACTGCCGATAGAGTCTCATCTGTCGTCGATCGCACTGTTCTTGGGCTGCACTTTACAGGCATCAGGTGAAAGTATTTTGCTGAACTTAATTGAAGTATTAAAGATATACATAGAATTTACGTCATTCAAAGAAAAAATTGCAAGGTTTTCAAGTGTTCAACGTCATTGGGTCATGATAACTTACAGACTAATCTATTGTTATGTCTGTCTTCACGTCGAATATTGTTGCTATGTATAGAAATCATGAATATTATTATTTTGTATTCAACTATTTCTAGAAAATTAGCCTTTTCAAGGAACACTACTACGCCCGATACGAAATACCCTTAACCAAATTGATGAGTTGTATTGATAAATTTGGTTGAATAATTAATTTTCCTAGAAATCGATAACAGATCATAGCTCTTTTAACTATAATATTTTATGTAGGGATAAGAGATGCTATGTTGAAAATCACAATAAGTTTTTTGTGATTTATCATCATTAACATATCAGCCGAAAGACATCACCAGTTGAATATATACCTCCCCCAAAGTTCGCTAAAACGACCGGTCCAGCGCTGCTTGCTTCTAGTGGTTTCCCGCAAAGTTCACCCGTTTGTTGGTTCACTTTGAGGTGGGTCTGCTCGCGCTGCGGCTTCTGGTTTTCGGTGGCCACTCAAAAATTCTTTGGCCCCATTGACATCTGTTTTACGAGCTACGTGCTCCGTACTGTCATTTAAGTTATTCTTAGGGTTATCCTTACTTTAGTGAATGTAATATCGTTATGTAACTATAACATGGTGGCATGTCGTTTTTATACCGATCGTCTGAATATTTCCGCGTACTACACTTGAGTCTCAGTCTATCTTTGATATGTTATCCCTGGCTCAGTTTATTTAAACATAGAAATATATAGTCCCTTAACTTCAAATCAGAATACTACAGTATAAAACAGACTGGTATCAAAATGTCATTCTTAGAAATTGCACGTATATCTTTGTTACCTAAAGTCAAAGACTCTACGCATATATAATTAGTTATAAAGTTTAACACAGGAAATGTTAATTAAAGTGCTTGTAAAATAAAACTGGTACAATTAGCATTGTATATCTAAATGTATTAAAGTTTGGGCGGGGCAATTACATATAAATTAACGATAAGCTTGTTTATGTTTAACAATAATCGATTCTTTTTTTTAACCATTGATTACAAAACTGTCCTACGGATGACATTCTTACTAAACATTAATATAAATTACGAAATAAAAGGAATCACGTTAGAAAAAGTGTACTTTTTTTCTACACAATTCGAACATTTCGCACCTTTAACAATAAATTGAATTATCCCAAAAAAATTAAATTCTTTTTTTTATCTTTATAAGTTTGGCTTAGTGGCCACTATCTCACCTGATTTTAAGTGACGATGTGGCCCAAGATGATAACACGCTAAACCTAGTGGAAACTGGCTCTTTAAAAAACCCTACCACCATGCTATGGTTTTCCTCAAGATGTTTTCCTTCCCCGAAAGCTCAGGCTCATTGCACGGATTCGAACCCACGTCAATCGACACGAAGTCGTACACGCTACCACTGATCCGAGCCATCAAATCCTGTTAACATTCTGTAATTTCGGCGCCGACTACTTTTTTTATATTAGCACGCCAAGGTGCTATACCTTAAGTTGAGCACAGTGCAATACAATTATATCGGCTACTATCGCTGATCTACAATACACCGTCAGTCGCCGCTGTCATTTCTGCCTGCTCAAATGTCTTTTCACGATATGTTTCAAGGAGGAATCCTTGGACTACATCTTGTAGGAACGCACTGACCGGGAGACAATTCCACAGCTTCTCAGTACGACAAAGATAAGACGGGGTAACTAATTATTACTATTTAATGAAAATTAAGAAATGTGAGCACGTTACAAAAATGTTAATGAATTTAATATATTGTCAATATTCTTCTAATACCCTTCCAATTTACATTTCAATTCACATAATTTATTCAATTAGGTTAAAAAAACCAGTAGCAACTTAAATCATTTTATGATAAAAATACAAGTTCGTATTTAAAATACTTCATGACACTTTACCTATTATTAGTTCAGTTTATAATAGGTCTTTACCTATGAAATTGCCGTTTTGCAGTACTGGCCATTTCAAATCAAAATAATTTTTGTTTGGCTAAGAATTCTAATTTCAAATTAATTTTATTTTAAAAACATGGAATTCTTTTTCCAAGAGTAGTCATTTGTTTATTGATTAGTGTTATATTTTCATCGCATTTCAATCTTTTTTGTCATCATGGATACGTTAAAAATTCAAGTAATTATGGAATATGAGTACCGTCGTGGCAGTAACGCGGCACAAGCGGCACGCAACATCAACGACGTTTACGGAGCTAACACTACAAACCAACACACCACCTGTTATGGTTTGCTCGCTTCCGTTCTGGGAATTTCGACCTGAAAAATGAACCTCGCGGTCGTCCGAAGACTTTGGTCGACAATGACGAATTAAAGGCGATTGTGGAAGCTGATGATACACAATCTACGGCTGAATTAGCAGCAGCTTTCGACGTTAGCGTCAAAACAATATTGGTCCATTTGCGTCAAATTGGCAAGGTAAAAAAGCTTGAAAAATGGGTGCCCCACGAACTCAATGATCGCCAGCGCGAAGTACGCGTCGAGACGTGCCTTGCACTGCTCAACAGACACACAAATGAAGGAATTTTGAACCGCATTGTTACCTGCGATGAAAAATGGATTCTGTTTGATAACCGCAAGCGCTCAGCAAGTTGGTTGGATCCTGGTTCAGCACCTAAACAATGCCCTAAACGAAAACTTACCCGTAGAAAAGTGATGGTCACTGTTTGGTGGTCTAGCGCCGGTGTGATTCATCACAGCTTCTTAACAAACGGGGTGAGCATTACTGCCGATGTGTACTGTGAAGAACTGAACACAATGATGGAGAAGCTGGCACATCTCCAACCAGCATTGGTCAATCGCTCGTCTCCGCTGCTCCTGCACGACAACGCGCGACCTCATACTGCACAACAGACGGTCTCCAAGTTGCAAGAACTGGGGTTGGAAGTTCTCCGTCATCCGCCCTACTCACCAGACCTTGCGCCTACAGACTACTACTTTTTCCAGAATTTGGATAACTCCTTAGCGGGAAAAAATTCAATACCCGAGAGGCAGTACAAAATGCCTTTGAAGAATTTGTTGCCTCCCGTCCAGCTGATTTCTTTAAGAAGGGCATAAATAAACTGCCACTGCGCTGGCAAAGATGCATTGATTGCATGGGTGATTACTTCGATTAATACAAATAAAAAATACATGAAAAAACATCGTTTAAATTTTTTCATACAAAACGGCAATTTCATAGGTAAAGACCTAACATTTATTAAAGACTAGCTGACCCGGCAGACTTCGTACTTCCTCATTCGATAAATAAAATACCTAACCTTTTGTATAAAATAAAGTTCAAACAAACAAAAGGAATCCTTTTTTTTTTAAACAAATAAAAAAAATGCTCGGTATAAGTGAAGTTTGTTATGATACAGTCTGTTAATCAATTTAAAGCTTTCAGATAAACTATATTTTTTGTTTTGTTTTGTGGTGCGTAAATAAACAAAGATGATGGTTTTCTGACGCACGAACAAGCGACGTACAATTGTCCATGCGCGGACAGGGAAACTCCAAGTTGATTTCGCAAACTTCCAATGACTGGCCTTGCGATTTATTTATGGTCATCGTAAAGGCCAGACGTAATGAAAATTGTTAACGTTTATAATGGTAAATACGTTGGATTCATCGGTATACGTGGGATCAAGACATCCTCTCCTTTGTATTTTCCCTTCATGATTGTTGCCTCAATGACGTTATTCATCACCTTTTTCACAGCCAGTCTTGTTCCATTGCACAGTCGAGGTTGATTAATGTTATGCAGCATGATGACAACTGATCCTACTTTTAACTGCAAATTGTTAGGTGGTAATCCAGGCAATTCCTGTGAATTTAAAAACTCCGTGGGATAGTTGACTACGTCATCCTGGTTCATAACGTGTCGAAGGAAACCAACTGTCCAGGAAGAAAATTCTGAATGGTCGCATTGAGATCCTCGACATTTTTAATTTTCGCCGCCAATATTGCTTGTTCACCCAGCCGATTATAGTTATTGAACTGATGCGCTATATCTAAGAAAACACACAGAATAAGCTCCTCTTTTGAGTCTGTGATGTGACAGAAATCTGTGGGTAATGTGTTGAACCCGGTCGAGATGCCCACTGCGACTTTATTATCCAATGTCTAACAAATGTTTCGCAAACACATTTGCAGTTTCATCTTGTTGCAAAAATACTCGCATGTTAGTTGTTAATAGGAGTGTCTTTACGTACCGCCGCAAATATGATGATTTTAGGCATGCGTTTAGTTCATCAGCAACAGTTCATCGGGGAATAACTGGAAGAGTCTGACGAAAAACACCTTTTTTTATCGTAATAGGTTTGGCGTAGTGGCCACAATCTCACCTGATGTTAAGTGACGATGTGGCCCAAGATGGCAACACGCTAAACCTAGTGAAAGGCTGGCTCTCAAGTGCAGCTGCCGGAACACACCTATTGGTGTTTGGCGACAGATTTTCTACTTGAGGGTGGTAGCTAGCCAGGCGGGCATTAGAAAAAGCCCTACCATCATGCTATGGTTTCCTCACGATGTTTTCCTTCACCGAAAGCTAAGGCTCATTGCAGGGATTCAAACTCACGTCACTCGACGCGAAGTCGTACACGCTACCACTGAGCCATCATCGCTTCACACAGACACGCTGACAACAGAATCATGGCCCCACCAACAATATTTTGGGTGTCACGAAGATCTTTCAACGTTCTGTCCAGTGCCTCCAGTGACCTCTCATTGTGCATTCATCCCAAACAATCAATTTGCATACTTGTAGTATCTTGGACATAGCGCTATTTTTGGCTATGTTGCAAATTAGTGTTTCGTTGATTTGCATGTTTAATGGTCATTTCAAGGCAGAATGTGCAGTTCACCCACCTTCTAGCAGAGTCGCAGCTATTCCAGATGAAGCCAACGCTAGAGCTACATCATTTCGCGATCTTATCGTCGCCAAAAGCAATGAAATTAAGAACGTTTTCCCGGTTCCTCCTGGAGCATCAAGTAAATAAATTCCAACAGATCCACTGTTCACACCTTCTATAAAAGTGTCGTACGCAATTCTTTGTTGTTGATTTAATTGGTTTAATGCATCGTGCATATGACGATTGGGTTCTGTCATTGCCAAACACGACAATACTTTATTTGCCATCAATAAACACATACCTTCAATCATGATCAATGTCTCATTGTAAATTTCTGCAGTCATTTATAGTGTAGGATTCAAAGTTTGACGGCGCACACGATGCAAAACATCATCAGACATGTCATCTCTATACTTAAACCACAAATCTTTTGGATTCGAGGGGAAACATGTTATTGACATGTTTGATGTCACTATTGATATTCACATGTATAATCGCAAACAATGTACGAATTTGATGCGGCGATGAAGATATTACGGAATCCTTGAGCGTATCATCCCACTGCGGATCGTTCTCGAGTAAATGTAATAGTTGACATGCCTCACGGTAAGTCGCACATAGATGACCACTAACTGTTCTCAGTTGTTTGAACGATGTCGGACCACGAACATTCACCAACAACAACCGCAAATAATAACATTCCTCGTTATTTGGATGTACTGTGTAGATGCGACCTAGAGTGTCTGAAGCGAATTGCTTAGAATCATTTCCAATCCCAGAAACTAAAAAGCGTAAATGATCTGGTGGTGGGACCAATTGTGGCAATTTTACTTTGCCTTCAGCACAACATAATCCAGTAGATTCATGACTGTATTTTAACGCCTTACAATATTTACAAATTATTGTCATTTCCCCAATTGTTACCGATTTGTCGGCACAATAATCTATTGCTAGATCATAGGGGAATGCAGCTCGTTAATTGTAATTAATAAAGATAAAAGGATGCACTCTTTGTCTGAGATATCGATCGACATAGGAGATCGATTGACATATTAGTTGGGTGTCAAATATTATGGTTGCGTTCAAAAATTTAATTTGTGACAAAACTTAAGATATATCAATCTATATAAAAATAACAACAACTGTAGTTAATCTATCAACTATAGTTAGCTAAAATTAAGTTTATTTTTTACCTCCTGAGAAATTTAGAAATATATAAAAATTGTTATTAATTTTCATTTGAAGCTATTCTTTCAATTTGATTTCTGAACGACGGGGGATACATCAAAGGAGAAGCAAAATTGTTGTTTTTATTTAATTCCAAGCATTTTCATATTTATTCACCTTTTAATCCTTCTCTGGACTTCCACAAATCATTCAAGACCAAAATTAGCCAAATCGGCCCAGCCGTTCTCGAGTTTAAGTGAGACTAACGAACAGCAATTCATTTTTATATTTATTAAAGATTAAAGATATAATTTTTTAGACTAATTATTTTAGACTTCCAGATATTATTCATTTTAAAACTAAAAAACATTCAAAACATTTGATTTTCGGTTTTATTATTAAGTTTATTATTATTAAGCTCTTTAAAACAAATTTGAAAGGAAAAAATTCTTGGACAGCGAGGAATATGAAGACCTAGACGGCTTTTTTCAACACGTGAAGGAAAAAGTGGCAGTCGTATCATATCAGGAGGTCAAAAGAAAGGCAGAGGATAGGCAATTTGTGACAAGAAACGAAGTACGGAACCCTAAATATATGAAAATATTCAACAAAATCAAATACAGTGAACTGGTAATTTTACAAAATAGTACATAATACCTTCCATTCCTTAACTTCAGATAAACGATTTGCCACCACACATCCAGCAGAACCAGCTCCGACAACAATAAAGTCATATACTTCTATTCTATTCTTTTTTCTCTTCTGACAGTTTCTTTTTCTGTTTGTTTTCTCTTTCAATTCAGAAGCAACAGCATCTGCCTCATTAGGACAATTTTTGGAACAATTAGTGAAGCCTTTTAAGTTAGCAAATGATCCAAAAGTTTCAGTTTCGCTTATGTTCGGTTGATAGGAGTTTTTGCATATTTTCCTGTCGGTGGAATTACCGTATAATTGCGATAATAATGCTAAATACATGAAGCCGACAGGCGAGCATTGCGTTAGCGGTGCATTTTGTTCCAGACAAATTTCAGATATGTTCGGTGGTATCCAAATATTTGATGACACCATTATATGTTACAGATGCTCTTTTAACAAACCTTACAAAAATAATGAACCGTGCGTGTCATTTGTAGTACTAAAACGAATGACGATTAACTGATATGAACTGAGTGATAACAAGTATAACCTAATTAATATTCGTTAATTGTACAGTAATTTTGTTGATAATGTTTAAAAAAATAAACTCGGCTGGCTGAAATGAGTAAAGAAGACAAGACATTTCTTAATTCTTTACAAGTTTAGCGTTTAGCCATAATTTCATGTGATGCTAAGTGACAATGTGGCTCATTATGGTGTATTACCATAAGACTAGTGGGAGGACTGGCTCTCAAGGGCAGATGCTGGAACACACCTATAGATGCTTGGCTATATAGTTTCAACTCGTGGGTGGTAGCTAGCTTGGTCATTAGAAAATGCTCTACCGCCATGTTATGGGTTCATCACGATGTTATCATTCACCGACAGCTCAGGCTCATTGCAGGGATTTGAACTTAAATTAGTCGACGCGGTGTCCGTTACACGCTACCAGTGAAACACCATTGCTGATTAATAATTACGTGACAAAGTTATTGGTTTGTGGCGAGAAAAATAAAAGAAGGTCGAGACAATATAGAGAGCAATACATACACGTATATGAACCAAGCCGTATTTTATTTATAATAATAGAATTCATACAAGCTAAATATCCTGTAAGGTTGTGGCGATAACGCTACAACACCTACCACGACCCATAATGGTGACCCCGGACTCCGTTGGATTGGAGCCTATTTCTACCTAAACGGCTGCTAGTCATCGTCTGAAATCTGCCTACGGAGACATCAAGCGCAACTTATGGCTTTACATCTTATCAACTGGCGCATTTGATCTGCTCCCGTTGGCTTCTACAGAAAAAAAAGACCCGCATCGTGGTGAAGTCGGATGGACCTCGCATCTGCTTAAAAAGCTGACGTACTCCGATATTGCGTCAACATCGCTGTGTAGAAAATGTAAACAATGTTTACGTTCAAAATACGGTTCGTGGTATACGGGACAAAGGGCTCGACGACGCTAGTGCCCCGGGCGGCTCTCCGAAGAAACTTCTGACAGCGGGTTTATCTGTCAGCGCTGTCTCTTCGGCTGTCACTTGTGTTGTGTTGCGCCAAAAAATTTTGTATCTATTTGTTTACGTTGGACAATCGTAAGTTTTTACACCATTTATAACAAACTCTAGTGTTCTCAAAAGTTAAAATCGGTGGACGAACATTCTTAAAACTCTATTATAGTGATAGATAACCTTAAGTTGAAGTCCGATTTTTTTATACCCGTTGTTTATTATAATTTAATAATAAATATAATAATGCAATAAATCTCATTTATTGCACGATTGTATTAGTAAATCTCATTACTAATTCTGACATTTTCGATAAGGACATTTGATTACTAATATTGTAATTTTATATTTTAAGAACCTTTAAATATTTTTGTTTACATTACTTAAACTGATATTAATCAGGTGATTACACCTGTTCTCTCTATTAGGATTTTGTTTGTATATTGATATTCAAAAGTAGGTAGGTTATTTAGAGCACTAAAATCTTTCAACAAGTGAACTTGTTTCGTGTACCATGTGTATTGTTTGTTTACCTTTTGTTTTGCTTTATATGGGTGCAGGATTTGTGCCTACTTACTATAACTATAGATTTTCATTGACTTATTGTTTTGGTGTTTTGTTTGCCAGTTTGAGTGTGTCTTCCATGTATACTATTACATATATATATTTTTTTTTTGGTAATTCTTAGGGATTAACTATTTCATACATAGCTGTAGTGGTAATAGGGATATTTTTTTTTTCTTTCCTTTCTTCTCACAACCATGGCTGCCAATGCTGAAATGACGGAGCAACTTAAACAGCTTCAGGAACGAGTGTCAGCTCTCTGTGGTGAGGCAGCGCCCCAAATGAATGAAGTTAAAGTAAAATTGCCAAACTTTTGGACAGAAAAACCAAAACTGTGGTTTGCCCAGGCTGAGGCCCAGTTTTAAATCTCAGGCATAAAAACAGATAATACAAAGTATGGTTATGTGTTATCAATGTTAGACACAAAAACAGATACATTAGTGGAGGGTATAATTTCCAACCCTCCTGCTAATAACAGATATGAAAACCTTAAATGCGAATTAATCAAAAAGTTGTCTATCTCTAGGGAGCAGCAAGTAAGACAGTTGCTGAGTGGAGAGGAGCTTGGAAATCGGAAAGCTTCGATATTTCTCGAACACCTCCGCTCATTGGCTGGAACAGCTATGACAGATGAGAGCATCCTGCGTGAGTTATGGATGTGTCGTCTACCGAAGGAAGTGCAACGAATTCTTCTGGCTCAAAAGGATCTGGAACTGGACAAAGTGGCTGAGATAGCTGATGCTATCATGGAGGCTACTCCTTCACCACGTTCTAACGTCTTCGCAGCCAGCACTACCTCGTCATCTCCGTCTGAATTGACCAGCCTTATGAAGTGCATTGAGGCCCTAACCAAGAAGGTTGAGGCACTCAGCACTGGTTTTCCACATAATTCAAGATCTACTTCACGGGCCCAGACCAAATCAAGGGCAGCTTCTAAATCTGGAACCCGATTGTGTTGGTACCACAAGCGGTATGGCATCAAAGCCTCAAAATGTACCTCCCCTTGCTCTTGGGTATCTAAGCAGGAGGGAAACCATCCCAGCAATCAGTAGAAGCGGCATCTGATTGTTTAAGCCCCGGCCGCCGTTTATTTGTGCGGGATTCCAAGTCAGGTCATCGATTTCTAGTCGATACTGGCTCGGACCTTAGCTGTTTTCCTCGCAGTTTGCTTAAGGGAACCTACAGCCCCACAACCTTTGACGTTCGCGCTGCAAATGGGAGTGCAATTAAAACCTATGGCACTCTCCTCTTGCATTTGAACTTAGAGCTTCACCGGGATATAAAATGGAATTTTATTATTGCAGAGGTTAGCGCACCCATCATCGGTTCGGATTTATTGGCGGAATATCACCATTATGCCGGACTGCCGCAACCAGCGTCTGCTAGATGGCAGCACCAAGCTTTTCGCATCGGCAACTATAGCCCAGATCGACCAGGCGAGTGTCAAGACCATTGTTGCTGAGTCTCCATTTGCCAAGATCTTGCTAGAGTTTCCAGAGATTCTGCGACCACCAGGGCTGCCACGGGAAGTTAAGCATTCTACCGTGCACCACATCGTAACAACTGATGGTCCACCGATTTCGTGTCGCCCACGAAGACTTGCACTGCAGAAACTACAGGCTGCAAAGAAAGAATTTGAGGAAATGGTAAGTTGTGGAACCGCACGTCCCTCTAGCAGCCCCTGGGCTTCGCCTCTGCACATGGCGCGAAAAGGAAACACGGGTGGCGTCCATGTGGGGACTACCGAGCGTTGAACGCTAGGACTGTTCCTGACCGCTACCCGGTGCATCACATAGGTGACATTGCACATAATCTAGCTGGCTCTACAGTGTTCAGTACAATTGACCTTGCCAAAGCATACCAGCAGATTCCTGTTCATGAAGCTGACATTAGTAAAACAGGCATTACTACTCCATTTGGCTTATTTGAGTTTCCCTTCATGACTTTTGGGCTCCGTAACGCTGGTCAAACCTTCCAGCGCTTTATGGATGAAGTCGTGAGGGAAATTGACTACTGCTATCCATATATTGATGATATCCTGGTATTTTCCAGTACCCTGGAGGAGCATGCTGAACACTTGCGTGCACTATTCCAGAGGTTGTCGGAGTATGGAGTCGTCGTGAATACATCTAAGTGCGTGCTTGCTGTTGACGAGGTAACATTTTTGGGCTATAAAATCAACAAGAATGGATCATGTCCACCTCCAGAGAGAATTGAAGCCTTGCGAAGTTTTCCTTTGCCTAAAACGGTTGAAGGCCTTCGCAGGTTTTTAGGCATGGTAAACTTTTACCGCCGATTCCTCCGTATGCAGCCAAACTTCAAGCACCGCTTATTGATGTGTTGGCATCGACTCAACTAAAAGGACCAAAACCTGTGCCTTGGACGCCTGAGCTAGAGCTCACGTTCAACAAATGCAAAGAGCACCTAGCCACTGCTACGCTCCTGGCTCATCCCATCGCTGATGCCCCATTGGGGCTCTTCACTGACGAGTCTGCGACCCATGTAGGAGCCCGCTTACAGCAGGAAGTCAACGGCCAGTGGCAGCCACTGGCATTTTTTAGTAAGAAGTTGTCGCCGCGACACTCCACTTGGCCAGCTTATTACCGTGAGCTCTTGGCAGTTTATGAGGCCGTGCAGCATTTCCGGCATGTTTTGGAAGCACAGCACGCCACCATATACACGGACCATAAGCCGTTGACGTACGCATTTATCCAACGCCGTGAAAAATTGCCCCCTGTACAGCTCAATCATTTGTCTTTTATTTCTCAATTTTCCACGGATATTGTCCACATCAAAGGAAAAGATAATGTCGTTGCAGACACCATGTCCCGAGTTGAGGCGATTCGGCTGGAGGATGACTACGCGGCATTGGCTGAGTCACAAACCACAGACATGGAGCTTCGTAGGATACAAACCTCAGATACTTCTTTGAAACTTGAAAAAGTTCTTTTACCGGGAACTGAAGTTTCAATATTTTGCGACGTGTCTACTGGGAAACCACGACCGTACCTGACCGAGGATTTCCGGAAGAGGCATTTTGAGAAGGTACACGGTCTCAGTCATCCAGGCGGGCGAGCTTCCGTACGCTTGATGACTGACCGTTTTGTCTGGCCTAACATAAAAAGAGATTGCCGAAAATGGGCACGCAACTGCCTCGCCTGCCAGCGAAGCAAAGTTAGCAGTCATGTGACTGCACCTTTGGAAAAATTTGCAGGTACATCTCGCCGTTTCCGCGATGTACATCTAGACATAATAGGTCCTATGCCTCACAGCAAAGGATTTCAGTACTGTCTGACAGCAGTCGACAGATTTACGAGGTGGCCTGAGGAGTGGCCTATGTCTGGCATCACAGGGGAAGAAGTTGCAGAGACTTTCACTAGGGAGTGGATATCTCGCTATGGGGTACCCTGTTTAGTGACTACTGACCAAGGACGTCAGTTTGAGTCTACACTGTTTCATCGACTCATGGACGTTTGCGGCTCAAAGCGCGTCCGTACCACTGGGTACCATCCCCAAGCGAACGGAATGGTTGAACGCATGCACCGCCAGTTATAGGCGGCTCTCATGTGTCACCTAGTTTTACTAGGTATGAGAACTGCATTAAAAGAGGACCTTAAGACTTCATCAGCTGAGCTCCTTTACGGCGAGCCCCTTCGTCTGCCCGGCGAGCTTGTCGTCGCTCCTGAGGAACCTGCTAATGTTGAGGTGACAAACGATTTTGTCACACAGCTGAGACGTCATATAAAGGGCTTGAGAGCGGTTCCTGCATCTCAGCATTCTCAACCCACCTCATTTGTGTTCAAGGACTTGGCTGTAGCTACGCACGTGTTCCTGCGAGACGACACAGTGCGCCGAGTGCTTCAACCGCCATACACCGGTCCATACCTAATCAAAGCAAGACAAGGTAAAAATCTTACCTTAGACATTAAGGGTAGAAACGTCGTTGTCAGTGTTGACAGGGTGAAACCGGCCCATTTGGACGTGACGGCCTCTCGCCGAGCTCCTGAGCCGCCTGCATCTCCTGCAACATCTGCAACACTTACCCCGGCTCCGGACCCTTCTACACCAATTCCCGTTCCTTCTCCGACCCCTATTACCACTAGAGCTGGTAGGAGAGTACGATTTAGATATAGGTTAGATTTGTAAGTTTGTATATTATAATTAATTTTTTTTCCTTGATCGGTTTACCTTTCTTCTTGGGGGGGTGATGTGGCGGCTAACCGCAGCAAATAGTTTACCTTTATATGTAATGTAATGTAATAGACTGGCTGGTTATTTGTCTTTGGTAAAAAGATACATCAGCTGTCAACAATTAGAATGCAGAAAAATAAAAGAAGGTCGAGACAATATAGAGAGCAATACATACACGTATATGAACCAAGTCGTATTTTATTTATAATAATAGAATTCATACAAGCTAAATATCCTGTAAGGTTGTGGCGATAACGCTACAACACCTACCACGACCCATAGGTTAATTGTTGTCTAGCCGTGCCCCATGGTTACACCGTGTTAAACATATTCAATCAACTATAAACCGCGCCGCCGTCAACCCACCCCTTTAGCCTATCCTTGTTCTCTCTTCCCGTACTTGCCTTCAACTTGCCAGATTGCTTGAAGTTTATGATTACCACTCCGGCAAAAATATTTTTATTAAATCTGATTGGGTTTCAGAGATTAGCGCATTCAAACAAATAAATAAAGAAAAAAAAGGTGTGTGTGCGAATCACACACGATAGAAGTGAAACTTCATTTTAAAAGGCATTTTCTATTTTATTTAAACAATGTGCAATATACATACACACCGACATTTACTCTCTCGTTCTGGCTCACACAAAGAGGAAAGATCGATAATATATTGCTCTCTCGCTCTGGCTCACACAAAGAGGAGAGACCAATAATGTGCGTTAAACGTTTAACGTCTAACGCTTGGAAGTCACATAAGAAGATCACTTCAAAAAAACAATCTCTTGGGCTTTTTAATATTATAGTGTACAGTGTAGTGGTATAGAAATGAGTATATTCATTCTCTTATTTGTAATTAACGATGAGGGTTTGACTTAGTTTTGAAATAGTAAAGAAACTAATTAACATATAATATTATCACCTGTATAAATACCATTATTTTCACGGGTGATGAGTAAATTAAGGTCAGTGAACCAAGCTGTTGGTTTTATTCCCTAAACGGAAATAACTATAATATGATTGATGTTTGTGTTTGAATACTATTATCGCTTTGCACATCCGTAAAGATTTTTTTGCATTTTATCTTATCGACTGAATTTCCGTATAACTGCGCTAATAACTCTAAATACACGGAGCCGATAGAAGAGCATTGCGTTAGTAGTCCATTTTGTTCTGGACATTTTTCATATATGATCGGTGGTAGCCAACTGTCTGATACCATTGTTTCGTAATTATAATTTTGTAAATTACGAGACAGTTAACAATTACAATGACAGTTAATAATTAACAGTTCGTGTCGTTTAATTTACTAAAATTGAGACATAAAATACCTGTTTTCATTTACAATACAACTTGTCATACT
Source organism: Saturnia pavonia (assembly GCA_947532125.1). Classification (NCBI taxonomy): domain Eukaryota; kingdom Metazoa; phylum Arthropoda; class Insecta; order Lepidoptera; family Saturniidae; genus Saturnia; species Saturnia pavonia. The sequence continues at coordinate 7,119,253 of OX383919.1, read as the reverse complement.
GTTAATTGATCTATAAAATAAATAACTCAGACTAAAATAATAATATAGACAGCAGGCCAAGTATAAACAGGTGAAGCTGTTTGTTTGTGAATAGTGCTACGAGAATTTGTAAAATCTCGACAAAACTTTTTTTTAAATAAGATATGTGTCGTTTTATGTAATTTATAAAATAAAATATGCTTTAAACATTAAAATTATTTATTTGTATGGAGATTTTCACAAATATTTTATAATATAACATGAAATAAAATTAGAAACCTTGATTTCGGTAATTCGGTAATACTATCATTTTGCCTTTGCACTTCGTGCAGTGGGTACTAATTTTTATACTAATTTAGATATACACACGAGTGCTTTTCAATCACATCGATTGAGAAGTTAAAATACTTTAAAATAAATTACTTTTAATACAAACGTTAAAGAACTTTACGTTAAACAATAATATATTAAGAATATCTTATAAACTCATTTTACTCTCGAAATTTTTGGGAAAAATAAACGCATCACAACAATCCTTACGACTCTGTTGCAAGGAATGAATTATTTCAAATTTACTATGAAATGTGCTGTATTTCTAATTCTTAGTTATGAGATGACATTCTAGTATTCTTTATTAGATATGCTGAAGTGTTTTTACACATTTTTACGATGTAGTACGACATAATAACTTTTAAGTTAAAGTTAAAGTTAAAACTTTTAAAATAATAAATTATTTTAAGTGGACTTGCGGGCCCGACCGCATCCTGCGAACACTGCGGACTTAATTGTATTCCTTCGCTATTTATTAGTTATTACTTTTACGTGGCTTCACTCGCGAGTTCTAAACGTTACGTCTATTTTATTCTTTTGGCCTAAGAGAAACAAACAGTTCTGTATTTTAATTTAAACAGGTATAACGTTGCTAATCTAAATATTATGTAAAATACTATATAATTGAGTAAAAATGCCTCACTTGCACATACTTTTTCTTTGTGCAAAACTAAAATAATATTTTCGTTGTGTTTACCTTAAATTATTTTTACACAATTAAAAATTTTGTAAAATGTCTTCATATTATTATCATTGATTGCTTTAAGTGCTTTAGTGATTGCTGCCTTAGTTGAAGACAGAACTACACATTTATTAATGTAGATGACGGGTTGGTAAAGATAATTGAAGAGTATGTATGGTTCATAATTATGAATCAATCTATAAACAAAAAAAAGTTTTTACCATACAAAGTACTCATTGTACACCCTTAAGTGATAAATTTTCATAAATTGAAGAGTATACGTGCTAAATTTCAGGTCAATAGACATATTATGTGTGCATAATTATAAGACAATAGTTTTACATAAATTCTTTTCACCAAACAAACTTTTATCCCCTATTTAATTTTGATAAATGCTGATACACATTTTTCAATATTTTAATTAAAGAGTCTAATTAGGCACAAAATTTCAAGTCAAAAAAGAATGTTTTTTCATCATCCCCATACAAACTTTCAACCCCTATTTTATTTTATTTTCGAGGTTAGTTCCAAAATTCGTTCTTAGTGAACGTCTACATCGCGAAAGGAGTAACTATGCTAAATTTCAAGTTAAACGGACTTATAGTTTCGGAGGTCTCGTGATGGGCGATATTTATTTTATCATATATCTTTAAACGAGCAATTCATGTAAATATATATATATATCTGAATCTCGGAAACGGCTCCAACGATTTTACGAAATTTAGTATACAGGGGGTTTCGAAGGCGATAAATCGATCTAAATAATCAACTTTATCGATAATCAACTTAAATATAAACATATATTTTTTATTTGAAGATAAATAACAAGAAGGTGGCGTTTGGGTAGTCCCGATATTGCCACAAAAACAGAAAAAAAAACTATTAACAGGAATAATAAAACACAATATGATATTACAAGTTACATTTGTCTGACTGCAACAAATCCCAAGAGATCACGCTAATGACCGTTTTTCAAGACACAGAGCTTAGCTCGGTCGCTCTGATATACATATATAGACTAGCGGTGTGCCCGCGGCCCTGCACGCGTTTGTTACGTAGTAATAATGTTATTTCAAAATTTTATTTTACGCATGTATTCATATTCATATTAATTCATACTACCTATAGCCTATCAATTTAGGAATGAGATGTACTTCCCGTGTAAAATTGTCTTCAAAATCGAATGTAAATTAATAAAAATATTTTTGTTAATGTTTTCTAAATGTATTATGACGGTTATTATAGCATATCAATTTATGGAATGACATATACTTCCCGTGTACAAAATTTCATAAAATCGGTTGAGAATTAAAAAAAGTGATATTGTTTTTTAGCTGTGTGTCCTTGACAACCGAATAACAACACGTGCGACCGTGTGAATAATATTGCTAGGGTAGTTAAAATAAGTTTTACATTTTGCCACTTCAGCAGTGTCGTCGTTGTTAATCCATCATACTTCATCCATGCCTATCCCTAAAGTTTTCCATGTCGTAAAATTTTGAAATTTTTAGCGACCTATTTATTTTTTAGATTTTTGACTGAGACACTAAATTGTCCAGGGTTCTTTAAAGTTTTACTTTGGAACCATATCGCTATCTGTTTCAGTTTTTGTAGATCGTTGTTAAACAAACAAACTTTTACGTAACAAATTAATATTACCCACAATACTTTAGTTTCATGATATTTAGGTTGTATTTAAATAAAATGACCTTTCAACGCTACATACATGTATCTTACTGTAATTTCCAGGAAAATATTTCATTGTAACCTAGTAACACTGTTGTAGTTTTGTAATCGGTATAACAAGATATGACTTGTTACCTATGAAACAATACTCTTTCTTTTTTGTTATCGAGAAGAATTTTTGTCGTGTAATTACATAGAAGATGGCATATTTTTCATATTTTTCAATATTAAAAAACACGGTTTTCTGACATTGCATAACGTTTCATTTCAAAATTGACATAACTGAATACTAATATGGGAACACTTTCGTGTTCTGACAGGCTACATTTGCCTTTTTCTCAAATCCGTATTTTCTAACATTTCAAAAAATATTGTTATCATTTCTTACAACCTATAAATTATAAAATGACTTATGCTCCCCTATATCCATATACTCCACTATAATCGGATAATTTTTTTTTACACAAAAATATATTTTTTTAAAAATTTATTGTAATGGCTCTGTTGTTTATTCATATAACAGTTCAGTCTATTGTTATTTTTTTCAAATTTTTACGATATAAATCGATGTTTTGTGTTGTTGCACTATCAAGGTTTTTATTAAATTGAACTAAAACAGATATACTATTCATTTATATATCATTATATATCATTCACTGGACATGAACTGTTAAAAAATAATTATTAAATAAATTTAGCTTTTCCAAGAGGATAGCAATACCTTAAATTTCTATAGCGGATTACCCAGCCCTTATGTCTTCTGAATAATATCAGTTAATATCTAAAATGACTTTACTTGGGTATCCTCATAGGGCTTTTGATTCATTGCGTTACGGTTTGTATTTAAATTAAATTTTACGATTGAACTATTGACTTTCACTTTCGGTTGTATTGCACTGTATTTGGGTAAAATGCCTGGTAGAAAGTGGACAAGGTTTTCTCAATATCCTTGGCTCTAAAAAACAGTTAGAGCTGTTCGTTCACAGGAAACAGGGGAGTATCGTCAGGTGAGACGCGCTGTTGAACGGGATAATAAGAAAAAAATACGCGACCCAGAAACCAGTAGGAATCGTCGTACATATTAGGTTAAATTCACGGCGTAGGTACACAGATAAGTAGTGAAGAGAGTAAGGCACGGCTGACTGTTAAGCGTGAGTACTACACTGCGTCTTAGGAATCAGAGATATTCACAAAGCACGAAATGTGATGTTGATTTTCAGTACACCTGCTTTTTTATCGCTACTTTTCATATACGAATAACCACGCGGACAAAGCCGAAGTCACAGCTAGTGTAAAATAAAAAAATGTGTTCATCGTATCAACTAGATATCGATATTTTTCCATGAGTTATTTACACAAAGTTCGGTGAATTATTCAGTGCAGTAACATTAAAGGTAAGTCTTATCTCCGTTAATTCTTCATCAAAATTTCAAACAGCCGTATATTCCCCGCTATTGAAGAAACATAAACAAATAGGTAAAATTAGTATTTCGTTAAATAAATTGATAATAAAAACCGATTGAAATGCTATATATTATTTCAAAAGGTTTTTATTTAATTATGCATTTCTAACAAAAATATATTTAGGTAACATGTAGTAGACGCCATCTATTAACAATCCGTTCAACAAACGTGACAACTTTTAGATTGTTTAATTTCTATAACATGCGAAATATTCACATGGAATAACTAGAACTAATCTTTGAGAAAATAAGTACAAATTCTGTTCTTGATAAAATTCAAGTTTCCTTGACGTAAATAAATTCGTATTATAATACTACATGACTTATATTATAAATAGCTGTAAATCTTTACCTGGATAAAGATGTAGTATTTTAAATTAAATACGGATATTTTTACTTCCTGGCAAAATGTTATTAATTCTATACAAAATTTCTAAAATAGAAAAAATCTTTGAATAATGAACATATTTTTAATTAATACTAAAAAAGTTATGAATGCATTTTTCTATATTATGCATTTATAAGAATCATAGCTTACATATTCTGTAAAAAATTATAATGTTTATAAGTTTTGAAAATTACAAAATGTGGCGTCGCCAATGTTACGTTTTTATGTTTCCGTTCGCAGTAAATCACTCCTATTACTAAGTCTACGTATGTCCTACCTTTAAAGGCTGTATCTTTTGAATATTAATGGATAACCGTTTGAAATTATAACATAATATGTTTTATATAGCAGATATCCAAAAAGATAAAAATAAACCAAAAAGTAAAATGTTAAGGGCTTCCCATATAAAAACGTGTTATTCCAAGTATTTTTGCTTATTCTTCATTTTCAACAAGGTTTTACTGTTTCACCGCTCAGATGCCGGTCGTATTTATGTGTATTTTTCTCCATATAGTCTTCGAGTGAAAACGGCGAAAACGTTATACAATCACGTTTTGATTATAACAAAGTCATTTGACGGATGTTGTGGTATTTTTTATCGTAGACGAAGCCTTTGCGCCGTCATATACAAGGAAGGATTAGATTTTTAATATAAGGTGTTTATTGAACTTGTTACTTTTACAGATTAATTTAATTTTGTTTATAAACTATCAAAGAGTCATTTTTTAATTTACACTGTCTAAATATAGAATACAAAATAAATTACATAAAAAGTATAGCTATATAAGTATTTAATAATGGTGCAAATAATTATGAACATAACACTTGATATAATATACACCCCTCCACCAAAAACTAATTCTACACTTAGTCTTAGTCATATTTATTATAGAAAATGGACTAGGACAAAGACGGTTCAGATTTGTAAGCCTGTTTTCTTGTCTATTATATTAGTTGATACAGTACAGGAAGATTATAGAAATCATATTTTAAGTTAATGTAGAATTTAACCAGTCATCCTTTATCATATCTGAAGCTTTCTCGGCTATCATTATGGTTGGTGCATTCGTATTACCTCTGACAATCATTGGCATAATCGATGCATCAACTACTCTTAAATGTCGAATACCATATACACGTAATCTAGGATCTACTACTGTGTCTTTATCGCATGCCGGACCCATTTTACATGTTCCAACGGGATGAAAAATTGTTGCAGTATTTCGTGTGTATAGACAAGTTATGTATTCATCTGTTTTCCAAATATAATCTGAACATGCTTCAATGGGTTCCTTTACAAATCTAGCACCATTTCTTTTAAATGTTTCTGTATTTTCTAATGTTAGGGCAAATTTTACTGCAATCTTTATAATATCTAAATCTTCTGTGCCGTAAAAAATCTAGGGTATATCAAAAGTGATCCATTTATAGGATCTGTTTGATTAAGTAATATAAATCCACGACTCTTTGGAACTAACAATAACGGTTTACAAGATAATCCGTCATAAAAACTCAATGGAAATATATTTGTACGGGTTTGAATAAAAATCTTGTACGTTGCATTCGTTAAAATGGAACTGTATGTCTGGAGCGTCTGAAGCTGATAATTTTGTTTTCATGAATGCTATATCTGACACTGGACCATTTTCTGATAATGGTCCACTTTTTTTAGAACATTGTTTGTAATACTGAACTTCTTCACACATCAGTTGGCTCCCGTTCACCAGTGTAGAAGTTTCATTAGACAGTGCAATTATGAGGGCACCTGTAGTGACGTGATCTTGCAAAGTGGTGCCCTATAATCAAATCAGCAAGAACTGGTATATTTAAAGTCCTTAAATGATCTTTAGGTCCTACACCAGACAACATTAACATTTTTGGAGAATTTATAGTTCCACTACTAATAATAACCTCCTTCCTTACAAGCGCAATATTCGGTAATCCATTTCTAATATATTTAACTCCATAGGCTGCTTTAGTACCTGAGGCAATGAGAACTTTAGTAACAAACGCTTTGGTAATGATATTAACATTGCGTCTTATATTACGTGTAGGTCTTATATAAGCCGCATTTGTAGACATTCTTTGTCAATTTTTCGATGTCGATTGTGCTATATTTATTTCCATTTGAGTTTCACCATTAAAATCTGTTATTGGGAAGCCCATTTCTTTGAACACTTCAACAAACCTAATATTGTTTTCATCAATATAGGATGTCTTTCAACATTAAGTGTCCCTCCAACAGAGTGATAATATTTATCATATGATTCATTATTTTCTGAATTTTTGAAGTATATGTTATCTAAAATTAGTTAAAAAAAGACTGAAATCTTATCTATGTAATTGAAGTAAAATTGTTTTTTAAGTATTTTTTAATGTCTTAATAATAACCTTTTCGTAGCTTCATCCATAATTGTCACGATGAACGTGACATCCCATCCATCGACAGGACGTCTATTACCTCTCATGTACACCATGCTTTTTTTGCTCGCCTGGCTAGCTACTACCCTCAAGTTGTAAATCTGTCGGCAAGCACCAATAGGTGTGTTCCGGCAGTTGCACTTGAGAGCCAGTCTTCCACTAGGTTTAGCGTTTACCATCTTGGGCCACATCGTCACTTAACCTCAGGTGAGATTGAGGCCACTAAGGCAAACCTATAACGATAAAAAAAAAATTAGTTGATGTGACTAGACCCACCCATTGTTTTGCCACTGAAACGATTTTTGCTTGTTTAATAACGTAAAGTTTAGTTGCTCAAAAATTTCAAGTTATCTTTCTTTAAGTCTGTTTTGTAAAATAGTATATATTCATAACCAGAAAAAGTTTATTTATATGTATTTTTTAATTTAGATTCAATTCCTTATAATGTATTTTTAGTTTAGTTGGTATTTTTGTGCAGGAGTATTTGAATTGGGATGTTATCAAATCAAATATCATTAGTATTGAAATTATGAAACATCATTACAATAATTGAATCTGGTTCTTCTTATTTACAATAAGTATCATACAAGGATTAATTGATAAGTTGGCATAAGTGATTAGTTTAGGTACCGCTTGGGGTGAGGTAAATGAAACGTCTATTTAATGACCGCTTTATGTGGCGGATAGCGAACGATTGCCGAATGGTTTTTTTTTCGACTGACTATACTGTTGGCCAGCAGGCCTTAACAGTTTCACCTTTCACCGGGCTTGTGGGCGAGCGTAGGAAAAAGGGAATCATAGCGCAAGGGTGCCAACGTGGCCGACCTCGGCTTGGGCTGTTGCGTATATGCAACCATCGCGATCTAGCTAATTCCTATCCGAATTCGATCTAACTATATATGTATGCATGTCTCTTGCCGTCTGCGAGGAAGGATGAAACACGCGTACATGTATTTAGTAATCTGTAAATTTGGTAAAGACTAACTAGCCAAAAAGAAAAGATTAAAAAGGTCCTCAGCCGCGTAACAATATTTATACAGGTTCGCTTATGCACACATATAAACTACATTAGTTTACAAAATTACGTAGTAATTAGTACGTACGTAAACTTAAAATGATGTAGATATAACAACGACGCCAGCCATTTTCCTTACATGCTGGCTGTTAATATTTAACGGTTTAGGAAGAGTGCTACGTTATAACCTTTATATTTACTCCTTCATTCTTTCAGATTTATATTATAACATATTAAGTAAGATAGCAGTTTTAACAACACTTTAATGTTTAATGTGGTTTTACTGTCAAAAGGTTATTATAGGGTGGATCGTTATGTGAATGATAGTTATGTCTGGAAGTGCCTCCCTCTCTGGGAAACCATTAAATTATTAAAATGGTTAATTGTAAATATTGTTTTTACAGATGAATTTTGTTCAGCACATATATCAGATATGTTCGGTGGCAGCCAGCCTTCGGTACCATTATATTGTGTTTAATTATGTGAATTATGATACGTTTTTAATGAGTATCGTTGCTCTTTTACCAAAGTTTACAAAAATAATAAACATTTCTTATCATTTTATTTGCTAAAAGTGAGAAATAACATGTTTTATCTGTCATAATTGTAATGTAAATATCTATATTTATTTAATGTTTCATATGTTACCGAGTAAATAAAAAGATTTAATAAACAAGCAATATGTACATTTTTCTTTTAAAGAATAATTATTTAACCAGGTTAGGTTGTCAGAGGGCACAACTGTGCTCACGTGTACAAATCGACGTGAAACTATTTATGTTAAATGTGTGAAGATAACATTGAAGTTACCGGATAATGTTATACACCTTTAATTTTTTTGTATTTCTCAGCAAATATCTAAAAATCGTTAACAACTTAAACCGACAAAATATGTATAAAGACAACTCTTTATAAAATGTAAATTCAAGTATAAAACTACATTAACTTGGATCTACATGAAGTACATTTAACGCAGATAATGTTAATTACTAGCAAAGTTGTACCCGTAAAATATAATAATGTATTATTCTTTGAAAAATTAACATTTTTAAAGGACATTTTTTGTCCATTAAAACTAAAACAATAAATGTATGCTTACGTCTATATTAATTAATGGAAATCATAGCTGATAATCATTATAATCATGGATAGATTTCTCCAACTCACTGCAGGACACTGCTGCAATTTATCATATTAATTATAAATTTTCATTTTAACTTTATTTTCATTAATTGGTTTTAATATTTATTGTCATGTGTTTGTTTAATTTCTAATTTTACTAAATAGTTATGCTGTCTGTACATTTCCTTAGTAAGACGTATTAATCGGTACATACATATGGTACATATATACGGTACATACATATGATACATATATACTATACATATATACTTTACATATATACGATACATACATATGGTACATAGAAAATGCTGACGTTACATATTTACTCGTATGTTATGACTACGATTGGTTATCACCTGTTGTTTAGACTAGACGAATTGCGACATGTTTGACCCTCTCTTATTACGTCGTTTTAATTGGTACATAAGTAAAAATGCTGTTCTTCGTATATTTACTCAGGATGTTTAGACTACACTTTGAGATAAACACCTGGTGTTTACAGTTTAAGACATTATATATAAGACCATTGTTAAACCATGTATTCATTCTGTAGTAAGATTTTGTAATAAAGTCTCTTAAGAATCACTTGTAAATAATTTTTAAAAACCCTCGACGTCGACCACGACCTTTAACTAAATTCAGTTTATGTTATGATTTCTGATTAACGGAATAAAATAACTCGTTCACCACAATTTTGTTTTAATTCACAACATAAGGGTTTATTACTAGACGATCATGGAAATAAGTAACACATATATTTATTACATTGTTTTATTTGAGAATTTATATTAATACTTCAACTAAATATTAATCCAGTGTCGTTTGTTACAATTGGTACCATAGTGACCATGAGTAGTACATATCTATTGTACTCAAGATACTTCCCGGTAAATGACATGGCTTAACCACTGTTATCAATTTATGTTTGTGAATAGCTTATGTTCGTTAGGAACTATGATTTACTCTCTATTGTTGTTAATTGTCTAAGGTTTACTTTCTGGATTAGATCACATACCATAAGCTAATATGAATAACACAGTCACTTTAATTACAATAAAATACAGATTTATCCTCTATATCCTAATTATATATTAATTGTGAAAGTTTGTATTTTTGGATGTTTGTTACACAGTCACGTAAAAACGGCTAAGCGAAACGGAAATTTGACATAATAAAACATTTATTACGCCGTATTTCATAAAGGTTGTCATAAAGATAATGACTGTTTCTATATTTCTCCTATCAGTAGGTAGTCAAGGTTGTTTCTTGATTATACGTTAGTTATCAGCAGAAATAATATACTTTACAAATAATACTTAAAAGAAACGTTCGTTCATCCAATTGTGTACAGAGCGGCTAGCAAATAAAATTTGTGTACTTAAGTGTTGTAGCATTCTATAAGTATTATATAACTTGTTTTGCACTATCTTGAGAGGTTAATTTACATAAAAATGTGTATTTACATAAAAGTTTGCAACGTTTATAAACGACAATTAATTTATATTGAATTTTTACACGTGTACAAATAATAAAGGGAAATGGACAGAAATGGGTATTTGGCCATGAAGGAGGGGTAAGTAGGGCTCATGTCCTTGTCCGTCGTGTTAGCTGTCATGCACAGGCCCATGGTAAGCACGCATGAGTCGCCACGGTTGGTCCGAGGCGTTGTCAGAGGCTTCAGACTGCAGACGAACCTCTAAAATTTTCACTTCCGTGAATTGTGGAACTACACCCGTCGAGTTGAGTGGAAGTAATCCGTAAGCCGTTCCCGGTACTTGGCATAAAGGGCGGGTGAAGTAGAACCGTGGAGGTTATTTAGTGAGTATTCGTGGTATTTTTTTGTTACCATGTATATAGATAAATATGGCTAAATAATTATTTAATCTTGGCGAAAATTAGCATGGATATAAATCAGGATACAATATAGATCCTATATAATAAACAAAATTCTACACTTCCATAGTCGTCTAAAATCATATTGGTTATTGAAATTGTACCGTGACGACACCGACTATTTATACTTTGGATTCAGGGATGTCAAGCGATTCAGATTTTTAACCTTGTTTCCGTGTCTAGGTACACAGACGGAAATTGTTTTGCTTTTATAGTGAGTAAATATATAAATCATATTTATTTCAGTTGATGTTGCCAGTCCTCCTTTATCATATCTGAAACTTTGTCAGCAATCATTATGGTAGGTGCATTATTATTACCTCTAACAGTCTTGTCCATAATAGATGCATTAACTATTCCTAAATTTTAAATCCCACATACACGTAATCTAGGATCTAGTACTGCGTTTTTATCGCACATAGGGCCCATTTTGCATACATATTCCAACGTGATGAGAAAGTGTTGTTGGGTAGTGTGTGTATAGGCAAGTGTATGTATTGATGTGTTATTTAAACATGTTATTCAATTCAATTCAATTCAAAGTATTTTTGCTCATTCTTATTTTAGCGAACCAAAGAAGCGTTTCATAGAGGATCGCTACAAGGATTCACCGCCCAGATGTCGGTCGTATTTATGTGTATGGTTCTCCGATAGTCTTCGAGTGAAAACGCCGAACAAATTATACATACACGTTTTGATTATAACAAAGTCATTTGACGGATGTTGTGTTATTTTTTTTATCATAGACGAAGCCTTTACGCCGACATATACAAGAAAGGATTAGATTTGTAATAGAAGGATTTTATTGAACTTGTTACTTTTACAGATTAATTTAATTTTGTTTATAAACTAACAAAGTAATTTTTAAATTTACACTGTCTAAATATAGAATGGAAAATACATTACATAAAAAGTATAGCTATATAAGTATTTAATCATGGTGCAAATAATTATGAACATAACACTTGATATAATATACACTCCCTCCACCAAAAAATAATTATACACTTAGTCTTAGTCATATTGGTTATAGGAAATGGAATGGGACAAAATCTAATATTCCCTATTTCGGGTCAAAGAATGTGAATCGGTTCAGATTTGTAAGCCTGTTTCCATGCCTATTATATTAGTCGATAGAGTACAGGAAGATTATAGAAATCATTTTTAAGTTCATGTAGAACTTAACCAGTCATCCTTTATCATATCTGAAGCTTTCTCGGCTATCATTATGGTTGGTGCATTCGTATTACCTCTGACAATCACTGGCATAATCGATGCATCAACCACTCTTAAATGTCGAATACCATATACACGTAATCTAGGATCTACGACTGCGTCTTTTTCGCCTACCGGACCCATTTTACATGTTCCAACGGGATGAAAAATTGTTGCAGTATATCGTGTGTATAGACAAGTTATGTATTCATCTGTTCCCCAAATATAATCTGAACATGCTTCAATGGGTTCTTTTACAAAGCTAGCACCATTTCTTTTAAATGTTTCTGTATTTTCTAAAGTTAGGGAAAATTTTACTGCCATCTTTATAACATCTAAATCTTCTTGTGCCGTAAAAAATCTAGGGTATATCAAAGGTGATCCATTTATAGGCTCTGTTTCATTAAGTAATATGAATCCACGACTCTTTGGAACTAACAATAAAGGTTTACAAGATAATCCGTCATAAAAACTCAATGGAAATATGTTCGTAGAAAGGTACGTGGTAGGGTCTGAGTAAAAGTCTTGTACGTTGCATCCGTTAAAATGGAACTGTATGTCTGGAGCGTCTGAAGCTGATAATTTTGTTTTCATGAATGCTATAGCTGATACTGGACCATTTCCAGATAATGGTCCACTTTTTTTAGAACATTGTTTGTAATACTGAACTACTTCACACATCAGTTGGCTCCCGTTCACCAGTGTAGAAGTTTCATTAGACAGTGCAATTATGAGGGCACCTGTAGTAACGTGATCTTGCAAATTGTGCCCTACATTCAAATCAGCAAGAACAGTTATATTTAAAGCACGTAAATGATCTTTAGGTCCTACACCAGACAACATTAAAATTTTTGGAGAATTTATAGTTCCACTACTAATAATGACCTCCTTTCTTGCATGCGCAATAGTCGATAATCCATTTTTAATATATTTAACTCCATAGGCTGATTTTGTGGCCGAGTCAATGAGAACTTTAGTAACAAACGCTTTGGTAACAATGTTAACATTGCGTCTTATATTACGTATAGGTCTTATATAAGCCACATTTGTAGACATTCTTTGTCCATTTTTCGATGTCGATTGTGCTATATTTGTTCCTAATTGTTCTTTACCATTAAAATCTGTTACAGCGAAGCCTTTTTCTTTGAACGCTTCAACAATCATTATATTGCTTTTATCAGTATGAGGAAATTTTTCAACGTCAAGTGGGCCTCCAACAGAGTGATAATATTCATCATATGATTCAATATCTATATTGTTTTCAGCCTTTTTAAAGTAAGGGAGCACCTGAAAATAGTAACATTAAACACTGAAAATTATGAATATTGTCATGATAATTTACATTTTAGGTTAAGCCTTTATTATAAAAATGATAACCTCGTCATAACTCCATCCATAATTACCAAGCGCAGCCCATCCATCGTAGTCTAGTTTATTACCTCTCATATACACCATGTAGTTAATAGCGCTAGACCCGCCCATAGTTTTGCCTCTGAAAGTTTTTTTCATATTTAATAAAGAAATATTTAGTAGCTTTAAATATTCAAATAACGCTTTAAATAATATACTGAATTGGGAAGTTTTTTTTTTGTGAAATATTATTTATTTGAAGAAGTTTTTAGATGTCAGTTTAGGGTCAAAGGCTGCAATATAAATCTAACTTGATTAGGATTTGTCTAAATCTAATCTATCTATTATTATTAAAAATTTTGACAGATTATTATGATTAATAAGTATAGGTAGCTTGAAATAAATATGGCGCAGGGCAGAAATGATAAGCGACAAAATATATTTAATTCCCTGATGACTTATCCAAGAAATTAAATCTAATAAGGACGCCGATCGCTTGGTTTACTTGCTTACTGTGAATATTTAACGGTATAAGAAAATTGCTACATTATGACTAATTCAGTTACTCCCTTATTCTTTCAGATTTATGTTTAGATAAATATTTATATAGATTTATATATAGCACATTAAGTAAGATAACAGTTCAAACAAAACTTTAATATGTATTTACAGATAATATATAATAAAGCATATGAACACACCGTAACCAAGAACACGTCTGTTCTCTCTGAGCTCTACAGGTCATCTCTTCCGGCTGCGTTTTGTATTTCCAGTCTATGCTAGACGCACCTAAGCTTGAAGCCACACCAGGAACACTTGTAACATCTGGTTCTTCTGATCCTGCTTCCAAGAGAAGTACCTAGAAGAGTTGTAATTTCATATTAATTAATAAATACATTCGTAATCATGAGTAACTTCGACTGTAGATACGAGATCTTCGTTATTGCTTTCATTGGTTTACTATGAGATAATATTGTAGTTACAGATGAGATATAGGAAGGACATAATAAAATTCTCGAGTGATAAGGCACTTAGTCTTGGGTGTTCAGATCTAAGGTGGGGCGCTAGCAGCGGCAGGTGCCTACTTTAATTTATAGGCGTACCAACTTCATATGTTTAGAGAAAAACTTTATTAGCTAAAATGCATAATATTTTGCGTCGTACTATAGATGGTCATTTAATTTGAGTTTTGATCGCATACATAGTGTGCGTAATGTTTCTGCCAAGTTAATTTCCGTCACACCTAGAAATAAGGAATTCTAGAGAGAAGGGGCGCCAATGTCATATTTTTGCCACGGTTCGAAGGAATCATAGAGATAATTAACGAGGATTATATTCATCCTAATTCGAGGAATTTCTTTACATTGACTAAGCAACAATACTCTGTGATGAAGGAACTCTACGAACAGCGAACTTTCAAAGATTTTTAGTTCACCTCCTTTACACAAGTTATGTTTTCCAAATAATTAAAGTGGCATGTACATAGTAAAGCGCGTCCCACCGCGCTAGCCGTCATAACATTTTTTTATACAGTGATTCTGATGGAAAATCTTGAAAGTTGCAGCCTCAGATCGTCTGAAACATTACTAGATTAAGCAGGTACAAACATCATTATTACTACATGACACGATACCTATTATCGGTACAGTTTATATTTATTAAAGATATAATTATTTAGACTAATTATCTTAGACTTCCAGATATAATTCAGTTTAAAACAAAAAAAAAAATCATTCACATAATTTTATTTTCAGTTTTATTAATAAGTTTATTATCAAGCTCTTTAAAACAAATTTGAAAGAAATAATTCTTAGAAAGCGAGGAATATGAAGCTTTTTTCACCACGTGAGGGACAAATTGGCAGGCATGTCGTATCAGGAGGTCTAAAGAAAGGCAAAGGATAGGGAACAATGGCAAGAAGGAACGCTATAAGGAACTCTAAAAATATGAAAATATTCACCAAAATCAAATGCAGCGAACTGGTAATTTTACAAAATAATACATAATACCTTCCATTCCTTAACTTCAGATAAACGATTTGCCACCACACACCCAGCAGAACCAGCTCCGACAACAATAAAGTCATATACTTCTATTCTATCCTTTTTTCTCTTACGACAGTTTCTTTTTCTGTTTGTTTTCTCTTTCAATTCAGGAGTAACAGCATTTGCCTCATTAGAACTATTTATGGAACAATTAGTGAAGCCTTTTAAATTAGCAAATGATCCGAACGTTTCAGTTTCGCTTATGTTCGGTTGATAGGATTTCTTGCATATTTTCGTATCAGTAGAATTTCCATATAATTGCGCTAATAATGCTAAATACATGAAGCCGACAGGCGAGCATTGCGTTAGCGGTGCATTTTGTTCCAGACAGATTTCAGATATGTTCCGTGGTATCCAAATATTTGATGATACCATTATATGTTACAGATGCTCGTTTAACAAAAATTACAAAAATAATGAACCGTGCGTGTCATTTGAAGCACTAAAAACGAATGACGATTAATGATATGAACTGAGTGATATCAAGTATAACGTAAAATATTCATAACTTGTACAGTAATTTTGTTTGCAGTTTAAACGTTATTAACTTTTATACTCTTTAAGTTGAACTAGTTTCAGTCGCTATTGCGCCCGGGTAATTTCTTTCTCAACCGGTAAAAAGCGCAAGGAAATATGAAGATGTATTAAAAAATTAACTCGGCTGCTTAGCTTTTAGCTATAATATCATGTGATGTTAAGTGACAATGTGGCTCAATATGGTGTGTTACCACAAGCCTAGTGGGAGGACTGGCTCTTAAGGGCAGATGCTGTATCACACTTATAGATACTTGGCTATATATTTTCAACTCGTGGGGCCAGGCATTAGAAAATGCTCTACCGCCATGTTATGCTTTCATCACGATGTTTTCATTCACCGAAAGCTTAGGCTCATTGCAGGGATTTGAAATTAAATCATTCGACGCGGTGTCCGTTACATGCTACCACTGAAACACCATTGCTCATTAATAATTACGTGACAAATTTATAGGTTAATTGTTGACTAGCCGTGCCCCACGGTTACACCCGTATTAAACATATTCAGTCAACTATAAACCGCGCCACCGTCAACCCACTCCTTTAGCCTATCCTTATTCTCTCTTCCCGTACTTGCCTTCAACTTGCCAGATTGCTTGAAGTTTATGATTACTACTCTGGCAAAAATAACAACATTTTTTTTTTAAATCTGATTGCTTTTCAGATATTAGTGCGTTCAAATAAACAAACAGACAAAAAAAAAAGAAAAAACATAAGTCGTTGGGTTTTCAATATTATAGTGTATAGTGTAGATAACATTGAAATGGGTATATTCATTGTTTTAATTGTCATGAACGATGAGGGCTTTAATTGGTTGTGAAATAGTAAAGAAATTAATTTACATAAATTATTATCACCTTTATAAATACTTTTATATTCACGTGTAATGAGTAAATTTAGGTCAGTGGAACAAGCTGTTGGTTTTATTACCTAAAGGAATATAACTATAATATGATTGATATTTATTTCTGAATACTATTACACTCTGTGCGTAAATTTTAATTAGGTAATCTATGCGTAATATGTGATCAATATCATCATTGTTAGTTTTATTAAGAATTAAATACTATTATTTCAAATAGATGTAACAGGAAACTAATTACAGACCCAAATAAGTTTCTTGTTGGCTTTTCTCGATAACGTGCATGTCTTTCGAACTGATTGCAGCGTTTTTAGATATAGTCATTGTAATGATTGTTTTCTCAATCATTTTTATCTTTTCATTATATATATAATTCACCTTATTTGATTCATCATTTATTCATTTATTGTGTTTATGCTCCTTTCCGAAGGCATCTCATCTATAGGTAATTTATTATTTTAAATATTGTATAACAAACTTCTTTTACGTTCATATATATATATATATATATATATATATATATATATATATATATATAATAAGAAGGCCGTAAACAAAGAATGTATTATTGGCTGAAATTACCTTTTAAATATAAAATATAGAAGGATACGAAAAATAATTGAAATGTGACGGGAGAAAAATATGACTTACCAATCAGACGTCTGTGGTGGAAGACGGACATTATTTTACAAGATTTTTAAAGTTTATTTATCTTTTATGATTCTATTTTATTATTTGGAGTCTATAAAACTTATTTTGTTATAACAAGAGACCTCTCGAACTATAACCGGTACTCCAAGGAGTTTAAACCTTTTACTCGAAATTATAAAACGAATGAAAAACCTGGCGGACGCATTCATTCATGCTGGCTTGAGGATGCAGTTATAAAAATTGGAAAAGAATGGAGTTCTAATTAAACACAAGCTTCTCACGACGGAATTTTACTAAAAGATCTGTTACGGATATATTCAAAACTTGCACATTTCTTATTAGTGAGGGTGTTACTATCATTAATAGACTTTAATAAGGTACTCTGTTTTTATATCTCATTTAATGTTAATGCCTTCGGAATACACTTATTTATCTATTTCGAATTTCATTCCATTACCTTGAATTATTTATTTTCTGGTATTTTATACCTACTTAATTGTCCACGTGACATCATTCCGCAGAGCTAATTGATCTCCGTTAGAAAACCGAGCGAAAACAGATCAATGGTAACGTGTTCTGGTACCGCGTCGATCAATGTAAGTTCCAATCTTCAAAATCATTCATAGCTATCAGTGTAGGAAAACATCGCAATGAAACCACTGCATGGTTGTAGGACATAGCTTCCATTCTGAAGTTGTAAATCTGTCGCCAAGTACCTATAGGTATATTCCGGTAGCTGCATTTGAGAGTCAGTCCTCCTCTGGGCTTATTGTGTTCCCATTTTCGGTCACACTATCACTTAACATTAGGTGAGAACGTTAGCCTTTAAAAAAATAAATTTAATACAATTATGTTTGAAAAAAATAAATGAAAGGATATAAAAAAGTAATAAATATATTTTCACTAAATATTATATACTATTAATACGTAATGAATACACTTTTTGGTTTTTTCTAAAATCTATGTTATGGCTAACTGTGGAAATTCAAACTAAATTTAACTGAAGTAGTGAATATATATATATATATATGTGTGTATATGCTCATTGTATATGTATACATTATTAATAATATAATAATGCTATTCTACTATCATTTACTTTGAATGATCATGGATTTCCATAATTAGATTCACACACTTATTTACAAATTTTTTATATAAAATTACATATAATCATTACAACTCAATAATATTATGGTTGCCAGTCCTCTTTGATCATGTCTGAAGCTTTCTCCGCTATCATTATGGTTGGTGCGTTCGTATTACCTCTGACAATCACGGGCATAATCGATGCATCAACGACTCTTAAATTTCGAATTCCATATACACGTAATCTGGTGTCTACTACTGCATCTTTGTCACCTTTAGGACCCATCTTGCATGTGCCAACAGGATGAAAGATTGTTGCCGTGTATTGTGTAAAAAGGCAAGCTATATATTCATCTGTTCCCCAAATATAACCTGAACACGCTTCGACGGGTAATTTCACAAAACTAGCACCGCTGACTCTAAATGCTTCTGTATTTTCTAAAGTTATGGCAAATTTTACAGCATCAATTAAAACATCTAAATCTTCTCGAGCCGTAAAAAACCTGGAGTATATCAAAGGTGGGCCATGTATGGGATCTGTCTGATTTAGCAATATAAATCCACGACTATTTGGAACTAATAATAGAGGTCTACAAGCTAAACCGTCGTAAAAACTTAATGGAAATATATTGGTAGATATGAATGTGGTGGGGTCTGAATAATATTCTCGTACATTACGTCCATCAAAATGGAATTGTATATCTGGAGCGTTTGAATAGGAATATTTTGATTTCATGAACGCTGTCGCCATTAGTGGTCCGTTCGATGACAAAGGACCATAACTGTTTGGATGCTGTTCGTAATATCGACGAACTTCATTCATCAGCTGTTCGCCATTAACCATTGTGGATGTTTTATTTGACAATGCAATTATAAGTGCATCTGTAGTGACATGGTCTTGTAAATTATGCCCTACATTTAAATCAGCTAGTACGGGAATATTTAGACTATCTAAATGATATCTAGGTCCAATACCAGATAACATTAGGAGTTTTGGTGAATTAATAGCGCCACTGCTAATAATGACCTCTTTCCTTGCATGTGCTATGTTCAGTTTTCCATTTTTAATATATTTAACCCCAAAGGCCGATTTGCTTACAGGATCAATGAGAATTTTAGTAACTAAGGCTTCGGGAACAACCTTTATATTCGATCTTTTATAACGTATAGATCTTATATAAGCCACATTTGCGGATCTCCTTCGTCCATTTTTTGTTGTGGATTGAGCAATATCTACCCCTAATTGATTTTCACCATTAAAATCTGTTACAGGAAATCCTTTTTCTTTGAATGCTTCAACAAGCATCATAGTATTTATGTCAATATAAGAAAATCTCTCAACATTAAGTGGCCCTCCAACAGAGTGATAATATTGATCATGTGATTCTATGTCTTGGTTGTTTTCGGCTTTTTTGAAGTAGGGCAGTACCTGAAATGAGTTAAAGGAAAGTTTAAAAAAAATCCATCGTACATCGTAAAGAAAATCCGTTACAATATTGATTTCCAATTATTAGATCAGTTAAGTAATTTGAGACCAGATAGTAATATTTTAGATATATACCTCGCCGTAACTCCATCCATAATTTCCCAGTTCAGCCCATGAGTCATAGTCTCTTCTATTTCCCCTCATGTAAATCATGTAGTTAATGGCGCTAGATCCACCCATTGTTCTGCCTCTGAAATATTTGCTTCATTTTTAATAAAGCACTGATGTAAAATATATTGAATTGCTCAAAATTATGAAATGTGACACTAAAGTTAGCACTAAATTTAATGGAATTCGATATATTAAGTAAATTTACAAAATAAAATTTTTATGACTCCACAGTTATCCAAAGGTACAATTTTTTTATAAAAATATTTCGTAACAAATCTTAAGCGCGTCATACTTCATTCATGAGATAATAAATATTGCTTACTAACTTTTGTGTCGTTTTTAAATTCGTTTGTTTTTAGGATACAGGTTTTTAAATTTACGAATAGTTTTGAGCAACATTGAAGTAAAATTAATACATCTTAAAAATCGTGTTTATATGATCAAGTTTTTAATATATAACATTTTTAAGATGTCTTAATATCGATATTGTTAGCACGTAACATTTATCTAATTAAAATACATTATTTACTTTATTTTAATATATTACATTACTTAAATACATATATTAATGCAACAAAATATCGGATTCCCCATTTAATATATGAAATTAAGTTGAAAAGAAAAAACTTTTAAACCGCATTAAAAATCGATAAATAGTTTTATTAATTTAAAAAAGAATTAAATTATCATGTTAAGACTATTTTTATATATACTCGTATGTGGGATGAACGCCAAAAATCAAAATGAAAAATAATAATAATAAACTGATTATTAGCGATACGACAAAATACTAGCTCGGACGGACTGCTGAGAACGATGGGTTTTGACGTGTAGCAAAGTTCATTTTGATTGTTATATTCTAAACGAGTATTTTGGGCTACGTGCCTGTATATTGGAGATAATACTTAGACTGCCAGAAATCTTTATATCTTGAATAAAGTGATATTTTGATCATATCAAAAGAGGAGCGCCAGCTTTTCGGTAAGCACAACCCTCCATCTAGTTAAAAATTGAGATCGATGAAGACAACAAACTAAAAGTTTCTGAGCCCTCGTTAAGATCCTCGACATCGCGGCTACCGATCAGAAAAAAGAGTGAAAACAAGGTATCCCAGGACCCCGACATAATCGAACAAGCTTCATTAGAATCCGTACGATCGTTTAAGCGTGATTGGTGGACAAACATTCAAATAAACTTACTTTCGAATTTTTTATGTAAATACTAAATTAGCATTGAGATATGGATATATAAAGTTAGATACAATATATGTGCAACAAAATAAAATAATCCTAAATTGGTGACACTAAATGACTACTTACTCTCTAATTCCCGAATTAGTCTAATGACTTTAACTCAGGTAACAGACAATATTTGGAAGTGCTTTATGTGTATTATTATTACGAGGTGTATTATTAACGTTTTAAACACTATACATTTACATGTATAGACATTGTAATTATATCAGTTTACCAGTTTATAGTAGTGATAGTGATGAAAACGATCCAGATGTAGGTGCAAGCCTATGTGTAATTTATTGCAATTATTACAGTTATATTTTCACTAATAAAACATTGTGTTTATGTTCTTTATGAACTCACCAATAGTTGTTGATTTGTCCTAAATAAAATAGATTTCTTTATAATGCAGGTTAATAAAAAGCGGATTAAAATTAGAAGATTTTATTTACAAAGTACTAAATAATTTTTATTAAACTACATACTTAAAATAACTGCTTAAAAATATTCCTTCCAGTCTTCTTTTATAATATCAGAAGCTTTTTCTCCAATCATAATGACCGGTGCATTTGTATTACCATGAATGATTTTAGGCATTATTGAAGCATCAACTACTCTCAAGTGCTTTATTCCGTAAACTTTTAATCTTGGATTGACAACAGCATTTTTATCGCTACTAGGACCCATTTTACATGTACCTGATGGATGGAATATAGTAGTCGTATATCTGGTAAATAAGCAAGCAAAATATTTATTCGTTCCCCAATTATACTTTGAGCATGCTTGTACTGGTTTTCTTATAAATCTTACACCATTTTCTTTAAAAGCGTCAGTTTCTTCTAGTTTTGTGGCAAATTTTAAAGCAGCCACCAGTGTGTCTAAATCATTTTTCGCAGTAAAGAATCTTGGGTAAATTAAGGGTTGACCAAATATTGGATGTGTTTTATTCAGTGTAAGATATCCTCTACTATTCGGTAACAGAAGAACAGGCCTAACATTTATACTATCGTAGAAAGATAATGGAAAAACATTAGAGGACAAGTATATGGTGGGATCTGAATAAAACTCTTTCGAATATCTTCCATCAAAATGAAACTGTATATCAGGCACTGTTTCATCTTTATCAGCATATTCTGTTCGAATAAAAGCTGTTAACTGTAAAGGACCCGTTGCAGATAAAGGGTAATTTTTATTTCTATGTTTTTGATATTCTTTTACTATATTCAAAAGCTCAGATCCTTTAATCGCTGTTGAAGTTTTATCAGTTAAACTCATCAACATTGCATCAGTTGTAACATGGTCTTGTAGATTATACCCTACTTTTAAATTTTTTATAACATGTATATTTAAGCGTTCCAAATCATGTTTAGGTCCTATACCAGACAACATTAATATTTTTGGAGAATTTAATGCACCAGCGCTTAGTATTACTTCCTTTTTGGCATGAACTACATAGTTTACACCATTATTTACATAAATCACTCCATAAGCAATTTTATTATTTTGGTCAATCAAAACTTTCATTACTTGACAATTAGTTCTGATAAACAAATTGGGTCTTATATTTCTTATTGGCCTTATAAAAGCTGTATTTGTTGACACTCTCCTGCCGTTTGCAGTTGTTGTTTGGGTAGTCATCGTTCCTATTTGGTTTGGACCATTAAAATCTATAAGAGGTAAACCGGTTTCATTAAAGGCATCTACAAGCATTGCCACATTTTTATCTGCGTAAGCAAATCTTTCAACGTTTAATGGTCCACCTGTGGCATGGTATTTTATATCCTTTGACTCCGAATCTTGATTATTTTCCGATTTTTTGAAATAAGGTAAAACCTAAAGCAAATATTTTTAATAATTATTTAATAATAATATAATAAATACTTCCTAAAACAGCCATTTTATTGTATATATAATTAAATATACCTACTTCTTTATAACTCCAACCTTGGTTACCTAAAGTTGCCCAGTCATTGTAATCTCTTTTATTACCTCTCATATAAACTAAATAATTTATAGAGCTTGATCCTCCCATCACTTTACCACTGAAAATAAAAATAATTTTATTTTAATTCGCCAAGATTACACCTATTAAATAAGATCATTTCTATTAAATAATTTTAAAACGTTGATAAATTACTCTGCATTTTGTTTTTAATATATTTTATAAACTTCATTTCTTCACTCGTCTGTGTTAATTCATAAAACCAATAATGAAAACGTATAAAAATAATACATTATCTTTTATAATCATCTTTATATTTTTCAGCATTAATTCAAGGTAAGTAAGGTAAGGTTTATTCAAGATAAGCTAAATTAAGGATTTGCTAAAATAATTAATTAAGGTGGTAAACAAAAGTTTCAGAGAAATGAATCTATTAAGATTATCGGTAGTATACTAATTCGAATGCAGCTTACAGGTATATATATTATGTAGCATGCGCAACACAGAAAGAGCAATCGTGAATTTCTGCTACTCTGTGGAGGCCCTAGATGGGTCTTATAATACTTTTGATGAGTTCAGTTCCAGCTAACTACAGTTAAGATACAATGCACGTACCTTAATATCTTCTATCGTGTCAAACTGAGCAATAAGCTTTCACGAGGTTGTGATAATGGTGATGAAGATGTTGTCGGTCGGGTAGGAAAAACGATGGCGCGTGCGAATCCGAACACGAATTTTGTTTTCTTAGCGGGAAACGGAATTTACAATACGCGTGAGTCCCAGTCGATAACCTGAATGGTTCTTATAAGTATTTTAAGATGGCGTGCATGACGACTAAAAGGTTGGCGTCTCGATACTATCGACTGGCAGGATTTGAGCGTGTATTTTTTTATGACAACGTTACATAGTATGAGATTTAACATGAAATATTATTTGCTCTAATTTCATAGCAATCGGTATCAAGCAAACATAGCAATAGATCGGAAGATAATATGCAAAATCAGGTAGTGTTACAAGGACTGGCTTCCTGTATCTACACGTCATAACAAAAACATACTATTTAATATAACATGTCGGAGAATCGTCGATGGAATTTGGGAAACAGTACTAATGACTTAGTATTCGTACTACTGACTTTATTACTATTGGCTGAGTGCGATAGCAACTGGTGTGCTCTGTGACCACATGCGCTATGTAAGCAATCTACTGAAGGGACCAAGCCCGGTGAAGCCGTAAAGGCTCCAGGGTCAAGGTTAAGAGCATAGTCAGTTCGAAAAAAAAAGACTTAAGGGCATTCTTACTTCAGCCGTGGGATAGTAACGGTCTAGTTCGAGGTGTTGGATAGAGAAGTTATTAAGTTAACTACAAATAAACAAAGTTCCCGAATGACATCACGCTGCCCCTCTCAGCCGCGTTCTACCTATATCGTAACAGTAGTTAAAAACTCATTTATATTTGATAGTTAAAAGTTTGTATAAAGAAGCGCAAGTAGTACAACCATCGGTTTGGATTAAGTAGCAAAGCTTACCACGCAAGAATCGTCTGTATTTTGGTATAGTTTTGAGTATTTGTAAACTTTGTAATAGATGTGGCGAAGAACGTGGATACTAATGAGCCTGAGTTTTCGGTGAACGAAAGTATTACATTTAAATTAATTTAAATCGTATTATCTTTTTTTAATAAAACTAAGGTGCCAGAAGCATGCTGGCCGCCTGATGGAAAGCAGCTATCATAGCCTATGGACGCTTTTAATACAGTATGTATCAACTAGTGCGTTGCTAACGTTGAACACTACTCACCGCAAGAACACAACACAAGGTTATTTGGCTGCGATCTTCTGTAGGGTAATACATGTTTGTAAGGTCTTCTCTAGCACCTAAGTCTGAATACCTAACACTATCGATTCGAAGCAATGAATGAATAAACCCCCCTACCCCAAGGAGCTCTGGAAACCCTACTCACCGCAAAAACACAACACTAGCTCTTTTGGTTGCGATCTTCTGTAGGGTGGAGGTATTCCACCAGTCGGGCTGCCCCAAGTAGAGAGAAATCTCCAAAGAAATTTCTCTGTGTCATACCTCTCTTTAGTGTGTACGACTTCGCGTCAATTGACGTGAGTTCGAATCCCTGAAATGAACCTGAGCTTTCGGTGAAGGAAAACATCGTAGAGAATTTTCTAATGCCCGCCTATTTAGCTACCACCCTCAAGTTGAAAATCTGTCGCCAAGCACCAATAGGTGTGTTCCGGCAGCTGCACTTGAGAGCCAGTCTTCCACTAGGTTTAGCGTGTTATCATCTTGGGCCATATCATCACTTAACATCAGGTGAGGTTGTGGCCACTACGCCAAACCTATAACGATAAAAAAAACATCTCTTAACAGTTGTGATTGTTAAACGCTAGGTTAAATAAAATATTGTTTAGCAGGTATTATCATAAGTACTAATATATTAAGTATCCTTACGTTTATATAGGCTACTAGCTGTGCCCACGGCTCCGCTCTCCTGGATTACAGAAAACCATTATTTTTTTGCGGAACCTTAACTATTTTTGTAAATTAAAAGTAGCCTAAGTTATGCCTTTTAACATCAGCTATCTGCCAGTGAAAGTCCAGTCAAAATTGGTCCAAACGTTTCGGAGAATACCCAGAACAAACAGACATACGGACAGACAAAAATTTTACAAATGGGTTTTTTGTTATAGTTATCATATATGCTTTCATATGAATTTAGTAAAATATTGTTATTTTGATATTACAAGCTTACACTTCAATTTGATTATATGTATAGATAATATTTCAGCCGCGCTCGTGACGTCAACGCGAGCTTCAGTCATTTACTTGTAAGTGCCTTGTGTTGTACGCACCATAAAGTTAGTCAGTCTAATGGATGAGCATGTGTACGCAAGAATATGCCTTTTAATATACACATCAATGTTTTATCACACAAAAATGTTTTATCTATACTAATATAATAAATAGGAAGAGCTTTTTTGTTTGTTTAAACACGCTAATCTATGGAACTACCAGTCGGATTTGAAAAAATATTTTCATATATAATAGCCAGATTAACGAGGAATAGTATAGGCTAATATAACATTAGACTAACTACATATCTCAGCTAGCCTTAAATATTGATTTTGTTAAGTAAGTCGGAAGACATAGCTCACCATAACTGCTTTATTCGAATGCGCTGGCGTAATGGTTAGTGATACGTAAATACAATGTTGAAGAAAAATATGGCTCCTTAGTACGTCTAAAAAAAGTCCCGGATATCATATGCCTATCTCTTATTCATAAGCCACAAAAAAGAATTTGTGACAGTTTTATTGAAAATTTAAAAGTGATTTACAAGCACAAATCTTAGTCATGGCATATTAATCCTTATGAACGAAAGTTACTTCATCATCAAGACAATTTTATGTAGAAAACTTTGCGTAGAGCATGTTACTTGGACGAATAGTTTAAGAGATAATATAAAATTAAAATAATTCATCACTCAGCTCAGGTCTATGACAATAATAGGTGTAGTGGCGCAACGAGCCGCGTGAGATGTGACGAACAACCCTGGCCGCCTGATAAAAATATTGTCTATACTGAAGTATTATAAGTCATCAATCAGCGATTTCTTTTAAATTATACGTGTCCAAATAACATGCTATAAAGGGCGTTATGGTGTGTACTTGTCCAAAGGTTATAGGTAGCATGCACTGATATACGAAATGTTCCGAAGTCCGACACAACCTTCAAGAGTAACAACATATAATTGACTGGCCTCATTTAAGACTATGGTTCCTTTTACAACGTTACTTTTTACGACTTAATATTAAAAAAAGACATTTGGGCGACAATACGACAGAGAGGCATACTAAGGGTCCTTTAATGTTTTGAATATGAAATAAGAAACTTCATATATAGAAGCTTCTGTTATTCGGGCGTAAATTTTATTACTTACATTATCAACAATAAAATTCATATTTCTACAAGTATGCTAAGTTGATTTTACTATCGTAACGTCATAATATG
Organism: Saturnia pavonia; assembly: GCA_947532125.1. NCBI lineage: Eukaryota > Metazoa > Arthropoda > Insecta > Lepidoptera > Saturniidae > Saturnia > Saturnia pavonia. The sequence goes on along the minus strand of OX383919.1, from coordinate 7,091,729 downwards.
ACTTTACGGAGGTTTGGGGTAATACTAATAATAGTTATTAATGTTATGCCGGTTTACTGCAATGGCTTATCTTGTCTCATTTGAAAGCCTGTATATTGTTAGGGTTAGATATTTCTCTCTCTGTCACACACACACATTAACTCATGTTACATGCTTATCCTCACTTATGTGATGCAGATGAGATACAATTATGCAACATATATATATATTTCCAATTAGTACCGTTATGTAATCCGAGGTGAACGCAGGCTGAACTTACAGTTGTGATTAAAAAACAATCAAAATTGACTTGAAGCTATAAATGGAAAGAAAACATATGTCGTCAGAGGAGAAGAGCTTATTTATTATTTCTACCTTTACTACTTATAAAGCATGATGATAGAAAACCCGATATTAATTTGATTCTTAGCAATTATCGGAGTCAAGGTTAAAAGAGGTCAATGTCTTTTTCCAATTTAGTAATACTTTACGCTAGTAAAGAAGCCGTATCTGGGTCACCATACTGGTGTCTATTGTAATTTAATGTCAAACTGAAAAGTTTTTAACCTTGATCGTATTCACTTTCTCTAATGGCCTTGGTTCGATATACATTCTATATTTATCACTGCGTATTTAATTGTTCAATTTAGAATTCACATGAAATTTAAGATAATTATATGAATGCACAAAGTGTAAGCCAATGCTTAATCACGGAATTTTGAACTATACTACTCTGTCAAAAAAGTACCGGGAAAACATCAAAATGTTAGTTATTCATCCAAAATTATTTTATCGCCTTCAAAGTATGCTCCTTCAGAAACGATCCAAAGAAAAATCCAATCATCAAAAAAAAATTTAAATGCATTTTTCCCGAATTGAGTTTATTTCTCTCGCAAATTCCTAAAAATGATACGGATCGCCTCGTGAAACACAGAAAGTTCAGGGGCTATCTCTCTCAAACTTGAATGAGGATTTTCAGTCACTATTTCCTTCACTTTTGTGATGTTAACTTCAGTTGAAGACATTGATAGCCTACCACAGCGAGACAAATCTTCCAGCATATCTCGACCGCTTTTGAACGCTTTGTAGCACTCATAAGCACGTGTTTTTGATAAAGACGATTCACCGTAAGCCTTTTGTAACATTTTCAGTGTCTCCGAACACGAAATGCCATTGGTGATGCAAAACTTAATACAAACTCTTTGTTCGATGTTTTTGTCCATTATGAAATTCGCAATACACACTAGATATGATCTAACTAAAAACAACACTGTAGGTATTTAATCTAAATGACAGATGCAACTAAAAACTCCGCGCCAAAATTAAAAAAAAGTTATGATGGTAATCAAACTACAAAAAAAAAAAAAAATGGAACCATAAACAAATCATCCATACCCGATACTTTTTTGACTGAATGTATAGTGGAGTTTTTTAAGCTATATTTCTTTTGGCACTTTTTGTAGAGGGTGAAATTGGGAGCTGCGCGCGCATGTCGTAACGATAGTGCGAAATGATGAAGTTGGCCATTAATGATAATAATATGAATTAATTAAACTAACTTTTATTTTAATTGTGTAAAAATAATTTAACTTGTATAAATAAACATTTATTTATACACAGTTGGATAACATTTACATAATTAAAAAGGGCAGTAAAGTGAATTTATTATTATCTTTAATGTCTAACTTCATCTTGTTGTTGGCAAGCATGATATAAATGTTCATGGGTTTCTTATATTTGGTGGCAATTTACACTCAAGGAAACTTTGCACTTATGCCATATTAGACCTATGTTTTGTGTTTTACACATGTTTCCTATAACAAATGGTGTTTATTTTCTATTGTATGAATATGATTAAAGAAAAGGGTTTCAAAGGAGCAATGCAATCCAGTCTGACCGGGAACCTATGCGTACCCCTGAATAATAATAGTTTTATCCTAAAAAAAGTATAATTTCCGACCATACCTATACCAGGCACATGTCTGTCCTCTTTGAGCTCTGCAGGTCATCTCCTCCGGCTGTGTTCTGTACTGCCAGTCAATGTTGGATCTGTCCAACGTCGGAGCGAAGGCGGGGACGCTCGTTACTTCTGGTTCTTCAGGACCAGCTTCCAGAAGGAGGACCTGTAATGTATTTTATTTTCTAAGATCATCAAGTGTGTTGACTACAGCTCTGCTCGTCTAAAATGAAGTTGTTGACCCTATTGTGAAGAAAATCGTCGTGATAAAATTGAGATGCAGTAAAATTAGGGCTACTATCGCCTAAATTGTAGACGCCCGACAATAACTTGAAAATTCCAGGCAAATTTGGGTAAGATATAATTATTTACACCAACTTCTTAAAAAAAAATTAAACAAAAATACAGTCTCTTATTCAAAGGGCTTGTTTATCATTTTTTGTAGCCTGGGTATACCCCAGACACTTAAAAAAAAAACTCGTCCCGACACCTTTCAATCTGGGACAAATCCTAAGGACCCGGATGGATGGCAGCCTTAAGTAATATGGAAACGTGGGGGCTTATTTATTTTGGTCACAAACAATTGATCTTTTTCAACCAAGTATGATTTTTTTCAACCAAAAATTATAATTTAAATCTGAATCATTTAAATTATCGTCATGGATAGGAAACAGGGACAAAGTACATACGGGATATGGTTTATGAGACACTTCACATGATAAAAATTCTTCATTCATCGTCTTCTTTCTCACTTATACATACACGAGAATCAATGCACACACTCCACAATGATACCCAAGATTACGTAACACTATAGAGTAGAAGCCTTTGAATTCACGTAATTTATTAAAAGTTAATATTTTTAGCGTGTTTAGGAGATGGTAAAATTGAACGCTACGGACTCTTGAAGAAGAGCGAAATGATAAATTTAGTTATGCTAATAATGTGAATTCATTTTACAGACTTGTTTTATATTGTGTAATAAACATTACTTTAATTTGATTTGAAGCAATGATGGCCCAGTGGTAGCGTCTACGACTTCGCGTCGATTGACGTGAGTTCAAATCACTGCAAAGAGCCTGAGCTTTCAGTGAAGGAAAACATCGTGAGGAAACCATAGCATGGTGGTAGGGCTTATTCTAATGCCCGCCTGGCTCTAACTAGCACCCTCAAGTTGAAAATCTGTCGCCAAGCACCAATAGGTGTGTCCCGGCAGCTGCACTTGAGAGCCAGTCTTCCACTAGGTTTAGCGTGTTACCATCTTGGGCCACACCGTCACTTAACATCAGGTAAGATTGCGGCCACTACGCCAAACCTATAACGATTAAAAAAACTTATTTGTAATGCTTGGTCTAAATATTATGATTTTAAATTATATTATCAATAATCTCTAATGACTTAAATAATTTTAGTATAATTACAATATCGTATCTGCTCCAAGGTTATATAGATAACTTATTTGAAACGCTCGGAAAGTTTACACGCATTATATTTATTAGGTATTATTTATGATTAGTACATTTTTAATAAATAAATTAATGTTATTATTAGTATAAAATTAAAATTAAATTCACTATATTATATTTTACTGATCGTTACTTCCTCCCGAAAAGTGTCTGAGTAACTTTTAAGCATACCTATAAAAGTTAGACTTTAACGTAATAAAAAAAAAGCAGAAATACGGCAAAATTATTTTGTTGGCAAAAAGCAAATTAGAGGATATCAGATAATCCAATGATAAGACCTACTTACCAGGCCAGCGTAAGTTTTTAATACTTTTTCCATTGTAAATAGACTGTATATTTATTAAAAGCTGAAATTATTATACACAACGAATAGAATCATAAAATATTAAGCCAACAGGGTATACGGTAACGAGTTTCCGAGCATAAAAACCTGAGCTCATCTAGCTAGCCGTTGAAAAAGTTTGATCGAGTCTAAACTATCAAAATTGAATTAATGTGCAGCGTTCCCGGACCACGGTCTGCTGTTCCGTTGATAAATGTAACTTGTTTTTATTCACATTTTCCGTTCCGCGAACTATTCTCCTTTACCACTACCATATGAGAAATGAATATATCTATATATATTTTTTTCGATTTGACTATACTGTTAGTCTTAGAGCCTTTACGGCTTTTATAGCTTCACCGAGCTTTGGGGGCGAGCGCTTAAGGCACTCAGCCACGAAAGTGTTGCAACAATTCCGAGGGTGCCAATGTGGCCGCACCTCGGCCCGGACTGTTGCACGTATGCAAATAAGTCGCAATCTGGCTAATTCTTTATCATTCGATCTAAACTAACTATACATATATACATGTTTCTTCCCCCTGGGAGGAGGGAAGAGACATGTGTATGTGTATTTAGTGATCTGAAATTTTTTGTCTAACTAGGCAAAGAAAGAAAAAAAGGTCCCTTACAGAACCTATGTACCTATGTGGCGTGCATATGTGTATGATGCAGTGTGATGTGTGTCTGTGAAAGCTAGTGAATGTAGAGTCACTGTATCGCGCGAGCGGCTGCTTTGTTCAAGGGCTCCATACCGATGGATTGGACCTATATCTAATCCTACTAATATTATAAATGTGAAAGATGGCGATATATGCAGCAATTTGGTGGTAAGGACTTGTACTCTTTTACCAATATTAACTAAAACTTAATAAATAATCTTTAAATCCCACGCTGATAAACTCATCACACTGACTCTCTTTAGTTTGTAGCGGATTCAGCCACTGTATATCCAGATACCGAGAAACCTGCAGGATGGCATGACAGCGGTGACCGGCGATGGATTGACGATCTCTCTGTGATCGACATTGTTTATGAATCATACTTTCCTTACTATCCGGCACAGTTTGACGACTGTCACGTGCTACTATAAGAAAAGACCATGAGAATCATAGAATTGAAATCAGACTACGCGCGATATGAAACTGTCCATTCACGTCTAAAGACTCTTGTTTGGTCTCCAAGAAATTTATGGACAAAGAATCTTTGGTTTTTGGAATATGAGTGCTTACATCAATTTCATCAAATGTTTTAGTATTTTGTAATTAATATGAACCTATTTATCCCATAAATGTAACCCTAAAACAGGATATGTCGTCAAGCACAAGAAACAAAATTTAATCGAAAAGTTTTCCTTGGCAATTGTGATAACGGTTTGTTAAAGTCCATTGAAAGAATATATTGGATAAGGCCTCTATCAGACTAGCGTTTGTCAAGCAAGCGCGTTTGTCCAACACTTGATCAGCGCTGACCCTGCGAGCTTGCGGCGTACGCGTCACGCGTCTGCTGAACGCAGCAGACGTGACGCTCGCGTTGTGTTATTTTCCCCTACAAGAAGCACGCTGCTTTATGCAGGCGCGTGACGCAAAAGCCGCGAGCGCTCGACAAACGCTAGTGTGTTAGCTGCCTAACAGCGTTACAATAAGATAGTTGCTTCTTATTTAGATTTAAAGCACTTTGTTTGAACAACAATCTAGAACTAAATTTGTATTCACGTGCTTACTTTGTAAATTTTACGTTTCTAAAAGCAATTTATACTTCTCATAGTGAGGCTCGACTTTCCTATTTGATCGATTCTACTACTATTTATTGAGAATGTACAATAATTTTAGTTTTAATTAATGTTATACAAAAAATACTTCATTAAACACGATAAACTTACATTATTTAACACATATATTCCATTGTAGGGGTTATACAGTTTGAAATAACTCGTTCCAAAAGTGAATATAAACTTTACAGCGTCTATTTTTACAAAGTTAAAAAATGTATTTTTATAAATTATTAATCAAAGTATTGTAGTCTACAGAGAACTTTTCATTTATATAGACGTAAATTTTAAGACTTGAAAATTAGGTTGTATTTAATACTTTAATAATTTAGAAGCTTTCATTATGACATATTTTGCTGTTCTATTAAAGTGTGAAATACTACGGGGTAATTTAGAATCATAGACAGAATACATTTTAATATTTTCGTCCGTCTGTTTGTCTGTCTGTTGTTTGTACGCCAATCACGCAGAAACTACTGGACCAAATTTGGTATGATTTTAGTTTATAGTCTGTAGTAACATTTAAGATGCATTTATACACGTACTGACATTTGTATGGTGTATAAATTGCGTTTAAATTAATTATATATAAAGAATAATGTATGTATATGTAAAACTGTAATATATTTTAATTATTTAATGAAATGAATTGGGGTTTTGCCATAATCGCCACGCTTGGCAGGCGGGTTGGCGATCGCAGTATGGTCGTGGATATATTCCCGAAGGACGCTACTGCCCGTTCTTCGGATAATCCCTTAGTCGCCTTTTACGACACCCACAGGATGAGAAGGGGGGGTGCAATTCTAAGCTGGCACACACATGGCAAACGTAGCTCGTAGAAGAGATGGCCGATGGGGTCAAAGAGTTCTCGAGTGGCGGCCACGTACCGGAAGACGCATCATGGGCAGACCCGCCACAAGGTTGTCGGACGACCTGGTGAAGGTTGCGGGAAGCCGCTGGATGCGGGCAGCACAGGACCGGTCGTTGTGGCGATCTTTAGGGGAGGCCTATGTCCAGCAGTGGACGTCTTTCGGCTGGCATGATGATGATGATTATATCATCAGGAAATTTTGAATAGAAAAAAAAATCTCGTTTGATCTATTCTACTTTGTTTTAAAATTCTACGAAAGATGTCGTTGTATGGTGTTTTTACGTTTTTCAAGATTTTTTATTACATTATTGGATTTTAAGGCTTGATAAATATAACATTTAAAATAAACTTCGTTTTGTCATAAAAAGTCGCAAAACTTAAATTTTTATATGAAGTACTGAGTATATACAGAGAATAAGATTTTTAAGTTTTCTTGATAATATAGTATAATATAATAAAATGTTTTTTAGGTATTCTCAAACGGCTTTTGATTAATTGCGTTATGAAGTGGATGTAAATTGAATTTTGCGATTTAACTACACACTTTATAACCTGTAGACTGTAATGATAGTAATAATATCTGCCTGTAAGTGATCCTCCACTGTGGTACGGGCTAAATCACCACGCCAGCAATCGACGTATTGGCGATTTCAAAGACCGACACATCAGTTTTTCTAATCGTTTTTTTATACACGATTTTTCACGCGGACGAAGTATACACACACATCACAGGCACATCTGTTTATAAAATAAAGAGGTCTTAGTCTGTGAATATGTTTATATGAGATGACCTGCGTAACAACTAATCTGAGTCCAAAAATTATTTCATCAATGGGAAGCTACATGATCCCTAAGTGTTTTATATTATTGTATTTAAGTATTATATCGTAATTAACGCGTAAGAAGTCGTGAGATGTGACTAGTATAAAATAAAGTAAATGTACCTAAAAGTTGTCATACGATATCTGATTCTTTACATAACCATAATACTGTTTAACGATAGTCCACTAAGAAAATTTATTAATTACATTAAATTACATTATATCACAGAATCCAACTGGACTGCGCTGCTTTAAAAAATCAGTAATTAAAAAGAGGAGTACCAATATGTCTGAAGAAATAAATTACTTTCTATTACATACACAGCAGAGACATGAACCCTTATCAAGCAAACCGCAAACAGATTGCAGTTCGCTAAACGTACCATAGAAGAGTAATGCTCGGAATGTCGCCAAAGAGCGTATGCCAAACCTCAAAATAACGAGGTTAACAGATATTACTGACTTTACTCGAAATATGTCAATGAATTTCGTAGACATTTGCAAGATCTGTAAACTCTTAGAAGCGGATCCATAAATGTGAGTCTAGTGAGATGACACAATTACATTACCATAATATGATTCACGGTAAACTTTGACTAACAAAAACTTAAGGAAGATAAGAATGGTAGGCTAAAGTTGTTACGTTATTCCTGTTGTAGACTGTAGTGTAGATAATCCGTTTATCTTTGCAGCTTGGTCATACAGTCGGGAAGTAAAATCCCATCTAGACTTAAAGTTAGCTATTACGGTTATCCTATTTCAATCAAACATAAGTTAGGCTCTTTTAATTCTATCACATTACGCAATTGATTACTGGACACACCATAACCTGAATCAAGTCCATTTGTTGATATTGCGTTAAAACTTTCTTTTTCATATTCTAGCTCTGCAAAATGACTGTACAGTACCTGATAGTAAGTACGATACAGTCTACAAATTACAGCACTTTCGTTCGCAGTCGGCGATGTGATACCAGCCTGCTGTAATTCCTCTTCACACCTTGTTTCAAAGACCCAAAATAATTGGAAGGAGGACAACGTTGGCTGGGGACCATTCCACATCTGCACAAATCAAATCTCAAACTGTCCTGCTCTTTGACAAAATCTAGCTTATCAAAGTTTTTCTGAATATACATTATATTATCAATAATTCCTGGAACTTGTTCTTTAGTGATTCGCGAGGTTTCATGTTGTATATTGCTTAAATTGCTCGCTTTTGTAATATGAATTTGGTGTCTACCTCAGCAGCTGAACCCCGCAGCAAAATACCGTAAGACATTAAGCTATGGAAGTAAGCGAAGTAGTCTAACATAGCAGTGGCAATGTCTGTTGTACTGCGAATGCAGCAGAACTTAATCTTCCCGTAATTTTGAATCAAGTAATACTCAAGAAGACAGTATTATCAACTAACACAGTAAGGCAAAGGTAAGAATTATTTATAACCTGTATATTCATAGCTCTTATAATATAAAAATATGTTTCTTATTTATACGATATAAAGTGTTGATGCGACACTCTTGGCTAAGGAGAACTGACTACGGAGCGGGATTATAAAACTTTTTCGCTTTGGGATTGGTGTCCTCATTGTTTTAGTTTAGCGCCATTGTCGGAATTTGTTTCACTAGATAATCCCTATTAAATATACAACACAATATACCGGGTAAAGCAGTTTTATTAAAAAAATGGACAAATATTTAATGTTTGTTGGACTCTCTCACGCATGATTATTAGATTATGAATATGAATGGCTCGTCCTATGAAATTAAATACCACAGTCCTTAGAACAAAATTTGATAATCAATGCGTCCTATCTGTTATGACCTTTGGTGGCAAGATATGATTATTGATGATGAGACTGGAATAGACTATGTTAAGAGTGACATTGAAAGATAAAATCTGTAATGGGACTAAGCATAAAAATAACTGACTCCAAGAGTAGGCAAGCTTAAGTGAAAGTGGACTGCTTACATCTTTCAAAGAAACTATAGTTCTTGCTGGTAATAAAGCACGAATAGAAATAGATAAATGATCACTCTTGCCGATAATGCTATATTTAAAATTATCTGTTAACTGAAACCGATAGGGAACATGGTAGTAATATTACAAATGTGCTATACATACTGTCCAATACCCTCACTTGACGTAGATAATTTAAAGAGTAAGTAGTACCTAAATTAGTCCACAATGAAAAAAAAAAGACAATATCTTATAGATTTTGATCAAATCGCAGATTGACCTATTTTAGATTTTACGATTTGAGTGTTCGTGTCCATTATTCTACATACTACGTTAACACTGTTAAATCACCTTTGTAATGAAACTATAAAGTATTTAATTAAAATGGCCTGAATACTAGAATTATATTTTAATTAATATAGAAGAACGTCCACGTAAATCAGCTAATACCAGTTGTAATGGTATTATGTGGGAATCAAATTAACGTATTTTGATCGAATTCTCGCTTGATTATAGATTACGGCGACTATTCTAGTAGTAACATTTTTATTCATAATTAAAAATTTATTGTACAAATTGAAAATTATCTCAATATATCTATGGTTGCAAAATTTTTTTTTTTATGGGTGGGGAAATTACAAACGTTAAGCCTTTTTCGCAGGCTCTAACTATACCAACCTCAAAAAAGGCTGCAGTTTTGTAATTAGGTATCAATTGATTGAAATGCATCGTATATCCATGATTGTTCTCAACCACGCTCTCCGTACCAGTAGTTTTTGGTGCTACAACCATCAAATGTTTCACATGTTCAAGCATTTCCAATTTTGTTTTATTAGTCAATTCTTTTATATCCTTCTTGTTAATTTAAATCCCTGTAAATTCATAAGGGCATACTAATTTAAAGACGATCGAAGTAAGCGATATTCCGGGTCAGAATAATACTTTTCCTCCTAACTTTGTGTGATTTTATTGTTATTATTAAAGTTTTCGTATCTTCCACTTCCTATATTATACGCTTTGTCGTTACATTCTTATCATCTCAAAGTTTTAGTAGTATCAACTCGATTTATGTTTGTTTTTGTCGTTTAATTTAACTTTATTATAAGTTTTGTCAGTTAATATTATCTGTTTGGTCGCTAACCGTGTTCTTGAGATTTTATTTAACTTTATTATATTAGTAGCCGTGTGCACGGTGGTTTTTCTTAAGCGCATTATCTCAGAAATCATCCTATTTTCAACTCACTTAGAGGGTGAATGATCAAAAATCACCGTCACCGTTTCTATTGTAACTTAACTGTAATTACCATAATATAGTGAAATTACAGTAATTTGGTCGACTAGATAAAGGCAATAGATAAGATCCAAAAATAAAAAGATATACTAGTTATTCTCGCGGCTCCGCGCGCTTTTTTTTTTCGGAGTAATTACTTTCGTATCATTACTTTATATTCACACATAACTTATGATTACTAAAAGTAATATTGATATTTTGACTCGCTCCGGCTTCGCACGGGTTTAATTTACTAGGGATTCGTTTTGTTTCAAAAATCCTATTCGATTGATATAGACTTTATCACTTAGGTATTTATAGTTTTTCGCTGCGAGTAAATTTTTGGTTGCGCGTAATTTTGAATCTGTGATATCTTCTACGGTATTCATTTGAATGATATTATGTACAGGGGCAATTTTATTATACTCGGAATACATTTAACCAATTTAATAATGTCTGAGTACACACACCAATTTGTATTTCATGGAAAACCGTCGGAGCTACGTGATTTCGTTACTAGGGGTGTTCACCCTCATAAATTAGTTAGAGGATGGCGGAATCATCATATACCTATATTATTTGTCAAAGGTACTTTTTTCCTGGCAACACCATATATCTATTAATCCTTCATCAAAATTAAATATTCAAACGTTTTTTAAAGCTTGTGTTCCACGCTATAGGCATAGTATTCGTGAATGGTGATTTATTTTTCTTACCGTAATCATATATTTATAGAATTAATGTACCTCCTACATCTCTGTAGATCTTAAACTTAATCTTTTTGTCTTTAGAATAAACGACAGGCGATCGCCGTGGGTGGCGAGTGGAAGCGAAGGCAGTACAATTAGCAAATTATGTAGTCAACGCCAGTGCAACCGCGGTTATAGCTAGTAAATAATAACTGGGAAAATGCATTTAAATTGCCACATAAACTCCTTGAATAGACTTAACAAAGGAGCCGCTATATTGTTAAAGCATTGGATGAACACAGTTACGATTAAATAAAAGAAGAAACCTACGTTACTATCTCGAACACCGGCGTGACAATCAGCTTTAATCAAGACTTCTATACAAATAAACCTCGATGGTGTACTTATAAATGGGTTTTGACGGTGAAAGCAAAGTGCCCTTGAGCCTGGAAATCACAGCGACAATCTCGGCAACGTAAGGTAAGTGATCTTTCACCTTGATTATAATTCTACATATTTTCGGTATCCACTTCCGACCGGTTTAAAATACAGACCACAAAATTCTTCGAAGTGTGATACGTCACCCGCTGTGGATGTGTGGTTGCCAGCCCTAGCGGATTGAAAATAATATTAATAAAATTGACATCACATGTCATTTCTGAGTATTTGTAAATTGTTTGTTTGTTTGCTATAAATTTTGAACGAACAGAACAAAATATTTCTCACTGTAATATAAAAATACTAGCTAGCTATGCCCGCGGTCGAGCACACGCGCTAAGCGTACTGCCCTCGCTCAAAAGACGGAAGACAAAAATGCTTATTGTGAGTGATCCTTACAAGATAGATATATGCTTTTGTTGACTTTTTTGTAGGTATTTTTAAGATTTATAATTATGTATAACATTCATTTGATATATCCCATATGGTTTACTCAGCGTACGCCATTTAATTGCCCCAAATGCGTCCTTTTTCCAAATTGATTCCCTATTATCGTCACTGCTTATTTCGTATGTTACTTTATCTTACACAAGCACACGGCTCCACATGCATGGACTACTAAATATACTTATTATTTTATTTGCGCGGAACCCTAATTATTTTAATAAAATAAAAGTATCTAAGGTATTCCTTATAACATCAGCTATCTACATTTGAAAATCTTGTCTAAATCGGTCCAACCATTTCGGGGATGATCCGGAATGAACAAATATACAGGCATACAAGAATTGTTAAAATTGTTTATTATTACTGGTACCGTGTAAACTTTTATATGCATTTAGTAAACAGTTATTATATGTATAGAAAATATATAATCTATACCCTGGCCAGATGAAATACCTATGAATTAAACGAAAAACCATCTAAATCAGATAAGTGGTTTTCATGTGAAAAGAACATAAACGTCCATCAATCGTGAACAAAAGTGAGTATAACAAAAAATATTCTGTAATGCTGCAGGATTTGCGATTGTTGAGTTGCCACAATTGGCTAATGAAAAAATAATTATTTCGCTAGTATGGTATTCTATATAATAGGACACATTATTTTCACTAGAGCGTAGTCACTAATCACTACGCTTGGGTATTAAAGACGCCAATTTTAACGCAATGCCGTGTGCCAATTTGGCATGACGACTGTTTGGAAATCAATTCTATAACGTTTCCAATAAACATTATATCGTGAACGTATTGTTTGCCTGATTGGTACTTTCGTAATAAAACGGGTAGACATTCAGTTCTCATGATAGAGAAATCCAGATGTCTATTGTTTGAGTTGATTATGTTGTAGGCAATTAATTCAACTACTGTCGACGTTTTAATTAGGTCTTTGGAATATAGCTTAGTATTGACATACTAAACCTTTACATAGATAACATTTGTATTGGAAATTGTAGAAATTAAATTGATATTTTTAATTATTATCTATAGATGTAATTATTTTCTAAATTTCCTGATGGACATTATAAAGGAAACTGTTTACGAATATGACCTATATTATTTTTAACGTGAAAACTTCTTTAGCACCGTTGTGATTTGAAACTCCATGAAATGAAAAAGCGACACTAAAAACATACAACCATATACATCTATAGGATTTAGCCTACGAGAGAATGAGATAGATTACATTTACATTATGCACGGTTAATGCAAGTCCTGATTTTCATGATTGTGATCGTCGTCGGGATGGGCTAGTGAGACGACCGGACTTCATACACAGTACGTACGAGTGGTCGAAAGTTCGAATCCCGCTGACTTAGGATATTTAAAAATAATATGTAAAGAACATTTTGATTTTCTAATGTTTTCACTTCTGTCACGTGTGATCTGCTTAATACATAATATATTTTTATTTTCTATCTGTCTCTCTGTATGTTCGGATTTAACTAAAAAACGACTTGACTATTTTTTTCTGCAATTTTGTACTCGGGAAATATATGTAATTTCATAATTCATTGGCTATAAGATTCGTCAATAACACTTATAGAATTCAATAAAATAAAATTTTAATTCTTAATCTATCTTGAAGACATTTTGTAAAGGGGAAGTAATATGTCATTTGTTTGTTTGATAAACTAACAATAAAACTACTAAAAGAAAACAATTATTGTGTTATAAACACGTGTGGAGCAGCGGGGCAAAGCTAGTATTTAATAAGTGTACTGGCACAATTTTATTATTTTAATAAATCATTTCAAAAGTCAATTAAATAAAATACAGCATACCTTCCATTTCTTGACTTCAGATAAACGGTTCGCGACTACACACCCGGCGGAGCCAGCTCCGACAACGATGAAGTCGTATTCTTCAACTCCACTCTGCCTCTTCTTTCGACTCTTCCTTTTCTTCTTATTTTCTTTTACACTCACTTTTGAAGCCGCAGTCTCAGCGTCATTATAACTTCTTTTAGACAAATAATTAAAATCAGAAAACGGTTCCGATATGAAATCGGGACTTGAAAACTTATATTCTGGGCTTTCGTATTTCAATATTGGTTGTTCGAAATGAAGCTCCGGTTTTTCATATTCAAAATGCGGTTTTAAATGAAACAATGATTCTGCATAGCCATGACTCCCTTCCGGACCGTGTGTATGTACTTTTGTGTCATGATGAATTGAAAAACCCACATCAAATGTATTACCGAATCCTGTATTCGATGTTTCTATCGTCGATTGGTACGGAATTTCGGAAGGGTCCGAAAAACTTTCGAAGTTACGCGAACCGAAACCACTTCGCACGCCCGAAAAGGGGTTTTCGTGTATTTGATTATCGATGGAATTTCCGAATAACTGTGCTAATAGTGATAAATACATGAAACCGACCGGTGAACACTGTGTTAGTGGGGCTTTTTGTTCTGAACATATTTCGGATATATCCGGTGGTATCCAATTTTGCGATGCCATTATTCCGTAAGTGATTTTTCAACGCGCGCGATTCATACCGTGCCTCGGTGCTTGTATACCGAAGTCTCGGAAAGTAATGGATTGGCGCAGTGAGAGGTGGTAAGTCGTAACAGAGCTGTCCTTAGGCGATTGTAACAACGTTTAATGGTTTATTATACATTTTTGTTAAGATTTATTGAATTGTATACAAGTATAATTATCATGTAGTGAAACTTTCGACAATAATATGCAATCAGGTTTTGTTTTGTTTAGGAAAATTTATGGTTTTAGGAATATTTCGGTGTTTCAAAGAGTTCACTGATAGGACTTCATGTAACGGAGAAGGTGGATGATCAGATGGGCCGGGGTAGTATGTTTAAATATGAAATAGTATATTCATAGAACTTTTAAAATTGCCAAAAACCATGATAAAATTGCTAAGAACCGTATAGCCTTGTTATGCGCCGTGAGAAAATCTGTATGACAAGACCGCTTATGGGAACCAAATGACTTAAGAAATTCATGGTAGGCAACCAACTACCTAGATGGGAAAAGTAAGAATGGACATGAAGACAATAAGACTACACCATGCATTGATACAAATACGCCAAGAATGGCGCATTACATAAGACTAGGAAGGTCGATACCACAAGGTATGAGAAATGAGAATTAAGGCATAGAAGAAGATACGGAGAAAAGCTAATGAAATGAAACGAAATCAGATGTTGCCGTCGAGTTGGCATTAAAATATATATCGTAGTTTGATTACATTAACGAATATATTATTGTCATAAGACAATTCCCATCTAGATAATGATAGAAGTATGTCCAAGCAAGAAAATTGGCTGCCAAAAAAAAAGGAATAATTATAATTATGCAGTTTCAATAGTACATAGAGTATATTTTGTAAGAAGTGGTTAATAATGAAACCATAACATTATTGTAGGGCATTTTCTAATTTTGGCTTGGGTAGCTACTATTCTTGAATTGATAATGTATTACCAAAAACGAATGTAAGTGTACCTACTATTGAAAACTAGTTTTCGTTCTTAATTTATTTTTTCGTAATAGGCTTAGCGTTGTGGCCACAATCTCACTTGATCTTAAGTGACGATGAGGCCCAAGAAGATAACACGCTAAACCTAGTGGAAGACTGGGTCTCAAGTGCAGCTGTCGGAACACACCTATTGATGCTTGGTGACAGATTTTTAACTTGAGGGTGGTAGATAGCCAGGCGGGCTTCAGTAAAGCCCTACCACCATGCTATGGTTTCGTCACGATATTTTCTATCACCTAAAGCCTACGCTCGTAAACGCTTTCAAACGTATTACTCTGTTTTATCCCTTGATAAAAATAATTATTATAATATTTTGAAATCTATATCTACCACCGTTACCTTCTTGTGTTTTGATTTTCCCTATAAATTAATGTATACACGAACTAAGATGCTTCTAAAATTACCCAGTTATGCAGAGGTTATATTAGCAGACATCCAGTATTATTTTCCGAATATAAAAAATTATAGAAAGCATATAGGCATTAATACAAAGGCCCATCGTATGCTATTCTTGAAAAAAATAAATATTAAAACTATTTCGCGTGTCCTCCTAAGACAAATGTAAAAGGTCACGTATATTACTTGTATAGATATTTAATCCTAGTTATAGATAGAATAATTAAGATAACGGTTATTCAGTACATTCACTTACATGGGGTCTCAACTCCAAATCCAATTTACCGCAACGGTTATCTGCTCTATAGCAGATGTTACTTGACTACTGTCTGTTCATTTTGTAAGGCTGTTATTTACGTAACAGTCTAACGCACTATATTATATTTTATTAACATTAGAAAACGTTGTGTAAAATCATTGAATTAAACCCTCCTTGAAAAGAAATATTGTGTACTACCGTTTTTCAGAAAATTGATCCGATTACTGAGTCTTGTCATGTAACAAAAAATATCTCAGAACTTTTTTGCTATGATGGCTTAAACGGCAGTACTGTGTTCAGACACCGGATCGATCGACGTATGTTCGAGTCTTATAAAACTGCGAAAAATGAAAAACTGCGACTATTCTTGTTGTTTATGGTTCAATATGACAACACGCAAAGCCTGGAGAAATTGGACCTCAAGTGTAGTTGCCAAAACACATGGGATAATCCTTGGCGACAGATTTTAGACTGGAAAGGGTGAGTTATTCAGACAAGCTCTTGCGGACGGAACGCGAACATTGGAACATTTTGACACATTTTTTTTATCGATAAATCAAGCTCTATTGCAATTCGAAACAACATCAATCAACATAGTGACTGAACGAGTTATTATTAAGCCAACATTGATTCAAAATATAATAATAAATGTATTGCCATTCAATCGATATTACAAATAATCTAATTAATATCATCTTCTTTCTATACTAATATGATAAAGCAGAAGAGTTTTTTGTTTCTTTGTATGTTTGTTTGTTTAAATACGCTAATTTATGAAACTACCAGTCGAAATCGAAAAATTATTTTGTATATGACAGCCAGATTCACGAGGAATAGTATAACTGTCTAGCATTAGGCTACATCTCTCAGCTAGCCTTAAATATTGATGTTTGTTAAGTAAGTCGGAAGACATAGTGTACCCTAATTACTTTATTCGCGTAGGCTGGTGTAATGGTTAGTGTTCAACTAAAATATTGCTCCTTAGTACGTCTAAAAAAAGTCCATGATATCATATGCCTATCTCTTATACATAAGCCCCAATAAGTTAATTTGTGACAAAGTTTTATTGAACATTGAAAAGTTATTTATGAGCATTATTATTAGCCACGACATATTAATCCTTACGAACAAAAGTTACTTCATCATCAAGACAATTTAATGCAGATAAATTTTATCCTTTATAGCATGTTATTTGGATTAATAGTTTAGGAGATAATGTAAAATTTAAATAATTTAGCACTCGGCTCGGGTCTACGACTATAGGTTTATTGGCGCGAACAAGCCATGTGAGTTGTGACGCATAACTCTTGCCACCCGATAACAACATTGTCTATACTGAAGTATTATATGAATCTATGAAAACATGAAACTATTTTTTTTTTATTATACGCGAGTGAAACCTCGCGGCACAGCTTGTACAAATTATAAAACTCAACGTCACTACGTCTGTCTGTCCGTTTATGTTCTTTTAACGCGGAAACCACTAACACGATTTACATGGTTTTTCCTTTAATTCATAGATACATTGTCTGGCGAGGTTATAGGATATATTTTAGCAGCTATAAATAGCTTGTGCTGAGTATAAGAGATATATCAAATTAATGTACTACATAATAAATTGTAGATCTTAAAAAACTTCAAAGAAGTCAGCGATAGCATACGCCTATCTTCTAAAGGTCTTATATATAAAAATCAGTGTTTGTATGTATGTTCTATATGGACTCCAAAACAGCTGGAGCGATTTTGATGAAATTTTCAGACAATCTTCATATTAGTTAGCCCAGCGGGTTATTCTGCAAAATTTGGTAGCGATCGGTTTTTTTATCTGAGCCACGACAACACGTGGCCGGTTTTGTTAGTTATAAATAAAGATATTTCTGATATATTTTAATATTTATAAAATAATCTGAGAAGTTTCTTAATTTCTCATTACAGTGTAAGAATATATGGCTAGAAACTAGTATTCAAATATTAACTGCAATGTCTGGCGAAATGCCACAGAGAAAATTTTAAAGTAAACTAATCTGGAAGTTTTTGACAAGATCTGAAACTACCATGTAAGTAAGGGTTTTAAGGTTTATTTTTATTAAGAACTAGTAGTGCACGCGTCACAAATCATGTAAAATAAAAATAAAAACAGTTCTAAGAAAAATATATTCTACGAAAGCACCTTTTGTTATATGATACAAACACCGTTGCAATAGTCCAAATAATTACCTATATATTTGAAATATGTAAAACAACATAAAATCAATTTCTACGATATAAATTATTCTTATTGTAAGGTGGGACACAATTACGTGTTTTTTATTCATAATATTAAGTCTTTATTACAACCTGTAGATGTCGTAAATCGACCTAGTTTATGTCAACGTTTTTATATGAATTTTTTTCTGTTACTAAGATACGAAGTTGACCGTAAAAATTTCAATTTTTGTTTCAAAGAATATTCTAGGTTTTCGATACCAATCATAGTACTTACCACATTACTATTATAATTCTATATAATAATACAAATAAATTACAGAATTACATTTCGATTAGGTTGATGTAATTTTTTTATTTATTATAAAAATGTCTATTGTATTTCTTTGATTGATGTTAATAATTTAGTAATTTCTATCGATGGTGAGAAAAATCACTACAGTGAATGGATGTAGTTTTAGTAACCTTTAGCAATATATGAAACCGTTGTATTTTTAACGATTGCAACATTATATTTCATATCTATAAAAAGGCTTTGAAAGAGTTGTTATTGTTTTATTTTTTTTATCGTTAAAGGTTTGGCGTAGTGGCCACAATCTCACCTGATGTTAAGTGACGATGTGGCCCAAGATGGGTAACACGCTAAACCGTGGAAGACTGGCTCTCAAGTGCAGCTGCCGGAACACACCTATTGGTGCTTGGCGGCAGATTTTCAACTTGAGGGTGGTAGCTAGCCAGGCGGGCATTAGAAAATGCCCTACCACCATTCAGTATGCTATTGTGTTAGAATGTAAATTTAAAATAGACATAAAGGAAATAAGCACCTTCTCGAAGAGGGCCCTATTTAAACAAAAAAATGACGATCTGACTACACTCTTAGCCATAAGGGCCCTGAAGCATCAGACAGCTGTTGAAGTTTCACCGGACTTGGGCTTATGGTACTCATCCGCGAAAAAAAAATAGAGTGAACTTTCTCAGAAGAGGGCATACACGAACTTATCAAGGCTTAATGAAAGTCCAGAAAGTCATGCACAACGACTTAGTTTGATTGACCAACGATTATCTAACGAAACTGAAGAGTAACGTCCTCATCGAGTTGGCTTGATTCACGAACGTTTATCAAACGAGACCGACGAGCAACGTTCTTAGAGAACAAATGATCATAATAACGTGAATTTTTCTATGTATATCTTCAGTTAGTGTAATTATTTAATGATGTTGTTAAATTATTTATTTAATTACTTAATTATCCCGATAACGAGAATACATCCCCTTGTATATTATATATATATATATATATAAAATGATTAACCTACCAAACAAAAAAAGAATCATCAAAATCAATTCATAATCGCGCTATTTACGAATATGAATTGCAGCGTGGCATCAGCGCTGCAGAAACAAATCGAATGCTTAATAATGTGTCTGGGAAAGCCACTGTAAAAGAAAGTACGGCGACGGTTTTGGTTCCAACGTTTTCGTTCTGGAAATTTTGACCTACGAAACAAACTCCGTGTACGGCCGGAGAACCTAGTTGATAATGAAGAATTAAAGGTAATCGTGGAAGCGGATCCATCGCAAACCTCGTCAGAGTTAGCGGTAGTCTTCGGTGTTGGTGATAAAAAAAGTCAATTCACTTGAAACAAATTGGAAAAGTAAAAAAACTGAAGAAATGGGTACCACATGAATCGACTGAAGCACACCTTGTACTGAAACACGCATTGAGTGCTGCGTTACATTACTCAACCGTTACAATAACGAGGGAATTTTTAATCGTATCGTTAATTGTGACGAAAAATGGATCCTTTACGATAGTTGAAAATGCTCATCACAGTGGTTGAATCCAGGAGAACCGGCCAAGTCCCAAGCGAAAGTTGACTCAGAAGAAGTTCTGATGAGTGTTTGGTGGACCAGTGCTGGTGCTCATACACTACAGTTTCCTAAGATCTAGCCAGACGATAACGGCAGATCTGTATTGTCAACAATTGGAAGTCATGATGGAAAAGCTAGCCGTTAAACAAACGAGACTGGTCAATCTCTCTAGCCCATTGCTGCTTCAGGACATACGCTAGACCTCATATTTCACCACAGACGTTCATTAAAATAGAAGAAATGCGGTTTGGAATGTCTCCAACACCTACCAAATTGTCCGGACCTTGCTCCAACAGATTACAACCTTTTTTCGAAATTCGGACAATTTCTTGCAAGGAAAAAAGTTAAATTTCGATGAGGCTGACCAAACCGCCTTCAAAGATTTTATTTATTTTCGCTTCCACAACTTTTTCAGCTATGGAATCAATTAACTACCTTTAAAATATTGAAAGTGCATAGATAACAATCGTACATTCTTCGATTGATTAAATGTGTAATTTAATAATAAAATTTTTTCGTTTTACTTTTTTCCGTTAAAATGCTAATTTCATATGTAGGAACCTATTACATATTTATAAGATACAAAAGTATCGGATATCGAATATGCGACACTTTAACAATATTACCCGCAACTGTTACAAAGCAGATACAAAAATTTTACAAGTTTTATCTCGAAGCCGCTAAACCAAGTTTACGACAGAACGATGTATTCAATATCAAGTGTACTAGATTTTCTCGAGACATTTCTGAATGTGACTTTGTATTTTATTACCTATTTGAATACGAGTGTATTCAAAAATTCATGTGGTTTCAGAGTGTCAATCCGAGAAGCTATGAAATAGTTGTTATGATACGAAAACTTTAATTTTAATCTTTTCTTTACTGATATAAGCCAGCATTCTTACTATTAAAATTACACCTTCAAGCAATTTAGTGACTGAAAAACTCGCTCATGCCCAAAATATCGTTTGCACTGCAGTTGCGTGTATTACGCAAGTGAGAGGTGTTTTGCAACGCGAGAATAAGCTAATAAATCTAATAGTAGTGGCTATTTTAGAAGAAATAGAGATAAAATACATTTAACAAAGAAAAAAACCATGGATACGAAAGGGATTAATAGAAAAAATGACAAGGAACTACGAATTCTCCTCTGAATAAAATTGCAATGGGAACACTTAAGTCGCATTCAGAAATATTTGATTGGAATTAAAATTGCAATATATATACTGATACATATTATATAACATATCATCTCGACAACTAATGAACTTAGCTAAAACAACAAGTTCGGATTTGTTTATTTGATGAACCACAGAGCATGGAGAAGGACGCTTCTCGCCCGAAAAAATAGAAAAAGGATTGACTCGACTAAATCAATTACTAAATGACAGACCTATTTAAAGACTAAATTACTAGCCACTCGTCTAAATTACTTTCTCGTCGGGATACGCTTTACTTACGATGGGAAAGTGGTTTGGTTCTTAAGTAACTCTATCGGAATATATTATCGTATATGAATGCTTGGTGACATAAAGCAACTTGAGCCAGGTAGCTAACTTGATTGTGCTCGCCGGCTCCCCGCCGTGGGAGCTGGAGGCGGAGGTGCTCGCCGCCGTGTATAGATTCACGGCGGCGAGGAAGGAGTTAGGGGAGCCTCCGGCTCCCACAGAGGTTGAGGACCTGCGGAGGCAGGCCCAGAATCGCGTGTTTGAGAGGTGGAAAGAGGACCTGGCGGATGCGCGCTATGGACGTTATACCATAGACGCCGTCCGCCCGGTCCTCAGACGATGGTGCGTCAGGGAGCAGGGCTTAGGTTTAGGCTTGTGCAGGTGCTGTCCGGACATGGTTGTTTCGGATGGTACCTGCACAAGATAGCACGGAGGGAGCCCACCACTGCGTGCCAAGAGTGCGGCGCTGCAGAAGATACAGCGCAGCACACTCTCTCTGAGTGTGCTGCGTGGGTGGAGCAGCGCCGCGCTCTGGCCGCGGTGGTTGGAGGGGACCTCTCGCTGCCGAGTGTGGTAAATCACATGCTCGACAGCGAGGGGTCATGGTCAGCGGTGGTCTCCTTCTGCGAGGAGGTCATCTCGCAGAAGGAGACGGCGGAGAGGGCTCGCGAGGTAGATCCTCTGAGCGGCCCTATCCGCCAAAGAAGAACGGGCGGCCGGAGGAGGCGCTTTGCGCGCCTCCTGCCGCCACCATAGCCGGACCAGGAGGGACGGGTCGGGGGGCCCGTCTTCCCATTGCACAGGTCCGGCGGATGGGGGGAGACAGTTAGGGTGTACCAAACTGTCACCCATTAATGCCGGGGGCTCAGCAAGTTGCTGGGCCTGCCGCTGGGGTGACGCGGCAAAATGAATGCCAAGTGCGAAGCCCGCGTCACCCCGTTAAGGCGGCGGATGGTACACCGTGGAGGTTTAGTGAGTAGGAGTCTCACATAACCACTCGTCCCCCCGGGCGGGTGTGTATCCATGAAGGGTTCCTCCACGGTAAAAAAAAAGGTAGCTAACTTGAGGAGTATATCCCTAAGTATAACAAACATTTGTTAATTCTGTTTGTTTTTATATAGAAAATGAATTTACGCCTTAACTCGCACAAACGCGAAATTCCAGCTGAATTATCGCGTAATATAAGCTAAATACCACGATGTTCATCTTGTGGCACTTCTACAAATAGGTTTAAGATATCACCAAACGGATTTTTTTGTCAACGAATTCTATATAATACCTTCGCATTCTGAGACAGAGGGTTTGACAGCATCGAATTACAAATAAATACCTACCTCCATAGATCGCGTCATGTTGAGTACATTCCTAGAATTTTCATACTTAACACATTCCACCTAAATATTATGTACTCGTATATCCTCCACCACGCCACATACCGTGCAATTAGGTGATGGTCTTTTTCTTATTAAATTTAAAAACTTATTTGATGGAATGTGTCGGAGAGCTATTATTAAGTCAGATCTACTTAATACTGTTCGATTCATTGCTTACAAAAAGGTTTTTAGTGTAATATATAGCACACGCAAGTGGTCTGTTAACAAAACTGTAGTGAACATTTCTTTAAACTACATTGTATTAAATTTGCTTATTCATGAGCCTGTGATGTATGAATTTAAATAGCTTTTATGTTTCAGGCGTGCGTAACTAGGTTGTCAGTAAAAAGGTTTTCATAGCAAGTATGACTATAAATCATAACGGAAAGTACTGTAAACGTCGAATATACCAAAGTTACCTTCATTATAAAGATTTGTCACAGTTAGTACGTTCACGTCTTCGAAGTGCAGGTCTATTTTATGAACGAAAGTTTCTAAGAAACGGTTAGATTTTTAAAATTTGTTACTAGAATTTTTCTAATATTTCACTTATAATATTCTATTTTATAAAGAGATTGAAAATACACAGTTTTTAAATTTCTAGTTGCGATGTTATTAGTGGCAGAAACTTTATTTTTATATTTAAGTTACAACTCAAGTTATAAAATATTTAGTTTAGCTATTAATTTAATTTAATAAATCAAAGAGCCACTACAGAATTAACTCATTATCAGAAATTATCAGATTGACCAGATGTTCCATCATTGCTATCAATTCTAAAACATTTGATTTAAACAATGATATGTTAAATATATGTAAAGCTTCTTTTATACTACAGCAAAGATAATATAATATAAGCGATCACAGATACTTTATTTGCTAAAGTGATACTTAAATAATATGAGTAAATAATATTCACTCGACAAAATTGAATTTAAAAGTGGTTTTGCAGTATGTATTTAACGCAAACAACGTTGAATCCTGTGAGAGAAGTCGTTCCACTACCAGCGATCAGCACCAATTTTGAGTCGAGTTATCAGTGAGTTTCAGTGGATACTTGTTTTTATAAAATGAAAAACACTTTATTCAATTTAGGATCTAAGAAGATATTTACGAGTGTTCAAACACTACTATTGGTTCAGAAAAGACCCAGTCAACGAAAAGAGCCGGTAAGAAATTTGATCAGGTGTATCTATTTTATTTATTATTGTAGTTGGTGTACAAAGAGGGACCCTTTTCCAGATATCACTATTACTCACGATTATACTCTTATTACTCACCGAATACTAAGTCATTAGTACGGATTCCATAATCACATCGACACAATTCTCCAATATACTGTTACGTTCGTGGGTAATAAGATGCCGTAGTGTCTCTCAAAAGTAATTTATTCGTACTCGGCTAGTAGATTTTAAAATAAAAAAAAAACACAGAACAAAACACATAAATCGTTCACTGAATATTCTCTCAGAATAACCCTGTGTAGATACTTGCAGAATAACACTGCTTGTTTCTCTCTTATTTCGCTTCTTGTTGTGGCTTCGCTTTCGAATTTTTAACTGCCGCGTCTCGCAACACAGCTCCATCTAAATGACTCGATCCCGAAATCTCTGGAAGGTCCAGGAACTCCTAACATCTTGTAAACAACTTACGTCATCGCTTTTTAAAACGAGGGGAACGTTTAATTTATCGCCCATTGTTTGCTGACAGTTTTAGCGATAAGACTTTCTATGTGTGTGTCGTTGAACCTAAGATTACACGTCAAACGACTGCACTATTATAAATTCACGATTTTTACGGATGTTCCTAGAAATTTCGAGAAAGATGTTTTTTTTTTCTATTCGTAACAATACATTAAATAGTATCTTATTTAATTCGACGTATTGGTAAGAGAACTCGTACCTTGAATTTCTTGCACGGAAAATCGGTAATATGCTTAGGAATCTTATTATACTCGTAGGACCTAACACAATTAGTAAACTAAAATATTAGTCTTAGTAAGTCCAACAATCGAATTGAATTCGAGTTTGGCAAGCAAATAGTAATTTCGAATAGGTATGTTTCACAAAACATGTATATCTTCTGTTGTCGTTTCTATTATACCCTTTTGAAACAGATTGCATTTTCATAAGCACATTATTGTAACAGTACAAAAGAAATATTATATTCAGAAAACGTTAGAACATATACAACATGATGTAGCTTAGTAGTCTTGTATATGATTAGTCACAGAGACCACAACTTCGAACATTATTCGGAATTCGGGAGGTAGAACTTCGGATTGGGGTGTCTTGTTAGCTAGGGATTTGAGGTTTCTCTTACTAAATATCAAAGATATGAACATATATGACTTACGCTAACAAAAGTTGCTGTGAATATATTGTAGGATAAGGTATATGAAGTTTACTTCAGTTATCTTGAACAAACATTTTAGAGACAATGTTATTTCGAAAAAATAACGTATATTGGTAAAAAAACGATGTAGGTATAAGATAAAATTAAAAAATAAGTTAAAAAAACTAAAAACGCGCTTTAATTACGCACTACAAAATTATAAAACTTTTCAGTCTTATAATAACATCTCTTTACTTAGCCCAATCTATTAGACTTGTCAAAAGAAATCATATGAGCCTAAACTCGAAGGGTTTCCTAGTAACCACTAAATAGTTCCACTATCTACCTCCTGACTTCATCACCAGACCCTCGTTACCAATCTATTAGACTTGACAAAACAAATCATATGAGTCCAAACTCGAGGGGTTTACTAGTAGCCACTGAAGTGTTTCACTATCCACCTTCTGTCTCCATTATCAGATCAGCTCCAATACCAACTTATATTACCTAATAAACCTAATAATTAAATACCAAATTATAGTGTATACGGAACTACATATGCATACAAAGTTTGATTTCGATACGGCAATTAGAAGTAGATTAAAATTGACTTCTAAGATTTTATTACATTGTTAGTTAGTTACAAGTGAAGCTAATTCATGTGTTAAAAAACGCACGAATATTTTTTTCTGTGTTCAAAGGAGAAAAGGCCAGGATATTTTTTCTTTCTTTTTTTTTTTAGTAGTACGGCAAAGTGACTTCACTTTGCCTGAGTGCCAGATAGTAAACACAGTGTAATCCAAAAAGATCGGCATGTGTCGCCGGTCTTCGGGACCGCAAGAAACTGGATAAACGGGGGCTGATCCCAGAACGCTTCAGTCTAAGCGTGTCATTATAGAGGATGTTACAACTGGTGTATGATGCTAAAAGTAGTACAAATAAGTATGACAGAATGATAAATAGGATAATCTATCCATTCATATTCATCTGCTTAGTTTGTTTTATAATACATACATGTACACGTTAAAATACCATTCTCGCTCGGAGAACAGTTATTAGAGATAATGCATTTTCCCGTCCGTTGTTTCTCATGGCACGTTATTCGCAAAAACTTAAATTACACGTCAGCGAATGTCGTGCGGTGTGAAAGATACGTATTATACGACAGAGTATGAATGGCCATTGTCTGTGGTTTTTGTTTTTGATATTGCGAGAATATTACGGGCGAGTGTGAATACCAGAATCGGACATATAGCTTTCCGTTTAATAAACGGAAGGAAGAAGGCTTACCAAATAATTTTGCGTTAAATGTACATTTTATTCTGCGCGCGAACAACATTATGAAGTTAGCCATCAATATATCAATTTTGTAATTTCATTTCATAGATTTCTTTGTTAATTGCGTAAACATAATTTAAATTTAAAAAAAAAGCTAAGTTTTTTTAAATTTGATTACAATAATAATAATTATGTAATTTTTTTTTGTACTTTCGTCAAATGATGCGCGCGCAGCTTTCAATTTTACCTTCTACTAAAAGAAAATAAAGACCTAGAAATAAAAAAAATATTTCGATTTTATTATCAATTACTTGTGCCTGCGGCTCCGCTCGCGTGGACTACAGAATGCTGTCTGCCGAATTGTGCTGCCTCAAAAATGCTTATTGTGGGTTATCCTTAGAAGATAGAGAAATGCTATCGTTGACTTTTTTGTAGGTCTTATTAAGGTATATCATTACGTCATACATTAATTTGATGTATCTCTTATGGGTTACTAGCGTAAGCCATTTAATTTCCCCCAAAAGCGTTTATTTTCCGAATTGATTCACCATTATCGTGACTGATTATTCCGTATGGTTACTTTGTGTAACAAAATATATCCTATAATCTGGCCGGATAACATATATATGAATAAAAATATAAATTATTTAAATCGGATTAGTGGTTTTCCCGTGAAAAGATCATAAACGGATAGACAGACAGAGAGACATTGAGTTTTATAATATGTATAGAAGATATATTATAATTTGGTATGAAAACTGAATGTTTCCAAAGATATTTACACTTTGATTTTATTTCTGGTTTAACGATGTGGCTTATCATTAGCTTTGCTAAGTATAAAATAACTATCTATACATATTACGTATACAACTCAAGGTCTCTCTGTCTACCTGTTCGTTTATGTTATTTGCACACAAAAACTACTTATTCGATATACATGTACATAGCTATATTATCTGTCAAGGTTTTAGGATATATTTTGTAACATAAAGTAACTTAAGAAATGAGCAGTGACGGTAATAGGATTCGGGAAAAAAGCGCTTAAACGGCTTACGCTGAGTAAACCATAAGAAATTTATTAACTAATGTACTAAACAATTTTATATTTTAAAAAGACTTACATAAAGTTAGCGATCGTATATATCTATCTATCTTCTAAGGATCACCCACAAAAAAAAGGTCTTTGTTTGGTCTTCGCTACCTAACCGTCCCCAGTGACCTGCTGTAGCTCATGATTGAGCGCTAATTTTGCCATTAAATTAATATATCTATGACTATACATACTTCAATGTATTCAAGTGATGCGTGTTCTAACAAATAGACGCGGAAAATGAAGATTAAATTATATAAAATGTACAAAACTGTAATAAACTAAAAAATAATAATCCCAAAACAATAGCCAACGACGTAAAACTACGCGAAGCGGTACACTAAATGAGTACTGAAGTAATAAACAGATAATTACAGTCCGAGCACAGGTACAGTTGAGAGCACCCGAAGGTCCACTAAACACAGTTAGGGTCGTAAAAATGACAAACGGTCAGCCATTAGCGACCGACATATGTGACCACTGCACTGTTTTTGTTTTTTCGTATTCATATATATATGATATATATAATATATTTATTCGTCATAATGAACCATTTATATGTAATGTATTAGGTACCTATCTATTGAATCTAAAATAGTATTTTATTTATTAATGCGAACTATTTCAATTTTACAATAGTTTTTAAAAAAGGATTCATGTACGCGCGTTAAAAATTATAATACTTTTATATCTTTATGTATGCTCATTTTTATTAGGGTTCCGAAGACGACAAGGAACCCTAAAAGTTTCGCTATATCCATCTGTTTTCTGGGGCTTAGCTCAGCGATTTTTAGTACTAGAAACTTGTAATTTAGTATGGGTATGTATATTAATCAAGCCGACAACGTGGTAAAATAAAATCTTGAAAAAATTTATTTAAGGGAACTCCCCTACGTGTGGAAATGAATATTTTTTGTCATCTATCCTATCGTGTGAGGTGTCGTTGGATAGGTCGTTCAATAATATTGCGGGTGTACGAAAACTAATTTTCGATTCGGGGGTCCGTTTGCGAAATATAAGCGTCAAGTGTTAATTTTAGTAAGAATCAAGTGCCTCCACAACCTGCCAGCTAAATGGTTATTTTTGAATACTTGAAAATTCATGATAGTTGTAGATATAATGAAATTAAAAGTGCAACTATGTCGAGTGTTATACCTGGTGTATAGTGGTTGCAATCCAGTCGAATACGTCGATCGGTCGTCGGTCGGTCGTCGAAATCATACGATCCGCGTGATGATAAGCGGCTATGGACGCTTGTAACACCATGGGCATCACTAGCGCGTTGCCGACCTTGAATCCCCCAACTCCAAGTAGCTTTGGAGACCCTACTCACCGCAGGAACAAAACACAAGGTTATCTGTCTACGATCATTTGTAGAATCTGTTGGGCTGCCCCAAGTAAAGAGAAATCTTCAACTAATTTTCTCTGTGCCCTACTTCAAATCAATCAATACTATGCAATCGAACCCGGCACTGGTTATACTACTTGAAAGTGTGGAGTATGCACAGTTTAATTCAAGGAGTGTGAATATTATTGAATTTATGAAAAGACAGAAGACAAATGTGAGTGAATGATGAAAGCTTAATGTGAGTGATTCTTAGAAGATAAATATATGCTACTGCAAACTTTTTTGTACATCTTTTTAAGATCTAAAATTATGTAGAACATAAATTTCATACATCTCTTGTGGTTTACTCAACGTAAGCCACTTAATTGGACCAAATGTGTCTTTTTTCCGAACTGATTCACCATTATCGACACTGCTATGTCATTTTATGTCACTTAATATGTTTTTTTTTAATGGAAACGAAAATAAAAGAATGGGAGAGGTTGTTATTGTGTAGTAGGCGCGGGGCATTATGGAAATTATAAATTACTGTAACTTGCGCCACTTAGGAAGACTGCAGTTAACTATGTATCGCTTAACTATTAGTACCGGTCGTCGTCCTTAGATTGTGGCAAAATATAGTGTCACGCAAATATAGTACAGTCACGTGACAGTATATGGCACCCCGCTGCTGATACATCCAAAGCGCCACCCCCGCCACGTATTAGTTGCAGCTGCCTTCGGTCTCAGTGTGTACGTAAATCGTTCTATAATCTTTGATTTTATTAATCTTAATTTTTTGCTTTTGCTTTAGGCATAGGCGGACTAGTAGTCTTGGCCGCCCTAGGCTGTGTAGCACTAGCCGCCCCCTTCTCAGCTCATTATTTAATAAAACATTTCAAATTTGATGGTATTAAGTATTCAAAATTTTTATCCATGTCTGGAGTCTTAATATTATGCTTATACTTCATATTATGCTTTCATCATCATCAACCTATAATAGTCCACTGCTGGACATAAGCCTCCCCTAATGAGCGCCATAGCGCCCTGTCTTCAGCCTGCCGCATCCAGTATCTGCCTGCAGTCTTTCGCAGATCGTCATCCCATCTGGTCGGAGGGCGTCCTACACTACGTTTGCCGAGTCGCGGTCTCCACTGAATTATGCTTTAGTGTACTGTTATTTATTGTCATCATATAGTTAGGTAGTATATATTTTTTCATGATTAGCCGCCCCTAATATCTGGCCGCTCTAGGCCTGGGCCTAGTTGGCCTTAAGGGAAATCTGCCACTGGCTTTAGGGCTTTTGCCCCGATTTAAGAAATTGCCTAATAATTTGCCCAATTTGCCACATCCACGCGTGGGCAAACTGTGTACACATTGGTCCATATGAATAAAATTATTGTCTCATATTTAGAGAGTGAACAAACATTATCTAAGCTAATCGGTGCGTTATAGCAGATATCCGGTTGAGCAGCTAGTGTCTGACTATGCATAATTGAAACCATGTTGACATACGTGAATTGTCCAAAGATATATAACATTCATTAAATTAAATTCCTTCAATGAAATTATATTTTGCCAAACATACTTGACAATTTTTTGATCAGTTTATAATTTTAAAATAATGAAAACAAAATTTTAGATTTGATTAAATTTATGTCCTAAAAGGTACTTATGACCATTACAAAACTTCGGAAAATATTATAGCGATCAGGAAACACTGGCAAGAAACTCGATCACATTTTTTTTTTATCGTTATAGGTTTGGGTTAGTGGCCACAATCTCACCTGATGTTAAGTGACGATATGGCCCAGGATGGTAAACGCTAAACCTAATGGAAGACTGGCTCTCAAGTGCAGCTGCCGGAACACACCTATTGATGCTTGGCGACAGATTTTCAACTTGAGGGTGGTAGCTAGCCAGGCGGGCATCAGAAAAAGCACTACCACCATGCTATGGTTTGCTCACGATGTTTTCCTTCACCGAAAGCTCAGGCTCATTGTAGGGATTCGAACTCACGTCATTCGACGCGAAGTCGTACACACTACCACTGCGCCATCATCGCTTCAATACATAATATATAATAATTCAATACATAAGTACATAATTTTTTTATGTATAAATAATGTTTACATTTAATCATTATTATTATATTTAAGTGAATGTACGTAGCTAATGTAGCTAGCCAGGCGGGCATTAGAAAATACCTTACCAACATGTTATGGCTTCCTCACGATGTTTCCTTTACCGAAAGCTCAGGCTCATTGCAGGGATTCGAACTCACGTCAATCGAAGCTAATTCGTACACGCTACCACTGAGCCATCATTGCTTGTGATCAGATATGTGATAGATGCTTATATCTATTTATCAACTAGATAGGATCTGATAATCTTGAAATGGATAAAGAGATCCTGTTGGATCATAGCTAAGAATATTTTCGATACCTTTCAAACAAAAAACTAGTTTTAAAATCAATTTGAAATTGGTAAAAATTCTAAAAAGATAATTAATAAAAAGATATAAATTACACCAATATAATATTTTTTTACCTAAAATTAAATGACTTTATTCTTTGTTAAAAATAATCTAAAGTATACTGTTACACACGTAACTACTAAAACCAATTTATTATACAAACCCAAACAACTTCGTAGAAATTGAATGTAAACAAAAATCTTGTTTAGATATGGGCAGCCAGAGACGTATTTTAGTTGATGAGGGTTTTGACATTATACCCGTGAATCAAAATTGTTGTTATATGTAGAAAAAAAAGAGAAAGCATAATTTTCCTAAATTCTTTATAGTTTTTTGGCGTTTGGCTACAATCTCACCTGCTGTAAATTGATGGCCCAAGACGGTAGCACGTTGCGTCTAATCGAGGACTGGTTTTCAAGTGCAGCTGTCGAAACACAACTATAGGTGCTTGGCTACAGACTTTCAACTTGAGGTTTGTAGCTAGCCAAACGGGCTAATTAGAAAATGTTCTACCACCATGCTATGGTTTCATCATGATGTTTTCCTACACCGAAAGCTCATTGCGAAAATTCTAACTCACGTTCATCGACGCAATATCCGTACAGGCAACCAAATAGCCTTTATGCTTCAAAATACTTATTACATATCCTATTATTGAAGTTATAATTATTTTAGCACCTTGAGTAGAGGGTAAAATTGAGAGCTGCATGTTGCATCATGTGACAGCAGTACGACATGATGAAGTTAGCCATTAATGATAATAATATGAATTCATTATTTTTATCATATATATTGTTCATTGTGTAAGAATTATTTAATGGTGTATAAACAAACATTATTATAATCAAATTAAAATCAAATCTCAAACAAAATTTAACCATATAATTTTTACACAATAATAAAATAATGCTAGTAAAATGAATTCACCTTATTATCATTGATAATAATAACTTCATTATGTTAGCACGGAGAATACAATTTTTGGTGTTATTTTCATTTGGTTACAAAGATGTATTACTTCTAACGGGCGTACAAAATAAGTAAGCACAGATATTATACTTTTTTGTCTTCATTTCTTAGAAAACTTTATCATCAGTCCCATCGTAACTTAAACTTACTACTTAGTACTTACAAACAAGAACTATAAACTGAAATAAACATATAAATAAGCCAATTATGTTAATCTGTAGATTAACCAGGTTAAGTGATAACGCGTAATAACGCGTAAGCGGACTTCAGAATTGTGTCTAGAAATGAAAATTACGTAATTTACCGGGATAAAAGTATCATATGTTTTAATGCGGGCTATAAACTATATGTGTGCTAAATTTTATTCAAATACATTTAGCCGTTTTTATTTGATTTAGTAAGAAACATCAAAATATTATCCATCAAAATTATATCCTACATTTCCAGTCTCTAATCCAAACCTGTGCATTGCTCGTATTGGATAAATAATTCTGTAGGCAAAGAAATGCGAAATTTATTAAAGTATATTCATAATTCAACGTAATTACATTATAGATACATGTTTCTTGGATATCCTTAAAATGTAATGTAGGTACACGTTATATTTTCATTAAATAATAAGCCCAAATTCTTTGTAACCAAATCGATTACTACGAAAAGAAAAATCTTCGGATTTCAGATTATTAAAAATAAATCTACTTATACATTTATTAAAATGTTTACGAATGATTGATTTTGTGAAATAGTTAATGCTACGTTATCGTTAAAGAATATAAATAAAACAGTAATCGAATAAATGATTTGAAATTAAAAAAAAGAACGAAAATAAAATTGTTAACTGATTTATTAATTGAAAAAAAAAATGTCTTAATAGTTTTCAGCAGATTAGAAAATCGTAATACTTCGCAAATTTGTTAAACGAACATAACCTCTAAAAAGTAATTACTACTTTTAAATAAATTCAAAGTGAATAAGCTCTTGCTTTGAAATAAATTTACGAACTTAAACATCTGTGCCTCTAGAATTTTTCTTTATTATAATAATTAGGTTTAAAAAGTATCACTAAATCTAAACTAATAATAAAGCTCAAAAGATTGTTTTTTTGGGTGTTTGAAAGCGCTAATCTTTGGAACTCCCATTCATAATGGAATTGTAGATTATTTATCGAGGAAGAGTATAGGCTATGTAACATCACGCTAAGACCCTTAAGAGCTGAGCACTGACCATAAACGTCGAGCAATCTGGAAATCTGTAGGTAAGTAGTTATCAGGCTTTTACAATATAAATCTAACGCGGGTAAATCCGCGTAGCACGGCTAATATTTATTTTAAAAAATTGAACAAACACTCATCATAGTAAGTATGAATTGCAAATGAGCGTCACTACTCCAGTCAGTCTATTGTACAATCTTCCCGGTGATTAATTAACTTTTTTTTTCATAGAGAGTGAGTGCTGCGTATACAACAGAAGTTGGTTCAATGCAAACTTGTTATTTTCATGAACAATACTGTGCATTCGACTAATGGATACGAAGCTGGGCTATGGGGTATGGTCTAAGTCACAATTTAATTGTTAGCGATTAATACTACATTCAAAGAGACGTCCAATCTCTCTAAGTATAAATTCTTCACACTTCTCGGTATCCCGGTATCTCTGTAAATTAATTAAATAGTTATATTTGAATTATGTAATATTTGTCTAATATATAATAATTGTTAAAATGTGTAGCGTAGTAAAACAAAATAGACAGGCTTATTGTCCACAACGGCGCATGAATGCTGCAAATGACGACAGTCGTCTTTTGCATCTCAGTTTTGTCCGCATAACATCATACAAGCTTCATTGTTGAAGCAATGATGGCTCATTGATAGCATGTACACACATCGCACCCATCGACATGAGTTCGAATGCCTGCAATAAGCCTGAGCTTTCGGTGAAGGAAAACATCATGATGAAACTATAGCATGGTCATGGCCTTTTCTAATGCCCGCCTATCTAGCTACCACCCTCAAGTTGAAAATCATTCGCCAAGAACCTGTAGGTGTGTTTCGACAGCTGCATTTGAGAACCAGTTTCTCCACTAGGCTTAGCGTATCACCATCTTGGGTCACATCATCACTTAACATCAGGTGAGATAGTGTCCATAATACTAAGCTTAGAAACGATAAAAAAATTAAGCTATAAATATAGGTAATTTATTTCAAGTTTAGCATTACAAAAATAAGTTTTTTTTTACCACTGACAAAATGTTAAGTGATAATGAAGAAGTGATTAGTAAGCATACGCTTTTATTAGGAGATGACGAATCAGATGAAGGATGTATTGGCTTCACTCCTCTCTCTAAGCTTTGTCCGTGACATCCTTGGGTCGATTTGAAAGTGTAAAAAGAATCGCTGCCAACTTCATCGTTCAAAGTTCTTAGATTAATGATCAATAAGTTTTAAGACAATGAAAAATATGTTTTAATGTAAAAAGGGTATATAGAGTGAATCATGATTTGTATGATAGTGATGTCTGGAAGTGATTCCCTTATCTATACATCCTTTAAAATAATACAAATTATTACATAACTGTAAACATAATTTACACAGTTATAAAACTAATTAGTATAGCCAGTCGAATTTCTAGACGGCTCTTTGCGATGACAGAAAATTAATACCGAACCGGTAGTAATGATTAGACGTTCACGAGTGCCTTTTGAAGACATAAATTGAATAAATTGACCAATATAATATAAATTCATGTAAGGCGTCTTTCTCAAATTTGTGATGGTGTTTGTACCAGATTGATTATTATTAAGGTCATAAGCTAGGGCAACAGAAATAACGAATAACCTATATTAACTTATTGTGGTATATTATGGATCATAAATGCTGACGCTTGTGAATTGCGCCAAAAAGCTTACGTCCATACTGGGAACACCTGGCCATAGCTCTGAGCGGTTATTTAACGCTCGCTACCATGTACTGCTCAACTGACTTTAATCATTCAGTCGCAGTGTCCACAACTCGTACAGCCTGTTTATATGCAAGATACCACAATTATTATCAGGTATGTTCCGGGTATGAGATTTCATAACTGGGTATGCATTACTGAATGAATACGGATATGTAATAATTTCAGACATCCTATAGTTTCGGACAATTTCAGTTAAGGACATTACATTTATCAATTAATTGTATTTAGAAGAAAAATAGTTATTATCTGAAACTTTGTAGGTGAACAATATTAACTTTATTCAAATAATTATCATATTTTAATTCATTTTTGGTATTCGACAGTGTCTCATTCGACTTCGTCATTATCTGAAAATTTTTACATTTATATGGGAGACCTATGCGCTTTCGGATTTTTTTTATGTCGTAAACCGACAGTTTCGGTTATAGGTATGGAGTCCCATAACACCCGTGGCTTTAATATGAATCCGTGTTGCTTACTACATAATCCATATTCACTTCTTTTTTTTTGACGGTGTGGTCCAAGATGATAACACGCTAACCTTAGTGGAAGACTGGCTCTCAAGTGCAGCTGCCGGAACACACCTATTGGTTCTTGACGAAAGATTTTCAACTTGAGTTTGGTAGCTAGCCAGGCGGGCTTTAGAAAATGTCCTACCATCATGCTATGCTTTCCTCACAATGTTTTCCTTCACCGAAAGCTCAGTCTCATTGTAGAGATTCGAACTCATGTCAATCGACGCGAAGTGGTACATGCTACCACTGAGCCATAATTGCTTCTAATGATAATTGCTTCATGTATATTATGACAGTTAACGCTTAATTCAACTATCAAGATGATGATGCTCCAGTACATTTAAATCGATGCGAAGTCGCGGGATACCGCTAGTTATATACGTCTGTTGATATATGTCAGTGAACTCTGTTTCTGTGATCTTGTCATTAATAGAGAAAACTGAGTACCGCATTCTCGTGAACTATATAGTAGTCCGATGAATATGTAGTCCAATAATTATTAATACTCTCCTATATACGGATATATTATCGTAAGTAAAGCTTCCCTAAAATGGATAAAGGTGAAAAATAAGTATTACTATCCTAAAGCAATATTTATCGTATTCAAAGGTTTAAAGATTTAGCGTCCCAGATAAACAATATAAAGAAAACAGTAATTCGTAGCTTAGAGGAACCATAACCTTTAGCACGATTGACCTCATGTAGGAAATAGGGTTAGCCATTGGTAAAAATCTCTGGAGATTTAAAAAATGTCATATAAGAGAAAAGAAAACTATCGAGTTATTTTAAAATTCGTATACAACACATTCAAGTAATATACAGTAGTAATAAGGTTTATTGACTTATTATATATTTATGTATGGTTAATTTAAACCAGTTACATATATTAATAAATCTGTTGTTCTGTCTGTTGGTATTCCTATACATATTATTAAACTCGACGTGTCTGTCCGTTTATGTTCTTTTCAAGCGAAAACCACTTATCCGATTTACATGTTTTTTATTTTTATTTTTATTCATAACTATGTTATCTGGAAAAATGGAGTGACTTTAATGGTTAATAAATTCGGAAAAAAGACGCATTTGAGTCACTTAAATAGCTTACGCTGTGTAAACCATATGAGATATATGAAAATAATGTACTTCATAATTCTAGATCTTTAAAAGATCTACAAAAAAGTCAGCAATAGTGTATGTCTATCTTCTAAGGATCACCCACAATAAACATTTTGGTCTTCCGTCTTTTTAGCAGGGGCAAGCACGATTTGCGCGTGCGCTCGACTGACGGTATTCTGTAGTCCACACATGCGGAGCCGCGGACACAGCTAGTCTATTATAAAGGGTACTGATCATGAATACGATTTTATTTGATTCTGTTTATTAATTCTGAACTTAACTCAAAAACGAATGACCGATTTTAATGAAATTTTGTTAACGGGGAACCTTATCTCATTCTTCAATTGACAGGTTATCAGATATTGGGACAGGTTTTGGCTACGCCAGTGGAAATAATAGGAATTGTCAATAATATAAGTAAAAAACGTGTGCGCAGCTGCATAGTACCGCTAGTTAACTATTTAAGCATGATTTATTTTTGTTATCTTAATTTTTTCAAAAACTCTCAATATATGATTTATTTATAGTCATCCTTTTTTTTAATAACTTTATAATATAGCTACAACGTTTTTTTAAAACGACTATAATTAATAAAATTATTTACATTTTAAATAACAAAAAATCGAGGGCGCGTTTTTCATTATTTGCTTTTTATTTATCCTATATTATTAATCCTTTTTATCGCTTTTTAAAAGCATAGTATATTATTATTATTTTATTACAATAATTATTATTTTCTTATTAGTCTTGTGTGTGTGAAATTTTGTAAACTGTTTGAAAACTTTTCATGAGATTATGACATAGGCATGCCA
Source organism: Saturnia pavonia (assembly GCA_947532125.1). Lineage (NCBI taxonomy): Eukaryota > Metazoa > Arthropoda > Insecta > Lepidoptera > Saturniidae > Saturnia > Saturnia pavonia. The sequence goes on along the minus strand of OX383919.1, from coordinate 7,053,767 downwards.
CTACCTCTAGCTTACAGGTAGTGTACGGACACAACGTCGATCGACGTGAGTACATTGAGACCGAGCTTACGGTGAAGGAAAACGTGATGTTTCATAGCATTGTGGTAGCGTATTTTGTAATATCAGTCTGGCTACCTTCAAGTTGAAAATCTGTCGCCAAGCACCAATTAGGTGTGTTCCGGCAGTTGAACTTGAGAGCCAGTTTTCCACTATGTTTAGCGTGTTATCATCTTGGGCCACATCGTCACTTAACAGGGGAAAAGAGCTTATCTGGACGTAACTTTAAAACCAATATTTGTACCGAACTAACAGACAAGAATGTAAGTTAATAAAGACATGCTAATAAAAATGCTACTTTCGAAATAATTTAATTAAATATTTAAATAGGTAACTAAACTATTTTACCAGCCCTTCGCAGTAAGAATAGAATAGACAATTGTCTTAGAAATTACATACGCTCCACAATATCGTGTATCCAATACCCATAGCTGTTTCAATGTGATTTTATCTTTTCTTAATATTATGAAAAGGGGTTTCGTGACTTGAAGGAAACGACTTCGCCACTGCAGAATACCCCTACTTTATATTATGTTCACGGAGACAATTGTACGATGAGATCGATGTAATTTTGATCGTGCTTACATTACTATACTGTTATTATAGAAAACTAGTTCTTAGTATAGTTTCTTATAATAAATAGATTTTTTGACGTTTTTAAATTTGATTCCATAGTGGAAAGTAAATAAAAAAATTATGATAACAAAATCGGGGTATAATGTTTTGCATTGCAGCTACATATCTATCATCTACATCCAACATTTCTTTATACCCCTCAAAAGTTAAAAGATCAAATGATTCGTTACGTAGAGTGACGATTGTGACATATTGCGCGCGGAGGTGGAGGATGCGCCACTATTTTGAGATTGTTTTGCCGCGTCACATAATTATCATTTTATACAAATTATGACTCGGAGAAGCTACGACACTAGTTTTAGTTTCAATTAATAACTCTCTTCAAGACTTTTCAGTTACGTATACAAGATATTAGTGTGACATGAATATATATGGTGTATAATTTAAAAACTTATAGAACTTAATACAATGTCAGCTTTGTCTCGTCAAAAACTCAAATCAATATATATTCATCGTATACGGTTGGATAGGGTTTCTCAACAGTAATCCAGTGATAAACTCCGTATGATAGAGCAGAGTGATGCCGGGAACGTAAAAAAGCGTCCGAGTGAACACGTATTCACGTAAAATAAACAGCCGTGTCCCGGACACAGACACCCCTTGTTTTTTTTTTTTTAATTATAGTTGTGGCTTAAATTAACAAACGGGCTTGCAATCCACGTGATGTTAAATGATAACTACAGCCTATAGTTATGTATATACATCAAAATTACTACAGTTTTGAGTATATTAGGTAGTTGCTTCATGACGTTGTTGCTTCTAGTATTCGTTTCGATATCCAAACTAGTACTGTTTCTGATATGATTACGGCTCGCTTAAATATCGTTTAAATACATTGTAATTATTGAGTCCTAAATTAAAATCATTCAAAATATTCCTTAAATTGAATATCCGAAAACTGCACCTAAAATGCAGTTAGTTATGTCCGAAAATGTACTGTAAGTTTGTTTGCAGTGTGCTAGTTAGTACGACAGTTGGAATCACACCGAGGTACCTTTATAAAAAGCTAACTTGTTGTTTAAACAGTGATTTAAGTTTTTTAAACATCGTCCATCCGTGTCACATGGCAAAAATATTTCTCTTAAAAATATAAACGATTTTATAAAACGTGTTCTTTAACAACTCATATCCATAAACAATATGCATAAACTATCTGGCCCTACAAATATTGTTATGCCTTTCTCACAGCGCCACTTATTGGAACCAGAGTTTGTAGATTTTAATTGTAGATTTTTTTGAAGTTCTGTGTTCATTGTAGATTTTAATTTTTTGTAATAATTTTTATTGGCGCTTTTCGTAGATATTAAATTTGACAGCTGCGCGCGCATTATGTGACGGACAAAGGAGTATAACATCTTCCACGCATATATATATATATATATATATATATATATATATATGTTTTTAAATTATTGTATTGTGACTTTGACTTATTTTGGTTCATAAATATAGGATTAGTTGATATAACTACTTATCTAAAACGTAAATATGACCTCAACTTGTTAATTCGTTCCCTGCGTTGAGTAGGGTCAGAGCTCCTTGGGAGGTTTTAAGCTCAGCAGCGTGCTAGTGTTACCTATGGTATTACAAGCATCTATACGCTGCGGTAGCTGCTTACCATCAAGTGGGCTACAGCCATCTTGGGCTCAGCCGGCTTGTTTGCCATGTATTCTTTTTTGTCGAAATGAGTCTCAGATAAGTCTACTGTTGCAAACAATATCCGCTCTTATTTTTAAACCTCTAACTTAATATTAAGCGAGATTGCTGTCATAAGTTAGTTCAAATTTCAAATGTTTATGCCGACGCACTATGACGTGCCTATTTTTTCGAGCTAAGAATGGTGATTAACCTTGTCATCTCATGTTAGCGTAAACCGGCACCAGGCGCTTATTAGGTAATACTTAATTAAAAACCAATGCTAAATAATTCCGTGTAATGGAGTAAAAGCGAATACAAGGTTACGCTGTAATAGTCTATTGAGGTAATCGCATCAATTAATCAAATAAAAACAATAGTATTTTTTTATTATTCGTATAAATAGTTTGTCTTTGAATTGAAATTCTGCGTACGACTACTTATTAACAATAACTGGACTGTCGAGTATTTGACGGTTCATCCGAACTCGTTAGTGGGAGCCACCGCAAAATACACTTCAGTCCCAGACACCCTGAATGCAAAACGCCGACCGCGGAACATTTTTACCGATCCCGATGACGATATCGAGGTATATAACGCCTAATACTTCACCGTTCTCAAAAACTAAGCGTACTCACGCCCACACCCACGAAACCACCGTTCCTTGTGCAGAGGGAGAACAGTTAACTTCCCCACCCTCTCCTGCAGTATCAAAAGCCCAGGTGGAGCAGCAGGAGGTCCAGCATGGAGCCCTTGATTCAGCAGCTGCTCGCAAGATACAGTGAACCTGCATTCACTAGCTATCAACTGCACTTCACACAAGCACACCATCCAGGTACATAGGGTCCATAGGTACATAGGTCTATAAGGGATCTTTTTTTTGCTAGTTACTTTAGACCAAAATTGACAGAATACTAATTACTAAATACGCATGTTTCTTCCTTCCTCCTGGTATAATTTTTGGCGGGATCTTAATCTGCCATTTGGTGATTTTTAGTTTAACTCATAAACTTATTTTATTTAGCCCTATATTATTTAATGTTAATGGTATTTTACGTGGTAGAGTTTGGTTATTGTGCATAAATTAAATTGATTATAAATATAAAACTAGGAAGATCATTTTTAGTTGCCACAAAAACTCCCCAGACGACTTTAATAAGGCAGCCGCCATCTTATTAGAATTATAATTGAAGATTACAAAAATAATTATAAAAATATCCTATTCACGTGATGTTGGCAGAATTGTAGGTGAACACACGTTACAATTAAATAAAATAGAGGAAAAGAATAGGGATCGTGCAAGTAGACTATGATGACATCAACTGAAAAAGAAAAACAACTTTGAGATGTCAATGGTATATTACTTTTGCTTAATATTTTTCATGATATTTTTTATAAATAAAATTGATTTTACCGGTGTCTTCATAAAAATATCATGTTGTATTCATAGCTGTTCGAATATGGCGTATAAGATTAGGTGAAAGTTTATCATTTACAAGAAAAATCGTTTATCATTGTGTTGATGACCTATAAATTAAACAATGGACAAAAGCAGTGAAAAATAATATAATTAAAAATAAAATAGTCACCTATATATCGTCATCATCATCATTTCAGCCAAAAGACGTCCACTGCTAGACTTAGGCCTCCCCAAAGATCGCCACAACCACCAGTCCTGTGCTGCCCGCATCCAGCGGCTTCCCGCAACCTTCACCAGGTCGTCGGACCACCTTAGTCCTTGTTCGAGCCAAATTCTAACATACCAGTTGAGTAGTCCAGCCTCAAGAGAGCGCTTGCATCGACTCAGTAGTGAATTGCTGCTGATAACGGTTGGTGGTGTTGTAAAGACACCACAATGGTACCATAAACGTGGGGCCATAGCAGCAGCAAATTTAGAAGCGGAAACTGTTGTTGGGAAGTGTATTGGACATCAGGAGAAAAGGCATTCAGAACTATGCAGTCCCAACGTCAGCGGAGCTACAGACTCAAGCAAGTCCCGTCGGTCACAGAGACCGCGCTTGATGTTGAAGCTATTACAAGTCTTAGTAAGTTTAAAATGAGAAACTGTGAGTTCACTTAAATGATTTATTGGTAATTGAACTTGGAAAATATTCGCGATTGTATTCATGTAACTTTACGTTGGTATTTTAAAAGACGTATTATTTCTAACATAAGTTATCAGTAACATCTCATTTGTTGAAACGTGTTGTAGTGTAATTGTAATTTCGATAGTTAAATTCTGTATTTATTAGTGTATTTAGATTGTATTTGTAACTTTAACATGGTTTTTAATATACATTCTGTGTATATTAAAATGAAAAACACAATTATAAGATCATTCATAATAAAAAAGTTTGGAAACGAATATATGATTTTACAATAGTTCTTAGGGTTGGACTTTACATTACATACCATTAATTTTAATGGTGTAAAGGGAGGGGGGGGGGGAAGAGATGAGCAGTGAGAAGAGAGTAATCCTATGTTAAGGAAAAAGCGTGTAAGCAATTTGTGAAATGTAATTCTGAATGTTTGAGGGTATGTGTAATCAATTATACAAATTACAACTAATGGATAATATAAAAATTTCATAAATTCAAAAATAAAAAATTGAAAATTTCATAAATTTCTATATTTAATGTGATTTTAAAAAGTTTTTTACTCAAAAACTATTTGTTTTTGCGACCTTAAAGTTTATTTTTAGCCTTGTTACAAAATGAACTAAATGTTAAAAAGAATTAAGTCTCAGTGGGAATGTAAATAATACAAAGTTCAGGTATTTTTAGTGTTATTTATATAGGTAAAGTAATGCTTTTTGCAAATGTTTCCTCACAATAGTGTACAAATATGATACCAGAGAGCGCAACTGTCGGTATAAGTGCTGCCTCTATATTTCGTGCACGATCCCTATTGATATGGACCCTATTAATTTATTTTCCTTTTAAAAGAGACCTTCACTGATATCATATTATTATTATTTTTGAACTGAAAACTTCTTTAGCCGCGTTGAGCAATTTTTTGGTAGGGGAAAATCTTATTTGTTCGCGTCACCGACATGCCAATGTTAATTGTATATCTATTAGTATATATATATATATATATATATATATATATATCTATAGCACGTTCTGCTCTTATAACAGACTGGCGCATGCGCAACGGCCTGTATACATGAATACATATAATGGATACACATATAACAACACATCGTATATTTTTTGATTTAATACTGATAGTATCGGTTTTATCAGTTGACATACAATAAACGTATTGCGAATGTATTATAACAGTTGAGAATGTGAGACAAAATTCTTGTGGGAACCTAAGATTTCTCGTCTTTGTTTATTTTCCTTTACTCTATTGTATGGACGACAAATTCCATTGATCATGCTGGTACTAATATTTTTTACGTTCATACGTATTGTATTGTACGTCATATGGGTATTTTACAAATAATCAAGTTTTTTATTGTGTTTATACTTTAACTTATGACATCTGATTTTGGGTGTCAAAATAATCGAAGATATAGTAAGTGTAATAAGTGTAGTAAGGGTATAGGTTGGTGACAGCTTTCATCTTGAGGGTTAGGCAGACTATTATGACCATCACTATGCTATAATAGCATAACAAAGCCTTCCTTACTCGAAAGCCCAGTTTCACTTTAGGATTCGAATCAATATCCTTTACTGCAGCATCTAAATGCAGACTACTGAACTATTATTGCTACAACTCCACTACCATTATGAAATAAATAATAATTAAGAAGTCACAACACACCAATGACAATTACACTAAACATTTCAATTAATAATAACTTCAATTCTAATACAAAGTGCATTAACTTTGCAAGTATGTTCAACATTATTTGTAATATTATGGTATAATGTAATAGGAAACAAGCGAATAGGACTAAAAATGCGGGATAAACATACTACATAACCTTTATGAACAATACTATAAAAATATTACACGATAAATGATTTATCAATAGCAGTTTTAAAATTGTTGTAAAAGTCCTGAAAGATGTCAATATCATTTACTCTATTCATACCTTTCTTAATTCCAATTTAAGGGACAATACAATTTTGTTCTCATTTTAGTTACTGCAGAGGATCGCTGCGTTGAAAATCTCTGAGGCTTTTGGGAGTTTGTATATTAATATGAATCAGTAGTTCTGGCGCATGAAAGTTTCCATTTGTGAAGCAAAAATATATCAAAAACTTTTCGTCTATTTCCTAAACTAGCGAGATTGAAATATTTTACTATAGTCTTGTAATCGGCTTGGTATGGATAATTTGAGTCCCTATGCGTTAAAAATCTTGTGAAAGTGGGCTGAACTCGTTCTATACGCTGGATTTGAACTTTTTATTGAGGATTCTAAACTGATGTTGCATACTTTAAGATGCTTCGGACCAAAGCATTATACACATATGTTCTTGCTTTCACATTTTTGAATAGTCTGCACATGCGTTTCACTAAACCAATAAATTTTCAAGTCTTGCAACTATATTATTTATGTGTTCAATATAATGTCGTTTACTATCCATCATAATATCCAAGTCACAATACTTTGAAGGTTCAAGCAGTTGTTCTGTACCAATATTATAACGAGATGTAATTAACGACTTGTTTCTGGTGAATTTAACATAAAAACACTTATTCAGATTTAACTCCATCTTGTTAATGGTATACCAGTTCTTAACTGAATCAAGGTCTTCTTGAAGAAAGTGTGTATCACCAACATTCCTAATGATTTTGAACTTCTTTAAATCATCTGCAAATAGTGATAGATTACAAAATCATAATTATGCAATCACTTATCTCGTTTATAAATAATAGGAATAGGATTGGTCCGAGATGAAATCCTTGCGGAACATTCGAGGTGGCAATAAATAAACGCGATTTATTACCATACACCCTATAAAATCTTGCCTTATCAATCTATATAAGCATCCGATGTTCTAAATATGGTCGGAACTATAGTAAAATCGGGCCATGGATTCCATATCTCTTTAATTTTGCAATCAAAATGTTATGGTCGACTTTATCAAAGGCGCTGCTAAAAATCAGTATATTTAAAGTCTACTTTGAACACAAAAATCTACATGTTTAGATATTGCATTGATGTAGCTAACAAGATTTGTAACAGTTGATCTATTTTTATAAAACCCGTGTTGATAAATATTTATTAAATTTTTAGAGTAAGAATTTAGAACGGTGCAAATAAACTATCTGGAAAACTTTCGGAAATTGTTAATTATTGAAACAGGATAGTGCTTTTGAACATTAGTCTTTTCACCTTTTTTGTAAATAGGAACATATTTGCTTCTTTCCATACAGTAGGAAACGTTGAACATTTAAGGGATTATTCATTTAATATTTTAAAGGTAAAGTTAAATATTTAGCAGTCCTTTTAATAAATATTGGGGAAATTCTATCTTCTTTATTTGCATCTATTCCATTTAAAACAGACAAAATCACATTTTTGATTACCTGGATATTATTACTAAAAGAGCATTGTTGATGAAAATGGTGGATGAGATTAATGTCAGAAGTAATTAAATTACTTGGCTTTGTATAAACAGAAGCAAACTGTGTAGCAAAAAGATCACAAATACCCTCACAGTATTATAGCAGTATTATTCCCCAAGCACATGATAGTGGATATGTCTGAAGAGCATCCACGATCCTGGTTTACATAAGTCCACAAAGTTTTTGGATTTAAATATATGAAATTCTCTAAGCAAATTGGGTAATTTTATAAGAGTTACGAAATGTGTCTGGGTCTGTTTAATAATTTTATTTCTAAATAATCTCTTGTATTTTTATATAGTATACGATTGACTCGTACTTTCCCTTCTCCAAAATCATCGCTATCAGAAGACAAGTAAACCATATCGGATATTTTATTACGTGATTTTATGGTAGGAATTGTAGATTTAATTACATTGTTTAAAATATTATAAAATTTAGTCGCTATGACATTACTATTATCACACTTAAGCTCAGATTTACAGTCTACCTGACATAATATATTGTTAACTAATTAATAATTGTACAGTAGTTTGCTTTTCTAAAATTATAACCCAGAAAAGATTGTCTCTTAATAAACTGTAAGCTTCGGAATCTAACATTGATTTCAAGAGCAGGATGGTGCATGTCAAGCTTATTAAGATAATCAGAAGATTCACAAACATTTACATTATAAGCATTACTAAGCACTAGATCAAGAACTCTTTAGTATTTGTTTATTATTATTATTTTAACTGAATTAAGTTATTATAAGATAGAAAATCAACAAATACGTATACTAAAGAAGTTTCATAATTGAGAGGTGTTAAGAGGTTATTATCATTGTTTAAAATGCAATTGATAAATCCCAAATTAAAATCACCACAAATTATAGTTTCTGTTGGATTGGTAACCATAAAAGCATTAAGATTATTTAAAATAGATTCTAATATACTAAGTAATATGGGAGGTGGTAAATATACCGGACACAGTTTAACATATTTGGTTACTCCGTCAACTATAGCTTTAAATTAGATCCAGATATCTTCGCCTGTACCACTGTAACAGGCTATTCGTGAAGACTGCCATTTCAGTAAGAACTCCATCGCCATTTTTGGCTGCGAGGTAAGTACTATGTCGATCTTTTCTAAATAATAATATAATGTAAATATCATTGATAAGTTCATTATCATTGTTAGATTCATCCAGTCATGTCTCCGTTGGCAATATTATGTCATAGGAGTTTCTTAAAAACACCAGTCGGACTTCATTAAATTTAGTCCACTTGCGCCGGAATTTTTGATAATATATCTTGAATGTTAATATGTAGGAAAGTCCAGTACTGTTTAGTAATTTATATCATTTTGATAGAATGAAAAGATTTTATTTGCTTGGTTGGAGACGTGTCGTTTTAACGGATAAATATGCGGCTATTTCGTACCCAAATATACTTTATGGCCTTTATTTTGGCTATTTTTCTTATTTTTGCGTGCACAGCTTTAAAATATGGTGATAGATGTTTCGATATGTAAACTAAAGATTTTTCCTTCCGTAACACAACTATCCGAAGTTCAATTTTTATTCAACTTTTATTAACACCTATATATTATGAAACAGCTGCCAAGATATTGTCTCGGATTCTTGTAGATGGTAACTTAACTATAATGAAGCGTTGTCTGAATAGTTTAATTTTCTCACAATTACGCAATTTAAAATATCTATTTTTGTATCGGGTAAGTAATGACACTACCAAGTTGTTTAATCACATTTGGGAGCTTTTCAGACGTATGATCCGGGAATCCGTTAATTTCTATATTGTTCTCTCTTTTAATATAGCTCCATTAAAGGTTAGTCTATTTAGGTAGTAGGTAGTCTAACTTTAGGTTATTATTTTCCTTTGTTAGGTTTACCATTTTTGACGTTGTACGATTTCAACTCAGTTTTTGTACTATCATAGTCTTTACTTACACAATAATATTTTTTAGATCTTGTGATATACTAAATTATTCTTTTATTTGCAAAAGAATATCTCAAAATATTGTTCAACGGCTTCATTCACAGCTGACTGTATTTCTCGCTTCATTTTTGGTAGTAATGATGATGTATCATCTATAGGTGATAAAGATATTCGTGTTACGCCAGCCGAAATGCCGATTTGTTTCTTTTTAAATTGTTGCTTTTTACACCGTATAAACATACTTACTGATGAACCCTAAATTTCTGGACACTTAATCGAGCTACTAGGGTTGACTGAACGTATCGGGGTATTGGAATTATCACCCTTAGGTTGCTTTTTTTATCGCCATAAGTTTGGCGTAGTGGCCACAATCTCACCTGATGTTAAGTGACGATGTGGCCAAGGTTTAGCACGAAAAACCTAGTGGATGACTGGCTCTCAAGTGTAGCTGCCGGAACACACCTGTTGGTGCTTGGCGACATATTTTCAAATTGAGGGTGGTAGCTAGCCAGGAGGCATCAGAAAAAGCTCTACCAACATTCTATGATTTCTTCACGATGTTTTGCTCTACCGAAAGCGCAGGCACATTGCAGGGTTTCGTCACTCACGTCAATCGACGCAAAATCGTACATGCTACCACTGAGCCATCATTGCTTCAAACATTACTTCGACACCCATGATAAATTCATGCAAGTTTCTGTTATTTGGTCACAGAATTATTATTATGTTTTTCAGATACATTAGCGCACACTAAATCGTAAAACTAACTACAACTCGAACAATTTAAATATCTTTTACAAATTATAACATTATTACATCCTGCACAGAATAATTATTTGTTTCTTTTTTAATCAAGTCCAAAGTATCAGTAATCGAACCCCAATTCCCTCAAAGAAATATTCGCACTAGTTAGGAAAGTTAAAAATGGAATATGAGTTATTGACTCAGTTGGCTTTGAAACAAAAGTTCATAAGGTCAAAAAGGTCGTAAGCTACGTGACAACTACTTAGGTTACGAGTAAAGTCAATAAACTTCGACTCGGCCGTAACTTTAACGTTCATTTGTTTTATTTTGTAATATTTCATATTATTTGGATAAATTAATGTCAACTTGAAGACAATAATTAAGCACTGTAATGCACTCAAATTTAATTTTTAAAACGTTTTATTTTCACTTGTACTGATTTATTTAACAGGAGCAAATTGTAAACCATCCACGCTTCGATTCGAATTCACAACATTTGTTTTTTTTTGTTTGTTATAAGTCTGAACATAACATTAGCAATAGGGAAGTTGAAGAGTGATAAGTTAGCGGGGCATTGACATATCACGAGGAGGAATAATAGTGATATAACTAGAAATATGTAGGTGGATAGATATTTCTAGAATATGTTAGAAAAGCTATGCGTGTAAAAGATGTGAATACTGAGATGACATTGATAGAAAAAAGTGGAAGAAGAAAAGATGGTGTGTTGACCCTACTTAGTTGGTATAAGGGTTAGAAGAAGAAGTTAACATAAATAAACTTAAATAATTTGTAAAAGTATTTCATGAGTCATTCATAACTTTATGCGAATGTCTACTTGATAATAATAGCCTAGGAGAGGTTATAATATACGAGGAAACCATACTTATTGCAGGGTAAGCATGTAACAACACAGTTCCATTGAAATAAATGCTATAGGAACGGTATCGGTCCGTGAAATCGGAAGTGCAGTAATTAAGTCGATTCGCTCTTCATACAGCGCTACGATTGCGGTAAAAGTGGGAGCGACAAGTGTTCGGTGCAACGTACAAGTGACAGCGTGGCCTTTTTAAATACACTCTAATTTAAGCATTACAAATATATTATTAGAAAGAATTATAAGAACATATAACTTTGTAATACTATTATTATAAAGAGGTAAAGTATGTAGATCTGATTCTAAAAAAAAATGTTCACCGATAGAAAGCTACGCTCTCTCTTATTGACTTAAGCTATATTTTATTTTAACTAACGCGAACGAAGTTACAGGTGGTAGCTAATATTATAGAAATAAATAACAATAATACAAAACAAAAAAAAAGCACAGATTCTTGTAAATCATAAGATCCATAACGCGTTTGTTTTTAGTTGTTTCTTTTATTACCAGCTTTAGCTCGTAGTGACGGTTTAATAAGGAATATAATTTATTATTTTTCCATCTATACTTGTATACTAATGCAGCGAGTAGCCGGCTAATCTACTGTTCTAAGAAATAGGATAGCAGGCTAAATGCCGTCTAAATGCTCCTTGAAAAGATAATATTATTACAGCTCATTAGAGAACAAAGGCCTAAGCTACGCCCATTTAAAGATACTTTCATCGCACCACATCGAAGACATAATTATGATTAATTATAATTTATTATTTAAGTCTTCGTAATCAGACGTGCGGTGACTTGCTGTGGAATAAATCGTTGAGATTACTTGTTTTTGCTTCCATAGCCTCGAGTTTGAAATAAAATAAAAGCATTGATAGTTGGTCCGCGTTTCGAGATACCTGGAACATCTACACTAATATTATATTCGAAGCGAGGGAAGTAATCTATGAAACTAATCTTAATAAAAGCTTTAACTTCAATCAAATTAAATCGAAATAAAAAATTGCTTTATTTCGTTCAAAAAACATCGAAGTCATCGAGAAGAGCCGGCAAAAATTCGATCGCGTTTATCTTTTTTTTTTCAAACGTACAATTAATATTTAAAGTTGATTAACATATTAATAATTTAGTGAATATACAGAGAGGAAGTCACTATCATTCACATAATGATCCACCCTTATTACCTACTTTAGACAATAAAACCTGCTTGACATGGTCCTTGAACTTATTGTCCGGCAAATTAGAATGTGTTTCAGTATCTTATTATAAACCTTAACACTATTACCTAAAAAAATATTGCTCTTACTAAGTCTATATGAATAGTTATGTCTATTTCTAGTTATAAAACTGTGCTGGTCTTTGACAAAATCCAGCTTGAGACTAATAGGAAGTTATATTATTGCTGAGGACTATATTATATTCTTATTTAATTAAATTGGTGCCGCCGGTGCGGCGGTTGCTAGTATTTTATCAATTAGGATTAAAATTCGTCAGATTTCAAGAAAAAATCTGACTAAAACTGAACAAATATGAATAAACAAATAAAAATTGTTCGTAAAAAAGGAAGAATATACAGTCTGTTTCAAGAGTTTGTGACTTCAGTTGGTATGTAGTTAATTTAAAAAAGCATGTTAAAAAGATAATGTCCTCAGCATGATATATGTACGACTAAAAAAATACATTTATGCTTAGAAGATTTAATAAAATAAAAATACTTTTCCACATGCAATTGTTATTGATCGTACAGGCTAAGACTATATGTTACATGAAAATACAGTTTTTGCTATCGCTTGTACTTTGTACTGTACGAAATAGCGAGACCTGCTAGTTCACTTATTTGAATCATTCGTCGAGTTTTGTAATCGATGCACTCTCGGTTACGTTTTGTTCTCTAAAATCGAGTACTTAATTTTTCTCAAATTTCTGGAATATATGTTCTTTAGTAAATACAGGAAGCTTACATATAACACAAGAAATCCCTATAGTTACATTAGGCATTGCTGATGTCAATAATTATGCAATTAAAGGGTTCAGGTCAGAGGGAATGACATAAAGCGGCACTTTTCCGTTGTTCCTCTATTTATAATATGTATAACTGGTTTACTCTTTAATCACATTAAATTTGCCACACTTCTACTTTGTTTTAACGAAATTACTATGCTGTTAGCCTTAGGGGCCCTGGAGCTTTTGCGGCTTTTACAGCTTCAAGGGGCTTGGGGGCGAGCGCTTAAGGCACAGCCGCGAAAGAAAGGCAACGAGTTCTGAGGGTGCCAAACCCCCTGGGAGGAGGGAAGGAACATGTGATAGTGAATGTAGAGTCACCGTATCACGCGGGCGGCTGCTTGGCTCAAGGGCTCTATACCAATGGATAGGACCTAGGCTTGAGTTGCCGCAGGAGAAGGCTGTCGTGGGGTGCGATGTCAGGAACCTCCTCGTGGTGCACCCCGGGCAACGTCGACCACTCTGGTCGACGGCTGATACCTGACGTGCTCCTCCATGTATCCCTCTGCTTATCAGAGGGAACTATGGAGGAGCGCCGGCTGGAGAGCCTTAAAACTCCTGGGTGTGGCATGCGCGTGGCGCACCCAGTACCGGGCTGGGGCCGATGAGGGCTCAGTTTGAGCCCCAAGGTTCCAGTTCCGGATAGCGGCTGGTGGGATCGGTTGTTTCATACCGGTCCCGGCAGGCGTACCGCAAACTGACGATTAAGAAAGCATGATGGACTCGGCAAAATTAAAGATTATACTACCCCAGGAGGGTACTCGCAAGGGAGAATCCCTCCCCGAGCATAGCTCGGGCTGCCCCACGTTTTTCTGGGGGGGCGGGGAGCAAAATTTTGCAAGATTCAGGGAAAAATACGGCAACTTTGGCAGGCACTAGGACAAATGATGACGCGATAAAAACTTCGACTTTGGCTTTTGATAGACGGACAACCGATGGGCCCACTGTGGTCCTGGAGAAGGATTCGGCGCCGGATCGATTTGCGGTCCAGCACTGGACAGGTGGTTCCAGGAGCTCACCAGCTGACCGTAAACGGTCGCATTTAGTCGATGCGGCTACTGGGGATGAGGTGACTTCCAGCAAAGTCACTACGGCGCGCAGGGGCAAAACCACAAGCCTGGGTTCCTCTGCAGGGGTGACTCGTGCCACAGCCGTTGGTCAGGCAAGTGGGTCAACACACTGTCCCCTTGTCGAACCACCATGCAGGGCCAAGGCGGACTGGGACTGCAAGGCTCAGGGCGCTTGCCAAAGAGAAGATCGACGGGATTCTTGAGGTTGCCAAGAAATCTGGCAACCTCAAGGGTACGTTCGTCAAGTCTCTGAAGGAGGCGGCCTGGACCTTGCAGGAGGTGGTATCAACTGCCCTCACGCGCACGGTGGCCAGTGAGACCCTCATCCTCCGACGCGAGACAAGGAAGCTGCGTCAGGAGGTCGCGGACCTCAGGGCGGTGCTCACTTCGTTGCGCAGTCGAGGGGAGGTTCTACCTGCGCCACCGTTACCGCAAGCGCCGGAAAATATTACTCAGGATTCTCTGCCGCAGGCGTTGGTGGACGCGCTGGGGGTCCACATGGATAGAATGGAGCGGACCCTCCGGGTCTCAGTAGGGGAAACCGCCCGCATTGAGGCCCTGGACGACCGTCTCCTTCCTGCCAAGGTGGTTCGCCCCCCTCTGGCCGCCGACAAAAAGAAACGTCCTGGCTCTGCATTGTCCAATCCGGCAAGGCCCAAGGCTGCGGGACGTAAGCCTCCAGAACCTATGGGAATGGAGTGGGTAGCGCTACCATCTGTGAACCCCGATCCCGTTCCGGCTGCAAACCCCGATCCCGTTTCGGGACCTGAGGATGGTGCAGGGTGGACCACTGTGGCCCGCCGCCGTAAGCGTAAGAAGGCTTCACAGTTGCGGCGGCTGTTGCAGCAAAGGCTCCTGTTCCTCAGAGGAAGGCGACTGGAGGAAAGCCAAAAAGGAAGCTTCCCTCGAAGCCCCGATCGGCTGCAGTGATTGTTACACTGCGGCCTGAGGCGATGGAGAGGGGAGTGTCCTACAAGACGGCCCTCATGGGAGTAAACCGGGACGCGTTAGCCGAACTGGGGATCAAGAATCTGTCGCTTCGCCCCGCGTCATTGCGATTCCTGGCGCCCGTGGTCCGGAGCAAGCTGACGGGTTAGCTCAGAGGCTCCAAGAGGCGTTGGCGAACGTGGCCACTGTGGCCAGACCGGTAAAAAAGGCGAACGTTCGAGTCGTTGGCCTTGACGAGACGGTGTCGGTGGCTGAAGTCATCAAAGCGGCTGCGGCCAAAGGTGGCTGCGTGCCAGCCCTTATTAGGGCTGGTGAGAACGCCCCTATGAGAGAGGCAGTGGAGCAATCCACCAGTCCCTCCCGGCCGTTGCCGCCAAATCGCTATTGGAAGCGGGGCGACTCCTGGTTGGTTGGAGTGCGGCTGGCGTCCGCTTATTGGATGACGGACCTTTGAGATGCTACCGGTGCCTAGACTTGGGCCACACTCGGCCCGTTTGCCAGTCGGCAATTGACCGGGGAGCACTTTGCTTCCGGTGCGGGCAGCCTGGCCACAAAGCACTACAGTGCGCAGCTATAAAACTGCACTGTGTCTTGTGTGCTGATGCTGGAAGGCCGGCAGAACATCATATTGGGGGCGCCAAATGTAGGCCGCCTCCCATGAAAGGGAAGGCACCACCAGCGCCTACACCATCGTAGGTGTCTTGCGTAGACGTTGGGTGATAGGAGGGGGCGCTTTTTGCCTCTTCCCTCCACCCTTGCTGAACCAAGGGGAGATGGGTCGGGGGGCCCGTCTTCCCATTGCACTGGTTCAGCCATCTGGGAGACAGTTGGGGTTGTACCAGACTGTCTCTCTTTAGCGCCGGAGGCCCGATTGGGGCCGGCCACCGGGCGAGGCGGTTGTTGCTATCGCGATCCCGTTTCGCCCCATTTTGGCGGCTGATGGTACACCGTGGAAGTTCAGCGAGTAGGAGTCTCACATAGCCACTCGTCCCCCCCGGGCGGGTGTGTACCCATGAAGGGTTCCTCCACGTTAAAAAAAAAAAGGCGAAGGCTGTCGTGGCGGCTGTCTATCGTTCCATACGCATCGCATTTTATATCGCTACTACAAGATGGGGGCTATGATTTGCCGACACCTATGATTGGTCGACAAAGCTAACTCGCTAACTTAGTCAATTGAACATCTTATAATAAATCTTATCTGCTAGTTTAATTATTAGTATTATTTTAATAATGTAAATGTCTTAATTTAGAAATATAATAATTTATTTGTGTCAACGACATTTGACAGCCATAAACAAACTAAAAATACCTTTACATCTACCTACTAAGAACTAAAAATCAAACGCCAGTTGATACAAAACAGTAAACGCTAGTAATATTTTTATTTACTCAAAAACTACCTAGTAATTCTAATACATATATTATTATAAGCTTACACATTATTCTTTTTGTTAAAAGTCTATTTTCTATTTTCTAAAGGTCTATTTTCTTCACTATATAGGAGGGTAGATTTTCTTTTATACTTATATACTTTATACTACAAAGGTCGTAAACAAGCTTACGGCCTACCTGATGGTAGGCAGCTACCGTAGTCTATGGACGCCTGCAATACCATAGGTATCACTAGTGTGTTGCAGACATTGAATGCCTTATCCAAAAGAGCTCTGGAAACCCTATTCACCACAGGAATACAACACAAAGTTATTTGGCTGCGATCTTCTATAGGGTGGCGGTATTCCACCAGTTGGGCTCCCCAAGTAGATAGAAATCTGTAAAGAAATTTATCTATGCCCTACCTCTCTGATACGGTCGAGCAGCGTTATTTCATGGACATTTCCCATTTCACGTGCATCTAAAATGATTGAAAAGTTGAGGAAACGAAAAATACGTAGGAAATAACGTTTCAAAAAAACTTTTAAAATGGCTGTGAATGCAAAGGTTTATGTAGGTGTAGGTGTCAACTCAATTTCTAAGTTAGAAACATATAGGGGTGAAAAACAGGAGAAAGGTACTATAACATACATATATAATATTTAAGTTATTGCTTAATTACAATTTTACGAGAAAGAAGCATCTAATACAAATTCATATAATCATTAATCATTTCCACGCTAAAGCTTGTGCGTTGAACGTTGTTAGGCGTCACGTCGCAGTTCAGTTATTCGGGTCGTTCGTTGAATTGTGTAACTGATGCAACAATTACGTCTTTTATGATGATATTCAAGTGTCTGAATTATAGATTTGTTATTAATATTATATTAAAAAAATGTCTGAAGTGCTTTCATTTCTACTTGAAAACTTAAATAACATTTTTATTAAAATGGATCCCTGGAATCGGAGTACACGAGAACCGTTTAAAATAGTAATTATAGAATTAATTTGATTTAAATTATAATGGAATTACTTTGAACGAGATTTGAAATTGTTATTAAAATTATTTCAATTTCTACATTTCAGTAGTGTAATAATCAACAGATTTGAAGTTTTATCATTATTTTAAAATTTGATATATCAAAACTATAACCTTGAAAGAAAGCTCAAGGTCACTCAAAAAGACAACGGGACGGTTATGTTCGGAGTTTTGCTGCATTTAAGAGATCAACACACGAACCAAAGTCACCGACGTAGGCCATGGCATGTGGCTCGTAAACGGATGTTCGGTGGGGCTGATGAATTCTCAATTGACAATGTCTTACCTGAAGACAAATGAGCCGACAACCTGGTAAAGGTTGGAGGAATCCGTTGGACGTGAATAGCGCAGGCCTGGTCGTTGTAGGTTAGCTTCTTAGCTTTTAGTGAGCGGATCGTTTTCAAGTCACTCCGCAGTCGAAAAATCTGGGAGATGGTAAAATGTTTCCGTATATGCCCGTGCCGTATATGAAAAGATGCGTCTCGGTGCTCTCTTTGCGGTGGTGTTTTTGTTTTGTTACTAAATGTGAAAATTGACTGATTTTTTGTGGAAAATGTGGATTTTAGAACATTTGTTCACGTGCGGTGCGAAAAATAGATCGGTGACGTAGGTGTTTTTAATTGCTGATTTGTAGTGGTTCATTGAGTGCACTTGGATCAGCAATTGGATTATTTTTATTGTGAATGTTTTGTGAGATATCATAAAAAAAAAAACAAGAGTGGAGGTACACGTAAAATAAATCGGTTGTATTTGTGAAACTTTATGGACGACTGACCCTCATTAGTGGTGTTGTTGTTCTGATGCGTTATAGTAGTGGTTAATTGTTATTGTTGTTACGCTTTAATTTTTAAGACTTGGCTGTTCCCCCGGATTTTGTTGTCGTTTTTACTTTTTGGACTTTTGACTTTTTCATTTTATGGTTTTCGATTTTTAATTTGGACTGGTTTTAGTGTTTAAGAATTATTATTATATTTTTTTTTTTCTTGGGTAGTACGGTGGAGCTTAACTCCCCCTAGCCTATTGCAGGCCTTGAATGGCAGATTTATCGCCCAATGATGGGCAGGAGTTGAAAAAGTCGTCACACCGAGACAACATGATTTTGCGGAGTTCGACTAAGCCTTCCATGGCGTCGGATGCGCGTTCGGGGCCTTCTGGAGCTGAGGCCAAGAGGACCTTCGGGTTCCGGTACGACGCTCTGGAAGTGGATTGGGACTCTGCGAAGGTCCCCAAGACCAACCGAGCGATAAGAGGAACCGCTCGTGGAATGGGGCGTTCCAAGAGCTCGGGACGGCTGGCTGAAGGGAGCAAAGGCTCTGTTCAGCCGTTTTTAAAGGCTGCGGGCGACACTGTTGTCGTCGATGTTGATGTGGAGGTGGTCCCCCAGACTGTGTCTGGTGATGGAGGGCGTATAGAGGTGGAGAACCTCGACACGGACACCCTGAGAACCATCACCAACGATGGGGTACAAGAAATTTTAGAGGTGTGCCGCACCTCAGGGAATCTAAAGGGCACCTACATTAAGACCCTGAAGAAGGCAGCTAATTCCCTGAGGGAGGTTGTGGAGGCGCTCCTTGAGCGGACGGCGACCGCGGAAACAGCTCGCCTGGGACGGGAAACAAGGGTCCTCCGCCAGCAGGTGGAGGACCTCAAGAAGGAGGTCCTCGCATGGCGGCGAGAGGCTAGTGCGAGGCAGGTTATGCCTCCTCCACCTCTTCCGCCGCCAGTGCAGGCGGAGGTCCCACCGACAGTGCAAGCGGAGGCTCCATCCCGGGATTGGGTGCAGATGTTGGCGGAGGGCTTCGGAAGAATGGAGCGGTCAATTAAAATTTTGGATGCCCGCTTTGACAGATTGGAGGTGGATGGCCGACTCCTCCCAAAGAAGGTTCTCCGCCCACCGCTGGCCGGTGTTAAGGGGCCTGCGAATAACAGGGCTGTGGCTGGTTCCAGGCCCGCTAGCTTAGCCAGCGAAGGCAAAAGGCCCCGGTCTGGCTCCCGGGCAAAATCGGACAGGGTCCGGTCTGTCTCCCGGGCAAGACCGGATAGGGCGGGTACGCCCGCTCCAACCCAGCAGCCACTGGGGATGGAGTGGGCTGCACTTCCGGCCACGGCTCCCGCCTGTGTTCCAGCTGAGGCCGGCGAGAATGAGATGTGGACGACGGTTGTCCGTCGTCCAAAAAAGGCGAAGGTGGTCCCAGTTGCGCCAGCAACTCCCGCGCCGAATAAGAGGGCCCAGCCCAAGGTGCCTTCAGCGCCGCGCTTGGCTGCAGTGTTGATTACACAGAGGTTGAGGGCCTGCGGAGGCAGGCCCAGAATCGCGTCTTTGAGAGGTGGAAAGAGGACCTGGCGGATGCGCGCTACGGACGTTATACCATAGACGCCGTCCGCCCGGTCCTCAGACGATGGTGCGTCAGGGAGCAGGGCTTAGGTTTAGGCTTGTGCAGGTGCTGTCCGGACATGGTTGTTTCGGATGGTACCTGCACAAGATAGCACGGAGGGAGCCCACCACTGCGTGCCACGAGTGCGGCGCTGCAGAAGATACAGCGCAGCACACTCTCTCTGAGTGTGCTGCGTGGGTGGAGCAGCGCTGCGCTCTGGCCGCGGTGGTTGGAGGGGACCTCTCGCTGCCGAGTGTGGTAAATCACATGCTCGACAGCGAGGGGTCATGGTCAGCAGTGGTCTCCTTCTGCGAGGAGGTCATCTCGCAGAAGGAGACGGCGGAGAGGGCTCGCGAGGTAGATCCTCTGAGCGGCCCTCTCCGCCAAACATGAACGGGCGGCCGGAGGAGACGCTTTGCGCGCCTCCTGCCGCCACCATAGCCGGACCAGGGGGGACGGATCGGGGGGCCCGTCTTCCCATTGCACAGGTCCGGCGGATGGGGGGAGACAGTTAGGGTGTACCGAACTGTCTCCCATTAATGCCGGGGGCTCAGCAAGTTGCTGGGCCTGCCGCTGGGGCGACGCGGCAAACTGAATGCCAAGTGCGAAGCCCGCGTCACCCCGTTAAGGCGGTGGATGGTACACCGTGGAGGTTTAGTGAGTAGGAGTCTCACATAACCACTCGTCCCCCCGGGCGGGTATGTACCCATGAAGGGTTCCTCCACGTTAAAAAAAAAAAAAAGGCCTGGTCGTTGTGGCGATGTTTTGTAGGATATATTTTGTAAGATAAAGTAATATACGAAATAAGTAGCGATGATAAGTGTTATTAAACTTGGAAAAGATGCATTCGGAGCGCTTAAATGGCTCACGCTGAGCAAACCATACGAGATATTATATCAAATTAATGTTCTGCATAATTGTTACTTTTAAAAAGACCTTCAAAAAAGTCAGCAATAGGGTAAATGTGGGATAGTTGCCAAACATTTTTCAATAATTATTTTCAAAAAAAAAAAGTTGTTGAAGTAGTTTTTTCTTTCTCATGGAAACCAAGTCTATTAGCTACTATGTGGTTGTGGTAATAGTTGAATACAACTATAACATATATTAAAAAAAAAAAACTATTCCGAGTAATAGTTCTGAGGATAGATGCCCATTATATGGGTTAAATGCTTCGAAGCTTTTATCGCTATGAGGATAGTTGTCCTTAGGGATTAATCAATACATGGTTTTTTAACCTATATGAATAGCACATTGCATGCTCTTTAATAATTATAGGATTCTAATAAGAATAAATAATAAAATAAAAAGTTATTTGTTACAATGTTTTATAATTTCACGTTTTTACGACCGTATATTTAATCCTCATGTTACCATTATTTCCACATGATAGGTATAATTACAATGTATAGCTGATTTGGTCCTTTTATACTGTGAAAAACATTTTGTTTTTGAATGGAATTTCATATGTAAGAGATATTTCGTTGGTCGCAAAAACAATTTTTGACATTTCTTTACTTTATAGGTATTAGCTTTGATTCTATTATGTTTACAAGGCTCAATATAAATATCGGGGCATCTAAGCCGGGAATTAGCCGCAAAGAGATTTGCTAGTAATGTCGCTTTCTCTTGCGGTTCATGAACCAGTGATCCATCAAAGTACCTCAGCGGGGGTAATGCGGATGACAGAAATTAGCTTGCACGGCTTTGGCCAGACTCCAGTAGACTCGACTGTTAGCCGGTTGACCTACGAGTTCATGACCAATTTGTGCAATGCGCTGGGCATCCGCTCTAATATGGGCCCTCCTACAGGCTTTGGTAGCAGAATTGTACGCTGATTAAGGGAATTGATATTACGATCCTTGTTTGCGCGACCTCTGGGCCAATCACGATACGCGGCTTGCTTGTTACTTACAGCATCAGCGCATTAGTGATTGTACCAAGAGTGTCCTCTGCGATTACAGACGATATCGAAAGATGGAATATAATATTCCATAGCGGTTTCAATCTCGTCTGACATCGCCTCGGCAATTGCTGAAAGATCTTTCAGCGCTGCCAACAAGGGATGGATGTAAAATAATCTCGCCTACCGTCCTAATCTACTGACGAGTATAATTGTGACCATTAACATCGGGAATCCAGGTGGGCTGGATAACCAGCTGAGTCAAGTTATGAGTTATAGCGAATGCATGGGCACTTCGAGAGAACCCTAAGTGGAGAACCCAACCACGATTCGTGGTTTGCGTTAAAATCCTCCAAGGTTACTAATTCTGCAGTAGGAAACTGCTACAGTGCGCCGTCTTTTGCCGTCCTCAAGACTCAAAGAGCCGAGTAGTTTCATCATCTGCATTATGGGATCTGTAGAGGCACAAGTAGATCAGTCTTTGAGTGCCCACGTCCACGTGGACCCAGATTATGGAGAAGGAAGGGCTCCTTGCAGCGCAAACGGCGACAACACACGTTTGACTGTACATATATACAAACATACTTTGGCTTCTGCTTGAAAGTTCTCCTCAAGCAGGTAGCCGGTGTAGTATAAGTAGGACATATCGGCCGAACGGCAAACCTGTGTCTCCGTCAAGAAGAACATAGCAGGCTGAACCGTCTCAAAATGTTGGTGTATCCGTGTATGGCATTAAAGACGGAATGGAATCCGCGGATGTTAGCGAACTCCTACGTAAAAGACATAATTAATAATTAGGCCTCTGTACTATACCGCAGGCGGCCAAAGGGACAACAGTTTCAACAGTTATCCCTGGCCGCCGGGTCAATACAGTTCTCTCAGGCAATGAGCCACTGGACAATCCTACAGCACCCGTGCCATGGTAAAATACACTCGTTAACTGGATATGCATAGGCAGATACCGAAACGCGACAGGTAAAAGCGAGTCTTTTAACCACATGCATGGTGATTGCGACCCAGTCGGCCAAAAAACCTACCACCTGTCTATAACCATTTCCTGATCCGTTGCTCAGCAGGGCTCACTACGTGCAGGTGAGATTGGCTTGACGTCTCAGTGCTGAAGATGTAATTCGACACACCTTACACCTCAAAACCCCTTTCACCTTTTTCAATTATTAAATGCTTTATTCGCACCCACAAAAAGTTACATGACATGCATAAAAAAATTAAAACGCGACACACCTATATAGTATGTAAGCGAACACAATTTTCAATTTTCCACTAGAATAACTACGGTGGAGCAAAATGCAGCCGGAAAATAGTTCTGTTCTATTTACTGACGCTTTCTTGTTGTGGGTACCATACGTACAAATTGAAATATAGCTGAATGTCCAGTCTGCTTAAGTTTTTACTTGGAACTTTGTTTTATAGAGTTGCTGTATTTACACAGTCATCTCGTTCGATTTCAGATTTTATATTCTAGATCATAGAGTTCATATATCGAAGAAATTATTGCTCGACAATTGCATGCCGGAATGCAGTATGGAAGAGTACGTTGATTCAAAAAAGTTAATGAGCCAGAGGTTGCGGTGAAGGAGAATATCTACAACACGGTGCTAAAGTTACTTGCCCGGTTAGTTAAAAATATCAAATACAAATTTGTAACTAAACTAATCCAATTACAGAATTGAGAGTTCGTTCTATATTCTATAAGGATTACTTTAAAGTATAACGATCTTACCACGATATCGTAAATTACTATCGAGTAAGTATCCAAAAATTTGATTTTAAACAAGGCGACGTTTAAGAAATCATTTCATAAATCTGTTTTACATAAAACAAAACGAAAATGCCAATATAGATTCGGTTCAAAACAAATCTACAGTTAATTTACCTACAACCTTTGATTAATGATTGGATTCTGCTGCACTCCGACAGCGCAGCGGAGCGTAACTATTTATTTAAGTTTAAAACAAATAGGTACCTACATATTGCGATCTGAATTCACATTTTCATTTATATTTAGACATCGATATTAATTATTTTTATTTTCAGCATAGGCCTTCCGTAGACTTCTTTCTATCTCCAAGGTGCACCTGGTATCTTCTTAGGTCATCGTTTCTTATTCGAAAGTACCTCTCTATTTTTTCTTGTTCCTTCTCTGGGATACACACAGTTCTAGCAATTTCTTTTATGAAACACTTTAAATATTTTGGCTTTATATTAATATTCTTTTCTGTTGAAATCATGTCATTTTTAGGTTTTCTTTTATTAAGGACGGACTAGTTTTGGCAATGTTGAACATTCTTCACGTAACACACAATGACATAAATGTCGCGTAATTTAGAATTTTTGTGTCATTATTTTTCTTAACCTTCCATTTTATAAAAGTTTAGTGCTTATAAGCAAGAATCAAATACGTCACTTTTATGAACTTGGACAACAAGCCTTGTATAAAACAAAAACCATAATTTTTATTATTACCAGTATATAGTACCAAGCCATATGAACTATAAGCTTAGTTTAAAAGGATCTTGCGATACGCGACACTGCATTATACGCAACAGAAATTCAGTATTATCAAATTATAAACTTATGCAGTCAAGTGTTTATTTCTGTGCGTTCAATTCGCAAGCGGTATTCAGCTTTATTCCGAATACAAGAGAGAATATTTTAAGCTGTATTTTACTTGGGCATGTGTTCTTAACTGCGTCGAGTTTCTTCGAGAGCGATAGTTAAACGTATGCAAGTGTATACGCGTTTCGTAGACTTCATAAAGACTAGACAATAATGTGGATTTATTTAATTAATCTTTGTTGACACACCTTAACTGACTTTTACTAACATAAGTCTTAATTTAGGAATTGAAGGTTTGATTTTTGAAGATCCTTCTATTATTTTTATCCTAGAATTTATTCTAGGTGTTATATTTTATCTCATATGTCATGTTTTAATGGTTTATTTAAAAAATACATTAAACCTAAATTCATTTATTTCTAATAAGGGGTTTATGAATAATCAAGTACGAACTATCAGAATTCCTTCCCTCTCTAGCCATTCCATCACAGGACAACTAGAAGTTGTGATGAAAAAGTGGATATTCCCCTGATTCGCACAAAGAGTTTCACATCTTAATTTATAATACGGACGGCTATGGCATGTAGTTCACTGCCAATGTTTTTAACTGCGAAGAGTTAACAGATATCTGTTTGTTGCACATGGTTGTATCATATTAAAAAATAGATGAAGACAGTGCCAGCATGAGTTGTAGAAAATTCTAAAATGTTATTCTTATTTATAATTCATTTAATAAGCAATACTGCAGCATTTACCTGAATGAGGCAATCTAAATGGCAATACTAGATAATATATAAGTTATATGTATTTGTTGTTTTTTTAATCTTTCTAGTATTGTAGCAGCAATACAAGTTTTTTCTTTCTTCCTATTATTTCAGTAACAAAAGCGCAAATCTATATTACAAATTTTCTTAACTCTACATACAACTAAAGTTGACAGAGAAGCAGTGGGTGCGCTCCGCTACCAATCTTAACATGTCGAAACCCGGTCGAAGTAATTCGCAGGTCGATTTATGGTATTTCGCTCCGAGTGCGAAAACTTTCGCGAACACACGAAAGCGTAAATTCAAATTTAATATTAAATTTCAAAGCCGTATTATAGTTAAACTTAATTACTTATAAATATTTTAGTTTAAGTGGAAAATTTTAACTGCTGGATTTAACGAGGTCCAGTTAATCAACTTTAACGGCCTTTATGTCCGTAAGGCATTAAAAATATATAATACCAGATACATTTTTTATCATCCGTTAGGGAATCACGATGCCACAGACAGATTAAGATACATAGACCCATAGATACATACATAAAACTTATTAACACTCCTTTTTTGCGTCAGCGATTGAAAACATAAAAAATTGTATGATAGTAACGAAATTGCTACAATGATAATAAAGTAAAAACTAATTATTGATTCACACAATGTGATTATCGTATCGATATTCGACAGGTCGGATATTTGAATTAAGTAATTTCAGGCTATTTCGGAATGTGGTCAGCGCGCCGCACTACCTCGCCGCGGTGACAAGCTTATTCACGTTAATTTGCATTCATTTGCTATTTCATATCACACTGCCATTTGCTACGTTTGTGATCATCCGATTGCGAAACTAATAGTGAAAGTATAAAAAAGCAAAAGAGAGCAAGGGTCGCCTGCCCTGGAGATACGTTCACACCAAATCTTAGGTACCAAATAAAAATACGTACTCACCAATTCGGCCAACTCGATCTACTAAATGGCAGGTCCTGGTTTTGCTAGTATATTATGCGATGCAGCTGCGATTAGGCGGTGGTTATGGATCGTTGCTTGCTTAAAAAATGTGTGCGATATCAGTGAGCACACCTGTTGCTATCACGTGTAGCCAATAGTGATTAAGTCACTGGTACGGATATGAAGTTATTAATACGGTTTTCATAATTATTATATCGACAATTCTCCGACATATTATATTAAATAGTCTGTTATTTAATTTAAAAAAAATATACTACAGATGGCAAACAGGCATACGGCCCGTCTGATAGTAAGCGACTACCGTAGCCTATGTACGCCTGCAATACCATAGATATCACAAGCGCTTTGCCGACCTTGAACCCCCCTACCCTAGGAGGAGCTCTGGAAACCCTACTCACTGCAGAAACACAACACTAAGTCATTTGGTTGCGATCTTCTGTAGGGTGGAGGTATTCCACCAGTCGGGCTGCTCCAAGTAGAGAGAAATCTCCAAAGAAATTTCTCTGTGCCCTACCTTTCTTCTACAGGAAGCCGGCTCTTGTAACATTACGTGAAATAAAAGACGATTGAAAAATAGATGACCTCTTACTAGACTGATAAAGCGCCAAATAACTTTACTCGTTTGGTACTTATTACACATTTTATCTCAGTAATGGAGAATCGGCCCTAAATAAAATAAAAATTGCTTACGTGTGTAACAATACGAAAATAAAAAATTAGTTTAATCCGTACATTTCCACGTATTTCCAACTGCTTTCATGCCGTAGACACTGTCATAAATCAGTTATCGGTTGAACCAACAGATAAAATTGAATCAATACGTCAATCATGTATTTAAAACGCCGCGGCCGTATATAACGCTATAATTGATTGTACTCATTGATTATTCAGTCAATCGTGGTCGACATTTGCATCCGACGGGCGTTCACATCATTTACCCTATACTTATTGTTATAAGGATCGGCTACCCCTATCAACACATCCTGTTAAATAAGATACTATTTAACATATCTAAGTCGGAGAACCATGACAATGTTATTATGAAATTCATACTATTGACTTTACTATTGACCGGGTGCGATAGCAACCGGTGTGCTCTATTACCGCAAGCACTTGGTATGTAGGCAAGGATAGGTTTGAAGACCTTATCTCATGAGACGATGGTGAAGACCTCAGTTAATAAGTCGATTACAATAAACACTGTTCCTAAGTGCAGTCTCGCTGCTTTCCTCGCTGCGTATTACATTATTTTCTTAACTAAAAAAAATATTCGAATTTTTATTATTGTGTAATTTTTTATTGTCTATAAACATCGCCTGTCTTAGCATACGTATCTAATAATGGCAATCAAGCAATGTTTGAAGAAATGATGGCTCAGTGGTAGTGTGCACGAACACTTTGTCGATCGACGTGAGTTCGAATCCCTGGAATGAGCCTTAGCTTTCGGAGAACATCCTGATGAAACCATAGCATGATGGTAGGTGAAAGTCCCGTCAAAATCGGTCCAAACGTTGCGGAGATTACCCGGAACCAACAGACAGACAGACGGACAAAAAAATTTATAATTGATTTTCTGTTATAAGTACCGTGTATACTTTCATATGCATTTAGTAAAAAGCTGGAATTTTGACATTACAAACAAACACTTCAATTTTACAACTTCGAGAAGTATTTATTTGCATTTCAGTTTTACTTAAAAATTTATACAGTGACTTCCAAGCTAGGCAGAACCTGTATCTGGGAAGCCAAGATACGATTTAATAAAATAGTTACACACAAAGCACCTCAGGTGGCCGTACAAGTTGACTTCTTATTGTATTTGTAAAATTTAAAATAATACGAATACTAAATGGTTAAATATATTATATATATATATATATATATATACAAACACACAAAAAACTACATATATATACACAAAACCATATTACATATTATATTACGATATCGATGTATAAATGACTATGAAGTTATGAAGTTTAATTTAAAAGATGTATTCAGTGTCGTTATATGTAAGGGTGCTTAACCACTTGGAAACAAGAAGTTTGGCAGCAGGGACTGGCAGTTCTTTGATTGGACAATATTTTAAAGTCATCTTGTAATATAAGAAGCCATGAAACTGCCATGCACACCTATTTCATACATATTTCCAATATCCATTCAATTTCTTCCGTACGTCGAACTACACACGCGAGTTATCAAAATTTTCTTTTTAGATTTTAAGCATACAATAACATTCGATGAGTATATTATCAGTTATAAAATTACATATATTTTATAAAGACCATGGAATTATGATTTTGATTTGATTGGGAAATTATACGGAAATTTTAAAGAACTGGTTTATTGCTTATAAACACTTTCCATAATGACCACACTTGCAGAGTAACATCTCCACACAAATACAGAATTAGAATGCTCAGTCTAGAGCCCAACCCCAACCAACGCAGGACAACTATACGCCATGTGTGTTTCCAGCTTTATGTCGTCATTCCCCAAAGCATCTGTTAAGTAAGCGCGATGCATCGTTGGCTTCATTAATTACCGTCAGTCAAGATCGAGGTCAACCGCATACATATTATTCAATTAAAAAAAAAATACTACACTAGGCTCTCGCGACGCCGCTGCATATAGTAGCGATAATAGTGTCCTCGTCGAAGAGAGTAATTTGAGTATTTCTTAATAGTAAGTTTCGTTACAATACAGTATAATGATTAGAGATAAAAAATGAAGCTAAATTCTCAGGTTTATCATCTATAAAGATTTCATCTCACGTATGCATCGTTACGTTCCTGAAATGGCGTACGTTGTTATAAATGAATTAGAGGCTAAACTGCTTGAATAAAAGGCTTGTTCGGTAATGCCACTGTATTAGGTTAATTGTGAGTTTTTACATCGTGCAGATTTTATTTTATGGGCCACTATGTAGTTAAGAGACAGAATAATAATGTATTTATAGTGTGTTAAAAATACCACGTTTTTAATTTATTAAATACTTTCAGTCACTGAAGTTTTTATAAAAGGATTAAGTCAGTGTAAATAAGTCCATACTTACTACTCACTACAGGTTATATCTTTGAATGACATTTCTTGTGATGTCAAAACAAATTAATCTGAGTAGTAATATAGTAGAAAAATGGACGTTAGAATTTATAATTTTTTTAATATTCACATAATTTTTTAATCACGTACTTAAAGTAATATAACTTAAAATATTATACCAAAGATCATTCATAATAATTGGTTCCAATATTTGTATATTATGTCTAGACGGCATAGATACCGCATTTAAAAAAATAACATCGAATGTGTATATCTGTACCGCAATAAAAAAAGAGTTTTTTTAGCTAGCAACTACATGATGTAGACTTTTTTTCGCGCGCATCGTAAATAATCTCTTATCATTTTTTTCATAACACGCTTAAAGTACGAAAATTTATAGCAAGTATTTATTTAATAAAATCAACGCCAACGGCGTCAATTTTACATGTTTCTTATTTTATATGTATTACTTATATTAAATCTAATTGAGTTATGCAATTACAGGGTCCCACTATATCTTCTATATTTTATGTAAACAAAATGATTGAACTTTGCAGTTGTGCGCGCATCACGCAAAAACTACTGCATACATTTTGATCAATTTTTATTTATTCCACAGACAATAGACTTATCTAAAAAAAACCTATTACGATATCTTCATAAACAATAATTGTGTAGTAATTGTCTAGTAATTAAATAGATTACCGTCAGGAATTCCTGGTTTGTTTGACATATTATAATGTAATGTATATGTAATATGAATAACAGAAATTTATAAATATTTGGAAATCATCTGACAATGTGATAAACACAATACAGTGCCAATAAAACTATACAATAAATGTAGGTGTGTATTATATGAAATATTTATATGAAACAAATAAAATACAGTTACAAATAGCAACAATGTTTGTTCATTCGAGTATTCATCGCCTTAATCTCGCTTGATAAGTTAACTACAGAAGAGTTATCTGGTTGTCTGCTGCATTTCTTTTCAGGGGAAACTTTTATCTCGTAAATACACGGAGTAAATTGTGGACGCGCCGGGAATGATATATACTGTTAAAGTATTCATGTAACGTTGAATTTTTGTTCGCTTTGGAGCTATTTTTCAAGATTTTAGTATACAAAGTTGGGTTGTTTAGTCTGTTGTTGTTGCGGTGTGTTCTGCAATGCAGGCGTGGGTAAACTATCCTAACTTTTGTTTAACATTTTTATATTATTGATGTGAAACATCTAATGGCGCGTTTGGAGAGGAGTAAAAGCGTTCTGATGTGGCGTTGCTACGTGCCATTCAGCTAGCGTCTCGTTCCCCACTCAACATTTATAAGAAACGCTTCTCTTTTTACAAAACATATGAAGCATCCATCATTTCAAGCAATGATGGCTCGGTGGTAGCGTGTACAGATACCGCGTTGATCAACGTGAGTTCGAATCTTTGCATTGAGGCTTTCAATGAAGAAAAACATCTGATGACACCATAGCTTGGTGAATTTTCTAATGTCCGCCTGGCTAGCTACCATCCTCAAGTTGGCAGGTCGGCATGACAGCGGTGACCGCCGATGGATCTCTATCTCTCGGTTGTATTAGGATTGTACTGTGCTTACCATCAGGGATAGTACAGTCCATGTGCCGAACTATTATAAAATAAAATTATCTGTCCAAAAGGTGTGTTCCGATAGCTGCATTTGTTAGTCAGTCTTCCACTATGCTTAAGTGTTATCGGTATATATAACACCGGGTGAGATTGTGGCTATGACGCTAAACTTATAAACGATTTAAAAAAAAACTACTCTTATTGTGTGTTAGTATATTAGCATGGTTTCTTATGCTAAACTTGTAAGTTATTATGCATCCGGCTAGTGTTTTCTGTCCTTTCCGCTATATGGAGTTCATGAAACATAACGTGAAGATACATTTGAGCAGGCCAGAATGACAGCAACAACGGCGCTGAATTATAGCTTACACGGTACTTACCATCAAAAAAAAGTATCAGTCAGATGAGATGAATTTACCAACACTGTAAAACTGTTCAAATATATTTCTTAGAATTAAAATATATTAATTTTCTAAATAGTTTCATAAAAATAAAACTTTACTAATAAAATTTAAATTAAAGTATATGTTTAAATATTATAATATTTCACATCTTCCAGGCGTCTTATTACGTCTCACATTTTTTAAAATGTTTGAGTCTAATTATTGTCGTCACTCACACATCAACCCGGCACTCGAATATCTCCACCACCTCGCTCGACGTCCTTATCAACGGGTAAGTTGATGGGTCAACGGGTGAACACCGTGTGGTCAACAGGTGAATGCTACGTGGCTAACTAGTTAACATGCCGCCATGTTGGCCTGGCCGCGCCAACGACGCATGGTCCACTCGCCATTCGCTTATGTACTGCTTGTGTGCGAGTCGATACGGTGAGGTTATGGAGTGAGTGAGTGCATATAAATATGGAAATCCATATACAGAAATCTCAATCGCACTAGGCGTGAGATAAGTGAGTGAGGACCTTTAGTTTCATATTAATAGTTTTTTTTTAAAACTATCAATTTATTCCGAGATTTGCATCTGAATCTTTTTCTAACCTTGGCCTGTACCATCCTCAAACAAAAACTTCTTTGATATGTCAATATTTTTTTATTATTCTCGTGATTATTTTAATAGCTTATAAAAACGCGAAATACAAATATTGTAATATGAAAGTTAACTTATACTGGAAAAGGGTAAAATAACTGAATATTCTTCCAAACAAGTATCATTACCTAATCGCTTTTAACTCAGAATTCAAAGAACCTTTATTTGATAATAAAATAGCTTAAATAGGATGCCTCCGTGTGCCTAAAATTTAAATGAATATATTTACAAATATATTAAATTATCTTTGATAAAACTTTCATATAAGATAATTTTATTGTAATATATTCATCTCAAATACGAAACCATTCATTTTCATAAATACACATTTAAAAAAAAAACACGATTTTATCACGGAATTAACATTATAGAATAATTAAATTGACTTATATCGTATTATTTACGATATAAGTATCTATGCGTTTTACACTTACCAATATTTTAACTTCATTGTAGAGAAAACGCAAACATATATATTTTTTAAACAATACATGGCGAGTGATATCTTTTAGTTTCTTATATATTCAATGGTTTTTTATTGTATGTACTTTTAATTCGTTTAAAAAAGCGCTCCACACTTTCTCCATACTCTCGTTACCATGACCAATCTATTGAACTCGTCAAAACGGATCCTATGAGCCTAAACTCGAGGGGTTTGCTAATAGCTACTGAAGAGTTCTACTATCCACCTCCTGGCTCCATCACCACACCGTCGTTACCAAGCCCAATATATTGGACTCGTACGAACTCGTTTAGGTAAAATTAACTTCAAGATTTTATTAAATTGTTTGTTATTTATTTTTAACATTAACATTATTTTTATTTATTTATTCTAATCCGTTATCCGTAATCCGTTATCCGTAAATTATTTGTGTCGTTATTATATTTAGTTAGTATTGTTTTTATTTATTTATTCTAATCCGTTATCCGTAACCCGTTATCCGTAAATTATTTGTGTCGTTATTATATTTAGTTAGTATTGTTTTTATTTATTTATTTTTATCCAAAAGATTTAGCTATTAGCTGTTGCAAGTACAAAGCTGTTACGGGTACAAAAATAGTAAAAACAAAGTGATATGGAATGCGACCCTGCCAGGATTCGAACCTGGAATCTTCTGATCCGTAGTCAGACGCGTTATCCATTGCGCCACAGGGCCGTTGGAAAGCCGTTCACAAAACCTTCTATGTTTCAGGACGTAAACACGAAAGATCTCAATTTTTATAGTAAACTTTTTGTGATCTCATTCTTAAATTTATCTTAGTTCCTAGTTTAAAATTAGCTGTAAGTTTCTCCTTCAATTTTGTATGCCAACAGGCAGAATGTACTAGGATTGAATACATTTTATACTAAGACCATACTTGTACCTGCATTCTATACAAATAAAGAAATTATTATTATTATTAAACCTATTGTACAAACTATTGAGTTTTCTGAACTAGTGCTAGTTTTTAACGTATTTTAATTATTTTTCTATATATAAACTATTTAAATAAAGACGTGAAGTTTGTTTGTTTGTAAAAGGTAATTTCTGGAACTAGAACTTTTAAGAGAGATAGTGCACAGAGAAATGTCTTTAGAGATTTCTCTCTACATGGAGCAGGCCAACTGGTGGAATACCTCCACCTTAGAGAAGGTCGTTGCCAAATTACCTTGTGTTGTGTTTTTGTAGTGAGTAGGGTTTCCAGAGCTCCTTAGGGTTCAAGGTCGGCAACGTGCTAGTGATACTTATAGTATTACAAGCATCCATATCTACGGTAACCGCTTAACATCAGGCGGGTCGTAAACTAGTTTGCCACCTTAGATAAAACTACTGAACTGATAGGAAGTTACATTTTCCCTGAGTGCCATAGGATATATTTAATTGCTGTGAAGTTTTATATATTCTATTTGACGCGTACAAAGTCGCGTGTGATTGCTAGTATATTATAATATGGAAAAGGGTATATATTACGATCGATGAACAATAGTGACTTTTCGTGTGACGAACGTTCACTATTCATTCGTCGAACCCAAAGCAGCTTGCTAATATCAAAAGCTTTTGTGTTTACTGACTGAAACTGATTAATTCCGAGTTACGCGCCAAAGCCAGATTACCTTATGGTTAGTTTGACATTGATACTTTGTGATTAGATTAACATAGGATAATTCTAATCACAAAACATTCACATTCTAGGTTTAATCGAAATTGACAGAAATGCGAAAATTGAACCCAACCTGTAATAATTGGAAAATTGTAAACTAAGTTTTGATAAGGAATTCTACCAGTATCAAATAGCTAGTGATTAATTCTTATACACTTTACATGTGTACTCAAACGATAATTAAAAAAAATAATTCAATGACGTCACAAAGAACAGTTCAAAAGCAACGATGACCGTCAAGGGATCGGAAATTCATCGTCGGCCTTCGCTGTCATGTCTTTTCTTGATAAGTGGATATACACTGACTAATCCCGAAACGTAACAAATGAAGAGACAGTCACTATGACGGGATTATCACCGATTGTGATCGAGTCGATTACAGATCCCTATCACCCCACTTCATTACGGGATATATGTAATTTAATGTATATATGTAAGCAGTGGCGGATTTTCCTTAAAACCAACTAGGCCCAGGCCTAGGGCGGCCAGATATTAAGGGCGGCTAATCGTGACAAAAAATGTACTACTTAATGCGAACATGTCTCGACAATAAATAATAGTACACTAAAGCATAATATAGTTTTAAGAATCAAGACACGGAAAACAATCAGTTCGAATTACAATGTTGACATCGTAAAACTGCAGTACTTTATTACCATCAAATTAGAAATGTTTTAAAATTTAAATAAATTCATATTATATTTACGTCACAGTAAACTTTGAGCTGAGAAGGAGACGACTGGCCTGGGGTGGCCAAGACTGCTAGTTCGCCTCTGTATGTTAGAGTATAAACCGCCTTAGTGTATAACAATAAGTTATTAATCGGGCCCTATCGATTATCAAGTAAAGATGATTTGGGAATATTAAGTTCAAAGTCACGTAAGTTAGGGATATGAACTCCCGTGGGTGTCATACGTTTTACATAATAAATCGATGGATCATAAATTAGTTGAAGCGTTGTATGATGGAACACTGAACGGGGACCTCAGAAATGACATATTACTTTGAGATATTCGATTGACATAGGTTCAATTAACTAACTTAGTAAATATAGATTTTTTATTGAAATTTTGGCTTATTACACCTTTATACAAATGGTACATACATAGGGCAATATAAAAGTCAGTTTTCAAACTAAATAATACGGGCTGGCAAATTTTTTTATCCTTATAAGTTAGACGAATTGGCCACAGCACAGCACTTGATTTCAAGTGACGATGTGACCCAAGATGTTAAGCGCTAAACCTGGTGTAAGACTGGCTTAGTGCAGCTGCCGGAAAACACCTATTGGTGCTTGGCGACAGATTTTCAACTTAAGGGTGGTAGCTAGTCAGGCGGGCATTAGAAAAAGCCCTACCATTATGGTATGTTTTCCTCGCGATGTTTTTTTCCTTCACCGAAAGCTCACGCTCATTGCAGGGATTTGAACTCACGTCAATTGACGCGAAGTCGTACTCAGTGGTAACTGAGCACATTATACGATTATCTTGCTTAAAGGACTTGTATCCAATGACTTAATCTTTTTTTTTTATCGTAAAGTGTCGGCAAATTGTTATCTAACAATATCGGCGACTACCGTGGGATGTACAATCCATCGCTAATTGCCACTGTCATGCCAGCCTTCTCAAATACCAAGCCCGGTGAAGCTGTAATAGCCGCAAAGGCTCCAGGGCCGCTAAGGCACACAGTATGGTCAGTTCGAAAAAATAAAATAAAAATCTTCTCAAATATCTCTTCACGTTATATTTGGATGACCCGATGTTGTACGAAAGAGGGAACACACTGGCCGGGAGATAGTTCCACTGTTTCATAGTACAGCAAATTGTGAATTTATTTTTTCGTACGGAAATGGAGGTCACCATGAAGCTGTGGCTCCGGAGCCCAGCGCGTGTGGTTTTGTTATGAAAAGGAGAGGAGGAAATTAAATTGAACAACTCTTCAGAACACTCGTCAATGAATATTTATTGATTTGTTTGTCCCCTAAGCGTTAATATACATATCGGTTGATACCGGAACGCGACACGCCTTTGCCACTGTGGTAGGTGATACAACTGATGTGTGGAAGTCACGTTCCAATTAAACATTATTGTCGTGTCTTGTCCGCCAGATTAAATAAATATTAAGCAATTCACAAAAAAATTAACCCTCACATAAGAGTTTTTTTTATGTCGTTAAGTGTTAATTAGCTCCTTTCATACTAAAACTCCAAATGCAGTGATACGAAAAAATATTAGACGTATCATGTTAAAAATATGTTTAATGAAGCAGTTTGTAATAATGATCAGCGGTATGTCGCGGCCTTAGAAAACCGACGTTAAAAACCACTGTATAAAATATACAGATAAAATTTTGTACTGAAGGAAAGTAAACTTGAAAAATTCTTTTACACCTCCACGTATCGGTAATTCGTCGGAGCTACGTACGTTAAGGCTTGTACAATATATCAAGGATATCCGACAAAGTTAGTACGCTTCGGATATTTCTCTAAAAATCATCTTTATCTTGGCTCTTCTCTATAAAGGAAGCTCTCCTTTTAAAGTAATTCACTTTAAAAACATAGCCCTTTCAAACTGGCTAGATCTTCATAACTTGAAAATGACATAATTTAAAAATTCACTTACTACGGATTTGCATCTGAAAGACTTCCGAATAAGGTTTCATTTTGATCGAATGGTAGACCAAGTATGCCGTGAAACGAAAGAGGTGTAATAGGAGGGGCCACACATGTGCAGCAAATTACTTCAAGCGGAACGGGGTATTAGGTACTAGCGGCTTGCCATATGAAATATAATATAATAGAAAGAAAACTAGACTTGTAACCTATATTTTAAAATACCATATACTTACTAACAATTAACTTTGATGTACATAAAATAGAACGTTGTCTATAGCAATCCTAAAATACCAAACTAATATTTAATTACTACTTAGCTGTATGTATGTACTCCACGATTTATAATAAATCAAATCTGACATGTAGTTCCAAATATTAGTGCATTTAAACAACCAAAAGAAAATTAATCTCTTGACTTTATATTATTATAGTACACTATGTATCAGGAATATCTTCTAAACATATTATAAAAACCAACGCCTCTCCGTCTTTCTGTCCGTTTATGTTCTTTTCACGCGGAAATCACTTATCTGATTTACATTTTTTTATTTTCATTCATAGCTAAGTTATCTGGCCAGGTTACTGAACATATTTTGTAAGATAAAATAACATAAAAAATAAGCAGTTACGATAATGGTGAATCAATTCGGAAAAAGACGCATTTGAGGCGCTTAAATGCCTTACACTGAGTAAACCATACAAGATCCATCAAATTAATGATCTGCATAATTGTAGATCTTAAAAAGAACTACAAAAAGTCAAATAGCATATATTTATCTGCTGAGCATCACCCACTATAAGCATTTTTGTCTTCCGTCTATGGAGCGGGGACAGCACGATTCGCGCGTGCGCTAGACCGACGGCAATCTGTAGTCCAAGCTAGCGGAGGCGCGAACACAGCTAGGTCCTAAAAAAAATGTGTCACATTTACACTGTTATTAAAAAAGTGTGAACAAAATGCGCATTTAAAATACTATACTTCAAGGTTTTTTACAAATATTTTTTGTCGTTTAGAGTTAAAAAATGAATTGTCAGTCCAGTTACTACATTGAATATAGGTGAAAAACAAACCCTTTTTTTTTTTTTTTTTCGAACTGACTATACTGTTAGCCTTAGGGGCCCTGGAGCCTTTACGGCTTTTACAGCTTTACCGGGCTTGGGGGCGAGCGCTTAGGGCACTCAGCCACGAAAGCTAAGCAACAACATCCGAGGGTGCCAAAGTGGCCGAACCTCGGCTCGGACTGTTGCGCGTATGCAATTAAGTCGCGATCTGACTAATTCCCTATCCGTAATTCGATCTAAACTAACTATACATATATACATGTTTCTGCCCCCTGGGAGGAGGGAAGGAACATGTGTATGTGTATTTAGTGGTCTGAAAATTTTTGTCTAATCTAACTAGGCAAAAAAAGAAAAAAAAAGGTCCCTTATAGAACCTATGTACCTATGTGTGTTGTGCATGTGTGTATAATGCAGTGTCATGTATGGCTGTGAAAGCTAGTGATTGTAGAGTCACTTGTATCGCGCGAGCGGCTGCTTGGCTCAAGGGCTCCATGCCGATGGATCGGAGAAACAAACCCTTTGTAGTCGCAACGTAGCAGCGATAACCAAAATGTATGAATACAGAAACGGTCTATACCACGAGCTAACACAATATTAAATACTGTGTTCGCAGCGCCGCGATTCTGTAAATAAACGAATTTAGACTTTTTATGTAATAACCGTAATAGTATTTATGGACTGACATATTGTATAGATATGTGGCGTGACGAGAAGTCAACCAAGACGTCCCGAGGAGTGCAATATTCCTCCAGTAGTTTGGGAGCTAACACTTGCTTTGTAGTTAGTTATTCCAGTAAATAATCCACTTTATCCTAATTCAATGAAATTATAACTCAGTATACATACTTGTTGGCTATATATGTTTGATAGAATATCAAAGATCTTCTTCTTACCATTATACCACATAAGTAGTATGAAGACAACACGTTTTATACACATATCATTCCCTATACAATTTATCCATTTCTTCGTAGTTCTTCCTGTACTGCTATATCCATGCACCTTTATACTGACCACTCTTTTAGTTATATGAATTTATTTCCTCCTCATGAGCCCCAACCATAACGCTAAGAGATTAGGTCACAGATAAATTTCTTTGCAGATTTTTCTTTATTTGGGGAAGACTGGTGGAATACCTCCATCCTACAGAAAATCGCAGCCAAATAACCTAGTGTTGTATTCCTGCGGTGAGTAGGGTTCCAGAGCTCCTCGTTCCCCGAGAGAGGTAGGGCACAGATAAATTTCTTTGGAGATTCCACACTACTTGAAGCAGTCCGACTGGTGGAATACCTAAATCCTACTTTAGATCGCAGCCAAATAACATAGTGTTGTGTTCCTGCGGTGAGTAGGGTTTCCAGAGCTCCTTGGGGAGGGTGGTTCAAGGTCGGCAACGCGTTGGTCTTATCTATGGTATTACAAGCGTCCATAGGCTACCGTAGCCTCTTACCATCACGCGAGTCGTATGCTTGTTTGACACTTTTGTTGTATAAAAAAACCTATTACACTTCAACTTCTCTGTCACTGGTGCTAGTTTCATTCTTCTTCTGGTATAGTAATTAGTAATCATATCCATTCTAATTATACTACATATCGATCTCATATTCGCATATCTGTTACATAATTTCTTCTTTCATCCGTCGTTTATTTCGTTCAGATCTATGGATATTATTACTGGGCAAAGGAAGGTTTCATAGGAAGGTTGAAGTTAATTATCACGTTTGCTGACAACTTATTTACGATTTCAAACTTTGAGAACACAGTAAAAGCTTAAATGTTTAATTTTTATAGATGCAGCGTATGTTATTTCAAATTAACTACATAAGATTAATAAAGTGCGAAGTGATTGCGCGATTATGGCGCAGTGGTAGCATGTTCAAATATCACGTTGATCGATGTAGGTTCGAATCGTATAATGAGCTTGGGGTTTTGTTGAAAAAAATCATCGTGATGAAGTCATATCATAATGGATCACTATTTTTAATGACCGTCTGGCTAATTACCACTTTCAAGTTGAAAATCTGTCGCCAAGCATCTATAGGTGTTCCGGCGGGTACACTTGAGTGCAAGTGCCTCTTAGCTTAGCCTTCGGTTACGTCGCTACTTAACTTCAAGTGAGAAAGTCGTTAAATGCTAGCCTAAAAGAATTATAATAATGTATAATTAAGCATAAAAAATACATTAAGCTTAGATTTTTACAAAGTTCATGATAATTTCATAACTTACTAGCTGTGCCCGCGGCTCCGCTCTTGTGGACTACTAATAATGTTTTTTATGTTTTGTGCGGAACCCTAATTATTTTTCTAAAATAATAGTAGCCTAAGTTATACCTTATAAGATTCTTATCTGCCAGTGAAAGTTCTGTCAATATCGGGCCAACCGTTTCGTTAATTACCCGGAACAAACAGACAGAGAGACATACAAAAAAAATTAAAATGTTTTTTATTTTATTTAGGTATACTTTCATATGCATTTAGTAAAAACCTGTTATTTTGACATTACAAACAAACACTTCAATTTTATTATATGTATAGATAACAATCAAATCAAATTTAAAATGAGTAGATTAGTTAGAGCAGCAAATTTATTTTCACAAGAGTTGATCTTTATGGACTTTGTGTATAATACAAAATAATATATACGCCAGCAACATTAGTTACGCGCTGTATCAGTAAACAGTTAACGTGATGGAAAATAAAGTTCGTGTGAAACAGATATTAACAACAGGGTTCACTTTCATAATGAAATATTTTTAGCGTTCCACTACAAAGAATATATTGGATAACGAATAAAAAAAAAAACTAGTAGAAATTGTAGTAGTCGTGGTACAGTGGCTAAATCGACGGAATATCTATGCGATGTGCACAGGTTCGAGTTTTTTTGAGTTCACGTACATTTTATAATCTAGCAACACTTTTGTCTGACAGTCAAGAAAAACATCGTTAGCCTGAACGTTTGTTAAATGGTCTGCAGTAGTACCGTGGGGAAAATAAAGGACTTTGGTTTTCCCGGCGTTTGAAATCGTCAATGCGCCGTGGGCTGGCGTGGTTTTTAAGCCCATGCCTTCTCTCGAGTATAGACCACTGGCTCTAGCATTA
The DNA here is from genome assembly GCA_947532125.1 of Saturnia pavonia. Lineage (NCBI taxonomy): Eukaryota > Metazoa > Arthropoda > Insecta > Lepidoptera > Saturniidae > Saturnia > Saturnia pavonia. Next base: position 7,012,743 of record OX383919.1, on the reverse strand, counting down.
GGGGACACCCAGGCTGGTATTATTAAGCGCCATTGCGATTCCCCTTTATGGTATAAGGCATATAACTTCCTATTTCGATCTGTAATAAATCCGAAGAGTTCAGACTTAATCATTAGGAGTTGTAATTGTATAGTTATAAAAAAGTAGATGAGATTATTCATATACGCATGTAAAATATTCTTCTTTAAATAGTCATACTTGCTGTTATGTGAGTGTCCCTAATCCCTTAATACATATTAAGCCATAAGCACTATTGAATTAATATGATTATTTATTTGTTTAATTTAGTATATATTTTAATATGCATCTAATTTTGGGCGCACCGTGACTTGCGGTGGGGTTCCAGCTGAAAATCAGCGCTGTGTGCCCCGTGGTACTTCAACATTTATGCTGAGCTGGACGCCTTTTCTTAATGACTGGACACACTGCTGGACTATATATAGGATTCTTCTTAATGTATTTGTTTGTTTTGTTTTAGTTTTTATATGTGTCAATTAGAGAGAGAGACATCAGAATATACTATCGAAGACACCAGGATTTTACTTTATAATTTTCTTCATTACGGAATCATAAATCTTGTAGGCGTAAACTTGGTTAAATTCAAGCATTGTAAATATGTACATGGTCCGACAATCCAAGTGAGCATGATGTCTGTTTATTTGGGGTTGCCCCCAGTGGCCTCCAACCTCCCTTATAACTACCCTATGCCTCGCATACCTGATGTTATCACTGGCCGTAGGTAGTAATTGATCTGGAACGTCCTCACGATTTGACAAGCTCCAGACAGAATAATATTCTTTTTGGGTTCCGATTAGTAGGTGTTCTCGAACAATCTTAGGATCCACTATTAATGGAGTTCTTCACGATACGAGGGCTCGAGCTAGAACCATCCTTCAAGCCCATCGATGTCTGCTTATGTGGTTGCGTGAATCACAGAGCACACCTGTTGCGAGCGCGCGGCGTCATCTCTACTTCATTTCCTTTTTATTTTATATACGCCGTATTTTTGAACACCTGACAGAATCTGTTATCTCGTTCCTATGAGACATGATTTCTTTTAAAATAGTGACATATACACGATTCTCTGACATATGTATGTAGAAATAGTTTTTTTTTCTATACACAGTTTCCTGTTTATATTTGCGTTTATCTGTATGTATTGTGTATTGCCGTGTCTTGTCATTGTGAATAAATGTTTTATTTATTTTACTCCAACCTGCAAAGAAATAACATTTGCTTCAAATATCGTGGTGGTAAGGCATTTTCTAATGCCTGGCTAGCTACCATCCTCAAGTTAAAATCTGTCACCAAGCACCTATAGGTGCGTTTCGGCAGCTGCAATTGCAAGCCAGTCCCTATAGGCTTAGCGTGTTACCATCTTAGGCCACTTCGTCACTTAACATCAGGTGAGATTGTGGCCAAAACGCTAAAACCTATTTACAAAAAAAAGTATCCCGTAGAATGTTTAATAGCTTACTTTAACTTGGAATTGCTCAGCTCAAAATACAATGACTTATTTTGTCACGTTTAAGGATCAGCAAGTGATATCTACCCTCTGACGCAGTTGGACTCAAATCAATCCGTCCGAAATGTTGCACCAATTGAAGAGCTTGTCAAGTAAGTGCGCGGTCTAAATCAGCTTGTTTTGATATTAATTAAGGATCTTTACATGACAGGAATTGATTCCTCAATTGATATACCATAAAATTTTCAATTTTTTTTTTCAAATCATAAAACCGTTATATAAAAACTGTTACAGAGAGTATAATATTACCAATTCCGAAATTAATAGCGTAGATAAAATACCAACAATATTTTCAAAAATCGTTAATTATTAGTAAAAATAAAATTTTCAAGGTGACAAATAAAATTACTGCGTAATAAACTCGTACAAAGCCGCGGGCACAGCTAGTCTAGTATAAAGTAAATTAAGCAAATCATTCTTAAAGCAAATCTCTCGGCAGCTTTCACTAATTGTTCATCGCCGCCTTTATTCGATAAAGAAAGCCCGCGGGCAGCACTTTCAAGTTTTAGCGCTCACCGATTTAAATAATTGAAACTTTTCGTTGGTTTGTTGTCGCCCGGGGTACTCCACCGTATCCTTCTTTCATAATAATACAATAATAATAATCCTTCAATTAATGAAATTTACAATTTGTAACTGTGTTAATAACAATTTTCATAGATGAAGTGAATACGGAAAGAAACAACATTTATCCAAATCTATTAAACTATAACTTATGAGATTATGAAAACAAAAAAAGTGTGTACTTTATGTACGCACTTAAGAAGTCATACTTCTACATCTTTGTCGTAACAAAATAGAAATATGTAACTCCAAAAATGTATCCCGCGAAGATTACCATCAATGGATAATATTATAAATTCATTAAACATACTTTATTAATTGTGTAAAAATAATCTAATGCAATGTAATTTATTCATTTTAACACAAATATAAAACTAAAAAGCAGTAAAATTTATTAATAAAATTATAGAAAGATTGATTCTATATTAACTTATTTTATATTTATGCAGATAATGATGAAGATAGCAAACAAAGATAGTAATGTAAAAAACATAACTGACTCTTTTAAATTTGTGTAAAAAAATGTAACGTTGTATAAATAAACAGTATTTAAATGAAATTAAGATTAATTTATGTTAACAGAAATAAAAAACGAAAAGTCAGTATGTATAATGAATTAATCCAATTATAATAAAGTTTATTCTGTAATAATTTCTTTTATATGTACGCAGATAAGAAATATATTTAACGTGTTTATTATTATGCAGTATTATTTGTTTATTTGGGCTTTAACAGTAAATTTACATTACCATTGTTATAATACATATTAATTATTAAAAAAATACAGGCAATTATAAATTGCCCCGACTTATATAATATTACGATTTATATTATAGCATTTTAAATATTATTATTATTGCTGTCTCTTTCAATTTTATTTTTACTAATATTATTGTCAATTTATATAGAATATCAACTGAGGAATGATATGTACTGCAGAATGCATTACCTCCACCCTACAGAATATCGCACTCAAATGGCCTTGTGTTGTGTTCCTGCGGTGAGTAGGGTTACCAGAGCTCCTTGTGAAAGAGTAGATTTAAAAAGAGGTAGGGCACAGAGAAATTTCTTTGGAGATTTCTCTCTACTTGGGGCAGCCCGACTGATGGAATACCTCCACCCTGCAGGATATCGCAGCAAATAAGCTTGTATTCCAGGGAAGTTAAAGGAGGGCAACACGCTAGTGATACCTATGGTAATACAAACGTCCATAGGCTACGGTAGCTGCTTACCATCGGACGGGCCGTATGCTTGTTTGCCGCCCTTATAGTATAAAAAAATCCCATGTACAAAATTTCATTATAATTAATCGTATTATTTTTGAGTTAAATCCGAACTTAAAACATACAGGAAAAAAAAGTCATATTTATGATAAATGTTCTTTGGAAAAAAATTCAGCACAGAGAGAACTACATATTTTATGATATAAATAAGAGATACTATTTGGCTCGCATAAGTAAAGCTTACACTTGAAATAGGGGCGAGAGAAGAGGTTAGAATATTCTGTAAATCTTTTTAGCAGACTTCAGTCCCAAACTCCGCATGCCAGACCGCCGGAGCATAACTTTATGCATGTTGCCTCTAACGTAGTAGTACCCTTTAAACCTATTTCTATGCAAAGTATGTAATTTCACAAACATAAACCGAATATTATGCATTGCACATACACGTGTGGTTTTGTTAAATTTTCCCGTAATATGGGTTAGATAGATGTAGATATTATATATTTATCTATGCTCCTTATCTCACGACGTTTTCCTTCACCGAAAGCTCAGGCTCATTGCAGGTATTCGAACTCAGGTCAATCGACGCAAAGTCGTACACGCGACCACTCAGCCATCATTGCTTCAATTGTTATTTGTTCATATTTGTGTTATTTTTTAAATAAAATGACCATGGTGGTCGCGTGTTGTTAAGATAATGACTGTTACACCTTGTATGTGAACTAGCTTCACAGACACACATGGCATTGCATTATACACACATGCATAACACATAGATACATAGGTTCTGTAAGGGACATTTTTTCTTTTCTTTGCCAGTTAGATAGAAAAAAATTTCAGACACCACTAAATACACAGACACATGTTCCTTCCCTCCTCCCTCCTCCTGAGTGCCTTAAGCGCTCGCCCCCAAGCCCGGTAAAGCTGTAAAAGTCGTAAAGGCTCCTGGGCTCCTAAGGCTAACAGTATAGTCAAATCGAAAAAAAAATGTTGTATGTGAAGGTTGAGATTCAGTTGAAAACTATTGTCGTATCCGACCACCCTTTTTAAACGTTATTTCTTACATCATTAACTAATACGCATCTAGTCACAAAAGGCACCTACGAGTACTATACAAACTGATAACTTTAGTACTTTCAACAGAAATACTGAATAACAATTCATGAGCATTTAGGCGTACTCTTACCAAAATACCATCCGCCGAATTAAAAATGCATGGAGTAAATAAACTTTTTCATAACCGTACAATTTTATCGCTATACTTAATGCTTCCCAAGAGTTGTTTGAAAGTTTTACGACTTTAAGACGCTCCTGATCATAATAAAAGCTAACTTAATACTTTGGATGCGGAAATGAAAGCGTTATTTACATTATTACTTAAATTCCTTTTTTTTATTCTACTAAAGACTTTTTAAGGAAACCCTATTTTCATTTATCTTTAATAAGTCAGCTTCTTTGCTAGGATGCGCGTCTTAAAAATGATATATTTATTTCGTAACGGACTAAGGACATTGTGGCCGTGTTCTCTCGTCGAGTTCCGACATGGTGGAACCTGGTGGGTAGCCTCAAGCAACCTCAGCGTACAATGTTGATAGGTGTCCCTACCGCTAGACAGCTCAAGCGAGAATGATCATTCTTCTGATTCCAAGGAAGTGGGTCACGTCGGTCAGTCCTAGTATATCGAGATCTTCTTTCTCCGACAACTTCTCTCGGACACAGAGTCCGAGTCAAAGTCAAAGTGTGGGTCAATGCACAGCAACACACACACACACACACACAGAAGGGTTTTTGAAGAAATTATGGCTCAGTGGTAGTGTGTACAACTCCCGTCCCGTACGACGTGAGTTCGAATCCCTGAGCTTTCAGTGAAGGAAAACATCGTGAGGAAACTATAGCATGGTGGTAGGTGGTAGGTGGAAAATCTGTCGCCAAGCACCAATAGGTGTATATCGGTAGCTGCACTTGAGAGCCAGTCTTCCACTAGGTTTAGCGTGTTATCATCGAAGGCCACATCGTCACTTAACATCAGGTAAGATTGTGGCCACTACGCCAAACCTATAAAGAAAATAAAGTTCACAATTTCAAGCACCGAGAAATCCAAAGTTGTATATTTTTCTCACATACAATGGTTACTATAACTATATTTCTCAGTTCAATGTTATCAATTTAAATGTGTAAATGTACGCGAATTCGGAAAAAAAATCATTTGTTCATGCCAAGTTCGAACCTGCGAACATCGAATCTATATTCCGCTCGTCTAAATCACTCGACCACCACGACTATTCATTTATTTAATAAAATTATATTCCCACGAGTAGATATAGTTTTTATGCTTATATTATCTACATAAATATTAAAAAGTACCGTATTATTAGCGCATAACAAAAAAACATTCATCGAGCAGACATTACATAAAAACAGAAATTCTAGAACATTCAACTTAAGCACGATAATTTCTTAAAAACGAATTCAAGATTACCGACTGAAATGCGAGTGAAATCGACTAAGAACTTTTTAAACAAAATTTTTATACAAGATTAAACATAAATGTTACGTTCATTCAAATACAGGCATGCTTTTTTTTTTTGTAGCGTTGGATTTTTGGCACACTATTACACAGAAAACAAAATTCGATTATTTTTGTTTGGCGAATTGTCCGTATTTTTACTGATGGTAATCAAAATAAAAACCATTATTATTAAATTCAGGCTCAAAGAAGTCTCTTATAAATTTCAGCACCTTACTATCGAGTTCGGAAAACATTTTTACGATTAAACGTTTAAACGGAAAACGATTAGATTTATCAACATTTTTTTATTAATTGTTGGATTTACGAAGACGGAGTCACTTCCAGATATCACTTTCATCCACGTAATGAGCCACCTTATTTAAAAACTTGCTTAACTTGAATCTTGAAGATATCCGGCAAATCGCTAATGTGCATGGAAGATTATTGCCTAACAGAATTACCTAAAAAAATTATTTGTCCAAGTCTAAAATAGGATAAAAATCATAACCGGAAATTACACTTCTGAAATAAATGTTAATTCAACGGAATAGGATATAATAGGACAGGATGGGATTATAAAGTGAATCATTACGAAAATGTTCAGTGAAGATTCCTTTACTGACAATAAAAAGAAAACGTTCTTTAAACTGGTGGTAATGTTTTCACATACATAAGTGCCTTTTTTAGGATCCAAATTGTATAAAGTATTTTTAATTGATTGATTGTTTAAACGTTACATAAGGTTTATTTTGAAAAACAATTTCAATTAAGATATAATTTCTGGTTTAATTGCGGATTTAATTTAATTTATATGCACGAAGGGATAAGTAATAAAAATTATGAAAGCGATAGAGTTTTTAAAGGGCGAGAGTATAACAATGCAATTCAATTCTGCCTACCCTATGATTAGAGATATATTATTTACATTTTTAGATCCCGACGTTACTAATAATTTAACTAAATGTTTATATTTAAATCTAGTTTTCTTAACAAAGTTCCATATATTTTTTTATGCAAGCGGTACTTAATATATTTTGCGCGGATAAAATTTATAAGGGGTTTATATTCCTAAAATTAGTTTTATCAAAACTTGATCTTACACTACGGTGTTAAGTCACTCAGAATTCATTGAACAAAGTAATTTGTTAAAAGCGATGCGTAGTATAATTTAATATTTAATATAAATGCACATTTAGAGAACATGATCTAAAAAGACATCTTGTACAAAAATTATATAATTATAAAAATTTTCAGTAATTGTTAATTATCAGTGACTATAAAAATATTACTAAATTTTATATAGGTATTAGCGATACCCCGCGGCTCTGATCGAGATTATTACGATATAATTATTATCGTCTTGCATTTATATTTTTACTCGTATTATTGAAGTGAAACTTCTTATGCGACTTCCAAGCGTTAAACGTTAAATGTTAAACGTTTAACGCACATTATCGGTCTCTCCTCTTTGTGTGAGCCAGAGCGAGAGAGTAAATGTCGCTGTGTATGTATATTGCGCACTGTTTAAATAAAATAGAAAATGTCTTTTAAAAAGAAGTTTCACTTCTATCGTGTGTGTATCGCACACACACCTTTTTTCGATAATTTATGTAGCCTATAAATTATTAACGCAATATATATATATACTTCAATACTTCCATTTACAAAATTTTATAAAAATACTTTGAATTATTTTTTACAATTTCTAAAAGTAATTTTGACAATAATTCTTAAAGCATCTCATTAATAAAGGAATTACATAGGCTTCCATTATACAAAAATTTCTTAAAAAATGGTCAGACTGTTTTTGAGTATAATCCGGACCTAAAAACCTGCAGACAGACTGCACATTTTGTTTTATTTCCAAATAATAATCATATGTCCGGAATACGGATATATCATATATCAGGATATTTGGATAAAAGGTTATAGATTTATTAATAAGTAATTATTAAGAAAAATAAATAAACCTATCAGTAATGCTTGGTAAGGTATGGCTGGCTATTCATTATCTTTTTAATAAATACCATGGCTATACATATAATATCCGCTACAAGGTCAAGGAAGTTTTACTTCAAATGCACGTAAAGGTTACACGCATTTTCATTTAATTTTATTATTAGTTAAAATAAGTATTAATAATCCTTACATATAAAATTAGCGATTTATGAGAAAACAAATTTATGAAAAAAAAATGAAATTATACATTTAATCAATCGAAGTTTATCCCATTATTATTTATGCACTTTCACCGTTATATTTGATTCCTGAAAAAATTGTCGAAGCGAGAATCAAAAAATCTTTGTGGCAGTTTGGACAGCCTCATCGGAATTGTTTTTTTCTTGCAAAAAATTGCCCATATTCCGAAAAAAGTGGTAATCGGTTGGTGCAAGTTCTGGGGAGTATGGTGGGTGTCAGAAACATTTCAATAGCAGTTCCTTCAACTTTGCCACAGTCTGTCGTGAAGTATGGGGTCTAGTGTTGCTTTGAAGCAGCAATGGGCTAGAAAGATTGACCAGTCTCGATTGTATAACGGCTAGCTTCTTCATCATGGTTTGCAATTATTGACAATACCGATCTGCCGTTATCGTCTGGCAAGATCTTAGAAAGCTGTAGTGTATGACACCAGTACTGGTCCACCAAACATTTACCAGTACCTTTTTCTGAGTCAACTTTCACTTGGGACAGGATTTTGCCGGTTCTCCTGGGTTTAACCATTGTGATGAGCATTTCCGATTATTGTAAAGGATTCATTTTTCGTCACAAGTAACAATACGATTCAAAATTCCCTAGTTATTGTGACGGTTGAGTAATGTAACGCAGCACTCAATGCGTATTTGTTGGTCTGCTTCAGTCAATTCATGCGGTACCCATTTCTCGAGATTTTACACTTTTCCAATTTGTTTCAAGTGAATGAAAATTGTTTTATCACTCACAACGAAGCCTGCCGCTAACTCAGACGTAGTTTGCGATGGATCGTGCTTTATTTTACAGTAGCGTCCCCATACACATCATTAAGCCTTCGAGCTTCGAGATGTTTCTGCAGCGCTGATGCTATGCTGAAACTCATATTCGTGAATAACGCGACATTTTAAGTTTTCCATTTTGTGAAAAGAACGATGTCAAAAAAATAATCAAATGGTGCGAAAATACATGCATTACTAAATTTAAAACACAAATATACAAGCCTAAATTTGAACTCCTAACCAAACGCCAGGTATTTGAAATCAAGTTGGCCAGTTCAACAAAACGCGAATTTTATAAGTACCTAGTATTATGTTTTAAATAATTATTAATAAGGTTATAACAATAGTTAAAAAATAATAATTAGTATTAAATTATATAAAAAAATGTGTGTAGGTACTAATTTATGTGGGCACGTAAGAATATTTAATTATTTAGCGTAACAAAACTAAAAATAATTCCAAACATTTTATTTCCCATTTTTATATAAAATGTGAATTCATTTAATAAACTTTTTTAATGTTGGAAAATAATTTAACGGTGTCTTTTATTCAAATTAAAATATAAATGATTTTCGTCAAAATATCATTTAAATTATTAACGTTTTTATTAAATCAAATTATAATCATGTTTATTTGTACGAAGCTAAATATTTTTTACAATTTAAAAAAATATAAAAAAAGTTAGTAAAATTAGTTTACATCATCGTTAATGGCTAATTTCATCGCGCAGCACTTCCGTCACATGATCCGCGCGCATCTCTCAATTTTTACACAATTAAAAAATATAAAAGTCAGTAAAATTAATTCGCACCGTCTTTGATAGCTAACTTGATCGTGTCACACTTCCGTCATATTATAACTTTAAATTTTTACACAATTAATAAAATATAAAAGTCAGAAAAAGGAATTCACATTATAGTTGATAGCTAATTTCATCATGTCGCGCTTCCGTCACATGATGCGCGTGCAACTGTCAATTTTACCCCTTACTAAACGCGACAGAAGAAATAAAACTCCAATAAATAGAAATCGATTTGACTATAGAATTTACTGAAGTTTATTTCCATATATCAAAATGTTTATAATTTATTACAAATGTAATTTCGGTCTGTGGTAAAGATGGCCATTAGTTGTCGTCACCGAAATACATTTGTTATTTAGGAGCGATCGCTACATGTCCATTCAATTTATCCGGGTTTCGCTTCCGGGTTTCTTTCTTCGCATAGATCGATATTACCTTGAGTGCCCCATATAAACCCTTATTCAAATCAAATTTTCTGACAATGAATACTCAATAATCCAATTACCTTTTTGAAAAAGTCGTATCGATGGTCAGTTGGGAAACTCTCAATTAATTCATTTGTTCTCATTTTATTTATGTTACAAGGATTTTATAATCACCTAGCCATGCCGGCGGCTTCGCTCGCGTGGACTACTAAAAAACTTTTTTCATTTTTTTGTGCGGAACCCTAATTATTTTTCTAAATTAAAAGTAGCTTAAGTTATTTCCTTATCGCTTGTGAAAGTCCCGTCAAAATTACGTGGAACAACCAGACAGATAAAAAAATTAAATTGGGTTTTATGTTATACGAGTAGGTACCGTATACACTTTCATATGCAATTAGTTATAACCTGTTATTTTGACATTACAGAGACACTTTAATTTTATTACGCGATGCCAACATCTCCACACTTGTTTATTACGCGTTATTATTTACGTCTTGTCATTTTGTTTATGTTCATATTTTTTATGAATTATTTGAGGTTATATCGTTATTTTTTATCGTTTAAATTTTGGAATGTCCTATTATATAAAATTTCATTAAAATATAAATAAAAAAAAAACTAAAAATTATTGAGAAATATTTTTTTTTTTTGAAATTATTATTTTAACAATATATTAATATTATTATTAGCCTATTAAATTCGGAATGGCATAAATGTCTGTTGCAAATAAATCATAACAATCAGTGAACCTGTTTTTGAGTGAAATACAGACAGATCGAAATAAGTGATCTATGAAACTTATGACTTATGAAATAGCTATTTAGCACAAAATTTGGAAAAAAATGGATGTATGGACAAAACTACAGATTTATTAATACAGACTAGCATATGGATACTTTTAGTACGAAATGAACAGTTATGATTTCAAAGCAGAAAATATATACTACCGGTACCATTGAATAAAAGCCCTCAGAACGGCAGTAGTCGCACGCAGACTGAATCCATTTCATGTTAGCCTTTAAAGGCTAACTACGTCTCACGGCACGTCAGTGCTAAAAATGAAGTCATAATGCAAAGAGTTCCCGTAATTTTGACAAAATATGACTTACTGCGCAGTGAAAGAACGTCACAGCTCATCACATAATCCCCAGAAACATTTAAATATTCTATTTTACGGGAAATCACTACCTGACAGCTTATATTTTTAAGTCAAATATAAATAAAAAACAATAATCATATTTTCTAAATTGACAGACGCCATTACAATGAAATGTTGCTAGTTATCAGAAAATATTTTACGCCACTTTTTAAGTGACGATTCGATAATAGACGAGAATTGAGAGTGAAATTTAAAGTGCGCGTTAGATTTAGGAACGTTTCATAGAGAGGGAAGAATGGTATAATGTAGAGAAACGAAAAAAAAAAACAGCTATACATTGTACGAGTATCTTAGTGCTGGTTTAGGTCCGATCCATCGGCATGGAGCCCTTGAGCCAAGCAGCCGCTCGCGCGATACAAGTGACTGCACAATCACTAGCTTTCACAGCCATACATGACACTGCATTATACACACATGCACAACACACATAGGTACATAGGTTCTGTAAGGGACCTTTTTTTTTCTTTTTTTGCCTAGTTAGAATAGACAAAAATTTTCAGACCACTAAATACACATACACATGTTCCTTCCCTCCTCCCAGGGGGCAGAAACATGTATATATGTATAGTTTAGATCGAATTACGGATAGGGAATTAGTCAGATCGCGACTTAATTGCATACGCGCAACAGTCCGAGCCGAGGTCCGGCCACTTTGGCACCCTCGGATGTTGTTGCTTAGCTTTCGTGGCTGAGTGCCCTAAGCGCTCGCCCCCAAGCCCGGTAAAGCTGTAAAAGCCGTAAAGGCTCCAGGGCGTAAAGGATCGCCACCACCATAAACATAGTAATAAACCCATCACAGATTTTATTTTGTTTTGTCGCATTATGGGATCAGCCGGTGTGTATGCAGTAAAAAAGCTGGACGGTAGGGGTCGCGACCACCATACACATAGTTATAAACCCATCACTGACTTTCTTTTGTTTTATCGCGTTGTGTGATTAGCCGGTGTATATGCAATAATAAAGCTGGAAGGTAGGGGTCGCGACCACCATAAACAGAGTAATAAACCCATCCCCGATTTTATTTTGTTTTGTCGCGTTATGGGATCCGTCGGTGTTATATGCAGTAATAAATCGGGGCGGTAGGGATCGTGACCACCATACACATAGTTCTCATCACTGATTTTCTTTTGGTTTGTGAATATCAATAATAAACAATGTCAGTTATTGCCTTTATTATTTAATCTAAATGACCATAGGATGAATGAGACTAACGCTTACTATTTTAATTCCCCCATTTTTTGGTGAAAATTTTAATCACTTACAATATCATTCGTGCGTTTGTCTTTGTGTTGGCAAGTGTAATTACGTATCGCTTACGCGCACATTTATTTAGTTTAGGCTTCCTCTTCTTGTTTTGGCACCGCAAAAAGCACTTGCCAGTGTCAATGTGCTTGTCTTCGTAGTATTTTTTTATATACAAAGTTGGTCCAACAAGATGATGGCTCTCTTGTTTTAATACGAGTTTTAACTTTCAAAAGTTTTTAAGTTTTAACTTTCTAGGGAGTTTTTGTGACATCTCAAAATGCATGTTTCCAGTTAATATTTATAATCCACTTCACGAATGCACAATAAACAAACTATATCACGCAAAAATATGCCACCAATATTACATAACATAGGGTCAAAGAACCTAAGTTAATTAATTAAAAATAATACCACAACATGGCATCTCAAGATCCCGCCAAAAACATGGTTTTGGATTCAACTTTGAGCGGCACGTCGTATAAAACTACGGAAAACCTACAGAATACCAAACTCTAATACATATTTTACAAAAAAGTAAAAAATGTTCAATCTACTGTGGTTGAGTATCAAATGTGTTGTGATCATTACATACTACTCGTATATTACGAGTCATACCAACTTATTCCTCAAGAAGCAACCTCGGATAAGATTAGGTATAATTGTAGTACACAATTGGTTGTGGACGGCGAAGAGCTATAATGACCTTGTAAGGTCAGGCAGACAGCGTACCCTTTTGGAAGTTTCGTTACGTAAAAATAAGAAAAAATATTAAAGTGGGTGTTTATTCGACCATACCGGACATGTTCTTTTATTCTAGAAAAAATAACCGTATAGGAGTTGTATAGCTTACTGTAGCGTGGGAAACTAACATAATTAACTAAAGACCACAGAATAAAATTGAATAAGTAACAATGGCTATGTGGTTAATTTATATGCGGTAGAAGTGGGATCGACAGGTATACCAGCGAAGTTTTTCTTAAACCTACTAGAAGGTCGTGACCTGTTGATAATTGAATTGAGCTCTATTTTAAAGCAAGTATCTAGCGCTCTAACAGGTTCTTAACAAATTTAGCCAGGAAGGGAGGGTATTACGAGCAGTCACGGTAAGAGCTGTTCTCAAGCTGAGTCCCCGGGACTGCTCGTAGTTCCGCCCTCTGCCACGCCATGGACTCGCACTGTGAATCCAGGGAATACTAAGAAGTTTGTCTCTTTTACTTTTAAATATAACCGTCTGTTTTGTGTATATCTGTTCATAATTTTTTAATATTTTATACATATACTAGCGACCCGCCCAGGCTTCGCACGGGTGCAATCTATATACTAATATGGGACAGTGTGAGATAAATATATACCATCGTGGACTTTTTTATCGATTTTTTTAAGATATACAATTCCGTAGAATATTAATTTGATCTATCTCGTAAGGTTTAGCCTGACGTTTGCGATTTAAGCGCACAAAAAAATGTTTGTTACGATATCACATTATAAATCTTTGATTTTTTCGGTCTTTCAGTACTATAATATACATATATATATATATATATATTTAAAAGATCAAAGCGAACAGATAGCGGAATATGTAAAGATATTCCTATCATTATAATTATATGGGCGGTAGGACACAACAGTTTTGTTTGACTGGATCGTAAACTTCATCCGCCTGGTGTGACATCCGCAATAGTGACACGCTTAGGTTTATTTCTTTCCGGGATAAGCTGGTATATAACCATTAATCAAGCGGAGTGGTAAGGATCTCTACCCGACTGGGTCGTGACCTCCATACATATGGTGATAAGCACGTTACAGTGACTTTCGGTTTATTGCGTTTCGGAATTAGCCACTGTATATCCAAGCCACTCGGGCTTGCAAACCGTATTACAGTGACAACCAGCAAGGATGATTGATGATTGATGGTCATCGTTGTTTGTATTGTACTATGCTCACAATTAGGCACAGTACCGTTAATTTGCCGAACTACTATAAAACAAAAAATTGTAGAAATTAAATTATATAAACTTCAAATTTTTGCTATGTAAGTAAAATGATTTCTTTTCACTTGACCCCGGTTCCAGTGAATTGTATAAAAAGAGTAATGGATGCCGTAACGCGTTGTGCTGACTCCCACACACGTCACAATAAACCTATTGGAAAGCGGCCACAACGATTCGGTGACAAGGAATTATCAAGCGAGGTAACCGACCTTAGAAACGTTCTACCTTACAATGAATGCTGGAAGGGGATTTTCGATTGTAATTCATTTTATATAATCTCTTTTTATCGACCACGAAGTGTACGAACGTCTATTATATCTTTATCAACGTGATTGATAAGGCTAAAGTACGTTCATTTCAATGTTTTCTGATTAATCACTTTCCAACGGATGCTAATAAAATTTGGCATAGAAATATATTATATTATAATTATGCATCTAATTTTTTTTTGTAAATCTTTATATTTTCTTAATATAATTCCTTACTAATAAATAATGATGAAATGTGTCGGAACATATGAAGAAAGAGAAAGTTTGGTAGGGCTTCTTGGTCTTAATATCAATTAAATCAGGCTACATTGTCTAAACCTGACATTTCTGGCGTACTTTCGGTATACAACTCGATTGGTAGTTACTTCAAATAAAATGCGTTAAAGCAAATAAGCTGACATAGCCCTAAGGGTCAAAGTACATAAAACCAAAGAAAAAATCAATAATGAAATAAAAAACTTATATTTTGAATACTGTTAAACAATTTTGTAACGCACATATCAAAATATAGAGAATAGGACACTAAAAGTCAAAGTAGTGTATTAATAATAGTGACTAGTCAATTATTAAAAATGACCTATTTAAAAACAACAATGTAGTCATTAAATCTTACAGACATTTTAGGATACAAGCTGATTGGCAAGTTTTAATTGGGAACACCGCAGCTCAATCAATGTCACACCGTAGTGAACTGAAAATACGGCATGAATAAAGACTGTTCCAATATACCCACTAGTTGATCACGCTCGTATTATGTCGAGGAATGCTTCATACATGTAATTGATAATGACTTAGTCGTAGCTAATTTATAGGCCCTATGTAATTATGTAAATGTGATTTCTAGAATGGACTTAATTTTTGGTTTGGGTTGGCACAGCGAAATTTATTTGGAGAATTTTATCAAGTGAGCTTTCTTTCAGGGCAGTCCGACTGGTGGAATACTTTAACCCTACACAAGATCGTAACCAAATAAACTTATGTTGGGTACCTGTGGTGAGTAGTTTCCAAAGCTCTTTAGGTTAGGGGAGTTCAAGGTCGGCAACGCGCTAGTGATACTTAGACATTACAAACGTCCATAGGCTACGGTAGCCTTTTACGCTTGTTTGCCATCTTAGTTGTATAAAATATATACAACCATTACTATTGCATCATCACCAAGTACCTATTAATATTCTGGCCGTTACGTTTCAGATCTAGTCTCGTTAGGCTTAGTGTGCCATCTCCGGCTACATCGTCACTTAAAATCAGGTGAGAAAGTAGTCAAGCGTTCACGTTAATAAATTCCAATAAGAATAAAAGGTAGCCTATGTTTTATTTTATCTTATTAAGCTACTAACGAAGCATACACTAAAATTAAAAAATACAAATAATGCTTAAATTAAAATCTAAGTTGCCTTAATTAAAGATTGCACTAACATGCAAAAATTAGTAGTGTAAATGAGTTTAAACGTTTCATAAAATCAAGAGAATATAAACAAATAGCTTAAGCACTTTGTCACTACACAAGTGTTTCGAAACATCGTCTCTGTAGCATTTGTAACTTTGGACAAATATGTCTATGTTGGGAACTTTTCTTATGATGTTGTATTTTTTTTGGGTTCTATTCACGCGGGAGAAGTGCTCCAAATTTCTTTTAACGGTTTTAGGTTTAAATGGTACATATGCTGTTCTTCTGGGTAATTTTTAAGGAGTGTTAAAGTTTATTAGATTTAACAAATGAGGACAGTCTAGCATACCATTTACTAGTTTGTATAAGAATGTATGATCTAAAATTAGTCTAAGGTCCTCCAAGGAATTTATTTCAATGTGTTTAAGAAGGTCCTGATAAGATATCAGAGTTTTGGCCATGTTACACGGGTAGACTGCATGCGATAAACATTTTTTGTACACTTACGAGACGATTCTTATGTACTGAATAAAGAAGCGACCAGACAGTGTTGCCACATTCTAGAATAGAACGGATTTAACTGTTAAAAACAAAATAAATGGATTTGTTTGAACTCTGTATAATTGCAAAGCAATAACCCCAGCATTTTATAACATTTGTTGACAATGTTATCTATATGTAAATTGAAATTAAGACGACTGTCTCAATAGATACTTAGATCTTTAACATAATCAAACTTCTGCAGAGTTTGGTGGTTTAAAGATTACGCTACAGGCAAATCTTTTTTTTTCCTTGAGGGATAATGTAGCTTCCTATAATTGAAATAATTTTCAGAATCGGATCATTAGACCCGGAGATTATCACCTACAAACAAATATAAAACTTTACCTCTTTATACTAGGAATATAGATAAAAAATACAATTTACTGGTACTGGTACAAGGTGAGTAGTTTGCTATATATGGGTCGATGAAAGCACCTAAATTTGAAACTAGGCCATTTCCGGTATTAACATGTTTTGAAGATCCGTTGCAACGAACACATCAGATTCCAACAGCAAAACTTCATAATACAAATATATTTTTCTTAAAAGTTTTTCACAGATAGAAATTGTAACAAGAAATAAAAAAAAAAACCTAATATCGACAACATATCAAAAGTTGATTACCATTTTCGATAATTTGCAACATTTAACCCAATAAATACGATTCGCCAGTCCGAAAAATATTTTACAGGCAACTCGAGGGAGGTTGGAGCGTGGAACTCAATTTTCTGTATCGAACCTGCGAGCATGACTGGAATTCGTAATGTGGTACGGTGTTTGTGACAGGAGGGGAGACCCGCACAATCTTTTAAATTGAAACAATCCCTGTATTAACGCAGATGTCAGAAATGATTTGAAATTTCAAATTGAATTTTTTTTGATTAAGATCAATCACAATCATAAAAATTTGTGGCAAGACAGATATACAACGAATGTGTTATTTGTGTAGAGGGTATTTTTTTTATTTACCTTGTGTAATATGTATATGAAATAAATTATTTAAATATTTAGAATTGCCTCTTTACTAGTGTGGATGCCCATATAGTTACTTTTCTCTCTTGTCTATCGAATGTATGAAATACATACTCCCTGCAATGAGCCTGAGCTTTCGGTGAAGGAAAACATCGTGAGGAAACCATAGAATGGTGGTGGGGCATTTTTCTAATGCTCAACAGGCTAGTTCCCACCCTCAAGTTTAAAATCTGTCGCCGAGCACCAATAGGTGTGTTCCGGCAGCTGCACTTGAGAGCCAGTCTTCTACTAGGTTTAGCGTGTTATCATCTTAGGCCACACCGTCACTTAACATCAGGTAAGATTGTAGCTTCTACGCCAAACCTATAACGATAAAAAAAAACAATTTTCTCAAAACACATTGCTTTTCTTTTACTGGCCAAGTGTGCAGTTTAAAATTCGGTGTCCGATCGATTATACGATAGGCTATTTGATCCGATTTAATCGAAACCTTTTGTAAACAGATAACAAATATCATAATATCATTAATAAATATTTATTCTTTATAAGTAAATAGAGCTAATTTTTCATTATTATACATTGGCCCATATTCTTTACTACTACTCGTATAAAGTATTAATTATTATAACGAGTATCCCAAAAGTATTTTTAAAAAGTATAATGAAATTATAGACAGAATTAATAAACATTGGTTAATTTCTTAGTACAATACAGCCTTTGGGAATTATTTCTTAAATGTTAATTTCTTATATATCTTTTAAATGTGTTTCATTATTTTACTGGTACTCTTCTAAGCGTGAGGTAAAATTTTAAATTACTGTTAGGCACGTAGTCTCTGCGATCGATGCCATTTCTCCTGAAATATTCTCTTTTAATAGATTTCTATTTCGGATTTCTTGTACTCCAATAAAGACAGTTCTGTTTATTCACATCGTAGTTAAGGTAAAAATATGCCTCAATGAAGTAACAAAATTTGTTTGAAAGACCTAAAACGATCAATCATCTGATCAGCGAATTTGAGCCGGTCAGCAGTATCTGCTGGCTTCAATTCTTACACTAGTTATATCTTAAATGGGCGGAGACTGGAGACACAAATCTTTATACAATATGCGATGACGGGAACTTTTAGGAAAACTTAAGGCACTTGCCCTTTTGCGAACACAAAGAATGGCAATCTCGCTGACTGGCTGGTGCATTTCGCATTTTGGTGCAGTTACGCATTTCTTGACGACCTTGATAATCCCGTCCAATGTTTGATATTTGTCGAACCAGCTTGTTCAAACTTCTGCGACCATGTTTTGACGAGTTGAGTACTCGGTGTTTTTCTAATGTTACGCAATTGATAAAGATTGCATAAATTTACTGTGTAATAATGGCAGATTTTTTTCGTGTAATGCTCCATAGCAACTAAATTCCCAAGGACGGACCTAGTGATTAGTATTCAGTATATACCCTGCACCCCTATCGACGGGTGCGTTCACGCAGTGAATAAAACAAATTGAAAAAGACTTGGGACACCTTGTATCATATTTATTTTAATATATTTACATGCAGGTCAGCAACCGTTATGTCCAATAACTCAGTGTCAGCAGCTGAATATAGAATTTTGTCAGTTACTCAAAAGAAGGTATGTAAAATTTATATATTCGGTGAGCAGTAAGACAAAAAGCTTTATACTAAATTATAGGACATGGAAATAGTCGATATACGTCAGTTTGGACATTTATTAATTTAACCAGCGCTGGTGTATACAAAAATCGCTTTATCGGTTTAGATCATACATCAGAACATTATACGGAGATATAATAACTGTCCAATTAGCTATTTCGTTAAATCCTTTAGAAATCAAATCAGAAATCAATAGATGAGATGCAATAGTAAGGTTTTGGAACTGCACAAAATATATTTCGATATTTCGGTTTCTAATACGGCACCATTTTTAGATCTTACATGGCCACCCTTTATCGACACCGTTCAGAAATTGCAGTATCTATGCTGTCTCCAAGCCATATGAAGAAGGAAATATTGCTATGAAACACAACATAGGCGTGGGAATTTTTTCTAGCTAGTTATCTAGCAGCTAATTACCGCTCTCAAGTTGAAGATTCTATTAAGTATATAAATCTACTATTTATAGGCTTTAGCGTTTGAACACGATTTCATCGCTTTTGGCGCATCTAGTAGGGGTAATTTTTGAGTTCTCTTTAGACTTTTTACATACATTTTTTTAAGCATAAATCTATTGTTTACAGTTATCATCACTTTTATTGGATGTAAAGAGAAGGAGTTCCTTCCAGACATATATCATTCATCAGGTGTGATTACGGTCAAAATAACATAAAAGATTACGAAAATAAAATCTATTATAGGCCTGTTTAAAGCGAAAGTCGAGGAGGAAATCACGTTCAAAGAAAACAAGTTATCTTTCTAAAGCGAAGGTTAGAAGGTACAGCCATTATTAAGATAAATTGTGGACAATCCCGCTTCGGATTCATCGTAAGTGCCTTTCTCAGGTGAAACGGACGCGATAAGGCGTGATTTCCCCGTGTGTGCTAACTTTAATGTTCCTTTTGGGGTACATTAATTTCCTAAAAACATAAACCTGTTAAGATTTAATAAAACTTATCTTTATGTGGATTTTTTTATCTTAAATAAGTATTTTAAATAAAGTTGTCAACCAAAAAAGTATTGGACTGTTAAAAAGTAACTTCTCCAATAAACCTATAATAATCTATTGTCTGTTTTTTGTGACATCACTGTTGAAATATAAAAATGGCCCTAGAAAATTATTGTTGTATTTTCTCCTATTTCTATATTATTAACATCAATATTAAATTTGCGATATACTGATATTTTGAATTTTATATATGTAAGTATATTTGTCTGTAATAGTAATTTTGGAAGTCTTCCGATTTGAAAGTGATGACAAATGATCTTTATTCATACCTACACATAAATTGTATCACTTTATAAGTATGCCATAAATTAAATATAACGTAATCACGTTCAATAATAATATATCTCTATATATTTGGAAATGCGTCACGGAAAACTGCTTAAAGGATGTTGATTTTTTTAATATATATAGCCTGTAGTTAAATTGTATTATATTTTGTTACGTTTTTTGAAGGGAGATGATAATTCTACAAATAATTTCTCCTTGTACAGAAGACAAGTGACGCTTTTGAAATGTATTTTTGGTACTTGTGGGACATAGGAAGAAAATAATTAATACGTATAAAGGTTCTGGTTTTTAATTTGAGAAATATAACTTTTAATAAAATAAACAAAAATTAAATTAAAATTATTTGACTGACATTGAAATAATTTCGCTATCTCAAAAGCGTGTCATTAGCCGTAATACGTGTGAAGCGTGATAATATAATAAATTATTGCAGGAATGGTATAACTATATTGTGTAGATAATCTACGGTACGTAAATCAGTATGTGTGAATAGTTTTATAAATTCCCTTGCAACAAATATTGCTTGTATTAAATTACTTACTATTATTATTTTTATAGTAATCCGACAAAGAAACGGAACTATATAGAAATCTGATGGTAAGCACAGAAAAATTAAAAATCCATCATCATTAGCTGTTGTGATACCGACCTAAAAACTATTTTTTTATTGTTGTAAGGTTAATATTGTGGCCACGATCTCACCTGATCTTAACTGACGATGTGGTCCAAGAAGGTAACAAGCTAAGCCTAGTAGGAGGACTGGCTCTCAAGTGTAGTCGCTGGAACACACCTATTGATGTTTGGCGACAGATTTTCAACTTGAGGGTGGTAGCTAGCCAGGTGGGCATTAGAAAAGGCCCTAATACAGTACTATGGTATCATCACTATGTTTTCCTTCACCGAAAGCTCAGGCTCATTGCAGGGATTCGAACTCACGTTCATCGACGCGATGTCCGTACACGCCACAACTGAGCCATCATTGATATAAATATATTACCTTCTCGGCAGCTGAATATACATAGCCTGAACCCGAAACACGATTATGACGGGCTATTTACCATATCATGCGTGGTGGTCGTAACTCAGTCATACTGTACCGCCCCGCAATAATCAAGTGTATTAATTATTTATTATTGTATTGTTCATTTTTTATTATGGAATAAAGTGTATAATTAATTCCTTTTTTATATCTGCTTTGAGGCTACATCATACTTGACGAATCCTAAAAACTATTTATATTTTAATTTCCAGAAATATAAGGATAAAATTATTAATGAAAAAAAAAAAACAATTAAAATTTAAATCTTAGGTAAAAATTAGTTCAAAAACAACATCCGAAGTTACAATGCAGCATATAATCATTTGAAACGAGCATTTCGCATAATAAATATTTAACTGAAGAATATTTTTCTCAATAAAGTCGAGAGTCGAGAAGCGTTGACTGGAAAAGCCGAGTGCAATAAATCCCACTGCAAACACAGTCTGTAGGAAAATCAATAAAAGCGAGAAAATAGATAATAATGTCAACTACAGAAGCAAGAATCTAGAAATATCTACAACTATATTGCCTGTATTTTCTCTACGTACGTAATACGCGTAGCTATAATAAAAAAATGTCCATTGAAGCTTTAAAATTAAATAAGTTTTTTTTACGTCACAAGCTATCATTGGTCATAATGGTTAGTACATTGATT
Organism: Saturnia pavonia; assembly: GCA_947532125.1. Lineage (NCBI taxonomy): Eukaryota > Metazoa > Arthropoda > Insecta > Lepidoptera > Saturniidae > Saturnia > Saturnia pavonia. The sequence continues at coordinate 6,990,504 of OX383919.1, read as the reverse complement.
TTAATTGTCTTTTTTTTTTATTATAATTTAAGTGCTGTCGAAAGTGTTGCAATAATTTTTATCAAAATAATAACAGTTATTGTCATTATGCAGATAATTGCACAATTATTTATAGACGACTATAGCATGCGCAAATAACATAATCTCTCTATGCTAATAATATAATAAAGTTGAAGAGTTTTTTGGTTATTTAAACACGCTAATCTTTTAAACTACCAGTGGGATTCGAAAAATTCTTCTTGTATATGATAGCCAGATTCACAGGGAATAGTACATGCTATCTAGCATTAGGATACACCTCTCAGCTAGCCTTAATTTTTGATTTTTGTTAAGTAAGGCTTAATAAACAGCATTCCTGAACTGCTTCATATGCGTGCGCTAGCGTAATTGTTCGTGATACGTAAATACAATGTTCTACAAAAATATTGCTCCTTAGTACATCTAAAAAAAGTCCGATACCATATGCCTATCTGCTATACATAAGCCACAATATGACATTTTGTATTGTTTAATTGAAAATTAAAAAGCGATTTTGTAATTAGGCTTGGCATATACATTTTTATGGACAAAACTTACTTCATCGTCAAGATTATTTGAAATACACATTTCCCTTTATAGAATTACATTATACGCGGGTAAAACCGCGGGGCACAGGTAGTACTGATATAATAAAGCTTATGAATTTATTTGTTTGAGTGTTTGTTTGTGGTTTGTGAAACTACCAGTTGGATTAAAAAAAAAACATTTTTGTATATGGTAACCAGATTCATGATGAATAGTATAGGCTATATACCATCACGCTACAACTCTAGGAGTTGAGCAGTAACAATGAACGCCAAGCAATCCGGCAAGCTGTAGGCAAGTACGGTATTTGGAACACGAGCGCGTTGGCTGAATAAATTTAACACGTGTGAAACCGTAGGGCACATCTGTATTATAATAAGAACAACACACTACAATATAACTGAGCTTAGTTAAGATAGGTAATTAAATTTAATAGTAAGCAAGTTAAAAGTAAAATTAATTGATTTTATTTAATACATTTAATAGATCGTAGGTTACAATATAACATGATGAGATAATCAGCGGTATAATATTTTTTAACTTGTGTTTTTTTTTTACTTTGAGTACAAGAAAATACCTTACAATATTTTTCTAACGCTGAGTCATTACAGAATTCAAACACACGTAAATCAATTCAAGTATCATATAAATATATATAATAATCAATTCCATATTTACAACTAGTATTGCATCGATAGAACTATCGTTTAATCTACAATCTAATCTTTTTTGGTCGTTGTCGTTCCTCGACCGGCTAACATGTATTCCATACTGAAAAAACAATTGATTACTATTGGTCATCCGAAAAACTGATAAAAAATATAGGTATAGAATTTGTAGTAAGTTATCGAATCCTGTTTGTACCCTAGACTTTGATTTAGTAAAAAGTTATATCTACATAAAATACCTAACATTATAGGGCCTTAGTAATATGTATATATATTAGATATATATATGAGTAATTTCTTTTACACTTCTCGCTTTTGTCAATTTTATTGAATGAATCAATACTGATTACTAGGGCAGTCAAGTGACATGACAAATAAATTTTACATTTATTGGTCTTTGAAAAGTTGGTTTTATAAGCACTTTTTTATTATTTTACTAGCTGTGCCCTCGGCTTTGCTCGCGTGGATTACAGAATCTAAAATAAAAGTATCCTAACTTACTCCTTATAACACATCTACCTGACAGTGAAAATCCCGTCAAAATCAATCCATCTGCTTCGGAGGTTAGTCGGAACAAATAGGCAAATCAAAATTTAAAAAATTGTTTATTTGTTATATGTGATATCATATGCATTTAGTAAAAAGTTACAAACAAACATTTTATTTTATTATTTGTATAGATAGGTTTAGCGTTTGGCCACAGATTTAGTTGATGTTAAGTGATGTTGTGGCTTAAGATGTTGACACCCTAAGCCCAGAGGGAGGACTGGCTCTCATGTGCAGCTGTCGGAGCACACCTATTATAGGTGCTTGGTGAAGGATTTTCAACTCGTTAGTAATATCTAGCCAGACCATTATAGAAAGGTCTACCACCATGCTATGGTTCCATTACGATTCACCGAAAGCTCAGGCTCATTGCAGGAATTCGAACACACGTCGATGGACACGATGTCCATACACGCTACAACTGAGCCACATTGCTTCAGCCTGTATTTCTTCCTTGTCTAACCGGTCTCAAATCAGCACGTTAATTTTGATGTGAAAATATAATAGAAAGTTTGGGCGGGTGTAAATGCGTTTTGATGGGATGTCGCTACGTGCGCCAGTATCTCGTTTGGTCGTCCCTTTCCGACTCAGGCTTCCCCTTTCAACATTTATACTAAATTTTATTTTAATTTATACTCACTATATTACGTGTGTGTCACTATATCAGCGTGGTTTCATATCCAGACCTTATAATATGATATTCATGGTACTCACAGCAAATTTAAACTTTAAATAAATTTCTTTCTATTGTAAATAATTTCACAAAATACAGGTATTAAATAACACTGATTTTTTATCACATAAAAATCTATCAGATTTTTTATCTTTATATTTTTATATAATTATTTTAAAATCTTTCACGTCTGCTAAGTGTCCCAAGACGTCCCCACACAAAGGTTTTATTTGTATGATTTCGAGTATAATTTTTCCATCTTTCGTTGATCGACTTTAAGTCTGTGAACCAGTTCACGTTTCAGCAACAAAGATACCATTATCGACAATTTTATCCCATGTGCGCTTGAATTTTTACCCAACGTTCCAGTTTCGTAAATTTATCCTTTCTTATGACATTAAACTTGTAATATTTGTTATATAATGTAATTAATTTTTGATAATATTTTCTTCGCTGATGAGGTTCCTTTTTCTGCCTTTCAAAAATAGGCCAGTAAGGGTAAGTTGTAGAGTATAAACTCACGATATTTGTGTTTAATTTGAATCAACTGTTACATTACCTAACGTATATCTTGTCTTGCTTCAACCATTTGCGTACCAACCAGAAATAGCGTCTTATAGGGCAAGCATCGAAGCTTTGCAGCGTTGCAGCTTCTCGTAAATTATGTAAATATAAATTATCCCTCCAATGGCGTCGCCATTTTGAAAAAAATAAAAACTGCACTATTGGAGGATATTCGCCGGTGTCTCGTGTTTAGTCAATCAATGATTGACTCTTACGATTATCTCTTAAATGAAAAAAAAAATATCTAAAGAGACCCGATTTCAAGCTAATTATTTTTACTTAAATGAAATGCTTCTAATGCTCGCTGGTTTACTCTAAGTCCGAAAATTTGATGCGCCCGTGTGAGTGAGATGGATAGTGACCCTATTTTGCCAAATGTAAGAGAGACAGATAGTGAGCCCTTATTAAAATATGAGTGAGACTCGCCACCCTAGCCATATATTGACGCGTAGGTATAATACCGTCACTTTAGAGTTCTACTATAAAAAAGATATACTGAAGCTCATAGTGCCTACATGTCTTGCTAAAAATTATATAAAAAAATAAATCAGTACTTGACATCCCTATGTATTCGATACCGGTATAAAAATGAATAAATGACGGGTCCCGGCATGAAGTTAATTCGCCAGAGTACCTACTCGGTAAGGTCAAATATACAACATTATCATACATGTTTATGTATGAATTCTATGTCGCGCTATTCACTGCACGCTTTATATATAACTGGGGAGATAATTCTGTCGGTTTGGAATTTTCCTAACAGTATTGCCATTCCAGTCCTTATTTTTGTGTACGAATTTCTTTATTTAAACTATTATACACTAATTAAATCGGCAGGGATTTTGCATGAAAATTTTATTTATGAATGTCAAAATACTACGACCGGTTTGGAAAACATTCTAGTCATCGAGATAAGCCGGTAAGAAACTAGATTGTGTTTATCAATATTTTTTAGGGAATTGTTAACCGCATAACATGATAACTGTAATTTTCAGTACATGTACAGAGAGGGTCACTTCCAGACATCACTATCATTCACGTTATGATCCATCCTATAATAAAATTTCGACAATAAAACTCACTTTACATGATTCTTGACCTTATTGTCCGTAAATCAAGATTTTCATAGTTTTTTTTTGTAGAACCTAACACAATGACTTAAAAGTCTTGTATGTGCTTTTCTATGTAATTCTAAAATAATGTATTACTTTTTCACTATTTATATAAATTTAACCCATTTTCACTTTTGGAATAAGTTATATTTTTTTATATCCGTGCAGACCTGCTTTCGATTGGCCAGAAAAGTTACCATTAGAATTTATTTAAAAATTTAGAATCATAATGAAAACATTCCACATCAAGAAACAACTTTGGCATGTCGTTTCATTATGCATAGTTGACTAGTAGCGATCTAGGTATTTCATTTCCGTTTAGGAAATTCAAACTGACTCTAGGATAAAAGCTTTTAAAAGTACAAACAATTTAAAAGTAGAGCCTTGCTGCTAAATTAAAAAAAAGTGGTGCGTGTAGCTCCGACTCTCGACTGGAGTTTACTCTTTAGGAAAGTTTATCTTGAAATATACATAATAGGCAAAGTTAAATCATTAATATATTACTTCCATATACAAGTAAGTTGATTATAATACACGCGTTCAGTATAGGATGCGCGGTAAACTGTTCCAACTTAAAAAAAGGTCTATCGTCGAATCTACCTTGGCTGGGCAACGTTATGGGAAGCTGCATATGATCGTCTCGTCCATGATACCCCAGTGTCTTAAGACGAAAGTGATCAGTGTGTATTTCCGGTGATTACCTATTTCACTGAAACGTGGTTGCTAATATTATGGGCCTCATCGGAAAGCTCAAAATTACTCGAAGGGAATTGGTAAAAACGGTTATGCTCGGAGTTCCTTTACGTGATTAAATGAGGAATGAAGAGATCCACAAAAGAACCAAAGTCACCAACAAATTCTAAGAAATGCCAGACTTAAGTGGTAGTGGGCAAGACACATGGCTCGTAGAACGGATGGCAGATGGGCCCGACGAGTTCTCGAGTGGCTACCTGTCACAAGGTGGACCGATGACCTGATGAAGGTTGCAGGAACCCTGGATGCAAGCGGCGTAAGACCAGTTATTGTGTCGATTATGGGGAGAGGCCTATGTCTAGCAGTTTACGCCTTTCGGCTGAAATAACAATGATGAATGACGAATATGTTGCGCGCTTCACTTATTTTAACACCCCTTTTTGCTCCTCATCTAATTTACGTACCGCAGGCTATATATGTAAAGCTATATATATTTTGAAGCAATAATGGCTCAGAAGTAGCTTGTACGACTTTGCGTCGATTGACGTGAGTTCGAATACCTGCAATGAGCCTGAGCTTTCAGTGAAGGAAAACATCATGAGGAAACCATAGCTAGCTACCACCCTCAAGTTGTAAATCTGTAGCCAAGCACCAATAGGTGTTCCGGCAGCTCCACTTAAGAGCCAGCCTTCCACACTAAGTTTAGCGTGTTATCATAGGCCACATCCTCACTTAACATCAGGTGAGATTGTGGCCACTATGCCAAACCTATAACGATAAAAATAATAATAATATGAAAGTCGATTATTAAGGAGTAAACTAAAAAACAAACATTTGAAAACAAACCCTTAAATATTTTACTCACTTGGAAGACATCAATACAAGTTAAGTCTTTATATAAATATCGTCTATTTCTAATTCCTATTTCGTAAATATTTGATTTTAGTTCGCCCATTTAAGATCTCAAATTTATTTTGCAAATGAATAATGTAGTACGTAACAGGAGTTAGCTCGAAACTTGCCAACTCGCCTTGTCATAATGTCCTCCAATTTCAAGTCATTGGCTCAGGAACGAATTTCTCTGTTCACGGTTTATTTGTGAACTGAAATGTTCTTGTTAAGTTAATTTTGCCTTTGTTTTCTTCGTAAGTAACATAATTAATCTTTGGCGTGAAACTTTTAATAAGAATTATTAGGTTTTCGATTATTTGATGTGATTAAAGAGATCTAATTTTAATTCTATTATGCTTGGTGCTAAAAACTATTTTATTTTTATTATTTACGTAAGCATGTTTTAATCTACATATAGAAGAACTACATATAGAATATATAGAAAAACAACATGTAGCCAATCTTTGTTCTCACTTCCCATAATTGCCCACAGTTTGGCAGATTGCTTGTCGTTCATTGTTACTGCATCGCTCCTTAGGTTCATGTGTGAAATTATAGCCTATAACCATTCTCAGTAAATTTATAGTTATTATAAAACTCAACATCTCTTTGTCTATCTGTCTGTTTATATGCATTTCACGCGAAAACAACTTATCCGATTTACATGTTTTTAATTTAATTCATAGCTATGTTATTTGGCCAGGTTATAAAATATATTTTGTAAGATAAAGTAACATACGAAATAAGAAGTAACGATAGTGGTGAATCAATGTGGAAAAAAGACGCTCTTCGGGTGCTTAAATGGCTTACGCTGAGTAAACTATAAGAGATATATCAAATTAATGTAAAATAGAATTGTAGATTTTAAAAATACCTATAAAAAGTCTACAATAGCATATATAATACATTTTCTAAAGATCACCTATAATAAGCATTTTTGTATTTAAAATAACTAGCCGTCGATAACCGTGTGTGGTAGCGGGGGCAACACGATTCGCGCGTTTGCTCAACCGACATTCTGCAGTCCACTCGAACGGAGCCGCGGGCACAGCTAGTATTTGTATTATAGTAATATATTCATTATATAAGTATGATTATTTATAAATAAATGTTGATATATGTATATGAGACTGATAAACTCCAGCACCGTTTGACCAAGTTAATACATCTAAATGTTTTTTTTTTCATGGAGAAGGTTTTTATCACAGAATTTTAGTTTTTATGCTATCCCTGAACGCGACAGGTAGCTCTGTGGTCGAGTTACTGACTAATGGAACAACATCTTCAAGGTCTGTTATGTAATTTTGGTATAGGGTTTTAGGGAAATCTAATCATTAATCTAATTACGTGACTGAGAATAATCTTATAAAAACCTGATCTAAACATGTAGAATATTATGCAGTAGCGTGTTGCACGTCCAAACCGTCAAACTGATAGACATTGCGTGGAAATAATATTGTTATTTTATATATAAAAATCTTGTGTGCGCCTGTTAGTGATTTTATAACTTCTGAATAAATTGACCGATTGGGTTCATATTGACATAATATATTTGTTTTATCGAAGCGACGGTTTATACGTAGATGTTAGGAATCGATAGGTCGCGCTTTGGTAAAGCCGTCTACCGGGCCAGATTGTTTTAAATGTCGCAGCGGGCGAGACACATTGTGGGAGCGTGCTCTCGTCGAGTTCTGACATGGTGAAACCGATGGGGTAGCCTCGAACACCCTCAGAGCATAATGTTGACAGACGTCCTTACCACTAGAGAGCTCGATCGAGAATGTTCACTCTTCTGGTTCCAAGGCAGTGGGTAGCGTCGAATCAACCTAGTATATTGAGATCTTTCTGCGAAAACTCGAGCAGGACTGTCCTCAAGCCGATCGATAACGGCTTATATCACAGTACGTGCGAACACGAGCACACTTATTGCTCACACGCGACTACCATCTGTCGGACACTTGTTGCCATCGTGCCCGATCAAATGATACTAGGTCATTAGTACAGACATGATTCTCCGACATATATATAAATTACAACGAAAACATTTCAATCCTTGATGCTGTTGCGGACAAGATCTCGATGTATGGTTAAACTCGCCATAACAGAAACACCAACTTCTTGCTGTGTATTGCACGCATCACTGCTTTGTTGATGTTTTCTCTCTTTCATCACATCGTATATCTTCATTTACTTTCTTTAAATCCGTGTAAGTTCTTATCCCATCTAGCATAATTTTATTTTGTTAATAGTCCAGTATACCTTCTGTAATTTACTGAATTGTCACATAATCCGCTAGCTTATCGCGTTTGCCCAATTCTTTCATAGCCAGCATGTATTCATAACACGTTTCATCTTTCCGTTTTTTCTAAGAGGACATAATGTCGTGAATTTCCTTAAAGTTAATTATATCAGGGAACTTTTCGTGATTGCCGTTTTTAAATCTTCATAGGATTTTAATATTTTCTCTGACCTGAGCGATAGTGCTGCCGTTGAAGTAGTTGACCGCCTCTATAATTAATTTTTGTACTGCTGTCCAACCTAATATCTCGGCGTTATACTCAATGTCTTGCACCCACCTAGTAATTGTATAGGTTCTACATTCCCGGATTTCCCGCTACATTTTCTGTGAATATTAGCATGTTTGGAAAAGATGGCATCTCCGATGACATCAACATTTCGTCGTTTAAATTATTCGTCGTTCTCGTCTTAATCGTCGTGATTACCAACGTATACTTTAGCGTCGTCACGTCGTTATCTTCGTCTTCGTCGTAATTTTATCAATTTCCTTCGACGTCGTCGTCGCCTTCGTATCACGTCGCCACGCGTCAGCACGTAGTCACGTTTCAGTAATCGTGAGTTCCGTGATCCTCGAAGTTTGAGCCCGGACGAGCCCCCAAATGTGGAATTGTGTGTGTAAATAGTACCCATCGTTCAAGTTTTTTTACTTTCCCGATTTGCTTCAAGTGGATTATTACAGATTTATCACTTACCCCGAAGCCTGCAGCTATCTCTGAAGTGCTTTGTGATGGATCCGTTTCCACAATAGCCTTTAATTCTTCATTTTGCACTTTGTCTCCGGCCGTCCACGGGGTTGGTTCTGAAGGTCGAAATTTCCAGAACGAAAACGTTGAAACCAAAAACGTACCGTGCTTTTTTTGCGACACCAGCGCCGTACACATTATTATTCCTTCGAGTTGTTTCTGCAGCATTGGTGCCACGGTAGAACTCTTACTCCTAAATATACCGATATTTCATGTTTTCAATTGTGAGTTAATAAGCGACGCCAAAGAAAAAAATAATGAGGAAGAAACAAATGAATTCCTGTTTTCAAAACTCAAATGTACCAGCTAAATGAATTTATAAATTTGAATTTGGAATTTATAACCAAAGAGGAGATATTTCCAATCAAAGTAGTCAGTACGACAAAGAGCTAATTTCATATGTAAGGACTTAATATATAGGTGAATACTGTACAAAGAACCACTGCACTGCAGAATTCTATACAAACCATTTATCAAGCTAAGGCGTACCCAGTATGTAGAACTTTATAAAAGCTATTTGCTTGTATATTTGTACTGGAAGTTGGTATTTGGCTCACTTCTTATAATTTACTTATGTCTGCTAGTTAGGTAGTTTAATATTAACGCACGGATCATAAGGTAAATAAGAGTTTCTTGTAAATTTATAAGTACTTTAGTTACTTTTTTTGTTTGATTTGGGTATCTGAAATTAGTTTTTCTTTTTCTTCAAGAATAAGGACTTATTCTCAAACACATCTTCGAGTAACTAGAATAACTATAAATGTATGCTTAAGGCGGGTCTACAATAGACAAATGCCGAAATTGGATAGCAGAATCACTGCTCAAAAAGATTCCCAAGAATTAAATTACATGGGTAAGCCAAAAGTATTCCCTGTAGATTACTTCTACTTTTCTAGGATAGAGAGAAAAGCTTTTGAAAGCAAAGAATATAAAACAGTCAGTCATGATGACAGACTAAAATACATCCGTAATTTGTTCATTGAGTTTTTTTATTGCTTTTCGAGAAAACATCAATTATTAACAAGCTCTTATGAGTATGATAAGAAATAATCATAAATAATGTTACTTATATTTTATCATAGAACTAGCTTTACCCGCGGCTCCACTCGCTTGAACTACAGAATGCTTTCGTCGAGTTCACGCGCAAATTGTGCTGTTTCAAAAATGCTTATTGTGGGTGATCCTTATAAGATAGATATGCTATCGCCGAGTTTTTGTAGGTTTGCTTAAGATGTACAATATATGAAGCACATTAATTTGATATATCTCTTATGGTTTACTCAGCGTGAGCCACTTAATCGCCCCAAAAGCGTACTTTCTCCTAATTGAATCACCATTTTCGTCACGGCTTATTTCGTATGTTACTTTATGTAACAAAATATATCCTATAACCTGATAAGATAACTTATCTATGAATTAGAGGAAAAACCAAATAAATCGGATTAGTGGTTTTCACGTGAAAATAACATAAGCGGATAGACAGAGAGTGAGACGTTGAGTTTTATAATATTTGTATAGGTGAATAGGAGAAGAAGAAGTATGAAAATAGACAGAAAAGTCACTGACAGAGAAGTTGAGGAGTAAGAGGTTAACGTACTATGGATATGTCATGAAGAGGGATGAAAGCCATATGATAGAAGACTGTTAAGTATGAAGGTAGACAGGTTATAGGAGTAGAAGAAGAACGAAGAAGTTATGGATGGATTTTGTGAGCAAATATTTTCGTATAAAAGGGTGAATACTGGGATGAGAGTTGATTTCAGTGTTTCGTGCCAACCCTACTTAGGTGGGATGGGAGTAAGTAGAAAAGTTATTTGTGCAGCAGTTCAGACGTGTCAAAAAAGAAACCTTTGAGAAAGAAAAATGTTCAGTAAAAAATATTTTTAAATTTTATAAATCAGCGGGATTCTAACTATCGACCATCCGTGTGTACTGTGTATGAAGTCTGGTCGTCTCGCACCACTAGGCCAATCTGACGACGATCATAATCATGAAAATCAGGGCTTGCATTTCCCATGAATTCTATCTTATTTTCTTGTAGGCTAAATCCTATAGATGGCTGATTACTGTAGCTTTTTCATTTCATCGAGTTTCAAATGACAACGGTACTAAAGAAGTTTTCACTTCAAAAAGTGGTATTTACACGCAGGCAAAGGTGCCTGTGCAGCTTAATCTCACGTATGATGTCACCGGATGGCTCCAACGGATGACCAGAGCTGGTTGTTTACAGAAAATGTTATGCTGAGCTGGAGCCATTTTGTAACAACTGGCATTTGTTTTTTAGTTCTTAGTAGGTAGATGTAAAGTCATTTTTAGATTGTTAATGGTTGTCAAATGTCTGTGATACAAATGAATAAATCTTTCTTTCTTTCTTTCTAATCTATACTAACATTATAAAGCTGAAGGAAATATCTGGATATAACAGTCTGATTTGTATAATTAATTTTGTATTGTATAACCTATTTATTGTAAAAGGCTTATAGCTTATATAATAGTAACCATGAACGTTAAGCAATCTGTCAAGCGTTACGAAAATACAGGAAGTGAACGGTTAGTGCAGGCGCGGCGAAGAGTTGATCGATATAACACGGATGAAACCATTAGGTATAGCTAGTATAATATAATTACAGTAAAGTGTAGGTAGGGCGGAGGTGATTAGTGAGATTATCATCCATAGATCACTATACAAATTCGCCAGGTTTATTCAAATAGATCGGCCGTGTTCCGGTCGGGCGCGCCGGCCCCGTAGGTGTGATCCATCTCAATAATTGGACCTCTATGTCCGGAGACGCTACGCTATTTATCTGGCTGTTAAGGAAAGAAAATTCCCGTTACCTGCGTGAATGTATCGTTTGTGATTCACGTAATTGATTTTGTATTTTGTTTTATTTATTACTATACATAACTTATTAGCGGTAATAAATTTACTACCTACATATTTCTACAATGAAAAAAAGAAAGGTGCGTGTACCTACTTATGTAGGGGCGTTAAAAGCTCTATATACTTCTTTGATGTAATCAAAATTGTTTTTAAATTAACACGAAATTAATTTAGTTTTTTTTTTAATTTAACTAAGGCGAGGATCATGCATAAGGCCTGTTTGATGATAAGCGGCTACCGTAGCCTATGGACGCTTGTAATACCATAGGTATCACTAGTGCGCTGCTGACCTTGAACCCCTTACCACAAGGAGCTATGGAAACCCTGCTCACCGCTTGATTATGTGGTTACGATTTTTTGTAGGGTGGAGGTGTTTCATCAGTGTCGGGCTTCCACAAGTGGAGAGCAATTTCCAAAGCCTTTGTCAAACATTCACTTTATCTGGATATTTGTATCATTTCCTGTGCGGGTAATTCGTGATATGGGAGTTCACGGTTAGGTGTGACATTTTTAAGACGGTTGGTCAGTCGAAAACTACATCGCACCGAGAGTGGACGGCTCACAGTGTATTTTTTGTCGTGTTATATTTTAGTCGGTCGTAAAATATCGTCAAATATATGTAGGATAATAATTTTTCGTTTTATACCTTTGAAAACACTTTATTTACTTTTTTTACAAATATTTTTTGAGTTCTACACGTCTCATGTCTTAGCTTCATCGCAATCGTTCTCTTTCTCTCTCTCTCACGTCATCCATCCATCCTTTTCACACCTCTTCCGTTACATTTTATTTTCAATCCTACATAAATATATTGTTACACCCGTGGGTAGTAACATGCCGTAGTGTTTCACGAAAACAATTCATTCGTACTCAAAGAAATACAAATTAAAACAAAATAAAAAAAACTCACAAATCGCTCACCGAATGTACTTACAGAATAACCCTGTATGTACTTACAGAATAAGCTCCCCTCTTGTAGTTATTTTATTTATTTCGCTTCCTGTTTCCCATTTGCTTTTGAAATTAGAAATGCCGTTACGCACAATACATCTCGCTTTTATACCCAAATGAGACGATCCCGAAATCTCTAGAAGGTCCCTGAACATTTAATGTGTTGTAAACAACTTACGTCATCGCATCAAAAAGAGGGGAACGTTTAATTTATAGCCCATTGTTTGTTAACATTTGTAGCGATAAGGATTTCTATGTGTGTCGTTGAACCTACGACTAAACGACACATAACTACACTATGATAAATACACGATCTTTCGGGCATATTCCGGCCATATGCTTGTTTGCCAACTGTGTAATATAAAAGAATCAACTGATCCCATCTTAAAATATTTTTAGCCTTTGAATACTTGTAATTTAATTACAAACATCATAATTACGTACGTTCGAACATCTATATTAATATCAAAGGAACCGTTTCTCAAAGATTAAACGATATAAAATTCTCATAAGGGAGAAGGCGGAAGTATTTGTGTAAATAAAAGTTAACGCATGAGTTTGTAAACAACTGAATTATATTTAGGGTTGGCACACATACATACCTATTATATTAGATATCATTTCTATAAATCAGTTTCATTATTTTATTATAATACTTAAATGTTATAACTTTACTAGCAAGACGTCGCAGATTATCTCGCGTTAAATTTGGATTTTACATGTCTGTTACATAGAAATGAGAACTACTTGCCAACAAATTGCCAGACTGGTTTACGTTTATGATCACCGCTCTGCTCCTAAGGGTTGTAGCGTGATGAGAGATAACCGATAACTTTCTTCTATAAATAGGCTATAAGATAAAAGGATTTTTCAAAGCTTTCTGAAATTAATTGCCAGCCCGGAATTCCAGAGATCAAACACATAAACGTAAAAACAATATTTTGTGCTTCATTATTAGTATAGACCTATAGTATAGGCTATAGTCACCTATGCGCTGGACTGACCAAGTAAAATCCGCAGTAGGAGGCCGTGTATCTGACTGCGCCTGACAGTCTGCAAACAGAGAGAGATGGCGGGAGATCGTGCGGAGAGCGTGTCCGCCTCTACCACCGACGTGGAAGCCTCGATGTGACCACGACCGCTCTGCCAAGAGCGAAACGACAGAGAAGATTAGTATAATAGATGCCCAGCTCAGCATATGCTGAAGTAGCACGGGACACTCCCACAGCGGGACAACCCAACAGCAAGTCACAGTACAATTCTATGCAGTAACATAAAAAAGAATCAATACTACTAATATTTATTTGGTGCAAATCTAGGAAGCACAAATGGACAAATGGAAAATGATTGGGTTCATAATATTATATGGATATATAACGGGTACAAAGCAGGTATATAATATTTTCTTATACTACGATGGTTGGAAAAAATCGTGCTGTTAACCTGATGGTAAGTGGTCACCGCAGCCTTTGGACGCTTGCAACACCAGAAACATCACATGCGCGTTGCTAACCTTTTAAAAACCTATTTACTACCTTTTTCAATAACCCATACTGTATTCCTTGGGAAATCCTCATGAGGGAGCTCATTCCACATTCGGAGCGTTCGCGGAAGGAAATTCTTCTGGAACCGGACTATCAGCGACCATTTAGGTTCCAAAGTATGAGAATGAACTCCCTGCCGATGGCGAGCTGTGCGATGATGGAAAGTAACCATTGGCATCATGTCGAACAATTCTTCGTAACAAAATCCATTATACAAATGGTAGAAGACGCACAAGGAGGCAAGATCACTCCTCAAACTTCAAGTTCAGTACCTTTGGAAGGTTGTAACCGTCAACGATCCCTACAACTCGTCTTTGCGCTGAGTCAAATGGCCCAAACTGGTATCTAATTGCTCTTGTCCAAAGGTGTACTCCATTACTCCAGTACTCCATATTACATGCACACAAATTAAATGTTCAATAGATTGATAGGTAGATCTACAAACAGCGCCATTAATAAGGTGGAAATGAATCCTAAACATATGTACCTTAGTATTTGTTATGGTACCTCGACAGACACTGTTGTTGAACTACAATGTACTCACATTGTAGCTACGTATAATAGTTTTTTTTATTAATCCAAATGTGGTAACCCTAGTAACGATCTTTTGATGTTATAATTAAAATTGTTTGAACATCTGTTAACGTATCAAGAAATGGTAAATTTATTTTGACGATCAAATGTTAATCGACTGTGCACGGGTGATCATAAATTATTCTAAACGACATAACTGAGAATTGGGTATTTGAAAATGTGTTTTAAAGCTTCATCATAATTATGATAATAGTCAATTGGAAACAATCTTAAAACATTATTTTTTTAATAATAATAAACTATTCAAAATTGTAATATTTTAAAAAGAATCACATGACTACGAACGCGCCACGATTGATCGCCACGTTTGTGACGTCATGATGTTAAAGGAATTTCATCGATTAAGAGTCAAATCACTGTGTCAGCTGTGTGTTACATTGAGTATAACATTGTGACGTCACACGCGCTCGGATTTATTCGGGAACGATCGGTGCATTTTCGGTACTGAATTCAAAAATTAATTTTTATTTTGATATATTGCGAATAAAAAAAGTTTTTTATAAAACTTATATATGATCTTACCATATATCACAAATAAAATAAATTGAAAAAAAAAAAATTGTGTTCATGGTGGAATTTTGATCAGTCACGTGGTGGATTTTATTATATTTTATTTATGTTATTTGGTCCTATACTACGTAATATCGGTGGCTTGACATGTGATTTAGTTTGGTTATTGTATACAAGTGAAGTGGATTATAAATAATAACTCGGTATATGCATTTCGAATTGCTACAAAAACTCCTTAAACAGTTTTAATAAGGGAGCCACCATCTTGTTATAATATTTTTTTTAAATAACAAGAACAGTTAGAAAAATATTCTATTCACGTGACGTTGGCAGAAATGTGGCTGAAAACTTTAGATAGTGAATAAAAATAAGAAGAATAAGAACTAATAATTTAGATTTAATAGGGAACATAATGACCACTTTCTTTTTCAGTAGCGTGATAAACGCTTATTACATAGCTATAGTCGGAATTGAAAGGGTAAATGTTAAAAAGATTTAAATTTAATAAAGGTTAATTCCTTCTTATATCTTTAAAAGTAATTTAAAAATATTTTTAATGTAAACATACTGTACCCGCGGCTCCGCTGGCGTGGACTATAGAATTATTGTTTATGAAAATATCGTGATATTTTTTCTACATAAAGACCAAAAAAAAGCTAAGGAGTAAACAAACAAAAAATTGATCAAAATCTATCAGTAGTTTTTGCGCAAAAACGCGGCGTGACGTCATCATACAACGAAAAAAATTTAACCTTTAAAGGAATTATGTGCAAAGTCGAATTTAGTAGGATTTCAGCTATGAAATTTCTTCAGCATAATAATGTTAAAAGCTATTATTACAACGCTTAGTAATAATTTTGGAGTAATTTATCACAAGACAACTCTGAACTGTGAATATTCATACACGATGACGATTCATATTTTCTGTATATGTTTCCAATGAGGTAAGTAAGAAGCAAAAGAAAAATATTTACAGAAGCTAATATTCAATAAATAAACTTCTAGATTTGTATTGTTACAGGCTTTTTATCAATAGACCAATATTATTAAATAATTTATTTTAATTTTTAAACATACTGTCTACTCGCGGATTGTTTTGCCCTTCCTTCCAACAAAAGACGAGCATCTATAAAATTAAAACTATAACCCTTTCACCTTTCAAGATTTACATGTTAAAAATTGTAGTAAGTTATTTTTTACATCAATTATTATGTAACACAATAAGTACGAATATTAGATACCCCAGTTGCCATATTCCAAACAGATTCCAGAAATGTGTAACCGCTTTGATTTATAATAGGAAATTCCTTGAAACATTGCATTCTCGCAAATGCAATCACATTTCCTAAGGGAAAATACAGTCGGGGTGATCTTTTTTTTAACGTAGATACTGTGGCCTATAGACTTTTTTGGAGCATTCAAAAATGTCTTGTCTAATGTATCATGTTATACACGGTGACATAATTTACTTATACAAGCTGGACATTTGTGAGCATATTGAAAACCAACTTCCTAATTTCTAGCCAGACAAGATTTTTCTTGCTTTTTACCAAATTCAATCAGAATAGGAGGAATACATAAATTTTCCAACCGTACTACAATATTGCGATACATTCCTACGTACAATGCAATTGCAACAAAACACGCTACACGCTGTATAAATATAGCTATTTTTGAAAGGCACACGTGGAATTGCGTTCCGTACTGCCGCGCTAGGGTATTATGCTGCAATTTGATTTATATTTCCGCGGTCGCTTTGTGGGGTTCTTTGAGTTAGGAGTTAAAAGTTTTAAAACAATAAATTATATTTATATGAAAAATAATTTAATTTACTGTCCAAATAGCAGTTACTTATCAACCTACTTAACAAATGCAGCTCTCGCCAAAGTAAGACGATTTGAAAGGTTTATTAATACGCAGGTTGCCTGGTCATAGGTTTGTTTTGGAGAAGTGACCTAAAGAATAAGGACTAAACAGACTAAGTAAAACCATTAAGATCCGGCTTTTACGATGCCTAATGTATCTCATAGTTCTTTAAGCCACGTAGAGAAAATAATATAGTCCTTCTGTAGTGCGGTGCTGGTGTAGAAAATTAGAAAGATCTTAGGAGAAATTCTAGACAAACTTGTCAGAAGGCCAAAGATTATTTCTTATTCTTTTGACACAACTATAATGATAGAAATTGTGCAAGATTCAACTGTGGAATGATCACCGCCTTACCTATTTCTGCCAAAAATCACTAGTGGTCACACTGTTGTGATTAATGTAATTAGCAACACGACGCGTTCCAACCATAATGATTAGCAACTCATCATAACTGGCTTAAGGACTCCTGTTCATTTTGTACAAAGTCAATAGTTTTTAACATCTGTTGGAGTACATGGCTCTTTACTACTTCATACCATTAAAAAACTACGATGTGGACAAGATTCTAAAAAATACCTGATGGGGAGTTTTTGGCAGGCTCTTGAACTGCCATTTTGTGGTGTTTATTTTAATTCATTAACTTAGGTTTCACCATAAAGCAATGATGGCTCAGTAGTAGCGTGTACGACTTCGCGTCGATACGAATCCGAATCCCTGCAATAAGCCTGAGCTTTCGGTGAAGAAAAACATCGTGAGGACACCACAGCATGGTGGTAGGGCTTTTTCTAATGCCCGCCTGGCTAGCTACAACCCTCAAGTTGAAAATCTATGGCCAAGAAACAAAAGGTGTGTTCCGGCAGCTGCACTTGAGAGCCAGTCTTCCACTAGGATTAATGTGTTATCATTTTGGGTCATATCGTCACTTATCGTATACC
This sequence comes from Saturnia pavonia, assembly GCA_947532125.1. Lineage (NCBI taxonomy): Eukaryota > Metazoa > Arthropoda > Insecta > Lepidoptera > Saturniidae > Saturnia > Saturnia pavonia. The sequence goes on along the minus strand of OX383919.1, from coordinate 6,972,471 downwards.
TATAAAGATAAAAAAAAACATATTATGTATTATTGATATACGTGAACTGGATTATAAATATAAATTAAAAACATGCATTTGGGGTTGCCACAAAACTCTCTTAGTGGGTTCCAACAAGGGAGTGTCTCCCTTGAGAATACTTCTTGAATTCCTGGAGAATCTTGTTTGAACGCACTTTGAAGATTACCTACAGAAGACTACGAAAGCTTAAAACATTGATACAGGAAAGAAAAACAAAAGAAGGAGAAAAACAGTGGAAATGGCTTCCGTCTTTATACAAATTACACATAAACATGGATTATAAAAGCAACATCTGACTTGGCTTGGTCTTATATACCTATGCCTTTTCTTTTCACGAAAAAATGTAAGAAGTATAACAAAAAAAACAACTGTTGGTGGAAGGTATAGTGGAGTTTATCTCATCATAAGGAAGAGCTTTAATGCTATTGATAGACTAAATTGCAACAGCGGTAGAAATACATCTCCACGAGTGTGCCCGGAATTCAGTAGATGTGCTTTTTATGCCAAAACAGCAGCAAATTGGCAAATGAATCTTGTCGTGATTTATGAGCAACTGCAATACCACGGTAATTTTATGTTGCCTACCTTGTACAGCATATTTCAGTCCCGTTTTAAAGGGTCCCATAGCCAGGCCCAGGAGAAAGCCGTGCTATATATCCTCTTTCACAATTCTAGTGCATTTTATAAGACTGAGGCTGGATTTGCTGTCTGAGAAATTCGATATTCCTTAATGTGTCTCATCTTAAAAGTCTTCAGATATTTTGCTAAAGGATAATCGTTTTCATCACGAAACGAAGTAGTTGATAGCTGTGAATTAAGAAGAAAGAATTACTACACTATTTTTGGCTTAAGTAGTTTCGTGAGCGGGCCGCTTAAAATAATTGTCTCGCCGTAACGTCCAATCTTTGTAAGGGCAAAGTGGAGACTCTTGGTTGGCTAATAGCACGGAACAAGCGGCTAAGTGCCGCGACCGCATTTTATTTACGTCCCGTGAACCCAACGTGGGCACATTATTCGGACATACATTAGTATAAGAGTCGACAGTATTGCAACTAGTGCTTCACATAATTAAAAAAATAATAATTAAATCTGTGCCGTACCACTTATGAATACATTCCATAAGCTATACATTTCAATAAGATAAAAAGTCACATTACTTTTAATATAATTACTACTATAGTTAGCTTCAAGTACATCATGACTTAATATCAATCAAGTTAGTTAACAACTGTAAGTATGCATGCACATATGCAAATACTCCTCTTTAAATATATATGATCTTAATATATTTGACCAAATTTTAAATACAAAAGGGTAGTTACGCGTATTCTAAATTGACGACCTCCATAAATACATAAAATTAAAAATGAATGTTGCTTTGTTCCATTCATCCGACTGCGATGAAACTTTGGTTAATTATTTGCGCATACCCGCGAATATTTCTGTGTTATAACAACCACTTTACAATAGATGGCATACGAGTAGCTTCATTTTCAAGACAACGGGGACAAAGTACTGCTGAATACAAAATGCTGGTACAGCTAGTAAATTATGCATATATGTTTTACTGGCTGTGCCTGCGGTTTCACCCGCGTATAATTTAAACGAAATCGCTGATTGATAAATTTATAATACTTGAGTATAGACAATATTTTTATCGGTCGGCCAGGGTTATGCGTTACAACTCAAACAGCCTGTTCGCACCACTACATCTATAGTCATAGGCCCGAGCCGAGTGTCGACTTATTTTAATTGTATATTATCTCCCAAACTATTCGTCTAAATAACATGCTATAAAGGGAAAAGTTTATCTACATAAAATTGTTAAGGATTAATATGCCATGCCTAATTATAATGCTCATAAATCACTTTTCAATTTTCAATAAAAAATAGCTTATTGTGGCTTATGTGTAAGAGTTAGGCATATACCATCGCATATTTTTTTAGATGTACTAAAAAGCAATATTTTTGTAGAACATTGTATTTATGTATCACTAACATTACACCAGCGCATGCGGATAAAGCAGTTCGGGTGCGCGGTTTCGTCAGACTTACTTAACAAAAATCAATATTTAAGGCTAGCTGAGAGGTCTAGCCTAATTCTAGATAGCCTTTACTATTACACGTGAATCTGATAATTATATACAAAAAGAATTTTTCAAATCCGATTGGTAATTCCAGAGGTTAGCGTGTTTAAACAAACAAATAAAATACTCTTTCGCTTTATGATATTACTATGGATTAAATAAACTAACTGATTATCTATCATTTTATTTTGAGTCTGGAAACCCTACTCACCGCAGAAACACATCACTAGGTCATTTGGCTGCGATCTTCTGTAGGTTGGAGGTATTCCACCAGTCGGGCTGCCCCAAGTAGAGAGAAAACTTCAAAGAAATTTCTCTGTGCCCTACCTCTCTAGATAAGTGCTATCACTGGTATATCTATTTCTGCCTGATTTTCAGTGTATCACCCTTCCGCAATATTCCTTTCCCAATAAATAATGTATAACTAGGGACTCAATTTAACAATAAATTTAGATGTATTTTGTGAATGTATTATTTTTAACAAAAAAGGTGGGAACAAATTTTCTGCAGACTCAGTTTGAATACAATAAAAACATTACAAAAAGAAAAAAAAACTGAAGACTTTAAATTTCGATTGTGAAATAAATGAATACTTACAGACTAAAAAAAAGTCGTTTTCATACTGTGTCTCAACTATATAATGAACTGGGGTCAAGAAAATGTTAAGGCAATATTGCAAAAAAAATATCAAGTTTCAATTCATACAAATGTAGCGTAAAATATTTTATGGATACCGAAGAATTTATATAATAATATTTTTTATCCGTTCCTATTTTCCCACATGCCTTTTGTATGAGTGTCAATCTTCATTCAACAGAGTTTACACTTATTTCATAGATTTTCTATCTAATACAATATTATTATTGATATCATTGAACATCCTATCGTAAAAATAATAATACAGGTCTTTACGTAACTTCTATCAATTGGAAAATTCGGTTGATTTACGTTTCAATTTCAGAAATGGGACAAGTACCAGTTAAACTCGAGCACCGAGGTTTTCGTATATAATATTTGATTTATACATTTATCTTTAGGCATAAAAAATAACTTTTCTCACGTTTAGTTGAGATCCTCAGCGCAATCCTGATTCGAACTTTTATTATTCACACCACGTTTGATTCTTGTATGTATAGACGTATTAAGGTATAGTAAAAAAAAATAACTCCAGCTTATTACGCTTCAAAAGATACACTCCTTTAAAAGCAGGATAAAAGGTACGTTGGCTCAGTAATCGTGTAGGTAGGTAAATCTAAAAATGAATAAAACTAAACTATTATACTATTTTCGAAATAAAGGTAACTCTAACTGGTAGAGCCATGCAAATATATCGCACATTGTTGTATTTAAATAATCGAAATATCGTGTTAGTTAAATATATTATTAGCAGATGGCGCCTTAATATATATTCATTGGCTTCAACAGATAACATTCCTAGCGAAAAAAAAAACTTTTTTTTTTACGAATTCATTATTTTTAACCTATTTATCAGTTTCGTCAATAGCGTGAAACTTACGTTATAAAATAATGTTTGAATCGTCAATTTTGATAAAGAATTAAAGAATATAGGACGTTACCAAGAAAAAACACCTTTGAGCAATAATCCTAATATTATAAGAGTTTGATTTTTTGTTACTCGATCACGGAAAAACATCTGAACGAATTTGAATGAAATTTGGCACAAAGAGAGTTTAGAACCTGGATTAACACATAGGATACTTTTTATTTCGGTATCAACAATTTTTGTAGTTCACGCGAGCGAAGCCGCGGACAGAAGCTAGTATAATATAATTTAAACTGCATATTGTGCCTGTATAATTTAAAAGTTCATATTCATCTAAGCATTTTTCGAATTTTTGATCACCATAAAATTACACTGCAAAGATAATTTTTTTTTCAACGGAAATATAAATAATTCAGTGCACTAACGAACGTCTGTAAAATTCGGCTATTCTCTTGAACCGTTGTGTGTGAAGCAGTCATTACCCTGCATAATCTTTTCTACCCACACGGTGGTGGGGTGAAAGTAGTCCATTTTTCATGCCGCGCTGCTGGCCCCGCGGGGCCTCTTTAGTTTCAATAAGAGGGCGAGATAAGCGCGGTCGGTAAAAAGTGATAAAATCCAAGGGTTTATTGATGAATTAGGTATTCGGCTACGCACGAAGATTTTGCTATTTTAGTATTTTTACCGTACATTAATTTATGAAATCGAGTCAGAAAACCGGTGAAGGGGTTGAACCTCTTTATTTTATTAATCTATAATAAAAAAATGTTAATGAGATTTTTATGAACTAAAAAAGGAAAAACTGAAAAACTATTTTTATGAAATGAAAAAGGAATGATATATATTATACTAGCGCTTTTCTCGCGGCTTAACTCACGTCATAACTAAGTTATAACCCATATTTTTTACTTTCTAACTGAATTTCTAAATACCAATTTTCATAGATCTATCTATCTTTAATATTGACGGATTTTCATACATAATTTAATCCACTTTTTCACCACTTCTGGGATTGAATTTCTAAAAATCCTTCCTTAGTGGTCACCTATAGTGTAAATGGAACCCGAATGCAATTGTTCACGGTCCTAGTAGTTTGGGTTGTGCGTTGATCGATCGGTCAGTCAGTCAGTCACCAAGTCACAGTCAGTCAAGTTTCTTACTTTATATATGTATATATACATATTAACGGAACGGAATAGAATAGAATACTAATAAAATCCCGCGATTTTGTTCATATTTAAAAAAACTATTATAATACTCGGGGTTAATATAACATCCTATTAGTGACTTATAATAGTGATAAGAACTAAATTTTTAGAATCTGATCAGTATTTTTGAAGATTACGGAGATTATGTGTGGTAGAGTCATCATTGGAGAAATCATAAAGGATATGAAAATGAAAGGAAAATTTTCAAAGAATACTTATATGTGAAACTTATATGTATCTTGTTATTTAAATAGATTGTTAATAGATAGCGTCTCTGAGATGTCAGCTGAATACATTTTCACTAAGAATGCCATCAAAAGAGTCCAACTATTTGACTATTTTTCGTCAATAGCTGTGGACATAAACTTTAAAATGATGTTTGAATCATTAATTTTGATGAAGAGTTATTGAAGATATGGCATTACCACAGAAAACACTTTTGAGAAGTAATATAATAGATATATTTTTTGCTACTTTAAAATAAATCTAAATACGTTTCATTTTAAGTTTTGTTTAAGACTATTATTTTTCAAGTTAAAATATATTAATGTATTTGTGTAATAACAAGTTTTATCGCATTTTTTTAACTAACCGAGTCTGTTATTAACTTAAACGATGACTAGTTATTTATATTAAACAGTACCTACTCCAGTTTTATTAATATAGATAGGTAAACTTTAAATTTTTAACAAAACTACCTTGTAAATAATATTACAAAAAAAATGTAATTTACGCGGGATTCAAGTAAAAATTTGACCTTGTTACAGATATTACGATTGTTCTAAAAGCTAAATAAGTCATTTTAGAATTTTGTGGTATTTATTGGTTTAATAATCTCTTGAAGACTGTCTGTACAGGTTTTTTCCAAAATTCCCTCATTGCTAAAGGATACTGAACACGAATATGCTCTTAAAAATATTTTTCTGTGTCGGTCTGTCTGTTTGTATTTTTGAAGTTAACTCAAAAACGGCTCTACCGATTCCTATAAAATTTTATACACGGGAAGCTTATATCATTGGTAAATTGATAGGCATTAAGAATTGTCAATAATATGAGTAAAAATAATATTACGGGATGAAAATAACTACTGCGTAGTAAAAATCGCGTGCGGATGAATAGTACTTAGTTTAGCATCGGACACCAATCATTAATCTAAACATCATACTTACATGAAACATTACAAAGAAGTACTTTTTTTAATGTTTTATCAAATATTTTATGTCGACATTGCTTATTTGTTCAAGCCACAAGTAGTAACATTTTGTAGTAGGTTTTATGTTGAAATTTAAAAACATAGTTTTATTTAAAGATTTTCTAACTTGCCATATTATGACAATTTGTATTTGTTAATAAAATAATCTTCTTCTTCTACATCTATACAAAATAATTAGGGTTCTGTGCAAGTAAAATAATAAGCTTTTTTAGTAGTCCACGCGAAAAGAGCCACGGGCACAGCTAGTATTAAATATAAATTAAGAATAATATATTCTGTATCTAATATAATAAATCTCAAGAGATCGTTCGTTTGTTTTGTAGTTTGAATGTGCTAATCTCTGGAACTACCATCAGGTAAAAAAAATGCAATCTTTAGCCTATTTATTAATGAAGGTTTAGGCTACATAACTTCACGCTACGATCCTAAGGAGCGGAGCAGTAACCATGAACGATAAGCTATCTGACAAGCTGTAGGTAAGTACGGGAAGTGGGAAAAACTATACGCAAGACGGATGCGTTCGCGGCTGCGCAGGTGAAACCGTGGCGCACAGCTTGTTAAACATAATTTCGTAGAGGCACAGATTGACATAAAACCCTCCGAAATAAGCCTCTTTACATCGATTTCTCTGAGTACACTTATAAACCCCTCATTTAATACTGCGGTTACATTAAAAGCGAGAAGCTGTTAAGTGTAAAATATCTTTATTTGACTTTGACATTTTATTTGTTTTTTATTTAGGTAAAATATCAATCAAATCAAATATCAATTGGATGTCCGCAGAGCAATTACAGATTTGTATTATTATTATTATAGAGAAAAGATTATTTGACCGTTGATGACGTTGTGGCATTGACAATGATCACAATTTTTAACTGTGAGTAAGCAAGAAAGAAGATTATGACTGAAATATAAAATAAGTAGTCACATATTATCGTTATAGGTTTGGGCATAGTGACTACAATCTCACCTAATGCTTAGTAACGATGTGGCCAAAGATGATAACACGCTAAACCTAGTGGAAGACTGAATCTCAAATGCAGCTACCGGAACACGCCTATTGGTGTTTGGCGACAGATCAGTATTTGAAATTTAAATTAAATAACAATGTGACAGAACTTATAACCCGACTATAGGCCGACGGCTGTTAGCGCGACCCTCTTGATGGTTTGCGGGACGAAGGGCGGTTTTTTTTTTCGAACTGTGAGCCTGAGGGGCCCTTGAGCCTTTACGGCTTTTACAGCTTTACCGGGCTTGGGGGCGAGCGCTTAAGGCACTCAGCCACGAAAGCTAAGCAACAACATCCGAGGGTGCCAAAGTGGCCGGACCTCGGCTCGGACTGTTGCGCGTATGCAATTAAGTCGCGATCTGACTAATTCCCTATCCGTAATTCGATCTAAACTAACTATACATATATACATGTTTCTGCCCCCTGGGAGGAAGGAAGGAACATGTGTATGTGTATTTAGTGGTCTGAAATTTTTGTCTACTCTAACTAGGCAAAAAAAAAAAGAAAAAAAAGGTCCCTTACAGAACCTATGTACCTATGTGTGTTGTGCATGTGTGTATAATGCAGTGTCATGTATGGCTGTGAAAGCTAGTGATTGTAGAGTCACTTGTATCGCGCGAGCGGCTGCTTGTCTCAAGGGCTCCATGCCGATGGATCGGACCTAGGCTTGAGTTGCCGCAGAGGAGGGTGGTCGTGGCGGGTGTGCGGGCGCGAAGTTAACCGTGCGTCCCCTGCGGAGGGAACGGTGGTTTCGCGGGCGTGGGCGCGAGCACGCATATGTTGCGGGAGCGGACGCGTAGTATTTATTAGCTTTCTCGATGTCGTCGTCGGGATCGACAAAGAGATTTCGCGGACGGCGTTTGTAGCGTTAGACAACGGGTATCGAGTGGTTAGGCGTGTAGTTCACAAAGGACTTTACAAGCGGGTTGGGAGGACGAAGGGCGGCGGGTGTGCACGGATATATACGGTATTCAGATGATACCCTATTCTTAAGGTCGATAGTTTATGTATATAATTGCAACTGGTACAGGTATCTAATAATAAATATTTAATACACATAATATGCCTATCTTTATTAAAATGATAATCAAAAAAACTATTATTTCGAAATATAATTGTGCGTGTAACCTTTACACGGAGTCGAAGTGAAACTTCATAGTATTTAATAGTATATATTGACAAAATAATTGAATAAAAACGGGCTAAAGCATTAATTTGGATTAATTGTATAGGTTTTTTTTTAACGCTGCGTCCCTAATTCAATATTGGTAAAATAATCTCATGTTTAGTAGTCACAAAAATAAAACCGCGTAAGCCCATACGTCAAACGTCTATTGCTGCCGGTGGCTGGCAACAGACTAACTTATTGGTCGGCCTAGTTTCCCTCCCGCATCCCGCAGACCATTATGGAGGGTCGCGCATATGGCGGTCAAACTATAGGTATATATCACACCGTAGACACTAAAAGGTTATGCTTATTTTGGAATTAAACGGCGGTGTTTAAAATTGTGTATCAAATTTTATATGTTTCACCAAAGCTATATAAGGAGCATAAGCGTATTGTACGACAACGCTTTTAATCCCGAATTCGAAACTCGCACACGTGTTTCATACAAAACTGTTTACTTTCATTACGAATTGAAATATGTACGCAGTGAAAACGAAAGTGTAATGAAATGCGCGTAGTTTTGAACACGATCCCATCTGTTCCATCAAAGTAAACCGTTAAAGTTAAATATAAATTTGAGGGATGAAAGCAAAACAATTTAATGAGTTAAGGAGTTTAGAATTTTCTCTATTCAACGCCTTCCGTGTATGTTTTTTTTTTGACTGAAACACGTAACGAAAAACAAATATTAATTACCTACTCTTTACCATAAAATATTGTTCATCGTCGTCTTTATTTTGGCAACCAGTCTTCGTTATTACAGACTAGCTGCGTCACATGGTCTCACGCATGGTAAATTCATTCGACCAACTCTCTTCTCAAGATTGTTTATATTTGCATTTTATAACTAACCTATTTATACCTATTTATAAGCTATATAAATTTACGCAACAACACTAAGGAGCAGAGCAGTAACTATGTACATCAAGCAATTTGACAAACTGTAGCCAAGTACGGCAAGTAAGAACACAGGTGCGTTGGAGAATTTGACTAATAAGATTAACATGGCTGAAACCGTGCAGCACAACTAGTATTTAATAATTTTATTGAAAAAAAAAGACAGGAGTTAATCAAATGTATTTTACAGCATGAACATAGCGTAAATCGGCCCCTTTCGATATTCCGATCTCGTCTCAAGCAAAACTTGTGAAGGTAAGTGCAATAACTTGGATTAGATTCGCACCCCGCCTAAGTTGGGGCCTGCGTTTCTAATAAATTTATATGCCGTGTCCGGGTTTCGATCCATATAACATTAGATTTATTACGGTTTTCTGTTAATATTAAGGGCTTCGGGGAGCTTCAATATGATTATTATGAGAAGTGCTTTTTGATACATTACTGAACCTCTGTCTATAATACGGGCAAATTATGAATGCAGTAAATATCGATGGATTCTTCTAATAATGTCGGTGGTTTTTTATATTATAAATCTTCTTCTCTTCACTGTCATATTATTTATTAATAACACCAATCTTTCCAATATACTTTCAATTCCAAGCAGTGATGTCTCAATGGTAGCCTGTACAAACAATGCGTCGATCGCCGTGAGTTCGATTCCATGCAATGAGCCCGAGATTTCTTCAGTGAAGGAAAACATCATGATTAAACCATAGCATGGTGGTAGGATATTTTTAATGCCCGTCTGGCTAGCTATCACCTACAAGTTGAAACTCCATCATTAAGCACCTATAGGTGTGTTCCGGGAGCTGCATTTCAAAGTAATTTCGCCCACTAGGCTTAGCGTGTCTTCATCTTGGGTCACATCATCACCTAACGCGTGACCGGGTTTGCTTATCTTCTCTTATATATAAAAATGCATGTTTATATTTGTATGTTGCTTATGGACTCCAAAACGGTTGGAGCAATTTTGATGTAATTTTCAAACAAACTTCATATTAGCCCAGCGGGTGATCATGTACAGGTAGCGATCGGAAATAAAAAATCTGAGCCACAGCAACGCGTGGCCGAGTTTGCTGGTATACTATAATATTTCATAGAAAATACTAACATCCTGACTACATTTTATTTTATTAATACATATTAATAATATTTGTTGTGTTGTTAGATTAGAACTATGATTATATATTATTGTAATTGTAGTGGACGCCTGTAATAGGGTCGCATATCTGAATTAGATTTAATATAAAAATGATAAAATAAGTTAAGTGTAATATGCGCACTGTTGGCACTGTCTTTATTATTAAATAAATAAATAAATCACGGCAAAGAGACGGAACTGTGCCTGATAGTAAAGACAGTACAATCCAAAATAGCGGTAATCACTGAATGATCAACAATTCATCGCTATTCACAGCTGTCATGCCGCAATGCGTAAAATAAAAATTCGATAAGCACCGGCCGACGTTCAGTCAAATTCGCTTTTGGCTGCATCGAAGTACAATAGAATTTCGTAAAGTATCTAGGGACAACGGCGAGTGATTGTAGACTGTCGAAGGTGACACTGCCCACCCCTGAACAGCGATTGTCACGGCGACTGCTAAATCTTAATATCAGTGATTTACGTGTTATGGTAGGCACCACAACTGGTAATTGTTCACTTAACAAACACCTTTATGTTCTAGATATCACTGACAGCCCCATGTGCAGAGCATGCATGGAGGGAAAAGAAACCGCCACCCACGTAATCCTGGAATGCGTGGTAGTTGCAACCTAACGGTCAGAAATCCCCAAAAACCCGAAGTCACTTCGAGAAGACTGTGAATGCCCCAGAATGCTTCTCCGCTTCTGGTCAGAGCTGAGCTGGTTGGAATAGCCGGCTGGAATATCTACGCACAATGGACCTACCAAGAGTCTGAGTGCGAACAGATGGAGCTTACATAACATAAACAAAAGGTTTTACCCATATTCTTAGTGGTCTAGTTGGGCTGTTGAATTATACCAACCCGTTATAGCCATTTTCTCGTTCGTTACTCCGGAGGGTGTTCAACGTTAAGTATTTATTTGACCCTCCTTATGCCCTTAGAGTCAGAGTCAAATTGTTGTAAATGGTACTTTATTTTGTTATGTGAGAATGATAATTAACAATAATCAGACTAAAATTTGAGTAGTATGATCAATGATGGTAACTCGGCAAGCCTTGAAATAAAACTGATTTTCACATATTTGAACTACCTAGCGAACACGTTAACTTACTTTGACGATACACACAATGCATACATGAGACGCAACCATTTTTATGTTTACGTGACATAAAACTGATATGACTAGTAATCTCAAAATTATGTCATATTCTGTGATATTAATATAACATCATACTGATGTAACATCCAATTTTAATGTAATTGTCTTTATTTTACGTTCATTTTGTGCATAACAGATGATATTGCTCGATGCCATTCAGATACCACAGTGACATAAATGTGTTCACTGGATAATTATTAATTAGCATTACTGTGTTTTTATTGTATTTTGGCTATTTACTTCTCCGAAATAAGCATCTGAAATTTTTGCTGCTTAAATTGTTGTTACCATCACTCCTCCTCCTCGCGTCGTTTTCCTCATTACTGAGGGTCGTGACTCCCCCGCTGCATCAGTTTCTCCCATACGATTTCCCTCCATCTGCTGCGATCCTTAGCTTCATGAAGGGCATTGTGGAACTTGATGTTCAGAGAAGATCGTATTTGGTCCGCCCATCTAGTGGGATTACGTCCTCTGGGACGTTTGCCATCTACCTTGCCTGTCACCATCAGCTGCTCAAGATTGTGACCCTCTTTACGAGCAATATGTCCGAAGAATTCCAGCACCCTGCGAAGGCATACAGTGGAAAGTCTAGTTTTGACATTAAGCTCTCTCAGAATAGACACGTTGGTGCGAAAAGTTACCATCACACATGTTCGTTATTTTTAGATTAAACATTGTTTATTTGTTGTATTTTATTTTCTTCAAGATTTTATTTATTTCCTATTTATGTTATTTATTAACTGCCTTTTTCTAATTTTTGTGCGTTATTTGATACCAATAATCCAAAATAAAATATATTCCTAATGACAAAACTATTTTATATTTTATACAATTATTTAATATTATTTTACTCGTATACATTTTTCTAGAAATAAATCAATCACTTTGTTCTCTTTTAGATCAAAAATCAATCATTTCTTATAATATACTTAAAAATCACGTTAACTTCTATAACTCGACACGTATTTTTAACAAAAAGAGAGGGGAATACTTTTATTAAGCATTCAGTTAGTATAATCTCTATATTTAGAGTTCCCTAGAATAACAAGACTTATGTTTATAGTTTCATCAGATATTTTAGACTGTAAACGTTGTTAGTTTAGTTTTAATAAGATCCAACTTTGAACCTTTACGCGCAAACAAGATTAAAAATAAAACTATTCGGATAAAAGAAACAAGCAGAATTTAGGGTCACTGACATTAGCTCAAAAACACTATTTAGATAAAGATGCTTTCATATTGGCGATTACCACAAAAGTCTAGTCTGCGTGAATCACTTAACCATTTCCACGACGTAGCGCGGCGATCCAGACAGACAAGTTGAGATTGTAACGAAAGTTTTACGTAAATAACGAAAGATAAGCGACAATAGACTTTATTTGAACAGAATAAGGTTATTTGTAAATACAAAAATAAACATGCCAGTCAGTATTCAGGATCTTCGTGCCTTTATACCGGGAGTGTCCTTTCAACTCGCTCCTTTTTAACCTGAAGGTGCAATTACAGTTAGCGTGCCTCGGGTTGGTTATATTTTAGAGTTCAGCAGACATTTCATAAATTCTAGACACGACGATATCTTAACTTAGCTTACCCAATACATTCTTGGTAATTTTATGTATGTTCGCAAAGACTTAGATAAACTAGATTTTATAAGCAACCGACATTGTTTTAATTCTAGAAATAGGTTAACAAAAATTTGTCATTCCGTGTAGACTTAGTAAAACCAATAAATTTATTTTGGAAATATTTCTATTTATATTTACACAATTCCTACAACACAGTTCCCTTATTCACACATAGTTTTATAATTTTCATCTTAGCCGAGATCACAGAACGTGTATCCTCTTTGCCGGTCGCTTTACGAATGGCACTAAATCAATCGCAGTTGTTCACTTACGTCGTGGCGGAAGAGCAAAAAACCAAACCGCAAGCAGATATTAGAAAATGCATACTACTTAAATATTTGTAAAAAATAAAAACTATGATTAATAAATTAACACACTATTTCTATTTTAACCTATCGATAATAATAATATTGCTTAACTGTTTTAAAACCAAAACAGCAACTTTTATCATTCCAATAATATTAACAATGAAACTCCATTCAAATCTTTAATATGTGTGTATAAAACATGTACATTATATGATATATTTAAATACCCCTACAATTTAGAATAGGTTCTAGATACAAATCAAGCAATTTTTAGTGTTAAAAGTTTATATTGTAAATCATTACGTAAAAGACATATATGTAGAAATGAATCCACTCTATGTACACCCAATAAATATAATTTACAAAACTTGTCAAGAAACAGTAAATAAATATTTAGAAGATTTTGTATCTTTATTAAACCACACGTAGCAGTGAATGAATGGGTAAATAAACGTTTAACGCACATTATCTGTCTCTCCTCTTTGTGTGAACCAGAGCGAGAGAGCAATATACTATCGGTCTCTCCTCTTTGTGTTAGCCAGAGCGAGAGAGTAAATGTCGCTGTGTATGGATATTGCACACTGTTTAAATAAAACAGAAAATGTCTTATAAAATGAAGTTTCACTTCTATCGTGTGTGAATCGCACACACATCTTTTTTTTTGTTTAAGTGTTTTGCCATGTTACTAATCTGTATGACAGATGATAAACTATAACATACCATCTTGTTCTATAATAAAAATTAACCGCAAGTGACAAGTAGAAGTTAATTTATAATTAAAGTTCACCAGTTAATGTGGCCTTCGGAAGGAAATATTTTGTATGGAATGGATATTTCGTATCCTGAATTACAATGAAATTTCATAGAACGTAATGAAGTTTTCTGTTGTGTCTAATAATCAAATATACAATACTTGTGGTATTACTTTTGTGTATATGATAGACCCGAACTGTTGACATTATAGTGAAATATAAAAACAACAGGTTACGATTCTTTGTGAATACATTATTTCGCTTTATAAAGGTATCATTTCATATATGAAATCGAAGAGAATCACGAGTCATCGTTTGTGTAAATATAAATCTATTTTCTGTTACTCTAAAAGGTAACAAAGAGAATTCAATCCGATAGAACGTCACATTATCTGACGGAACATAAAATATTCATACGGAATCCTTCTGCCCAACGTTGTTTCACTCTTTCTTAACATTTGGTAGGGTTGCTACGCTTGCTAATAAATAATTTTTTGCATATTAATAATTAATATCAGGGCGACCGACTTGAAAAAAAAACACTAACTAGATGAACTTGGAGAGTAAAACTTTACCAAAATGTAACAGCCTAATATCTGTAAAATTCGAAAATATACTACTTACTAATATTATAGGGTTGAAGTATATTAATTTTTTACTTATTTCTAACCATATGAACCCTGAGAGCATAAAAAATTAAACATTTCGCAAAACAAGGAGCACGTTAATATATATATATATATACTAGTGACCCGCCCCGGCATCGCTTGGGTAGCAGAATAATAAATATAACTATATTGGTTTACGCGATGCACGCCTGTAAAGCGCCCAGTCGGCATGATTTTTTCAGACATTTTCAACAATCACAGTCATATTTCTGCCAATTTACACAAAACCGTAATGAATTATACATATAAACCTTCCTTATGAATCACTCTGTCCATTGATATAAGTCCGATCGGTAGTTTTTGAGTTTATCGCGTTCAGACAGTCCGTGGGATTTCATTTTATATTTTGTATATAAAAATTGCTCTCTTTATTAGATGTATTGTAAAATTATTTCATAGAAGATTAATGTGAACAAATTGCAAAGGTTCTTTCTTGTGAACTATTGGCTGTCAGCTCCTTATTTAGTTTGTTTTTCATCATAGTTATAGAGGCAATTTGTTATGTTACTTTCACTTACAGGATTTTTTATACAATTAAAGCGACTAACAATCGTACGGCCTCCTTCCTGATGGTAAGAAGTTACCGTAGCCTATGGACGCTTGGGACACCGGAGGTATCACTAACGCGTTGCCAACCTTGAACCCCTTTTCCCAAAGAGCCCTGGATACCCTACTCACCGCAGGAACACAAAACAAGGTAATTAGGCTGCGATCTTCAGTAGGGTGGAGTCATTTTACCAGTCGGACTGTCCCATGTAGAGAGAAATTTCCAAATAAAATTTACTACCTCTTTTTGTTTATTATTTATTTCAGTACAAGGTATTAAAACTTCTTAGAGCAATTTTTTTTAATAAAGATACATACAAGGAAATCTGTAGCGGGAACACCATGGTCAAACATAATACTGGTACTATTGACTATAGAAAGATTAATTTGTTAAATACATAGCTCCATAAAATAAATTTATTAGTTAAATAAGTAAGCAGCATACTTATAAACATATTTTTAAAATAATAAATTCAAATAAACGATGTATACTCTATTACATTATGAGATGAAGTTTTTAACCCCCGACGCAAAAATAGGGGTGTTATAAGTTTAAGCTATTTACTGTGGCCCCACAATTCCAGGACAAGACCCTCCCCATCTCGAAGAGTATTGGGATTTTGGGTGTCAACATCTCCAGCGAATTCCAGTTCCGTAGCCACTTGGAGGACAAGTTCAAGCTGGCGTCCAAACAGCTCGGTGTGCTGGACAGAGCGAAACGGTACTTCTCTCCGTGGCAAAGACTGTAGTTGTACAAAGCGCAAGTTTGATTCCATATGGAGTACTGCTGCCACCTTTGGGTTGGAGTACCTAGATACCAACTTAGGCCATTTGACTCTGCGCAAAGACGAGCAGTAAGTATCGTTGACGACCCCAAACACACGAAATGTACCGAACCCTTAAGTTTAAGGAGAGACCTTGCCTCCTTGTGCGTGTTCTACCGTTTATATAATAGGTTGTATTCCGTGGAATTGTTCGACATGTTGCTACTTCTCATCATCGCACTGCTCGCCATCTGCAGGCAGTTCATCCTCACACTTTGAAACCTAAGTGGTAGCGGACAGTCTGGTTCCAGGGAAATTTCCTTCCGCGAACGCTCCGGATGTAAGCTCCTTGCTGAGGTTTTCCCTACACTATGGGGTTTTTCAAAAAGGTAGTAAATAGGTTTTTAAAGGATCAGCAACGCGCATGTGATGCTTCTGGTGTTGCAAGCGTACATAGGCTGCGATGACCACTTACCGTCACGCTTGCTTGCAACCGACGTGGTGTAAAAAAACGTGTATTTGTGCATCTATTATGTGGCCTCGTAGTTCTCAAATGGTTGTACCGATTTTGATTTAGTTTTAATGTTTGAAGTCACTTCTTAGCTTTTATTCAAGAAAATCTGTTCAACCGTTTAAAGGCTAACAGCTCTTTTCTAGTTGATGAATGGATGTGACCATCTTCCACAAATCTAATCGAGTTAAAATTTGGTATTCTGTCACATGAATGATATTAGAAGAACATGGTAACCTTGAGATGCTGCAGCATTATCTAGAATCTGCCCAACTCCTCACAAACTAACAGTAGAATTATCGTGTTTGGGCTCATGGAACGATTTCAGTGAGAATCTTATTTGTATCGGGGTTATTTAAATTTGTAAATTAGTAGTTAGGAGTCTATTAAGTGTTTTGATAATAAAATCAGAAATTTGAGTTAATCAATTTGGCAAGCATTCATTTTGAGCCAAACAACTCGCTTATTAATTATATTAAATTTATTCTATTTAAAGACAAAACCTTTATCCAGCTTTTACTATACTACTATTAACTAATATATCCCGTAAGACTTAATCCAGATGTTTGTTTTCAAACGATGCGGTAACCCTAGAATCAAAGTATCCACCTTTTGTACGACGACGCCTCGTAAAGCTTGGGTTTCAAGTTTTTTTGTTGAAAAAATACTGGCCTTTCTCATCCTCCCTCGTAGAATGGAAGCGAGAAATTTCATGTAATTGTGCTATTTTACTACGAAAACAAAATAGCAGTCGGCCATGTCGACAAATTTTCTGGGGACAATTTTGTTGACCGAATATTATATATTTCTTATTGTTGTTGGAATGCCTGCCATTTTTCTTAATAAAAACTGCCTTTAAACGGAGAGATAGCGTAAATTTCTTGGAAATTTTTACTTTACAACTACTTCCAGTGATTCTTCTAAGTTCGGTTATTATTATTTTTTATATTTAGTAATGGGGCAAATACACTACGTAGTGCTAAATGCAAAATCAGTCGTCTTTTCTTTGACTGTTTACTTATATTTCGGCTAAGTCACTTAAAAACGTGACGATTGTCGAGAAGTTTAGACCGTCGGAACAACAATGTCCGCAGGTCCAAACATCAGCATGTACTAACATATTTTTCGGAAATTGCGTTCATTTACTAATTTAGTTTGGTAACACTCTCTTACCATCTTGATATATCATCCAAGAAATGTTCTTGGAGTATCACTATATATTACGAAAATATAGAATTGTTGATTTATTGGACGTCGTGAGCTGGCTGGTTGATTAAGCCTGTGCCTTACCTTGGGAAGAGGCCTCATTATCCAGTGGTGAAACACTTATACATAAGATGCAGCCATTCACCAACCTTAAATAAAAAACTGTGATCCATTCTAGAAATTTCTTCAACATACCTATTGTAAATTCGATTAGTCTAGACGAAACTTTAAAACTTTAACAAAATGGTCTAAAAGGATTCAATCATATTTCGTAAACAAATAATGCATATTAACAAAGGTACGTTTTTAAAAGTATCAAGTTATTTATAAAATATCTTACAAAAATAGTCCAAATCATAATGAAGCCAACATTGTACGCGACGTCTTAAAAATACATCTTGTTTTAATTAAAGCCCTGTCAAAAACATAATTTGAGGCCGAAAATATTAACAGGCAAGTTTACTCCGAGACCGTAATTAAATTTAGACATAAAACTATATACTTACTTCGAGTGTAAAAGTTTTGGAGAATTTGCAATTAATAGACTACATTTTTTTTAAGCTTACCAGAGTCTTCAGTTACTTTTGTAATCTAAATAATTTTGATAATGTTATTGAAACCTTAGTAATTATAACATAAATAAATATTATCTTTTATAAGATTTTTTTTACTTCTTTTATGTTAGACTCGTTAGACTCGCTTGTTCAGGTTGTATTTTTCCATCTGAAAGTTTAATCGAGTTCAAATAATGAGTACCAATAATGTTTGAAAATAGTTAATAAGGATGGTACAATTTTTTCACTAATATAAAGTTAATTTAAGAATTACATGAAGGGTTTATTATAATGCAAGATAATTCAATTTGCCACAAATTACCTAATTGTAAAAAAAAAACTCATTAAATCCACTACGAAACTAACATAATACTGAAAATTACAATGATTTTTTTTCTGTTACCGGTTTTGTTGATACCTATCTAATATTTGCCTGTATCTTCACCTTTTTTTACAATATTTGCCAAAAAGGGACTAAATTTCGTAAGGAGTGACAACGTGTACTATTGTTATAATTTTGAAATAAGTATGGAAACTAAAATAATAAAAAATCTCACAACCGCTATCAAAATCTGATGAACATTTTAAATTATTCTCTGACGGAAAATATCACTTTGAACAGGCTAGTCTTGTATCCTTTGCAATATTTTTTTTTATAGTAATTGGCTATCAGTATCGGATGAAATCAAAGGCGAGTAGTGATTTATAAAATAATTGATACATTTTAAAGAAAGTAAGTAACCATAAAAGGAGAAAATCCTTTTTTGGCGTAACAAATTATTTGAGTTTACAATTTCCAATTGAATAGACAGTGATTACGCCTTTGCAATTAACTAGTTGTACGTACAGTCCTTAATTAAATTTGATTGGGTCTTCAAAGCGACGTTAAAGGATGAGTAACGCACATAATTGCATTAACTATTGAGTTTAATTAATAATTTGTTATTTAATGGAGCATTTCACTTTGGTGATTTTAAAATTAATTTTCTTGAACTTGGGAAGATTATGAATCGTATTAAAGTCTCTGTCAAAAAATTACATGCAAAACTTCCATATAGCCGTCAAGAAAGTGTCACTTGCAGTATACAGTCGATTTAAACTTTTAAGAAAGTAAACACAAAGCATACAGCTTCGTTTTATGGTGCAGAATGAGATAGGGTATGTATATAGTGACACATACGGGCTGGTACTTTTGTCTACCAGCTTTTTCCTCTTAACTCCGTGAATTGCCGAGCTATTCTCCTTAACGATGATACCGAATTATATTATACTCCTCCTTGGATGCCTCGCCCTCTTGTTTCCGTTCTTGGAGAAGCCTTCCGCAGACTTCTGGACCTATTCTCTGAATTGGTCCACCCGGTCCAATGGCTCTTCAATAATTGAGTCTTCATCCTCTTCATTGTCGGCTTGTATGACTTCTAAGTGCAGCCTGGCGGTTACCGTGGACGCTTGTGCTTCTCAAAGCTCCTTCTCGGCTAGTTCGGCGCGGGCTTCCATATGCTTGTATCTTCTTTGTGATTTCACTGATGCAGGACGGTTTTTCCTCACGGTGGACGCTTTCTTATCTCCGTGTCCCTGGGAAGTCGTTGTCGTGTTCAGATTCGTTATGCTGTCCTCATCACAGTACCAAACTCGCACCTTCTGCCGTTGGCTGGCTGCTTATTCTCACACTTTAAAACCTAGCTGAGTCGCGTCAACAGTGAGGTTCTCTAGAACTCTCATGGCATGTATGCTAAGTTTGTGAAATGGGTTACCCAGCACGGCTTTCCCAAAAGGCTGTTATATGGGGCACTTAAAAAGGGGATTGAAATACGGTTTCCAAGGTCGGCAACATGGCTGTAATACACATTGCCTGTCTGGCAGTTTCCTGCTCTTTGGCATAAAATAAAATCAAATGATAAGCGATCGCCCTAAAGTTGAGTACATTTTTTGAGTATTTGTACATCATCCCTTAACATGAGGCGTCACTATGGTCAAACATATGACAAAAACACGATAAAAATGAAATCAATAAAAATGGAAATTGCAGAAGGTGAATGAAATTGAACAAACCGTTGGAATAGATGCCTGCGTTAGCGTAATGAATTGAAATAAAAGATATTGACTCGACAACTGTGCTGCGTTATTAAGCCTTATATATTTTATCCTCTAGCTTAATCGAATTAGACACAAATAAGGTTTAAGCCTTGTAAATAATATTTTTTGTCAAGCTGATTACATTTCTAAGTTTATTTATGTTGTAGATAACTAAACGTCCTACCTAACATATTTATGTTTACTGGTTCGTCATAGCACTCGATGTAACAACCTAACTGCGATAAACTGTCACTGTATTTACGCCGTGTTTCTAATACAGTAAGGAATTAACTACGACGTCTCAACATATTGTTACTTCCGTGGTACGTTGAAATGCCGTTGTGACCCGCAAAAGTAATTTATTCGTACTCAGAGAATACAAAAAAAAACAAAAACAAAACATACGCATAAATCGTCCACCGAATATTCTCACAGAATAAGCCTGTATGAACTTACAGAATAAGACTGTTTGTTTCTCTCTTATTTCGCTTCTTGTTGTCACTTCGCGTTCGAATTTATAACTGCCGCGTCTCGCATTTCAGCTCCCTTATATGTATATCTAAATGATTCGATCCCGAAATCTCTGGAAGGTCCCTGAATTCTTAACATGTTGTAAACAACTTACGTCATCGCTTTTAAAACGAGGGGAACGATTAATTTATAGCCCTGTGTTTGTTGACAGTTTTAGCGATAAGACTTTCTATATGTGTGTCGTTGAACCTATGAATATACGATACACGACTACACTATGATAAAAATAGACGTTCTTTCGATTACGTTCCGGACGCTCCTTGAAAATTCGAGAAAAGTGATTTTTTTTCTATTTTCTTTTTGTTCAAACCGTAACAATATTTATAAATCTCTTTAGTTTTTTTTATCATTATAAGTTTGGCGTGGTGGCTAAAATCTCATCTGATGTTAAGTGACGATGTGGCCCCAGATGATAACACACTAAACCTAGTGGAAGACTGGTTCTCAAGTGCAGCTGCCGGAACACACTTATTGATACTTGACGACAGATTTTCAACTTAAAGGTGGTAGCTAACCAGGCGGGCATTAGGAAAAGCCTTACCACCATGCTATGGTTTCCTCACGATGTTTTTCTTCACCGAACGAAAGCTCAGGCTCATTGCAAGGATTCGAACTCACGTCGATCGACGCGAAGTCGTATACGCTACCACTGAGCCATCATTGTATCAAGTTACATTGAGTAATCTCTTCCAATGTAGTTATTTTAACTTTTTTTAAATAAGCATTTTGTCAGTTTGATTCATATAATGTAACTTACATTAAACCTACTATGATTTCGCAATTACATGGTAACTTACTTTTCTCTACAGGCAGTACTTTGTCAATTTGACCCATATAATATCAGTCTCTATTAGCCCCATCTTCTACTTCCACATATATATCCATTTTTGTAACTCTTTCGTCACTAATACCTTCTAACTATACTTACTTATCCTACCGTAAAATGTTTTGACGTATTACATATTTACTGAAATACGGAAATTTTATAAGAAAATGAGTTTGTTTCGAACGCCGTGTTTGATGATAAAATATTACTTACTTCAACAACTTCTTTTTTAAATCACGTGATGTGGAAATAAGTTTTACGTATTTATAACTATTTATCCGTCATCATTTATTATTGTAAATATTTATCTATAATTTAGTAAAGTGATACCGTAGCCTTCCGAACTGAAAGTAACCTTCAAAATAATTGGTAAAATGATCGGTATATTTCAGTGAGCCCCGTAGAAAATAATTTGAGTAAATATATAATAACATTGTTATTGATAATTTTCTTAGATAAGACATGAACTTATGCTAAAAATGAATGCTTGATAACTTAATGTACGTACTTTAACGATAAAAAATAAGGGCATGTATTAAGGGTGACTTTTTAACTAATACTGGGTTGGACTTATTTTAATAAAGTCTTGTTATCGCTGTAATTTTTTTAGCTTTTATTTAAAAGCATCTTCGTTTATGATATTACCATGTCTGCGTTCAATTTCCAAATTTTTGATAAAACAAATTTTTAACAAATTTGAAGTGAAATATTTTTTGGTCTTAAATTAATACGCGTTAGTCAAACCTTAAGATATTTAACAATTTTTACTAACACGCTAGATATATTTATTAAAACCCTTAATATCCTTTAAAATTTTTTTAGATAAACAGGTACCTACGAATCCTGATATACAATTTTGTTTACAAATGTAATATCTGTGTGTCCGAGTTCTATGTTTTCGTATATCAGTCATCCGTTTGAACTTAAACTTTGTACAGATATTTTTAGCGTTTACGTGAATGTTGGTAGCATAATTACATAAAAGTACAGTAGCTGGCGTGCGAGTTCATTCAAAAAATGTGTGTCCTTTTTAGTTTTCGGTTTAATCGTTGTAAGTTGTCAGGACGGAGTCCAAATAAAAATCTATACTATATATATTTACGCTGTTAAGTAAGGGTCTAAGCAGTCTTACAAATAAAAAATACGATTGTGTGGTTATGTCCTACGGGTTCGTGCCTCGTTACTCCAATTGGGTAGTTGTTGGCCCCCACGTAAAGGTTTCTAGTATAATACGATCAACGCAGGCAAAAAATATGACGCGCAAGTCTTAAAAGGGGTATTATAGATGGCAAATAATTAAAAAAAAAGTCTTGTGCGTGTCATGCCACATGCAGTGTAGGGTTCCGTAGTTACCAGTCATAATATACAGACTTAAAAATGCTTATGTTACCCCAGGCCGGCTCGGTGCAGCATGAATTACTTCATACGCAAGTATACTATAAATGTTTGACATTGTCTAGGCCGGCGCCTAGCCCGGCTCCGGCCTGGTGTAGCATGAATTATTTCATACAAAAGTATACTATAGATGTTTGACCGTGTCCCGGCCGGCGCCCTGCTTGATGTAACATGAATCCTTTAGCGAGGGGTCTTTAAGTTCTTTTCAATGGAGTTTGTCAAAATTACTTCTCCAAATACATTTTATAAGTTGATTGACTATTACTCGTTAACTTGTAAAGCATACTTACCTGTGATAGTTTTTCTTTTAATTTCATTATATATACTAATACTATATTTTTTTACATAACCAATAACAACGATTCAGCTAGCGGGGAGACACTTGACTGTAACAAAAATCAAAAATTAGCAATTTTAGCTTAACATTTCGCAAACGGATCCTGGAATCGAGAAATGGTTTTCACAGACCCACAATATTTTTGAACGATCTATCTAAAACCATATCCACACGATGTAATAGACCAAATTAAAATCATTCCCACTTTACGTATACCCTAAACGATTTTATTTGCCCTCTTTGTCGGCGTGATTAATATGTAGACCCATACCAAATTATAGCTTTCTAGTACAGACGGACTTACCGAACTATAAGGGTTCCTTTTGACTTCGGAATCCTAAAAAACTAAACATGCAATTTTTGTTTCTCATAAATCGAGCTCATGAATCCTTAATTTTTGAAAATATTTATATCATGGTTTTTGTAGTGACACATAGGTATACTATCCTAGATTGATTTTCAGAACTTTTAGGATTGAAAACTATTGTACTAAGTCAAGTTAGTTATGTAATAGACATTGCAAGCTTGTTGCAAGCCATTTGATCCGTGAATATAAAGCGCCAAAACGACGTATTAATTATTAAAATATTGTTGTTTGTGATTTCTATAAATGTTACATGTGCCTATACTATTGCAGATTGTCTGTAGATCTCATGGCAGTGAATAGTGTCGTAGTACATTATTTTCATATATTTCAAACAATTTGATGAACGCATGCCGTTAAAGAGACCAAACGCCATATTAATTACAAAAATGTTTTTTACTAGCGACCTGCTCCGGCTTCGCATGGGTGCAATGCTGATACTAAATATACCTACCCACTACTGTCCTACTAATGCCCTTATAAACGACGTTTACAGCTTTTTTGTCATTAGACAATACAAACATACCGTACCGCCGCACCGCTATGTCCCTGCATTTTAAAACTGTAATATCTTTGGAAATTTTCATTTAAATTACATGCTGTAAAGGTCCATATTGATATATATTAAATGGACAATTTATTTAAGGTAGTTAATTGGATAAGGATTAATGCTGTATTGCTTAAAATCACTTCGTAAATAAGCCATTTTATCCCGTAAAATGTAAAGGATAAAAAATGGATATTGTGGGTTATCCTTAAGAGATAGACATATACCATCGCTTTTTGTTGACCTTTTTAAGGTGTACAATACTGTAGTATATTATTTTCATTTTAACTCCTGGGGTTCAGCCAGCGTTTGCAATGAAAGCGCAAAAAATGTGTTTATTTACGACATCACATTAGAAACCTCTAAATTTATCAGTGTTTTTCTACAAGATTATGGATGTATTATACATATAAACTTTCCTCTTGAATCACTCTATATATTATAAAAAACCGCTTCAAAATCCATTGCGTAGTTTTAAAGATTTAAGCATACATAGGGACGGACAGAGCGAGAGTGATTTTGTTTTATACTATGTAGTGATTGTGATTTCTGTAAAAGTTACATGCATACTATTGCATATTGTTTTGTAGATCTTTCATATTAAACGTTATGGACGAAAGTTAATTAATCATCAAGATAATTTTATGAAGATAAGCTTTGCCCTTTATACCATGTTATTTGGACGCATAGTTTATGAAATAATGGAAAACTAAATTAATTAAACACTCTGCTCGGGTCTATATTAATAGAAGAAGTATCGCAACCCAAACCCTGACCGCCCGGACAAAATATTGTCTATACTGAAATAATATACATCTTTGATGATTTCCTTTAAATTATACGTTTGTGAAACCTTGAGGCACAACTAATTAGACATAAAGGAAGTGACATAAACCGTTACATTTAAAAAATTTAGATAATCGAATTGACCGATGCCCCTAACTGAATGAGTTTTTTTTGTGTATTTTTTTAAACCAGCTTATTTGAATCCTCAACTTTTAATCTGTAAATCCGTGTGCTTCCCCTTTCCCTTTGTTGTCACTCGGTTAAAATTTAAATAGCTGAATGGTTATTCGGGGCGTCTATAAAATGTATTTTTGGCTTTGAGTGGGTGACGTCATTTGATTAGTAGTCATCCACGTCGCCAATTTTAGAACATTAACTTTATGATTTATATTTGAATGTTTTTTTTGAATGGATCAGTGTAAATGTTTACTTATATTTTGACGTTTATTTCTTGTTTAGTCAGAAATTATGTTGAGAGATGCTATTGTAGAAGTTAAACAATGCTCTTTGAGATTTTAATCTAAGTTATTATGATTGTTCACAACGGTTTTAATTTTATTCCAACAGTTGGTATTTATCATGTTGAACAATATTTTGTTGGTGAAAGTTCATTAAAGCTAAAATGTCAATTTTTTATACAACTAAGGTGGCCTTACATGACATGTCCGCCTGAATGTAAGCGGTTACCGTAGCCTATGGACGCATATAACGGCAGAGTTGTCACTAGCAATGTTACTGACCTTGAACCTCTTTTTCCCAAGGAGCTCTAACAGCCTCCTCACCTCAGGTACAGAACACAAGGTTATTTGGCTGCGATCTTCTGTAGGGTGGAGGTATTTCACCAGCTGGGCTTCCCCAAGTAGAGAGATTTTTCTGTCTACCTCTCCTTAATAAATAATCAAGAATTTCAAAGTATCTTTTTATTACAGCTTTCTATATTACATTGCAATGATTCTAAATGTAAATTGTATGCACAAGAAATATTAATTAATTAATATACGTTATATGTTTAGGAAAAAGGTGTTTGAGAATCCGAGTAGTGGTGTTATCATAGGGGCATCTGCAATCCTGGATAATTTTGAAATTGGACATTGTTTCGTGTATGCATGTCCTGTCAGTACTTACGTAGATAGGATAGTAACAGGCGTGTAACTGAAAAGTGTTTTTATGTCAGTAAGTGCAGGTAGTCGTTGTTAAGTTCCATATTAACAATGTTATCCGTCCGTGATGATAAAGCAATAAAAATTATTTTGCCTCCAATTTCGGCATATACACGAGTATATGCCGGCATATGAATGCCGAATAAGATTGCGGATGGGTTAAATATCAGGATAGCAGTTAGTTAGATTGTGTACATTCTTTAACGTGAAAAATATTTGCACGGGTTAGGTAAAATTAGGGCTAGCTAGTACGTATATATGAAAAAGTCAACAGCTCTTATTTTGAGTTCACTTTAATATTTTTTAAGATATAATAATATAATTAATTATAAGGCAACAAGGGTCCATAACATAGGACGTAAGTTATAAACTAATAAATAAATGGTTACATTGAATGAACATAAAATAAATTACACATATCGATAGTTGTTTAATGATGACATTACATCATCGTACAACTACCGATATCCAGTGCTTCATGAATGAACTATCATAAATTCCCATGGGGGTCCTCCTAAGATATAAAATAAATAGAAAATTTAAGAAACCTCTGACATAAGTAACTTATTCATTGAGAGCATTCCAATGAGCCCAAACACGATATCTCTGCAGTAAGTTGGTGAAAAGTTAGAGATACTGCAGATACCAAATCATACTGCAGCATCAGTCCAATGTTGCCTTGTTCTTCTAATGTCATTAAAGTAAAATAATACCAAGTTTCGACTCGATTAAATCTGTGAAAGATGCTCATATTCATATATCAATAGGTAAAGAGCTGATAATCTTGAAACGGTTGAACAGATTTTCTTAAGTCATAGCTAAGAACACTCCCGATCAAGTCACTCATCAACCAAAAAAACTAATTCAACATCAGTTCAACTGTTTGGGAGCTACGATACCACAGACAAACACACAGATACACAGTCACACGGATACACACGTTAAACTAATAACACCCCTGGTTTTGCGTCGCGGGTTAAACATATTGTTCAAACAAAAGAGATTACATTGTAGTTTACTGCAAATAATTACACTAAACTCTGGGCCTTATCATTATCTATTGAATACTATTATAATAAGGTAAAGTTAACTCTTATAAAAACTGTTTCCTGCTCCTTCAAAGATAACGTAAAGAGACATTAGAGCAGGACATCATGACAGCGATATGGTATTGAAATGTACTACGCTTGCCGTTAGGTACACTCTCGTCTCTTTACCATGCTACCATAAAAAATACATTATAAATTTAATGTAGAACTTTTGTTATGGTCTTAAAAATATAATAGAGCAATTATTAATAACAACACGTACATGCACGAAGAATAATATTTACATTTACTCGTCCAAAATAAAAAGCAAATACTCAATTGAAAAATGTCTAAAAAAGACATAGGTATATATGAACAATTCTATGTCGTACAAAAAATGCAATTCAAATCATTTCATACATCCGCGGGTAGGAACGCTTTGCAATCACACTGGCCATAAAAGGTTTGCAAAAATCCGCTCAAATTCCCGCGGAAACCTTTCAATGGGTTCATGTATGAATAATTTGTTCTTTTGTTTGGCTCCAAACAGAAAAATAGTTTCGGATACTAGTTAAGCTACAATTGTTTGTCAATGTCAATCAATACGTCCAATAACGAAACAGTATTTGTCCGCAACAGTATTTTTAATTGCTTTCAAACTATTTTGTATGTCACCCGGTTTATAACATAATTATTTCTTTCTCTCTCTCTCTCATTTCCAGCTAAGTATCTATTTTCTATCCTTTGTATGTGAAAAACGTTGCGTATACGACATTGCACTGGAATTCGACCATGGAATTTTACTTTCAACACACGCTCAGAAGTTTCACTACAGTACGGGGGCTTCAAGAGTTTTTTTTATTCTACTAAGGTAACAAACAAGCCTAAGGCTAACGTAGCGTATGGACGCTTTTAATACCATAGGTATCACTAGGATGTTGCCGACCTTGAACCCCCTACCCCAAGGAACTACTCACCGTAGGGACACAACACAAAGTTATTTGGCTGCAATCTTCTGTAGGGTAGAGGCATTCCACCAGTCGGACTGCCAAAAGTAGAGATAAATCTCCAAATCAGAAGAATGGAGTGAACAGGTTTTTAAAGTCAGCAATCCACATTTGACGCTTCTCAAGCGTCCATAGGTTGAGGTAACACAATTGTACAACACCATCGTGTTATAAAATGAAATTCAAAAATATATTCTAAAATTCAGTCAAAGTTACTGATATAAAATTTAAGATATTAAAAAAAAACTGTTAGGTTTATATAATTTTCCTTAATATAATATGGAATTTTACAAAGGGAAACAGGTTACAATGAAATATGTTTTGCCATATTATGTGCAAATGGAAATTGCAACGCGTATAAAATGCGGTACAAGGTTTCTTATATTCCCGCTCTCGCGCTATGCACTAGCTGACACATTAAAATTTGTTTCATAGGGTGACTTTGTAAGACTCCATTTACACACACATGCAGAAGCAAACCGCTACATGAATTGGATATAAAACTGCACACATTCGCAATTTTGTTCGGGATACAACACAATATAATACTGATTTTTTCGCGGGCTCGTGATCTGTCGTTGTCGTATTTATTGTAATTCATACATGTTATTCGGCCCTATATTATGCAACTTTGGGGACATTTAATGCATCTTCAATGTAGCCATAGCCCACTGCTATTTTCCAGCCGTCTGGAAAAAAGCTATAGTTATAGGTATTCACAAGCCCGGCAAAAAAGCTTCTCTTCCCGATAGCTATCGCCCGATCAGCCTTTTAAACATACTAGGGAAACTTTACGAGCAGCTCCTTCTGAACCGTCTCAAAACCGTTATAGATATTAAAAATCTATACCCTCCCGAACAGTTCAGTTTTCGCGCCCGACACTCGTGTACACATCAAGTGCACCGCCTCACGGAGCACATCACGAGCAACTTTGCCAAAAGTAGTATCGCCCCCGCCCGTACGCTTGCGGTCTTTTTCGACGTAGCTAAGGCCTTCGATAAGGTCTGGCATGCCGGACTAGTCCACAAGCTACATCAATTAGAAGTCCCGGATAGGTTAGTTCATCTAGTTCACGATTTTCTACGCGACCGCACCTTCCACTACCAAGTGGAAGGAGTACTATCTACCGCCCACCCTATACGCTCAGGCGTCCCACAAGGTTCCATTCTGGCGCCTTGCCTTTTCAATCTGTACGTCAGCGACCTCCCGAAGCCCCCCGGGGTCGAGGTAGGGCTCTACGCTGACGACACAGTCATATATGCGTCAAACAGACACAGAAAAAATCTCGCCTGCGCAGTCCAACGTGCCGTAACCACTCTCGGGGAGTGGTTTCGAACGTGGCGAATAGCTATTAATCCGGTAAAGAGTGCCGCGATTATGTTCGAACCGCATACATGCAAACTACCACGCACGGTAGGACCCCTCTCATTATTCGTAACGAATATCCCTTGGGCCACCAAGACTAAATATCTGGATGTTACCCTCGACTCGAAGCTTAACTTCAACGCACACGTTACTATAGTCAGGAATAGGGCCATCTGGATCCTTTCCCGCTTGCGACCCTTGCTCAGTTCGGTAAGCAAAATGTCCTTAAGACATAAGCTCACACTGTACAAGATGTGCGTCCGTCCGATCTTGACATA
Organism: Saturnia pavonia; assembly: GCA_947532125.1. Lineage (NCBI taxonomy): Eukaryota > Metazoa > Arthropoda > Insecta > Lepidoptera > Saturniidae > Saturnia > Saturnia pavonia. The sequence continues at coordinate 6,942,426 of OX383919.1, read as the reverse complement.
TAGCTGCGCCGCGTTCGCACATATGTCCAAACATAACTTTGCCCGCATGCAAAGAGTCCAAAATCGGTTTCTCCGTCGCCTGCTTGACCCTCCAGCCTTCGTTAGGAACATGGACTTGCACAGGGACATGAGGCTTCTCTCGATAGAAGCCTATGTGAAATATCTCACCAGGAGATACTTCGATAGCGCTTCGAATCATCCCAACCCGCTCGTAAAATCTACCGTGAACTACGTCCCAGACAACTCGATCCCCGTTGCCAAACGTTATAAACGCCGTCCGCGAAATCTCTTTGTTGATCCCGATGACGACATCGAGAACGCTAACAATTTCTACGCGTCCGCTCCCGCAACATATGCGTGCTCGCGCCCACGCCTGCGAAACCACCGTTCCCTCCGCAGGGGACGTACGGTTAACTTCGCTCCCGCACACCCGCCACGACCGCTCTTCTCTGCGGCAACTCAAGCCTAGGTCCGATCCATCGGCATGGAGCCCTTGAGTCAAGCAGCCGTTCGCGCGATACAGTGACTCTACATTCACTAGCTTTCACAGCCATACATGACACTGCATTATACACACATGCACAACACACACAGGTACATAGGTTCTGTAAGGGGCCTTTTTTTTCTTTTTTTGCCTAGTTATTGTGCCAAGTGAAGTGAATTATAAATAAAACAAAGTGAGCCGACTTCTTCTTAGACCTAGGTTTCTCCTTCTTCTTGTTTTGGCTCCGTAGAAGCACTTGCCAGTATAAATGTTTTTAAGCCTTCGTAGTATTTTCTAATCTTCAAAGTGGAGTCTAACAAGATGTTGAAATTTTTGTTAGAACGTTCTAGGGAGCTTTGTGGCAACTGAAAATGCATTTTTCCAGTTTGTAATTAAATCCACTTCACTTATGAAAAATAACCAAACTATATCATGTAAAACACCAGCACTATTACATAATATTGGCTCAAAAAACCCAAGTTAATGAATGAAAAAAAAAACAACATGGCAGCTGAAGATCTTCTAATTCTTTATTAGAGCTATGTTTGAGGATTACAAGAAAAATTTGATAAATATTCTTTACACGTGACGCTGGCAGAATAACTGTGGACAGTTGACATTAAATAAAAATATGAAAAATATAATACTAAAAATATATAAAACCAGCCAGTACGAGTCCCATTACTAGACAAAGGTCTCTTCCCGATGGAATGCAAAGACATCATCACCACGCCAGTCTATGACGTATTGCCGATTTCAAACGACAAGAATTCCAAAGTTCTATTTTTGCGACATACGGTAATACTACAAGAATATTTCTCATTTCGCTCTGCTGAATAATGTGTCTAGTGTTTGTACTATTGACCTAGCGTTGTACTATTGACTGGACCCGCTTAAAAAGCGGTCGACGCCTAGGGAACGAGGGTTTCCACTGGATCTTCAGTCCGTTAACATTGCTACGGATGCTCCTCACGGTCAACCCAGCTAAGAGTAAAGATGGCGGAGACCCTTAATTACGCCATCCCATGTGTATCGGTATCCAGGATCATAAACGCCTAGACTACTTTGTCGTATACAATAGTGACATGCTTATATTTAGACTAGCTTTTGAATGCATATTTTTCATACAAGTTCAACAAATCATAATACTTCAAAGAAAACTATTTTAATTGCTACCTCATGTTTGTGTAAGTACCTACTCGAACTATTAAAATAGCTTAAACGATAATAATTTTCCTTTTAACAACCTGCGTCGATTTCTACCAAGAAATAAGTACAGTGGTTCTTGGTATTTCAGAAATACGAAAACTAGTTTTGCTTTGCATTCCCGCATGAACGGTTTAAACCATGTTAAAAGAAAACCTACTTGTACTATTTTACGTTAATTATATTTATTTATTTACTTATATTTATTAAGTACGACATATTTTAGAAAAAAGTTTATAACAATCAAGTTGCCGTTAATGTATCCAGTTTTTTTTTTCATTAATAATTAATTTATTAAATACAAGTTGTTCCCCACGGTTTCACCAGTATTCAGTCATATTCGATCAACGTTTCACCGCGCCGCCTTTTACGCACTCGTGTAAGCTATGTTGTGCTCACTTCCCGTTTTTTCCTACATTCTTCCAGATTGTTTGACGTTAATAGTTACTGCTCCGCTGCTTGGAGTCGTAACGTAAAGATAACCTATAATCTACAATAATAAGTTTGAGAACCGATTTTTGAAATTAGGCTCAAAATGGTGATTTTTAAATCTTTCAAAGAAATTAGTGAGCTGAAATTTGGTATGTGGGGATACTTTATAAGGTGCTTCGAGATTCGAAAAGTAATGGAGTTACTCATATTATATTAGGGGTTAAAGTATGAAATTGCCGTTTCGTAATGAAAAATTGATATTTTTTTTTTGTAAGATGAAATATATTTATTCAATCAAAGTATCTACCCTCGTTGTCTATAAATTTCTGCCATCTAATAGGAAGACTTTTAAAACTTTAAACCTTATAAACTGTTTGAAGGCATACTGTACTGCTACCTGGGAAAAAAAAATATCCGTGAAATTGTCCAAATTCGGGGAAAAAACGGTAGCCGATTGGGGGCAAGGTCCGGCGAGTTGGAGGATGACGGATGGTTCCTAAGTACAGTTCTTGGAGTGTTAAAGCTATTTCACGAGCAGTGTGAGGTCTGGCGTTATCATGGAGCAATAATGGTGAAGTGGGCAATAACGCACGCAATAATATAAGCAGTTATCCGTATCCTCTCCAAAAACTGCAATGACATTACGAGCAGTTTCTGCTACGTTAGTCCCATGTCTTAGCTCATATTTGAATATTACTTTGATTTTCGCTGTATCCATCTTCACATTAAAAGCTTAATGTAAAAAAAATGAAAGTAGAACATCAAATTGAATGTCTTCTTTTTAGAATGTTATATTTTTCTTGTGAAAAAAGTTTACATTAAAATCTGACACTATGCAGACTTAATTTTTATTGAATGTGACCAGTGTGTTAAAACGGCAATTTCATATTTAAACCCCTATTATATAATATATATCGATTCTAAAATGGCAAAAAACGTGTATGACTAAATATTCTAAATCTCTCAACCATTAAATAGATCATAATATTTCTAGCTAATTCAATATTATTAGTCACCGTTTCTACTTATCTTGAAACAGATGTCAGAAGCACCCACTCATCTCTGTATACGGTACAACATTTCATATATGCGTACGTCTCTTTCATATGCGGGTATTCTATGCGTAACATTTTTGAGATACAATTTAACTGAAACATTTTATTTTGATTAAACCCATAAGAAAAAGAATTGAGAGCGCAATCTTTCTGAATTTCACGTAAACAGTAATTCGCATTTCGCATTTATGTGCACAATATATGCTCTTCCTGATTCAATTTAGACCTTTTTCATTTTTGTTAACTTCAACAAAACATTGTCAAGTTGAAACACAGATTCTAAATTCGTGTATAAGTACTGAAATAATTATTGATTCGATTTAAATTGTGTTTAAAATAAATTCTTTAGAGTCAGTTTTTCTGAGTTAGGACATGATAATTGTGTCCGAGTGGATTATAACCACCATACTACACCCACAATAGTAGCGTGGCGTAATCTGTAGGCGTATCAATAGTGGCGTAATATATAGGCGTATCAATAGTGGCGTAATATATAGGTGTATCAATAGTGGCGTAATCTATAGGCATGTCACGTTCTGCGATCAGTCGGTGTTTGTCCAGTAATCAACGAGGAGCTTCGTATCTTCACCGGACCGAATCGCGACGCCAATACTCATGGTGATAAACACTTCAGTGACTCTATTTTCATTTATTATGTTTCGGGATCAGCCAGGTTATATCCAGCTGTCGAGAGGCTCGCAGGTGGGCATGACAGTAGTAACCAGCGATAGATTGCTGATTTAAAATTAACCATATTAAAATATCTCCCAAAAATATACTCGGCTACCAAAGTCATGAAAGTTGTATTGCATTGGCAGATAAATGTTTGTATATTATTTTTGTTTTACTCAAAATAATATAAGTAAATGTAAAAAATGCAATATTCCATTCCGATAATTTTGAGTACTTCATACTCAATAATTGCCTTACGAGACCGTTTGATGGTGAACTCGCAAATGTTAATACAAAGTGCATTTTGGAAGCAACGAGAATGTTGCAGTTTCATTGTAGACCATTAAACTGGCAGTAATGAGGGATATAACCCTAGAGAATATAAAATTACCTTCGTTAGTTCGCGTTGTTTAGAGGTCGTTCAAATTTCCGGGGCAATTCGGAAATGCCGGCAGCGTTAGTATAACAAATTATATTATTTGAATACATCTATACGTATTATAAAACTCAACAACGCCTCTCTGTCTGTCTGTTCGTTTATGTTCTTTTCACGCGAAAACCACTATCTGATTTACAGGTTTTTAATTTAAATTCATGGCTATGTTATCTAGCCAAGTTATAGGATATATTTTGTAAGATAAAGTAGCATAAGAATTAAGCAGTGACGATAATGGTGAATCAGTTTGAAAAAAGAGACATATCAAATTGATGTACTAAATAATTGTAGATCTTAAAAAAGACAGCGATAGCGTATATATCCGATAAGCATTATTGAGCAGGGACAGCACGCTTAACCGACTGCATTCGGTAGTCCACGCGAGCGGAGCCGCGGGCACAGCTAGTAATTATACATTTAGACTGTACATATGTTTTAATATTAATAGACACAAGAATAATTAAAATATATTTAGGACATAAACCACAAAAGTTGTTTAAAGCAAGAAGCAGGAATTTAAAAGAAATGAAAGCCACGTATAAAATCTTACAAGGTTTACTTGAGTAAATTTTAAAAAGGTTTTTATTTCTGATAGTCTTGAAGTACCAGAATGCGGTGAGATAAAGCAATAACATTACGTTGCTTTATTCTATATAAGCTTGTAGACGATGTATCATCAAGCTTTAAGCATTATCTTTCCAAAGAAGGTTTTTACTCTCTTGCTAAAGTTAGCAAGTAACTTGTTGGTTACTGTATCATTTTTATATATTTACTAGCTTTTCGTCGACGGCTTCGATCGCGTAGACTATAAGATTAGTAATGATCTTTTTTTTAATTATTTTACATGTTGCTATGTGTTTTGTTCATTTACAATAATTTTTTTTTTCAATCAGTGTACCTAATTTACAAAACTCTCGACAGAAAATTAGAATTTAATAATGCGTGCTTATTTGTTTAAAAATTGGTGATAATATTGTATAGTACTGATATTACCAAGCTGCTGCTAAGATTGACTATGGGACAAGCACATAGAATAAACTGAACAGAAAAATAGTACTTTCCAAATTAATTTTGGCATCTACTTTGCACGATGCCTACACTACAAAATCAACACCCTCCCCAAAGTTCAGAATTCTATCCTTAGTAGTTTGGGCTGGGCGATGATGAGTCAATCGGGATAAAGCCTTTTAACAGTATACTTTTTTAATGAAAATGTAGAGATATAAGGTTGTTTTGTAATATGCAGTTTTGGCATACATATTAATGAGCAATAAACATCTCAGTTATATTCCAGCAAGTTTTATACAAATAAATAAATACGAACGGATAAAGTAGTCGAAAATCTGCTGGGTTCACCCAGTCCCATTTGTCTAGTTTCAAAGGCTTGCCTACGGGCGCAATTATTACACAGACCTTTGTCGTTTGTGTTTTCTGACTCTGTGTCACATACTTGCCTTTTGATTTCGCCGTGAGCTTCAGCCTAGTATTTACTGCATACGTTTTAAAAAATGTATGTTTTTTAAGGAAATCAAGGGTTGTGTTTGACCTCTCTTGAAATTTAGAGCACTGGTTATAGGTCGCTAAATAGGGTAACCTTACAAAAGGTAATTCTTCTCCCAAATATAAATGAACCTACTTCGTAGGTAATTCTGAAGTTCAGATGTCAGAACATACAAAAATATGATTAGCAATAGATTAATAACTTGATGCAAATATTAATAAATAACAAGATGTGTGCAAGAAAATGCTAAATGGCACTAGCACTAGTAATTAAGTATCACAAAGTTTTTAAATATAAGTTATCATTTTTCAAATTTTCTGACGTGAGAAACACATCTTTTTTTTATATAATAGCTTGGCACATTGACTGTACTGTACCTGATGGTAAGCACACTACAATCCAAACACAACGGAGACCACCAAGAGATCTAAATTTATCGGCGGTCGCCGCTGTCATGCCGGCCTGCTTAAATATCTTTTCACGTTACGCTTGAAGGACCCGATGTCATAAGAAGGAGGGAACACATTGGCTTGCAGATCGGTCCAAAGTTTACACATCGTTTGGTTTGTTAAAACGATGAGTAAGTTGTTATTCGCTAGTGCAACATAGAAATAAAGTGATGAAAATATAGTATGGTGGTAAAGTAGCCAGATTGATTTATGATAGACATCCTTGAATTGAAAATCTATCATCAAGTGTCAATTAGTGTATACCAAAAACAGTACTTGAGAACCAATTTTCATTTTAGATTTAGCTTCAGGTAAGATTATGATTCAAAGAGTTGCATAATAACAAAAAAGGAAATTAAAAATGTAATAAGTAAACGAATATAAATCATTAAAAATCAAAGTGATCATGGTAAATAAGCGGAAATATTTCCAATTTAAATTTGCCCACACAATTGATGTTTTCATCCTTTTGAATGAGGAATTCCGGATTCCCGCGGAATTCGTATCGGCAGTAACACATCGAGCGTAATGTTCGTAAATAAAAACGTTACAAAGCGTATGAAAAGGCAACCTTCGCCCTATTTCCGTAGTAATGAAGTATTCATCGCCAGCCCGTGGCGTTTTGCTGTGTCCTAATTCATAAACTTTTTCGAATACATTTCTTTTTCTTACAAGGCTAGCATTTCATCACAGTCACATTTATGTCAGGACCTCTAATTATATGTGGACTTATAGGATATTATAAAAAATTTCGTTTAGCTATCTACTGCTCTCAAGAAGGAAACTTATTGACAAGAGTCTACACTAATATAACAAAGCTGAAGATAAAGTTTTAAGAAGAATACAATCACACTTTTGTTCCATGCCTGTGGCGTTTTACCTTCGTAGGTGACAGAGTTGAACAAGGTCTGAAGGGCCCTAAGTACGGGCTTACCACCAGCCTTTAACAGTTTGGCTGTGATTCCGTCATCCTCGGGAGCTTTTTTGTTTTTAAGCTGGTTGAGAGCCATACTAATCTCGTACAAATTTACGTCCGTGATTTCTAGTGTATAGTGTCAATCATGCTCCTGGATAGCTTAGCTTAGCTAATTAGCTAGATACGTAATGGGTTTCTGCGTTGATGCTTATTAACTGTCAATAAAACTTCTCGACTTCTATCAAGAAGAGATCCGCAGGAGAACCAAAATCACCGACATAGCTCGAAGAATAACTAGACTTAAGTGGCAGTGGGCGGGCTATATAACTCGTAGACCGGATGGCCCATGGGGCCAAAGAATTCTCGAGTGGTGGCCATGTACCGGAAGACGCAGCTTGGGCAGACCCACCAAAAGGACGGGTGAAGTTGCTGGATGCGGGCAGCACAGAACCGGTCGTTTTGGCGATCTTTGGGGAGGCCTATGTCCAGCAGTGGACGTCTTTCCGCTGAAATGATGGTGATTATGTTGATTATGCCTTCAAGGTAGATTTAAAAGATAATACGTAAATGTTGTACGTATTGATTGTTATCAGTCATCAGTATCCGATTATTTTAAATACAAAAATGCTTATTGTGGGTGATCCTTAGAAGATATATATATATATATATATATGTATATATATATGCTATCGCTGAATTTTTTGTAGATTTTTGTTAAGATCTACAATTATTTAATACAATAATTATACGTTTTGGTTTACTGAACGTTAGCTATTTAAGCTCGTATGTTACTTTAAGTAACAAAATATATTATATAATCTGGCCAGATAAAATAGTTATGAATTAAAAAAAATATTCTCGGATAAATGGTTTTCACGTGGAAATACGATAATGGTGAATCACTTCTGAAAACAGACGCTTTTGTGGCGCTTAAATGGCTTACGCTGAGTAAACCATAAGAGATACATAGAATATAGATCCTAAAATGACTTACAAACAAGTCAGCGATATCATATATCTATATTTCAAGGGTGAACGACAATAAGCATTTTTGTTTTTAAAATAAGCGCGTCAACTGTTGTTAGTCGAAACAGGAGCAGCACAATTCGCGCGTGCGTTCGACCAACAGCATTCTGTAGTTCACGCGAGTGGAGCCGCGGGCAATAATAAAACCCGTTTTAAGTATTATACTAGTATTGTCAAAATAAATGTCCAAATTTTATCCATTACTCTGTCCAACTGTAAGACCAAGCTGATACTTTATAGAAGTAGTATTTTTACGATGACAACGAGATACTACATAATTCGGGCTATTCCTTCGACACTCGTAAACCGACCAGAATGTGTATACTGCTATAGTTATAGTAGCGTTGATAGACATATTTATTTTCTGTATAGTTCAACCTCTGAACAATGTGTGTAAGTTTTTCGGGAGTAAAGTTCTCTGGCGCACAGAACAGCATGATGCAAGCTGACCCTACCCCGCGCGCCCTAGCCCGCCCCTCGCGGGCCTAACGGGAGTTTTATTCCGAGCAAAAAATATTGATAATGTAGTGATAGATTCATCATACAGCCAAAAAAACTTAGCTCTTCATAATAAGTATTGTAAATTCATATTGAAAAATGACGCTGAACACTTTAAGTACAAACAATTGGAGATGAAAAGAATTAGGTAGACATATTCATTGCCGCTTATGACTCAAACCACACGTTTTAGAAGTATTTTGGGTCGTTAATGAAACGCTATTCGTTGCTTCTGATAGGTACTAATTATACCGTCGTCGATATGCCGTGTCTGTGGTACACGGAGCTCTGTGTTTAAATCCTTTTAAATAAGGCTAAATAAGTTGTTAGAATTTTTAACAATAAAACGTAGGGGGAAATTTTGCTTAATAATAAAACTGCCAATTGGGACATCCAGGTAAAAATCTAGGTATTTCCGATTTTAACAATATTTGACTATAATATACCTATATATGTTCACGTCATCTAGACCCATATACAAAATATTTTATTTAACAGCATAATGTTTGGTTAACGAGTTAAAGGGCTTTGAAGTTTTCACTAACTGGGAAGTATGTGCTACTTCTAATCCTATTACCCTGTTTGAAAAGGTTACAGTAGAATAATTAATGCAGTGGATTTATACTTCGTTTAATGGAGGGTTTTACATGCAACTTTTGTTTTTCAACTGCATTTTTGATTATAAAAAAATATACATTTTTGTACAAAAATGTATTTTAATTTATTTAACTCAAATTTCACAAACAGATTTCTTTTAATTTTTTTCTAATTTATTTTTTTCCAGAAATAGGGAATAGTGCACATCCATATAATCCTTGCCAACTTTCATAATGAGCGTAGAAGTTTGTTTAGGTACTAGAAAGGTTACAGTGTCGTAGCGCGGTGCGGCGGCCGGTCCTAACGCGAGCTTACATAACCTTAAGAGAGTTAGGGCACAGATAAATTTCTTTAGAGATTTCTCTCTATTTGGGACAACCCAACTGGTGAGTAGGGTTTCCAGAGCTCCTTGGGGTACGGGGATTCAAGGGCGTCAACGCGCTAGTGACAGATATGGTATTACAGGCGTCCATAGGCTACGTTAGCCGTTTACCATCAGGTGGGTCGTATGCTTGTTTGCCTTTGTACTTCAAAAAAACTTTAAATCAATTAGATTGCGTACATAATTTTATTTAATAATTTTATCGTATTCTGATGTACTTAAAATTACAATAAGGCAAGATCATTATTTAATAATAACTTATAAATTTATTTAGTGCATTTTTTACAATTTTATAAGCTTCACGATTACTTGTGCGTTTTAGCATAATTTTATCGTTACAGGTTTGGCGTAGTGGCCACAATCTCACCTGATGTTAAGTGACGATGTGGCCCAAGATGGTAACACGCTAAACCTAGTGGAAGACTGGCTCTCAAGTGCAGCTGCCGGAACACACCTATTGGTGCTTGGCATAATAGGCAGGCATAATACCTTCGGTAGTCGGAATAAAGTCATGGTATTTTTTGTGTCTGGTATTGTTATTGAAGAGTCAAATCTGCTTTTTAGGAAAAATCTGATTTCTTAAAAAAAAAAAAATATATATATATCCTATGATATATAAAGGATACGTCACGAATATGATATTATTCTTTTTTGTCTGTCAGTTAGTTTGTCCGGAACTCAAAAACGACTTGACCGATGTTTTTTTTAAATTTTGTACACGAAAAGTTTATGTCACTGGTCAACTGATAGGCTTTAAGAATATTCAATAACACTTTAAAAATCGTAAAAAAATTAACCGATTTTGAAAACAGTTTCTACACGGGAAGTATATGAAATTTCATAATTTATAGGCTCTAGAATCGTTAATAATTCTTATAGAAAACATAAAGGGAAAAATCTACGACTGATTTTGATAAAAATTGTACACGGGCAGTACATGCCGTTCTTCAATAGGCAGGATATATGAATTGTCAATATGAACAAAAATAATGTTACTTGAAGATCAATTTTTGCGTAATAAACGCGCGCGGAGACGCGGTCACCGTTATTAATTTCATATATTTATTTATATTTCATTAGTTTCTAAAGAAAGATTGATTTAGTAAAGCGAACGCGAGAGAAGCTGGGAGAAAAGTTAGTAGTAAAAGTCAACCAAAAAACTTAGCTGGTTCACAGATTGAAAGCGGGTCATACTCTGTCTGTATCCAGCGGGTACCCGCAACCCTCATCAGGACGTCGGTCCACCTAGTGGCGGGTCTGCCCACGCAGGGTTTCTGCCTATTAATTAATAAACATTATTAATATTTATTAACGGTTATAAATAAACCGTTGTTCTTAAAGCTTTGTATATTGTATAAACAGGTTAATTTAAACACTAAACCTTATTTATGAGTTGCGATTTAAATAGATCGCCTTAGGTATGTATTGTTATAAATATTCAACAATAAAATTTTGCTTTTATTTTCTCGTCGATCCAAAAATACGGAAATAAACAGTAACATATTACAGAGAAAGCAAACAAAAGTGCGATGAATCAAGTCTTAAAGAGTCGGATGAAGTTTACTCAACTGTTTGTCTGCCTTAAGAGCTGAAAACACTTCCCTTTGATGGATGTTGGCTTTGTTAAGGAGCTGTTCTGTAAATATGGGAGAGACTACTTCGTTTATTTATAAATTGTAACATGTAAATCGATTTAATATCGACTACTAGTTCCTTTTTTAATTGAAAAAATATTATTATTATTTTACTGGCTGTGTCCGTGGTGTCGCACGCATTTATTTTTTGTGATGTTATTATTACAATTTTTATGGTCTATTAATTTTGGGGCGACTTAGTATACACGTACAAAATACAACACAAAATACAGTATACAAAATTAAATTAAAATCGTTTGATTTTTTTCTATTACTAAAGTATTATTGTCATTTTTATAGACCATCGATTGAGGAACGATATATTGTATGGTGTACAATATTTCATAAAAAAAATTCGTTAGATCCAAATATACAAGAGGACAGACAGAAACAAAAAAATATGTAAATAACAAAAAGCTCATTAGCTTATAAAATACACAGCTATCTAGCCCGAAGCTTACACGTACAGGCAGGGACTTATTAATGTACTAGCTGTGCCCGTGACTCCACTCGCGTGGACTACAGAATGCCGTCGGTAGAACACACGCGCGAATCGCACTTCCCTAGCTTCCAACCACCATCCAAGGCGGTCGCCTTTTTGTTTAAAAGGTCGCCGGTTTGTTTAAAGACAAAAATGCTTATTGTGGGTGATCCTTAGAAGATAGACATATGCTATTGCTAACTTTTTGTAGGTGTTTTAAGGTCTACGATTGTGTGGTACATTAATTTGATATATCACTTATGGTGTGGTGTAGTCAGCGTAAACCATTTCAGCGCCCCAAAAACGTATTTTTTTTTCGAATTAATTCACCATTATCGTCACTGCTTACTTCGTACGTTACGTTATGTAACAAAATATATCCTATAACCTGGCCAGATAATATAGCTATAAATTAAAATACATACCATGTAAATCAGATGTGTTTTTCGCGCGAAATAAACATAAGCACACAGACAAATAGAGGGAGGATGAATTTTATTTTTATGTATACATGGTTTACTCAGCGTAATGTGTTACGTACATGTTTTTACAATAAATCCGTTGGTTTTCTAAGATATACCTAAATATAATACTTATAAATCGAAAACTTCGCCTTATCCGATCGCAATCTTGTCATTAGCTAAATACAAGCCGAGGCTAGGTTACCGCAAGCAATCAATACTGATTTCATTGTTTCCCGGAACAGCGCGACAAGATTAATGTGGGAAGTTACTGGTAGCTAAACAACCTGTATCGAGTTTGTGTAGTATACGTAGAACTGAATCTCTGATTATCTGTTTGTAGCTATCTAACTTGAAAGGTTTATCTTCAATCTGTAGCCGAGTTGAAATGTTATGTACGAGTGGAACCTTTATTCACCGTATTTACTACCTATGTTTTTGAATATTTCAATACTTGTTTTGCCGAATTAAGACAACTTTTATCCAAGTAAATCGCGACCACCAAATACCAGGTGTAAAACCCGCCAAAGTGACTCGCTTAGGCGTATCATGTTCCGGGATCAAGTGATGTGTATGCGGTAATCAAGTGGGGTAGTAAGTAGGAGAACCCGGGGTGGGACGAGGTACCGGGACAGAATGGGAAAGACTATTTATAGAAGTGAATTTATGGTGAGAAGATTTGTCCACTCGCTTTCTTATACTCAGCTAGTGACAACGCGTCACTGTGAAAATGGTTACCGTAATTTGCTGCACCCGCTGACTGATATAATTCTGTGTTATCTTCTTGAGGATTTTTTTTTAATTTAGCAAGTTAATTACTTGCGGTTTTTTTCTGTCCTGGAGACACCACAGCCAAACCTTATAAAATAAAATAAAATATTACACATGCGAGTAAAACATCATCAGATGTACACCACGGACGATTCTATGCAACCACCACTGACGCAAAAATTCAGTAGTCCACACAAGCGGAGCCGAGGGCACAGCTAGTATTTATATATATAACAATATTCAACGCATTAACATTGTAATAAAGTTGATAAAAAAAACGATAATTACTAATTAGTATGCCATAATGTATTTTCATTTAAAACGCTAAATGCACTTTGTTTGTTACCTCCCGTTGTTTATGAAGGAAAATGCGAGCCTGCAAAGGCGTCTTCTTCCGTTGTCTACAGGCGGCCAACGCTTCTTATAATTAAATTTCAGACGATTGAGTCACTTTTATATTTTTCAAGCTACATTTTGCTAGCAAAGTGATCCTTCTTTAATATTATATGGAATAAGCTATAAGGCAGCATATATATACGGATGATCATTTTTAGAGTTACAATTTGAAGTTATATTAGGTCTTTACTTATAAAATTAGCGTTTTGCCGTACTGACCACTTTGATCTGAAATATCTCCTCTTTGGTTAAGAATTCCAAATTCAAATTTATCAATTCATTTAGCTGGTACATTTGAGTTTTGAAAACAGTCATTATTGGGGGGATTGAAGGGTTTTTAAATCGAATCATTACTTGTGATGAAAAGTGGATATTTTACGATAATCGAAAGCGCTCGTCGCAATGGCTGAACTCTGGAGACCCAGCTAAATCTTGCCCTAAACGGAAATTGACTCAGAAAATTGTTACTTGTGAGTGTTTGGTGGACTAGCACCGGTGTCGTTCACTACAGCTTTCTAAAATCTGACCAAACGATTACGGCAGATATCTATTGTCAGCAACTGCAACCCATGAAGGAAGAACTAGCTGCTAAACAACCAAGATTGGTCAATCGATCTAGGCCACTGCTGCTTTACGACAACGCAAGACCACACACTGCACAACAAACAACCACTAAGTTAGATGAGCTATAATTGGAATGTCTGCGACATCCACCGTACTCGCCGGACCTTGCTCCAACAGATTACCATTTTTTCCGGAATTTGGACAACTTCTAACAAAGAAAAAAAAAATCAACTCTGATGCGGCAGTCCAAACCGTCTTCAACGAGTTTATTTATTCTCGCCCTCGTTGTTTTTTATTAAAGAGATCAATTAACTACCTATGAGATGGTAAAAGTGCATAGATAACAACGGTGCATACCTTGATTAATTAAATATAATTTATAAAAAAAAAATGACTTTATATTCCTCCCGTACAAAACGCTAATCAAATATGAAAGACCTAATATTAAAATATTTAATACTGCATGAAAAATAGCAGTGATCAAAAATTTATTCATATTTATTATAAATCAAAATAAAATTCACAATTATCTTCTGCTTTTTTTGTCATATGAAAAATAGCAGTGACACAAATTCATAATTAATATTACAAATTATATTATTATTCATTTATAAAATAACAGTGATCCATTAAATATTCTACGGGTACACGACCGCCCATAAAATAATTAAAAAAATCTCAAAGTCACCAACGACGTAATAATAAAAGAACAACAGTTACAAAACAATTAGTCTATTCGTTCGTCATTCGACGCACGTGCGAAAAAAGGTCTACGAGACGAGACCCGAGCTAGATCGAAGCTCGAACACACTAAGGAATTCGTATAAACGCATGCCGATGATTATTATGCATCGAATACCTATCGGATAAGTCGGCAAACTCGCGAGGAAAGCCGACGACGTGCGTCGATTTCATTTGATAGGATTTTCTTATTGATATTAAATGTTTGGTGGATTGTTTGAATGGTATGTCTGGACGAATATTCGATAATAGGTGTATACCTAAATGGTATCATGTAAGCAAAAAAATTCGCACCTACACACTCGTAACTTGCTAGAAGACGGTCTAGATACATTCTGAAAATTCCCCTAAAACGAAAAGCGCTTTTTGAGTAATTTATTTTGTTACAAAAATATATAAAAAATAATTTGACATGATATAATTTAAATAAAAAAAAGAAAACACCCCGTAATAACCTATTCATTGAAAACATTTCAGTGAGTCCAAACACCATACCCTTAATGTAAGTCGGTGAGGAGTTGGGCAGATTCCAGATGATACTCAGTTCTGAAGTAATAATTGCTCTGTGGTACGTGTTCGGACATGACGTCGATTGATGTGAGTTCGAATCACTGCAATGAGCCTGAGCTTTCGGTGAACGAAAACGTTGTGTTGGAACCATAGCATGGTGGTAGGGCTTTTTCTAATTTGAATTCTATTACCAAGCACTAATAGATGTGTTTCGGCAGCTGCACTTGAAAGCCAGTGGAGGACCCACTAGGCTTAGCGTCATCTTGGTCGACATCGTCACTGAAGATCAGGTGAGATTTTGGCCACTACGCCAAACCTACTCATATAACGATAAAAAAACTAAATAGATTTACAAAGATAGTGAGACGTCGTGGTTAATTACTTACTGTATTAGGAGCATGGCGTAAATACAGTGACAGTTTTTCGCAGTTAGGTTGTTACATCGAGTGCTATGGTGGACCAGTAATGATCAATATGCTAGGTAGGTCGTGTAGTTATCTACTAAATAAATAAATTTAGAAATATAATCAGTTGTACAAAAAATATTATCTACAAGGCTTATTTGTGTTTAATTCAATTAAGCTAGAGGATAAAATATCTAAGGCGTAATAACGCAGCACAGTTGTCGAGTCAATATCTTTTATTTCAATTCATTACGCTAACGCAGGCATCTGTTCCAATCTCTAATTGGATCCAACGGTTTGTTCAATTTCATTCACCTTTTGCAATTTCCATTTTTATTGGTTTCATTTTTATCGTGTTATTGTCATATGTTTGACCATAGTGACGCCTAATGTTAAGTGATGATGCGGCTGAACATAAATATACTTAAGCCTAGAATGGGACTAGTTCTTGAGTACAAATACTCAAGAAATATACTCAACTTTAGGGCGGTCCCTTACCATCATACCAGAATGCGGCCACAACGCTAAACCAATAACGATAAGAAAATGCTGCGTCATTAGGTCAAGATAACCATGTTCTTCTAATAAAGTAACAGAATACCAGATTTGGAGCCGATTAGACCTGTGAAAGTTGCTCGCATCCATCCGTCAACTAGAAAGAGCTGATAATCTTCGATCGGCTTGACAGATTTTCTTGAATCATAGCTAAGAAGTTCGATTAAGTCACGTCCAAACAAAACGGTTCAGTCATTTGAGAGCCACGGCTCCGCTCGCGTGGAATACAGATTGCAGTCAGTCGAGCGCACGCGCGAATAGTGCTGCTACAAAAATATTTTTTGTAAGTGATCCTAAGAAGGATAGACAGATGCTATCGCTGACTATTTCGTAGTTCTTTTTAAGTTATATCGTAAATTAATTTGATAAAATATGTCTTATGTTTTAGCCAGTTTTGTTAAGCCATTTAATCGCCCTAAATCATATTTTTTCCCGAATCGATTCATTATTACCATCACCGCTTATTTCGTACTTTACGTTACTTTATGTAACAAAATATATCCTATAACCTGGCCAAATAATATATCTATGAACTAAAGGAAAATTCATGTAAATCGAATTTGTGATTTTCGTGTGAAAATAACTTAAATGGACAGACAAACAGAGAGACGTTAAGTTTTATAATATGTATAGAAGATTAATACTGCCAAACTGTATCATATCTAATAATATAGTTTCGAAGTGAAATTTCAATTACATAGGCCTACGATCAACTACACCATCTTAATACCAGCTCTCTGGCCAAGACGTGAGTAATTCCCACGGCTAAAGGTTGGGTATGAGTCCTTATTAGGTAATAATTAATTTAAGAATTGTAATGTTTTTTTTTTTATTCGTTTTCTAAATTTATGAAAAATAATAACGGTTAAGGTATAGATTTAAATTATCGTCTAGGTTATTTTGTTACTGTCGATAGTATTTTTTTTATCTTTTTTTATCTATTGGCGATAATGTTTTTTATAGATGCTTCAAAGCTGCTGTCAAAAATGTTATAAAACGGATTTTTTGTGATATCTTAAGTACAAGGTTTTATCAATTATTAAGTGACTTTAATAAATTCAATTTCGTGTACACCAGTAGTGTTGAAAGTGATAGAGAATTTTAGTGTTCTGAAGTAAAAACGAACGCTTATAGTTTCGCTATGTCCGTCTGTCTGTCCGCGGCTTAGCTCAGAGATTCTTAGTACTAGAAAGATATAATTTGATACGAATATACATATTAAACATGCTGACAAAGTGGTAAAATAAAATCATGAAAGATAATCTTTTAGGGTACCTCCCTCGTTTATCCCATCATGTGAGTTGTCGATGTATGAGTCGTTCAAAGACATTGTGGGTCTAAGAAAACCATTTTTCGTTTCAGGGATCCGTTGGCGAAATATTAAGCTTAAAAGTGGTAATTTTTGTTAGAGTCAAGTCTCCGTACCGCTGCCAGCTAAATGGTTGTTTTTGGATATGTGAATAAATTTATGGAATTATTATATATATTGAAGTTAAAAGAAAAACTATCAGGGGTACGTAGGCTTTACAAGTTAATGAGTAATAGTCAATCAACTTATAAAATGTATTGTAGAAGTAATTTCGTACAAATCCCATTGATAATTACTTAAAGACCCCTCTCTAAAACATGACTCATGTTACACCGGGCTGGGCGCTGGTCGCGACATGGTCAAAGATTTATAGGCTCATCCTTTATTTGTGCTACATCGAGCTAGATCCGTGCCTTGGCTGAGCATGGTGGAACGGATCTGGCCCGTCCCTGGCCCTGTGTAGCATGAATCATGCTTTACTTCATACAAAAGTGTACTATAAATATTTGGCCGTGCCCAGCCGACCCCGGCCCGACTCTGACCCGGTGTCCTGATCCTTAAGTCTGCATATTATAACGGACAACTACGGAAACCCTACACTGCGCGTGGCCCGATACACACTTGGAAAATTTGAGGAGTTATTTTTGTTTTGTTACTACAAAAAAGTGTAACTTGTTACGTGCGTACATTTTTTTTAAATCTAAAATATAACAATAGCATTATAATATAAAGTGTTTATAATAATATATAATGCATATAATGTATTAATTTTTTATATCATAAATAGAAAGTCTTCAAAGTGACCAATTAAACAAATCTCGCAATAGGATTAGTCATAAGTTTCAGAAGGGTGCCGAGTTTGTACCTGCTCTTTACATTTATAGAGGCACCATTAACATTGTAGTATCTGACCCGAAACTCGCACCCTTGTTGGGGTATAATCTAAAATGCTTTAACTTTAATACTTACGCTACTGTTGACATCTTTATTATTTATAGTTCGCGTGTAAATTTATCCATCCATATTTAGCTTTTTAGATTCAAAATTTCAATTTCCTTTTTTTAGGGTTCCGAAGTCAACAAGGAACACTTATAGTTTCACCATGTCCGTCTTTTTTTTTTTTTTTTTTTTTTTTTTTCGAACTGACTACCCTGTTAGCCTGAGGGGCCCTGGAGCCTTTACGGCTTTTACAGCTTTACCGGGCTTGGGGGCGAGCGCTTAGGGCACTCAGCCACGAAAGCTAAGCAACAACATCCGAGGGTGCCAAAGTGGCCGGACCTCGGCTCGGACTGTTGCGCGTATGCAATTAAGTCGCGATCTGACTAATTCCCTATCCTTAATTCGATCTAAACTATCTATACATATATACATGTTTCTTCCCCCTGGGAGGAGGGAAGGAACATGTGTATGTGTATTTAGTGGTCTGAAAATTTTTGTCTATTCTAACTAGGCAAAAAAAGAAAAAAAAAGGTCCCTTACAGAACCTATGTACCTATGTGTGTTGTGCATGTGTGTATAATGCAGTGTCATGTATGGCTGTGAAAGCTAGTGATTGTGCAGTCACTTGTATCGCGCGAGCGGCTGCTTGGCTCAAGGGCTCCATGCCGATGGATCGGACCTAGGCTTGAGTTGCCGCAGAGGAGGGCGGTCGTGGCGGGTGTGCGGGAGCGAAGTTAACCGTACGTCCCCTGCGGAGGGAACGGTGGTTTCGCGGGCGTGGGCGCGAGCACGCATATGTTGCGGGAGCGGACGCGTAGTAATTATTAGCTTTCTCGATGTCGTCGTCGGGATCGACAAAGAGATTTCGCGGACGGCGTTTATAACGTTTGGCAACGGGGATCGAGTTGTCTGGGACGTAGTTCACGGTGGATTTTACGAGCGGGTTGGGGTGATTCGAAGCGCTATCGAAATATCTCCTGGTGAGATATTTCACATAGGCTTCTATCGAGGGAAGCCTCATGTCCCTGTGGAGGTCCATGTTCCTAACGAAGGCTGGAGGGTCAAGCAGGCGACGGAGAAACCGATTTTGGACTCTTTGCATGCGGACAAAGTTATGTTTGGACATATGTGCGAACGCTGCGCAGCTATATGTCAAGATCGGACGGACGCACATCTTGTATAGTGTAAGCTTATGTCTTAAGGACATTTTGCTTACCGAACTGAGCAAGGGTCGTAAGCGGGAAAGGATCCAGACGGCCCTATTCCGGACTATAGTAACGTGTGCGTTGAAGTTAAGCTTCGAGTCGAGGGTGACACCCAGATATTTAGTCTTGGTGGCCCAAGGGATATTCCTACCGAATAATGAGAGGGGTCCTACCGTGCGTGGTAGTTTACATGTATGCGGTTCGAACATAATCGCGGCGCTCTTTACCGGATTAATAGCTATTCGCCACGTTCGAAACCACTCCCCGAGAGTGGTTACGGCACGTTGGACTGCGCAGGCGAGATTTTTTCTGTGTCTGTTTGACGCGTATATGACTGTGTCGTCAGCGTAGAGCCCTACCTCGACCCCGGGGGGCTTCGGGAGGTCGCTGACGTACAGATTGAAAAGGCAAGGCGCCAGAATGGAACCTTGCGGGACGCCTGAGCGTATAGGGTGGGCGGTAGATAGTACTCCTTCCACTCGGTAGTGAAAGGTGCGGTCGCGTAGAAAATCATGAACTAGGTGAACTAACCTATCCGGGACTTCTAAATGGTGAAGCTTGTGGACCAGTCCGGCGTGCCAGACCTTATCGAAGGCCTTGGCTACGTCGAAAAAGACCGCAAGCGTGCGGACGGGAGCGATATTGCTCTTGGCGAAGTTACTCGTGATGTGCTCCGTGAGGCGGTGCACTTGATGTGTACACGAGTGACGGGTGCGAAAACCGAATTGTTCGGGCGGGTATAAATTCTTGTCGTCTATAACGACCTTGAGACGGTTCAGAAGGATCCGCTCATAGAGTTTCCCTAGAGTGTTTAGGAGACTGATCGGGCGATAGCTATCGGGAAGCGAAGATTTTTTGCCGGGCTTGCGAATACCTATAACTATAGCTTTTTTCCAGACGGCTGGAAAATAGCAGTGGGCTATGGCTGCATTGAAGATGCAGACCAAAAGAGCTATGAGGTGATCAGGAAGAAGTTTGAGTACTTCATTCCTGATACCATCAGGACCGGGAGATTTCCTAGGCTTAAGGCCTTTAATGATAGAACAGACCTCATCTGGCGTGACCGGGGTTAACGTTTCCGCGGGGGGAATCAGCGTGAGTTCCTGAACGGCGGTCTCGATAGTTTCGATGTGGGCAGTGTCTACGTTGTCGCAGTTTGGGGAGCACTGGCTCTCCAAGTTTGCGGCAAGGCATTCTGCCTTATCGTCGCTGTCGAACGCGAGTGGGAGATCGGGGCCCCTTTCGAGGGGCGGCATCTGGGCGGAAGCTTCTAACTTCAGAGAGCGGGCGAGGTTCCAGTAAGCCAGATGGGACGGCTTGAGACCCTCTAAGAGGTTATCCCACCGGTGACCTCTGTACTCTCCGATGCGAGTTCTAACCTCTCTCTGAAGTTGTCGTAACCTACGGGTGTTATCCCTCGTCGGATAAGAGTCATGTGCACGTGTCGCGGCGTTCTTTTCCGTGATTAACGCTCGTAAGCCGGGGGGGAGTATAAAACGGCGTTCGTTCGCCGCTTGCACCTCTCTCGAGGCCTCCCTTACACCGGTTTGGAGGTAGTCGACCAGGGAATCTATGGCTAAATCGGCGTCTGCAGTTGACTCCAATACGTCGGGGATCCTAGCTAGGCTGGACGGGGTCGCGTTGTCGGATAAGTAGCGATTTAAGATCGCGTAGTCAACTATTTTGACTTTTGGCGGGCTGGGGTCGAACGGTTGCCCGAGTTGTAAGATAACCGGGCGGTGGTCGGAGTCTAGTTCGTGTACGACTTCTATAAGTCGTAACCGAAGTGAGACACCTTTGAGGAGGGCTATGTCAAGTACTGTCGGTTGACAGTTGTCTTGAAAGTGCGTGGGCTCTAGCGGTGCTATGACGTCAAAGCCGAGCACGTCGCATAGTAGTTCTAGTATAACCCCGTTACGGGTGTTGCGCGGGTTGTTGAAAAGGGTGTGACCGCTATTGAGGTCGCCTGCTATTATGACTGATTGATCGAGTGAAAAAAGCGCCTCCAGATCGGACTGAAGGAGTCTTTTATTCGGGGAGAGATATGCAGAGACAAGCGTGATTGACGGATGGCCAGTCATGCCTATTCTACAGACGGACACTTCCATATTGGTAAGTGCTGGAGGGTCTATTGGCATGCAATAGAGGGAACGCTTGTAGTAGATGAGCGTGCCGCCGCCTCGGGTGGCACGGTCATTTCTGACTATATTGTAATTTGCTATCTTAGGGTCGCGCCTACTGGGTTTTAGAAGTGTTTCTTGTACTAGAAACACGTCTATCTCCCGTTCCCTAAGAAAGGTGGATACTAAGTCCCGTTGTGGAAAGAGGTTTCGCGCGTTAAAAAAAGATATATTGAGGCTTCTAGGCTTAATGCGTGCCATTGATAACCGTTATCTATTTCCCGGCACGGGCCAGGCGCATTAGCGTCGCTGTCATCAGGGGGAAACGCCTGATGGATTCGCCGGGACCGTACTCAGCGACGCACTGTTCGTACGCCAGTACTTCCTGAGGGTCATGCTCACGGAAGAGCATGACCATGTAGTCAACGCCGCGGCGCGTGTTGACGGGCGGGGGGGCCTGAGCCTTAGGAGGCTGAGGGCGGGGAGTGGAGACCCATGCTGCTTGAGGAGCTCGCATGGCCGGAGGGGGTGCGCGGGGCGCGGGGGCGGCTGCCACCGGGGCGCTGGAGGCGCCCGGGAGGCTGGGGAAAGCCTCTGGCGTGAGCAGGGGCTTTGGTTGTCCTACGGCGGGACGTGTCCTCTGAGGAGGGGTGTGTCGCGTAGGGCGCATGGGTCGCGTAGGGCGCGTGGGGCGCGGGGCACGGGGACAGCCGCGATAGTTCGCGGGGTGA
Organism: Saturnia pavonia; assembly: GCA_947532125.1. Classification (NCBI taxonomy): domain Eukaryota; kingdom Metazoa; phylum Arthropoda; class Insecta; order Lepidoptera; family Saturniidae; genus Saturnia; species Saturnia pavonia. The sequence goes on along the minus strand of OX383919.1, from coordinate 6,919,951 downwards.
CCTTCGTTGCCGCATAGCACGCAGCTCGGAGGGGTAGCCGACTCACGAGTGCGCGAGCACTCGCTCGTCGCGTGGTCCCCGAGGCACTTAACGCACCTGGGACGGAGATGGCAGTTGCGTGCCGAATGACCGTACAGCTGGCAGTTGTGACACTGCGGAGGACTGCGGTTCTTGTGTGGGGGCTCTACGGCTATTCCGGAGAGCTCACACACTTTCCTAACGTTAAAAATGGCTCTGCCCTCGGGGGTCAGTTCCAATATGACTAAGACCATGTCGAGAGGTCTGTTTTTGGATTGTCCGCCGTGCATTCTGTGCACTTCGCGGACAGGGAAGGCCTTGGCTAAGAGGTCAGTTTTGACCTCCTCGGGTGTGATTTCCACCGGGATGCGACGGATTACAACCCGGAGTTGACGTTCATCCTCCAGGGAGTATGTGAAATATTCGAGGTTGCTGTCCCGGAGCAACCTGGTAAATTCACGGTGTTCGTCCGAGGTGGAAACCTGGACGCGGATACCGTTGGCCGTGTTACTGGCCTGGGTGTAGTGGATACGAAGTTCTCTCAGTTTCTCTGAGAGTTTTGTCCAGACCGATTTGTTCTGGACCGTGACGGGGGGCGGGCGACGCGCCTTTCTGCCGGCAAAGGTACCGGCAGGCGCTGAGGGCGCTGCGGAGCGGGGGGCGTGGCTATCCAGCCCGGTTCGCTGCGCTTTTTGGGGTCTCGACTGAGTCTCCGGAGACTCTGGGCGCGAACGCGAGGCCCGTTTGGCGGGCTTGTTTTTTTGGACGAGGGTGAAGCCCTCGTTGTCTGTGTGTATTGCCGTGTCCATATCGTTGGACTCCGGTTCGGGGTCTGGCCTAGCGGGAGAGTAGCTGTCGTTTGTTGCTACAAGCGACGGTGTCTCCGCTTCGGGGACAAGTGAAGAAAATTGATTCTTAATCGGTAGCGCAGAGGGCGCTGGGGTCGTGGCTTGAACGCCAGGGGAACGCGAACGCGACGATGGCCGTTTGTACGGCGTCTGACGGTGAGCGCGGGGTGCCGTCGAGCGGGAGCGCGGGTCGGGTTTCTTGTTTATCGCTTGTGGCGCGGCGGGGTCGCTGTTGGGCTCGGTGCCCTGAGCGATGACGACGGCGGGTTGCACGGCCGCGATGGCCCTATTAAAGTCCGTCCATAGCGACGGATGCAGGGTCGTTGCGAACGCTTTGAAGCGTTCGAGCTCAGATTGGTGTGCCATTCCGGCGGTGGCGGTTGGGCGGGCGGGGGTGAAGTTAAACCTCCCTGCCGGAGAGGCAGGGGGGTGCGCCGAGTAATTTAAACGGCTATCCCGAGCCGTGTAAAGGGACCTGCGTGTCACGGTGTAATGACTCGCAGGAAAAGAACCTACCGGGCCCTACGTGGAGGTCCCTATCAAGCCCGAGGCAGAGAACGCAGCCGGTATAAATACCTAGCTACGCCCAAACAGACACTCAGGGATGGATGTGTAGCAGGATCGGAAGGGTGGGAAGGAGACACTCAGGGCTTGACTATGACTCTATCAAGGGCCAAGATTCCTGAGCCCGACCAAGTACTATCGTTTGCCTCTGAAGGAGGCAACCGAGGGGCGCTTGGGTCACGCACCCACTTGCTTTCGTTGGCACCGTCAGGTATCAGGCAAGTGACCACTAAAGTGTGGATTTCGTCGAATAGAAACAATTTGCTCTTAAAAGAGCAGTTTTATGGTTGTGTAGCGCGACACAATGGGTGCGAGCGAGACGGCGATACGCAGGTGCGGCGCAGGTGCGATGCAGGTGTGCAGCAAGGCCGGTCGGTCGTAAAACTTCACAAAGGCGGCAGAGAACAGTCGTAAACACGTCCGTTCCCGCCGGCGGTCGTGATCCACCATGTCCGTCTGTACGCGGCTTGCCTCAGAGACTCTTAGTACTAGAAAGCTGTAATTTGGTATGAGTATACATATTAATCACGCCGACAAAGTGATATAATAAAATCTTTAATTATAATTTTTTATACTTTCTTTACACATAAATTGGGGTGAATGTTTTTTTCTCATCTAGCCCATGGTGTGGGTTGTCGTTGGATAACTCGTTCAAAATTATTTCGGGTATGTCAACAGCATTATACGATTCAGGGATCCGTTTGCGAAAGACGAAGCTTTAAACTGCTAATTTTTGTTAGAATCAAGTGCTACCACCCCCTGTCAGCGAAATGTTCTTTTTTATCGCTATAGGTTTAGCGTAATGGCCACAATCTCACCTGATCTTAAATGAGGATGTGGCCCAACATGGTAGAACGCTAAGCCCAGAGAAAGACTGGCTGTGAAGTGCAGCTGTCGGAACACACCTATTGGTGCTTGGCGAAAGCTTTTTAAGTAATGGGTGGTAGTTAGCCAGGCGGAGATTAGAAAAAGCCCTACCACCATGCTATGGTTTCATCACGATGTTTTCCTTCACCAAAACTCATACTCATTGCAGGGATTCGAACTGACGTCGATCGACGCGATATCCATATACGCTACCACTGAGCCATCATTGCTTCAAAATTGTTTTTGTACATATAACTAAGTTAAAAGGAAAACTATCACAGCTAAGTAGGCTCTTTACATGTTAACGAGTAATAGTCCAATAACTTACAAAATTTACTTGGAGAAGTAAATTCGTACAAATACCATTGAAAATTATTTAAAGCCCTCTTCTAAGTTCGCATATTGTGACAGACAATACGGAACCCTACACTGCGCGTTACCCGATACGCGCTTGGCAATTTTTGTTATTATAAAATCGTTACAACAGACGTTACAATAGTACAACAGACTGTACTTCAGGTGGGTCAAGTAATCTAAAGTTGACAGCACCGCCGTTCTACAGACCGTCAATTATATCAACATAAGTTATTTTTTGGTGAACTTTCTTCAAATATGTTAATTTAATATATATTTACACAATACTAGCTTCGCCCGCGGCTCCGCACGCGTGGACTACAAAATGCCGTCGGTCGAACGCATATACGAATCGTGCTGCTCCCTCTTAAGAAACGGAAGAGAGCAATGATTATTGTGGGTGATCCTTACAATATAGATATATGTTATCATTGACTTTTTGGTAGGTATTTTTAAGATCTATATTTATGTGGAACATTAATTTGATAGTTCGCGTATGGTTTACACCGCGCAAGTCATTTAAGCTGCCCAATGTATCTTTTTTCCGAATTAATTCACCATTATAATCACTGCCTATTCCGTATGTTATTTTATCTTGCAAAATATATCCTATAACCTGGCCAGATAACATGGCTATGAATTAAAATATAAAAAAAAACATGTAAATTAGATAAGTGGTTTTCACATGAATAGAACAGACAGACAGAGAGAGTGAGTTTTATAATATGTATAGATAAGAAGAAAAAAAATCGTTTTTTGGCCACCTAAATGTATACGGAACTTTACTTCCGTAAACATAGCTTAGTTTTTGTTTACATCTCGCAATAGATTATAATTATAGAATGGAATGCAATTTCGTTAAATTTTCCGTGAAATAGCTGGGAAGCTACAAATGTGTCTATATTAAGCAGCAAAACTGTTCAACTTCTAGCTTGAAGTAACATTGTTAGGAAGCATTATTTTATCACTTTGTAACTGCACTTTATTCGCAGACGGCGGGGTAAAGTTTGAGCGTGTCTGTGTGTTGCATATGACATGGTATTATTATAACTAGTTTTAAACTTATTTTGAATATCACACGGTAATGAATACTATTTATTTTGAAGAATAAACTAAAGTATATTTAAAAGCTCATGAGGCCTTTCTTCAGAACTCATTATGTGTCGTGGATATGCAGTCGGTGTATCGGAACTCAATAAATATCTTCTTCAGAACAGAAATTGTTTTAATCACGAAAGAACACTTCTAACACATTAATCTCAATCATTAATCATTCAATCAACATTAATTTGGTTTGAAAATACTTTATTAACGCGATTCGTCGCAAACATGGTGTATTGACTGCTCTTCTTTTCAAAACTCCTTCTTCAAGATAGCCGAGCCATCGACACAGCGCTCCCCTAGAGTGATATTAATGGACAAATAATAGCCATTAACGACCAGTCACTCTTGATTTGACACTTTAATAACGCGCCGACATATTTATACGTTTTTATTTAAAAAATCATAATATTAAGTGATGATGTGCCTGAAGATGATAACACTCTAAACCTAGAGATTTAAGTCTTTCAAGTGCAGATGCCGGAACACGCGTGTGCTTGGTGACAGATTTTTAATTTGAGGGTTGTAGCTAGTCATCCTACATGCTACTATTGAAACATCATTGCATCATCAAATAACTTGGAAATATGTAAATAAGCCCGACATATATAGTAAACAATCTTTTTCTTCTTCTTGCCATTATCCCATACTTACATTGTGTGTGACATAAGCTTTATACCCTATAATTGTTACAAACCTGTACATCACCCTTGTTCTTAAAGTTGGGCACCAGCGAACTGTTGCACTATTCGTCAGAGATCGCCTCCTCTTGTAACAATTTATTGAAGAACAAAATCAACCACTTCCGTTCGTCACCTTCCAAATACTTTCACACTACTACCGGTGTACCATCAAGTCCAGTAGCTTTCCCATTCTTCATACATTACATTGTTATTTTTACTTCCTCAATACCAACCTCACTTACTACACCCATATTCACCGGATCACTGTGCAATTCTCCACTCCAATCATCCATTAATCGTTCAAAATAGGCTTTTCATCTTCCTTTGATTTCCTCCTTATTCGTCAACACTTTTCCTAAGTCATGTTCACTTTATCTGATTAACATCTTTAGCACTCTTCTCTTTTGCCTTTGCTATTTGGTATAGCTATTTTTATCCCTTTGGGCACTCCAATGTTTGATATAATGTATCCTATGCAGTGGCCCTTGGAATACCAATAGCTTTTTTAGCTATCTCCTTACACTCTTTATTTTCGGTTTGTTAAATTTCTTCAATTTATTCATCTCTTTCGTCAACAATCTGCCATTCTTTGTATGTATGACTGTCCAGAAACGTTCTAAGCCACACTCCTTATACATCCAGCAATTTCAGTCATCTCAGAATTCACGATCCATGTAATTATTTTCCATCCACTTAACTTGGACACAATAACTAAGCTTCATTATGCAAAATGCCACCTATATTAGGTAGTGTCGAAAAATACAATTACATAAATATAAAACAAAACCACTACATGACAGACTAAGAGCCCTTGAAAAACTTGGCATGTAATTTAAAAGTGTATGCCGTTGATTTATTCATGTTTTTTCAAGATACAAATCACACTGAGGATGTTACAAACTTTAATTAATAGTATTCCTAAACTTTGCAACCAAAATCACATATTGTTAAATACTAATAATGACTATTCTCATCCAAGTCCGATCCGCGATTTTCGCAATATTGTTAGACCAACGAGCTTTTGGCCGTTCGATTCATTGCTCAGATAGACCACTTGGATTGATTGCCTCGTACATCTGTACGTCAATGATTTAGTCTTCCTACTATTACCTGCCTAAATCAGCTTACAGTTTCTTGATTATCTTTCCAACGTCGCGGTCCAAAGAGGTCGGATCTCTACATTTCTTACTCAATGTCGTAGTTTGATGCCGTTTTTCACTCTTCATGGCTTTCTACGTCACTTGTATATCGGGAACAACCTTGAACAATAAGCGTCCTTGTCACGGTATTATATATATCATGGTAGGTACGTCACAATGTCTCTATTCGCTTTTGATATATACTATCTAATGGAAAATATCCAAATACATTGGCATAATATAATCCAACGTGTTATTAATTATCGAATGTACCTACATATATAGTAGGCACTGTATACGGGTTTACACGTAGAACATGAAAACATGCTCGCTATTGATCGTAATAACAACGCGTATCATCACTATTGAGTGAAGTGTTGTCAGCTTATAACTATCACTTAAAATATTATCAAAAATATTTCATTCAATATATTTTTTGTATATATAGTAGTTGCTTGGTAAATTGACGGCACTATACCTGACGGTAAGCACAGTACAATCCAAATATAACGGCGACAACAGAGAGATCGGCAATCCGTCGGCGGTCGCCGCTGTTACGCCGACTTGCACAATCTAACACAATATAACTGGATATGCATAGGCTCATCCTGAAACGTGACACGCAAAAGCGAGTCACTATGACGGACTTTTCACCACCATGGCGGTCACGACCAAGATGATCCTTTTTTGTTTGATTTTTGAAATGAAAACATCTTTAGCACCGTTGTGTTTGAAACTCGATGAAACGAAAAAGCGACAATAAAAAAAGACAATCATATACCACAGCCTACGAGAGAATAAGATAGAATACATTTACATTATGTACTGTAAATGCAAGTCCTGATTTTCATGATTGTGTTCGTCGTCGGATTGGCCTAGTGGTGTGAGACGACCAGACTTCATACGCAGTACGCACTAGTGGTCGATAGTTCGAATCCCGCTGATTTAGGATATTTAAAAAATAATAACTATACTAACACATTTTTTATTTTTTTGTGAAGTTTGCACTTCTGACACGTGTGAATTGCTGCACACATTTTTATTTCTTATAATTTGAGTACATGTTCATAAATCGTAAGAGAATACGAAAAGAGTTATCATTCCAATATATAATACTTTGTCTCTCCAACGTCCTAACTTATAATTAATTGTGGAACTTAGGGTAAAAAAATTGAACTATAAACAACGGAATATCATATTTTCAAACAATGTGTTAAAAAAACTAGTGTGTGTTAGAACACCAACATATTAATTTCAGTTTCTTCCTATATCACAAGGGATGTTTAAAATAAGGGTCTGTCTTTGAAATATTAACATTAACGTGATAAGAATACTCTAGAAAAATTAACAGATTTTCAATAAAATATAAGTTTCTTCCAGTATGGTAACACTATGCAATTCTCATTATTCAGCGAGCCTTATTGTAAGTTCCGCCACTTGCGATATTGTAATACTAACGTATATTAGCGTTCTGAACGCGTTCACAATCTACAAGGAATCTAGGCTGATTCAGATCCACTATGTCTGTAAGTTGAATTTGGGTTAACCCGCTTGACGGTGAATTTGTTTTAATACTTTCGTATGGGATCTTTTTATCATCGATTTTGTTAGCCTGGTATTACGACTGAATTATAATTGACAGTGTGTATCGAAGAACAACAATGATCATCTAGAGGGCGTGCCCAACAGTAACCGTCTTTGAGCTGAATGTCAAAAAAAAATATGGTTAATATTGATTACATAAACATATAAAATGCGAGGGGAGTTCTGGGTCTGCTTGAAATGTAAAATATTGACACAGTTCAGATAATAAAGAATATCCATAACCGATTGGTGTGAATGACTTTAAGAAATAAAAAATAGAACAACGCTAATGGCACATATTTTGAATTAACAGATTAGAGTTGTAAGAAATAAGATATTTTTATACATAATAAAAATAAATCTTAAAATCGATTCATGTTTAGAAATCGATTAAGTAGTTAATTCTTTTTCATTGGAACTGTATATTTAGTCTATGCTGACATCAGTATTTAATACTCCTGTGCTCTTGTGAATCACTCATTTTGTAGTATTATTTTTAAATATCTTACATTTAAGGTTTATTTGTGATTTCTTAAAATTGTCTCACTAAAGGTATAAACGATTTTAAAAAAGATGTTGATACACCCGATCGAGTTCTTGCCGGTTTTTCTTGATGAATGGGATGTTTCCGAACCGTTAGTAGTGTGTTCACATTCATAAGTGCCTTCTAAGGACCTAAATTGAACAAAATATGGTTAATTATGAATAAAAATAACGCTGTATTAAATATTAATCATACTTCAAAAACGTTTATTTACCTTAACTTTAACAAAATATTGGATTATCGGAAATATCGGATTGCAAAATCCTGCAGAATTTTCTATATTTGCTATTTATACATTATTTTGGTACATCCAGGTTCAAGATTTATTACAAAGAATATCTGTCACATTTCTATAAACATTAATTTTAAATATAATTATTCAATATTCCAATATTAAACTTAATAATTCCAAAATATAAGTAGGTACAAATCATAAATCGGTCTATTTGATCCGTTCGTATTTAAACGGTTACTCGATATTGTGGGCCGTGTTTGTGGACTAAGTTATAACTACAGGCTTTATGAATCTTATTATGTTACCTATATGGATGAAATTTGTTTAAAAGGCAGTTAATACAATATTTGCATACACTAAGAATAGTATGCTACCACAGCGGCGTGTTTTGCGTATATTCATGAGATTTATGACTTAGTATTGTACTGAAATCTGTTTAATTAATTAACGATTTGTTTGCGTTATTTCGATGGATTTTATGTATGAATTGATCATTCACAATTTACTGTTATATATTTTTTTATAGAAGCTCGGCATATTGACTGCACCGTATCTGATAGGAAGTATCGCACAGTCTAGAAATAAAGCGCAGGTGTCAAAATAGGATATTTTAAGACTAAAAATGTAATAAAGATAAGGATTGTATTAATAAAATGACAAAGAGTGTCGAACTTAGGGAAATAGGAAATAGGAGTTAGAGGCACAGGGAATTATAAAAAAATGCTTGCCTGGAGAAATTCTACTTCACGCCTCATTTGAAGGACCTGATTTCGTAGACGGGGAACATGCTGGCTGTGAGGTAATTCCACATTTTGACAATATGGCAAACTTCTTTCTGTTAGTTTTTCTGTGATTTTTTAAATCTATAACAAAATAATTTTGATTGTCGAAGTCACCAATGGTATTTATAAATCTTTTAAGATTTTTTAAAGGTTCAATATATAAAGGATATTAGAAAAATTGGAATCGTACAAAAATCTATAGTTGGTGTTTTACTGTGTTGTAAGTACTGACCCCTTTACATGCTAAGCTAATTTATTAATCAGTTATTAATAAATCAATAAATTTAGTTACCATGAAATTAAAATACTTATTGATAACTAAATAATATCACCTAAACAAATTATCAAAAGTAAATTCATTTTACCCGTTGCGGTTCAAGCAATCTCTTCAGAACATCAACACCAATGTTACTTCGATTTCATAGAACATTAGAAGCTAAAACAGCTCCAAGGAACCAATTTCTAGGAGTAATTTTCATATCCATTAGTTCGCATAATTGTTCTCGGTACATTAACATTCTGTTCTAGTACTCGTGTTGAAATTAAACGTCTTTGACGTAATCGCTATAGGAAATCGTTCAGGAGTTTAAATTATTTTACATATATATATATTAATAAATCTGTTGTGCTGTCTGTAGATGTATTTTACAATGTTATTACAAATTTTATGTTAAACTGCTATTTAATAAGCCAGTGATTTCGAAATTGACGTTTTTTTTTATCTATATTTTCCTTTGTATGTCTGGATTTAACACAAAAATGGCACAATAACAATAGGCTAGTTGACTCTTTTTTAAAGTAGGTCTTAAATTATTAATTATTGTCCGATTAGAGGAAAAAAATATGTATTACCATATTTTTTAGGACCTAAATATCAATATTTATTTTAAAATTTTTACTTTAGTAAACAGGCGAAAACATTTTCGGCCATATTAGACTATATATTATGTTTGCTGTGACGTCATACGGGTTGGAAACAAACATTTGACATTATCAAACGTTCATCATTGTAAAAAGCTCGATACTTTTTATTAAAATCATAACGTTTGCTGAATGTCTAATAATAATAATAATAATACAATAATAATGCAGAATACTCGAAACGGTTGAATCTAATCTGCAAAAAACACCTATATTCTAAAAACTTATTCAAAGCTATCAACACATATGCAATACCTGTTTTGACATATTTTTTCGGAATAATCAAATGGACACGAACAGATATTAACCGTATAGAGATTAAAACTAGAACCACATTAACCAAACATCATTATTTACACCCTAAATCTTCAATAGAGCGAATTTCAATCAAAAGACAACAAGGAGGTAGAGGATTAATAGACTTAAAAATATTATGGGAAGGGCAGGTGCGTAGTTTAAGAGAATTTTTCTTTTCAAAAGCAACAACTAGTAACATACATTCAACGATCGTAGAACTAGATAAAAATTACACCCCACTAAACCTTACTAATCGAGACATTCAGTACATATCACCACATATACATAATCAAGAAAAAATAAATAGATGGCGTGTAAAGGAACTACACGGACGACACCTGAATGACTTTGAACAAGCTCATGTAGACGCAGAGGCTTTAAACAAATGGCTGAAATTAGGTTCTTTGTTCCCAGAAACAGAAGGCTTTATGATGGCGATACAAGATCAGGTGATAAATACAAAAAACTACAAAAAATATATAATTAAAGACCACAACATCTAAAACGACAAGTGTAGGAAATGTCACCGCGCATCTGAGACCATCCAACATATCACTAGTGCCTGCCCATCCCTAGCTCAAACTGATTACACTCATAGACATAACCAAATAGCCCACATAATTCACCAAAAGCTAGCCATAAAACATAATCTTATACGTTCGGGAGCAGTTCCATACTACAAATATAACCCAAAACCGGTACTAGAGAACCAGAGCCACAAGATGTACTTCGACAGAGCAATTCTAACAGAGAAAACAGTACATAACAATAGACCTGACATAACTGTAATAGATAAACTGAATAAACTGACTTACTTAATTGATATAGCTGTCCCTAACACAAATAATTTACAAAAAACTATTACTGAAAAAATTCACAAATACACAGAACTGAAGGAAGAAATTAGTAGATTATGGAACATGAGCAAAGTATATATTGTGCCTCTGGTACTTTCTAGCACCAAACCACCTTCACTATTACCTACAGCAGATTGACTTACACAGCAATACATCATGATCATGCAAAAAGCTGCAATTTTAAATACGTGCCGGAGTGTTCGTAAGTTAAATTTCGTTCGTAAGTTTAAAAGTTAAAAACAAAATACTTTAACAAATAAAATCTCTTATTTGTGTCCCTGGCAAATTCTTAGACTGAGACACCTTCAGGAATTTTCCAGAAAACACTTAATTAGATGGTTTTCTTTTTCGCCGTAAGTCATACTACGAAATCTATGTATCCACATATATCTACATATCTATATATAAGTATTATATTCCATAGAGTCGTTCACACGGGCGCGTCGGTGCCGTTTATAGGATCTTTGAGCAGAATAAACGAAAAGTAAAATTTCTATTTCGACAAACATTATTGAAACTCTCCAAAGTTTGGGTATATTAGTTGTTTAAACCAGGCTGTAAAAATTATTAATATAACCTCAAAAAATTGTGAAATACGAGAAAAATAAATTTATGAGACTTTAATGATTACTTCGTAATCGACACATATGGAGCTCCCAGCACACTTAGGTTTGTAAAGATTAAATTAAATAAGATTTTATTTAAAAAAACAGCTTTATTTGCATGTGGTACTCAAGAAATAGATACATAGAAATGTGTTCCTGAGTTGAGTAGGGTTTCCGGAGCACTTTGAGATAGGGTGATACTTATATGCTATAAGCGTCCATAGGTTACAGTGGCCGCTTATCATCAAACGGGCCGTATGCTTGTTTGTCACATTAGTAGGAAAACAAGATTTTTTTTAACAAAAAAGGCAACTTCAATTATTATTAGGAGTTCCCTGGTATATTTTCGAAACCGAAGGTCCAATGCCAATGAAATTATTGGATAAGATTTAAACCATCAACCCTTCTTCCAATAAAAAAAAACATCTAAATCGGTTCATAAACAAAGAAGTTATGGCTGAACTTCTATAAAACAAATCATTCGAATTGAGGATCGCCTTCTTTTTTGAAGTAGGTTAAGAAAAGAAATATACTTAACATATTAAAAGGAAAATCGGGTTGTTCGAGTGTCCGCTGACTTTTGTATTTTTTATACATTATAGGTTTATCATTTAACTACAACCTCATCTGATATTAAGTGACGATGTGGCCTTAGATGATAAAACGCTTGACCTAGACTGTGGAGTTGATAGGAGGTACTGCGAGTACTCAAATTATTTTCGAATTCTTTTATTTTCTTTAGTCTGAGCTTAGTAAAATTAACGATAGACGTTGAAAGAAAACATCTATGAGAAAAATGACGGCTTGAAATCTCATAGTACATATGCAGTTATAAATCAGGACTATTAATTTCTCGACTTTTGACATCTCCCATACGTCATAAGCAAACTTGCTGTATAATTCATATACTTCACTTCAAAAGAAGTCTTTTTCCAACAAAAGTTTACATCATGTTATGAGAAATTGAAACCTAGAATTATTAAAGCTTTATTCACAGGAAATTAAATAAAAAATTGCTTAAGTGCACATTTAGTATTTTAACACTGGCACATTTTATTACAATTTCTATTAGCTTATATTTCGATGGGTGAGAATCAATTTGTTTATTTAAAACAAGTTAACTTTACATGAGTTCAATAAAATGGATGGAAGAAAAAAATATATGAACGATTCCTGGTACTTCAGTCTTCTTAATAAAAATTTTAGACTGATTGACAGTTAACGTCAAGATTAAATCGTTGAGTCTAGAAATTATGTATGGCGGAGGTGATCACTATGAAATAATTTTTGAAAATGTATTCCCTAGATGTGTTTAATAGAAATGATGTTATCGATGCGTAATCTCATCGGGTACATGCTTAGTAATAGTACTTACGAAATTATGAGAATTTTCGACCAAACCATTAAACAGGCTAGCCGAATTTGAATATTAAATCTCACTGCATATAAAGAGAAAAAATCTAAAAATCATATACCGCTGCATTGATTCTTAACCAATAAGGTATATGCTCTTTTTTTCATAAGTTGTTTCTTAATGCTGAGGTTCTGACGTCTCTGTCACACCTCTCTTCAAACTTGTCAATTGTTGGTCATTCGAGACAAAAAAAATCTGGAATTAAAAAAAAAATATGTAATTATAAACCTTGTATTCCGCGACTATGTATACTTTCGTGAAATCTAGTAAACTTAGTATTTTTTATATAATTTTTACCTCTCGTCTTATTTTATCAATATTTTAGAAGTAACATAAATTTCCACTATCACTGCACTACTCAAATCAGTCGTTATTTTTTTACCTTATTTACGATAATCGTAAGAGTAGCATGCGTCAAAAGCTTATAGACGCAAGGAGTATCATGTCACAAATTGCTTATTATAGAGCGCTCATAATAATTCTATATAGATTTTAATTATTAGATATAAAATTGTAAGCCATTTTATTCCATTATAATAATCTATAATTTCCTTAATATAAGAATTCAGTGAGTGCCAGTTTTTGTCAGCTATCAACGTCAGACCAGCCCCATTCAACTGTTCCGTATATCGCCGCCAGACTTATCCCAACGTGTCAAAATTGTAAGGATACTGGAAACTTATGAAACACTGCACCGACCGGAGACCATTCGTATTTTGACAACCCATTCATCTCTCAACAGAAGCCACAATTATTGCATCTTTTGTCATCATGAGATTTATGTGAGAGCGCGGGAATTTTACAATTCCTTTTGAAATTATTCTTTCTTTATTATCTTGGGTTGTAATCGCCAAGAACTAATTGAAGTCCTACTACCTACTTACTAGATATCTTACTATTAACCTGAATAATCTGAAAGAGCATTTGAAAATTGTTATTCTTAATAGTAGTTGAAAACCGTTCCTGTTGTCAAAAAATGTTACTGGAACTATGAATTATTGAATTAAAAAGCAATATCTATGTTAATAAACCTGAAGTTTTGTTATTACATGTATATTTTTTTCAATTTCTGGATAAATATCTCTTACATAGTATGTCTGTTTGTTTATAAATGTCCAGGTTTAACTAAAAACAGCTTAACCAACCTTTAAAACTTTTATACGCAGGAAGCTTATGTTATTTCTTAATTGATAGACTTTACAAATTGTCAATAATATTTTAAGAAACAAAAATAATCAAATATTCAGTTTTTTATTAATTCTCAACACATTTTCTAAACGAGCAGAATGTATGTAATATGTCATTCTATAATTCATATACTATAAAAACTGCCAATAATACTTTTGGAAATGGTAAAAATACATAATATAATGTATTTTGGGCAACGTTGATAAATTGTCTACTTTCAAGATACAAGATTTAAAAACACTTGTTACAGTAATTCAAACTGACAGTAATTTTGTACGACATATAATTTATGTATATATATTTATTATAAGCATTATTAAGTTATAAAATATTTCTTATAAGTACATAAATACAGTTCATTTATAGAAAAGAAAACAGACCAGATCATTAAGAACAACTGCAAAAAATATTAGTCATTTATACTGTACACATTTAAAAAATACTGTTATAATTTTGAAGTGTAAAATGATTCAAAATGTCTTTCTACAAAAATATTGGATAAGCTGTCAATAATTTCCAATGTATCGTCTAATAAAAATCTGCCGATTGGTAAATTCTATTACATGTAAAGCGTTAAAAACGGTTTTTTTTTAACTATTCTTCCTATTAATTTTCATATTATGACTATAACTTCTTCGAACTCAGTAGATGCTTTATGTATAAAGAAGTTTCCCCTTTACTTATTCTTAGTACATCATCCACCTTTGTTCCAAATTCTATAATATTGTTTCCGAGAAAAAAGTGAACGGAAAAATAAATTTGCTATAAGATTGGTCAATACGAAAAGCTCTCGCCTCGAGGCATCTGGGATTACAGAAGACCGGATCATTCTTATAAGCTAGCTGTGAGGGATTTTCTTTTAACGATACACACCGCTACTGAGTTCATCAAACAAAAAATTTACTAAATTTAAATTAAATATATTCACGTCATCAACGTTATTGTTTTGCTATGTATTCACAGGTAGATTTAAATGTAACATTTTTATACGTTTTAATAATTATATATATATTTAAATATCTGAAATATTTTTGAGTTGTTACTTTTTTTATAGTAGGTCAGCAAAATGACAGGTACTGACGGTAATCATAGGCAGTCTTCGATGTTATGCCTGCTTGCTGAAATGCTATTTCACGTCTCGTTTGAAAAACCAATATGAAAGGAAGGAAGAAACGAGTTAGATTTTCGGTAATCAGACTTATTCATAGATCTTGAGCGAGCTTGAAAATTGTGTCTTTTAGTTCTTTAACTAAGGAATAATATAGGTGTTTTTTTTTGTTTTTTTAATTCGATGTCATACACGTTCACGCTGCTTCAAATTAAAACGATTACTTGTGCAAATATGAAATACGACTCTCATTGAGTAAAATTTTGTATATGTTGGAGAGTCATGTTGTTATGATTATTGTAACCGTACTAATAGCCTAGGCAACCCACACTATTGACTAGGTACGATAGCAATACATGTGCACTGTGTCTGCTCGCCCCATATAAGCAGGCAACGACCGGCTTGAAATGTTGTCCGATCCATCGGCAAGGAGCCCTTGAACCAAGCAGCCGTTCGAGCGATACCGTGACGCTGCATTCACTAGCTACCAATATACAGTCTTACACTGCATCTCCTCCTTCCTTCCTCCCAGAAGGCAGGAACATGTACATATGTATAGTAATTTCAGTGAATAGGGATTTAGTCAGATCGAGACTTTTTCGCATGTTCTACAACAGCCCAAACCGAGGTTCGGCCACTTTGGCACCCTTGGAGCTTGTTGCCTAGCTTTCGCGGCTGAGTGCCTTCAGCGCTCACCCCCAAGCCCGGTGAAACTGTAAAAGGCATCTGCGGCTCAGGGCTCTTATAGCTAGCAGAGTAGTCAGTTCGAAAAAAAAAGAATATTGAAATGACATTCTCGCTGGAGCAGTCAAATAGTAAGGTCGTGTTAATCGGAACACGAAGAGAGAAGATCATACTCGTGAGGACGTCCGAGATTGGATATCAGGATGACAAGTCTCCTTACAAATCTGGAGATCAGATGCTGATACTGTGCCTGTGAATGGGTAGTGGTGATTATAACCAGTTTAGGCTAGGCATGGCTATAGGTTAGGTTGGAGGCGATTCCCTTAAATAAAACATTGTCATTTGGATTGACAGACCGTTCCGTACCTTCGTGACTGTGAGTTACTTTGATATGTGCTTACATTTAGTCCTGATGACGTCCATAGGACGTGTGATCATCTTGTAAGACGATGTCGACATAATTACTGCTACTAATGTTGTATTGCGTTACGATATATATTTATTTCGCATAGTATTTTATTACGCAAACAATCTAACAATGTGTCAAAATAATTCTACCCTGAATGGAGAATTGTTCATAAATGACACAATGATTAGGTTCTCTTTATTGTTTGGAGCAAAAGCGCGCGATTTCCTTTAATATCTTCTATTTAATTATTACGTTAATTTTGCGCTATCTAAACAGTGCAATTGTGAAGGAAAATGTGTTAACATTTTGCTTTTCTTATAGATGCAGTCTATCATGTCAAGTTAACTTATTTATGTAAGTAAATATCTATTGAAACTAACTAGTTATACAGTCTGTATCCTCCCTTATAACGCCGTGTTAAACGGTAAATAAGTAAAAAACGCTGACATTGTGTATTTACTCGTATGTTATGACTATAATTAGCGGTAACGACCTGTCGTTTAGACTAGACGGATGCACGATATGTTTTTGTTATTAAACTGGCTTTTATAGTATAAGAAGTTACTTTTAAAACCATTGTAACAATATCATTGATTCTACATTAAATCTTCGTAAGAAACAAACGTGTAATTTTTAAAAACCCTCGACAGCGCCCCCTGTTCTTAAATAACTAGACTGATTGATTTGATTGACTGATTGACATTCATAGTTTCTGCTCAACTCCTTAGATTTATAACGTGAGGTTATATAGTCTGCACCTTTAATCTGTAAATCTATACTAATATAATAAAGCGGATGTTTTTTTATATGATTGTTTGTTTAAACACGCTAATCTCAGATACTACCAGTCGTATTCAAAAAAATATTTTTATGTATGATAGCTAGATTTACGAAAAATAGTATAGACTATCTATCATTAGGCTACATCCCTCAACTATCCTTTAATATTGATTTTTATTAAGTAAGCCAGAAAAATAACACACCCTAACTATTTTATCCGGGTGCGCTGGCGTAATGGTTAGTGATACGCAAATACAATGTTTTACAAAAATATTTCCCTTTAGTACATTATTATAAGCCGTAGCATATTATTCCTTACGAACGGAAGTTACTTCATCATCAAGACAATTTTATGAAGATAAATTTTGCCCTTTATAGAATGTTATTTGGACGAAATTTAGGGAGATAATGTAAAATTAAAATAATTCAACACTCGGCTCGGGTACTATGGTTATAGATGTAGTGGCGTCAACGAGCCGTATAAGTTGTAAAAATATTGTCTATGCTGAAGTATTATATAAATCATCAATCAGCGATTTCTTTTAAATTATACACGGGGTAAACTGCGAGGCTCAGTAGACTAAAAAAGGCAAAAAACCATTTTCAAATCTGACTGGTAATTACAAAGATTAACGCGTTTAAACAAACAAAACCAACAATAACAATCTCATAAGCGTTAAATTCCGGTACCGCAACGTTACCCTAACGAATACGCAAGTAATTTAAGTATATATTAACTAAATTTAATCACCGGACTCAATATAATTTAAAGTGAAAGATGAAATTACAAGTAGATTGACACCACAATTGTCTTAGTTAAGGTGTCCGATGCAATATTCACAGATCCGCAAGTCCAATTTTAGCTTGGTCCAACAACATTTTTGTAATTTGGCCTACCTCTACAATTCTACCTACCATCCTAAATTGCGTTAAGCGTTACAATGGCCAACATTTAATTTTTTTAATAAGAATACTATAATTAATTTTGAATATTACAAATATAGGATAAATATATTTACGATCGAGTCTACATAAATTTAGAACTTAACATAGGACTTGTAGCAATTTATAATATTGTTACCGGCCGACATTATGAAAGGGTATATTTGTCAATAGTGCTACTCAGCATGAGAATTCTTGTATCGATATATTATTTAGTTAACTCGTCTAACCCACCCAATTTAGATTATTTGAGTATAAATCTCATACGAACTAAAATACTTTTTCTGCCGTTATAATATTGTAGCATTTTAGACTTTCCATTATTTGCTAGAATCGCACGTAACTTTTTTTAGATGTTTATATTTAGATTTTTTAGTACCCGAAATTTCTGCTGACCTAAAAAATCTGTAAAGAGAATATGGAAAGAGAGGTAGAGTACAGATAAATTTCTTTAGAGATTTCTCTATACTTGGGGCAGTCCGACTGGTGGAATACGTCCACTCTAAAGAATATCTCTGCCAAATAACCGTGTATTGTGCTCCTGTGGTGAGTAGGGTTTCCAGAGCTCCAAGGTCGGCAACGCGCTAGTGATATATATGGTATTAGTAGCGTCCATGGCTATGGTAGCCGCTTATCATTAGGCAGGCCGTATGCTTGTTTGCCACCTTCAAAGTATATAATAAAAATCTAACCACAATTAGAATCTCTTAAGCAATATGTTGAAGTAGATGTTAGTAACTTAGCAGCAAAAATGATTTGATATGTTCTGCCTAAAAAAAGCTTCCAAAACAAAATCATCTAAAGTCGTTGAAATTTTTTTTTTTTTATTAATTATAAGTAGAGTGAAGTTAACCCTTTTTCTTTTCGTTTAATGGCTACTGTATTCATACACAATTCTACCAACGTAACGAGAATATAATGTTTTTATAATTATTCTCGTAATCTTTAAACAAAGTTCTAACAACTTGGCGGCTCTCATGCGCATTTTGAAGCGATGATGGCTCAGTGGTAGCGTGATTGACGTGAGTTCGAATCCCTGCAATGAGTCTGAGTCTGATCTTTCGGTAAAGGAAAACATTGTGAGGAAACCATAACATGGTGGTAGGGAAATTTTTTATGCTCGCCTGACTAGCTACCACCCGCAAGTTGAAAATCTGTCGCCAAGCACCAATAGGTGTGTTCCGGCAGCAACACTTGAGAGCCAGTCTTCCACTAGGTTTAGCATGTTATCATCTTGGGCCACATCGTCACTTAACATCAGGTGAGATTGTGGCCACTACGCCAAACCTACAACGATAAAATAATGCTGAAGGGGGTTTTTGTTGAAACTTAAATTGAATGTTCCTAGTTATTATTTAAATCAAGAAAGGACCGCCAATATTATATAATATAATAATTAAAGTTTATGAATCAAAATAAAAAACATTACATAACAGATCAAGATCCCGCCAAAAATTTCACTTATCAATAAGTTACTGATGTTTGCCCTTGTGCGCGCTTTGCGCAAAAACTACTAAATAGATTTGAATGACTATATACTTAATAATTTATTTTTCTACATAGTTTCCGAGTCTCTCTACACACTGAGTCCAGCGCTTTTCCAAGGCTTCAATCCCTTTCACAAAAAAAGTTTTGTCTTGGTACTGCAAAAAGCTCTCCACGTCATCCATCACCTTGTTATCGTCCTCGTACCTGTTTCCCCTTAAGTATTCTTTCAATTTGAAGAACAGATAAAAATCGCTAGCCGTCCGATCTGGTGAATAAGTGGAGTGGTCAACCAATTGGAAGCCAGCGTGCTGAATGGCAGCCATCGCAACTGCCGACCTGTGTGCGGGTGCGTTATTGTCGTGATGAAACAGCATGGCCCTTTGAAGTTTCCCTCTCCTTTTCTCTTTGATGGCATTCCTCAACTTGGGAATTAAAGCTGCACAATATTGGCATGTAATAGTGGTTCTACGCTCCAGGTAATCAATCAACACTATCCCTTCTGAGTCCCAAAATATTGAGGCCATAACCTTGCCAGCCGATGCCACGACACGAAACTTCTTCGGGGTCGGTGGTGATGTCCGTTTCCATTGCAAAGAATGCTGTTTTGTCTCGGGATCAAAATAATGAACCCATGTTTCGTCCATTGTTAAGAAATGAGACAAATAGTTTTCAGAATCTTCTTGAAACTTGTCCAACAATTCTTCGAAATGTCAAGTCGATTTTGTTTTTGACTGTCGGTTAATATTTTTGGCACCCATCTTGCGGAGACTTTTCTTATATTCAAAGATTGTTTCAATATGGATTGAATACTTCCATATGAAATGCCCGTTTCTTGAATTAAGTATCGGATGGTAACTCTTTGATCGCTCAATACAGTTTTCTCGACTTTCGCAACATTTTCTTGGGTGACTGACGTCGATGGACGGCCGCAACGATGTTTGTCTTCCGTGCTCATTCTCCCTACTCGAAATTGAGAAGCCCACCTTGCGATAGTGGAATACGGCGGAACAGACTCTCCTAATGTTGCCTCCAAATCGCAATGAATCTCTTGCGTCGTTAACTTTTTTAAACAGAGATATTTAATAACGGCTTGCACTTCGTTTTTCTCCATTTTCGAGAACACGTTCCGACACGAATCAAACAAATGACTACATTCAGAAAAAACAAATGAGAATCGAAGATTTTTTTCTTTATTAATATTACAAATATGTATCTGAGCTATGCCTGCCAGTATTTTTTTTTCTTACCAAGGAGTATGTCGTTCTCACTACTTTTTGATCTCTCCTAATAATATCACGATGTCTTCATTAAATAAAAAGTTATTACAGTTTTAAGAAATTACGATTTCTGTCGTCCGCGCGATCGAAGCTGGGGGCACAGCTAGTACGTTGTAAATTTATTTGTAGACAGCACTGACACTTGTAAATGAAGCTAATTAGACTAATAGTTGGATTGTGAATAATTGAATTTGCCGACAAATATAAGCTCATCTCTAATCTCATATGTAAACGTGTCCCTAAAGTGACCCTTAAAGATTTACGAGCGTCCATAATCCCGGCACAACAAGGGTCGTTGCAATACAGATGATATTGCATTTTACGTGACACGTGTTTCATGGAATTGCAATTTGTGTAACATATTTTATGAATGTTACAAATTTTTGTAAAAAAAAATTTGTTTTATATCGGTTTTAAATGATTTTGTATATTAGCTTTACCTGCGGTTTCACTTACATAATAGCTTAATTATTATACTTTTGAAAATTTTATGAATTCATACTAATTAATACCAGCATACTTCAATATCGAAAAGGCTAAATTTAGTTACTTTTCTAAAAGTATATATATGTGGATGCAGAAATTCACACGCGAAACCTTCACAAAAAAATACAAAAATATGTTCTTTGAAAATTCTTTTTAAATATCGTAAGTCAGTGGAACTCGAACTATCGAACAGTCGTACGTACTGCGTATGAAGTCTGATCGTCTCACACCGCTAGGCCAATCCGACGACGATCACGATCATGAAAATCATCATGACTTGCATTAACCATGTATTCTATCTCATTCTCTCGTAGTTTAAATCCTATAGAAGTATATGGTGTTGTTGTCGCTTTTTCGTTTCATCGAGTTTCAAACCACAATGGTGCTAAAGAAGTTTACATTAAAAAAAAAACCTAAACTTTCGTATAATCTAAAGTCAAGTTAGTATTCTTGTTAACTTTTTATTCTTTATAAATTTAGCATTTGCCCAGAATAACACCAGATGTTAAGTGATAATGTGGCCTAAGATGTTAAGGCTATTGGAAGAACTCGTTGGCGCTTGGCGATAGATTTTTATTTTGAGGGTGATAGCTAGCCAGACAGACATTACAAAATGCCCTACCACTATGCTATGGTTTCATCACGATGTTTTTCTTCACCGAAAGCTCAAGCTCATCGTAGGAATTCTAACTCAAGTCGATCGCCGCGGTGTCAGTACACACTAACACTGAACCAAAAATAAAAGTTGAATGAAATGTAATTGTTATTAGACTTGGTAGTTTGCATTTCAAAATTAACTCAACCTCAAAATCGAGTCAAAATATGAAAAATCTCCTAACTACGTCTATTGCTAGGTTAGTCTACTTTGCTTACTTCCACAGTTTAATAATCATCATCATCCTCTCCCAAAGATCGCCACAACGACCGGTCCTGTGCTGCCCGCATCCAGCGGCTTCCCGCAACCTTTACCAGGTCGTCGGTCCACCTTGTGGCGGGTCTGCCCACGCTGCGTCTTCCGGTACGTGGCCGCCACTCGAGAACTCTTTGACCCCATCGGCCATCTGTTCTACGAGCTACGTGGCCAGCCCACTGCCACTTAAGTATAGCTATTCTTCGGGCTATGTCGGTGGCTCCTCATTTCTGATTCGATCACGCAGAGAAACTCCGAGCATAGCCCTCTCCATTGCCCTTTGAGTGACTTTGAGCTTTATTATGAGGCCCATAGTTAGCGACCACGTTTAATGTCTTACTGTATTTTACTCTGGGGTTCAGCAGCTGAGGTAGATACCATATTTGTACTACAAAAACAGGCAGTTCGAGCAATTTATGTCGTGGGACCTCGCTGTTTAACCACAGACTATTATGTGTTTGACATTTACAGTACAAACGTAAAGAAACGAAAAACTATTATGTGTTTGATATTCACAGTATTTACGCAAACAATGAATGTTTTATTTTACTTTATTTAATGTACTTCCTCTTTTGACACATAATAAGAACAAAAAATGTATATGAATGTATCTATAATCTAAGGGTTATAGTTTGTAAAAGGTAGTTTTTAGAAAAATTAATCCAATTCTAAAGATTATTACACTGATATAAAGCTACGTCCTTCCTTAGTAATATAAGTTATTTTTTATTATTTATAAATGTATATTATAATTAACGCGAACGAAGAAGATCTACAGAAGACCGTAGCCATATAAACTTGTGTTGTGTTCCTGCGGTGAGTAGGGTTTCAGAGCTCCTTGGCGTAGGGAGGTTCAAGGTTGGCAATGAGCTAGTATTACCTATGGTATAATAAGCGTCCATATGCTGCGGTAGCTGCTTACCATTAAGCAAGCCTTATGCTTGTTTACCAGTAGTATTTAAAATATTAATATCTTACATACCACACATACAATATCACACTTAAGTAGGATCAGCACAATATGTTCTACTTTTGTGCTCCCGCTCTATCAGCTATCATCTCATTATTCACACCTTTTATTTACGCATATTAACTATTTTTTTATACAACTAAGGTTGTATACAATAGAAAAAAGTTTTTTTTTTGTTTATTCAGATATTGAAGACATAATAAAATACAATAAGAATTGGAAATATGAAGAGGAGTACAGTTTATCGTGGATAGTGGTGAATACGATATATACATTTTATAATTATTATATTTATGAGTTGCAACGTAATCGTACCAGTACGGTAGCAATATAATCTCTATGTCTTTCTTATCCTAGTCGTACCGTGAAACTGTGAAACTATATCCGGGCCAATGTGTTCCCTCCTTCTTATGACATCGGGTGCTTCAAGCGCAACGTGATGAGATATTTATGCAAGCCGGCATGACAGCGGTGACCGTCGATAGATTTCGACCTCTCGGTGGTCGCCGTTGTATTTGGATTGTCCTGTGCTTACCATCAGGGATAGTACAGTAAATGTACCAAGCTATTATAAAAAAATATATGCAACGAGTATCGCTAGCCCGGAGTGCAGGTGTAGTGGTACATAAGACAAGCGGGCGCCATTGTTTTCCAAGCAGCATTACTATAAAGTAGAGACTAAAAATCTCTACATCCAATAAAAAAAATCCGTAAACAGTCCTTACAAGGAAAAAGTTTAAAAGTCCGTACGAAATCCGTTCAAAAATTGTAAATAAAAACATATTTTTATTTATTTATAAATGTCTTTATTTATTTTGTAATAATTTCTGTGATAATCTCACAGAGTGTAGTCTAACAACTGTTTAGTATGAAGAAGTCCTTCAATTGTTTCTGATAAGAGTTGATTTCTCTGTTTGGTTTTCTATTGATCATATTAATGGCGGAGAAAATTCGCTGAACTGCCTTAGAATGAAGCACATCAGCTCAGAAATAAATTGCTTAAAGTATCATTGCCTAATGGAAAGTAAAAAAATATGTATACTCTTTTAATAAATAAATAATGAGACGGGGTAAATCAAATTGTCACATTATATAATGTGTTGTACTGTTTTGCGTGTAACTTGCTGGCATAATAACGTGTCAATGAAAATCCGAACGCGTACCCGTAAGCAAATTTTTATCCGTACGGAGTATTCAAATTCCGAACGTGTACGGATAAATCCCGACATATGGCAACACTGCCTCCAGAGCCGAGTCTCCTACTACGATGACGAGAGCCGGCGTCACGAAACAATGGAACGTCCGATGCCGTGCAAGTCTCAGGTCTGTTCGCTACGAGTAAAAATACTTATTAGTACGGGCGACAGAGAGCCAATAATATGAAAAAGAAAAGTACATGTAACATGACAAATGAGCGTAATGGTAACTGTTACATTTTAGCTTTGGAAAACCTACTCACCGCTAGAACACACTATACTAGGTCATTATGCTGCGATCAGCTGGAGCGTGGAGGCACTTCACCAGTCGGGCTGCCCCAAGAAGTGAGAAATATCCAAAAATTTATCTGTGCCCTACCTCTCTAAGTGAAAAGACGCAAATAATAAAAATTAGCATTACATAATTATACAATTGACATACTTTTAAACACGATACAGAACTATGTATACAAACAAGTACAAAAAGTTCGTAGGCGGACTGGCGACCAACAAATAAACAGTTTATTCCGTCCATGAAACAATAAGTTGAAGCGTATAAC
The DNA here is from genome assembly GCA_947532125.1 of Saturnia pavonia. Lineage (NCBI taxonomy): Eukaryota > Metazoa > Arthropoda > Insecta > Lepidoptera > Saturniidae > Saturnia > Saturnia pavonia. Next base: position 6,895,140 of record OX383919.1, on the reverse strand, counting down.
TCCTAGTGTGTATCGCTTACGCTTTTATCGAGGGGGATGATTTATTACTGACCTCCAACCACCGGGAAATAATAAAGGCTGCCCACACATCCGTACCGTGCTGCAGGGTGTCCATAAATATTGAAATTTCAATTTTGGAAAAAGATGTTATGCTCTATAGTATTAGGTTATCTTGATAGACATTTCGATGAATAATTTTGTGATTTTTTTGTTGTTTTTAATTGTTAACTCGTCTGGATACACGATTTTAATCCTAATTTCGTATTACTCTTGTAATCTTAAAAAAATAGCTCTAACAAGATCTGGGCACGTCTGTTAGTTAGTTAGTCGTTAGTCTGTTAGTTGTTAGTTATAATTTTATAAAACATTTCAATTGTAACAAAACTATAGCACATAAAATACTGCCATAATTGTATAATATAGGATCATAGGCTTATGAATAAAAATAAAAACCAGTACTTTATGACCGATAACATCGGAAAACTCCTAATATTAGAATGTATCAGTAGCATCGCTTGCTTGAAACGATAATTTATAATGTTAATTTTTGTATCATTAATTTAAAAACAGCCCTTCTATTTTTTGTAATACTACAAAAACATCTATACCAGTTCAGATCCTCTATAAAATTTGATTTGAAAAGATGTTACGTCACTTTGTTATTGTAAAAGGAATCTTGTATTCAACTTTTCTTAATTTCAAAATGATTAAAATAACAGTAACTAACTTTGAATTTAATTGAACTTTGTTAAAATTTATTTTTTATGTGAAACTAACCACCAATTGTTGTTCACTTTCAAAAACAGTGTAAACTCTATATAACGAACTTTTATTTTACGAGAAACTCTTTAATACGGAAAATATATTTGGGTTTGTTTGGTTTAAATTATTACTCGCACTTGTGCCCGCGACTTCGTTTACGTAAACTGCAGAATTGGATCCAGAGAGAAATAAAAAATATGTCATAAAAGTATCTACGTGTTAATCCAGTTTATAAAGTACCCGTGTGCTAAATTTCATCTAAATCCGTTTAGCCGTTTTTACGTGATTTAGTTATAAATATCCAAACCTACACACTGTCACACACGTACAAACTTCCCAAAAATTATCATATACAGTAGAATATAACAAGACAGTAGGCCATATTCATACACTCTGTGTAACGTAATAACCACTCTCAATAGCGAAACAATACGTCATTATGTAGACCTCAATAAACACTGATTTCACTGAACTTCAAACACAGTAATAGACACAGACTCTTCGTACTATTCTAAGAAAAGTGTACATTTCTTATTGCAATTGCCTAGCACGTATTTTCTTACTTCACTTATTGTCTTACAGCTATGCGTTGTCCTTACGTTATGATATTCTTAGTTAATTTTAAACGTTTTAATTTAGTCAAATTGATAACCATTTGCCTACCTAAGCATTTATGTATTTGTGAAATTACAAATAAGTACGTCTTCATAGATTAATGATTGGCTTTCGCATCGCTTCAACTAGATACCGTCGGCGCATTATAAATAAGCGGTAATCAAAACTAAGCCGGATCGACGTTCAATCGACGACAGTCGGAATACTGTCACGTTGACAAGCTTCATTTCAAATAGTCACTATACACTACAGTATTAAGTTGCCGTATTCTAGGAGCTATTGTTTATAGGTAGAGCGGTATCTAGTTGAAGCGCAGCGGAGACCAATAATTAAGCTATATACATATTCTATGTTTTATTTTATCTTCTTTTTAATGAAAACTCTTTGACTTAATAAAACGAAACGGAACTACTACATGATAATAGTTACCCATCAATGCTACTAATGTGAATACATTTTAATATATATTTTTTAAATTTAATCATTGTTTAACTTTGTTTGAATAACATTGTTATTAATATAGCCCAGCTGTGCCCGCGGCTTTGCTCGTGTGAAGTACCAAAAAAACGTTTTTTTTTTTTTTGTGTAGATCCTAATTATTTTCCAAAATATAATTAACCTATGTTATTCTTTATATTATCAGCTATCTGCCAGTGAAAGTTCCGTCAAAATCGGTCCAACCGTTTTGGAGATTACCCGGAACAAACAGATAGACAACAAAAATAAAAAAAACGGGTTTTTTGTTATAAGTACCTTGTATATTTTGATATGCATTTAATAAAAAGCTGTTATTTTGACATAACAAACAGACACTTCAATTTTATTATATGTATACATTGTATTTAAAACAACTTATTTTGAAAGCTTGTATACTTTATTCATTTTAATTAAATTTTATGTATCATTGATAATTTACTCGGTTTATTATAAACATTATTAGAAAACCACCCTTTGTTTAGTTTATAACTTAATTAATGAATGAATCAATTAAGGTACTTTAAAATATAATTGAAACAATAGACAGACGGCCCGAAATACATTAATTATTATTAAACTGCAAAGTTTCATTATTTACCATTTAATTTTCGTCTATTATTTAATATACATAGTATTAAGATGATTAACAATCTTTTAGTTTCAAATTTATTTTGAGGAATTTAGAAAGTATTTGCCATTTAAATTTTATATAAAACAAACCACATTAATATATTTTTAATGAACTTTATTTTTTAAGTATTATTAATTTTAGCGCGCTTATTAATATCATTCTGTAAGTCTCCCACTGCTGGGCAAAGACCTCAATCAAAAGAAGGTACGGGCTTAATCATCACGCCAGATCACGACGGCGATTTCAAACACTGAGGATTCAACAGTTCTATATTTTTCCAACACACAGTGGTACTTCGAGAATATTTCTCAAGCGTTCTGGTTTTCTCACGGTATTTTCCTTCACCGTCATCCAACAGTGTTACCACTAATTTGAATTAGTAAATTTATGAGAATTCCGAAAAATTCGTACATCGAATCGATATTTCGCTGTCTTAAATCACTCGAAAACCACGACTTTACACGTTTAGTAGAGGGTAAAATTTAAAGATTTTGATATCGTCGCATCTTTTGACAGAATGGTGATATGTTGAAGTCGGCCATCAATGATAGTAATGTGAATTCAATTAACAGATTTTAATTTTTTTAACCGTCTAATGATAAATTTAAAATTATTAAAATGAACTCACAATTTAATGGCTAACTTCATCGTGTTCTTGGAACGCGATATAATACTCGTATTTGTGAAGATCGTTTTGTTTTGTTACACCAAAATATAGCAACTTATTCTTGCGTACATATGTGAAGTGTATACAAATCTCTTTGTTCGAGTGTAATATAAACGAGATTATGTTGAGACGCGGCTTATATAAAAACTACGTTACTTAAAGTATATATTTTCTTAACATTCGTTTTTTTTTGTTTATCACTAATAGGCAGCTTTTAGTAAACGGCTTCGTTTAAATTTAAAATTGATTAATGTTTATATGCAGCTGAAACACAGTATCGAGACAAAATCTTTAAATATAAAAAAAAATATTATCCCTTACTAATCAATTAAGATACAGTAAATCTTTTTATGTCTGTCAGAAACCATGCGTTTTTTATCGTCAGACAGAACGCCCGTGGGCTAACACTTGATATGAAAATGTTTTTACTATACTTTTTGGTCATCCCACCTCGGTATGTTCTCTCGGGAAATGGAAACGACTGTGTCACGGTGAACGTACCCAATCTCTTCATGTAATCGATCGCATTTTTTTATTTTCAAATCGTTTACTAAATCACTTTTATATTTCCATTCTTTCGAATAGTTTTATGAGATATTTCTATTATTGTTATTTTCATAAACATCTCATAATTGTCATTTAATTTGAGCTTCTTTTTTGCAATCAAAAAGTAATTATAAAGTATTTTTTTTTTTAATAAATATTATTAAAATAATGAAAATTTATATTACAGTAGTAATATAGTATTATAATATGTAAATTAATCATTTATGTAATTGACTTAACGTTGTAATTATTATTATTATTATTTTAATTATTGTTATTATTTTAATATTACCTAGTACATTTTGAGCACAATTATACGTAACATTATCTGTTATACTATGATAAATGAAATCCATCCATTCAGCCAAAAGACGCCCACTGCTGGACATAGCCTTCTCCCAGCCTCCTCATCGAATATCCGTTCTACGACCGATGTGTCCCGCCCACTGCCACTTAAAGTCTGGCAATTCTGAGAGTTATGTCGGTGATTTTAGTTCTTCTGCGGACCTCCTTGTTTCTGATTCGATAACGCAGGGTCACTCCGAGCATAGCCCTCTCCGTTGACCTTTGAGAGACCTCGAGATTCCTTATGAGGCCCATAATTAGCAACCACGTCTCTGCACTGGCAACTAACACTGGTCAAAGACTTTCGTCTTGTGACACTGCGGTATCTCGGACGAGAAGATGTTACTGAACTTCACGAACTATAAAAAAAAATTAAAAATTGTAATTATATGTTGAATGACGATTAATAATGATGATGGGTAAGTTGTCGGTTGACGCGTAGGGTGATCCGCATTGTGAATGATACAGACGTACGAACTTACGACCACTTCGGTTACGAAGAGACATTGCCTGACTGAGCATATTTTACAGTGCTCATTCATTTTACTTCCACTTCAGAAGCACGCGTGCTGATATATAATGCCACAGGTAATAGTGTTAGGTTATATTATAAGATTCCCAAGAACATTACCGATTTGCCGGACATGCAGTTCAAGGACCAGGTCAAGCAGATACTCTCAAAAGGTTATTAAATGGTGGATCTTTATGTGAATTATAGTCATGTCTGAAAGTGACTCTTTGGAAGTGGAAGTATTTCTGAAGGCATGACAGCGGCAACCGCCGATGGATTTCAATCTTTCGGTGGTCACTTTTGTATTTGGATTGTACTGTGCATACCATTAGGGAAAGTATAGTCAATGTGCCAAGTAAGTACAAAAAAAGACTTCTTTTCGTGCGTTCTTTAAAATAATATAATTTTTCACAAACGGTACTAAACCTTAAAGTCTGAGGAGAAACGTCGCTTCCTTCTGAGTGTTCGACCGTTTGTATAATGGGTTGTGTTCCAAGGAATTGTTCGACATAATCCCAACGGCTACTTTCCACTATCACACCGCTCGCCATCGGCAGAGATTTTATCTTCACACTTTGGAACCTAAACAGTCGCAGATAGTCTGGTATCAGAGGAGTTTCCCTCCGCGAACTCTCCGGATGTGGAATGAGCTTACTGTTGAGGTTTTCCCAAGGGACTACAGTATGTGGTTCTTCAAAAAGGGAGTGTATAGGTTATAAAAGGGCCAGCAACACGAATGTGATGCTCCTGATATTGCAAGCGTTCATAGTCTACTCGTGGTATACTCGTATAAAAATAATCATATCGGTTGCTCAGTACCTACATAGTTTCGACTTTGTGTTGATCATTCATCTATGATATGCCTATGTACAACTTGGTATACGTCAGTCTTGTTAAAATAAGTTATTTAAATAAAATATGAATTATTAGTAGATCTAAGGAGCAGGTTAAAAAAATGCAATTATGTTACTAATAGTTACTGTTAGTAACATTTGAACAATGCTTCCACGGATATTCGCATGTTATATTTTAGCAACCAGTTTGTTGTCAAATAAATAAATCAAATAAGGCCTTTTTTCGAGGTCACAGCTAATTAGATTTGTTTTTTTTTTTTTTTTTTTTAATCTTTAAAATGGGCTTTGTCGTTTTACGACTATGACGCCCCGTAAGAACATCAAAAAACATCAAAACTGAATACAAAACACTATTTTCAATTCTTACAAGCTAATTTTGTGATTCTATATAATACCTTCGCACTCTGAGACAGAGGGTTTGACAGCATCGAATTACAAATACCTACCTCCATGGATCTCGTCATGTTGAGTATATTCCTACAATTTTCATACTTAACACATTCCACCAAAATATGATGTACATCCTCCACCACGCCACATACCGTGCAATTGGGTGATGGTCTTTTTTTTATTAAATTTAAAAACTTATTTGATGGAATGTGTCCAGAGCGAAGTCGAAGAGCTATTATTAAGTCAGATCTACTTAATATTGTTTGATCAATCCATGGAAAATCAAAATGAGGTTGTGGTTGTATAGTCTTATACCAGATTCCTTTTTCTTGCGATCTTTTATCAAAATAAACTTTCCACATATCTTTACAATAAGATTTCACATCAGACAAGTACTCACTATAAACAGGAGTAATCTGCAGCGGGATACCGTCATATGCAGCTTGGTTAGCCAATGCATCAGCTTGTTCATTACCATCTAATTCAATGTGAGACGGAATCCATTGAAGTATTATTGACTTACCACTAAATTGGAATCTAAAAATTGATTTTAATATCGAGTAGGCAATCGGAATACCTCGTATCGACGAGGTGCACCGAGCCACATGCTGTAGAGCGCTTTTTGAATCCGTCAAAATTACAAACTTTTGACACGGTAAAGATTCAATAAAAGACAAGGCTTCATTAATTGCTATTAGTTCCAGATGCATCGTTGATATATTAGAATCAATTCTTAGTTTTACAAAGCTGTTAGAAGAAGGATCAAAAAAGGCAGCACCACTTCCATTATTTCTTTTAGAGCCATCAGTGTAAATCTTATAAAAGTCACCAAAATGATGTTCAATATGCTCATTACAAAGATATTTCAATTGTATCCGGTTATAATGATGTTTAGGTAAAGTAATTGACGGAATATTAATTTTAATTATCTCTAACACATTAATATTACTGAGCCATGTGTCAAGTGAAAACATATCAAGAATTTTAGTGTTATGAACGGCATTCATGTTTAATAAGTCGTGCATAGTACTTAACAGAGGATTTTTTTTACGGGTCCAGTATCGAGATTGAATGTGGTGTTTTAAATCTTCTAGTAATAAGATGGTTGAATTATTAGATAAAGATTTTGATTTCAGCCAAAATTTGCCAGCTAGAAAGGCTCTACGAATGTGTAGTGGAGGCAAGCATAACTCGCTATGCATGACGTGTATCGGGGTGCTTCTCAAGAAACCCCCTATGATTCTCATTGCTTGATTTTGTACTCTTTCTAGTTTGAGTAGATTAGAGATACAACTATTATCATATAGGAAACTGGCATAGTCCATCCTACTTCGTATTATAGAAATATAGAGTTTTCTTAAATGCTTAGGGTGAACGCCCCAGCTTGAACCAGATAACACTTTTATGAGGTTAATAAATTTAGAAACTTTCTTTGTAATTTCACAAATATGCTTACCCCATCGTAGACCATGATCTAGTGACATTCCCAAATATTTTACAGTATCTACAAATTGTAAAGGGGAATCATTAATTTTTAATATAAAATCAGGTACACATTTTCTTGTTTTAAAAACACAAACATTGCTTTTTGTAGGAGAAATTTCGAGACCTAAACTTGTCAACATTTCACTAATGTTATCTATAGCTATTTGTAATTCGATGCGTGCACGCTCTATATTTGTATCCGAAATGTACAAGACGAAATCATCTGCATATTGAGATATCTCGACATTAGTAATATCTTTACATATTTTGTATGTTACAATATTAAACAATAACGGGGAAAGTGGATCCCCCTGAGCTAATCCTAGGCATGTTTTCCTCGACATACAATACTCATCGCCTATAATACACAAAGACCTTTCTTTAAAAAAATTCCATAAATATACACATATTCTTGAACTTACTCCTAATAGATCTAATTTTTTGACCAGTGTTGTTATGTCTATATTATTATAAGCACTTTTAACGTCCAGAAAACATCCCAAAGTAACCATATTTTTTGAAAATCCTATTTGTATTTTAGTCACTAATTGACTTAAATTATCCAAACATGACCGTCCTTTACGAAAACCGTTAGTGTTCTCGGAAAATAATTCACTAGACTCCACAAACCATTCTAACCTTTTATTTAAAATTGAATGAAAAATTTTGCATAGGCAAGATATTAATGATATAGGCCGGAATGAACAGGAAGAGAAATCTGAACTTGGTTTAGGTATTGCTACTATTCTAATATTACGCCACTGAGCTGGCACAACTCCTTCATAATATATTTTGTTATATAAGGATAGCAACGTTAGTTTACCTCCTTTAGGAAGATGTTTAATCATTGAAAAGGATATATCATCACACCCAGGTGCTGTATCTTTTGATTTAATGCAACTTTCAAGTTCTTGTATTGATATTTTAGATTCTAGGACCGAATTTTGAGACACAAAAATTGGGTTAGGAGGACATACAAAGTCTGGAGATAATTCACACAATAATTTATTTGCATCTTCCCGATTTATAAATCGTCTAGTTAAAGGATATCCCTTCAACCATCTCATTTTACGCCACAATTCATTAGGAGAACTAGATTCATCGACTGAAGAACAGAACTTTTGCCAAGAGTACGTTTTTGCTCGGCGAATTAACTTTTGAGAATTAGAAATTTTTTCCTGCAGTAAATTCAAATTATGTGGAGTAGGGTTGTGCCTAAAATTAGCGAGAGCTAATCTTCGTTCTGCCACAGATTTAGATAATTCCGGAGACCAAAAAGCTTTAGGTGTAAATTTGTTAGTTAAATTTTGAGGAAATTTGACAAATGGAATAGACAAATCTGCTGCTTGTATTAAGATCTTTTCAAATAAATTATATAATTCTTGAGTTCCATCAGGGATTGATAAATTAGCAAAAGCGTTACCTAAATATGACGAATATAATGACCAATCACTTTTTTTGAAATTTCTTCTTTTAATTACCCGTAGTGATTGACGCATAAAACTAGAGAGTTTTATAAGTAAATGATCGCTTCCAAGTGTTTCGTTAGTAATTTTCCATACAAAATTCAATGCTATGTCACAGGATATGAACGAAATATCCGGGGATGACTTTTGCAAAGTACTATTTACTAGTCTAATACGCGTGGGAGTATTGTTAGTATTCAATGAAATAAAATTGTGATCAATCATAGCATCAAATAATTGTAATCCCCTTTGATCTGTTTTGTAGGACCAATTGCTATGGTGACCATTAAAATCTCCTAACACCAGAGTTTTATTCCTTGCTATGGAGAATATATTATCCCAATCCACCTGTGACGTACGTATAGTTGAAGGGCAATATACCGAGATTACATTCTCAATATGCAGACAATTTGAAACTTTAACATGTATTAGTTCAATACCAGGATTTATACTACATGTAGTACACAACTGCGCTTTAACTGATTTATGTGTAATAATGGCAACACCACCATAAGAATCATTTCTATCTAATCTAAATATATTATAACCTTGTATATGAAACAGGCTTCTAGGTTCTAGCCAAGTCTCACTCAGTACTACAATATGAATTTTCTCTTGACTTAAAAGTTGTTCGAAAATAATTTTTTTTGGTCTAATACTTTGAGAATTCCATTGTAGAACATTTAAATTTATATAACCGTTACTATCCATAATCAAAAAATTTTGAAAAAAATGACCATTCTGATATATTATTTACAAGTAATGATATTACCCAATCAATACAATTTTCAACAATATTCTTAATTTTATCAGATAAGTTGCCCCCCTGAAATATAATACCTTTAATTTTATTTAGCAGTTGTATAAACGTATAATCCCTCCTTCTTTTCTGTTTCTTAAATGGTTCTTCTTCGTCACTTTTTTCTTCCATAGAATAATCAATATGACTGTTTGTACTCTCCGAACTTGAAACAGAATCCTTCCTTTTCCCATGGTTATTTTTCTTTTTACATGTCACCTTCTTCTTCTGGCCTGACGTATTTCCTGTTGTTCTATTATGATCTCCATTTTCCATAGTTTTTACTATAATAGATTTAGTTTTATCTGCAAAAGTTGGATGTAAACCAGATTCTATATCTTGCGGAAATGACTGACCGTCTGCGGTTTTTAAGACATTATAATCAGAACTAGTAATCCCTTTGTTGATGTATATAGGGCTTGGCGGCACGTATAATAGCAGAGCTTTTCTATATGTACAGTTGAACTCTGACATCAATTCACGGATTTTCTTTTGTTTTATATATATTGGGCATAACTTATCTAATGCCAAATGTTTACCGGAGCAATTTATACATTTAAATTTGGTTGTTTCACAATTTGAATGGTTACCACCACATTTTGGGCACAAAACTTTTCTTGATGAACAGGCTTTTACTAAATGGCCAAATCTCCAACACTTAGAACATTGAGTTACACTAAAAACGAATGATTCTACTTTTACTCTCAAGTTATCTATATATACATAAGTGGGAAGGGACGAGCCCCGAAAACCAAGTCTAACAGTTTCAGATGGTACCCACCTATTTTTATCTTCTATATTACTAGATTCATCTTCATTGTTTCTTCGACTAAGCCGTTTTACCGAAATCACTTGGGCTGAACATGTAATGTTATCTAAGATTTCTTGCGGCGATAGATCCAATTATATATTTTTAATAATACCATAGGAAATACCTACTTCTGTGGTTTTCTGGCATCTCCATTCGAGATCTAAAAAGGTTTTACAATTAGTAAAGAATTGGGCCTTTGTCTCATCTTCGAAGGAATATATTATCTTATAAGGGTTAATATATTTTATTCTATGTATACCCACAATGTTATTATCTCGTAATAATCGAGCTAAGGCAAACTGTTTAGGTAACATGTCTTTGTAAGTGACACATATATCAATTAGTTCTTCAGGGCTGATTAATAAGTTGTCATTCTCATTATCACGTCTTGTCATGGTTTTTCCCTTCTTAGAAACCGTTGTCCAATTCTCAACACCCTCCTCTTCTCTCACTCTTTTACGCGTTATTTCATCGTTTGTAATTAATGTTATTTCTTCATCTTCTAATGTTGAATCTTCACTCCTTAATGATGTTGTGTCTTCACAATTCCTCGACTCACTATTCATTGTTTGTAGTAATTCATAATTATCCTTAACTAAATCGTTCATAGTAAAGATAATTGCGATGCATATCTATGCACGGCACAGTTAACGGGGTCGCGCGATAACTCGTAATTACTGGTATAAACCGGTTATATTCACACGATATGAATCACAGTGATGCGCACGTCCAGCCACCAGCGTACTTGCTGCGACACTCAATTAGATTTGTTGGAATTTAATTGGAAACGGTTGTATTGACCGGAAACCTATTAACATGTCATTCGTAGGAAGGTCACTCTCTGTTTATTGAATTTAACGAATATTAATTATTGTGAAGCAAAAAATTATTAATAAACGTGTAGGTATGCGTGTGTGTGTGTTTCCTCAGTAAATGTGTATTTAAATGAAAGCAAAAGTGATTAGAAGGCTGTTTGGGCCGATATTACAGTTGGATCCTTTATCGCCAATCACGGGGATAGGAGGTCTCACCGCCAATCATTGCGCGCATGAGACTCTGAATGCGCTGCAGCCAACGTTTAGATAACAATTATTGTGCCGCAACCAATTGCCTCGCGACATATCTACCGCTATGCGGTATGTTGGTAGTACGAACGAGTACGTTGCTACATTCTGGTGAAAACTGACGTTCTAATTAATGGAACCTTTTTTAATATTATAAAAAACAATTAAGTACATCGGTGTTCCCCGCGCGGCTTATGTTTTATAAACTATATATGTGGTGTTAGTGACGTGCTGCACAAACTTTAAACGGCCGATACATTTATATGTGTATTGTGGACGGCGCTGCGACGGATATCATTGCTCGAGCTTCATGGTCTGGAACCTTAGACCACCACCAGGTGAGTGAGACAGTTCCTATCCTTGGTATTGGTGAGAGAGGATCCAGCGGTGTAAGCCCCAGGGCTACCGGTAGTTTGCTGCCTACCCCGCGTACCATTTGTGCCGCCGTAAGATAGCGGCCGAATTCTTTAGAATTCCCTGAGCGCTGCTACATTTTTAATGGTCCTTCGGAAGCCGGATAATATTATCCTTAAAAAATTATCCAGTATATATTAGGAATCATAAAATTTCATTTTTTTAAATTATTTCATTTGAAGTCGGTAGTAGAAAATAAAGTTACGTGTAAGTGTACCAAGTAACGCGTTTAACGATTATTACACTATAATTACATACGTAGGTAATAGATATTTGTTAACGTTTTATTTAATTTGGTTTTGCATTTGTTATTTTTATTTTTTATTTTTTTTCTGAATTTCAACCATGGCCGAAACAAAAAGACGTAATAGAATTAAATTACAGGAATCTCGTTTACGTTCATATTTTACAAAAATTCAAAGTTTATATGATTTATCTTTGACCTTAGAAAATACTTCTGATGATATTCCGAATTTCTTAAGTGTTACGAGTAATCTATCAACTTTACGGACAGAATTTATGGAGCAAGTAGAAGAGTTGAATTTATTAAAAATGGACGAGAACCCTAATTACGAACCCTGTTTCAAACAATGGGAATCATTTGAAACTTTGTACTCTCACATTCAAAATAAAATTAGTTCGTTTAAAATAAAAGAAAAACCGCACACAGAGTTTCCTAAAAACACAGTTAAATTACCACCCATTCAATTATTAGATTTTAACGGGGATCCGAAAAGCTGGCCAATGTTCTTTGAATGTTTTAACAATATCGTGCATTGTAATCAACAGTTGTCGGACTCGGAGAAAGTGTACTATCTGTGTGGACAACTAACAGGGAAGGCTCTTAACTCGATTGCGGGCATTTCGCCGACAGGCGCTAATTACGAATTAATTTATAATACGTTGGTAGATAAATATCAAGATGTCCGTACATTAGGAACTTCGTATTTAGAGGAAATATTCAATTTAAAAAAGATGCTGAGCCCTTCTTGTGACGGTTTAAATGCGTTTATTGACAAATTTTCAATTTCTATTAATGCGTTCGAAAAGTTAAACATTAAAAATAAATTAGATTTTGTTTACTTATACATGGCGCTTAAAAAAGTCGATACGGAAACTGCTCAGTTATTTGAGAATTCCGTTCGTGGAGAAAAAATTCCTACGTATACAGAATTTGTAAGCTTTGTCAAGGAACAAGTAAAAATAATAGAAAGGTCGGGTGTTCATGTTACGGTCAATAAAAATTTACAGTCATATGACAAAGTGCCTGTACCTAGAAGTTTTAAGCCTAATATATCTACAAAAAATATGAGAGTTTTGGTCGCGGCGGGAACGACGTGTCCGTTATGTAGTGCTGCGGATCACGATAAGATTTATCGATGTACAGAATTTTTGAAACTTAACGCAAAAGGGCGTTATAATGTAATTAAAAAATATAACGGTTGCGTAAAGTGTTTGAGTTGTATGCACAAGTCACCAGCTTGTAATAACAAGACTGTATGTAAAACTTGCCAGTCTAACTCTCATAACACTTTATTGCATTTTCCTAATAATATAAAACTTTTTGGGAATTTTGACGATCCGATCGAGCGTCGCACCGATGTGTCGTCTGTGGGTGATGCTAGAATAAGTGAACCAGCTGACGGTGGGGTTTCGTTGTGCTCTTTGCATAATACGGGGGCGCACAACTCGACTTGTTCAAGCTTGGTTCCGTCTTCTATGTTATTGGCTACAGCGCGCGTGCGTGTTGTGGACTCGAGTGGCCGTCAGCAAATGGTTCGTTGTCTTATTGACAGCGGCTCTCAAAATCATTTTATTACGAAGCGTTGTTTTAAGCGATTGGCTTTGCCATCGCTTCCTCTGGTTGCTCCTATTTCAGTGCACGGATTTGGTGGTGGATCAAACCTTGTCAAGGGTGAGACCGAACTTGAATTCACGTCACGCTTTAATACTGACCTATCGTATAAAATTCGCCCGTTGGTGGTCGATTGTATTACAGATAGGTTACCTACGTGTAAAATTGACAAGTCGACCTTATCGTACTTGTTTAGTGTTCCGCTCGCGGACGATACATTTGAGGTTCCGGGTGAAATAGAGTTGTTAATTGGCGCTCAGTTATTCTCTCGCCTGTTACTCTCTGGTCGGATTCTTGGCCCGCCTGGACAACCTGATGCAGTACAAACCACCCTCGGATTTATTCTCATGGGAGAAGCTCCGATGGTTACCGGATCTGAGCGTCCTCGTACTAAGGCACTTTGTGCATTTACGAGTTCACCAATAAATGATGTGGTTCATAAGTTTTGGGAACTGGAAGAGGTAAGTTCTTGTGTCGCTGCCAGCCTTAGTCGGGAAGAACAAGAGTGTGAGAACTTTTATAAATGTACTACTATACGGGATTCAACTGGTCGGTATACAGTTGCATTACCTTTTAAGTCGAATCCTCAGGATTTAGGTGGCTCATTGGCCATTGCACAAAAAAGGTTCTTTGCTTTAGAACGCAAACTTCAAGCCTCGCCGCAGTTTCGAATGGCTTATGATAATCTCTTTAAAGAATATTTAGTACATAACTATATATCTCCAGTCAGGGAAGTCGATGATAATGGATATGTTATACCTCATCATGGAGTTATTCGTAATGACAAAGTGACGACCAAACTGCGAATAGTTCTGGACGCAAGTGCTTGTACAAACAAAGGCTTATCCTTGAATCAAGTCCTTCATTCAGGCCCGAATTTACAAGGGGACATTTTCCTAATATTATTAAATTTTCGATTGTTTCCAATCGCATTTTGTGCTGACGTGAGGCAGATGTATTTACAAATTAAAATGCAACCTGCATACCACAAATATTTGAGAGTTCTATATAGGTTTAATCCAAACGATAAATTGCAGATGTTCGAATTTAATAGAGTTTGTTTCGGGTTGTCAGTTAGTCCATTCTTAGCACTACGTACAGTGAAACAACTCTGCGATGATGAATATCGTAATTTTCCATTAGCAGCGAGTCTCCTTCAAAAGGACTTGTATATGGACGATGTAGTTTCGAGTGAGCGATCAGTCTCAACGGCTACTAGTGTCGCATTACAGTTGATTGGATTATTCAAGGCTGGTGGTTTTGATCTCATGAAATGGTCGAGTAATTCCTACGAGTTACTATCCCAACTGCCAGAAACTCACTTACACCCCCAGACTGTCCTATTTAGTGATGACTCCAGTCAAAAGATTTTAGGTGTTAAATGGGAATCCAAATCAGACGTGTTCACCTTTGATATTACACCATGTAGAAAAGTCTGCACTAAACGGAATATTTTATCCGCAGTTGCTAGACTTTGGGACGTGCTAGGTTTTGCAGCTCCAGTTATTTTATACGCTAAACTTCTTATTCAAGAGTTGTGGGTATTAAAAATCGACTGGGACGCAGTTCCGCCTCAAAATATAATTGAAAAATGGAAAAGGTTTGAAGATGAGCTACCTTTGTTAACTCATCTTAATATACCACGCCATGTTGGTGTCGTAGACGATTGCATGGTCACATTATTGGCATTTGCGGACGCCAGTGAACGTGCATATGGGAGTGTTATATATCTCCATATTCAATCTGATAAGAGTGTAAGCGTCAATTTGTTATGCGCAAAATCAAAAGTCGCACCTTTAAAGATAATTTCGTTAGCACGTTTAGAACTTTGCGCTGCACTATTGATGTCTAAATTAGTCAAAGTAGTGTTAGACAATTATGCGTCTCGTTATAAGATCGCGCGAGTTCTGGCTTTTTCAGACTCGACCGTAACACTTCACTGGATTCACTCAAGCCCACATCGATGGAAAACTTTCGTAGCGAATCGAGTAGCACAAATTCACGAAAACCTCGATGCCTCCAATTTTTATCATATTGCCGGCAAAGAAAATCCTAGTGACTGTTTGTCACGTGGTTTAACTCCAGCTCAACTCAAAGAGCACCCTTTGTGGTTTAAGGGACCAGCTTGGATTAATCAAAACTCTACTGGTTGGCAATTACAGCCATTTAATTTAGAAAATTTTCCGAACTCAGATATACTCGAAATTAAAACCTTCGCTACTCCTGCGGTTCAGCAGGATTTACCAATCTTTTATATTACGGCTCAACGCATGTCTTCGTGGCAAAAATACTTACGTGTTATCGTTTATGTGTTGAGATTTGCTAGGAAACTCATGTCTCGTGGCTTTCCTACCAGCAACGATATGACTCAAGCTGAAATAGTCATTATCCGATCCTTACAGCTCGTCCACTTTGCAGATACTATAAAAGCAGTACAATCGAATAAACCGTGTTCCAAGCCGATTCAAAAACTCCGGCCAATCTTGGTCAACGGCATATTGCGAGTAGGAGGTAGACTGGAAAACTCCAACTTAACGTTTGATCATAAACATCCAATACTTTTACCACAAAAGGATCATATTGTTAATCTGATAATTGATTATACGCATCGTCAGCATTGTCATACGGGTCCACATTTACTTTTGTCTTTGCTCAGGCAACGTTTTTGGATTTTGTCAGGACGTAATATAGTGCGATCCCGCGTTCACGCATGTAATATTTGTTTTAAAACCCGACCAAAGGCTTGCATTGCGCCTGTTATGGCTAGTTTGCCAGAATGCAGATTACAGTTATCTAAGCCTTTTGCCCATACAGGACTTGATTACGGTGGGCCTATTAACATTACACTGACTCGTAGGCGTGGGGTAAAAAGTCAGAAAGCGTATATTTGTACATTTATTTGCCTTACGACGCGGGCAGTGCATGTGGAAGTAGCTCCTGACTTAAGTACCGACTCATTTCTTAATGCGTTGAAGAGGTTTCTCTCACGTAGAGGACCTGTTGAAAAGCTATTTTCTGATAACGGGACCAATTTTGTTGGTGCACGTGGCTATCTGGATGAATTAAGGGAATTTGTTCGTTCTAAGAATTACACTGAACAGTTTAATTGTGAGTTGGCGAACCAACGTATTAGTTGGCAAATGATACCACCTAGCGCGCCACATTTTGGCGGCAGTTGGGAAGCCACAATAAAGGTTTTTAAGACACATTTGTTTCGGGTTATTGGTCATCAAATCCTGACTTATGAGGAATTACTGACGGTGCTCTGTCAAATCGAGGCAGTACTTAACTCTCGTCCCTTAGGCCACGCTCTTAGTCCGGACCCGTCTGAACCCGTTGCGTTGACTCCTGCGCATTTCTTGCATAACGTTCCTTTAAGGTCATTACCAGCTGCGCCAGTTTCCGATAAAGTAGACCATTTGATCTCGCGGTATTTACTTTTGGATAAATTAGTACAGTCATACTGGCGTAGGTGGAGTTTGGAATATTTACATACTCTGCAAGCTAGGGAAAAATGGTTGACTGATACCGAACCCATTAAGAAAGGCACTGTAGTACTAATTATGCAAAGCAATACGGCCCCTTTACACTGGCCATTGGGTGTTATTCAAGAAACTTATCCAGGAACTGATCGACGGACACGCGTGGTTCTAGTTAAAACAAAATCTGGTACATTTACACGTCCTATTGTTCGATTGTGTCCCTTACCGACACAGTAATAACATGTATTTTAGTTTTATTCTATTTTTTACATTTCCTAGTTTATTTATTAGTTTTAGGATAAATGGAGTCATAGCATAGCACTTCTGTACTCCCTAGTTGAAGTTTCTTGTCTATATAAGTTAGATTTCCTAATATTCTTATAAGCTTTTGAAAGGTAATCTTTCAACCCGGGGGCGTTGTTTGGGCCGATATTACAGTTGGATCCTTTATCGCCAATCACGGGGATAGGAGGTCTCACCGCCAATCATTGCGCGCATGAGACTCTGAATGCGCTGCAGCCAACGTTTAGATAACAATTATTGTGCCGCAACCAATTGCCTCGCGACATATCTACCGCTATGCGGTATGTTGGTAGTACGAACGAGTACGTTGCTACATTCTGGTGAAAACTGACGTTCTAATTAATGGAACCTTTTTTAATATTATAAAAAACAATTAAGTACATCGGTGTTCCCCGCGCGGCTTATGTTTTATAAACTATATATGTGGTGTTAGTGACGTGCTGCACAAACTTTAAACGGCCGATACATTTATATGTGTATTGTGGACGGCGCTGCGACGGATATCATTGCTCGAGCTTCATGGTCTGGAACCTTAGACCACCACCAGGTGAGTGAGACAGTTCCTATCCTTGGTATTGGTGAGAGAGGATCCAGCGGTGTAAGCCCCAGGGCTACCGGTAGTTTGCTGCCTACCCCGCGTACCATTTGTGCCGCCGTAAGATAGCGGCCGAATTCTTTAGAATTCCCTGAGCGCTGCTACAAAGGCATTTTTTAGAGTTCCGTAGGTATCTAAAATGAAATAAACAAAACCTTATTTGATCAATTTGTTATCCATCTATGTGTCAAGTTTTGAAGCGATGATGGCGCAGTAGTAGCGTGTACGACTTCGCGTCGATTGACGTGAGTTCGAATCCCTACAATGAGCCTGAGCTTTCGGTGAAGGAAAACATCGTGAGGAAACCATAGCATGGTGGTAGGGCATTTTCTAATGCTCGCCTGGCTAGCTACCACCCTCAAGTTGAAAATCTGCCGCCAAGCACCAATAGGTGTGTTCCGGTAGCTGCACTTGAGAGCCAGTCTTCCACTAGGTTTAGCGTTTTACCATCTTGGGCCACATCGTCATTTAATATCAGGTGAGATAGTAGCCACTACGCCAAACCTATAACGATAAAAAAAAAAAAAAAAAAAAGGCCCCATTTCTCGAAAAAGGGCCTGGAAGTATAATGTTGAAATTTATATCGAAAATAAAATAGTATTTTCCATATTTGAAATGAATAAATTAAACACTTATAAAATCACTTTGTTAACCATCTTCCTGTCCGTGTGTCAACGACCTTTTTCTCAAAAACCGTTCATTTTTATACTAGAAAGGTGGGAAACAAGCATACGGCCCAACTGATTGTAAACGGCTCCCGTAGCCTATGGACATGTGTCATAACATTGGTATCACTAGCGCGTTGGTGAGCTTGAATCCTAGGGGAGCTCCAAGGAGCTCTGGGAACTCTACTCACCGCAAGAACACAACACATAGCTATTTGGCTGCGATATTTTGTAGAGTGGAGGTATTCCACCAGTCGAGAGAGAAATCTCGAAATTAATTTATCTGTGGCTTGAGATATAAATTTGAAATGAATCTAAGAAAGGCGTATGTCTTGATATGCTGTTGAAAAATTAGTTTCTAGGTTAGCGTAATAAAGAGTGATGATCTTTTATACTAAAGGTCACACTCACTGACCGACTGGTGTTGAAAATTGCCAAGAGAGGACTTTTGGCACAAGTTAGTGAATAAATCCTAGAGTAATTTCAAATCCCGTTTGGAATTTTTTTCTACAAGATTATATTTGTTGTTAATTGTATGCTATACACTATGCAAGTAAGTTTTTCACTTAAAACACGTTGTCGAGCATCGGAGATATTAAAATATGTAAGTTAATTATCTATACATAATATAAAACTCAACATCTCTCTGTCTGTCTGTCGTTTAAGTTCTCTTCACTTGAAAACCACTTACCCGATATACATATTTTAAATTTAATTCATACCTATGTTAATTGCCCATACCGCTTTGATTTTGTGATGGATAAGCTTACACGATCACCTTTAATTCTTAAATAACAACTAGGGTGTCCGGCCGTCCATGGGGTTTATTTCGTAGATCAAAATTTCCAGAACGAAAACTTTGGTACAGTACAGTTACAGTATCATTAATCCTTCGACCTATTTCTGCAGCATTTATGCCACCGTGGAACTCATATTCGTAAATAACGCGACATTTAAAGTTTTCCATTTTTTGAAAAGAACGATGTCTAATTAAACGGTGCGAAAACAAATGAATCAGTAAATACGAACTACATTTGAAATTAATTTTAATTTGGAATTCCTAATCAAACGCCAGATATTTGAGATCAAGGTGGTCATTTCAACAAAACGCCAATTGCATATGTAAGGACCTAAGGTAATATTATATTGGTATAAAGTATATTGGGGCTATCGCACCCAGCAAATTATGCGTGAGTCAAAGTTATTAGGATTCCATAACCACGTCGACACGATTCTCCAACATATATTAAATAGTATCTTTTATATTATGACGCGTTGATAGGGGCAGCTGCCCTTGTAACACAAGTTCTACTTGCCACTTGTCCTATTTTTCAGTGTGTAATACTTTGCAATACTAGCGCTCGAAGTTGATAACAAGCTTAATCTAGTAATGGAACTGCTTTTCAAATACCGAACAATTAACTCAGTAGCTATCGAAAAGACCATAATAGTAACAGTAGTCCTACATATTTACTTTTGGTTCGCTTTCTTCTTTATTTCAAGCTAAAGCTATCTCAGTGTAGCGCTTTTATTTTACTGGAAAATACACGACTGCGATTATATCGTAAAGTTTTTAGTGTTCATTCTATTGTGATCAACAAGCGCTGCAGAGAGTCCACTATATAAAAGATCTAGGTATCTATCTAGACAATTGTCTAAGATTCAATTTACGTAATATAGATAAAATTGTTATCAAATTTTATAAAGTGCTGGCGTCTTTGCTTTATGTTGCTGTTGCAATTGCGAAGAGCTTAAACCAGTAAATTCAATTTTAACAGTTACTCTCGTTCTATTCTAGTATATGGCAGCACTGTTTTGTTAGCTTTTTATTCAGTACACAAGAATTGTGTCAGAAATTTACCAAAGTACCAATGTAACATGGCAAAATCTCTGCAATCTTATCAGGACCGTTTAAAACACTGACATAATCTTCTTGGAGGACCCCGGTAGACTAATGTTAGACCATACATACTTACACAGGCTAGTAAATGGTACGCTAGCCTGCTCTCATTTGCTAAATCACACAACTCCTTACAAATTACACAGAAAAACAGCCTATGTACAATTTAAACCTTTTAAAATTAATTGGAAGCACTTTTCCAGTGTAAATAGAATCCAAAAACAATACAGCAGCATAAGCAAAGATTTCAAAATAGATATATTCTGCAAAGTTACAAATGCTATACAGAAAATATTTGAAAACACATTACAAGTACATTAACTTTAAATTTATGCCGTTCATTCGATTTAATGAACATTTAATATTTTTATTCAACTTATAATGTCAGAGCAACCTTTAATTAGAGTGACGCTTAGGTTTTAATTTAGTGAAGTGTTTAAATAATTAAAATTTCGTGGTAAGAGTTCTTTGACAGACTATTAGGGGAGGAGGAGGTAAGACGGGGTACCCAGAGAATTCACAGTTCAAATTGACCAATCACGCTCGTTCATTCATCGTTCGACGCGCCGCCATGACACTTGTCAGACGCCCGATGGTTAGTGGTTCACAAGTGCACCGTGTCGAAAAAAAAATAAAGTGTTTTACTGCAAATTGTTTATCATATTTTCTTCTGGTTTGACACGTGACTGTGGTTTGTTAAATAATGTTAGCTGGTGACGTGTTGCTGTGTGGCTTTCACCACACTCAGCAGCGAGAGGTTCCTCTCCCACCACCGCAGCCAGAGCGCGGCGCTGACCATCCCACGCAGCACAGTCAGAGAGAGTGTGCTGCGCCCTGTGATTGACGCTTAAACTAACCCGTAATAAGGTAGGCATTGCGTTTCCTTAACGAATAATTTTGTTCTTGTTTGTATCCCGTAAAAATGATTTTTTTTTTTGTGAGCTTATTATAGTTGGCTTTTTAGAATGGTTCGTGTCTACAAACAGAGGACGTAAACAGCTTGGGGTCATAGTTTCAGCAGAACGAGGACAGACGGTAACGGTCGAGATATGCTTCAGTGCAGCTGGAAACGCCATGCCACCTATGCTTATCTTTCAAAGAAAAGGATAAATCCAGAGCTGATGGTGAATTCACAAGCTGGTGCTTGGGGCACATGTAGTGATTCTGGCTGGATTACTTCCGAGCTGTTCCTCTAATGGTTTAAGAGATTTGTGATTTTAAATGGAGCATCTAAAGAGAGACCCGTGCTTCTTTTACTGGATGGGCACAGCACCCGCACTCAGAATATTGACCTGATTAATGAAGCCAGAGGTCATAGTGTTACACGCCGTTTACAAGTAGCGGATATTGCGTTCATGCGACCATAGAGCATTTATTATGAACAAGCCGTAACAACCTGGCTGCGTTCTAACCCTGGACTAGTCGTTACTATCCGCCAAGTCGCTGAAGTATTTGGAAATGCATATGTTCAAGCAGCCACTATGTTTACAGCAGTAAATGGATTTGGTAAATGTGGGATTTGGGCTTATAATCCAAACGTGTTTTCCGAAACAGATTTTGCCCCTTCTTTGACAACTGAGATCCAGTTAAATGACTGTCAAACTTCCACAAACCGAGAAGCATTTCAAGATATAAGCAATGCCACTACTGCCCCAACTTCAGAGACAGTAGCTGCACAAACAGCTGATAATGCTGCGACTTTTAGCAGAGACATTGTTGATGACTCTTTGCCAGGATGATCCCACTGGAGTCCTAGGCTAGTTAATCAGGAATCAACACCGTATTAAACTAAAGACCAACCAGAGACATCATAAGCAGAACAAAATCCATCTGACCAGCAGACGCACTCACTAGAACCAGCTGAAAACCCTATATGTCAGAAACCAGAGACATCACAACCAGCTAATGTGAACACATGCGATAAAAGCGACAGTATGTTTGTTTTGACTTCTCCTAAACAACTCTTTCCACTTCCGCTTACTAAAAATCCTCTCGTGTTGCTAAAAAGCATGGAAAAACAGCCATTATTACGTTGCCTTCCTACAAACAAGAATTGGAAGTCATCGCCCAGAAAATAGAAGATGCTGAACTGAAGAAACTAGAAAAAAATAGAAACAAAAAAGAGAAAAGACTAATTACGGAAGAAAACTACTACAAAAGCTCAAATTAAAAAATCAAAGAAGAATAGCCGATCAGCGAAAACAGCAAAACGACGAAGAGACTCATCATCTGGAGTTGAAAGTGAAGAAGAGGGCGACACACCATGTATATATTGTGAGGAAGTATATTCCGTTTCCATTGAAGGGTGGATATCATGCTCATTATGTGGAAGATGGGCTCATAATAGCTGCGCAGGAATAGATGATGATGATGACGAAGCCACTCATGTCTGCGAGTTCTGCCAGCTCGAATAATCATCTTTCTTTGTGATCATTCTTATCACCCCATCTTACCTCAGGGTGGTACCCCATCTTACCAGCACCATGGGGCAAGATGGGGCAAAACACCTTTTTTTTATTTTTATTTTTTTCTCTTAAATGTGTTACCAAATGTTCCTAATGACACCAAATATTAGAATAATATTAATTAGTTGTTAATTAAAAAATAAATATGATTGTTTCACTATGTATTTTTTTATGTTATTTACCTTTAAAGCTTAAGTACCCCATCTTGCCACCCTGTCCCCTACTGTTTGTTACTATGTATAATATACAAGTTAATTATGTACTTTCTACTTTGTGACAAAGTTTATTTTTAATATAAGAAAACTGACAATTTATTTCATCGTTCTCTCAGTCGAAACTTATCCACTTCTGGACATAAGCCTCCGTTAATGACAACGACAGTTCCTGCTTGCGTCAGCAAGTCGTCCATCTATCTTATTGCATTTCGGCCCACGTTGCGTCTTCCGATAGGCAGTGGATAATCTAGAACTCTTCGGCCTCATTGGCCATCCGTTCTACGAGCAATGTAACACCGCCTACTGCCATTTATGTCCAGCAATTCTTAGAACTAAGTATACGCACAAAAATTCTGATCATAGCCATTTCCAAGGCAGCTTGAGTGACTTTGAGCTTTCTTTTCCAGACCATAATTTGTGACTACGTCTCAGTATCGTAAGATATTTCTGACATCATCTTGAATAAGAATATTGTTATATGTTCCCGAACTTTTCATTCAATAATTCTGTAATAGGTTTAGAAAATACGAAATTCTTTTTCATTTACACAACCGTGTGGTAAATTTATGTAAATTCCTACAAAACCATTAACAAATTAAATAATCACCTTTGATACCGATTTTATTTACGTTAAGTGTACAAACTTTAAATTAATGGGCGCCCATATGAAATTTTCTTTAACATAAATTTATTATTCTGTTATGGAAATTTTGCTGAATACCACAGAAGAAATATATAAATGACTTTTCTTAGACTTTCAATATCGTCGTATTTTGAAGTTACTCCAATTTAATAAAATGGATTTAATATACTTTTACACAATTTAAGTTAGGACAATCAATGTAAACAATAAAATATATTGGTTTGTTTTTGAGATCACCTACGACTTACTGAACAAACCATTTTTTAAATTATATTACTTTGAACAAAACTTCGAAGTTATAAAACAACTTCTTTCATCACCGGTTAGTCAGTTAGTCATTTAGTAAAATTCACAGCGAAATCGTAAGGCCTTTCGTGGAATCGTAAATCGTGTTCGCTAATGAGACTGCTGTAATAAATCTCTCACGTTCATTAATTTGTCTCCAAGAATTTAGACGAGAATTTCGTAATGGAGCGGAATGAAACTCTTTAGTTCTAGAAAGTTCTAATGTTAATTTATTTGTATAATAGATGAATAAGGCTGTATGGCAAGAATTTAGTTTTTTGTATTTTTTTGTCCCCAATATCACCTGGTGTTTAGAGACGGTATAGTCTAACTTTCAGGTGTAGCTAGTTGGGCATAAAAAAATACCCTACCACTGCTATGGTGTATATATGGGTTCAAATGATTTTGATATGATTGAATTTCTTTCAATGAATGCAAAAGTCATTATAAGATTCGAAGCGGCGTCGATCAACATGCTATCTGGGCCCTCTACCAACCTTCAAAATTTATTGTAACAATAACATCTTGTCCATCGCATTCTAATGATTGATATTTCTATTGAGAATAAAAAAACAATATATTTGGCCTTATACCCATACTTATGGGTTCTTGTGTGCCATATACGTAGGCAATTTAAGTTAGAATTATTACATTTTATTCTTGTCTATTCTTGACATACCAAGAACCGTGGGACTTAGAAAATTATTTACATAGCTAGCATATCTAAATATTTTAACCCACCTATTTAACGCACTTAGAGGATGATTTTCTAAGTATTTTATTCGCTTAGTTACGCTACATAAGAAACATGTCTGCAAAATTTCTTGCTTCTGACTCACTTGTTTATGCGTTGTCATTCAGTCAGTCGGTTTTATTAAGTAAAAGGATTTTATAGTTATAAATAAATTAATAAAAAATGTTTTTGTTCACAATAACTATTTGATTTCTCTTCACCATAACTTGTTGTAGATTCCACGGTAGTTGCCTATGTTATTGGATTGCAAATTATCAGGTACAGAGTAGTCACTTTGCCGTGATACGATAAAAAAAAACTCTGATAATTTATATCTACTTTGCCCAGCCCGACTGGTGAAATTCCACTCCACCCTACAGAAATTTGCAGCCAAATAGCCTTATATGGTGTTCCTGTATCGATTAGGGTTACTAAAGCTACTTAGGGAAGGAGCATTCAAGGTTTACCACATTAGTGGTATTAAAAAAGAATACTATTCAATATAAAATTCCATCTCTGAAACATAAGATAATAGTGAAGGTTATACAAATGGTTATGGCTTCATTATTGATTTAAGTTAACAAGGCTTGCTTTAAATTTAAATCAACCCTAAATAGTTGAATTCATTAAAAGCTCTTAAAAAGCCCTCCATTTTATCAATATTTAGTTCTTACTTATTGTCATAAAATAAATTCCTATTTTCGTGGCTACATTCTATCAAGTGTATCGTCTGTCTATTTCTTTATTCTCTGTATATTAAAAAAAAAACTTCTTCTTCTTCTTCTTCTTCTTAAATATAATGAACTCATCAATGGATGGTTATTAATTATTTATGGCTGAGAAACATTTGTTAATTTCAATCAACTTCTTTCTGTTTTTGCTTTTGTTTCTTCATTTAAATATCCCTTAAGTTTCCGTTCATTTCGTTTATTTATTTTTTGATAATTTTCTAAAATCTTACTTGTTCGTTTTTCACGATTATAAGGTTTATGAGATACTCGCTTTGACTGACAAAGGGCGCTTCATTGCCTCAACAGGCTTTTGTAGATTCCATTCGGATTTACAAGAATACTCAAAAACTTTTTGACTGAACTTCTCTATTTTTTATTATTATTTCCTTATTAATTTTAAGGATTATTTTCTAAGCTACTAAGAATAACATATATGTCATAAAAACATAACGACGTAAATTAAAATTATTTTTAAAATAAACTTTTAAAACTAATATATTATGTAATTTTTCTTTGCTCACGCCTATAGTACCTTATAACATTTAAGTTTTTATATTTTAATATTTGCTCAAGTTAGCATGATAAAAAAAATGTTGCATGGTGCATTCAACATTGCTCGAACAAAACTTTGTAAATTATTATGGGTGGTAATACCTGACTATTGTGTCCATCTTGATTGCAACCACCATAAAACAGGTGTAATTTCAGCTTCAGTGTGTAATGACAGTTTCACCGGGCTTGGGAGCGTGCGCGGAAGGCGCTCAGCCGCGAAAGCGAAGCAACCAGTTCAAGGGTGCCAAAGTGTCCGAACCTCGGCTTGGGCTGTTACCGTACATGCAAATAAGTCACGATCTGACTAATTCTCTATCTGTAAATCAGATCTCACTAACTATTCATATAATACATGTTTGCATCTTCTGACAGAATGGAAGAAATATGCCTAAATGTGTTTATTAATCTGGCAATTTTGGTCTAACTCTAACTAGCAAAAAAGTTCCATTACAGAACTTATGTACCTGAGTGGTGTGCAAGTGTGAAGTGCAGTGTCATGTGTGTTTGTAGATAGCTAATGAATGCAGTGTCACTGTATTGCTCGAGTGGCTACTGACTCAAAGGCTCCATGCCAGAGGAACGGACATAGGCTTGAGTTGCCGTTCGAGAGGGTGGTAGTGGCGGGTGTGTAGAAACGAAGTTAACCGCCCGTCCCCTGCGGAAGGAACGGTGGTATCGCTGGCGTGGGCGCAAATACGCTTAACTTGAAGAGATGGACGGGTATGATGCGTTAGCTACCGTGATTTCATCATCGGGTTCGGTAAAAATGTTCCACGGCCTACGTTTTGCCTTCAGGGCGTCTGAGACTGGCCTGTTGTAGTACCACGTGAAATGCTACCTACGTACCTACCTAACTGCATCCATTCCAGGTTGCTTGCAGCGCAATTTTTTTTTTTAATCAGAAGTCTTTTCCATCAACATTTAGTAAATTATGCAGTAATAATTATCATCTGAAACACAAAGTAAACACAGATAGAATCGAACTTTTATTAACAGAGGTAAGGAACCCATAAATTAAGAATTGTCAGAGTAAACTTTTTGCATGTTTCTTTCATTTCGCATTTATGTTGAGTTTCCCTGCTGCCCTTAATTTAAAAAGTTGGACTGATCCTCGAGGCAATCGTGGACATCTTGTTTTCACGAAATGTTCGTGCGCCTACATACTTACATACATACCTGCTTTGTCAGTTCTATATTGTTTTTTTTTCTCTCTGATTTGTTTGTTATACTTTTTAATAGGACTATGTAAATTACACTATTCCTTTTTATATGAGGAATCGAAAATGTAAAAACTTTGCAAACTGTAAAAAGGGTAGTTTTTTCGATTAACGGCATGGGCTTTATCGCCACGTTAGCGTATCAATTATGTATTGGCGTTTTTGAACTCTGAGAAATAAATGTACAGTTCTATATTTCTTGCTACATGATGTTACTACGAGAACAATCCTCAATAGTCCAGATATCATCACATATTTTTTTTAATCCAGATGATAGTGATGCAGAATACATCTGAATTTGTAAATTTAGACAATTTCCAAAAAGCTTGTTGGTACATCTCAAAGGTGCAGATATTGAGTTGATTTCACCTAATTGAACTTTTTTAAGTTTAAAATTGCTAATTAATCATATTGGTAATACCAAAATTCAGAGATCAGTGTAGCCATTGACATATATCATATCGACGAGTGTAGCAAAAAAAGTTGACAAAAAACGGGTGGGGCTATGTCGCGGCACACGGCCGTTGGTTTAACCTGAAACGTCTATGTCAGCGAGTCGCTTTTGGTATTAAAGGTTGAAATGAAAACAACGACTTTGTTCTAAATATTTTAATACAATACTCAATAGGTAGTACATAAAACCTTATCAACATAAAAACATTAGCAGTAGTAGGGGTTGCAGTAAAGGTGCTCGCTGAGTCGGTTTCGTTTACTTAGCATGCCTTGGCAACTTTGAGGCTCTTCCAAAACCACCTCCCTCTCTCGACACCAGACATTTGGGTACCTGTGCATGGCTCATATCTCCCTCTTTCCATTATTTTTTGCCAATTGACTATACTGTTAGCCATAGTGGTCCTGAAGCCTCAAACGGCTTTTACAGCTTCATCCGGGCTTAGAGGCGAGCGCTTAAGCCACGAAAGCAATGCAACAAGTTCCGAGGGTGCCAAAGTGACCAAACCTCGGCTCGGACTGTTGCAGCGGTTGCAAATAAGTCGCGATCTATTTAATCCTATGCTTAATTCGATCTAACTAACTATACATACATACCCTCTTTCCAACAATAGTTCTCATTTATATTCCCGGCTGGCTCAGTATGGGCTGAGGACAACATGTTGAATTTTTATAATATTTTATATACTTCCTAGTTATTTTTACTTATAAATATTGTACAAATTATTGTACCTCTATTAACAAACGAAAGTATCACCGTGCTATTACATGCGAGTCGTGAGTTACACTGAAAAGAAAGGCGCGATAGCGCCGGTTATGGTCATTCTGCGCTGAACCCTTCCCTCGCCTATGACGCATAATCAAGACCATAACAGTGAGCAACTATAATAGCTAAATAATGACACTAGATTTAAGATTCTATAAGTAATCATTTTGAATTTATGATGGTAATACGATATACACCTTTCGTTTGTCAAAATATAACTTAGAGCCAATAAAACCGAAATGAAAATGTTCCTGTATAATACGTGAAGGACAATCGGAACATGGACGATCAGTTAGATCGAAACTAAAGGAGTAGACGGGAAGTAATCAAGCGCTGTCGCGCACTGACGCGACCCTTTCGATCCGCTGAGATGGGGCGACGGCCTCGCTGATTGAGCTGTGAGCTGTTCTGACATCGAATAAAACATACCTATATTCACTTTATTAGAGTTTCAAGGTACTGTTACTAATTCGCTTATATAGACCACGAACTGAAATGTAGAGAGAACAAAATATTATTAAAGCCATTAATGATAATAATGTTTTTTTTAAGTTGTAAGGTTTGGCGTAGTGACCATAATCTCATGTCACCATAATCTGATGTTAAGTGGCGATGTGGCCCAAGATTTTTAACTTGGTGGTAGCTAGCCAGGCGGGCATTAGAAAATGTCCTACCACCATGCTATGGTTATCTCACGATATTTTAATTCACCGAAAGCTCATTGCAGAGATTCGAACGCACGTCAATCGACGCGAAGTTGTACATGCTACCACTGAGCCATCATGGCTTCAAAACAAATCAAACATATCAAATTATTGTATCACATAACTGTAGATCTTGAAAAGATAGACATATAAATAGATAAACATTTAATTACTTTGTTGTAAGAAATAGAAGTTACCTAGGTAGGTACTAAAAATATGTTAATAGCGAAGCGTCTTTTCCGCATTTTAAGTGATTTGAATTTCGCAATAGCACGACGATGTTTTATAGCGGGGCGCTCCGCATTTGAAACGACTAACGCTTCAATTATTTTTCGACATAGGCCCTTAATGCTGCTAATAATTGTAGATATTAACGAGTAAGTAATAAAAGTTAACGATACTAATATATTGCAACAAATGCACGTAACACTTTAAAATATCAAGAAAGTAAAAAGAAAAAATACAATAAAAGCCGATTTCAAATTAACACTTTTATCACATACCATTGGCAATTCCAATTTGTGAAACAATGCTTACGTACAGAATAACAATGGCGCTAAATC
The DNA here is from genome assembly GCA_947532125.1 of Saturnia pavonia. NCBI lineage: Eukaryota > Metazoa > Arthropoda > Insecta > Lepidoptera > Saturniidae > Saturnia > Saturnia pavonia. Next base: position 6,865,179 of record OX383919.1, on the reverse strand, counting down.
CTATTATTTCCTTACATGACTGCTAGAAAGAGATAGGTCATATTATTAAAGGTCGACGATCGTAGACAACTAACTCTTCAAAGACTTTTCGATTGAACGCTGCAAATTGTAAATTTGATAATGATTGTTATTTTCTCTACAAGTATAGAAAGAGACTAGTAATTAAAGAGTAATGTAAATAATAAAATGTATTTATTTACGAACATTTTATTTATATTGTAAAACTCTTAAGTAATTTCCAATTATGTCTTGTCTTATAAATGTAAAGATCATTGACTTGCTAGGCAATTTCAATATCTAGTTGTTTTTTGTTTTCTCTCATGTTGTTTCATTGTCAAAAAAGGAATGTTATCATTACATGAAAGAGTAGCGGTATCCCGCGGCTCCACACGTGTTTTTGTGTCGTCGCGTAATTATATTTTTACTTATATTATTGACAATTCTAATTTAAATTGAGGAATGACATAAGTTACCCGTGTAACTTTTTCGAATTGATATCATGTTTTATGTTATTGAAAAAGTTCAATTACAGATTTATTTATCGTTATTATATTATTTTACAAATAATGAAACAATATTATATCACGATAAATCTGACATCCTATTACAAAATGTACATCACATCTATACATATTATAAAACTCAACGTCTCTCTGCCTGTCAGTCCGTTTATGTTGTTTTTACGCAAAAACCACTTAACCGATTTACATTGTTCTACCTTTAATTTATAGCTATATTATCTGGCCAGATTATAAGATATATTTTTCAAAGAAAAAGTAACATACGAAATAAGCAGTGAAAGTAATAGTGAGTCAAATCGAAAAAAAAAACGTTTTTGGAAGTGACGCTGAGTAAACTATAAGATATATAGGTATCAAAACAATGTACTACATAATTGTAGAACTTAAAAAGATCTACAAAAAGTTCATCAATAGCATATGTCTATCTTCTAAGAATCAGCCACAATAAGCATTTTTGTCTTTAAAAAAAAACGGCGGGCGACCGCCATGGTTGGGAGCGTGGCAGTACAATTCACGCATGTACTCGACCCGCGGCATTTTGTAATCCACCCGAGCGGAGACGCGGGTACAGCTAGTTGGATTATAAATTTAAAATACAGTTAGCTTAATACAAATCAATATTATATAAATTATTAGTTGTAATTGTCTTTTATAATAAGGGTCTATTAGAAAATTTACAAAAAGAATGTACAGACAGGAACTACATGTTTGCTATTATACTAGCTGTGCCTGCGGTTTCACTCGCGTGTACTACTGAATACCGTTAATCTAGCACACGTTTAAAAGACGGAAGACAAAAATGCTTATTGTGGGTGATCCTTAGAAAATAGATATACACTATCCCTAAATATTTCGTATGTCTTTTTAAGGTCTACAATTATGTACACCATTCATTTGATACATCTTGTATGGTTTACTCAGCGTAAGGCATTTAAACGCCCCAAATGCGTCTTTTTTCCGAATTGATTCACCATTATCGTCACTGCTTATTTTGTATGCTACTTTATCATACAAAATAAATTCTATAACCTGCCCAGATATCATAGCTATCAATTAAAATAATAAAGATGTAAATCGGATAAGTGGATTTCGAGTGAAAAGATCGTATATGGACAGAGAGACACAGAGACGTTGAGTTTTATAACATGCATAGATGTCTATCAGGAAATTTGGATAAAACATGTACAGACAGAATTACAAGTTTATTATTATATAATAGACAAAATGGAATGTAGATCACAAAAACACTAAGGACAATAAAACTGTTGGTATAGTTTATGTATGTATAGTCAACAAAACTAGACTAGATTTTTTTCTAGATTACAAACCTATGATCGATAGCAATATGCATAAAATCAATTTGAATACGCGTCCAAGGCATGCAACAAAGTTTAATAAATTTTTAGTACGCCTGAAACCAACCGAGAACCATTTATCAATCCTTGATATCTGCCAATTTCGAATAAAGCCTTATTAAGACTTGAAATTTAGTACATTAACGCAGGGTGTAAATTACAAGTGTGGACTGGCAATAAATTTGTTAATTTTAACATTGGATGTTGTGTGTCAAAACTTCTGTATTGGGCGAATGACGCGTCGCTTCGACTCCGGTAATCAAGTTATCTACGTGCTTCATTCCACTCCACTATCGGAACCGAGTTGCTTTGAACCCTGAATCGACCGCAAAGTAGCTTTGTCTTTCGCCTCTGACCTTTCCAATCGCGTACGTTGTATTGCTACCTCGACCATTTTTGTATAAATTTTGGTAACAAAGAACCTGTTATTATAATTATTCATAATGGAAAATAGGAACATTTATTGGAACTAGTGGTCTAGTGGACTCAGTAGTCAAAATTTGTGCCTAATTAATTTAATTTTTAAGTATGAACTTAATGAGGTTCTTTGGTCAAAGAGTGTACTAACATTGAAATCACGTAAAATTAAATGTTATTATAAATATAATGTTAACATCAAACTAATGGTGATATAAAAAGGTGATATCTTAGTAACAGCAGTGAGTTAGTGAAGCAGCAAAGAAATTAGGGATATATAATAAAATATTTCTCCTAAACATATTGTACAACTCAACGTCTGACTATCCGTTTGTGTTCTTTTCACGCGAAAACCACTTATCCGGTCGACATGTTTTCTTAATTTAATTCATAACTATGTAATATTTCGATAGATAAAGTATTACACGATATAAGCAGTGAAAATAATAGTGAATCGATTCGGAAAAAAGACGATCTTGCAGCGCTTAAATTGCTTACGCTGAGTAAGCCATAAGATATATATCCAATTAATGTACTAATTAATTGTAGAACTAAAAAAGACCTACAAAAAAGTCAGCAATGGCGTATGTCACAGCTGTCGCGGGGGCAGCAAGATTCTCGAGTGCGCTCGACCGATGGTATTCAGTAGTCCACAAGAGCGGAGTCGTGGACATGTCTAGAATATAATATAAATAAATCTTATTACATATACTATAAACAAATACATATATTATAAACAAATAAAAAGCCAGTTTGCAAGTAAAACAATGAAAGTTTCAAGGTAATTAATTATACACTGGCTCATCTAAATGCGACGCTTGGAAGCCAGTCATTGTGAGGAAATTTTCACCGCGTATTTCATCGCGATCGAGGTGGACAGGACTGTCTTGTCATCTCGCTTTGGATATTTCTTAATTTATTATTAAACCGGACACATTAAACAGCTTTAAAACCTTTAAAGAAATCGCTGGTTGATGATTGATAATACTTCAGTATAAAGTCTATACTGTAGACAAAATTTTTATCGGGCGACCAGGGTTATGCGTCACAACTCACACGGCTCGTTCGCGGCACTACCTACACCTTTATTCATATGCCCGAGCCGAGTGATGAATTATTTTAATTTTACATTATCTCCTAAACTATTCGTCTATATAGTATGCTATAAAGGGCAAAGTTTACTTACATAAAATTGTATTTATGACGAAATACTTCTTCTAAGCGAAATACGCTTTCATTCGTAAGGATTAATATATGCCATGTCTAAAATAATAATGCTCATAAATCACTTTTCAACTTCCTATGAAAGTTTTTCACAAAATACTCTTTTGTGGCTTATGTATAAGAGATAGGCATATGGTATCACAGACGTATTTTTTTAGTGTACTAAGGAGCAATATTTTTGTAGAACATTGTATTTACGTATCATTAACCATTACGACAGCGCGCGCGGGTAAAGCAGTTAGGGAGCGGTATGTTTTCCGACTTACTCAAAAAAATCAATATTTAAGGCTAGCTGAGAGGTGTAGCCTTATACTATTCCGAGTAAATTTGGCTATTATATACAAAAATATTTTTTCGAATCCGACTGGTAGTTTCAGAGATTAGCGTGTTTAAACAAACAAACAAAAAACTCTTCCGCTTTATTATATTAGTATAGATTGTAGGACGGCAATGTTACGGCACTGTGGTTGATGATAATCACAGTATAATCCAAAAGGGATGGCGACCACCAAGAGATCGGTAATTCATCACCAGTCGTCGCTTTCATGCCAATCTGCTAGCCTATTGGCAACTGGATATACATTGGCTTATCCCAAAACGCGACAACTCAAAATAAAGTCACTATAACATGTTTATCACCATGTGAATGATGGTCGTGACCTAGTCAGATTCAAATCCATACTTGGTTAGATCTTAAATTTGTTAAATAATATAGCTTGGGGTTATTGGGGGTAACTCCTCGCACAAGGGGATGGGTTAATTATAAGCTTTATTTAAGAGACACAAGTTCCCTGATTTGTGTTAGGGGTATCGTAGGGACTAAAAAAGATCCATACTTGGTTATTAGATGTCGGAAAAGAAATTATTAAATCTAAACAAGCGAAGACATGCACTTTGCGTTGTTTTGTACACGCTATTAACTTTGTTCATGAGATGTGGAGATGAATAATAAGTTTAAACAGTTTAAAAACTAAAAACACGCTTTACCTACGCATTAAAAGTTATAGAACTTTTTAGTCTTGTAATAACATCTCGTTACCAAGCACAATCTATTGGACTTGTCAAAACGAATCATATGAGCCCAAACTCGAGGGGCTTACTATAAGCCACTGAAGTGTTCCACTATCCACCTTCTGGCTCCATCATCAGATCAGCTCCAAGATAACAAATTATATTGATGTCATCCGAACTACATATACATACAAAGTTTCATTTCGATACGATAATTAGAAGTAGGTTAAAATTGACTTCTAAGATTTTATTATATTGTTAGTTACAAGTAAAGCTAATATAAATTTGTTACTACCGGCGTTGGCTCGATATAGTTTTTTCAAAGTATTCTTATGAATGTTACTGCGTCACGTGATTCATATTAGGCCCCCTTTTGGATTTTTGGCGTGCCTTGAGGATTTGTGAGCACGTGGATTACGATATTATTGGGAAAAAGTGTGAAAAGGTGGATTACAGTTAATATATGCTGACATTCTGAAAGGTCACGAAGAAAATATACCGGTCCAGAATAGTTTCGTAGAGTGGTGACGTGAATTTAGGCCTCCTAGTACGACCTTACACACTTACCTTACATACAAAATTCACGACACAACTTAATATGGAATTGCGGCTTGGAAAACGCCTAGAATTGAGGTAAGCTGTTTTGATTAGTATAAGTGTGCTGTATAACACAGTTTCCATTAGAGGTTGCAACGATTCGCGTATAGGTTATTTTTTAATGGCCCAGGACTAAATCATTCGCATTTCATGATTGTGGATAACTCAAACACTAGATACACTTGCTAATCCCGGATCGTGATACGCCTAAGTGTGTAGAAGATGCTATACCTGCCTTGAAGATTACATATTTTACGTCCCTGACAGTTATGTTAAATGTTGGAGATATGTAATCGCAGCCTAGGGCAGAAGATACGCATGGTAATAAAGAAGCGCTTGTATGGATAATAATTAACTAATTTTTGGTTTACAGTATTTGCACGTTTACGATGGACTTTTTGTATTATTTAAAACGACATGAAAAATAACCAACAATATTTCGTCAGAAAATGAAAGAAAGAGAACTCCTTATACCTTATTCATCGTAAGAAAACTTGCATGACACATCCACAGAACTTAAATTCTTACGTTGTAAAGATTATGTCATAACATAAAAACATGATTTTTGACCATTAAACATTAAAAAATGATACTAATTAACGTTATAAAACCATTTTGCACGATAAAATCCTAAAAAACTTCCTCTATACAATGATTTTTGTAAATACTAGTGTTTACTTTTACTGCGCGTTACTTTCTACATGACTTAAAACTAGAGTAGACCAAAATAATAAAACTACGGAATCGAAAATTAATCGTATTAATCGAACGCTACGAATATTAATCGAATCGATCTAACGCCGATGTACATTTCATTTATTAGTTTCTTGTTTAATTTCGAATAAATAATTATCATTACATAATTCCTACATTTTTACTGCAGCAACATGCAACGAAGAATATTGACTGGTAGAATTAATGTTGTTGTTTTTCAATTTTTGTTATTTCATTTGCACAGCTGACACACTCTTCATTTCCTTTAAAGCACATTCGTAATATCGATTATATTCCATTCTAAAAAAGAATCAATTATCGTAAAATCAACTTACAATTTAAATTATGCTATATCCCTAAAATAGACATTTGACATGTGTCGTGCAAATCTTCTGACGATGAGTCAATAATAATAAAAATACGGTTTTTTCTTATGTGGATAGTACTGAAGTATTCCACTACCGACCTCCTGGCTCCATGATCAGATCAGCCCCAAGATACCGAATGATAGTGTTATCTTTTGAACTACATATACATACAAAGTTTCATTTCGATACAACAATTAGAAGTAGGTTGACTTCTAAGAGTTTAGTTAGTTACAAATAAAGCTAATAAAAGCGTGTTAAAAAGATAATATAATATATTTGTAAACAATAAATGTGTGTGTGTGTGTGTTATTATATTTTCATTGTACCTTGTTCTTATTCAAAAACCCTATATAATATATTTTAATAAGCGCAAAAGTATATGTATGAACATATAGTGAAGAAATACACCGTTTTTAGACATAAAGAGGTTTGTGCCCGACGTTGTTTGTTCATAACTAAAAACAGAATTCGTGATGTTCAATAACAGAAAGAGGATCGCTTTAGCGTTTGAGTTTAGTAGGATTTCTACAGTAAAAACAGTAATAATATGCTTTTCATGCATAAATGTTATTTATTAAATATTTTCTTCATAACAAACCAATAACACTATTTGAGAATGTACAGTGAGAGCGAAATATAAAATAAAATAGCAAGTCGGGGAAAGCGAAATATTCAAGGAATATGAAACATGCAAAAGGGAATAGATTTCGTTACAACTGCAGTTTCGTCACAGAACACTATCGCTGGTGTTGGCGAGGAGCTATTAATCATCAAAAATACTTCATTATTATATAAAGTAGACTAGATTTTTTTGCCAATTTTGATAATTTTAATACAGAGTAGATTATTTATTAGTTTACATTTTTCCCAGAAATTTACTACGTATAAATTTATATTCAATGCATCGTTATATATTATTTCTCAGTTGTTTTTTGTGGTATCTTTTTATTCTTTGTCAAAATTAACAATTAAATATCATTTTAAAGCACTTTCCTTGCTATTAACGAAACATAGAAATGTAGTTAAAATTATTGTTTATGTTAAAATAATTAATTAGAAATAGTTAAATCTATACTATAATGGAATAAAGCGGAAGAGTTTTTTGTTTGTTTAAACAAGCTAATCTCTGGAATTACCAGTCTGATTTAAAAAAATATTATTGTATTTTATATCCAGTCTTATGAGAAATAGTATAGGCTATCTAAAATTAGCATTAGCATTACACCTCCCAGCTAGCCTTAAATATTAATGTTTGTATTAAAATAATTCATTCAAAAAAATTAAATCTATATGATAATATAATAAAGCGGAAGAGTTTTTTGTTTGTTTAAACACGCTAATCTCTGGAATTACCAGTCGGATTTAAAAAAATATTATTGTATTTTATGTCCAACCTTATGAGAAATAGTATAGGCTATCTAAAATTAGCATTAGCATTACACCTCCCAGCCAGCCTTAAATATTAATGTTTGTATTAAAATAATTCATTCAAAATAATTAAATCTATATTATAATATAATAAAGCGGAAGAGTTTTTTGTTTGTTTAAACACGCTAATCTCTGGAATTACCAGTCGGATTCTATAAAACATATGATAGCCAGATTTATGAGGAATAATATAGGCTATCTAGGATTAACATTAAATATTAATAATTGTTAAGTAAGACGGAAGAAATAGCGTAGCTGAACTGTTTTATGCGCGTGCGCTGGCTTAAAGGTTAGCGATATATAAATATAATGATCTACAAAAATATTGCTCCTTAGTACATCTAAAAAAAAGTTGGCGTTACCATATTATGCCTACTATCTCGTATGCATAAGCCACAATAAGGTATTTTGTGATTTATGAGCATTATTATTAGGTATGGCATATTAATCCCTACGAACGAAAGTTACTTCATCATCAATATAATTTTATAAAGATAAACCTTGCTCTTATAGCAATTTATTTGGACGCATTATATTTGGGAGATAATGAAAAATTAAAATAATTCAACTGTCGGCTCGGATTTATGACTGTAGGTGACCATGATGCGAACGAGCCGTGTTAGTTATGACGCATAACCCAGGCCGCATGATAAAGATATTGTCTATACTAATGAAGTAATAATGAATAATCAACTTATTTTAAAGCAAACGCCGTTGAAATCGTGGGACACAGCTAGCTAGAATATATTTAACTAACATTTAGGAGGTACCATCTATTAACAAACTGTTTAATGAACATGACAGTTATAATGTGCGGAATATTGACACGGGTTAGATAGTCAGTGATAATATAAAATCAAATTATATTGTTTATTATTAATTATACCTGCCACTGTAAGCTCTTAGATTTAACAAAGTTTGAAATTCGATTGCAATCGTTCAACCGGAAGCGCTACAGACGTTTCCGGTAAGTATCCGGGTCGCCGTGTCTGGCCCCGGTTCTGATAGTTTCGGACGAATCTCCAGTACTTTCAACTAATTATATGATTTTTTTTTTCAAAGTAATTTTCAAAATAATGTGAAAGAATTAAGACTTGATAAACTTAGACATCACTGATTATAATCAATGTTATTATCATAGATCAAATTGAAATAATCTTTATTTATACGGCGTTGAATAATTTATACAGAAAAAAGAGTCTGTAACGACTGTATGATAACTATGAACTTGACTTGATCGATGAATTATAAAGAAATATGAAACAAAGTGTTTAACATAATAACCACATATATTGGTAAATCGATAATCTGGTAGTCTAACGTCCCTATACAATACTAGAACTAAAATGTCCTGCATCACTCAGATCTATAGGAGAATCGCAGCCGTACTTTTTTTTTTTTTTTTTCGAACTGACTATACATTTAGTCTTCAGGGCCCTGGAGCCTTTACGGCTTTTACAGCTTTACCGGGCTTGGGGGCGAGCGCTTAGGGCACTCAGCCACGAAATCTAAGCAACAACATCCGAGGGTGCCAAAGTGGCCGAACCTCGGCTCGGACTGTTGCGCGTATGCAATTAAGTCGCGATCTGACTAAATCCCTATCATTCGATCTAAACTAACTAACATATATACATGTTTCTGCCCCCTGGGAGGAGGGAAGGAACATGTGTATGTGTATTTAGTGGTCTGAAATTTTTTGTCTAATCTAACTAGGCAAAAAAAGAAAAAAAAGGTCCCTTACAGAACCTATGTACCTGTGTGCGCAGCCGTACTGCAATTGCCGTACCACGAGCGATCCTATGACGTCACGTGCCATAGAGTCATATGAGAGTCGTAACGTGTGATGTTACAAGTCAGTAAAATAAATTCATATTTTTGTCATTGATGGCTAAGTATATCATGTTGTTAGCACACGGTATAAAATGTTTGGATTTATATTTGTTTTGTTACGCCAAAGAAGTATAGCTTCCTTCGTGTGTACATAACTAAAGACTTTTTTTAAGAAGAACCTATATAAGGTTACTGATACTAAAACTTCTGCAGTAAAGAAACAGTTCTTGTGTTTCTGTGTGCCACTCAGAAGGGCGCGGTTGATAATATCTAACCAATCAGATGGAGAGTGCTCAGTGAGGTTGATTAATTAGAGCCACTATAGTTCCGGGAATAACCGGTATATGTCTAGTAGTAATTAAAGAGTATTAAGTGGTAGAATAGGTATCTGTTCCTCACAAGGTTACAACTACCATGAATACCATGTATATCGTGATAAGCCTATTACGATGACTCTCTTTTGGTTTGTTCAGTTTTGGGATCAGCCGCAGTATATCCAGCTGCCGATGCCGGCGATGGATTGTCGGTCTCCCGTTGGTTGCCGATATTTTTGGATTAGATTGTAGCGTCATTTTGCTATGGTACTATAAAAAAATAATACAGTAACTACTTCACATGTATTGTAAGATAAAGCCCATGTAAAGCCCATTTGTATGAAAAACATGAATTTGAATTTGAAAAAAAAACGTTTTACCTTAATTTGAATATTCTATTATTACATAATTATGTCTAGCAAACGTGATCTCATCCGCTTGGAAATGTTTTTGCTATTTCTCGGTAGCTACGTGCTTCATCAGGAAACCAAGTGTTTTCTCCTTTCCCCGGACTTCCAGTCACCACTCCGCTCATTTAATCAAAACCGTTTCCGTGAGATACCATGTTCATCACAACTCGGGAACTTTATGTGTTTTCAAATTTTACTATTCTATTTGTTGGACAAAGAAATCATTTACTCAATTATAAAGTTAGACTAGAGTACATCAAATACTTTTAGCGTGATGAGTATACAACCATACAAAAACAATAGTGCAACGCCAGTAGGAAACGGTAAATTTCATATTGTACTGTAAGGGAGACAATTTATTTTCACGTCATCATTGGTATTTGACTATCTATGAAAGATGCTTTATATTTCGTCCCGGAAACATTTTTAGGTGACTCACCAAACCGATAGATACGCGGGCGCAGCTACGGTCACGTTTGCTCCACCTAAGCAAATTATTTATTAGTTTAGGATTTGCAGACCATTCATGCATTAAGATCCGCTTCTCGGATAGTCTTTTAAGTCACATAATACTGTCTGTACCTTAAACTTTGTCACGATTTCGGCTGGTTTTTGCCAGCAACGATAGTCTACATAAAAGTAATCCATGTCGGGTTTCGTGCTGTCTTTAAATCTCTGATGAGGTCTGCCAACAGATCTTTTTGTTAGAGCAATCTCCTCGAAAGTTACTTTTACATACGAACACAATGTAAACACACTACTTACAAACTTACATGAAACTTCATTACAATACCAAAAAAATCGTGTGTCACGTAATATCAGGTGAGACTATGGCCAAAACACTTAACCTAATAAAATTAAACAAATGAAGAAATAAACGCGCGGTTATCCTTTGCGACATCTATACGATAACCTCCATCTCGCCACGTAAACTGCACTGTAAAACTGTGGAACTGTCTCCACGCCAGAGAGTTCCTCCTTCTTGCAACATGAAATTCTTCAAACATAACATGAAGGGAAATATGAGAATAGCAGCGACGTCTGGCGTTGAATTGTAGATCACTCGGTAGTCACCGATGTTGTTGAACTGCACCATGTTTATCATGAGGAAAGGTGACGTCAGTTACAAGTGTCGTCCGTGCCATAATAAAAAAAGTTTTAGACGCAATCACGTGTATAAAATTAACGACAAATGCACCTGTAAAATATCAAATGGGTCAGTGTTGAGCATGGTTGAGTAGGATTCCGGGTAATCCAGTGAGACGTGAAGCTTGTAACGGGATTAAAGCAAAGCCATCAGGTAGATTAATTCATGCGTTATTTCTTACTTCCCGGGCCAACTCTCTGATAACTATGATGCGTTAATTAAAGATAAATTTGTAATGATAGTAGTTTCGTAATTAATAATTTTTCACATACGGCACGGCCTTTACAAATTTTAATGTTTACTAACTGAATAATCCTAGGTGGTAGGTACAATTATATTGTGTCCTATTGGATACCGTACCGATCACCATACACCAGGTGTAACGCCCGCAATAATGATGGTAATTTGGCAATGTTGGCAATTTCCGATACTGCCGGTTTTAATTATTGTAATTTGGCAATGATGGCAATTTTTGATACTGTCGGTTTTAATGATTGTAATTTGGCAATGATGGCAATTTTTGATACTGCCGGTTTTAATGATGGTAATTTGGCAATGATGGCAATTTTTGATGCTGCCGATTTTAATGATGGTAAGTTGGCAATGATGGAAATTTTTAATACTGCCGGTTTTTTGACTACTTGTTTTTTAACAATTTTGCACAGTCGTATATTGGATTTAGATAAAGTATAACATTACAAGCCAACGTTAATTTTTTTGACAACCTAATTTACTATTATCCCCATAAATTATTCCATATATTATTATCTAACGTAATAATATATACTAAAACATAAACAGAGAATAAACTTATGGTTTAAAGAATGAATCATTTAAAAAATCAGTTACGTGCTTTTGAAATTATAAGCACACCGACTGATATACTGTAGATCCCATGATAATCACTGATGTTATTAAATTGCACTGTTCTTAGGACCAGGTATAACAAACAAACAACTAATAGACACTAACAGACAGAGAAACAGACGGAGATACGTTATCTTTTACAATATAGATAAAGAAAGGTTTAGCGATACACTTTTAGTAATTTTCTGTATTAAACAATTTAAATTGGTACCCAAAAAATCGAATGTTATAATCGAGCACACAGAACTCACGCTTACAACCAAATGATTATTTCCTTTGTTTTGTTCACAAGTAGATAATTGTCGTTGATGGTTATTAGGAAATCCGTTTGGGAAATTTGATAGTGTTGCATTTCAAATTAATGTTATGTACATACATTAACAAGGGAACATAAAATAAATTATAAGTTATTCTTTGTTTACAATTATGATTTGTTTATTCTGCTTTGTTTCATTTCTCAGTTATAGCGTGTATGGACGTCGCGTCGATCGACGTGAGTTCATCTCCCTGTTCATTGACCCTGAGCTTTCGGTGAAAGAAAACATTATATTGAAACCATAGGATGGTGGTAGGACTTTTTCTAATACCCACCTGGCTAGCTACCACCCTAAATTTGAAAATCTGTCGCCAAGTATCAATAGGTATGTTCCGGCAGCTGCACTTGAGAGCCAACCTTCTACTAGGCTTATTGTGTTACCATTTTGGGCCATCTCGTCACTTAAGACCAGGTGAGATTGTGGCCATAACGTTAAGCTTATAAAAAAGTCTACTTTTATTTCGTCGTTTATGTGGCATCCCCAACCACTAAAAGTATACTTAGAGCACATTGTTTCTAAACGTTCTTAAAATTAGTCTGGAAGAACATTGTGTCATATTTTAAGCATAGTATTACACCCGTGGATAATACGTGTAATATTCCGTTTCTGGCCAGATGGGATGACGATGTGCGAAAGACTGCAGGCAGATGCTAGATGCGATTAGCTGAAGACAGGGCGCTATGGCGCTCATTAGGGGAGGCCTATGTCCAGCAGTGGACTAATATAGGTTGATGATGATGATGATGATGATTCCGTTTGCTGTAAAATAATATATTCGTACAAAAAGACGTAAGTAGATAAAACGAACTATTACAGGTGTTCTTAGTCGCAATAGTAATTCAGACAAATCGTCTATACAGTACTCTATAGTTCTAATCTTCTTGGAAATTTCTTCTGTTTATCGCTTCTTGTGTTCACTTAGATGTTCTTGATAGGAATACCCTCGATAGGAATAGGGCTCGCTTATATATCTAATAAAGGGGGGATCGAAATTTCGTGAATTAAATTGATTGATAACGTTTAAAGATAAATTTAAGTTTCGAGACATGCTATTTTTACAGATTATTTATTTATTTACGTAATCGGACCGATAGAGTTTCAGTGTGTGCGTGTTCCGCGCGACCATGACACCTTATCTTATCTACGAATTTATACCCGATGTTTATAGTGAAATCTTGATTTTTCTGGATATTTCTTTAGTGTTCGAAAATAGTACATGTTTATATACATATAGTAAAATAAGATTGGATCGAACGTGACAAGTAAATATAATTTATTGGTATTGAAAATAAGGACAAAACAGTTATTGATTGAACATTCATATGAGATAGGTAAAGCATAAAGTTCAAACGCCAATCACAATAGAAATAAATAGAATAAAATTCTCGGTTCAATTCAGCGATGTAATCGAAATGTACCACACAATGGGATAGCTGGTAGATTGTAAAAGTTCGCTCACGCAGCGCTTTCAGAGCTGAATGGTTTCGATGTAATAGTAATTCGAAAAAAAAACAGTAATATGTATTCTAATAGTAAGATGTAAACTGGAATAAAAACTGTTAATAATTAAAGAGCTTGGTTTGGTGGATCGCGGTATTGGCGACGTCATATTGAATAGTTTTGATGACTACAATAACTCTACTTAAGAGTAAACGAGATAGATATACTAAGATGACGTCATAGTAACGCTACGCTTTTATATACAACAAATATTACAAAAATACACAAAATAACCTAGGTATTTACTTAAATAAAAATTGTATGAATATAAAACTAAATAAACAGTATATACATTCTTAGTTGCGGCATTTCATTAATATGCAAAATTACTCGTATTGTGTGTAAAATATGCGTGTACGTAAGAGTTATACTCCTTTGTCATAACAAAACAATAATAATCTAAAAAACGTATCCCGTGCACCAACAACATCATAAATATAGCTTTCAATGATAATAATGTATTTTTTTTTCAACTTTTTTAATTATATAAAATAATTTGATGGTGTATAAATAAACATTAATCAGATTATATTAATAATTAACGATGTATATTTATGCAACTTTAAATTTTTCTTACACTATTAAAACAATTGATAAAAGTCAGTGAAATGAATTCATATTATTATCACTGACGGCAAACGTCATTGTGTCGCATTCTGTCATACGATGCGCGCGCAGATCCCAATTTCACTCAGTAATAAACGTGCCAATAGAAGTACCTATAACTTCAAAAGCATTTTCTTTAGATATTTAATAAGCTTTAATTTAGGCAAGTAATTATCGAATTCATTTCGTATTTTCTTACAAAATAATATTTATCATAACACAACTTTAAAAGTTACTTACTATAGAGATGTCTTAGTATATCTATTTCATTTACTCTCAAGTAAAATTATTTAAGTGCGAGTAGTGCCTGTAAAACCCTCTAAAACTATATTATGCACTCTGTATAATCGCGAGTCGCACCATAGGCCAAGAGCTAGGTCCGTTCCTTCGGCATGGAGCTCTTGAGTCAGCAGCCGCTCGCGCGATACAGTGACACTGCATTCACTAGTTATCAACACACACATGACTCTGCATCTTACATGCATGCACAAATTGTTATTGTACAGGTAAATAGTTTCTGTAAGGATATTTTTCTTAGTTTAGACAAACATTTACATATCGATAAATACATATACGCAAATGTTCATTCCTTCCTTCCAGTATATATGTATAGTTAGTTAGCAAGAATCTTCTAGACATAGGGAATTAGTTAGATCGCGACTTTTTCGCATGATCGGCAACAGCCCGAGCCGAGGTACGGCCAATTTGATATCCTTGGATCTTGTTGCCACGCTTTCGCGGCTGAGTGCCATAATCGCTCGCCCCAAGCCCGGTGAAACTGTTAAAGACGTCTGAAGCTTCAGAACCCTTATGGCTAACAATGTAGTCAGATCGAAAAAAAAAGGTCCAACCCACAAATCTATAAAAACATATAAATCGCAACTAAAAACTGTATATTTTAATAACGCAATAACCTAATATTCAAGCTTTTACAAACCTAGGCAGTTTTTAATTTTCAATTCAATTTTCTCTTGTTTTGTTTTTCATTTTCCTAAAAGGGTTCGGTACTATAAACGCAAAGGTTTCATTAATTTACTTTGCTGATTTGGGTTTCTGTTTTTTTTTTTACAATATTCGGCTCGGTTTTTGTCTAATATTTTTAAATAAATGGTTATCACATTTTCTTTTTTCCGATAAATATTTATACGGTCAGAACTTTGGGTATGTTTTGTTATTACTTTATTTCTTTTTAACGATTATTAATAAAACATCTATACATATACATACGTACATATTACTCATATCATATAAAACTCAACGTCTGTCTGTGTGACCGGTTATATTCTACTAGCGATCCGCCCCGGCTTCGCACGGGTGTAATGTAGATACTAATATGGGGCAGTGTGGAGTGATCAATAATATTATGATTAGTCTATACTCGTACTATAGGATGTCTTTGTATATAATATTTATAACTGATTTTTCTCGAGACAGTACAAACATGTTTTCTTTAGAGGTTATTCTCGGATGCGCGACTAAGTTAGCGAGCGTTTGCGATTTAAGCGCATAAAAATTAGTTTGTTACGTCATCACATTACAAATCTTTGAACTTTTCAACCTTTCCGTACTATTGTAATATGTATGTATTATACATATAAATCTTCATCCTGGATCACTCTATCTATTGCTGAAAACTGCATTAAAATCCGTTGAATAGTTTAAAAGATCTAAGCGAACAGACAACGGAAGCGACTTCATTATATACTATGTAAAGATTCAATTAAAAGCCGATTTACTTGGTTCTTTTTTTAATTCATAGCTATTTTATCTAGCTAGATTCTAGGATGTATTTTGTTAAATAAAGTAACATACGAAATAAGCAGTGACGATAATGTTGCATCAATTCGATTAAATACGCATTTGGGGCGCTTAATTGGCTTAGTCACAGTAAACCATATGAGATATATGAAATTAATGTTCTACAAAATTTTAAATGTTAAAAAGGCCTATAAAAAAGTTAGGGATAGCATATATCTATCTTCTAAGGATCACCCACAATAAGCATTTTGTCATCTATCCTTTGCAGCACGATTCGTGCGTGCGCTCGACCGACGGCAGAACTAGTATTTTAATGTAATAGATTACGTAGCTGGCTTTCTTGTTTAAAAAAATGTTTTAGAAATAATGATATTATGCATCTGATTGCATTTATTAATATACTATCAATGTCCCAAGGTTTCAGCTGTGTTAAATTTATTCGAAACTCTCTCCACACCTGTGTAGCCTACTATCGTCCTCACTTCCCGTACTTGCCTACAGCGTTCCGAATTGCTTGACGTACAGGATAACTACTCTGCTCCTTAGAGTCGTAGCGTGAAGTTCTATAACTTTCCCGAATAATTAGGCTACAATCTGAAGGAAGAATTTTTCAAATTTGACTAGCATTTGTAGATATTAGCGTGTTCAAATAAACAAATAAAATAATATTTTCTTTGAGTTTTATAATATTAGTACATATAGACTAATTGTGCCCCGCGATTTCACTGGCGTTTAATTTTTTCGGTTCTAGTCCGGTAACTAATCCCTCCACCTCAGTCCCTGATACCCCGTGCCGCGCCACGGTACCCGTCCGCACTATTTCGCTTAGCGTACTTTCTGACAATTCTGACCTACATTTTGTATGATAATTGCTCCACTCCTAAAGGTCATGGTACAATGTTTTTATTTCCCGTTCTTGCCTGCAGCTTGCCAGATTGTTTGACTTTTGTGATTACTGTTCTGTTCGTCAGAATTTTATATAATCTTTCTTCTATATCTATAAAAATGGATGTTTGTATGTATATTCCCTATGGACTTCAAAACGGTTGGAGCGATTTTGATGAAATTTTCAGATCTTCATAATAGTCCAGCGGGTGATCCTGTAAAGTATGGTAGCGAGTGGATAAAAAAAAATGTTTTTCTGAGCCATAGTATCGCTTGTTCGGATTTTCTAGTAGACTATTACATGTAAAAAAATCCAAATTAGACTTGTATTTCCAGAGATTAGCGCGTTCAAACATGCAATATCTTGAATAGTATAGATATTATTCTTGATAAAAGTAATAAAACCAGTCAAGTGATGGAGGAGGAAACAGATGAATACGAAATTATGATTTCGTCTATTTTACATAGGTATTATAATCAGTCTGAACTGTAGTTGTCTCTCTCGTGCTCTATTTGGCAGTTCAGGCATGGCTCGATAGCAGTAGATTTCTGTAAAAAAAGTATTCTTTAAATATCTTGCAGACCGCGTTTCCTCATACAATGACACAAGAACTGATGACTGGTGTGAATACTTTATTATTGGCACTTTTGTAATACTGAAAAGTTCCTAATAGAAGCTTGTTTCTTATAAATCTATATACATACTATAAAAGTCAACATCTCTCTGTGTGTCTGTTCGTTTATGTTGTTTTTTCGCGATAACCACTAATCCGATTTACATGGTTCTTTTTTTTAGTTGATGGTTATATTATAATGTAAAAAATTTACATTTACATTACAATTTACATTACAAATCAGACTTGTAGTTCCAGAGATTAGCGCGTTCAAACATGCAATATCTTGAATAGTATAGATGAATGAATAGTATAGATTACATGGTTCTGTTTTAGTTCATGGTTATATTATCTGACCAGGTTATAGGAGATATTTTGTTACATAAAGAAATAAGCAGTGACAATAATGGTGAATCAAGTCGGAAAAAAGACGCTTTTGGGGCTCTTAAATGGCTTACGCTGAGTAAACTATATAAGATATATCAAATTAATGTACAACATAATTGTAGATTTTTTAAAAACCTACAAAAAATCACCGAAAGCATAAATGTTTATCTTCTAACGATCATCCAGAATAAGCATTTTTGGGACAGCATTCGCGCTTGCATACGTCCGAGAGCATTTTGTAGTCTACGCGAATATAGCTGCGAGCACAGCTAGTATTAATAATGGTTTCCAAGCTCATATAAGTATCTAACTATCATAAATCTTTTATCATATACCGGTGTTCGGCGTTCCATATAGCTATTATATTGTAAGTTGATTTATTATTTATCTAACAGACGCTATTGTCTGCAGATCGTCCCTTACAATTCGCTAAATCACGTTAAATGGATTAAACCAGTGTAGAAAATAATCAATTTTGTACACCCACTTACTCTGCGAATTTGGTTAGATATTAATAGATCATTTATTTTCCTGCAGGGTAATCTCAATGTAATTAAACTATTAACTAATTCTCGCGAAACTCAATAAACCTCAGCAAGCAGAGGTAATAGACAAACGGGTTCATTAGCCCTGTATTGTGTAATTAGAATATCAGCAGACAATCAGGTTGAACCAGCCCTGCATTGTGTAATTAGAATATCAGCAGACAATCAGGTTGAACCAGCTCTGCATTGTGTAATTAGAATATCAGCAGACAGTTTGAACCAGCCTTGTATTGTGTAATTAGTATACCATTAGATAATCAGGTTGAACCAGCCCTGCATTGTGTAATTAGTATAAGAGCAGACAATCAGGTTGAGCCTGCCCTGCATTGTGTAATTAGAATATCAGTAGACAATCAGGTTGAACCAGCCTTGTATTGAGTAATCAGAGAACCAAATCCCTTATTTAGACATACAAGCAAACTCAAAGTTCAAACATTTGGCCATTACTTGCGGGTGCCTGGCGACTCTAATACCAGGAGAATTTTTGGCTGATTAATCTGTCATGTGTTTTATTTTTAACATCCGATAAAAAAAGAGGGGTGTTGTAAATTTAACTTGTGTATCTGTGTTTCTGTATGTGGCATCATAACTCCCAAAGAGAGGTAGGGCACAGAGAAATTTCGTTGGAGATTTCTCTCTACTTGGGGAACCCCGACTGGTGGAATACCTCCACCCTACAGAAGATCGCAGCCAAATGACCTAGTATTGTGTTTCTGCGGTGCGGTAGGTTCCCAGAGCTCCTTAGGGTAGGCTATCTTCCTCCCAGAAGGCAAGAACATATATATATGTATAGTTAATTAGCTCGAAAATCTATGGATAGGGATTTAGTCAAATCGCGACTTTTTCGCATGATCGGCAACAGCCTAAACCGAGTTTTAGCCTCTTTGTCACCCTTGGAGCTTGCTGCCTAGCTTTCGTGGCTGAATGCTCTCAGTGCTCTCCCAGTGTAACTGCAAAAATCGTCTGAGGCTCACGGCACTTATAGCTAACAGTGTAGTCAGTTCGAAAAAAAAAGGTTGAAGACATTCTCGCTTGAGCTGTGGAATTGTGAAGACCTCAGTTAAGAAGTCTACACTGTTCCTGAGTGTCGTCAAGCTGTCCATCTCGCTACGTATTACAGTGTGGAGGATTTGTGTAAGAATTGGTATGTGTATAAAAGGTGTGAATACTAAGATGACAGTTGATACAGAAGAGTTTAAGAGGAAAACATGTTGTAGCAATCCTACTTAGGTGGAATAAAGGCAAGATAGAATAGAAGTTCGCGTTTAACTATAATGCAATAATATTTATCAATTTTTAAATATTTAAGTCTTATAAGTAAAAATATAGAATTGTTTTAGGTAAAAAAATATACCTCGCTTATATTTAAAAATAGTTAAAAAATTACCAACACAAATTCATTCCGAAATTAACGGTAAAATATTGAAAAAAATAAACACTATCGAGTCTGGCATTTTATATTTTTAAATCGATACATTTATTATATATTTTTTTCGTAATGGCTTTTTAAAATTTCGTAGTTCATGAAGTTGTTTCTATAAAACCTTTTTAGCTCATTGGAATGGTCTAATTAGTTTGGAATTGATGAAGCAATGATGGTTCAGTGGAGCGTGTACGTGAGTTCGAATCTCTGCATTGAACCTGAGCTTTCCGTGAAGGAAAACATCGTGAGGAAACCATAGCTTGGTGGTAGGGCATTTACTAATGCCCGCCTAGCTAGCTACCACCCTCAAGTTGAAAATCTGTCGCCAAGCACCAATAGGTGTGTTCCGGCAGCTGCACTTGAGAGCCAGTTAGGTTTAGCGTGTTAGCGTGTTATAGTCTTAGGCCACATCGTCACTTAACATCAGGTGAGATTGTGGCCACTACACTAAACCTACAACGATAAAAAAAGAATGAATTGGTCATATGTGAAAGTGTCTATACTTTTTATTAAAATTATTGATGTATTAACTAGAGATTGATTTATAAACCAATACAAATACTTATATAAGATCTAGAACGAAAACATTACATTTTAAAATTATAGGAGTCGCTTCATAGGCTGTACACAGTGTAAAGAGTACAAGCGAGGAAGTGCTTTCTAAAGTTGTTCAATAAATCGAATAAGTTAATTGAGGTGTTAAATTAATGGATTTTGGGACCCCCAGACGCTTTTCATTAATCCCTTTTGTTTCGACTACACACGGAACTCGTGGATAACTCATTGGAAAAATATTTTGTCCAAAGGTGGAACATTATCATTTTTAATGTACACTTTAAGAAATTTAATAGCATTGTTTTTATACAAATATATGTGAAGTCTTCCTGCAATTTGAATGGACAAACTGCGCAAAGTGTCTGGAATGAACCGGATATGGAGGATAAACGATCGGGTCCATCGGCGAACCTTTTGAAGATGCTCATGTCCAGCAATGGAGAGATACAGTCTGATGATAATGTTATGCAAAGAAATTTATCTATAAATTTATATACCGTCATGTACAATGATGACTTAGTGGTAGCGTGTACGGATACCGCGTCGATCAACATGTGTTCGAATCCCTGCTATGAGTCTGAACTTTCGATGAAGGAAAACATTGTAATGACGATATCTTGGTGGTGGGGCATTTTCCAATGCCCGCCTGGCTAGCTACCATCTTCAATTTGAAAATCTGCCGCCAATCATCTATAGCTGTGTTCCAGCAGCTGCACTTGAAAGCCAGTTTTCCTAGTATGGTTCATCGTAGACCACAACATCACATAATATCAGATCAGATCAGAACGATAAACCTATACAAAAAAAATGTATGAAGAATAAATCGTAATTCGCAATCATGTGTATGAAATTAACGACAAAAACATCTGACACTGATCGCGTTGAGCATGGGTCAGTAGGATTTCGGTTAATCCTACTGATTTTCGTTGGCATCTTTGTTATTCAAATGGCTGGGTGCATAGGGAGCCAAGTTACCGCAAGAGATTAAAATTTAATTCTTTAGGCTAGACGCATTGCAAAAGCGCAGAATCGTTTTACATGCATAATATATATTTTTAAATTTAAACATAAATTTGATTGCCAACTCCTACTGAAAATGTTACAACTACGTCCTCCTCGGCTCAGCATCTCACTATACTCACCAATCGGATATACTGTCTCTGAAACAAGTTCTCATATTTCTAGCTTCTGTAAGGTCATCAATAGTTACAGTGATTCTAAGATATTCACTTTAACAATATTGGTTGCATCTATTCAAGCGATATAGAAGCTAGTAATTAATACTATATCCAGGATTTTTGTTTTGTTTTTCACTGAATTCTGTCTTCGGTATTATACATTGGGAATATGTAAATCCTATTAGAATGGTCACCACACGATAATATAACTAATTATTCGCATGCGATTTTTGTCAATATGAATTTGTTACACTTATATAGTGGTTTATAATTCGCATTAAATTATTATAGCTCTAGTGTACGCAATTGTAAAAATCAAATGAAACCTGTAGATAGACTAATTCACGCGTTATGTTTAACGTCCCTTTGGACTCTGTTATAGGCTTATAATCTATATATATATATATATATATATATGATTAATAAAAAAATATATAACATCAGGTCCTTCAAGCGTAACGTGATACGAACAGCCGACGGATTGACGATCTCTCGGTGATACCGGTAGTGTTGGGATTACACTGTTCTTACCATCAGGGCCAATGCCGTCAATTCGACGAATTTTTTTTTTGTATACAACCGTATGTATCACATGCTTGTATTTCAGAGTATTCGTATAATGACCCGTTTTCTCTTTCCAGTGTGAACAAATAATCGAACTCGTATTAAATAAAGCTATTAAGAGTTTTCGTCGTTATCCGATATATTCGTTTTGTTTTTCTCTCACGCACTCTCAAAATATCATAATACGTTTACAGATTTGATTTTTGCAAGAAACAAGGTTATCATGTGTATTGTGCTTGCATCCCAGTCGGGTACAAATATCCTACCATCCCGTTTGAATACTAGATATGCACCAGGTGAATCCGAAACGCGACACGCTAAAGCATGCCACACTGACAGGTGTCAAACCTACACTAGGTGATCGCTATTCAGTCGGACATCATATTTTCGTTTCCGATCTAGGTATGTAGCTACACTCACTGAAGTATGGTGTTCCGTATAAAGCTGTCGCGCTACTATTTTAAATTATTGTTAGTTTATTGGCTAGATGCCTTGAGAACAGTAGAGTATCGCATATTAAATTGTAATAATGTACTTGGCGGTAGATATTTTTTAGAGAGCCTTTTCCCTAATTGTAATGTGTGAACGAATTTGTTTTGTCTCGTCTATCCCATAGCGCGGGGTGTCGTTGGATAGGTCCTTCAAAAATATTGCAGGTGTGTGAATACCATTTTTAAATGCAGGGATCCCTTTGCGAAAAAATAAGATTTAAGTTGGTAATTTTTAGTACGAGTTAAGTTTATCCTCTTACCAGCTAAATGGTTGTTATAGATTATGTGAAAAAAATCACAACGGTAGTATATATACCACGAAGTTAGAAAGAAAACTATCACAGCTAACTAGGTTTTACAAGTTAATCAGAAATAATCGACCAACTTGTAAAAATTAAAGTCTCCTTCTAACTCTGCATTTTGTGATAGGCAACTACGGAACTCTACACTGGGCGTGGCCCAACAAACAATGGACATTTTTTTTATTCTCGTTTTTTTTTTTTTTGGTCATAATTTTACCTGTTAAGTAACGATATACCCCAAGATAGTAACATGCTAAGCTTATTGGAGAGCCTGAATCTCAAGTGCAGCTGCCGGAATATATCTGTAGGTACTTTGCCACAGATTTTCAACTTTAGGGTAGTAGCTAACCGCGGCGGGCGTTAGATCTTCACCGAAAACTCAGGCTCATTGCAGGGATTCGAATTCACGTTAATCGATATAGTGTCCGTATACACTACCACTGAGTCATTGTTATTCCTTAAAAGGTGGCAGACAGCTATGGCACCAACATTGTCACTTGCATCGTCGGATCATTCAATGATTACAGATATTTTGTAACTACATTTAGAGTTATATTGCTGTATAAGCATTGGAATTGATCGATCCAGACAACTAATCATAAAGTGACGTTATCCTTCATATTGCCCTGAACTACATAAATAAAATAAAAATTAGTCCGTTACAAATAAATTAGATAGTTAAAACAGTTGAAATATTTGCTGACCCCAGTCGACTCTCGAAACCACTTGCACCTTAACTGGGCGTGAGTTATCAAAATACGAGACATTATTTTAGGAGCGATTTTACGGTCTTTGTTATCCTACAAAACACTTGCGTGCCCACCTAAACTCGTTTCCGAATCTTCATTATATTGATTTATTTGCAATTTGAAGTAAAAGTTTATACTTCCGATCATACATTTTCTATTCCAACCGTTTGAACTTCAGTTTGAATACTTTTCTACGTATTAACGGTAATATTTTTTATATTCTAGAAATATTAGCACAACTTTGTAATAAAAAGAAAATCATATGATGATTATGTAACATATACATCAATGGTATGTAACCACAGTAATATTTCTGTTACCTCACACGGTTTGTGATAGAATTGTTATTTTTGTCACTGTATTCATCGTTTTTTATCACCGAATCTACGCGTATAATTTTCCTCTTCGCGTAAAAACATTTCTAGTTTTAGATTTTTGGCAGTAACCCTTTGTATCATGTATTTTCACTAATTATTATACCACAAGTTGTTGTTTGCAAAATTACTACTTTTCTAACAAAGTAAACCTTGGCAAACAATTGGTCAATGCAAACGATTGATTAACGTCTTCAGCTAGCAAGTTCAAATAGGTATTGCAATTCGAAAGGTAATTATTTACCGGTACATGCACTAACACGTTTACTTGTCTAAGAACACACAATACAATAAACGATTAATAATTTATTTCTTAATATTCAGTGAAATGTTTAATACTGAATAACAAACAATGCACAGTTTACATCAGTGTGTCTAGAGGCATGAAATTTTGCACAGCAGTTCCTTATATCGTAGGTTAACACTAAGAAAGGATTTTTGAAAATTTAACCCCTTAAATAGAGCATTTGAAATAGGATGGTTCCTGACATGTTGAAAATCCCACCGGGCATACAGCTAGTAATGTAATTAATTAATTATTTTGAATATAGCTTTATAATCCACTTTGTAAATAATCCAACTAAAGTACTTCTGTTTTTAAAGTCAAATACAACGACAAACCGCTTCTACAAACGAAGTATATTATTTACCGAAAAGCTCTTTCGCTGAGACTTTAATTTACCTTTTGGTGTCCCAAGCGACACCTCGCTCTGCGGTTAACAAACGTGCATGTATTAGCAAATGGGTACTAAGAATTAACTTGGAATCGGTTACACGGCCCTTACTAAGCTTTTAAGAGTTTCTTTGTTAAAAATTACTGTACAAAACTTTGTTTATATTTCAGTCTTTTATACTTTAAATTTTCGGATTTGAATTTGTTCAAATTTTAATAGATTCTCTTGCTTTTATTATCACATTTTACGCTCTTTTAATTTATTATTTTTTCAGTGATTTCTACGAACACGTTTGCAGATTTTTAGATGGGTAAAATCTTATGAGTTCGCGTCACCGATATATCTGTAGCTATAGGTATGACGTGTTGTGCGTCGGTGATAGATATGAAAACCAACCTTATGTCAAGGATTTTAATTTACAAATTTTGACAAAAACACGGCAACTTCATAATTTCAAGTTTTCGCTTTTCACGGCAGTCCTCAATAACTGTTTTTATTTATTATATCAATGTCCTGTATAGTATTATATCAACACCCATAATGAATAACTCATCTTGATACATTTAGCTGTAGTTTCACAAGAGCCGTTAAAAAAAACAACTTCATGATTTACCTTTTTTGGCATCATGATTCAAATGTCCAATTGGATTATAATGATTTTTCACTCAATATTACTAAATTACAACTTATTAATTATAGATTATACATATTATATAAATACATATATACAATGATAATTTTATCCAATTAAAATTGGATCTAAGGTTGTAAAACTCAAATACAGAGTTTTTCCTGTATTTACATAGCATATATTTATAATTAATGTTACTGTTTTTCTTTATTGGTTTTCAACTGTCCATATAATATGTTATATTAATTTAATTTGAAACCTATGAAATTTCTTTAGCACCTATATAATTTTAAAGGCACTTGTCATAAGATAAAATAATAAGAAAGACACTGAATTGTGAATACAAATATTGTACGATGACGTCAACTTTTCTGATTAATTTTTCCAATCACGTGATTCCCAGAGAAAAAAACAAGGGAAATATATAAACACATTTTCAACACGCTGTTTAATTTATTTCATAAAAACAAAGCGGGTGTTTTATTCGTGTGATTTTTTATACAAACTACACGAATGACTTTTATGATTCTTCTATTCATTATAGTAAGTGTAATGTATAAAAATAATCAAAATTATTGAAATGAAAATTTTATATACTGGTTGGCTGTATAACGCATGTTCCTTTGGCTCTTTAAGGTGGCAACTTAGATTGTCTCTGACACTTTTTTCTCTTTTGTCTTTGCTTGTTGTTGAACGGTTTTTCAAGGTGTGTACGATTCTATGCGTTCTAACTGTTTATTAGTAATGCATTATTACATAAAATCTCAGTTATTTTATTATTGAAGAACCCAACCTGAAAAAACAATATAAAATAAAAGTTATACAACATTTTAATATTCATGACCGTTACTAATTATAATCACATTAGGGTTGTCAACTATTTCAATATGTTCGTTTAAAATGTATTACATTTATAAATAAATATAAATTATGTATAAATTATTATTTATAATAACTTATAGTACTATAAACAGGTCTGATTTTAAAAGAAATGTATATATATTAATCGTTCTAATAACAATAAAGTACATGTTTTAGTTAAAAAATCTATTCATAAATTAGTGTCACAATTGTTCAACTTAAAATACATCACCCAACGCATAAGCCCTTAATATATTAAAAGTAATATGCGATAAGCTTGTAAGCCGGATTACGGCTTACATACTTATTAGTACTATTTTAATACTTACCGCTAAAATAAGTCTTTGAAAGCAGAAAATATTACAAAAATTTTTTTTTAGCAATGATTAAGGTAAATATTAGGTCTTTACCTATGAAATTGCCGTTTTGTATGAAAAAATTTAAACGATGGTTTTTCATGTATTTTTTATTTGTATTAATCGAAGTAATCACCCATGCAATCAATGCATCTTTGCCAGCGCAGTGGCAGTTTATTGATGCCCTTCTTAAAGAAATCATCTGGACGGGAGGCAACAAATTCTTCAAAGGCATTTTGTACTGCCTCTCGGGTATTTAATTTTTTTCCGCCAAGGAGTTATCCAAATTCTGGAAAAAGTAGTAGTCTGTAGGCGCAAGGTCTGATGAGTAGGGCGGATGACGGAGAACTTTCAACCCCAGTTCTTGCAACTTGGAGACCGTCTGTTGTGCAGTATGAGGTCGCGCGTTGTCGTGCAGGAGCAGCGGAGACGAGCGATTGACCAATGCTGGTTGGAGATGTGCCAGGTTCTCCATCATTGTGTTCAGTTCTTCATAGTACACATCTGTAGTAATGCTCACCCCCTTTGTTAAGAAGCTGTGATGAATCACACCGGTGCTAGACCACCAAACAGTGACCATCACTTTTCTAGGGGTATGTTTTCGTTTAGGGCATTGTTTAGGTGCTGAACCAGGATCCAACCAACTTGCTGTGCGCTTGCGGTTATCAAACAGAATCCATTTTTCATCGCAGGTAACAATGCGGTTCAAAATTCCTTCATTTGTGTGTCTATTGAGCAGTGCAAGGCACGTCTCGACGCGTACTTCGCGTTGGCGATCATTCAGTTCGTGGGGCACCCATTTGTCAAGCTTTTTTATCTTGCCAATTTGACGCAAATGGACCAATATTATTTTGACGCTAACGTCGAAAGCTGCTGCTAATTCAGCCGTAGATTGTGTATCGTCAGCTTCCACAATCGCCTTTAATTCGTCATTGTCGACCAAAGCCTTCGGACGACCGCGAGGTTCATTTTTCAGGTCGAAATTCCCAGAACGGAAGCGAGTAAACCAATAACAGGTGGTGCGTTGGTTTGTAGTGTTAGCTCCGTAAACGTTGTTGATGTTGCCTGCCGCATGTGCCGAGTTACTGCCACGACGGTACTCATATTCCATAATTACTCGAATTTTTAACGTATCCATGATGACAAAAAAGATTTAAATGCGATGTAAATGTAACACTAATCAATAAACAAATGACTACTTTTGGAAAAAGAATTCCATGTTTTTAAAATAAAATTAATTTGAAATTAGAATTCTTAGCCAAACAAAAATTATTTTGATTTGAAATGGCCAGTACTGCAGAACGGCAATTTCATAGGTAAAGACCTATTATTTACCATAGAAATATTTCTATTTATAATAAAACTCGCGGGCCCCGAAGACTTTGTATTGATGAATAGTTAATAACTCGACCAAAGCGTTATAAGGGCCGACTTCCTGTACTAACACGTCATATCAAATAACGTACTATTTAATTTTATAATTTATTTATGCAAAGTACATCATATTTTTACACTATAGAAAGATACATAATTTTATAAGATATTATATGTCGGAGAATCGTCGATGTAATTATGAAAATCGTACTAAACATTATTCTGGCTTATGTATAAGAGATAAGCATAAGGTATTGCGGATTTTTTTTAGATGTACTAAGGAGCAATATTAGGCCGACATAGCCCAAACGTTAAGGTCTTTTTTTTTTTTTTTTTTTTTTTTTTATAATAGCTCGGTACATTGACTGTACTGTACCTGATGGTAAGCACACTACAATCCAAACACAACAACGACCACCAAGAGATCGCAATCCATCGGTGGTCGCCGCTGTCATGCCGGCCTGCTTAAATATCTCTTCACGTTACGCTTGAAGGACCCGATGTCATAAGAAGGAGGGAACACACCGGCTGGGAGACCGTTCCACAGCTTCACGGTACGACAGAGATAAGACAAAGCGAACTTTTTAGTTCGTGCCGAGATGGAAGTTACCGTAAAACTGTGATTCCGAAGCCCAGCGCGTGTGGTTCTGTTATGGAAAGGAGAGGAGGGAATTAGATGAAACAGCTCTTCAGAACACTCACCATGATACAGACGGTAAAACACACTTAGCGAGGCGATGTTCCTGCGAAGCTGAAGTGGCTCGATGCAATGGGTAACGTCTGCATCATTAACAATGCGAACAGCCCGTCTCTGTAACCTATCCAGGGCATCGAGGAGGTACTTTGCGGATCCATCCCAAAGGTGCGAACAGTATTCCATACACGGCCGAACTTGTGCCTTATAAAGAAGGTACAGTTGACCGGGCGTGAAAAACCGTCGCACCCTGTTCAGGATCCCTAGTCTCCGAGATGTAGTGGAGATGACACTCCCGATGTAATCCCTGGAGTTGAGGTCGCTGCGAATATCCACACCTAGGATATTGAGGCTGTCACGCATTGCTAGTGAGACGTTCTGAAGAGTGGGGAGGGGAGAAAACGGAGATTTTTTTGAGGAAAACGCGCACACCTGAGTTTTCTTGGCATTGAACTCAACCAAGTTACTTGCTCCCCATGTAGAAACACGTTGCAAGCATTGGTTAAGTTCAATGACAAGTTCCTCCCGTCTCTTTTCTGTTTCTTCCCGACCACATGAAGGCTTGCTATAATAGCACCCATGAATGGTGCTGTCATCTGCATAGCAATGAGTATGACCTAAAGGTAACATATCATTGATATGCAGAAGAAACAGAGTGGGCGAAAGCACAGAGCCTTGAGGAACTCCAGCGTTTATCGACATGAACTGCGAATCACATCCTTCCACAAGGACACGAATTCTGCGTTCATGTAGAAAGCCGGAGATCCAGTTGCAGAGGTTGTCGGGAAGTCCATACGCCGGAAGTTTAGAGAGAAGACCACGGTGCCAGACCCTATCAAAAGCCTTAGCTATGTCAAGACTGATCGCCAGAGCCTCGCCATGCTTATCAATTGCCTCCCCCCAGCGGTGCAGTACATATGCCAGAAGATCACCCGTTGATCGATTCTGGCGAAAGCCATATTGACGATCATCAATCAAAGAGTGATCCTCTAGGTAACGGACAAGCTGGGTGTTGATGATCCGTTCCATGATCTTGCACAACACTGAGGTTACGGCAATTGGACGGTAATTGACAGGGTCAGATCGATCCCCCTTCTTGGGGATCGGTTGCACATTAGCCTCTCTCCAAACCCGAGGCACGACACCAGAGAGGTAGGACAGGCGGTAAAGGCGCGTCAACACTGGAGACAACTCAGCTGCACATTTTTTAAGTACAACCGCTGGGATACCGTCCGGTCCACTGGACTTCCGAACATCGAGCGATCGCAATTCTCTAAGCACGTCACATTGCCTAAATCGTAACTCAGACATTGTGACACCGCAACTGGGAATTATAGGCGGTTGTGCGTTGCGATCATCGAGCCGGGAATTAGCTGCAAAGAGATTGGCAAGTAAAGTTGCTTTCTCTTGCGGCTCGTGAGCCAGTGATCCATCAGAGTACCTCAGCGGGGGCAATGCTGGACGACAGAAATTAGCTTGCACGGCTTTGGCCAGACTCCAGTAAACTCGACTATTAGCCGGTTGACCTATGAGATCATGACCTATCCGTGCAATGCGCTCGGCATCCGCTCTAATGTAGGCCCTCTTACAGGCCTTGGTGGCAGAGTTGTACGCTGATTTTAGGGACTTTATATTGGGATCCTTGTGTGCGCGACCCCTGGCCCAATCACGATACGCAACTTGCTTCTGACTTACAGCATCAGCGCAATCGCGATTGTACCAAGAGTGTCCTCTGCGATTACAGACGATATCGGAAGAAGGAATATAATATTCCATTGCGATTCCAATCTCGCCTGCAATTGCTTCAGCAATCGCTGAAGGATCTTTCCCATCAAAGCAGCGCTGCCGCCAAGGGATGGATGCAAAATAATCCCGCATTCCATCCCAATCTGCTGACGAATAGTGCCAAACTTTACGCCTAATCCTTACGCAGGGTGGAGGCGGAGCGTGTGGCACAGACGTCATAACCAGGCAGTGGTCCGATGTGCCCAAGGGCGCATTAACTGACACAACATACCCAGTTGGATGGCTCGTCAACAGAAGGTCCAGCAAAGAGGGCGCATGACCGTCAACATCGGGAATCCGGGTGGGCTGGACTACCAGTTGTGTCAGGTCATTAGTTAGAGCGAATGCATGGGCAGTTCGTCCTGCATGGTCTGTCTTGGAGGAACCCAACCACGATTCGTGGTGTGCGTTAAAGTCCCCCAAGGCAACCAGTTCCGCAGTAGGAAACTGCTCCTGTGCATCATCTATTGCCTTGCTCAAATACTCAAAGAGCCGAGTAGTCTCGTCATCCCCGTTATGGGATCTGTAGAGGCACACGTAGATTCGGCTTTGAGTGCCCAGGTCTACGTGTACCCAGAGGACGGAGAAGGAAGGGTCCTCCTTGCAGCGCAGACGGCGACAACACACGTCTGACCGTACATAGACACATACTCCGGCTTTTGCTTGAAAGTTCTCCTCAAGCAGGTAGCCGGGGTAGTGTAAGTAAGATGTATCGGCCGGACGGCGGATCTGAGTCTCCGTCAAGAAGAGCATAGCAGGCTGAACCGTCTCAAGGTGTTGGTGGACGGCATTTAAGTTGGAGTGGAGTCCACGGATGTTAGCGAACTCCACCGTAAATGCGGCGTGGGGGTTGTACACCGCTGTCGAACCTGCTTGCTTATTTTGCGCTGCCATTGGGTTTGAAGGAAGAAGGAAGAAAACGTGAAGAGCGAGTGACCTTCAACTGAGCATTGAGATAACCAGCGTGATACGCCGACTCCTTATAATACATGAGAGAAATACACTGATCCGGCGAACGGAAGGGCCCCCGTACCCTCCCGGAATAGGTCGCCGGGACCCCAATCCGGTCACCAACCGGCACGACGAGCCTACCCGAGATTATTCGCGGCATGGTGAGGCAGCCTCTCATGGTGGTTATCCATGATTGGGCCTCTGTACTATACCGCGGGCGGCCAGCGGGAAAACCGTTTCTACGGGTCTCCCTGGCCGCCGGGTCAATGCAGCCCCCTCAGGCAATGAGCCATTGGAGAATCCCACCAGCATCCGTGCCAAGCCGAAAGTCACTCGTTAACTGGATATGCACAGGCTGATCCCGAAACGCGACTGGCCAAAGCGAGTCACTATGACGGGCTTTACACCTCATACATGGTGGTCGCGACCCAGTTGGGCAAAAAAACCCTACCACCCCGCTATCGCCATTACCTCGTCCGTTGCTCAGCAGGGTGCACCACGTGCAGGTGAGGTTGGCTTGGGCGTCTCAGTGCTATAGATGTTATTTGACGCCCCTTACACCCCATTTGACGCCCCTTACACCCCATTTGACGCCCCTTACACCCCATTTGACGCCCCTTACACCCCATTTGACGCCCCTTACACCCCATTTGACGCCCCTTACACCCCAAAAATCTTAAAAAAAGAAGAAAAAAAGAGAAATATTTTTCTAGAACATTGTATTTGCGTATTGCTGTGCCCCGCGGCTCTACTCGCGGTTTTTATTACGCAGTAATTATTTTCGTCTTGTGATTTGATTCATACTCGTATTATTGAGAATTCTTTAGCATATCAATTGATGAATGACATATCTTCAATTATACTGCTAAACGAGTTATGTCACTATGAAATGATTTTACAGTAGTGAAGGAATACAATTAAAGATTCGCCAGGTGTATGACATGCATATTTTGGTGTTATATCGTTAGTAAATTTATAAATTGTTATACGAATCAATTATGGATGTGGATCTATTATGAAAAAAATCTATAATAATAAAAAAAGGTGTGTGTCACATCACACACGATAGAAGTGAAACTTCATTTTAAAAGACATTTTCTATTTTATTTGAACAGTGAGCAATATACATACACACCGACATTTACTCTCTCGCTCTGGCTCACACAAAGAGGAGAGACCGATAATGTGCGTTAAACGTTTAACGCTCGGAAGTCGCATAAGAAGTTTGAAAGGTGTGTGTGCGATTCACACACGGTAGAAGTGAAACTTCATTTTAAAAGACATTTTCTATTTTATTTAAACAGTGTGCAATATACATACACACCGACATTTACTCTCTCGCTCTGGCTCACACAAAGAGGAGAGACCGATAATGTGCGTTAAACGTTTAACGCTCGGAAGTCGCATAAGAAGTTTCACTTGATCAATAATAATAATTTTATGTTATCTAATTGACAAAATGTTTATTTTTATAAAACATATTGCAGTATCACCGACGATATGCTTTCCATTTACAAAATTTCATCAAAATGGGTTGAGATTTTTTAACGAATCACATAAAATTCCCGTATTTAAAAAAAAACTCATAAAATCCTTCTAGCGTTTTTGAAATACAGATCTATTATTGTAGATTTTAGAACTACATATTTATTAATAGTGATTATGAACGGTAAATAAAATATATTACCATTACAAATTACATATTTCTAATACGTCTTCGAATAACCAAAACAAATCGCTATATAGTATTTCATATATTATCCAATAAATACACAATTACTCAATTATCTTGAAATTAATCAATAACCTAAACGAGAGAACCGGATATCGTGGTAGCAGCCATATTTGCTGCGGCATCCATACTAACTTCCGGTAGCCATCTTTGTTCGCGGCACCGATGGGAAGTTTGCTAAGCAGGCACATTGTTTCTGAAGTTCTTACAAGTGGCACTTAGCCAAGTCCCAGGTCGACTTTTTGTTCTACAACGATTAATAATATCTTTTAAATTATATCAAGCTGTTTTCTTTTTCACTTTTGGTACAACGATTTTGTTAAAACAACTATTGTACATTGCGGCCTTAATAGAAGTAAGAAAAACTAAAGTTATAACAAGAAATTTAAATGGAACTATAAATTATGTGTAAGCGATAAGTAATATATATATTAATAAATGTTTAGTTCTGTCTGTAAAGTTTTATCTGTTTATATATTCGCTACTAAAGAAATTAAGAATTTAAAAAATGGTGCACGTAAGCTCCGACGCGCTACTTGTGTTTACTTTTATGAACGATTGTCTTGGAATATATGCAATACGCAATGTAAAATTATTACCTACCTCGCCTGGATCGATCGCCTACCGGTTATTTTAAAAACAAAAATTCTTATTGTGGGTGATCCTAAGAAGATAAACATATGCTATCGCTGACATTTTTTTGTATGTCTTTTTAAATCTACCATTATATCGTACATTAGTTTGATATATCTCTTATGGTTTACTCAGCGTTAGTCATTTAACTCCTCAGAAGCGTCTATTTTCTGGATTAATTCACCATTATCGTCACTGCTTATCTTTTATATCACTTTATCTAATAATAGCAGCCCGCCCGGCTAAATATAAATACAAATAAAAATTATAAATTTTAACACACACACACCCTTCTTTTTGCGTCGTGGGTTACTAAGAAAGAGTACATTACAGAGAAAGATTTAAATGGTTTTATGATATTTTTTTATATTTTTTATTTATTTTCTTTTTATTTCTTATGTTAGTCAAAAGATCCTGTCTACAAAACTACTACGGCATTATTATTGCATATTTTAACATAAAAAAGTAGTTAATTGTGACATAACTGTAATAGTTTTTTGTAGATATTGATGTCTTCTATAAAATTGTAGCACATCAATTTGCTCTATTGTCAATAATTTCCAAAGCGTACGCGATAGAACGATTTTTTTGGTATTTTTTTCACACGTTGGGTTACATTATCAAAGTTTTCATACGAATCCCTAATTTTTTGGAAAATATTCTATCACTATGTTCATTAAGGATAATGTAAGGTTCTAATGGTGAAAGAATTTGTCAAATCGGTCCAGTAGTTTCAGAGCCTATTCAATGCAAACAAACATTCAAATCTTTCCTCTTTATAATATTAGTTTAGATAGTATACCATATAATCTGGCCAGATAACATAAGTAAATAAAAAAATAGTATATATAAAATAGCATAGCAAAAATTAAAGAAAAAAACCATGTAAATTGGATGAGTAGTTTGCGCGTGAAAACAACATAAACAGCCAAACAAACAGAGAGACGTTGAGATTTATAATATGTATAGATATAGTCATTACTTCCGTATACAAGTAAGTTGAGTATAAGCATATACCTACGTTCAGTATAAGATGCGTTGATATGTTGCGCCGTGCTCGGAAGGGCAACATAACAACTTCACTTTTTGCTTACTTTTGATTTTGCTCCCCCGTCCAAATTACGTACGGCGTGCTTTATACGAAAATCTATTCTTAAGAAGTAAACTTCAAAAATCAATAAATTAAGCATAACTATAGTTCAAATTTTTATAAATAATACTCTTATAGGTTTAGGTTAATAATACAGTTCTAAGTCTGTAATATTTAAGAAAAATCTAATATTATTCCTCAATAAACTCTCATTAAGAAATTTCATTAGCCTCGCTTCGGGGACCTAACCTGCTTATCGCGTTTAATAAATAGGACATAATCAGTCGGAAATTTGTTCCAGCAAAGGTCTCAACTTCGGGATAAATTCAGCCCAAGTTGAGGTGTTAAACGGATTACAGTTTGGACGAAATTCAAGCCCTTTCATTAATCGAGCCGGGGAATAAGGAAAATGGGAGGACACGAGACATTCTAGTAATATTTGTGATGCAAAGCGATATTAGATTGTGTTATAAACATGGGATTTCTTTTTCTAAGACTTTCGTACTTTTGGTATTAAAAAGAAGCCAAGAATTTTTGCTAAATATAACCTCTTTGTATAATAATAGATAGATATTAGTCAGTTATGTCTATATAATTCTTCTTCTTCTTATTCCTTACTTGGCGACCGGTCCTCTTTATTGAAGACCATTTCTGCCATTATCGAGTGAACATAGTTTCCAGTCTTAAAAAATGGTGGCTCCTTGTTAGAAAGTTCTAGAAAGTTTTTGTGGCATCTAAAAATTAATGTCCATATTATTACTTCCAATCCACTTCACTTGTGCACAATAACCATGCTTTATTATGCAAAATGCCACCTGTATTGCACAATATAGAGTCATAACACAAATTTATGAATAAAAACAAAAACTACTTCATGACAGTTTGAAATCCCGCCAAAAATTCTCCTATAAAATCATCGTACGAATGCTTCCATGATACATGTCAAATGTTTAATTTAGAGATGTAGCATAATTTAAATTGAAAGTTGATTTTACGATAATCGATTTTTTTAGGGTAAAATATAATCGATAATACGATTATACTTTAAATCAATGTGTAAGCTGTGTAAATTAAATAACAA
Organism: Saturnia pavonia; assembly: GCA_947532125.1. Classification (NCBI taxonomy): domain Eukaryota; kingdom Metazoa; phylum Arthropoda; class Insecta; order Lepidoptera; family Saturniidae; genus Saturnia; species Saturnia pavonia. The sequence continues at coordinate 6,828,866 of OX383919.1, read as the reverse complement.
AAATAAACTATAACTGTAATTGAAGTCGCATATTGCAATTGATATCGCAAGCCTTCGTATGATGAAGAAGGTATAGTTTTGTAAAACGTTGAGCATATTTATACTAATGTTACAAAGCTGAAGAGATTGTTTAGTCAGATATGAAAAATTATTTTAGCGTTTTATGTATTGTGGAAGGTTTTAGTCTATATAAATTAACGCTGCAACCCTCAGGACCGGACAAATAACCATGAAAGTTAAGCAACCAGACAACTTGTAGGCAAACGGGGAGTGAAAATAATGGTAGTATATAGTTGGAGATGGCGATGTAGAGAGTGGCTTGAATTAATTTCACAGGGATAAAACCGTAGAGCACAGCTAGTATATGCATACGTCTAGACTGCATTAATATTATTGGCAAGGTCACGCCTGTTTACATCGTGGACACAGATGAATGAACGATGCTAAAAAATATATGAAGGGTAATGATATCATAGTCGATTCTAATAGCAGAGATAAATGTGTAGTGTAAAATAGCGGTGTGAACCCTGGATCAAAATGGATCAACACACCACAATTTTATGTAGATATAATAAAAGTAGATAGTTCATTTTAACACACTGTTTTGCAATTCACTGTGCTTATCACACACAGTATCGTAATTATGCAGTGATACTATACCAAAAAATATGTTCTTAAAAAAATATTTTTAAATATATTAAAAAAGCGGGATTCGAACTATCGACCACTCGCGCGTACTGCGTATGAAGTCTGGTCGTCTCACACCATTAGGCCAATCCGACGACGGGCAAAATCATGATAATTAGGACTTGCATTAACGTGTTTAATGTAAGCGTATTCTATCTCACTCTCTCGTAGCCGAAATCCTTTAGATGTATATGGTTGTCTCTTTTCATTGTCGATTTTTCGCTTTATCGAGTTTCAAATCACAACGGTGCTAAAGAAGTTTTCACTTCAGAAATCAATTTAATTAAAACAATGACGACTATCGAGTGACCAACAATATATTGTCAGTCACTTCTGGCATGATGGCATGAGTAAATAGCATGGCATGCACCGATTGATCTTGAAACGCGACGCGCTCACTATGATGGGCATTTCACCAGATATATGTTGGTTGCGACCTAGTACGGCTGTATATCTTTACTACTCCGCTATCACCATTGACTCGTTTGTTACTAAGTTTTTTTTTCGAACTGACTATACTGTTAGCCTTAGGGCCCTGGAGCCTTTACGGCTTTTACAGCTTCACTGGGCTTGGGTTGTTATAAGCAGTGTGCATCACATGCAGGTGAGTTTGGTTTGGTGTCCTCGGCTCTCAAGATATTATTTGACATCCCTCATACCTCTAACGTATCTCCAAAGTGTGTAGCACGTGTCATGAATGCTATAGTATACTGAAGTAGCTGTGCAGGAATATTAAAATTTGCGATTTTATTATTACACATACTTATTATTAATTCACCCATGTTGAATTTGTTCAACCAACTCTCTACTTACTACTACACCGCCGCTAAAGAACCCGTGCAGCCTATCGTTCTTACTTTTTTTAATGTTCTTTACAAGTTTAGTGTCTTGGCTTAGTGCCACACTAAGCCTAGTGGGGAAACTGACTCTCTACTGCAGCTGCCGGAACACACCTATAAGTTACAACTTGAGGATAGTAGCAAGCCAGGTGGGTATTAGTAAAAGCCCTACCACCATGCTATGGTTACATCACGATGTTTTCCTTCACCGAAAGCTCAGGCTTACGTCGATAGACACGATGTCCATACACGCTACTACTCCATCATTGCCTCCCGTACTTGCCAGATTGCTTGACTTTTATGGCTACTGCTCCGCTCCTTAAGATCGTAGCGTGAATTTATATGGCCTATAACCATCCTTAATAAACAAACATTAAAATACAAAAATATTTTTGCAAAATCTTAAAGGTTATTCCTGAAATTAGCACTTTGAAGCAAACAAATAAACAAAGAATCTCTGAACTTTATAATAGTATTCTGGATTGCGAAGAAAACCATAATATAATACACGTCGATTATATCCACTCACCACGACTTGATCTTTGAGGTTATTCATAACAAACATAATATAGGTGATACCGTTATTGCAAGCGAAATGGCAACAATAATACGAAAACATATCAAGTGATTTATGCAAATTGTAAAACATAAATCCGAGTAGCAGACAGCGCGGTTAGTGCCGCACGAGCCCGAAACCCTTCACTTAGTTGTCAGACGCTGCCAATTCACGCATCCAATACCGTCAATTACAATCACGGGTAAGTGAACAATTGAATAAATTTACGAGTACTGCTGTAATGGGCTTTAGGAGGAACGTTCATGAGAACATGAAATATAAATATATAATATCATAAGTATAAAACAGAGTAAGAAGGTCTTAGTTCCAGTCTTAGATCTCGAAAAGACGGCAAATCTATAATACTATTTTAAAGTTTCTGTTCATTTCGATTTGAGGTCTTTGTGCAGGAGCAGAAGACACTCAGCCGAGGTGCAAGGGTGTCAAAATAGTCTCAACTTGGGCTGTTACTGTTGATGCAAAACCGTTAAATGAATCTAACACTATATTATAAATAAACTTAACAAGTTTTCAATAGGATTCTGGTTAGTTGATAGACTGCATTAATTTAAGAGAGCAAAATTATATACATGAAGATATTAAGACCTGGTTAATTACGTTATGTTTCTATAGATCCATAAAATACTTCCACGCCGTTAGACTGATAAATATTATTATCATCGCATGTTCTCCACAAAGTTTTAGAACACTGCTTTTTTTTTCAAACAGTAATTATCTGTTACTGGTCTATACATCTCGGCAAATACCACATTCCGAATCAGTGGTCTGTCCATCTAAATAAGAAGTGTTTGTAAAGGCTTACTGAAATAAAAATACATTTTATCTCGTAAGCTTAATTATACCAGAATAAGGATTAAAAAAAAGATACAAAATAATTAAGATACAGTGTAATTTAGTAGCTTTATGTCAATTGTAACCAAGATATTACCTTCAACAAATATATTCATAAACTTTACCTCTTTTTAAAAGTAGTATTAATAGGCTTGTAAACTTTGTTAATCAGTCAGCGACAGGCCTTTTATTTGCCATTATTTAAAAAAAAACGAACATGATTCTCATCTCGTTGCACTCACTCAACTCAGATAGTGTGAGCAAGTTACACTAATTTTAGTATACAATTTAAATACATCCAGTTACAAACAGATGACTATCGTCTGATTTTAGCAGACTGTCTGACTTCACCATTCTGTAATAACTTAGGGATTCACGTTAAAAGACACATAAGGAAACAAAACGAACTCTACAAATTGAACTTCAAGGCAGACTTGGAAATAGATTCAAACGTAGTTTGTACAACCCACATGCCATTGTGGAGCAAAGCTAACTTGTTTACAACTTCCTGATAGATGAGTGTTAGCCGAGACTTTTGCTCTCTCCGGAGTTGAGACGGTTTATTTTGTCGATGCTCATTTGACAACTAAAAATGGTTACATATCATTGCTAATTCGGCACGTAAATTGGATTAGTTCATATTGTATTCCAAGTTCTTATTAGATTCGGACCCCAACATGTACTAAAGATTTTTTCGGAATTCGCGTCATGTCTTTGCAAAGGCGTCATCTATGGTCAAATTAACACAATATCCGGTAATTGATTTTATTGTATTCATAACATGTTTGTATAACGTGTTCGGCTTGGATCAGATAAGCTCGACATTTGAAATCGCTAATACATCGTAGACTGGCATGGTGACTAAGCCCGTGCAAATTTTTTTATACCACAAAGATGGCAAACGAGCATATAGCCTGTTTGATGGTAAGCGGCTACCGTAGCCCATGGACGCTTGTAATACCATAGGTGTCATTAGCGCGTTTCCGACCTTGAACCTCCCTACCCCAAGGAGCTCTGAAACCCTTCTAATCACAGGAATACAACATAAGGTTATTTGGCTGCGGTCTTCTATAGGGTGAAGGTATTCCACCAGTCGGGCTGCCCCAAGTAGAAAGAAATATCCAAATAAATTTCTGCGTCCTACCTCTCTTAAACTCATTATCTCATACTCGGGAAGGGGCCTCATTACCCAGCACGGGAATATTTATAGGCTAGTATTATTTTATGATCCATTCACCGTCTGGACGTACGAGCGACTTAAGGGGCTTAAGACTCTTATTTAAAATCAGCAATACTGGAGCATGTACCTGAATGAGAGACCACTGTTTGGCAATAATATATTAAATTATTTCAGTTATATTTTTACTATTATAATAAACGTCTTACCTGTCTTCCTTTTCTTTCTATCACGCTTCAAGGAAAGTGCAGGAGCGAGAAAGGCAACCTTGTTAGCCCTGAAAAACCCATAACTATTTGTTTGAAGTCAGATATTAAATAAATATTAATAATAAATGTAATATTATTGGTTTCCAAAATATTTAATAAAAAATGGTTGCAATCTTTTTTTTAATTATTAAAGCCATAATTTCTTATATTGTTCTAATGATAACTTCTACTAGGATCATGATTTATCCATAGACAGTAACAGTACACTAAAAATAGCAAAATCAATATTATTAATCAACTTTATTAATTATATACATAACCTCAAAATTTCCACAAATTATTTATAATGAAAAGCTACCCGTGAATTAATCCAATTATATTTACAATATCATGAAGGAAGAATAGATATTATATTACAAAGTTTACTTCATTCTAAACAAAATTTCTAATTTAATATAATGACATTTTACGTGGGTGCTTGGGTAGTATCCTTAAAAAGCCACCGAATCAACTATACTATGTAATAACCGTTCAGCGTTGCTAACTTAAGGTAGAGTCAGAATATTAGCGTGTTTGTTTGTATTTTAAATTGAAATAAATTTATTACATCATATATTGGCGAACGTTGGAAGAGGAAGGCCTAGACGAACGTTCCACGATCAAATCGGGGACGTTTTGAAGAAAGGTCAGGTACTCTAAACCGTCGAGCATGCATGAAAAGATTGATGAATGTTGAGGAAGCGAAAGTTGTATGTCAGGATCGTAGCAAGTGGAAGGACGTGGTCTCTGCCTACCCCGTTGGGAAAGAGGCGTGATTTATGTATGTATGTACATATATTGATATATGATCATAGAAATCATTATCAAATGTGTATCATTCAAATATGAATCATTTCTCAAAGGTGTTTTTTTCCTAACCACGCTATATCATTCTCAATTCTTTATGAAAATTGACGATTCAAATTTTATTTTAAATCTTATGATCCCCACTATTAATAAATAGTTTAAAATTAATGTATTCGTTAAATATGGGCTTAAAATATTTTTCATTAGAAATCTGTTGATCCTAATGAAAAGATATTCAAGGCACCATCTCACATTCTATAGTGTAGTGTAGATACTATAGTGCAGTAAGCCCAACTATTAAGCCCAGAGGTCGCGGGTTCGATCCCTACACATGATTTACTTTTTTATGGTTGATGAGCATAATTGTAAATCTGTGTTTTATGTGTCTGGATGTTACACATAACACTGCATAAAGTACACGGACATCACACAAGTAAATAGGTTCTGTAAAGGACCTTTTTTATTTTTGGCTAGTTAAGTTTTATACCATATTTCTAAATATTTAATATACCTATGTTTCTTCCATCATCTTCCTTCTGGGCAATGGAATTTTACGTATAGGAAATTAGTCAGGTCGCAACTTATTTGCATGTAAGGCAACAACCCAAACCGAGGTTCTGTCACTTTGGGACCTTTGAGCTTGTAGCTCTACTTTCGCGGCTAAGTACCTTCTGCGCTCGTGAGGCCGTCAAAGCCTTACAGCCAGTACAGTTAGTTCGAAAAAAAAGCTATGTGTTTAATTGTGTACAAATATTTATTTATATAATTAAATAATTTCAATAGATAGGAAATTTGTAAAGTTACTTGCTAAATCGCTATATTAGGGCCCTACCTCAGGATGGAATCGCTCCGCTAGCCACCCTACTCATCGAGGCGCGACCAACCCATAAAGAAGAATTGACGGCTCGCATTACATTGTGTCGTAAAACCACCGATTTCAGTGCACCTGCTATTACTTTAAGCCATGTGGTTATAATATAACAGTAATTTTATCTTAATAATGATTTAAGGGACTTCCTTGGAAATTAAATGCAATTTGGTTGTGTTTTTTTTTTTAATAACCTCCAAATCGTTAAGTGCCACGGTTCTGTTTATTTTTGGTTCGGTTTTGTTTATTACGCAGTAGTTATTTTTGTCTGGTCATTTATTTTTACCCAGATTATTGACAATTCTTATATTCTATCATTTGATACATACATACGCATCCAGTACAAAATATGTTCTTTTTCAATTTGTAAGTTTTCTTGACAATTCTTCTAGCCTTTTAATTATGGAATGACTTATGCTTTTCGTCTACAAAACATAATCCAAATCAGTTAAGAAATAAAAAAAAATCATTTTATTTACGACTTCCAAAAGTATAATTCCAAAATTCTTCTAGCCTATCGACTGACAAATAATATAAGCCCGTATATAAAATTTGTTGAGTTAAATCCGGACATTCAAACAGACAGAAAAAGAAATGTCATATTCGCTATCTATGTCCTTTATATAAGATATCTATCGAGAATTTTGAAAATAAAAATATATGTACGGGCAGATCTACAGATTTATTAATTTAAATAGATATAAAAAGTGAATTACAGGGTTGCATTCATGGAGGCTTTTTAATGTCGAAATTAGCATCGGTTTGTAATCTGTATCTAGTGTATCTAGAACGTAGATAAATACAGAAAACTCAACTCAGTGTTACGCTTAGTACATCGTAAATCCATTAGATTAGAGGATTAGAGCATATCCAGCCAGTTACCTAGTTGCCTTTGCCGCGGTATTCAAAATTTAAATTAATAAAAAACCAACGGTACGCTACTGACGTACGTAGGTGCACCGTCTTACCAATTAATGTGCGATATTCGTGTCCCGCTTTACCCGGAAGATAAAAAATTGAAGAGCTCGTAAATTTGGTGATCGGCTACTTGGAATCCAAAGGATCGGAGATTATAGGCAAACACACCTTGCGGTTTACATACACATAATATTATTTTGTAAATACCGTCTTTACACATCACAAAAAGGTGGAAAAAAGAATTGGAAGTTTGTATAAATGGTCCGTAAGTTTTGAAGTTTGAGACGTGAAAACAATTCTGAGTTAGGTATCTACCTAACTAGAAGAATTAACAAAAAATACATTTTAATTTAGACATGTAACTTGTAGGAAGTATAAACGATGATGTCGAAGAGTTCTAATATTGTATGTATTATGACTAAACTATCAATCAATATATTTGACAGTTTAGTCATAATAGATAAAATTTAATTTTTTGTTCATATTTTCATTCATAAATTATAAAAATATGACCATAAATAGTAATTTCAGCCATTTCACTCGTCTACGATTATAGTCGTAAAACAAATTTCAGATAATAATATGACCAGTAATTAAACTGATATTAATTACTAGGTAGTATTACCACATATTTTAGGCATTATTAATTAATATAACCTTGCAAAACTTCTATATTACCTCCCTTCCTTTCGTACAGGTACACCGAGTATCGCAAAATACGTCACATGCTATGTAATACGAATTGCGTTCGCAATAAACCATATGAACGTCACGTGTATGACATAGCGTTTGCTGCAGTCAAAATGCCTGAAAAGTAGAAGTATTTACCTACGTGAACTGAGATTGCCAAGTGTTGCATGTTCTAACCTCGTAGCTCAACTGATTCCACTACTTTTCTTTACCTTGCGATTAAGCATTTTAAAAATATAAATGTTTTTGCAATATATAAATACGGACTTTCTTTTAACTTGCAAATTTATTACGGTGAATTACTCACAAAAATATTGTACAGATTTTTTTATAAGTCCCAAACAAGCCTAAATATTCACCAGGAATTGCCGCATAAAGATTATCGAAGATCATATTTCAACATGGAAAAGTAAACAAAACACATCAATATTAATTTTCATTTTATACCAAAATTCATCTTATATCTAAAATCAAAACTTGTTTTAAGCGTCACCTAAATACATTGCAAAATTTACAAACATAAACATGGGAATCTATAAAAATAATAAGACACAAGAACAGGTCATATTACATTTCCAATAAGGGTCAATGTTTCGTAATTGTCACTTAAACATTTCCAAACTAAACGTGGGTTAGTAAAGTGATTTAGGGAAAGTTTGATGGGCTTTATCCATCGAACTAAAAAGTTGGTTGAGGACGTCCTAAATAAGTAATAACATTAACTTTATAGCATGTGATAGTAATATGGGGATATAATAAGCAGTTATAGGAAATATTACTTTTATATTGTTTGAAGCCATGTTACATACTTTAACCAATATTGAATAGCTGTTAGGTTTCACATGAACTTGGGCAAACCATGCATGGTTTTATTAACTGCAAAACATTGTAGTAACTATTTACACTGGTATATAGACAAGCAAATCATAAAGTTTTGCGTCTAATAATCGTATGAGGATAACCACAGTCCGTGATAGTCTTAAAGCTCAAGTTTGAGTTGGATACTACAAGATCTAAATAAATAAGGAGCAATTATTTCGCTTTGAATCTTCATTCATAATTTCAACCGAAAGACGTCCACTGCTGGACTTGCTATGCCTCCTCCAAAAATCGGCACCGAGATCGATCCTGCGCTGCTTGCATCCAGCTTTCCACAACTATTGTTGGTGCATCATTGACGTTCCTTGTGGAGTCTTGCGGCACGCGATCGCGAAAAGAGAACTCTTAGGCCCCGTTACCGTCCGTTCAACGAGCTATGTGCTCCGTTTACTACCAGTTAAGTCTAACTATTCTTAGGGCTATGTAGTGACATTGTTTCTTCTGCGGTTCTCCTCATTTCTTATTCGATCACGTAGATAAACTCTGAATCATAGGCCTCGCCATTACCTTTTGAGTGACCAAAAGCTTTCTTTTGAGGCCCTTAGTGAGCAATCAAGTCTCAAAACCATATGTAGCATACTGGACAAAGGCTTTCGTCTTGATTCACTGCGGTATTTTGTACGAAAGGATGTTGCGTAGCTTTCCAAACGCTGCCCAGTCGAGCTGAATTCAACGCTTTAAATGGTTATCCATATATTATACCATGTAATAAAAATCACATTTTAATGAAGATATTTTTTTACTGAATAGAATTGCATAATATAACTGGCGGTGGGTGGGACATGTAACTTGCAGGACGTATAGCCAATGCTGCCGCAAGTGGTGATCTGGTACCGGAAGATAGCACGTGGGTAGATCTGCAATAATGTGGATGACGACATGGTGAGGGTTGCGGAAAGATATTGGATGCAAGCAGCGCAGAATCGGTCATTATAAAACTCTAAGGAGGAGGCCTATGTCCAGCAGTGATAGGCGATCAGCTGAAATAGTGATAACCTATTTACTGGTTAAAATTATTGTAGTATCTTCCGCTGAGTGTCTATGTCTATGTCATACCTTTACCGTACTGTGAAGTTGTGGAACCATCTCCCGGCCAGTGTGTTCCCTCCTTCCTACAAAATGTAGTTTTTCAAACATAACGTGAAGAGATATTTGAGCAGGCCAACAAGACAACTGACTATCGATGGATTATAGATCTCACGGTGGTCGTACTTGTTTTTGGATTATATTGTGCTCATCATCACGTACAGTATCGTGATTTTGTCGAGCTCTGATAAATAAATAAAAAGTGTGTGTGTCTGCTTCGATGTGCGACTGAAGTCTTCTCTTAAGTGAAGTCTTCTCTGAAGTGAATCTCTTAGGATGCATATTAATGTAAAAATTTAATTTGTACCCGCTCGACGTTCCCGCTCATTTCAACGGTCAATTCGCGTCTGGCGGCTTTCGCAGCAAACAAAAAAGAGCCGAATAAATCTCAACCTTATTTGGATACCACTAAGGTTAATAATTATTTTCGTGATGCTGCATTATCTGCGTGCAACATCACTTTCAATTTCACTCCACATTTTTTTTCATAAAGTGCGTCTTATGTTGTTTCTTAAAGAGTAAACACCAAAAGTTTATTCATTTGATGAATGCTACTAGTTTTAGAGAGGTATTATTTCTTTGTACAATCGTGTCAGGTTAGAATCAAAAGTTGAAAAGTTAGTCGCAACGAAACCCTGCGAGATAATTAAGTTTGTTTACTTCGAATGTGGTTGTTACGCATCTTCTATATAATACGAGTATAAATACTACTAAAATCTATGATAAATACAACTTCGAATTTTGTTAATTGCCTGGATTAACCTCGTCTGATATACTGACATTGATCAAAAGATTATAGTATTGTAGTTGGGGCTACTTAAGATTAAGCTCATTAAATTGACTTTAATATTGGAATTGTAAGCCTATTTCGTTATATCTTGAAATAATAAAGAGAAATCTAATTTTTTGTATGTAGGGTGCTGCTATTTTTTTTTTATCAAAGCACGGCAAAGTGACTTCACTGTACCTGATGGTGAGCACAGAACAATCTAAAACCATCGGTGACTACCGTGGGATTTACAATCCATTGACAGCCGACGCCGTCATGCCGGCCTGCTCAAATGTCTGTTCACGTTATGTTATAGGAAGTAGGGAACATACTGGTCGGGAGATAGTTCCACAGCCTCATAGTTCGGAAAAGTTAAGACGTATCAAATTTATTTGTTCATGCCGAGATGGAGATTACCGTAAAGCTGTGGCTCCGGACCCCATCGCAATTATTTAACCCCGGCCATAGTGGAGAACGAGTACGTCTCGTGCCTGGGTCGGGTCGGCAGTACAGCGGGTCTATTAACCAGTATTTATATGTACGACACAACACGTGCTCACGGAATGTACTTACAGAATAAGCCTGTATGTTCCTCTTGTAGTTCTTCTTTTATTTCGATTATTGATTTCACTTTGCTTTCGAAATTAGAACTGTCGTAACTCGCGTTACGGCTTGCTTTTATACCTCAAATGAGATGGTCACAAAATCTTCAGAAGGTCCTTGAACTCAACATGTTGTAAACAACTTACGTCATCGATCCAAAAGGAGGGAACGTTTGATTTATAGCCCATTGTTTGTTGACAGTTGAAATGATTAGGCTTTATATGTGTGCATCGTTGAACCTATGACTACACGACACACGACTACACTATGCTAAATACACGAAATTTCGGGCAGATTCCAGACGATCGTGGAGATTTCGAGAATGGTGATTATTTTTTTTATTTTCTCTTACTCCGACCGTAACAATAATAATTGCTGGGTGGTAGGACACCAGGGGTAACACCCACCATTGTGACACGCTTAGATGAGTCACGTTTGAAAATCAGCCGATGTATATCCAGTAATCAAGCGGGGGTTCACGATCTACTGCAAATGGTAATAAACCTGTCATAGTAACTCTATTTTGTTTATCGCGTTTTTGGATCAGCCACTGTATCAGGCTGATGAGAGACGTGCAGGCATGACGATGATAGGTCGTCAATTTGACTTGCAACTATAAAAAATATATAGCTCACTGATGTCCAGGATTTTGCTCACGTGAAATCACTTTTGAGTCTCCACGGGAACTATCTGGATTTTAAAAAGTGGGTCTTTTATATTTATTACTCATAATTTTATTATTACTGCTCAACCTTTCCAGTAGGAAAAGCGTAATTATATAACCTAAAGTCTTCCTTGGTTCACTATTTAAATCTAAAAACCACATTAAAATTGGTGATGTACCATTTTCAAGTGATGTGCTTTCCAACACGGAAAAAATCCTACTTAATTACATAGGTATACAGATTTTATTTGAAATTGAATGGAAACTGTGCCGAAAAGTAATTAAGGCCGAAATATTTTTTTTATTATATGCTATATATTGTTAAGAATATATATTGTTTTATAAGTTATATACAACAAAGGTGGCAAATAAGCATAATATGTCCCCCCTCATGGTAAGCGGCTACCGTAACCTATGGTCGGATACCATAGGTATCGTTAGCGTATTACTGACCTTGATCCCCATACCTCAAGAAGTTCTAGAAACCCTACTCACCGCAGGAACACAGCACTAAGTTGGCTATGATCTTCTGTAGGGTAGATGTATTCCACCAGTCGGACTACCCCGAATAGCGAGAAATCTCCAAAAAAAATTATATATGCCCAACCACTCATATTATAGTTAAGGTATCATTTTCTTTCATTCGTTTCCATTTTTAATTCATATTTTGGCGCATTGTTTACTGATGGACATTCACCCTAATTTGCATTTAATTTTAATTACCTATTGTGCATAAGTGAACTTAATTAAAAGTTTAGAAATATGTGTGAATTTCAAATTGCTGTATAATTTTAGCATTTTTAACATAATGTGCGATGTGCAAAGAACGCAGACTGACAATCAACTTAAAAGCTCAAACATTTTATGAGTTATTTACTTAATTATTTTAGTTTCATTGTACCATTTGAAATCTTTATCTTAGTTTGCGTAATATTTAAACGTATGATCAATTCATTTTGCGTATTATTTAAATTTTATTTTTAAAGAAATTGGTCTGCTTCGTATTTATTAAAAACATAAACTTTTTTTTTAAATAACACAACACCTTTTCATAGATTAAAAACTTTCGTAATATAAATCTGAGACACAATGAGTTCAGAAACACGTATACAATATAAATGACGTGTCAAAAACAATTTCACCCCCGAAAAATTAATAACTCACGTCGTTGCGTTACATTCATGTAAATTAAAACCAGTGAAAACTGCTCACCGTCGCTTATTAGAGGGGAAAGCATGGAGTATATTATAATTAAATCACATAACTAGACTTTGTCACGCTACCTCCTTGCTATGTGATATTGATACCGAATATTTTATTATGGATCTAGAAAATATGGATGTGGTTTTTTTCGATAAAACTAGCTTCTAAGCTCTGTGGTATCTCACTGTTACTATTAAAATATTGCCTGTAGCGTAGTTTATATATTACAAAAGCAGATAATAGTTCTATCTAATAATAATATGTCTGTGTTGTCTGTATATGGTTTTTACGTAACAAGAAATAAATATCCTGTATTAAGAAAAAATCCAGGCAAGTAAATTTTGAAAGTTGTTTTAAACACTTTATATGTTGAAAATAATACACGTGAATAAATAGTTATTCATTATGAAATTATTATTATGTACACGTTTTTTAATTTAAATAAAAACGTCACAAACACGTGGTGATATGTTCATGTGAACACGCATCACATCATCTAAACGTATTATAAAACTTAACGTCCTCTGGTTGTCTGTCCGTTTATGTCCTTTTCACGCGATAACCAATTATCCTATTTACGTGGTTTTTCCTTTAGTTCATATCTATGTTATCTGGCCAAGTAATAGGATATTTTTTATTATATAAAATATCTCACGAAATAAGCAGTGATGATAATGGTGAATCAATATGGAAATAAGACGCTTTTGTGGGGATTAAATGGCTTACGCTGAGTAAACCATAAGTGATATATAAAATTAATTTATGACATAATTGTAGATCTTAACAAGACCTACAAAAAAGTCACCAAAGTAGTCCTAATCAGATATATGTATATCTTCTAAGGATCACCCACAATAAGCATTTTTGAGGCAGCACAATTCGCGTGCAGAATTCTGTAGTCCAGGCGAGTGGAGCAGCGGGCACAGCTAGTCATTCAATAAATAAAACTAAGGTTAAAAGCTTTATGTGCAAAGTTGAGTTTAAAAGAATTTCAGTTGAAATTTCTAAAATTTCTTCAGCACTTTCTAATTTTAACGTCATTGACTTCGTATGTCACTTAGTAATAATTTTAAAATCACTTGTCACAAGATAACCTAATAAGGTTAATTAACTCAACTGTGTTTTTAAATATTATAGAGTTCACAAGGGAAAATTAAATAAATTAACAATTATTTCTTTCCTGATTTGTATTTTTAGACTGTTTTTCAATAAACTAATACGATTAAATAATTATCTTTATTATTTAAACTTATTTTCAACTCGCGAATTCAATAAACACATCGCCACTCCATTTTTGACCAGTTATAGTTGTTATAGCTTAGTTTTCGTATTGACTATGGATTGAGCCTTGATTGCAGTCTGGTAATTTTATCTTTAAACAGTATAATCACCAATGTGCAGCTTTTGACATGTAAATTAGGTATACAGTTTGTAAAACTTATTGTATATAGTGATCACGATCTAGTCGGATACGATTATCATGTTCTATCACTGTCAAAAAAGCTCGTTGCTGGCCAAAAATATTTATGTCCTGTCTGAGAGATTCTTAACCGACGCCATAAGAGAGGTAGTGCACTGAGAAATTTCTTTGGAGATTTCTCTCTACTTGGGGCAGCCCGACTAGTTGAATACCTCCACCCTACAGAAGATCGCATCCAAATGACCTAGGTGTTGTGTTTCTGCGGTGAGTAGGGTTTCCAGAGCTCTTTGGGGTAGGGGGGTTCAAGGTTGGCAACGCGCTTGTGATATCTATAGTATTACACGCGTTCATAGGCTACGGTAGCCGCTTACCATTAGACGGGCCGTATGCCTGTTTGCCACATTTGTAGTATAAAAAATACTGATATGAGCAACGTACTTAAGTAGGGATATGGAAACAATGTAGAACAGTGAGTGTAGCATCACCCAGATTGTACCGTACTAATTTGTAGGCCCCTTAAATCCTGCGGCACGTGCGAGATCATTGAAACATCAAATACATCTGTAAAGGTGACCTGTTACTGGTTCACACAAGAAAGGCAAAATACACAAATTTAGTTAAATAAGTTTTCACACATTTATTAGCCTTGAGTAAGAGTGTGAAATAAACAACAAATTCTGTCAGCGACGTCTACAGGGATAAATACATTTCACATAGCACAAATACAAGGTTTATCGACAAACTCTCAAAATACCAATACGAATTCCGTAGGTACCCGATGTAAAATATTTTAGGAACACGCTCTAAATTGTCCCTTTTTGTCTAAAATCCCTTAGGGCAGATTTCACCAAAACAGAAATATGTCGATTATATTACTGTATAAGAAAATTCACCTACGTTTGAAATTTATTTCTACATTGTTATGAGGAATAATTTTTCCTCTTTGTATTATGTAGTTTGACAGCATATCATCAGATATTAAGAGACCTTGATTTTTAATGAGTTGTTTTTTTACTCCTTGTAGTACATATTTCTGTTCTAAAAGTTTATGTTTTTTTATCGTTATAGGATTGGCTTAGTGGCCACAATTTCACCTGATGTTAAGTGACGATGTGGTCCAGATGACACACTGAAGATAACACACTAAACCTAGTGGAAGACTGGCTCTCAAGTGCAGCTGCCGGAACACACCTATTAGTGCTTGGCGACAGATTTTCAACTTGAGGGTGGTAGCCAGGCGGGCATTAGAAAACCATGCTATGGTTTCCTCACGATGTTTTTCTTCACCGAAAACAAAACAGACAAATTTGCAATCCAAAATCAACTAAATTCATCGCCGATCGTCGCTGTCATATCGGCCTCAAGCTTCTGGGGAGCTGGCTTCAACTTGAGGGT
This sequence comes from Saturnia pavonia, assembly GCA_947532125.1. Classification (NCBI taxonomy): domain Eukaryota; kingdom Metazoa; phylum Arthropoda; class Insecta; order Lepidoptera; family Saturniidae; genus Saturnia; species Saturnia pavonia. The sequence goes on along the minus strand of OX383919.1, from coordinate 6,813,205 downwards.
GGTAGTTAGCCAGGCGTGCATTAAAAAAACCCCTACCACCATGATATGGTGTTCTCACGATGTTTTCCTTCACCGAAAGCTCAGGCTCATTGCAGGAATTCGAACTTACGTCAATCGACGCGAAGTCGTACACGCTACCAATGAGCCATCATTGTTTCATTTTCTGTGTATTCTGCTCTTTAATTAGAGATATAAGGGCAATGTATGTATTACACGAACCGTTCTAATATCATGCCACTAATGAATGTCCTGTCTACCTCTATCCGTTTTCCGAACTTATGATTACCCTCGGATAGGGGTACGGTTTGTTTTAATTTGGTAATAAATGCTATAATATAGCTGACCCTTGCGAAATTTTCGCATATTATAGAGACAATCTAACAGCTGTCATGTTAGTTGAATAAACTGCTAATAGATGGTGCCTTAAATATATTTTTTCAATATCATTAACAAATGGTATTCTTAATAAAAATATTTTTTTATTTTCTTTAATGACAACATTAATTTTAAACAGTCTATGTTTCATTAAAAGCGAGGAACACAAACTTTAAAACGGTGTTTCAGTGATGTTCGAATCATTGATTTTAGTACAAATTTTTTAAATAGTAATTTGACCGACAGTAAGTACGAAACAGTCCACAAACAACGGTGGCTCTCGATGACACAGTTTCATTGGCGGTTGTCGATGTACTATCGGCCTGCTGAAATGTCTCTTCACGCCTCGTTTAAAGGAGAAAGCACGTTGGCTGGGAGAATTTTCCACATGTGTACGGTAAAGTACAGATATGAATTTGCGAACGTCTTTGTTCGTGTCATGATGGGCACTACCGTCTAACTGGAGCTACGTAGACCGGACTAGACATGGCGTAGGCAGGAAAACACTTTTGAGAAATAATATATTTGTTGGTGGTCTGTGGTGATAATTTAACAGCATGTGAACTTCATGAACGTTTAATTTAATAAAAAATAATATCTAATGGTCTAGGTGTGTAACATTTACAGATTAAGCAATAAATTTTGGGCCTATTTACTTTTCAAGTGTTGTGGTTGATTAGTTTGAAAGAAATGGTAGGTTTTAGTTAAGCATATTCATAATGTATTATACCAGTTCAGTTTCGTAAGTAAAATATAAAGAACCCTTACCTAGACCCATTGTTGTCGAAAAGACACTAGTACTTTTCTCACGTTTTGATCAATTAATTACATACAATTATTTTATGGTATGTTCTTTTTTGTATCTGTTTTTTTTTTTAATTCAAACTTAGTTTATTTACTGTGCTTCATCTGATGTTAAATAGTCTACGAATAGCGGTGACTATCAATAGATGAGGATTTATCAATAGTCACTGTGACAACTTTCTTTAATAGTAGTTCGGCTAAACAAGTACATAATACGTGATGGAAAGTACTACACCGTCTAGAAATAATGACAACCACTGCTGAAAAAATTCCATCGGCAGTCGTCGTCATAATGGTCGTCTGCAGAAATAACTCTTCATTCATCGTTTGAAGAGTCCGATATTGTAGGAGGGAAGAAACTCGCTAGCTGGAAAGAGAATCCACATAATACAAGAAACATAATAATTTGCAAACTTCTTTGTTCTTGTTAAGATGGATGCTTCTACGTAGCTGTTGTCTAAGACTAACCCGATTTGTTCTGTAGTAGAAGTAATATGTTTACAATTATCTATACTAATAATATAATAAAAAGAAGGGTTTTCTGTTTGATTGTTTATTTGTTTATCTCAGCTAGTTTTAATATTGATTTTTGTTAAGTAAGTCAGAAGAAATAGCGCACCTTAACTGCTTTATCAGCGTGCGCTATGGTTAGTGATACTAAATATAATATTGTACAACCTTAGTACATCTAAAAAAACGCGATAACATATGCCTATCTCTTACACATGAGCCACAATAAGGTATTTTGTGATACTTTCTTATTAAAAATTGAAAAGTGATTTGTGAGCATTATTATTAGGCTAGGCATATCAATCCATACAAACGAAAGTTAATTCACCATCAAGTCAATTTTATGAAGAAAAACTTTGCCCTTTATAGCATGTTATGTAGACGAATAGTTTGAGAGATAACGGAAAATTAAAATAATTCAACACTTGGCTCGGGTATACTCGGCTCGGTGACTATTGGTGTAGTAGCGTAAACGAGCTTTGTGAGTTAACCCTGACCACCCGCTAAAAATATTGGCTATACTATTATAAATTAACGATTTCTTTTAAATTATACGCTGGTGAAACCGCGGGGCACAGCTAGATTGCTATATTAACAATATTCAAATTCATTATCTATTTAAGAAATATACTAAATTATATATTTTTAACTATGTACGTGAACCATGTAGTTGTATACACCTAAATCTCAATTGGAAGTATAAAGACAAGCATCGAACGAGTCTTAGAGGCTGAGAATTGTGTAATCGTGTAAGAATTGGGTTTATCCATTCATTTTTTCCTCGTGTGAGGAAATCGGATCCTAACCGTCAAATGTTCAAATCCCAACCATACCTATTCTTTGTCAAACATCCAACAATTGGCATCATATTTTAAAAGGTTAAAAGGTTAAAAAACACAGTTTTTAAGACGATGTTTTAGGGTGTGATAACAACATTGGCCCTAAACTACTCAAACAAATCATTATTGGTATGCATTTTACTGATACAATTGAACTGAGACATGTTTTGACAGTTATATTAAAAAGAAAATGACCGATATTTTGCTAATATTTGTATTCTGCCGTATCAACGTTACTTCGTAGCTCCAGCCCCTATCCCCAGGGTTGGGCCTCATTCGGAATAGAAATGTGTTGATTATTTACAAACAGCGTTATTCCGTGATTCGTTGGCTGGTATTGTCCGACTGCGTCCGGTTTGCGCTCGTTTTATATCCTTTTTATGTTGTACCGAAGCTTTTTTATTATTAGTTCTCTTGCTCGGTTACATTATATAATAAGTTCGTGTAAAAATCTTAGTGATGATGAAAGAATCAATGTTGATTGTGCTAAAAGTGATCCGGCTCTATTAGACCAAATATGTTTAAGATAATATTATATTAAAATATCGCTGTTTATATCAACTAATTTATAACAGTAGTTATAAAATTATTATTTCTCTTTCTTGTGAAATAAAGTAGCCAATAGGTATACAGCATATTTTAACTTCAAATAGACCGTAATTCTAAGTTGCTATTCCTATTCCTGAGAACTGAATCAAAACGCCTTTTGTGCTCGTGCATGTTTCATTACTATTTCCATTATTTTAGTTGATGTATAGACAGGGAGTCATTTCCAGACCTCATACTATCACCCTTTATTATTCGTTATAGGTTTTAGCATTTAGCCACAATCTCACCTGATGTTAAATAACGATTTAACCCAAGATGGTTACATGCTAAGCCTAGTGGGAACACTGGGTCTCAAATACAGCTGCGGGAACACACCTATAGGTGCTTGGTGATAGATTTTCAAATTGAGGGTGGTAGCTAGCCAGGTGGCTATTAGAAAAAGCCCTACCACTACCACTGTGTTATGGTTTCATCACAATATATTCCTTCACCAAAAGCCCTAACTCATTGGAGGAATTCGAACTCACGTCGATCGATGCAGTGTCCGTGCACGCTATCACTGAGCCATCATTGATTCAATTTAATTATATTACCCTTAATATTTAAGTATATTACCCTTAATACCCACATCCTAAAGCCAACGATGACAATATAATTATAAAAATAATTACTCCACAGAATTTTTATACTTTTCAAATAAGGTTAAGTAGGGATGTCGAACATGGAATGACGTTCAATTAACATCATACGAGTATATTAAGAGTTAAAATAATTAAACATTAATAATAAGGCTGCCAATCCACCAGAGATGTGCGAGGTAGTGCTAGGCAGCTAGGAAAAAACCTACGAATAGGATTACTTCGTTTTCCTAGCTCTGGTAGAAGTAATCTGTGAGGTGTAGGTATTTGTACATAGAAAAGCGAGAAAAATGATATAATGAGGAATATGTGCGAGAGACGCGACCGAAGAGACTGACTGCTACTGATAGCATTTCAGCTTAGAAAGGAAAGAACCACTAAATGCATCAAGCCTCTTCAGCTGCGCATGAACATCGCCTCGCTGAGCCTGTTCTACTGTCTGTATCATGGTGAATGTTCTGAAGAGGTGTTCAATCAATTTCCTTCCTCTTCTTTCCACAATAGAACCACACATACAGGGCTTCGAAGTTACACTTTTACGGTAACTTCCATCTCGGCAGGAAATAAAAAGTTATCTATGTGTTATCTTTGTCGTACCGTGAAACTGTGAAACCATCTCCCGGCCAATGTGTTCCTTCTTTTGTCATCGGGTCCTTCAAGTGTAACGTGAGATATTTATGCAGGCCGGCATGACAGCGACGACAACGGATGGACTACGATCGCTCGGTGGTCGCCGTTTTATTTGAATTGTACGCTGGGACAGTACAGGCAGTGTGCCGAGCGAAGAAAAAACATGCTACCACACACATCTCTGGTGGATACACAGCCTTACGTTCGAATGTGAAAAGATCGTACATTAAATAGTTAATTATGGTTCATTAAGATCAAAGGTACCTTTTTGATAGTAATTTCGTGAATTTACATTTGTAATTACTAAGTTAGAGTTTTTAGACTTACACGAATTTAACTTATATTGCCTTATTTACGTGTATCTTATTTGTACTAAAACTAGTATGTACATTAATTCAGTAAAAAAAAAAAACGAATCTAGTATTTTTTTATTCTTCTTATTTAAATGAATTTTGTAATAAGTTATCTTCTTCCAAAAATATACTTTTTTTAATAGTAACCCGGCAAATTTCTAATTTTTAAGCCTATGCTTCTTAATCCTCATCGCCGCTGTCATGCCTGTTACCCTCACGGTACCTGGAAATACACAGGCTGAACCCTAAATGCAATAAATCAAAAGAGAATCACTGTAATGGTTTATGACTATGTGTATTGTGGTTGCGACCCAGTCGGGTACAGATTCCTACCATCTATCTTAATTACTGGATATACACCAGCTGATCCCAGCACGCGACATGCCTGAGGGTTTCCCCACGATGTTTTCCTCCACCAAAAGCTCAGGCTCATTGCAGGGATTGTAACTCACGTTAATCGACGCGAAGTTGTACATGCTACCACTGAGCCATCATTGCACATGTTTCCCACATACATTGGTACTATAAGAATATTTCTCAGGCATTCATGTTTCCTCACGATGATCTCCTTCACCGTTAGCCATCTGTGTTACCAATTTGATTTAGTAAATGTACGCAAATTAAGAAGATTAAGAACCGATGAAACCGTCGGTATATACCGAAGTTTGAACATACGGACATCGAATCGATATTCCGCCTGTCTAAACCACTAGACCACCACGACTTAGATACAATAATCGTGTAATAAACCCGATAACTCTCTTTTGGTTTGTTAAGATTTAGCCAATGTACATACAGTTGCCGATAAGTTTGCAGGACGGCATGACAGCGATGACCCTTGGTGGATTCCCAACCTCTCAATGGTCACCGTTGTATTTAGATTGTACTGTGCTTATCATCAGGACAGTGTCATCATATTGCCGTGTTACCAAAAAAAGTTTTCCATTTATAGCACAATTTTGAAGGGCGATTAACAAAGACTTTTGTATTCACGTATTATTAAAAAAAAATATAGACCGGGCCACTCTTACTAAACAATGGGTATTGGAGATTGAAGCAGGCCTCTTACCATCGAGGGCTCAGATTGCCGCTATTCAAATGGGAACCAAGATTTAAGTTGTAGCGATTATATTTTCCTTTGAGTTAAAAAAAATAAATTAAAAAAAATTTGAATTAAGAATATTGTATATAAGAAAAAAATATATTTTTTGTAAAAAAAAGGTTGGGGTGCATGTTGTCAATAGTTATAAATATTTTATTGACAGATATAAGTAGAAGGATAACCATTTTGATAATATCTTAAAAAGCACCCCACGCTTTTTTACAATAAAAAATATTTTTTTCTTATATACACTAAACTTAATTCAAATTAAAAAAAATAACAATATTTTTAGTTGAATTTTCTATAAAATCGTATTTTTTTGTTTTTTTTTTACTGTTATTTTTATCGACATGTTGATGTTTAATTGTAAGACTATATTTAAAATTATTTCCCTAATTGGTCTTGACGCAGACACTTCAGATCTCAGGAAAACAAAAAATCGCTAATCCTGATTATCCTAGTTAGGATAATGGGCCAAACTGATTAAAATATTGAATTGTCATCGGTCCTTAATAAGTGTGCCTTAATAAGGGGGTCAAAATCATGTTCAAAATTCCGTTACATACTAACATAATAACATACATACATACGTCTGAAGCTAATAATAATAAAAAGCGTATAACGTATAAAAATGACAATTTATTTAAAAAAAATTAATAGACCTAAATCACGGAAGTATAATTAAATTTCATTAAGACCCTGTTAACATTTGATCATCGTTGAAATACATAGAAAATTATTTCATTGATTATGTAATGGTGAAAGTAATAAAAACATTATACCTATGTAAAATAAAATCTCAACTTAGATGGAAATGGGTGGATGGAAATAGTGGAAGCCACAAACTAACGAATGATGGACACGAATTATATACTAGAGTCAGTTTGTTATTAGTGATATTTTATAGAGTCCATAGAAAGCAATTAATGGAGAAAAAAAAATAGTTTCGCATCTTATTTGTTAATTTGTGAAAAATGACATACTTATCAGTTATAAACATTAATTGGCACATAACAGTACTTTTTTAAAGTTAAACAGGTGCCCTAGTAAGTCAGTACAAAAAAAATGCTGACCCTAAGTTTGTAGTTTTTAAAAACAGAAATTTTAAAATACTAATTAAAATTACAAGTAATTTACTTTTTTAACCCCCGACACAAAAAGAGGGTATTATAAATGTATCTGTGTGTCTGTCTGTGGCATTATAGCTCCCAAACGGTTGAACCGATTTTACGCGTCCACGCCCGCGAAACCACCGTTCCCTCCGCAGGGGACGTACGGTTAACTTCGCTCCCGCACACCCGCCACGACCGCCCTCCTCTGCGGCAACTCAAGCCTAGGTCCGATCCATCGGCATGGAGCCCTTGAGACAAGCAGCCGCTCACGCGATACAAGTGACTCTACAATCCCTAGCTTTCACAGCCATACATGACACTGCATTATACACACATGCACAACACACATAGGTACATAGGTTCTGTAAGGGACCTTTTTTTTTCTTTTTTGCTTAGTTAGAGTAGACAAAAATTTCAGACCACTAAATACACATACACATGTTCCTTCCCTCCTCCCAGGGGGCAGAAACGTGTATATATGTATAGTTAGTTTAGATCGAATTACGGATAGGGAATTAGTCAGATCGCGACTTAATTGCATACGCGCAACAGTCCGAGCCGGTTCGGCCACTTTGGCACCCTCGGATGTTGTTGCTTAGCTTTCGTGGCTGAGTGCCCTAAGCGCTCGCCCCCAAGCCCGGTAAAGTGTAAAAGCCGTAAAGGATCCAGGGCCCCTCAGGCTAACAGTGTAGTCAGTTCGAAAAAAAAAAAAAAAAGAACCGATTTTGATCTAGTTTCTCTTGTTTGAAAGGTGACATAATCAAGAGTGTTTTTATCTATGATTCAAGAAAATCTATTCAGCTATTTGAAGATTATCAGCTCTTTTCTAGTAGATAAATGGATGTGAACATCTTTCACAGGTCTGGTTGAGTCGAAATTTATTATTCTTTTACTTCGATGATAACTGAAGAATATGGAAACTGATACTGCAGCATCATCTGGAAACAGCAGGACACCTAACTCATCACTAACTTACAGCATAGATTAGAATGATTTTACTTACAAATATTTCATTTTATCTATATATGTATATAAACTTCTAACAAGATATAAATAAATCCATAAATGTATCTTGTAGCGATCGTAAAAAGACGTTAAATTTTTTTGGACACAATTAGTCCTACGGCCATTCATTTCCATATTAAGCGGTAAAAAATTTATCGCAGGGTGCTATACAACGTAGCGTGTGGTAAAAAATTTACCGCACGCTCTGTTGTATGCTGCGAAATTTTTATCTTTCGAACAATGTATACAGGCTTCGTAAATGCATTTTTTGAGCAAATGTGTTGAAAAATATTTGATTGATTGACCCAAGCATCAAAGTAATTACACCAAATAAACTGTACTATTTATGTGTATTAGATAATTGATATTAGACATAATGACTTGATGTTAATTCATGACTTGTACCACAAGACATGCTTAAAAGTTTCAAGAGGTTTTTGTCTTTCAATATCACTTGAGGTTTGGCAACGGGCTGGATCAAAATGTATTATGTGTATAAATTAAATTACGTTTGAAAGGCATTCACATTAGTTGTCTCATTCTTATGTTATCCTTAATTAATCAATCGTAATTATCAAAAAAGGTAGGGAACAGAGAAATCTCTTTGAAAACTATCTACTTAGGGCAGCTTGACTGGTGGAATACCTCTATCCTACTGAATATCGTAGCCAAATAAGCTTCTGTTATATTTCTGCGTCGAGTAGGGTTTCCTGAGCTCATTGAGGAAGGGATATTCAAGGTCGGCAACACGCTAGTGGTACCGCTGGTATTACAAGCGTCCGTACGTTACGTTACGGACGTATGCTTGTAAAAAAGATTATATATTCGATGAGTCGGTTATGGGAGTCTCAAGTCGAGTCTTTAATCAGTGTGTGTTGCCAGTGATTGCATATGGTGCTGAAACGTGGTCGCTAACTATGGGCCTCATAAGAATTCTCAAGGTCACAGAAAATGGCAACGGATGAGGCTATGCTCGGAGTGATAATTGCACATTAATGACATAAATTTGTAAGGAAAGAGGTACCTACGTAAATAAAAAAATATATATTATTTAAAATAAATATGTATCTTTTTTAATGTATTTTTAATATTACTTTAAACATATTTAATGATTCAATTTCTCTACAGATCTTTAGGTAATTTATTAAATAGAAAAATAAAATAGAATAAAAACTTTAGATAAAATAAAGGCAGAACTTATAAGTGTCAGTTATTTTGATTTTTTTCTATCGTAACACGGCAAAGTAATGTCACAGTTAAATCAAAGTTAAATCAAATCCGAAACTTACAACTTTTTAGTCTATTATTATCATACTAAGATACGATTTACTAGATGGTATGTCAGGCTGAATTGCGACCACCATACACTAGGTGTATTGCTTGTCACAGTGGCCCACTTAAGCGTTTGGCGTTCCGGGGTCAGTCAGTTTATATAAGCGGGGAGGTGTACCCAACTTGTATCCAACAGTAATTCTCTTTTGGTTTATATCTAGCTGCAGAAAGGCTTGCAGGATGGCATGATAACATCGACCGACGATGGATTACCGATCACTCGGTGGTCACCGTTGTTTTTGTTTTTACTATCTATTCCAGTACCGTCATTTTGTCGTGCTCCGATAATAAAGACCTACTACATAAATGAGGTTTATCCAGTGTCTTCAGTAAAACAAAAATAATGTTAATATTTAACTTTTTCAACTGTCAGTTCAACAAATTTAACAATAAGTCTCTATAACAATGAAGAATTGAAGTGGTTATAAAATGAATTAAACCATGAGATGAATAATACTCCACTGAAAAATGACTATAGGAATCTATATGTGTACAAATTATAAAATATTTAATTTGCAACGGCGTTGGTTTAGAAATATTCATATATATGCCTACATTCTTATGTATATAATTTGTCTCTATAAAATGTAATCTACCTAACTTTTTGAATACTTTTCCAACTGTAATTAAAATGTATATTATTGTAAACCAGTACATTGTTATAAAATAAGCTTTGGTCACAGAATCACTTTGATAGTTACTTAGAATTATTCTTAAACGCTTGCACTAATATAGTGTGAGCTTTCGGTGAAGTAAAACATCGTGATGCAATCATAGCACGGTGGTAGGGCTTTTTCTAAATGCCCATCTGGCTACCTACCACTCTCAGGTTGTAAATCTGTCACCAAGCACCAATAGGTGTGTTCAGTGTTCAAACTTCATTTTAAAAGACATTTTCTATTTTATTTAAACAGTGTGCAATATACATACACACCGACATTTGGTCTCTCGCTCTGGCTCACACAAAGAGGAGAGATCGATAATATATTGCTCTCTCGCTCTGGCTCACACAAAGAGGAGAGACCGATAATGTGCGTTAAACGTTTAACATTTAACGTTTTTTATATTTTATTGTATATAATTTTGCACATGAGAGCTAGTCTTCCAAGATTTAGCGTATTACCATCTTGGGCCACATAGTTACTTAAGACCAGGCGCGATTTTCGTCATAATGTTAAATGTATAAATGATAAAAAAAACTATTGTAACACCATAACTACCCTTAAAACTATTAAGTGTAACCCAACCATCCATTTTTTTTATGTTTATAGTTTTACCGTTTGTCCACTATCTCACCTGATGTTAAGTGATGATGTGGCCCAAGATGGTAACACTCTAAGCTTTGGAAGACTAGCTCTTAAGTGATGCTGCCGGAACACACCTATAGGTGCTTGGCCACGGATTTTCAATTAGAGGGCATTAGAAGCCCTACTACCATGCTAAGCCTTCATCACGATGTTTCCCTTCACTAAAAGCTCAGGTTCGTTTTGGGTTTCGAACTTACGTCTATCGACGCGTTCCCGTAATGTTCACCAGGTTATTGGTCCATCTTGTGGCGAAGCTGCCTACGCTGCGTCTTCCGATGCGTGGTCGCCACTGGAGAACTCTTTGGTTCTACTAGTCCTACCCACTGCCACAAAGGTCTAGCAATTTTGAGGACTATTTCGATAACTTCAGATTTTGTACTGATTTCCTCATTTCTGATTTGATCACACAGAAAAGCACCAAGTATAGCCCTCTACATTGGTCTAGAAGTTTCTATACATCTCTAGAACAACCTGTCATATTTGCATAAACATTTTTATTGTCTTTAATTGAGGCAGGTTATAAGCTGCGTGATTTTATCCAGGACCCTAAGAAGCGGAGCAGTAACGATGAACTTGAACCAATTTAGCAATGTGTAGGCAAGTACGAGAACTGAACAAAACGATAGCCTACACGGGTGCGTTTGCGGCAGGGCGGTTGAAACTTGGTCGAATAACATTTCATATTGGTGAAACCGTAGGCTAATATATAGATAATAAACAAACAGATTCAATACTTACAATCATGTTCGTTATATAAAAGTACAGCCTGTACGAGAATCGATTCCACGATTTTATAACGATATCTCTCTGCCACTGTCTAACATCATCAAAATTACCGCTATAATTTATAGAAACAAAAAGTTGCTAGAATTATAGTTTATAGTGTAATTAATCAAACTTTTGTTCAAAAAGCCAACATTACTGAAACGAGTGCCGAGTTGAACACAAAAGATAGTCGTTATTTATTTAAATTACCTGCCCTATTACTTCAAAACGCACACTTTATAACATTAATAATCTCTCTCGCATCGTGTTTGAATAGCTGAAGATGTATTTTCAGTTTTCTAATACGCATGCGTGGTTTTTCCTAAGACTGCTTTTCCCGGCTCTACCGGAGACGCACACAAGGAAACTTCTAGGTGATCGACAAACACACATGCAAGGTTTCAAACAAATACACGCATAAAACTCCAGATTCTGTATAACTCACACGTAAACCTTTTCGTACGTACACAGTTCACGTATAGAATGTTCCATGCACACATTGAAAAGCCAACCCTGGCTAGGCTGTGTGATTGCGTTAGTCGTCCATTAGACCCTGTTTATTGTAGACGTCGACGTCGTTCGCCCTGAACTGGTGTTACGCGTGTTCGGATTGTAATCGGCGGTCGTAAATCTAAGTTTCCGCGAGTGTCACAGATTTTTTAAGACAAAAATTGTTGATTAAATATATTCGTGAACAGACTGTGTCGTTCAATAATTTAATGGCTGCGTAAATAGTGACAGTGTTAGTGATTTTACAGTATAATTTTAAAGTGATTATTATTAAGTTTTATAGTAGAAGTTAAATATTTAAACTGGGATAATTAAAGGTGAGAATTACTTTGTAGAATTATGAACTGGTTTTATAAATTACTAATATTATTATCAAATAACTACAGTTTATATTAACATGATATTGGGTTATAATGATCATCGACGGGTACATTATAATTAAAGCGTGTTTATGTTACAATTAAAATTAATTACTTCGTCAAATTACTACCAACCAAAATTTAACTTTATTATCGTATGACTGCATGTTTTTAATATTCAAAAATCGATTATGTGCATTATTATCGAATGCATACAATTAAATTACATTAATATAAAAATACATTTAATTAGTTCGTCAAATTACTAAATCAAAATTTAATTTTATTATCGAAAATTTCAATATATGCTTAATATTCAAAATTGATTATGTGCACTATTGTCGGATGCATATAATTAAACTGCATTAATATAACTATTAAATGTAACTAGTTCGTCATATTACTTATTCATAATTTGAATTTTATTATCGAATAAATTTAATGTATATTTAATATTTAAAACTTGATTATGTGCATTGTTATCGGATGCAATAAACAATTAAACTACACTAATGTAACAATTTAATTTAATTAGTTCGTAAAATTACTTAATCAAAAATCTATTTTATTATCGAATAACTGAAGTTATTGTTTAATATTTAAAGGGGTATATGCATTATTATTGGATTCATGTATTCAAGCTGTACATATTAATGAACAGTTAAATTTAAATATTTAGTCAAATTACTTAATCAAAATTTAATTTTATCGTCGAATAACTACAATGCTTATTTAACATTGAAAACTTGATTATGTGCATTGTTATCAAATGCATATAATTAAACTGTATTAATGTAGCAAATACATTGATTTTTTTTGTTAAATTACTTGACAAAAATATTATAAATTCAATATCACTATAGAGTTCCCTTTGTATTCATAACTTGATTGTGAAAAAATGCGAAAGATATACCCATATTTTCATAGTGCGAAAAAGCGTTCTTTTGGTTTTAGTAGGTCCCAATCCCTAATAAGCTCATTTCATCATAAGCTCATTCATTTTCATCCTCATTAGTTGTTGCACTCCACGCCGGGCGCGTGCCCATGATGAAGTTCCCCAGGAATAATATGGTTAGGTAACTTAATATTAATTGGTTATTTGAAACTGGTCTTTTAATAAATTCAACCCTTGGGCCTGAAAGGTTGTTGATTTGAAACGCCAAGAAATGTATAGTTTTTCCCCATTTTATGGTGAAAATTTCTCAAGCAATCAGGTTTCCTCACCATGTTTTCCTTCACCGTAACTAATTAACTAATAATAAACTAATTAACTAACCTAACTAATTCGAAGGAGTAAATTGTTATTGTAGCTTTAAGCTATAATATAGCTATAATATTATAAATGTGAATGTTAGGAGGTTTTCTCTTTAATAATTTTCAAACGGTACATTATGTCATGAAAAAGAAAATAGTACACTTATTATAACGATTAAAAAAACGCTCAGCTAAGCACCAGGGCACCAACGAATATTGTACATAATTGGTAGCAGAATCATAACATGGATTTTTTTTTATAGTAGCTCGGCACATTGACTGTACTGTCCCTGATGGTAAGCACAATAACATACAAATACAACGGCGACCACCGAGAGATCGAAGTCCATCGGCGTGTATGACTTCACGATGATTGACGTTAGTTGGAATCCCTGCAATGAGCCTGAGCTTTCGGTGATGAAAAACATGAAGCAATGATGGCTCAGTGGTAGCGTGTACGATTTCGCGTCAATTGACGTGAGTTCAAATCCCTGGAATGAGCCTGAGCTATCGGTTAAGGAAATCATCGTGAGGAAACCACAGCATGGTTGTAAGGCTTTTCCTAATGCCCACCTGGCTAGCTACTACCCTCAAGTTAAAAATCTGTCACCAAGCACCAATAGGTGTGTTCCGGCAGCTGCACTTGAGAGCCAGTCTTCCACTAGGTTTAGCGTGTTATCATCTTGGGCCACATCGTCACTTAACATCAGGTGAGATTGTGGCCACTACGCCAAACTTATAACGATAAAAAAATTAGAAACTGGATATGCATTGGCTGTTCCCGAAACGATATGCGTGTAAGTTAATTACTATGACGGGCTTTTCACCAAAGCACGGCGATCGCTACTCACTCGGGCTGTAGAGCCCTACCACCCCACTGTCACTATTTCTTCGTGCACTCGCCAGGGTGCACCACGTACAGCTAATGTTGGCTTGGATGTCTAACGCCTTAAGTAGTTTTTGACTTCACTTACATCCCCACCCTATAAAGATAAAAAAATCTAACAGCACAGTAAGGATTAATTAAACCACGCTAACGAGGCTCCACTTTATAATAATTTCTCTGGTTTATTAACATTTGATCAGAAATATCGCCGTTCGATTCCAGCGTAGAACGAATTATTGTATGACGAACATGATTTTTATTTCTCTGTGGGTATTTGTCGGGAAGTTATTAATACATATCACTCAGACTACACGTGAATATTCGAACAACTTATATAAAGCAATTTTTTTATAATACAAACGTTGATAACACTGATAGAACATCACTGATAGATCACATTACAGTGGTGTCGAACTATAAATGGAAAATAAACAATACAAAATTAATTTCTTGTAGAGTTAAACATTCACGAAATAATTATCTATAATATATTTTGTCCCATTTAGTAATTATAAGGTTTTAAAATATCATTTTAAGTGATGTAAATATTACGAGTCTTTGTTTTATTACGGTAATAATATAATTTATTCCCTTTTAAAATTATCATTATTTACTTGGTTGTCGTAAAATGACGATACAACTTGAATATCGATAATGTGGCAGAAAAAAAAACATACGTGCCACCAGTCACACGCGTGTCATTGGTTCGCCACCATTGGATTAAAAATTTAATCTTGTCTGATTATACCATACTAGCAACCGCCTGCAATTCCATTTACATTAATTACAATATAAAATTTCATTAGAACAAAACTTCGCCTATATCACTCAAGATTTTTGTCATTGAGAGAATTTTAGTATCGGAGTAGTAGTTCTAGAGATTAGCTCCAACAAATATATTCACAAATTTAGTTCTTTATAAAAATATCTAGTCTAGATTTTAATATTCTTATTATAATATTTTCGCATACGCTCGACACTAAATATACGATATTCACAGTATTTCATATCTTCTTATTACTAATCTGTGGTTACTTACTGTACAAGCTATGCTTAGTACATATGGGACGAAATGGCTGTATAATATTGTTTTCCACATTATTATTACTATTACTTAAGTTATATTCTAAATTACTTTGATTATCTTTTTTATTAATAAATCTGTAGTGATATAACACGTAATAATTCTGTCTGTACATTTAATTATTATTCCAAACTTCCCGATACACATCTATAAAAATTTGCTATGTGTATGTCGGGCCTCACGCAGTAGTTGCCCGTCACAATATACCGATTTAGAAAAGGGGGCTATAAGTAATTTTCAATGGAATTTGTACAAAATTACTTCTCCAAGTACATTACATAAGTTGGTTAACTATTACTTGTTAATTTGTAAAACCTACTTTACAATGATAGTTTTGCTTTTAACTTTATTATGTAAAGTACCATACTACTACCATACATTTTTCACATATCCAATAACAACCATTTATCTAACACTTGACTCTAACAAAAAATAGTATTTTAAAACTTAATATTTCATTAACGGATCCCTGAATCGAAAAATGGTTTTCACAATGCTCAATATTTATGAACGACCTGTCCAATAATATCCCACAGAATGGGACAGAGGAGAAAAAATAAATTCGTTCCCTTACGTGTAGGGGAGGTACCGTAAACAAAATTTTATCAAGATTTTATTTTATTACTTTTTCGGCGTGATATTAATGTACACCTATATATACTAAATTACAATTTTCTAATACTAAGAATCTAAACCGCGTATAAATCACAATAATACTTAAAGAAATTAAAAAAAAAGCTTAACCAATTTTGACGAAATTGTGTACTATAAGATTTGTCATTAATATGAGTGAAAATAAAACTTGGAGACGAAAATAATTACTGCCGTAATAAACGCATGCGGAGCCACGGATATAGCTAGTCGTAAGATAAGTCCCATCTCGGATCATAAATTTAAGAAAAGTGTCTTCAACTTACGAAATGACTGTATGAAATGAGTGTGTCAGAGGTAATTAAAAACACTTGCGTAGTTCAATAATAACCACGTTCTTAACTTCAAATGGACTGTATTTTTAATTAGAAGAAGCCTTACAATCGGACCGTTGTCCTAGGCTGAACTGATAAATCCGAGCGGTGCCGTCCATACAATTTGGCACCATGTTTAAACCATCCGGGTAATTAGAACTATTACATGGTCAGACATGAAAAAACACATACAGTTTACCTATCGTAACCTTAAATTCGAGTATCAGGTTACGTAATAATACTTAATAATAATCTCAAAATATGTTACACATTACCTCAGTACAATGTAAATTATACACAAAAAACCATGAAATAGTCAATATATTAGGATGTACTTACCATATAATAAAACACAACACGTAAAAACTCTTTACTGTACTTCCTAGTTCAATGCATATAGAGCGCTTATCCCTGTACAAATACAATTCACTAAATTACAGAAATACACTATATTCATCCACGAATTGCAATAAGTATAGGTTAACTATTTTAGCATTAAATCATTTAGATACGAAATATAAAACATATAAGCGACAATAGGTATTTTTAAACGTATAAGATTGTGTGTGATATATCGAACCATGTATACTAGAGCGTCGTATATAAGACTTGTATAAGAGTTATAATAAAAAGATATGAAAATAAAACACTCAAACTCTTAGGGATTACAACTATGCCTCACAACTAGTAAATATTATAAACCCTATGTAATTTTACTGTGAGGCGACCTAAGCTCATCTGTCCTCAACAATAATATTAGGAATTATACATATTAGAGCGTAACAGTTTGGAGAAGATAAATTTTATTGAATTTTTTCAATATATATGGAGATATATTTCTCAAGTACAGAGATGTAAAATGGAAAATGATTTTATTATTTTGAGGTACGTGAAAAATATATCGTGGGAAAAACTACACGTGCCAAATTTGATACCAGAATATTTATTTGTATTCCGACAAATATTTTATTTTTACTTGAAAATACTAGAAAAACATAATTTCTATAAATTCAGTATACGCTACGCTTCTCCGATCAGTAATATTCGAAATTTATATATACTTTTTATGTCTAAATTTATGTTTTATTTATGTAAACTACACCGTTATACTCGTTTTCGAAGTAATAAACAGAGTATATATTTGAAATAGAATTTATTTTCTGGATTTATAGTATTCCTTTTATCTTTATTGAAACAACGATAGCTCATTGGTAGCTAGCGTGTTCGGACACCGCGTCCATTGCCGCGGGTTCAAATTTTACAATGATTCTGTAATTTCTGTGAGGGATAACATCATGATGAAAACATAGTTGAAAATTTGTCACGTAGTACTTATAGGTGTGTTTTAGCAGCTATTCTTAAGAGTCAGTACTTCTAGGTTTAGCGTGTAACCTCCTCTGACCACATCTTCAGGTGTGACTGAGGTCATACGATAAACCTATACCTAACAAAATTAGGTTAAATATGTTTGACGCTAGTAGCACTTCATTCTGACAAATGACAAATGGATGTCATTTTGATGTATGGCAGATCGATGTCAAGGTACCTTTATAAGCGTCTAATTTGCTAAACCAGTGACCGTTAGAACACTTACTTTCTAACTATATTCAAACATTTTTGGAACGAAGTTCCTTAAAGCTGCTTGCGGTAGGAAATCGTCACGTAAGGAAAAAGCGTTATACCCCTCCATTTGACTTCCTCTCTCTCTCTCTCTCTATTATGTACGTGGGTGTGTGTGCAAGATCGAGATTCGAGCAGCCAAGCATCTCACGCGGCCGGTTTTATAACCCTTCCCCAGGCGGCTGCCTAATTACAAAACATTTCACTTTGGACGGGGACCCTCAGGGTGCTCTCGCGAAATAGGCGCGCGTTCAGTAATTCAATAGTATATCAATTATTTTGTATGGTAAATATACTCGTATATACAAAATTTACATAGATGTTTTCTTTATGAATTGTACTAACTGATTTTTAAATAATATTTTAGTTGTTTACTTTTTTCATAACTGCGTTCCTGACGGAGGTCCTCCGACCACACACGGTTATTTTTATATTATAGTAGCATGAATTAGTGACGTGACAGTGCCTGATTATAAGCACAGTATATTGCAAAACCAATAGCGACCATCAAGAGATCAGCTATTCATTGCCAGTCGTCATTGTCATGCCAACCTATAAGCCTTTTGGCAATGGATATACGATGGCTAATATTGAAAGCGACAAAGCATAAAATTAGTTACTGTGATGGGTTTATCACCACGTGCATTATGGTCGCGATCCAACTGGGTACAAATCCCTACCACCCCACTTGATTAATGGTTATACACCGGTTATACCGGCGACATACCAAAGCGTCCCACTAAGGTAGATGTTACAACTGGTCTATGGTGGTCGCGATCCAGTCAGATACATTGCCGCCTACCACCACCCAAAAATAACCACTATACCTTATTTATTATACGAAGACTTGCATGACATATCCACAGAACGTAAATTGTTACATCGTGAAATTATGACATAACCTAGAAACAAGCATTTCACTATTAATATAAAAAAATGATACTGATAAAGGTTATGAAATATCTTATATTAATACGTTACGTTACGTACTATTAATACGTTATGATAAACCTTAAATAGCTTCTTCTATACAATGTTGTGAATTTTCGTTTTTTTTTTTTGTTACTACGTTTTCGTTACTACCTATGTTATTTATAATTAGAGTGGACCAAAATAAAAAAGCCAAGGAAACGAAAAATAATCGTATTAATAGTACGAATCGAAAATTAATCAAATTGATCGAACGTCGCTGTAGATTTAATTTATTCGTTTCTTTACTAATTTGAAATAAAAATATATATTTACGTCATTCCTACATTTTTACTGCATCAACAAGCAATGAAGAATATTAACTGGAAGAATTAATTTCGTTGTTTGAAATCAGGCATTCAATAATTCGTGTGTTCCAGATTGCGATTTCAATTGTTGTTATGCATTATTTTTGTTATTTCATTTACACACCCTTAATCTTAGTTAAAGCATACTTGAATAATTGATTATAATTAGTTCTAAAAAAGAAGAGATAAACGTAAAAGCAACTTACAATTTAAATTATACTACATCTCTAAAATAAACATTTGGCATGTGTCATTCAAATCTAACAGATTATAAATCAAATAAAATAAAGTAAGTAAGTTAAAGTATATCAAATTAATACTTAACTAAATAGAGCTGCAATTTAAATGAACGTTCTTGCAATGTACATCACTAATTTCAATATCAAAGCTACTCCAGTTATGTCCAAGTATTTCTTAATATAATTCCAGACTTGAATAATATTTAGCTTTATCCTCAACCCGAGCTAAAAGCGAGTCACTTTAGTTAAGCTTCAAGTAATTCTACTTTCATTAACCTTAATGCAAGCCTGTGTTTACTTAAGTTACCAAAAACAGACCTACAAAAAAAAAGTTTAGGTATTTAAAGCACAACTTTTTCATTTTACTTTGGAGTAGGAAATTTCTTCTACATACTAAGTTCTGGTTAAGTAGTATAAGCCAGTATGCCTACGCACGTACTTCTGTAACTTTTATAATAAGTAAAAGTGTGAAAAAAAAATTCTCCGTCGCGTTGAACGAGCCAACGCTTTTTAACAATTATATATATTTTTTAATGATTTTTCTGGTCAAAGCATACAAAAATTCACTAACTCTAAACGAACTGCTGTTTCTTAATGTAAAAAATTGTGTACCACATGCTGCACCTACTGGATTTCAACCACACAATTTTTTCAATTTCAATTTTTAGATGTTTGTTTAAACGTGTTATTGTACAACAATATTACAAACGTAATTTAAAAAAATACTTCTAAGGTAATTATGCCACATGTGGCATTTGACACAGAAGTCGATTTTTTTTTTTTTCATCGCTTTTCTTATCTTAAGTGACAATGAGGCCCAAGATGAGACCATGCTAAGCCTAGTTGGAGACTAGCTTTCAAGTGCATCTGCCGGAACACACCTATTGGTGCTTGGCGACAGATTTTCAACTTGGGGTGGTAGCTAGCCAGGCGGATATTAAAAAACATCATTACATAAGGCTTGATTATGTCATAAAATAAGATATTGGATACTTACTTATCTTTTACAAAGTGTGCGATAACGCCTCCTTGTAAGTGCTGGAGAGTTTCAGGTAGAGTGTTCAGGGAAAATAAGGTGGTATTAAGACGTAACGGGTAGGGCGTTGAAGATTAAAAAATATTCAGGTTTTTCTGATATGTGCATTTCTATGGAATTAGAACTCCCGTAGTTCAAACTAAGCCATAACTAATTTCATTCCATATTCCTACCGTGTTTTTGTTTTTATTGAAAGATGCTACAGATAATAAGTCGAAAATTTCGAGGGCATTTATTTTTTATATACGCGAGTGGGCAAAATAAGTTCAAGAATTTTGCTCTACCAATAAATATTAGACCATTAAATGTATGTTAAAAAAACTTTTAAACTTATAAATAACAGGCACAATTTTAATACTAGAAGTAAATATAAAATAGTTATTCCACCTTTTAG
Organism: Saturnia pavonia; assembly: GCA_947532125.1. Classification (NCBI taxonomy): domain Eukaryota; kingdom Metazoa; phylum Arthropoda; class Insecta; order Lepidoptera; family Saturniidae; genus Saturnia; species Saturnia pavonia. The sequence continues at coordinate 6,792,260 of OX383919.1, read as the reverse complement.
ACTTAGTAAGACTAATAATGTATTTTAGATAATTGTGTTAGGTTCTACAATAAACTTCCAAAGCAATTTACCGATTTACCGTATAAGTTCAAGAATCATGTTAAGCAAGTTTTGTCTTAAGGATATTATAGAGTGGATCATTACGCGAATGACGTTGATGTCTGAAACTGATTCTCTCTGTGTACACCCATTAAAAATGATAATAATTATAAACAATAAACTAGTTTATAAACCCGATCGAGTTTCTTGCCTATTCTTCTCGATGACTGAGATGTTCCGAACCGGTAGTAGCGTATCGACATTCATAAGTGCCTTCTTAGAGCCTAAAGTGAATAAAATATTTTAGATTTGCTTTAATTTGATCTTTATTACACAATAACAAATGCATCATGGTGCGTTTATCAACTGATATAGTTATTTAATTGTATGTAAAGTATTCTTTTTACAATTATTAACATAATTATATTTCTACTTAGCTAGTAACTCGGCTGTTCCGTAACGAGATTTTAATTGCTTTCCTAGACCATTGCATAATTTTAAACCGCTACCTACAGCTTCCTCACTTATCTATTCGGTATATTTATTTATAAATTGTAATTTTATAAAAGTGATTGAAAATTAATGTTGATAAATGAATCAATCTTTGAATTGCTTGATATTTTACAAGATTTTTTTAAGCAATTATGGTTCTATGGTAGCGTGTAAAGACATCGTGTCGATCGACGTGAGTTCTAAACTTCGTAAGTCCTCAAAAACATCGTGATGAACCCATAGCATGGTGGTAGGGCTTTTTCTAATACCCACTTGGTTAGCTACCGGACAAAAGTTAAAATCTATCGCCTAGCACCTATAGGTGTGTTCCAACGTTCCAGCAGCTTAGCGTAATATATCTTGGCCCACATCGTCACATAACATCAGTTGAAATCGTGGCCAGACGCTAAGCCTCTAAAAAATAAAAAAATGTATATATCGGATGTTGGTACTCACCGGTGGTCGCCGTTGTGCTTGAATTATACTGTACCTACCATTTCGGATCATCATCATCATCATCATCATCATCAACCTATATTAGTCCACTGCTGGACATAGGCCTCCCCTAATGAGCGCCATAGCGCCCTGTCTTCAGCTGTCCGCATCCAGCATCTGCCTGCAGTCTTTCGCAGATCGTCATCCCATCTGGCTGGAGGGCGTCCTACACTACGTTTGCCGAGTCGCGGTCTCCACTCAAGAACCCGTTTACCCCAGCGGTTGTCGGTTCTTCGCGAGATATGGCCGTCCCACTGCCACTTCAGCTTGCTAATTCTTTGAGCTATGTCGATAACTTTGGTTCTCTGTCGGATGTATTCGTTACGAATCCTATCCTTCAGAGAAACTCCGAGCATAGCTCTTTCCATAGCACGCTGAGCGACTTTGAACTGGTGGACCAACCCTACCGTGAGTGTCCACGTCTCAGCTCCATAGGTCATTACGGGTAGGACGCACTGATTGAAAACTTTCGTTTTCAAACATTGCGGTATGGATGACGAGAAGACTCTACGTAGTTTCCCAAACGCTGCCCAACCCAGCTGGATCCTTCTCTTGGCCTCCTTCTCAAAATTGTTTTTACCCAACTGCACAACCTGCCCGAGGTAAGTGTACTCAGAAACAATTTCAAGAAGGTGACCATCCACGACGACCGTTCCTGGATCAATGTGGCCATTGATCATGACTTTGGTTTTATCCAAATTCATGCCAAGACCGATACGTCGCGAGGCGGAAGCTAGGCCGTCCAGCATCCGGGTTAGCTCCTCTAGCGACTCCGCCATTAAGACTATGTCATCAGCGAATCGCATGTGCGAGATGTAGTCGCCGTTTATGTTTATGCCCTTACCTTTCCAGTCCAGCGTTTTAAATATATCTTAGCTTATAATAATAAGCTTATAGACGTGGCTCAGGAGAGTGATGGGTCTGTAGTTTTTAAGGAGGGCTTTATCACCCTTCTTAAAAAAGAGCACCACCATACTCCTGCTCCACGCCTTAGGAGTTCTCCCACTGTGAAGGACGGCACTGAAGAGTTTCTGTAGTTCCTGTATAACAGGAGCTCCTCCTGCCTTCAGAAGTTCCGAAGTAATTCCGTCCTCACCGGGGGCTTTTCCATTTTTAAGCTGCCTCCAAGCTAACACTATCTCGTCTTGACTGATATCAGGCAGTTCGTCGGTATAGTGGCGTGACAGGGTGGCTCTGGAATCATGGTCGTCTGGTCGGGAATAGGGGGCATGTACAGTGTACAGACGGCCATAGAAATCCTCTATCTCGGCGAAGATCTCCAGCTTCGACAATACGGTCCTCCCGTCGTGCGTTTTAAGTTTCGACAGATGGCTCCTGGCAAGCTGCTGAGTGAATACTTTGGACCCTCGGTTTCGCTCTATCGCCTCTTCAATGAGGCGTGTATTGGAGCTCCGAAGGTCGCGCCGTACCATCTTCGCAATTTTCTTGTTCAGGTTTGACCTGTCTGACGAAGTCGCTTGGGTGGTTTCCCGTCTTCTTGTCATCAGCCCCAGAGTCTCATCCGAGAGTTTGGACTTCTTGCCAATACGCTGTTTTTTGCAAAACTTGATGCCCTCGTCCCTCAGCGTTTCGACCAGATTGTGTAGGGTCTCGTCAGCGTCATCAGTGGGTTCCAAGGCAACAAATCTATCCCCAAGAAGCTGCTGGAACTTCTCGGTGCTCGCCATGATTTGGATTGGGTTAGGCTGGAGCGTGGACATCATCAGACGTTTTCTTTCTAGCTTCAGGTTGATATTCAGAGAGCCTCTGAGCAGTCGGTGATCAGATCCGGTATTGAACCTGTTGATCACTGAGACATCTCTGAATATGTGCTTGCTATCCGTCATGATGAAGTCGATCTCATTTTTAGTCACAGCGTCGGGGCTTTGCCATGTCCACTTCCTTTGAGGCTGTTTCTTAAAGAAGGAGTTCATTAAGAACAGTCCCTCTTTCTCGAGGAAGTTGACAAGCATTTGCCCCCTGTGGTTCCTAACTCCATAACCATATGTTTCCATTTCGGATAGCACCGTTAATTTGCCCATGTACTATAAAAAAAATGAATTATCTGTGAAATGCAACTATTGGAACACATCCTATTAGGTGCTTGGTGACAGATGATCAACTTGAGAGTTGTAGTGGAGAGATGAACCCAGGAAAATGGCTCATCGATACTGTCTTATAATGTACTACCGCAAAGTCATAAACTGTTTAAAAATGATTATGTCACATCACGATACTAATATTAAGCTCAACAACTTATTTTTTTTATAGCCTATTTATAGAGGAAATTTATAGTCTATGTAACTTTCCGATACGATACTAAGGAGAAGTCATTCTGGAATGCTGTAGGCAAATACGTAAAGTGAGAAAAACAATAAGCTAGACCGGTGCTTAGGAGGCGGCGCGATGGATAGTTGTTTTAATAAATTTAACACTGGTTAAACCGTGGGTCAGTAGTTCTATTATAATTTATTTAACACATACAATCACACACCTTCACGGTAATACGAAAGAAACACCTAAATGAAATGCGTATTCTTTTAAATTGGTGTCTGGGAAATTACATAAGAACGTTTGACATTGTTTGTACAAAATATTTCGTGTGTAGACTCGACAATGTACAGCCGTTTTGAGTTTACAGATGGAAGGTTTTGAATTCTTCCCTCTTGTATCCAAATTAAATGTTATTATTTTAAACATGTTTTGTATGTAATATTTTATTACTTCGTTTTCATAATATAGACTGGTGATACATATAACTATAATTCAAGATACACTATATAAGCAAAAACTTTTTGAAATTCGAATTATTAGGGAATCATTTTTTTTAATAAAACTCATGAGGCATATTCGCTTACGGCCCGCCTGTAGTAAGCGGCTACCATAGTCTATGGACGCTTGTAATTCCATAGATATATATATTACAAGGGCGTTGCCAACCATGAAGACTTTGGCAACTCTACTTACCGCAGGAACACGTGGACTTGCACGTGCACTTCATTTGTGCTGCGATCTTCTGTAAGATGGAGGGGTAACAATGTATGTTTGTTGTGAAGTTGTAATTATTTCATTTAATATGATTTCAAGATACATACTGGCTACATTTTTTTTGGAATTCGCGTACATTTACTAATTCAAATTGGTAACACTACCGGCTGAATTGATAAAGTAATAAGCGGTGAAGGAAACCATCGTGAGGAAACCTAAACCCTTGATAAATGTTCGTGTAGTGCTGTATTATGTTGGAAAATGTAGAACTGTTGATTTCTTGGTGTTTGAATTCGCCAATACGTCGTTGGTTGGCGTGTTATTTAAGCCCATATCTTCCCTTGAAAAAAGGTTTTTGCTCAGCTGTGAGACACTTATATAGGCTGATATTAATATTTATTATTATTATACTGCCTGCGAACACTTTATATATTTATATGATATTAACCGTGCACTTTATCGCATTTCACATTATTGTAGCATCCTGGAATCACTCTGTATTTCTCAACTCCCTGTTGAGACTAACGACCCTATTACGGGAAGAATTTTCAAAAATCCTTTTTTAGCGTTCACCTAAGTGAAATATTTTATGATCATAGAACCCTCTATTTAAGCTCTACGATGTCTGATAATTCTTTATCTAATATTATAAGTTAAATGAAAGTATTTACTGTTTCAAATTTTAATTTGAGAGTTAGGTAGGGCACAGAGAAATTTCTTTGGAGATTTCTCACTACTTGGGGCAGTCCGACTGGTGGAATACCACCACCTTACAGAAGATCGCAGCCAAACAACCCTGTGTTGTGTTTCTGTGGTGAGTAGGGTTTCCAGAGCTCCTTGGGGTGAGGAGGTTCAAGGTCGGCAACGCGCTAGATGATAACTATGGTGTTATAAGCGTCCATAGGCTACGATAGCCGCCTACCATCAGTCGAGCTGTATGCTTGTTTGTTACCTTAGTAGTAAAAAAAGAAAATTTAATATTTATGAGAATATGATTATGTAAAAATTACAGCCTAATTGTATATATCTTAAGTTATGTAAGACCAGCTGTGCCCGCGGCTCCGCTCTCATGGTCTACTAAAAAAGCTTATGATTTTATTTGCGTAATACCCTAATTATTTTTCTAAAATAAAAGTAGCCTAAGTTACTCCTTATAACATCAGCTATATGCTAGTGAAAGTCCCGTCAAAATCGGTCCAAACGTTTCGAAAATTAACCGAAACGAACAGACAGACAGACAAATAATTTGTTTTTTTTTTTTTTTTTTTAGGAACCGTTTATTCGTTTATAAGCATTTAGTAAAAAGCTGTTATTGTGACATTATAAACAGACACTTCAATATTATTTATTTTTATAGATATTGTACCAATTACTACGCGCTTGATTTTGCGTAGTAGGTACGCGCATCGCGCTGCGTTTTTTCGGTACAAAATTAGTTGCTAACTTTGTGGAGTAGAAAATGTGAATGCCTTTCTATCCATAAAAATAACCACGAGTCAAAAAGTTATTATCCTCACTGACGGATTAACTTACTTATAGCTTGAATATATTTACATAGGTGTACCGGAAAGTTTTTACCGGTTTTTCTGACAGATGCCGCTAGCCGTCAGTATGGAATAAAATAATTTGGCATACATGTCATTTTATTCTACTGTCATTAACCTTCAAAAACTACTTATTTTCATTCTGACTAAATAATAGTATCATAGTGTTGTAGCTCTATGAATATGTCGAATTTCGTACCTGACAAAGAGCATTTGCGGCATGCATTGCTTTTCTTATTTCATCAAAAGAAAAAGGCCATTGAAGGTCATCGTTTGCTGGTAGAAGCTGACGGAGAGCATGCTCCAGGCGTAAAAACGTGTGAGACGTGGTTTCGAAAATTTAAAAGTGGGGATTTTGATTTAACAGACAGTAGACGTTCGAGTAGACCAAAAATATTTGTGAACGCGGAATTGCAGGAGTTATTGGACGAAGACCCAACCCAAACTCAAAAACAATTGGCAGTACGGTTAAATGTGGCACAAGAAACAATTAGCGACCGCTTACGAGCAATGGGAAAGATTTTAAAACTAGGAAGATGGGTGCCACATTAACTGAATGATAGGCAAATGGAAAATCGAAAAACCATTTGTGAAATGCTTCTTCAACGGTACGAAAAAAAGTCATTTTTGTATCGGATTGTGACGGGTGATGAAAAATGGATTTTCTTTGAAAATCCAAAACGTAAAAAATCGTGGTTATCGCCTGGCCAACCTGGTCCATCAACTCCAAGACCGAATCGCTTCGGAAAGAAAACAATGCTCTGTGTTTGATGGGACCAGGGTGGTGTGGTGTATTACGAACTTCTAAAACCTGGTGAAACTGTAAATACTGATCGCTACAAACAACAAATAATCAATTCGAATTATGCATTGATTGAAAAACGTCCAGAATGATAATGCACCATCACATACAGCAAAACCGGTGAAAGACGTATTAAAATTGCTTGGATGGGACGTATTATTACACCCGCCATACTCTCCGGACCTGTCTCCGTCCGATTATCACCTTTTCGCATCAATGGGGCTGAGCAGCACTTTGCAAATTTCCAAGAAGTCGAAATATGGGTCGTTGAATGGTTCCGCTCAAAGGACAAGCAGTTCTTTTGGGATGGCATTCATCATTTGCCAGAAAGATGGAAAAAGTGTGTAGAATCGAATGGCCAATACTTTGAATAAATACCATTTTTAATAAAAAAAATTATTATGTATCTTTTCATTTAAGTATCCGGTAAAAACTTTCCGGTACACCTGGATTACTGTTAACAAATCTTACTGTAGTATAAAGTATTAATGCCTTTTTTTCTGGAGGAACCCTTCATGGTTACACACCCGCCCGGGGGGGACGAGTGGTTATGTGAGACTCCTACTCACTAAACCTCCACGGTGTACCATCAGCCACCGAATGGGGCGAAACGGGATCGCGGTAGCAGTAACCACTTCGCCCCGGCGACCGGCCCCAATCGTTCCTCCGGCGCTAAAGAGAGATATTCTGGTACAACCCCAACTGTCTCTCAGACGGCTGAACCAGTGCAATGGGAAAACGGGTCCCCCGACCCATCTCCCCTTGGTTCAGCTAGGGTGGAGGGAAGAGACAAAAAGTGCCCCCACCTATCACCCAACGTCTACGCAAGACACCTACGTTGGTGTAGGCGCTGCTGGTGCCTTCCCTTTCATGGGAGGCGGCCTACATTTGGCGCCCCCCATATGATGTTCCGCCGGTCTTCCAGCATCAGCACACAAGGCACAGTGCAGCTTTACAGCTGCGCACTGTAGTACCTTGTGGCCAGGCTGCCCGCACCGGAAACAGAGTGCTCCCCGGTCAACTGCCGATTGCCAAACAGGCCGAGTGTGGCCCACGTCCAGGCACCTGAAGCACCTCAATGGTCCGTTCTCCAATAACCGGACGCAAGCCGCACTCCACCCCACCAGGAGTCGCGCTGCTTCCAACAACGTCTTGGCGGCAACGGCCGGGAGCGACAGGTGGATCGCTCAACTGCCTCTCCCATAGGGGCGTATGTCACCAGCCCTAATAAGGGCTGGCTCGCAGCCGCTCTTGGCCGCCGCCACCGCGACGACTTCTGCCACCGACACTGTCTCGTCGAGTCCTATGACTCGTACGTTTGCCCTCTTTACTGGGATGGCCACAGTTGCTACGTCCGACTGCGCCTCTTTGAGCTTAGCAGCCAACCCGCCAGCTTGCTCCAGACCACGGGCGCCAGGAATCTCTATGGTTCTAGATCCCGTGGCTGCGGGGCGAAGCGACAGGTTGCCGATGCCAAGTTCCGCTAACGCGTCCCGGCTCACCCCCATGAGGGCCGTCTTGTAAGTCACTCCCCTCTCCACCGCCTCAGGCCGCAGTGTAACAATCAACGCAGCCGATAGGGGCGTCAAGGGAAGCTTCCTTTTAGGTTTGGCCCGAGGCGCTCTCACAAGAGAGGCAGGAGCCGGTACCGCAGCAGCCGCTGGTACCTTTGTTCGCTTCTTGCGGCAACGGTCCACAGTGGACCATCCTTCGGTGTCAGGCACAACGGAGTCCAGAGCAGGGGCAGTGGACGATCCCGGAAGTGGAACCCAATCCATTCCCAGTGGACGTTCAGCCGGCAACGCGATCTCAACAGGCGCAGGAGTGGGCGCAGCAGGCTTAGTCCTCATAGACTTGGGCCCTTTGGGCTTAGGCACTGTGGGACCTCGAACCGTCCTCTTGTCAGCAGCCAGAGAGGGGCGAACCACCTTGGAGGGGAGGAGACGGTCGTCCAGGGCCTCAACGCGGGCAGTAACGACCTCCCCCAGAGAGGTCCCCCGCTCCATCCTCTCCATGTGGACCCCAATCGCGTCCACCAACGCTTGCGGCAGGGATTCCTGCACGTACGGTTCCGGCGCTTGTGGCGGTGGTGGCGCAGGTAGTACCTCTCCTCGACTGCGCAACGAGGTGAGCTCCGCCTTGAGGTCCGCGACCTCCTGACGCAGCTTTCTCGTCTCGCGTCGGAGGATGAGGGTCTCACTGGCCACCGTGCGCGTAAGGGCGGTTATCACTATCTCATGCAAGGTCCAGGCCGCCTCCTTCAGAGACTTGACGAACGTACCCTTGAGGTTGCCAGATTTCTTGGCAACCTCAAGAATACCGTCCACCTTCTCCTTGGCAAGCGCCCTGAGCCTTGCAGGACCGAGGAACTCGATGCCGTCAAGTACCCTGTAATGATTGTTTTCTCATCATTTTTATCTTTTCATTATATATTTATTTCACCTTATTTGATTCCTCATTAATTCATTTATTATGTTTCGGCTGCTTCCGAAGGCATCATATCTTTAGTTCATTTATTATATTTTAATATTTTAATACAAACTTCTTTTACGATATATATTTCAAATTTAAAAGGTATTTTCAGCCAATAACACAATCTTTGTTTACGGACTACTTATTTGATATATATGTATATACGAAAAGAAGTTTGTATTAAAATAATAAATTACCTATAGATGAGATGCCTTCGGAAAGGAGCATAAACACAATAAATGAAGTAATGAAATATGAACTAAGTTAAAATAAATATATATAATTAAAAGATAAAAATGATTGATAATACAATCATTAAAACCCCCACGTCCGCCTCATCACATGCCTCGTCGCAGTAAGGCGGTTCGGTAAGGGGACAGTCCGCCGACCTTCCTGCCTCCCCAACGGCTGTCGCTCGCGTCACCCCTGCAGAGGAGCCCGGGTCATGGGCTTTGCCCCTACGCGCAGTTGTCACTTTACTGGGAGTGGCCTGCACCCCGTCCCTATCAGCTTTGTCAACCAGATGTGACCGCTTCCGGCTATCAGTCCCAGTGAATGACGCTGAGCTACCAGAGCCACCAGCCCAGTGCTTGACCAAAAATCGGTCAAGCGCCAGGTCCGTCTTCATAACCGCAACAGGATCAGTAGTCCGATTTGAAGTTGCCAGGGTCGTCGTTGTGGGGATATCAATTGTGTTCGCCGTAGTCGTTAATATATGATCCGAATTGCGCAAAACTTTGCCCCCCTCCCAGAAAACGTGGGGCAGCCCGAGCTATGCTCGGGAAGGGATTCTCCCTTTAGGGTACCCTCCTGGGATAATAACTTTTTTGATTTTGCGTCCATCTTATTACTCTCACCCGTCAGGTTTTGCGGTACGCTTGCCGGGACCGGTATGAAACAACCGATCCCGCCAGCCGCTGACCGGAACTGGGCCCTTGGGCTCAAACTGAGCCCTCATCTGCCCCAGCCCGGTACTGGGTGCGCCGCGCAAATGCCACACCCAGGAGTTTTTAACGGCTCTCCAGCCGTCGCTCCTCCACAGTCCCCTCTGAGAAGCAGATGGATACCAGAAGGAGCGCGTCAGGTATCGGCCACCGACCAAAGTGGTCGACGTTGCCCGGGGTGCACCACGAGGAGGTTCCTGACATCACACCCCAAAGTATTAATGCCTGTATCAATGCGTGTAGACCCGTCTGTACAATAAATGTATCCTGCTCACTATGTGTGACCACACTGTGCATAAAATACCAGTGGGACAGAGAGCCATGAAGCGCGCCATGCTCTCCATCAAGTTACAAGATGAAGTCAAAAATGACGAAATTCGACGTCCCATTAAAGTTCGCGACGTTAGAATGATTATCAAGAAAACTATAATGGAATTGGGCAGGACATATTGCCAGGCTTAGTAAGGACAAGTGAACTATTAATGTTGACGGATTGGTAGCCACGTATATGTAAACGTTTAGTCGGAGTTACCAGCTCGTTGGGTGGAGTATATTGTAAAAATCGCGAGTCAAACATGGATGAGATTAGTTCAGGATCGGGATGAGTGGCGTAAATGAGACCATTCCAATAAGCTTAAACACGATACTTATACTGTAAGTGAGGAGTTGAGTACCATTCAGTTTCCAGATGATGCTGCAGCATCAGGCCACGATTATACCATGTTCTTGCCATATCATTGAAATAACAGGATATCAAATTTTGAATCGATCAGACCTGTGACGTTTGTTCACTTCCCTTCATCAACTAGAAAAGAGCTGATGAGTAACAAACGATTGAAGAAATTGTTTTAATCACAGATAAGAAAACTTACAAAAAAAAAAAAAAACAAATCAATATTGGTTCATCCGTTAAGGAGCTACAATGCCACAGATGCTATATACACAGATACATATGTTAAGCTCTTAACGCACCTCTGTTTGCGTCGAGGGTTAATAACACAATGCATGACATTTTCTTACAAAATTGACACGAACTAATATTGAACTGTCGGTAGTTTTTCCACATTCTGGACACACGCATTTTTCTCTCAAACTCACAAATTTCACATACATTGATATTATATCTAACTTTAGACTTCATTAACTCTACAGTTAAAACATTTCTACCAAATTAATTCTAGAAACGTAAATTATAACTTAAGTTTCTCTTCAACGTTTAAACATTACTATACCGGAGTTTATGTTAACAAGACTCGGTTAAACTACCCAAAATGTTAATGGAAAGTTAATTTACAATGCTAACATGGTTGTAATGTTAACATGTAGGAACAGTCTTTGTAGTCATGTAGGAACTTCTAGACAATTTATATGCGAATGATTATATTTTACGTAATTATTTACATCCTGTATTTTTTTTTAATAGTGTAGTAAGAGAACGTTGTGGTGTGAAAGAATATATAGTGACACGGATTGAGAAAGGGATTGCTTAGATAGTTTTGGCATGTAGATAGAATGAATTAAAGAATAATCACTATAAGATGAGTGTGAATGGGAACGTTGAAAGAGGAAGGCCTAGAAGAACGTTCCACGATCAAATCGGAGACGTTTTGAAGAAGTATTAGGTCAAGAGTACTCTAAACTGACGAGCATGCATGAAAAGATTTATGAATATTGTGAAAGCGAAAGATGTATGTCAGGATCGTAGCAAGTGTAAAGACGTCGTCTCTGCCTACTGCCTACTTGGGAAAGAGGCGTGATTTATGTATGTATGTATTGATAATTCATATAACCTATTAATTGAGGAATTATATATACTTGCAGTGTACAAAATGCAATCAAAATCAGATTAGAAATGGTTGAAATCGCGGGGCACAGCTAGTGTTTAATATAAGAAATAGTTATAAGGCTTACATCGATAAAAAATAAACATCCCCAGCGTTTTGTACGTTTTGATATATTTTTCTTCATTCATCTTCCCCACTCAATCATAATAGTGTGACAAGTTGACAGGCCGAATTGAGTGGAACGGTGATACGTAGAACCTACTTTATTGAGTTATATAATCCCTAGCTTTATTGTTATAGTTAATTACATTTTTGAAGTAATATTGATAGTCATGATTTAGTTGTCTCGGAAAGAATACGAGATTATGTTAACTATGTAGAATAAACAATTGTTATTTAAGTTCTTCTTCTTCTTCTCAATTATGGCTTCGCACTATTCGTGCATTGGGCCAGTGTCAAGTATTTTATATTTGTAACCAAAGCGAGGGAAATTTTCCAGTCTTATGTCGAATTCAGGGCCCTAACAAGATGGCGGCTCCCTTGTTAGAACCTTCCAGGGAGTTTTTGCGGCATATCAGAATTCATGTTCTATGTTATTATTTTCAATTCACTTCACTTGTGCACAATAACCATGCTTTATTATGCAAAATGCCACCTGTTTTACACAATATAGGGTCTAAAAACACAAATTTATGAATTAAAAACAAAAACCACTACATGACAGTCTGAGATCCCGACAAAAACTCGTTATTTAAGTTATAACATGTGATGATTGAAACAACGAGAATTCTGCATTTTAACTTTTTTTTTAATAGAGCCTCGTAAATCCTATTTCTGCGAGTGTCAAGTCAGTCATCCGAAAGTCACTTATACGTTAGTGCATTTATATGATGCGCTCTGACAGATGACAGTTCTAAACGTTAAAGTGGGAAACGATTAATCGATCATAAACTGATTTACTTTTTTTTAATAGAGCCTTGTAAATTTTAATTCTGCGAATGTCAAATAAGTGATGGGGAAGTCACTTCTGCATTAATGTGTTTATATGATACGCTCTGACAGATGACAATTCTAAACAGTAATGATGAGAATCAATTAATCGATCATAATCCGATTTTTCCTATTATTATTAAAAAAATCTTAACGCTTTTGTGTCTTTAATCCTTATTAAATACCAAAACAATGTTTTATATATAACTTGAGCTATATATATGCGTTTTATTATAGGTAATAATACGCTAATAATAATACTAATCTTGAATAAAGAAAATAATATGTGTTCAATTCATAAATATTGTAGTTATGATTAATATCGTAATTTAAACAATATGATAATAATGAAATTATCTTATTAGAATACTATCTGACCGGTATGAATATTTCGTAGATTATATAATGTAAACAATCTAAGATCTGTCATTTAGTTACACATATTGTTAATAGATGGCGTGTCTTACATGTTAGTTGAATATATTTTCGTTAGGAATACCGTTTTTTAGTGTATTTTAAAAACTCTTTGTATGTTTCGTTAACTGGTGGGAACATTAGCTTTAAAATGATGTTTGATTAATTTTGACGAAGAGTTAACGGACATATGGTGTTGCCAGGAAAAATGCCTGTGTAAAAAATATACGTAATATGATGAAATTATGTTAAATGTATTTATAACAACAATTTGTAACATTGCAAGCTCTAGTCCATTTGAGTTTTATTCTAACAGCAATATCATAAATTATACATAATTAAAAAAAAACTCGATTGTAAAATAAAAATGGTCCTTATAATTTTAGACATTACTATTGCAATTAACAAAATTGCAGAGTTTTTGGCGGGATCTTGAGGTGCCATCTTGTGGTTTTTATTTTAATCCGTCAACTTCAGTTTTTTGACCTTAAATTACGTAATATTTAGGAAGTATATTATAAATACAAAGTGAAAACATGTATTCTGAGTTGCCACAAAAATTCGCTAGATAGTTCGAATAAAAGAGTAACCATCTTGTTAGATTTTGAAGACTTTTGAATATTAGAAAGTACTACGAGGTCTTAATAATATTGACATTGGCAAACACTTATGCGGTGCTAAAACAGGAAGAAGACGAACAAAAACACTTACTATACTTTTGCAACGGTTGTTAAGTTAGGTATATAATTATAACATGTATGTTGATGAAAAAAAAAATTGTTTGCGTGAAATCGAATGTTTCAGAATTATCAGCGCTCATCAACGTGGGAATGGCTAATAGACTGACGTGCATTTGACAAACTTTACACGTTAGTCAATTCAAAATAATAAAAAAAAACTATATTAAATTTAGGACCCAATAAGGAACTTATAAAAGTAAAACTCTACTACCGGTTCGAAAAATATCCCAATCATCGAGAAACAGCGGCAAGAAACTCGATCAGGATTTTTTTTTATTTTTCTTTTTCCAACTGTACAAGAAAATTTTCACAGTTAATAATTTTATGGATGCAAAGAGAGGGAGTTACTTCCAGACATTACTATCATTCAAATAATAATCTACCCTTTGACAGTAAAAGCTGCTTGACATGGTCCTTGAACTCTTTGTCTGGCAAATCAGTAATGTGCTACGGGATTTTATTATAGAACCTAACACTATGACCTAAAAAACTTTTATTCGCTGTACTAAGTCTAAAACACGGTATGACTAACTTGTTATATTTATAGTATTATCTTTTCCACCGTCGATATAACGACAGAACTATACAGCCGAAATAATATCGATGCTCAGTGTTACTAGGCACGAACACAAAAAAAGGAATTGACCCTTAGGTATTAAGTGAAAAAAGTTCAGCCTGATAAAATTTAGTAGAGACGTCCCAAAGACAAATATAATCAGAGTTTTCCAATTTCACCTGTAACCGATATCAAGAAACCACAGACCCAGAATATCCTAGATCTAACCTAAGGACTTCGCTGATCTATTAAAAGTACATTTCTATTATTGTTGAATTACGTAACATCTATCCTGTTACATAAAAGTTATGTAACATTAATGACCTACGGCTGATCGTAAAAAATATGAATGAGATCGTTGTTCCCTATGGGTATGGCTTGTTTGTACTGAAAGTGAGTCGCAGTTCATATTCGAATTAAGCTTCTTTTTTTTTTTCAAAAATACAAAAATCAAAAAGATAATAACGTTAATGTTGTAATTTACCGTTTTATAAATATTGAAATAATCATTAATTTAAAATAAGGTTTTAATGAAATCAATTTGTATCTATTCTCGCAGCTTTGTAACAAATAATGCACCATTTTGAAATAAACTCTGTCTCTATAATTAATCATTATCGAACAAAATCTTAATATTTTTGAAACGAAACATTATGTATTTATTTCGCGGTGTATTGTGAGATTTTAAATAATATTTCATGTCAGTATTGTTTACTGAAATCATGTTAAATGTATTTTAATATTTTTCTTTGTGAAATAATAATGGTCAATAATATTTTTTTTAATAAACTCCACTATTTAAAAAAAAAGTTTATAATGTAATTATAATAAGTTATAACAATAATAGTATCACCCTGTAAGTGTCCGACTGCTGGGCAAAAGCCTCTTGTCAAGGAAAGGTCCGGGATCAATCACCACGCAAGGCCACTAATGTCTTGGCGATTTTGAACGCTGAGAAATCAACAGTCTATATTTTCCACACATAGTGGTAAACGAAGAACATTTCTCAATCGTTTAGGTTTCCTCACGATGTTTACCTTCACCGTCAGGTTCGGTCTTCACCAGTTTGAATTACTAAATGTAGGTAAATTACGAAAAATCTGTTGGTACATGTCGGGGTTCGAACTTGCGGATATCGGAATCGATATTCTGCCGATGTAACTACTCGACCACCATGACAATTTATAATAAGGGTATACAAATTTTTCATATACAATTTTCGTTATTAAAGATTTTGAAAAAATAAATAGTTCATTGAGTATAGATGGAAATAGCAAAGTAATATAAAATACAATATTTACGATACATTTCCACTAACTAGCGCCTTCATTAAACAAACTATAATTAGTTCTCAAATATTTTACCTACAACATAATATTTACAAATCAAATCAACTTAAAACTTCAACCTACCTTTGAAGTAAATTATCGTTGCTTAGTTTTTTGCTAAAGAAAACAGGTATATAAATAACTGTCTAAAAATGTAAGTCAATAGATGTTTATTTCGTAATTACACGACTATTATTGTTACAAATTGTATCCATCACTTTTTAAATTCCATTAAAGGTTTTAAATTCAACTTTTTCGGTATTCCTACCAATATTGACAAACATATATGGCACTCGCATAAATAATCTATATATCAGCAATTCTTCTACTCACATTTCTTGCTCAATATATATTACTAGGTAACCCATGCAATCATCCTCATTATAGAGCATAAACAATCTAGCTAACAGTTATCAAATTAGTTAATGTGTTATATTTTCATTAGTATTAACAGATGGCATTCTTATTTATGTTTTAAATAAAATCATTAATTTTGAACTATTGGTCCATTCTTTGTCCATAGTGAAGAACATGAACTTTAAAATGATGTTTAAATCATCAATTATGATGAAGAATTAATGGGCATAAATTATAAAAAACCTATTCAATTCTAACTAACAAGATACGTTATACGTACTCTGCAAGGTGCAACGGAAGTAACATCGTTACACCTATTTCCGTCGTACAACAGTTACAGTAAGATGTCGTCGCTATAGTAACAATGCAAGGTTTCTTCACGTTAAAAAAAATTGAAGCAGCTATATGACTGCCGTACGGACAGCAGGCTTTTTGAAGTTAGTTGGTTGCATAATCATTTGCTAATTCATATCATTAATAAATATATTTAAGTACAAGTTTATATTGGTTACTTTTTGGTAATTACCAAAACATTCATTCACCCATTTAATGTCCATATAAAGAAATACATATTAGTCATTACAACATTTAACAAATTACGCATTCTATCTACAACATAGATATCGTTTCATATTCCATTTTGAGGATCATCGTGATCATAAATCAGGGGCAACGATAGGTACTTTTTTCTCGTAAAATCGTTCGGTTTGTATCCATCAGTAGTTGATGTGGGCTGATCGTTAACCATCAGTTGGGTCGACGTGAAGAAGATACCACCATTAAAACTTGGTTATTATACTTACATTTTCGCGAACGAAATTAATTATGAACATTAATATATTTCT
This sequence comes from Saturnia pavonia, assembly GCA_947532125.1. Classification (NCBI taxonomy): domain Eukaryota; kingdom Metazoa; phylum Arthropoda; class Insecta; order Lepidoptera; family Saturniidae; genus Saturnia; species Saturnia pavonia. Next base: position 6,775,470 of record OX383919.1, on the reverse strand, counting down.
TATTGTTTTATCAGATTAGTCAATATTGTCTGTTCCAAACAAGACTTTTAGCCGAAACCGAAACCGAAACTTATGCAGTTAAGTGATAATATTATTAAATTTTCTTTATACCTTGAAGTCTAGATATTTTCTTTATTTATAACAGATTAATCGTTTAGCTTAAAGATTTTTTTTTGTATACAAGCCATTTCGGTTTTATGTTTTTAAGAGGATTACATTATTCTTTTCTAAAGGTGACTTTACAAATGGCAACATACACAATAAACAAATGGCGATTGGTTCTCGCCATTTACATAGCTAAACAACTCTAAAAAGGGCTATGGTATAGCGTGAGATTTCAGTTTTCCTATTGTTTCAAGTTCTTTAATCCTGAAAATCGCTACAGCACGTACATCTGTAGTTTAATAGATGTTTTAATTATTAGCCATTGAACGATTTATATATCATCTATAGATATATTAATCAAGGTAACATGTTAAAATCCCCGGATTTTCTTTGTAATTTCGGGAACCCCCAACAAATTGGCAACGCTGGGTTAAAATTCACAAGCAGTATAGGCGAGTAAATTCAATCCGAACATTATCTGAAAGAGGTCCACAACACTAGTTTCGGTTAATTTTTAGCCGAAACTGAAACTTTGGTCGGACACTATGATTAGTGACTAGGACGAACTAGTGAGGATATAGTCGAATATGATAGCACGCTTCAAGTTATTATCGAAAGATTGATCGAACTTCAGCTCTGGAATATGATTATTGGTTTGAACTATATTGAATTAAATATTACATATATACTTAAAATTGTATTAATAAGAACTTGTACTATTTTTTTTGTGCTTAGTTTAATTTTTGATATTTTATACGTGAAGAGAAATTTTCGCTTTTAAAAGAAATAACTCTTCAGTTATTCGGATCTACATATTTGTACTAGTCATTTTTTTCATTAATAGACATAATTAAATCTAAATATAGCAATCGGCTAAATAACGAACATATATCATCTTACTTGCAATTGACATGCAGAAATTATTATAATTATGCCGTTCTACGAAAAGTACGCAAATAATATGAAGTGTCATGAATCAAGAAAGTAATCCAAAGAAAATTTGTATTTAGTGCGTTCGTATAATCACTTTGCACATATTTAGTTTTATATTGTAGTTAAGGCCATTTCATATGTGCTTTTCTGGTGTAGTAAGTTTGCAATCGATCAGTAGTAGTCAATATAAGTTTGATCACCCCTGTAATAACATTTAGTAAAACACCTATAAGTAAAATCAAATTGACATTAAAAAGTATATTTAGGTTACGACTTATGTAAAAGATAGAAAAATATCATTATTTCCAAAATATCTGGAATTATCTAGAATCTACTCGAAACATCAAATATGTATGTACTACTACGAAAAGACATCTCAGTTTACACACACATTCAAAGCTTATCGATCCCATTACGTAATGTCTAAAAATAGCACACTTCCCCTTATCTAAACAATCTTGTAAAGTTCAAGAACGTTCTTGTGATTTCGGTACTCTACTTATATTTGAGTATATTAAAATGCTATAATCCGAGCCGTACTCTAAACCAGAATAGGTCGGTTTTGGATAACCAAATGGAAACAAACGATAAATGGAAGAAATCGGCAAGAGAACCATAGAGTAGTGTAAACAAGATTTACTGCGACTACGAGAACTACGACCACAGTACAATATATTGAGCATCTGAATAGTGAGTTTGTCTTTATTTGACTTAGTACTAAAAAATTATTTACCTAAAATCTAACGGAATTTTTATTACTTACGTATATAACAATATATTTTGACATTTAATGTAATGAAAAAAAACAAAATCATAAAGAAATGTGTGGTTTACCTTCGAGGAAACAGTTCTTGTTATTATTACGGCGAACGATTTCTTTCGTATTCAAAAAAGATCATTCAAGTTCCGCGCTAAAACCTCGCAATATAAAAGTGAAACGTATAAAACGCAGACATACGTAGGTAAGTCTATATCTTAACTCCGGCCTTTACGACTCCGCCAAATGAGATTACATTTCAGTATATATGGATTATTTATGTATTTATGTAAAAATGCGCGAGTGTGAGGTGGAGAGTGGATTTTCATATTAACTTCTTGTTTCGTTGAAGTCTTTAATAAAAGCCGATTCAAATAAATTATTTTTGTTTATTTCGATGATGGCACAATGTAAGCGTGTTCAGACGCTTCGTGGATTTAAATCGTCTATATATGTTATAGAACTCAACGTCTCTCTGTCTGCCTGTCCGCTTATGTTCTTTTCACGCCAAAAATACTTTTATCCGATTAATTTTTTTATTCATGGTTATATTATCTGGATAGGTTATAGGATATGTATTGTAAAATAAAGTAACATACGAAATAAGCAGTGACAATAATGGGAAATCAATTCGGAAAAAATACGCATTTTGGGCGCTTAAATGGCTTACACTGAGTAAACCATACGAGATATATCAAATTAATGTTCTACATAATCGTAGATCTTAAAGAGACCTACAAAATGTCAGTCATATCTACCTTCTAAAGATCATCCACCATAAGCATATTTGTCTTCCGTCTTTTGAGCGGGGGAAACAGTATTTACGCGTGAGCTGGAGTGACAGCATTCTGTAGTCTACGCGAGCGGAGCCGCGGGCACAGGTAGTCACTAATTTGAGAAAAACGCAGATGAAGCTTTCTGAACAACAAATGTGGATTCTACATTTATCTGTTTCCTTGTCATCTGTGTTTCCGTCATCGTTATGTATGTGAAATGAAGGAGCCGAATAACCTTTATATACCAATTTAGAACTGGCTTAAACCAACTAAATGCATGTCTGTCGTATTGTTTTTTTTGTTCATTATCAATGAATATTTTATGGTTCTCTTTACGATATTTGTTTTAACTTACCATTATATATATCCCACAATGGAGAACCATTGTTTACATCAGACCATTGTTACATCAGAAGATGTAATAAGATTTTTACTGTGTGTTGATAAGACAGCATATTTTTTATATAATATTAAACCACACAAGATGCTGATTACATGACGTTTACTTTCGAAATTGACAAGAATAACCCGTCATTTACCTTATTAAATACTAATAAAATTTTTGGCGTCCTTTTCGTATTCTAACGTCTCTATTTACTTTTTTCTTTTTTCTCAAATCTGTGACTAATAAAGTTTTTATGTAGTAAATTTACACATACCTTTACCGTTTTATTATAGTGATTTAAAAACAATTTGTTACACGATTAATGATAATTAATTATTATTATTAACAGAATTTTGATATCCAATTTAACGTATAATTAAATTCAGTTTGTAATACCAATTATATGTAGATATGTAATATTCGTTGTTTGAATGCTACAGTGTTAGCCCTGATTTTGGAATCGAATGACCGTGTGTAAATTTATCTTACAAATACAGTGAAATACGAAAATCCTAATAATATTATAAAGGCGAAAGTAAGTTTGTTTGTTACTCAATCACGGAAAAACGGCTGAATGGGCTTGGATGAAATTCGGTATACAGGTATGGTTGTAGGGCTTTTTCAAATGCCCGCCTGGCTAGCTACCACCCTCAAGTTGAAAATCTGTCTCCAAGCACCAATAGATGTGGTCCGGCAGCTGCACTTGAGAGCCAGTTTTCCATTAGGTTTAGCGTGTTACCATCTTGGCCCACATCGTCGCTTAACATCAGGTGAGATTGTGGCCACTACGCCAAACCTATAACGATAAAAGAAAGATAGTTTATAACCTGAATTGACACATAGGATACTTTTTATCCTGGTAACACACATTTTTGTTGTTCACACGAGTGGAGCCGCGGGTAGAAGCTAGTATTATTATAAAAGTAGTCTTCTACAACAGTACCTACATAAGTGACAAACAGTAAAGAAACTTGTTTATAATTGTAAGTTTACACTGGCGTCGTTTTGTAGGTCTCGTAAATAGACCCAGTTTTACTGAGTGTGAAAGGCACTAATTTTTAATACCCCGTATTGTTCCACAGGGAAATACGCAAGAGCGGCCATTAAAAATTTTAAATGATTTTTGCTATGTATACGATACATATCATTAACCTCGAGTTTTTTTAATTATGGTTTTAAACACTTTTTTGTTATTTTGTTTATGTTAATATGAATAGGTTGACCACAACATGGAGGTTATTAGGCGACAATATGATAGAAGATAGTATTTAATTAGGTGGACATAGAAGACTTAATTTTATATGAAGCTGTCTCATTCAAACGTGCCTGACGATAGATTAATATATTTCAGGTAGTTTAGACAAAGAAAGTAAGAAATTTCTAAACCACGATTCTATAGTGCCATGAAATTGCCACTTTTACGGCATTTGGTTAAATAAATAAGACGAAGATCTCTTTGATAAACCAACGGATAATACAAATAAAATTCGTAAAGCAAATTAGTTTAAGCAGCAGGTGTATGAACAAAGGAAAATAAACGTTTATTTCTTAATTGTAGTCGTCTGCGTCTGGATACTGCTTCTGAGCAATTATCTTAATATTCACTTCAAGAGAAAAGCTGATTTACTATTCTCTATTTTACTTTATTTATCAATTTAAATAGTCACTAATAATATAGTAAAATTAAGTAATTACGGAATACGCTAAAATGCTCACATCGAATGCAACTATGATTTGGAATACATCAGTACCAAAACATCGTGCATGTACATATTATTAAGCGCGTGAGTAATGAAATGGTTCAATATTTTGAGTAAATAATTTATTGAATTTCATTAGAACAAACTTACTATACTGTGGACGTATTTACAGTATCTCCCTCTATGTTCCCCTTTCACAATTTTTCATTTTTATCGCACGTTGTTTCCACTTCGTGGTCTAAAACAGAACTGTTCTAGTTCGCAATACGGCTCGCTTTATATATCAAAACAAAAACAAAAATCACTGGAAATTCTTCTGACTTTACGTCATTGTTTAGAAGTCATTGTCTATTTTTCGACTACCTATTCTTTATTAACGCAACCGCAGTGATAAGCTACCTGTATGCATGAGTAAACAACAGTAATTTTAGTAGTATTTTTTTAGTATGTGCGAATACGTATATACTAGTAGTACCATTAATATCGTAAGAAATGATGACTCAGTGCAGTGTGTACGAACATCGCGTTGATCGATGTGAGTTTGAATCCCTGCAATGAGCCTGAGCTTTCGGTGAAGGAAACATCGTGATAAAACCACAAGCCACTTAGCATTGGGCCACATCTTCACTTACCATCAGGTGAGATTGTGGCAATAACATAACGATAATTTAAAGAAAAACTTTTGATATATTGAAGACCGATATTTAAAGCCGTTGCAGAACTTATCGTTATTTTATAAGCATATTTTTTTAAAATATGACAACACGTGTTATGTACTTTTCATTAAAAGTATACTAGTTGTAACCGCGATTACCTTGGCGTGGATATCGAAAAACAAAATACAAACAACTACATTGGAAAACAGTCGTTAAGCCAAGTAATTTACCGTGATATAGAGTATCCTATGTGTTAATCTAGGTTATAAGCTATACGCGTGCCAAATTTCATCCATATCTGTTCAGCCATTTTACGTGATTGAGTAACAAACATCCAAGAATTTACAACTAATTAACAGACTATTAATTAAAATTAGCAGGATTTAATGGCTTTTCTTTCACTTTTGCCAGCTCAATTATATCATAATCTACTTCTCTTGTTAAAAATATAATTGAAATAATCTCACTTTGCTCTTTGATCATCAATCTCTAAAAAATATTCATCAGTAATTGGATTGAATTTAATATACATAGAAAATAGCGAATTACCTACTTGTAAAATAAAAAAATGACTAAACCTCTTTCTAAACATACAAATAGAAAAATAAACTTGGTAATTTCTTATCTGTTTTCTATACAAAATTAACCCAATTCATAAATAATTTATGTCACACAAATCAATGTATCTCCTCCTGATTGAGATATTATTATATCATACGTACGATAAAAGTAATTATTGTGTTATTATTACAAGAACGCTTTCATCTTATATTATTAAATTGGGGAACAGGAATATCTTGTGGTTTTCCTTTCACATGACGTTTGTTTTGACTCGTCTAATCATAAAAGTACGTTAATAATGTTATACAATAATCTACAACCAATCAGAACAGTATATTTGTGTCAGTATGTGTAGTTTTTGTCCCGAAATACAATTATTTAATACAATAATAAGGCAGCTTTGTAAATACCTCATTTTTTAATAGTGAGAAACATGTATTAATTACTTATGCATAATACGTATATTTATACAAGACGTTGCATGCTTTGTTCTTCAGTTGTCAAATTTAGAAGCATTCTTTATATTTAGGATTTAGCCTAAAACCAGAATGATAAGTGTGATACAAATTAATCAGAAAATAAAATGGTTCACATAAAAAAATCGGTCTAAATATTAATAAAAGCTAGTAGAGATTACGTAGTTAGGTAGGCTAAAACCGGGATCAACGCCCCATTTTTCGAAATTACCTCTTAATATTAAAACTATTAATTAATCATTCATATAAAAATAGCTAGTTTAATCTTTTATATTTTATTTAAACTTCTTTTTGTTATCCTAAAAATTACTGATTGTGCAGAACTATTTTTTAAGTATACATGCTACCAAGAAAATTCTAAGGAAGTAGATGCCTGTTCTATTTCATAGAGTAGTTATTTAAGGAATAGTCTTCATTTTCGTTGTTTGAACTTTAAATGATTTATCTTTTTCGTTTTCCTAGATACAAATTTACTTATAAATAATTATCTTTTTTTTTTCGTTTCTAAAAGTCTTGCCCAAGATATTTATCCATTAGTTATTTTCTTAAGTTTTCCCTTTTTCTTACGTAGTTTCAATCTTGTTTATCTTGTCTAACTTAGTTTTTCTATGTCTGTTTCCTTTCAGCAATATCACTATTTTATTTTCTTTTTTCTCTAGAATTCAGAATATCTACTGAATAGGTACAAGGTTCTCTTGGCTGTGGTCAAAGGAATTTGTGGTATCGGTGATACTTGGATTATATTTTTTAAAGGTGTTTCTTCTGCTTCTGCTATCCAAAAACTGTGTAAGTTTATCATTACCAATATCAACAATGCAAATATTATCTATTTAATTGTATGTACTACTTTAAAGTTTGCAACTCCATTAATTGTATGACAACGAAACTCTTCTCGCTGTCGAGGACAATTACCCTTTTTAATATGGATAGGTGCCCTTTTCTTTAAAGAAAATAAATACAAGATAACGTTTATTGACACTTAAATGTGAACCAGTGTATTTATATAATAAAAATAGAACGGAATTTATTAATTCTTATAAAGTTATGCAAGAGATTGCAACAATTCTTAAGTTAGAAATTCTTTCGCGTTTTTCGCGTTCGCCGCGGAGATAATCACACGGAAAAGTATGAAGTGAGACGTATTTATTTCAAAAGACAGCCTGAGGGAAATTGTTGTAAGTGGAGCCTGCACTCCCTATTTAAACTATTGACTCTTTGTTTCAATTTTGGGAAGTTAGGTTTTTGAAAACGAGACACCTATCCCACTGGGGTATCTATCTCGGCTTTATCTATGTGTATATTTTTTTGTGTATTTCATAGGCATTTAAATTCAATCCCATTTCCATATTATTAGTGTCAAAGACATTCAACGAATTTGAATCTTTGATTAGAATAGGGACGGTGTTGCGCGTTTATGGAATAGCAGCAATATGAGTATAAAAAAAGTACATTTAGAGAGTAAAAAACTCCATTACAGGCAAAGCCGCAAACAAAAAAAGTATATATAGTAAAATATCCACAGAAAATATTAATCTATTTTTATTACGAATCGCAAAACGATCAAAGGGTGGGAGATTGAATTGGTTATGTGACGAGTAACAGGTTTATTGGGTCATAAATTTTAGGTATCGCGTAGATATTTTATTATAGATCAAATAAAAAGTATTACACCAAGATTACTTGACTTCGTCGTAAATATAAGTTATTTTGAAATACCTACGACCAACATCTTATCCCGCCCAATTGAAATTTAACCCTGCAGACCCCTGGATATAAGTCTTGAGGAATTTCTTTGTGGCTTACGAACGGAATTACGACGCTTGAAAAATATATAAAATCTAAAGCGATAGTACCAAAATTTTGATTTGTGAAAAATCGTAACTCGTTGCTGCCACATTTCATATGATTTCAAACTGTTCGGCTCATTGCAGACTTATTTTTAAGGTAGTGAAAAAGTTTACCAATAAATTGTTGCTATGATATTCAGCCGAAGAGTATTTAGCTACGTCATCCTCCCACTTTTCTCGAGGAACGGACTTTGAGACCCCTCGACGCAAACAGAGGGTTGTTATAAGTTTAATATTTGTATTTTTCTGTGGCATCGTAGCTTCTAAACTGATAGAGCTCTAGAAACCCCACTTTCCGCAGTAACAAAACACTAGGTCATTTGACTGCGACCTTCTGTGGGGTCTCAACCTCCGTATTCCACCAGTAAGGCTACCTCAAGTAGAGATAATTCTCCAAAGAAATATCTTTGTGCCCTACCCCTCTTTCTTGTTCGAGAGTGTTCTTCAGATAAAAAAAATTCAAGATTTTGCAGTTCTTTTCTATTTGATGTAAGAATGTGAAAAACTTCCACAGGTCTGATCGGTTCGAAATTTGATATGCTGTTTCTTCAATGATATTGTAAAAATATGGTAACCTTGATCAAATTACCAAATTGTGTGTGGGCTCATTGGTATATTCTCAATGAATATATTATTTATATCGAGGACTTTTATTTAGAACCTTGTAATTATAAGCTAAAGCACTACATAACAAAAGTGATATTTCTTTATTTATGGCATCCATGGACAAATTAACACTATTGCTCCATGATAAAGCCCGTGATTATTCATGTGAAGCAGTCCGCCTTCAATGATCACTTTTAAGGCGTTACCCCTATCTTATTTTCTCTTAAAAATATCAGTAAGAAAGTTACAGCTATAGAACGGTGTCTCTGCTATTCTGGTATTGGCGGAGAAAACACATCGTGTGAACAAGGCTTAACACCTACTAGTATCTATGTATTTGCTAGGAACTGTATGCTTCCAGTAGAAGCCCGCGTAATAATGACATTTACTAACGACGTTACCAAGCTACGCTTGAATAATTTATGACATGAAATTAAGTATATATTGTAACATTGTTTTATACTGTTTGTTATGCCAGAATAATTGCCATTAGTTACTTTGAAACTTATCAAACATTACATCGGTTTTGTGTTATAAAGGTCATCGGGAATTGTCCAAAACTACTATTGATACCCTTATTATAATTTAACAAACTTTAGTAATATCTTGTCTCTTCGAGACTTGGAACATATTCCTTGTTACATTGGTTTCGTGTTATAAAGGTCTTCGGAATTATCGAAAACTACGATTGATACCCTTATAATTCAACAAACTTTATAAATATCTTATCTTTTTGAGACTTGGAAACATATTCCTTGCAGAAAGTTTTACATGTAACCTACCAATTATAGATACTCTGCTGGAAGTACCCGTATTAAAGTTAGTAGTAGAAAATAAAGAAAGTATTAACTGATAAAAAGCCATGTGGAATTACCTCTGATTACACTTTCTAATTGTTCTGTACAATTTAGGTAGAAAAAAAGTGCATGGCCCGCCAGATAGTAAGCGGTCACCGTAGCCTATAGACACTTATAATTACAGAGGTGTAAGTATTGCGTTGCTGACCTTACACGCCGCAGGATCCCTAAACCCTACACAAGGTTTTATTTGGCTGTGATCTTCTGTAGGACGAAGGTATTCCACCAGTCGGGCTACCCCAAAATAGAGAGAAATTTCTAAAAAGATTTCTCTGTTCCGCAAAAAAAACATGAAAATCGGATAACTTCTAACTTTTAGTGGTTACTCAGGAACCGAAATAAGGAAAATTAATGGAAATCGTGACGTAATTTTTTGCACGATCGGTCAATTAATTTGATTTAAGATAGAGAGCAGTTCTTCGTTGCTTGTTTGCTTCGTCGTCCTTATACAAATATTTTCGAGACGCTTGTCCTCATTTCGGTAGTTAAGATGCGACCTAGTTTTCGTCCATCATTCATCAACGCTTTGTTCTTTGATATATTGTAGCGGATTAATCTTATTACGTGATCAGATTGTAAGGCTATGTCGATATTGGATCGTTTTTTTTTTTTGTTTCAAATACGGATATTTATTTTCACATTCAATATAAACGTTGGTTTCTTTGTTTGAGATGATTGTTTTAATATTGTTATTTGATTGTCTTTTCTGAGATAAGTTCTTTCTTCTTTATTGAATGTCCTACAGTTTTTACAGTATGTTATATTATATTGCGAAATAAGTCTCAACTTGGATGACTGTTTAGGTTGGATATGTGTTTTATTGAAAGGGAAAAGCTAAATTAATAAACGATTACTTTCCAATATTATAAAATTGGAACCAGTGTTTACTCTGCCTTCAGTAATAGTATCTCATTCAATAATATATTTACTATAATCAGTTTATGATTTCCAATATTTAATTGAGACCTTACCCGTAGTTGCTTAATTTATATTGATGCATGATTTATAATGATAATTTTAATTTTTCTTTCAACTCTTTAATTTTTATTTGTTATAAAGTCTTCATTTTTTAACAAGTGTTTGTGACTGTGTAATTTTATTTTATTTATATAATAGGTCTTTACCTATGAAATTGCCATTCTGCATTACTGGCCATTTCAAATCAAAATAATTTTTGTTTGGCTAAGAATGATAATATCAAATTAATTTATTTTAAAAACATGGAATTCTTTTTCCAAAAGTAGTCATTTGTTTATTGATTATCGCATTTAAATCTTTTTTGTCATCATGGATACGTTAAAAATTCGAGTAATTATGAAATATGAGTACCGTCGTGGCAGTAACGCGGCACAAGCGGCACGCAACATCAACGACGTTTACGGAGCTAACACTACAAACCAACGCACCACCTGTTATTGGTTTGCTCGCTTCCGTTCTTGGAATTTCGACCTGAAAAATGAACCTCGCGGTCGTCCGAAGACTTTGGTCGACAATGACGAATTAAAGGCGATTGTGGAAGCTGATGATACACAATCTACGGCTGAATTAGCAGCAGCTTTCGACGTTAGCGTCAAAACAATATTGGTCCATTTGCGTCAAATTGGCAAGGTAAAAAAGCTTGACAAATGGGTGCCCCACGAACTCAATGATCGCCAGCGCGAAGTACGCGTCGAGACGTGCCTTGCACTGCTCAACAGACACACAAATGAAGGAATTTTGAACCGCATTGTTACCTGCGATGAAAAATGGATTCTGTTTGATAACCGCAAGCGCTCAGCAAGTTGGTTGGATCCTGGTTCAGCACCTAAACAATGCTCTAAACGAAAACTTACCCCTAGAAAAGTGATGGTCACTGTTTGGTGGTCTAGCACCGGTGTGATTCATCACAGCTTCTTAATAAACGGGGTGAGCATTACTGCAGATGTGTACTGTGAAGAACTGAACACAATGATAGAAAAGCTGGCACATTTCCAACCAGCATTGGTCAATCGCTCGTCTCCGCTGCTTCTGCACGACAACGCGCGACCTCATACTGCACCACAGACGGTCTCCAAGTTGCAAGAACTGGAGTTGGAACTTCTCCGTCATCCGCCCTACTCACCAGACCTGTGCCTACAGACTACTACTTTTCCAGAATTTGGATAACTCCTTAACTGGAAAAAAAATCAATACCCGAGAGGCAGTACAAAATGGCTTTGATGAATTTGTTGCCTCCCGTCCAGCTGATTTATTTAACAAGGGCATCAATAAACTGCCACTGCGCTGGCAAAGAGGCATTGATTGCATGGGTGATTACTTCGATTAATACAAATAAAAAATACATGAAAAAACATCGTTTAAATTTTTTCATATAAAACGGCAATTTCATAGGTAAAGACCTAATATATAAAAAATATTGTAACTTATTTAAAAAACCTCTTTTTACGCTTATCCCACCTTAGTTGAGACGGCACAACCTATTTTCCGATGTCCTGTATTGCTTATTAACTCTGTACTTTCACGTTTTATACACATACTAGCTGTGCTCGCGGATCCGCTCGCGTGGACTACAGAGTGCTGTCGGTTGAGCGCATGCGCGATTGTGCTGCCCCAGCTATCGGAGCTATCACACACGGAGATCGGCCGCCAGTTATTTTAAAGACAAAAATGTTTATTGTGGGTGATCCTTAGGAGATAGACATGTGCTTTGTGCTGACTTTTTTGTAAGTCTTTTTGAGATCTACAATTATGTAGTACATTATTTTGATACATCTCTTATGGTTTGCACATCGTAAGTCCCAAAAGAGTCTTTTTTTTTCAGACTTGATTCACCATTATTGTCACTGCTTATTTCGTATGTTACTTTATCTAACAAAACATATCCTATAACCTGACAAGATAACAAAGGAAAAAACAAGTAAATCGGATAAGTGGTCTTCTCGTGAAAACAACATAAACGGGCAGACAGACAGAGAGACGTTGAGTTTTATAATATGTATATAGATGACTCCTCGCTCAATTCATCAATAACTTCTTAACATTTCCTCTACTTTAATATCAGAATACCTTAGTTCGAAAATATTGTACTTATTAAAATTTTCATTAATTAGCTACATTAATTCATGTCACTGTTGTTAATAATTTATAAATAACAGCAGGTCATTAGGATTACAAAAACAGAAAGAGAGAAATAAATTATATAAAATTATGTATAAAGAGATACCAATATAAACAAACACTACTAAAACAAAACAATAAGTACCGGGTTGTAAGGGAATAAACAGGTCCCAGTCTCAGCATATTTGATACACTGAATCAGTGCAGCGTTGGTATTCTGACTGGGCCTCCTAAACCGACGTCACGGACACAAATATAGTTAATAGAAAAAATAATGCTTACAATACATAAAACAAATATATACAAATATTAATAAATAACTGAACAGAAATACATTTATGTATACATATAATAGGAAGAGTTAGTAGAAAATGCGTTGGAGAGCGAGAGGAAGGTATTTTCACATTTTTAGTCATTATCACACTAGACTAAAAATTTGGTCCTGTAGTAATTTTTTTCTAAAAGTTGCTCTGAAAGTCAGGACAGTCTTTCAACAACTTGCTTTGGACAGTCTGACAGACTGTTAATGTTATCTTTAGGTACAAACCATAATATGTGGTTTAGTTTTTTTTTAATTTGATATTACTTAATTATTTTTCTTAAATGTTGATGATTTAAGTAAAATTCCATCGTTTGGCCAGTAGGCAGGTGACCTGTACTGCTTTATCAGATTGGACATAATGTATAGTTTTATCAGAGTATAATTGTGTCCGACTGGATGCCGATCACCATACACCAGATGTCACAAGCGCCATAGTGGTATGCTTGGGCGTAGGTATCCCGTTCTGGGATCAGCTGGAGTATATCCCGTAATCAAATGGGATGATAAAGTATACGTAATGACTGAATATACCACCATGCACACGTGCAAAAACCCGTCACAGTGACTTTCTTTTTATTTGTCGCGATTAGGAATCACCGATTGATTACTAATCTGTCAATGATTGCTGTTGCTTTTGGGTTGTGTTGTGCTTGCCATTTCCTGTGCCGTCATTTTTTCGTACTCCTGAAAAAAGAATCCTCAATTATCTCATCCTAAGTGAAAATAACATCAACTTAAGTTCCTCGTTCAGATAACCTTATTTGATCATGTTGTAAATTCAAGTGTTCAAGCCTGAGGTTGGGGTATTATATCATAAATACGAGGTTCGACAGCAAATTCTTTGCATAAATCTATTGCATACTATCAAACTATTACAGGTAAAGTTCTTGGATCGAGTGCGAGCGGGCGTCCATCACGGCTACCGTGTGTTGGGAAATTTGAAATTCTATATCTGCTGACTATTTGAAAAATGTACTGGGGGGAGGCAATTTCAGACCATTTCTCAACATGGTTTTTAGTACGATTATTTTAATGATTATTATATTATTAACCGCCAACGTAAACAGAGGGGTGTTATAAGTTTAACGTGTGCATCTGTGTCTTTCTGTAATGCTGCAGCAGTTTTATTTGAAAGAAGACTTGATCTAGAGTGTTCTTAGTAATAAAAGAAAATCTTTTCAGCCGTTTGAAGTTATCAGCACATTTCTAGTTGACAAATAGATCTGATTCTGATCCACTGACCTGATGGAGTTGAAATTTGCTATTCTATTACTTCAGTGATATAAGAAGAACATGGCATCATCTCGAATCTGCAGGATACCCAACTCCTCATCAACTTACAGCAGAAATGTCGTGTCTGGGCTCATCGGAATGGTCTCGATGAATAGGTTACTTGTGTCTTTTTTATTTTTTATTAACATCATGTTAAAGCCGAGAATTATTCCATTTAGACCCTGAGACAACTTCTGACTCTTGAACGAATAGATATCAATCACACATTGAAATCGTAATCCATATGATGCATATATTACGATTTGGAAAATATCATATATCAAGATAATTCCAGTGTTTGTCTGTGTGGAATAAAAGTGGTCTAAAAGTAGGAGTTTTTGGCGAGATCTTGATTTGTTATGGTTTTAATTTTAATTCGTAAATTAATATTATTTGACCTTATTTTATGTAATTTTGACGGCATTTTACGTGATATATGTTGGTTATTATACACAAGTAAAAATAATAAGTAAATAATAGCTAGGAAAGTGCATTTTGAGTTGCCACAAAAACTCCCTGAGGGTCAGTCACGAACGATTATAGTAAATGTAATAGTATCGAGTGCTTAAGCAATATGTATAGCACTCGATACTATTAAATTTACTTTAGCAGTTCGTGATCGTTCCTCTGGAAAGTTATAACAAAGGCGCCACCACCTTGTTAGTGCTGCGTTTGAAGATTGAAAGTGACCATGCGGATGCGCAAGTAATTGTGAAAAATTTAAAAAAGGAATAGAAATAGAGAGTATGTGTCGCTTGCCCTGGAGATACGTTCACACCCAATCTTAAGTACCCAATAAAAATACGTACACAACAATTCGACCAACTCGATCTCCTAAATGGCAGGGTCCCAGTTTTGCTGGTATATTATGCGATACAGCTGCGATGTGGCGATGGTTATGAAGTATTAGGCGATGCGATGCGATAATGTCTCTAATTTCTTATTGTTTTCTCTTATGCGGTGCATAAAATTATGTATTGTTTTCCTTCAATGACATGACATGTATTGTGAAAATGTTTTTAAATGTGTCAGACATATATCGTACATGCGCGTGCGTGAGCGATAATAGCACATGAGTGGCAGAAGATTGAACTTGCATAGTGAAATATCCGATCCACTGACCATTTTAGGAGAAGAAGTACCGAATGGCTCATACGGTCTCCTTAAATGGCACATTGGATTTGATGTGAACGTATATAAATTACAAGAAGTCTTCAGCGGCGTAAACAGAACAAAAAAAATAAGAAACGTATTCTTTTCATTCATTCACAGAACACACATAGCCTATCAATAAATAGAAGAAAAAAGTTTCATTTAGAAAAAATGCATTGCGCATGTGACAGTTAAAGGTTATATTAAACAAATTTAATATATCAAATTTCGTATTGTTTTAATAACACGGGTATATTCGGTCCATTAGGAATTATAAAGCTAATAAATTGCCCGAAGTTCCCTTTGTGCTCTTGATTTTTGGACTTCCATGGTTCTCTATAGGTAAATGTATTTCTGCTATGAAGAGAAAATTGTAATTGTTATATGTATTTAATATGCATAATTATTTATAATAAAATTGAAATTACTTCCCTTATGAAAAGGACATTGAATCTGTAGATACAATATATATGATATGTCCCCGTAGACGTTGTTCTGGCTTTTCCATTTGTACCTAAATATTTTAAATCTCAACGTATCTCTATTTGTCTGTCCGTTTTTGCTCTTTTCACGTGAGAACACTAATCCGATTTACAGGTTTTTTTTTTCATTAATAGCTGTGTTATCTGGCAAAGTTAAAGGAAATATTTTGTTATATAAAATAACGTGCGAAATAACCAGTAATAATAATGTTGAAGCAATTTGGAAAAAGTGCGGTTTTGAGGCGATTAAATGGCTTACGCTGAGTAAACCATACGAGATATATCGAAGTAATGTTTTAAATAACTGTAGATCTTAAAAATTTCTATAAATAAGTCAGTGACAGCATATATCTATCTTCTAAGGATCACCCACAATAAGTATTTTTGTCTTCCGTCTTTTAAGCGGGGGCAGCACGATTCACGCTTGCGCTCGACTGACGGCATTCTGTATTCCACGCTAGCGGGACTACCTACATAATTGTAAATATTAAAAAGACCTATAAATAAGTCAGTGATAGCATATATCTATCTTCTAAGGATCACGCACAATAAGCATTTTAGTCTTCCGGCTTTTGAGCGACAGCAGACAATTCGCGCTTGCGTCAACCGACGGCATTCTGTAGTCCACGCGGGCGGAGCCGAGAGCACAGCTAGTAGTCAATAATTTTATCATAGAGCTACCTCTCACGTCCAGGGACATCATAAAAAACTATATCTATGAAATAACACTTAAAACTACCAACTTTAGATAATAAAGCCGTAATTATTCCGTGTTAGAACGCGCATTATTTCAAAACTGTCGAACAAATTTCAATTTTGTTCTTAGAAGAATATAGGTCTGAACTCGAGGAAAGAATTATATTACGCTTTTCTATAAGGACTAAGCAGAAAATGAAAAAAATATAATTAAAAAATAAAGAAAATACAGCCTACTTTGTTCATATGGATAGATTTTAGCGAAGTCGCAAACACAGTTAGTGACTATTAGGTATCATAATTATGATGAAGCTTTAAAATACATAAATAAAGCGATATTCTTATTTTTTCAAATACCCAATTAATTCAAATTCGACCATCTATAAATTATGAAACGAAACTTAACACGGATAAGTATCTCGGTAGATTCATATCAAAGCTTGAAAACAAATAGCGAACTCGTAGAAACTGTGAGTATCTCATCGAACAATGGTATCGGAATAACTTTGAAAGTTAATTTAAGTTTTTCCTATTTTAAGTCGTTTATTTTACATCGCTTTTAGCTTTATTTTGTAGGTTGTTTAGCCGAAATTAGGAGTGTTTATGAAGTATAGATATCCGTTGTAAATTTTAAATAGTAATCTGGAACTAATAAATTCGTATATATTTGTATGTCCTGTTGTTTGCAAGTTTGTAATAATGTACTATTTTTATTCTATTAAATAAGTCGTAAGAATAATGAGTGAGTAAGAATAATAATAATAAATAAGTGAAAGATACTAAGGTATATGCCTATTGATGAGGCGGCTAGTCTGTTCAAATCAATTGAAATATTATTATTTTTTATACCACGAAGGTGACAAGTAATCATACGGACCGCCTGCTGGTAAGCGTTTTTTTTATCGTTATAGGTTTATCGTTGTGGCCAGAATCTCACTTGATCTTAAGTGCCTAGTGAGAGGACTGGCTGTCAAGTGCAGCTGCCGGAACACAACTATTGGTGCTACTGTAGTTCGCTGGAAAAACCTCAGTTAAAAAAATTCAAATCACATTGGCAGTTCCAAAGATAACCACTTATCAACAAACGAAAAAAAAATGTGTGCATCAGTTCACACGAAGGGAAACCTCCAGAAAATAAAATGTCCTTTAATAATATTTTTAAATATCCTAAATCAGCAGGATTCAAACTATCGGCTACTCGTGCGTACTACGTATGAAGTCTGGTCGTCTCACACCACCAGGCCAATTCGACGACGATTACATTCATGAAAATCAGGACTTTTATTAACCGTGCATAATGTAAATGTATTCTATCTCATTCTCTCGTAGGGTAAATCCTATAGATGTATATGAGTGTCTCTTTTTAATGTTCACTTCAAAAATGTATTGAGCTCATAATATTTGTATAGCTTATAAAATCTTTGGTTTAATATCGCATTTGACTTGCACCAAACCGCAAGCAACAGCGAAAATGTCGGGAAATAATTTGGCAACACCCCAAAGTCATGCTGTGTTCCTGTGGATTTCTCATGTTGTTGCATCCTCCCGCATTACGATTTAGCTCAATACAAGCCGGCACTGCCTTCTTACATACCATAATCTAGGAAAATTTCCAGTTAGTGTTTACCGTTTGCACGCTTCGAATGCTATTTCAACATGTATATTAGTATGTATATGTCATTGGATTATTGTACCCTTTATAAATGATCTAATAAGATTTTAAACTGTTGATCGATTGTGAACGGACAATTAAATTTGCAATCTAACTTTAACATTTTCACATTTTTCAAGACCTTGTATCAGGGTTTTTCTTATTTAATTATCAATCACAAACAAACGAAATTAGCAGTGTCCGTTCACAATCGTAACCGTTAACAAAAGAGAAGTTGGAACCGGAACAAAATAATGTTTACTAAGCCGTAACGTCATTCACTCTGATTGGTGTTATACAAAACATGGCGGATTGCTAATATTTAGTGTTTTTATTTTGATGGGGTTATTATGTTCATTTCATTTTTAATATATATTTTTGAGTCTTATAACATATTTCATTATTTAAAATTATAGATATGTATACATAGATATTTATTTAAGCGATCTTTTGTTATAGTTGTCATGGCTAAACAACAAAAATTTGAGATGTGTAGCAAATTTAGCATACTACAGTTTCTATTTTCTTTTATACTTGATAATAAATATATTTATGCATTTTATATTAAGCTATAAATGCCCCACTACTGGGCCATGTCATCTTCCCGAATGAAGGTACGGACTTTATCACGAATGTAAGACACAACGTATCGGTGATTCCCAAAGCTGAGAAAAATCTACGGCGGTAATAATTTTACACTATATAGTTTCTTTTGTAGTAGTTTGGCAATGTAACTGCACTGTACGTAACGGTAGACACAGTACAATCCAAAAACAACAGTGACCACCGACAGATCGGTAATCCATCGACAGTCGCCATTGTCATGTCAGCCTGCATGTCTCTCGGCAGCTATCTATCCACGTACACAATGGTCCACCACCTCACTTGATTAATGGATATATACATGCTGATCCGGGAACAAAACACGCCTAAGCGTGCTTCTATAGCGATGTTACATTTGGAGTATGTCGGTTACGATACAGACGAAAACAAATATCGTGTTCTAACCAGCAAAATAGTTGTAATACGAGAATATTTCTTGAGTATTACGGTTCCACACGATGTTTTCTTTCAATGTAAGATGACTTACGCGAATAAAAGAAAAGTATATATGTTAAAACTCGAACCTGTAGACATCAGATTGATATTCTACTGACTTTAAACGTTTCGGTTACCAAAATTTAAAACACAACTTAGTGTAATTAAAATAAAATATAAGGGTACTTTTAAATATTAAATTGTATTACTGGCTGCTCCCGTTAAAACATCCGACGTGCTATCGCCATCTATCGATGAAATGTTGCAAGTTACAACATAATAAATATTTATAAAATTCGTAAATTTATACATATAGTTTATTTTTAAACTAGCTGTACCCAAGACTCCTCTCCCGTGGACTACATAATGCCAGCGGTCGAGCGCAAATACGAATTATGCTGCCCCCGCTCAAAACACGGAAGACAAAAATGCTTATTGTGGGTGATCCTTAGAAGATAGATATATGCCATCACTGACTTTTTATAGATCTAATTAAGATCTACAATTATGTAGAATATTAATTTGATATATCTCGTGTGGCTTACTCAGCGTAAGCCGTTTAAACGCCCCAAGTGCGTCTTTTTCCAAATCGATTCATCAATATCGTCACTGCTTGTTTCGTATGATACTTTATCTAACAGCCAGATGACATAGCTATAAATTAAAAGAAAAACAAGTAAATCGGATAACTGGTTTCCCGTAAAAAAAACATGAACGGACAGACAGACAGAGACGTTGAGTTTTAAAATATGTGTAGAAGATTTATGAACTTGTCCATTTTAATGAATAATAATTACTATTAATCGTATATCATTGTTAAAGACTAATAAAGTGAGTAAGAAAGTATGAACATTATTTATATTAAGTGAAATTAAAGTGTTTAATATGAGTGGATGGTATAATATTTCCTTACAAATTATAAATTTCTGTATTTAAGTTTATTAGACATTACATTATTACCCTTGTGTGGTACTGGGATATTTTTGTTTACAACTAGAATATAATAAATTATAACTTGGCCAAAAATCAGAGATAATGTAGATATTTTAATAACGATCCACTTTTAGTTCTGGTTCCCAAACAACTCTCGGAAAGTAGCGTTGACGTGTGTAATAATGATATAGTTTAATATTTACATACGTGTATATACGTTATTCAAATTAGTTTTTGCGTGTTATTTGTGAAAACTCGTCGGTTCTGCCCATGACACGGGTCCCAATCTTACCCCATATTAATTATCGTAATTTATTCGTACAACATAGAACAGCTTGCGGTCTGACCGCCACGGTTGATAGGGTTTTGTTTGCTTCGACATAGTTTGCGATCGTATAGGCAAAATTTATAGCTATGATTTATATTCTTTTAGCATAGTTTCTCACTTTTTTTTCTAAAGCAAATAAAGGTTGTTCCATGCTATTAATTTTACTATTTCAATGAAAAACATATAATGTAAATTAAAAAATATATATTATTTGATTTGTACAAAATAACTTAAATAATGCCCTCTGAATAATAAATCCATTACTGTAAAAATATTTTTGAGTTAACTATTTTCTTACTGATGCTATTTTTCGACAATTTTTCAATACAAATTTAATAATTTTATAGGTTTATAAGTTATGGCCACAATCTCACCTGATGCTGAGTGACGATGTGGTTCAAGGTTGTGATACGCTAAGCCTAGTGGGGAAAATGGCTCTCAAGTACAGCTGCCGGAATACACCTAGCATGGCGAGAGATTTTCGACCTGAGAGTAGTAGCTAGCCACCGGGGCATTAGAAAATACCCTCACTGAAAGCTCAGGCTCATTGCAGGTATTCGAACTCACGTCGATCGAAGCGGTGTCCGTACACGCTACCGATGAGCCACCATCGCTTCAAAGCGATCACTTTATAAAAGTGTAGAGTATTATTGTTCTAGAAGTGTAATAATCATATGAACTTATTTAGTAGATCGTAATTTGCATACATTGCGACGGTCATAACAACAAAGCCTTAAACAGGATTAGGACTGCCGGAAATTAATTTCTCAAAATGTAAAACAGACAACCTTATGTTTGTAGTTGCCTTCAGGAAATACCAAATATACCAAGAATATTTTAAACCGGCGTCGTGACCGTCAAAGATAAAGTCTGGAAGGAAAGTTAATACACTATTTTTCGGTAAATTTATCTCGACTTGTGTCAAATTTATTGCGAGACAAACTTAAACGTTGTTGGATTTTATTCGTATACGGACCATTGTAGTACTTTGTGGAGATTCTAGAAAATGTATAGTGTTGTTATCGTAGGTCATAACTCATACACTCAAAAGCGTCAACGGTCGTTTAACATTATACTAGACAAGATATTTTAAAATTTCTCTGTATTCCATAACATTTTATTACTTCTCTATTTTATTACTATCATACGATTTTATTTCTAGACATTATATACAGAGTCATTATAAATATCTTACTACTGGACAAAAGCCCTTTTTCCAAGTGAAGGTACAGGCTGACTCACCATGCCAGGCCGCTACGCATTGGCAATTACAAACGTCAAGAAATCCACTGTTCTATCATATTTCCCACATACAGTGATTTTTTAAAGAACAATTTTCAAGTGACTTGATTTTCTTCACCGTCAGTTGATAAATTTATCAATTCAAATGAGTGAATGTAAGCAAATTCCCAAAAAAATTTTTTGTACCTGCCGGAGCTCAATCGTGTGTACATCGAATCGATATTATGTTGATCAAACCACTCGAAACGAAGCAAAGAGGCCCTTGTGAACCCATTATTTATATATTAGCTTAACGATCTTTATAAAAAGTTGTGGATTCATATTTACTCCACGTATTCAAACATTTGCTTTCGCTTAAACAAACATCTTGACAAAAACCATAGCTAGTCTCAGAAGTAATCATGAAAATATTATGTCCAGTCAGTATTACGACAATTCCAAACATCAACTAAACCCCTTTTAAGATTTGCGTTTTAAATCGGTCTAAAATTGGGTCAGCTGTAATCAAACGCTAATCATAAAAATTTTGACTGTATAGTTTAATAAATTCTTGAAGAAATTACTTAAATGTAATATTTTAATTTTTCTGAGTTTTAGTTGTGTTATCAATAATATCAAACCTTAAACCAATCGATCTGATCAAGATTGAAAACAACCTTTCCGAGTAAAAGAACGATGGATGTGTTTTTGCAATTTTCAGCTCTGACCTGTTTTTTCATAAGGAAGTTTTACAGTAGGGTGATTGATGGTTGATTTTTTATCGGTAAGCGATGTAGATTCCATGGAGACGACTTTGCGTATTATCATTAAGTTTCTTAAGCAATCATTAAATTATTTTTTAAGACCGATTGATAAACAACGCACATCTAAAGCCGATATTTCTAGAACCATGAAATTTTGCACAAGGGTTCCTTATATAACGTGGGTAAGCACTAAGAAAAGAACAGTCTCCAGCTCTCCCTACACTCTGCCTGCCTCTTGATGTTTTGATGAATCCTATTTTTTCCTTCACTTACTGAATGTATGTATATTTTCTTGGACTTTCTTCCTCTCCCTTCAATTGTTTATTCTATTATAGTTAACTTCCTCCTATTTTTAATGATTTTTAGTAATATCCTCCTCTCTTTTACCATGTTTAATACCTCTTCTTTCGTTTTCTTTTCCATCCATCTAATTCTCTACATTCTCTTCCTGCATCGAATGCTTCTAATCTTTTCCCATCTCTCTTTGTCATCGTGCACGTTTCACACCTATATAAAGCTACGCTCCATAGATATATTTTAATTTATTTATTTTTACCACGTTTTGATATTGGTTTTCTAAGCGTTGTTGTAAGGTGTTTTTGTAAAAAAATACGTACATATATTCATACATAAATCAAGCCTCTCTCCCAATGGGGTAGTAAGATACCACGTCCTTCCACCTGCTACGATCCTGACATACAACTTTCGCTTAATATTCATCAATCTTTTCATACATGCTCGTCGATTTAGAGTATTCTGGATCTGACCTTTTTTCAAAATGTCCCCGATTTGATCGTGGAACGTTCGTCTAGTCCTACCTCTTCCAACGTTCCAATTCGAACTCATTTTATAAATCTGTCTAGTTATTCTTCTTTCATTCATCCTCTCTACATGCCAAAACCATCTATAGTGCCACAAACTTTTCTAGCCCGGTGATAGAGTCGCTGTTATCGCATTTGGTGTTGTAAGTAAAAAAAAAATGCAATAAATTGGGTAAGTAAGTCGATGTAACAAAAACATTTTTGTCCAAATTTTGAAAATAACTGAACCGATTTTTCAATCCAATTAATAGTGTCGGAAAAATACGTGGACAAACATATTTACATACAAACATATGTACATATCCATAAAAACTTAATATTTGTTTGGAAGCATAATAAATTATGTAAATATAGTGCATTTCCAATAATAATAATACATAGGTACGTGTCAAATTCATAACCACCTTGTTTAAAGTTCGTTAAAGTGTGAAATTATGCACACACTACCTTACATAGGACCTGATGTTAAACACCTGGCGATTTGAAAGAACGTAGGTAAAATGTTAATTAAATAAATAAAAAACAAAAACATATTCTCTGAAAATATTTATTTTTAACACAATAATTATGATTATCTACATAAAATGTATGGCGGGTGTTTTCTAACGGGAATACTCCAGCTATTCTTAAGCCACCGGAGTTATTTGATTCATTGGTCACTTCATCATCAAAGTCACTACATTCGCTTTCACTTTCACTGGCTAAATTAATGACGAAAGACTCGTCTAAGTATGCACCTCTACTTCTATACTCGTTTACAAGTTTTTTACGTGATTGCAATGCTTTTGCCATTCATTCACTGTTATATTATTGAAGGCGTTTGCAATAAAAGAAGCATTTCAGAATTTGATTTATTAATGTTCTGATTAGCTACGTTTCGTTTCATCGAGCTCCAAATCATTTCGACTGCATTTAAGTCGCAACGGTATGGCGGTAATCTTAACACGCTATGACTATTTTTTTTCAACAGTTCGTCTATTTGGTATACAGGTTTTGGTTTATATCTTTTAATGAGTGCGTAAAGTTGCGGTTTTGTAAACTGTTCATTAAATTCTGTTTTATTTTCCGTCAGCCACTTCTGCATCTCGGCCTTTTTATGATTTGTATTAGGAGTTTTGTTTATGCAAATGCTATAATATGGGGCATTATGGGGCATTATATTTTTTGAAATTCGTACTATTTATTTCGGCGTGATAATTGGCAATTTTTGTATTTGATTGGAACAGCTATAACGCATTTTCCACAAACACTGCTTGTCCTCCCGCATGAACAATTATCGTTCTGTTTCCCTTGGGGACTGAGTTTAGCACACCATCAACTTCATCACTCTGCCAACAGCGTCTAGCTATATGAGATGCGTGAATATAGGTCTCGTCCAAAAATATGACAGGTTTTTGTTCATCTAGTTCATTCTCTTTAATTTTTTGAAGATAAATTGCTTTCCATGCAGAAATGTCATTTCGTTCTATTGGAATTTTTCTGTTCGATTTTCCAATTTTATGGAGTATTTTCCGAAGAGTTTCTCGAACCCCCTTAAAATCAATGTCTTCTTGGAGCACATTTAATAACTTTGCTATTGTGGGAATTTCTTTGCGCGTGATTTAAAATTCATGAATTTTTCTTCTTATGACACAGAGATCAAAATCACCCACTTCAATTTTACCTTTCCTCCTTTTCCTTATCTTACCTGGCGTGGAAACTTTTGTTCCAGTTTCTTCTGCCTGTTCTTTTTCCTTTACAAGTTTTCTAACAAATCGCTCCTCAACACCTACAACAAAAGTAACGAAAAAATTAAATATATGATACTTATATCTATTTTACTAGCACGTGCCAAATAATGTTTATGTAGAATTACTTTCAAAAGCTGCCAACAATAACCTGTGGCAGCAGCTACGCGTTCATACAATTTTGCGATGGATATTATCGGTGTCTGAAGACGCTTTTCTTCCTTGATTAAATCTAGGACTTGTAATATAACGTTCCTTGCATCACTCTTTAAAGCTTTCGGTATTTTTCACTAGCTATAACTACGAAACGAAAAATAAAAGCACGGAGTAAGCAACCAATGACGGATATGTCACCGAATGGCAGGAAGATTGACATTTCAAAATGGCGTCGTTAGTTCCTCTTTAGGCCACTGGGCCAGAGAAGTTTGTGGCACTTTAAGCATCCCTTTCTAAATCCGTGTCACTATATATTTTTTAAACAATTGACATAAGTCCTTTGCGACGAATGGACACATGACTCCTGAACTCAATAGTAGGTCTTCCTTCCACAACGCTATAAACCCTATTACTATCAAGCAACGTTCACTCATTATGTCAAAATTTTTAGAAAACCCCAGATTTTTCATCTCTACTCACACGCTCGTGATATAGCTATAATCGTTTGTCAGCTTGTCCAGTTACACGTGATAGGAACTTGGTATTCAAAGATCGGAGTTGCGTAATACAGCCAGGATTTATAGTTTTTAATGTTCCCGAATTGAAATTCTTAACGCCACATGCCAACTCCGAAAGACTCGTTCTGAGCCCGCCTACACATCACAATCCTAACGGTCAACTTTACTGCGCTGCCTACGACCGGATTTTTAAAACTAAATTCAGCTTAGATAATCACATTCACGCATACTCAAGAAATACAAATTTCAGAACATCGTCATTTTAACAGGCCCCACAAAAATTATTCTGCCCTTACTCTCAAACATAGCGCCGCGCCACCTATTACGTTCAGAAATAGCACTAAAACCTTCTTCATGAAAAAAAACATAGATCTACCAACTTTTATTGATATGTGTCATAATAATAATTACCTCCTTTCATAGATAATAGGTATATTTAAACCCCGTCAAAACAGAAAATTATTTCAGCTAATTTAAAGACTAAGAGGCAGCTTAATATCAACTGTCTCCGGAACTTGGCTGACGGCGCGTTCCATTTGGCACTATGCGCTGTCTCGTGTCCCTCTTATGTATTTATTGCCATATAAAAGTTATCGATTCGCTTGTTTGTTACTATTTCATGAGTCCTACAGACTTGTTTCGAAAGTGTAATTAACGAATATTTTTATTTTCATATTACTTTTATTGATGTGGTACTTTTTTTTTTTTCAAATTTCTTTCTTAGGCGTCATGTAAGAATAAAGGACACTGATAACGAATATGATGTTAAAACTGTCTTTCTGTCTGTTTGTTTTATGTCCGGATTTAAAATCAAAAAACAGCTTGACCGATTCTTATAAAATTTTGTACACAGAAAGATTATGTTATTGATAGGCTATAAGAATTTTAAATAATACTTTTAGAGAACGTATAATATTCACAACCGATTTTCATGAAATTTTAAAGACTGTCATTAATATAAATAAAAATAAAATTACGGGATGAAAATAATTACTGCGTAACAAATGATTATGAGCTGCGGGCGCATCGCTATCTATACATATTATAAAATAAAGTCCCCTGCCGCGTCTGACTGTCTGAATGCGATAAAATCAAAAACTACCGAACCGAGGTTTAGGTGTATAATTCATTACGATTTCATGTAAAATGGCTGAAATATGAATATGATTGCTGAAAATGACAATAAAAACATGCCGACTACGGGAGCTTTACAAGGATGCACCGCGTAAACATATAGAGTTACCTATTTGTATTACTCTGCTGCCCGTGCGAAGCCGGAGCGGGTTGCTAGTTTTTATATAAAAAGAAAATATTTAAAAGAGTCTTCTCTAGAATCAACAATAAACAAGTTAGACAAACAACCCCGCCTAATGAAATGGAAACATGTAGAGGAAAATGCTTTGGTTTTTTTTGCAAATAACCGCAGACATACATGGTAACAAAATGTATATCAAATGATGGTCACCATTCAATGCGACATATACAGTGCAGGACCCAGCGATAAACTGTCGAATTTATACACTTCCAGGCCTGGGGTAATTTAATAAAGTTGGGTTACGAACTTTGCTATTGTTTGGTACAAGCTACAAGTTTTAGCTGTTTAGTTTGTCTCAATATCTATACTTATTATATAATTACTTGTCGTGATTGACTGACAGATTCATCAACGCAGAGCCCAAACTACTGGGGCCTAGGATCATGAACATTTGAATACGGGTTCCTTTTAAACAGTAGGTGAGCAGTAAAGAAGGATTTTTAAAAAGTCATCTTCTAAGGTGGTGAAAAAGGGGATGTACTTTTGTATGAATATCAGTCATTTTTGAAAATAGATCTATAAAAATTTGTATTTAACAATTCAGTTAGAAAGTTAAAAAGACGTGTTTCATAGTTTTACAAATTCAGTACCTAAGGGTATAAAAGATGGGGTGAAATTTTGTATAATACAAATAACGACATCTATTATTAGCCAAAGGTGCTATCGTAATTTATCTTAAAAAAAAAAGATCTTTAAAATACCGTGCGAAGCTGAGGCGGGCCGCTAGTAATTGTATATTAGATTTTTTTATATAAAATGCCCTACAACAAAAGATGCGAAAAAGTCCTTTACGCTGGTTTGTGTATGATGCAATTGAAGATAATATTACTTAACAGGTTTTAGCCATAAAGGAAAGCAAAAGGCTAGTTGGACGCGAACCAACCATAATGATGACTGGTTTGACTGAATGTCACATGACTGAATCCGTTTAGCGTGTTTAAACAAACAAACAAAACACTATTCCGCTTTATTATGATATATATAGTATAGATTTAAATCCGGCACTCCGGCACATCTGATCAAACTACCATTACTTTGTTAATAGTTGATGAAATTAATAATCTCTACTGACCGCTATCTCTAATGGCCTACGCCAAACACTTTTAGTAAGTTTGTTTAGGTTCGAGCTCGTAACCGGATCCTGAACTAAATTTAATTTTGTATAATTCTACTAAAATTGTTACAAAATCAACGGGATTCGTATGAAAAGCCTCCATCTGCAGGGTAGGGTACAAGGTCAATGTTTTTAATAGCTTTATATTGTTTTCAGTACTGAAAATACGTAAAGCATGGCTATAGTACCTTTAAAAGCCTGCAAAGTTGTTGAAATAATTTCCGTTGGTTATTTATCTTATATTAAAACTTGAAATGTATTTTTCCTGTGTCTAATGAATTATTATTTTTTATTTAACGAACATTCTACAAGTAAATTCTGTGAATTATCTAATATAGACTTCGATTTACAATATCATATCAGCTAAGATCAAGATGATATTAGGAGAATTTAAAAATAAAGTATCTTATACAGTTCATCCTAACCAAGAGCAGAAATAACCTAATACCTCAACAAACAAAATAAAAATACATCTCGATTTTCTAATAAATAATTTAGAAAATTGATTTAACAGTCACAACAACGGTTTAGCAGACATCAACATTGACCCCGGTTTTATTTCTTAACAACATAAATAATAGATAACCAGTTAAAAATGAATCCTATAACCCACCAATCTAGAGCAGAAATCACTATCGTTGATAAGGATTTAATTATTTTTTTCTACAATACAGCTGAAAGCATTTAACAAACTGTTAAGTTCTTAAAACTAACTAAGAAATCACAATGATTTGAAAAATCTTCTCAATTGAACTATGTATAATTGAATATCTAATAGTTTTTGTAACTGTATATATGTGAACTGTACTAGATGTGTTCCTATACTTAACTAGCAGTGCCCCGCAACTCCGCACAAGGTTTTTACACAGTAATTCATTATCGTTATTTAATTTTATTTTTATTTTGTATTAGTTTTAAAAGTAAGTAAAGGAAAACATCGTGAGGAAGCCATAGTATAGTGATAGAGCTTTTTCTAATGCCCGCCTGGTTAGCTACCAGCCTCAAGTTGAAAATCTGTCGCCAAGCACGTATTCGTGGTCCGGCAGCTGCACTTGAAAGCCAATCTTCCACTAGGTTTAGCGTGTTATCATCTTGGACCACATCGTCACTTAACATCAGGTGAAATTGTGGCCACTACAACAAACCTATAACGATAAAAAAAAATCTGTCTCCAAGTACCAATAGGTGTGTTCCGGCAGCTGCACTTGAGAGCCAGTCTTCCACTAGGTTTAGCGTGTTATCATCTTGGGCCACATCGTCACTTAACAACATGAGAGATTACGTAATCAAACAAACAATGGACTAAAAACAGAACGCTTCCCCTTTTTTTAAACGATATCGTATAAATAAAAGCCTTTCAAGTCATTACAATCCTCGTTTTATTTGTGTAAAACCTATAACGATATAAGCGAGCCGTGTTCCGCGCCAGGACAGCTATGTTTTGGATAATGAAGTGAAAAGAAAAGACAATTTCCACGGGTCCACAGGGTTGTGCAAAGAAGAGATACTGTAAGTACGACCACAGTGTAAACATCAGAATAGTGAGTAGGATTTAATTTTGTGTCACCCAGTACAAATAGATTATTTGCGTGAAAACAAGTGGTGTTTTTCACTATCGACTGATATAACAATATGTTTCTTTAAACGCTGGTTATCCTTTCTTGCTATTTCGTTTTGGCCAATGTCGAAAACTGACAAGTATGTGTTTATTGATCCGGTATCTTGCCATCTGGGGCTTGAATTCTATAACTTTATTTTATTGATATGTCTATACCACTTTGTGGAATAGTTTGAGAACTTGTATGTCAGTTTATACATGTTTATTACGCACCATTAAACATAAACGTACCTCAAGTCAAACAATGTAAGAAACAAAGCGGTATAGTTTGAAAACAGAACTTCTACAATTATTCAACTTGTTAAGATATGTGCAAACTAAGCAAATTTATTTAGGGCTGTTCTGCAAATATTACGTAAAATTATCGTTGAGATAGAATGAAAGTTTAGTTCTTAATTAATTTATTTAATCAATCCTTATTATAAGAAATACCTACTTTAAAAAATCTATATTACAATCGCAGTCTTTTTTTTTATCGTTATAGATTAGGCGTAGTGGCCACAATCTCACCTGATGTTAATTGACGATGTGGCCCAAGATGATAACACGCTAAACCTAGTGGAAGACTGGCTCTCAAGTGCAGCTGCCGGAACACAACCATTGGTGCTTGGCGACAGATTTTCAACTTGTGGGTGGTAGCTAGCCAGGCGGGCATTAGAAAAAACCCTATCACCATGTTATGGTTTCCTCACAATGTTTTCCTTCACCAAAAGCTCAGGCTCATTGCAAGGATTCGAACTTACGTCAATCGACACGAAGTCGTAAACGCTATCACTGAGCCATCATTGCTTCAACTTCAACAGTCGTTTTCAATGGTTATTTTTAGGTTTCCATAGTCAAAATGGAACCCTCATAGTTTCGCCACGTCCGTCCGTCTGTCTGTCCGCGGCTTAGCTCAGAAATTCTTAGTACTAGAAAGATATTTGGCTTTTTAAGCTATCCTATGCGGGCCTCTAGAAATAAAAACAACTTAATGAAATGTAAGAAGAATTTAATTACATTATTAGCATGCTTATATTAGCTTCACTTGTAACTAACTAACTAACAATGTAATAAAATCTTAGAAGTCAATTTTAACCTACTTCTAATTGTCGTATCGAAATGAAACTTTGTATGTATATGTAGTTCCAATAACAACACTATAATTTGTTATCTTGGAGCTGATCTAATGATAGAGACTGCAGGTGGATAGTGGAACTCTTCAATGGTTACTAGCAAACCCCTCGAGTTAAGGCTCATATGATTCTTTTTGACAAGTCAAATAGATTGGGCTCAGGAATTACTTTACTATTTAATTATTATAATTTTTAATTCGACACATTGCATTGTATTGAGCTGTCAAATCTGTGTAACTTATATAGCACTGACCTATGATCTCAACAGCGTATTCAAAATATATCCGTTTTTTCGCAATTTTGTTATTGTTTGGCGTGCCGCACGGACTTCGTGCCGCGACCTGTGAAACTCTGCACTAAAACGTTACGATACTACTGATCAACGGTTGGGTTTGACGGAGCGCTTTTGCATTCGTCATCAAGCCTCTACAAGATCGGCCAATTGGGAAACCTCTAATCTAGATAATAGGCAGTTACCAACAAAAGAGAAAATTTGACAAACCACACACTTAATAGAAGCATACAAACGAATTCCTTTATTAGTAGGTACACGAATAAAATTCCGAGGAATGTTAAAAATAAACTTAATATATTTTTATTTTGTAGGATAACCAGAACTCACTCACTTATGAGAAAAGTTTCCTTTATACTGCTGACACATAATATTGACGTCTTCAAGGGAAGAGCGAGTCAATATTTCCTAGGTAAACACGCTCCATCCTCTGCTCAAACTACGATGTCCATTATGTTAGATTAAAATCGAGCGTGAATCTGAAGAATATATAGTTTGATAATAAATCGTACAAACAACAGTCTACGCCTGTATTTAAATATCTACGTTAAACTTAATTTTAATACAAATATATATGTATTTGAATATTTAATTTTTTTGAAGTTCCACTTCTTTTGTCGTGTTTAGTAGAGGTTAAAATTGAGAGCTGCGCGCGCAACAAGCGACAAAAATGCGACATAATGAAATTCTTCTTCTTCATCTTGTTTTGGCGCCGCAAGAAGCATTTGCCACTGTCAATGTGATGGTCTTCTTCTTTTTCCTAACTTGGCAATCGTTCTTCTTTATTGAAGACCATTACTGCCATTTTCGAGTGTATATATTTTCCAGTGTTATGACAAGTTGATAGTGGCTCCCTTGTTAGAACTTTCTAGGGAGTTTTTTGGTATCACAGAATTCATGATCCTTGTTATTATTTCCAATTCACTTCACTTGTGCACAATAACCAAACTTAATTATGCACAACACCACCTATATTAAACAATATACTCAATTTATTAACTACAGTAAAGGGCAGAGCCATGTCTGCGGACCCAGCTAATTTAATATATCATTAGGTATGGGACATCTGATTTTATTTATTACTTATCTCTAATCCTAAACATATAATGATTGTAAATTATGCTTCCAAGACATCAAATTTTTAATTACTAAACCCCTATAATATGAAATTGGTAACTCATCTACTAACTTTAGTTCTCAGACCAAAGAATAGAACTAAGGTTTAATTATTACGGATCTCATTTTTACTATAATATGACGTGTAACGACGTGCTTATAATATTTTTATAAAATCTTTTAAAATCCACAATTAAATAAATAAAAAATGAATAGATACGCTTGTAGATTAGTTTAATACTTTTAGCTATTGCAATCTTTCTACGTTTAGTTAATACTTGGATATTTCTATGAAAATGTTTAAAAATACCGTTCATTATTACGTATACTATGAATTTATATTAGCTTCTTTATTTCAGGATCGAAATTCGATCATCGTTCCAAACAGCTTTGCGAAAGATATTTTATCTTTAATGGAATCCCAAACACTTAGTGTATTGTAATAGCTACGTTATATGAATATTTCCTATACTATATGTATATTATGCTATTAATATTTTATATTCTATTTTTATTAATATATTATATTATCGTTGTATATGTATTTTTTGCCAAATTTTGGTCTATATAGGTATTTTACAGGCCAATGCAATTTGATGTTTAAAAACTGTTTCTTTGTCAGTCTGTTCGTTTGTATGCCTGCGTTTAACTCAAAAAGGGCCCATCTCATAATAAAATGTTGTACATCGAAAATATATGACATTCTTCAATTGATGGCTTATAAAAATATTGGTAATAGTTTTAGACATCGTATAAAAAAAACAGCCAATTTTAATAAAATTTTTAATCAGGAAGTATAAATGGCTTTCCAAAATTGACAAACCTCTTATTAATAATACTACTAGAATTTCATTATTTAGTATTTTTAATTATTTTTCTTTATCGTTATAGGTTTGGCGTAGTGGCCACAATCTCACCTTATGTTAAATGATGATGTGGCCCAAGATGATAACACGCTAAACCTAGGGAAATACTGGCTCTCAAGTGCAGGTGCCGGAACACACCTATTGTTGCTTGGCGACAGATTTTCACCTTGAGGGTGGTAGCTAGCCAGGCGGGCTTTATAAAAAACCCTACCACCATTCTATGATTTCCTCACGATGTTTTCCTTCACCGAAAACTCAGGCTTTGCATGGATTTGAACTTACGTCAGTCAAGGCGAAGTCGTACACGCTACCACTGAGTCATTATTGCTATATTTTTACTTATTATCAACAGTTTTTAATGTAACATGGTACACGGGGAGTACCTATATGTCATTCCGAAATTGATAGATTACAAAAATAATCAATAAACCAGCGCAGTGGCAGTTTATTGATGACCTTCTTAAAGAAATCAGCTGGACGGTAGGCAACAAATTCTTCAAAGGCATTTCAAAGGACTTCATTTGTGTGTCTGTTGAGCAGTGCAAGGGACATCTTGACGCGTACTTCGCGCTGGCGATCATTGAGTTCGTGGGGCACCCATTTGTCAAGCTTTTTTACCTTGCCAATTTGACGCAAATGGACCAATATTGTTTTGACGCTAACGTCGAAAGCTGCTGCTAATTCAGCCGTAGATTGTGTATCATCAGCTTCCACAATCGCCTTTAATTCGTCATTGTCGACCAAAGTCTTCGGACGACCGCGAGGTTCATTTTTCAGGTCGAAATTTCCAGAACGGAAGCGAGCAAACCAATAACAAGTGGTGCGTTGGTTTGTAGTGTTAGCTCCATAAACGTCGTTGATGTTGCGTGCCGCTTGTGCCGCGTTACTGCCACGACGGTACTCATATTCCATAATTACTCGAATTTTAACGTATCCATGATGACAAAAATGATTGAAATGCGATGAAAATGTAACACTAATCAATAAACAAATGACTACTTTTGGAAAAAAAATTCCATGTTTTTAAAATAAAATTAATTTGAAATTAGAATTTTTAGCCAAACAAAAATTATTTTGATTTGAAATGGCCAGTACTGCAGAACGGCAAATTCATAGGTAAAGACCTATTATTACAAGATGTAAATAATTATTGCGTAATACACGTTTACGGTTACTTTATGTACTTAAAACCTTTTAAAGATATTACTTAGAGAGTTGATAGTTTGATATTAGGTCGTTTTTTTTTCTTTTAAAATAAAAATATAGTCTAATATTTTAGCGATCTCAGTTACAAATTACAATTAGAATGTTTCAGCACGTCACTAACATGAAGATACTGGTGACAATATAACTAGTACACGATTAATGTCAAACAAGGGAACGAGATAACACAAACAGGGATCATTGTTCTGAAACATGTAGCCGAGTTCGTGCCTAGGGGTCCATGTGTTGTCGATATGACAACATTACTGTTGATGATAACAATTTGCATGTATGTTTAGAGTTGTTTAGGAATACCCGAGCGCAGTCATAAAATTCCTAAAGTGAGATAAATAGAATTGAGATCGTCGGGTGAACTTCAAATAAGGTGAAAGAACCTAGAATAATACTTTAAAACTCAAGATTGTTTGAACTCGCCAACCTTTGGAACTACCGGTCAGATTTAAGAAAATCTTTTTGCGTTTTAAAGCCCACTTATTAAAGAAGGTAATAGGTTACTTTACGCTATGACCCTAAGAAGCGGGGCAATAACCATGAACGTTAAACAATCTAGCAAGCTGTAGGCCAGTTCTGAAAGTAAGGACGATAAGCTGCGCGGTTGCAATGGCGGCGGCGCGGTGAAGAGTTGATCTAATAAATATAACACAGGTGAAACCATGGGGCGCAGCTAGGTCTATATAAATTTATAACAAAATACATTGGGAATAACACAAAGGTATGTAAAGGACAATGAAAATTTAAGTATTCAAAGGTGATGAGACTATTTGTTGCAATAAATATTATTCTGACGTTCATCAAGTTCTATGAAGTCCTGATGAAGTTCCTAAAATAAAGTAATAAGTACTTATTTATACTATAATATAATAAAGCGGAAAATATTGTTTGTTTGATTGTTTGTTTAATTAACGCTAATCTCTGAATCTACCAGTCGGATTCGAAAAAATATTTTTGTTTATGATAGCTAGGATTCGTGAATCTAGGTATAGTATAAGCTATCTAGCATTAGGCTACACCTCTCAGCTAACTTTAGATATTGATTTGTGTTAAGTAAGTCGGAAGAAATAGTGCAACCTAACTGCTTCATCCGCGTACACTGGCGTAATGGTTAGTGATACGTAAATACAATGTTATACAAAAATATTGATCCTTAGTACATCTAAAAAAGTCCACAATACCATAAGTCAAAATAAGGTATTTTGAGACAAAGTGTTATTGATAATTGAAAAGTGTTTTATGAGTATTATTATTAGGCATTGCATATTAATCCTTACGAACGAAAGTTACTTCAGCATAAATATATTTTTATGTAGATTAACTTTGTCCTTTATAGCATGTTATTTAGACGAATAGTTTCGGAGATAATGTAAAATTAAAATAATTCAATACTCGGCTCCGGTCTATGACTATAGGTGTAATGTCGCGAAGAACCGTGTGAGTTGTCCGATAACAATATTGTCTATTCTGAAGTATGATAAATCATCAATCAGCGATTCTTTTTAAATTACACGCTGGTGAAACCGCGGGGCACAGCTAGTAGTATTATATCGAGCTGAAATCAAAATAGAAAAATCTAGTTTGATTTTGAAAATACTTGGAAACAGTTGGACACAGTGACAAATTCGTGTTGATAATATTTATTGAAGTGAAATAAAGTTTGACGTAAAATGTCTCAATACTCATTTTTTGTGTGTAAATATCACGACGTCGTGTTATCTCTGTTCGTTGAGTTGTGTAATAGAAAATACCCTTAAGAATATACTAAAACAAGTTTTTATATTCCCTCAACTTTTAACACCGTCGTAATTTTTATTATTACTGTAGACTCGTGAAGTACCGACGATTCGGTTTACACGACCATAATGGCGGTAGATGACGTAAAAAATATGACAAAAACAGAATAGTAAATTCCTAAAAAAATATAAAGCATTGACTGACTACCTTTCTTATCGGTATCGCGTTTGACAAGAATATCAAATATTCGAGTTTTGTGAATAAACCACAATATAATCTGCTGAAACTCTTTCATATAAAAAATAAGACTTAAACAAAATAAAAAGTATTTTGTGTTCTACTAAGAAATAAATTGCAACGCATTTACTCGCAGACTTAAAAAATATAAAAAGTTACAAGTCCATGCATCAATCTATAAGTTTTTTCATATTAACTTGGTGGATGGATGATTTTTATTTAAGGCCGTAGGTTAGTCTGAAGACCCTAATATACTTGCGTATACATCATATTCAAATTAATTTGAAATTTGGTTTACATTTATTTTTATTTCTAAATCATTGAATTATGAAAACACTTTAGGATCATATTTAAATGAATTAATTAACAAAAATGAATAAACAACAAAGATCTGGATGATCCCTTGTCATGACTTCCATAAACACTATCTTAATTAAAACGGAATAGACAGAAGAAAATTAAAGGAGCTTAAAGAATAAACATAGACATCCCTATAATAAAACTTTGGTGCCAGCCAATATTAGCTCTTACCTTAGCTAGAATTCGAAAATTGATCTTCCAACAGAACACTGTAAATAAGATGTCATGTCTTAAGGCATTTATGAACCAAGAATTCTTAAATCAACTCATATTATATTTAAATGATATTCTTAACTTCCGAATTAAAACAATTCTTATTTCACATAATTCAAAAGAATCTCATTTTTTGTTACATCTATAAAACTTCCTCTTCTTCCCTACTTCTGAACAAACAAGCTTTGTAAATGACACTTTTAAACACAATATTTTTATGATTACTTTGAGACTTGCTTTCTTTTTTGAGTTATGTCTTCCTTATTTACTTTGTATTGTGGCGGAATTGTATAACGGTAAGGTCATTTTCTCTCAAATAAAGACAATAATTTAATTTCGATTCTGTTATTCGTGTATAGGGTATCCTTACTCTAGGGTAGGGTAGGGTAGGGTAGGGTATTGAGTATCCTTAAGTTTTCTTATGAGGCCCATAGTTAGCAACCAGTTTTAGTTCCATAGATCATCACATATTTGGTATAACATAAATGAAATCACAAAATATTTTTTTTTGTTCAACTCAGTTTTAAGCAAGATATTCTTCATAACATCAAGGAAACTTCAAAAATTGATTTTACTTTTTAATTTTTATACTAACCTTTCGGTGCGAAATACTTATGCCATGTCATCTGAAATGTACAAAGCTATTAAAGAATTATCACAAACCCACGAATTTGCAAAATACATAGTAACTCCACTCCACACGTCAATCGCATCTACAGTTCATATAAATAAAATCAAATAGCACTGAGTTTTGTAATATCGGTCTCAAAATAAAATGGGATATCTACTTGATACAATATTTGTCAATAATTCCGTTATGTTTGTAAAAGTAGTATAGGCTAACTTATTGCTACGAATATTAAAAAAGGGTTTCAATTATACCTTATATTATTATAGAATATTACACGTTAATGAATTGTGTTAATTAGTTAATCAAACAATCAAGCTATATTCCCTTTGGCGCCAAGTTTCTTGTTACTCAAGTCAATATTAATTCAGCAAGAACTGATTACCTCTGACATCGTTTATAAGGGCGCTTAATAAACTAGTTGTTTACATTGAACTTTGTCTGTCATCCTTTAATAAGAGACCGTTTGTCGAGAATTGTTAAGCAAATCATACAATCGGGATTCTTAATAGTTCCCTGTAGAATGTATGTAGAATTTTCTTGTGGAGTATTTCTTATTTATTTAGAAGTAAAGAGGTTAAAAATTAAGATATCCAACAAATTTCAATGTACATTTAAGTATTTAGTTTATTTGGTTTTTTACCAATCATCACTCTATAAGCCTATTAGGTTAGCAGAAAGAACGGGAGTCACGTTTCTATGTTTGAAACTATTTTTTTTTTCTTTCATGTGATTTGCTGAAATTTTTTTAATACGCTTTTATCAGCTCCACTTGTAACTAACAAATAATGTAATAAAATTTTAGAAGTCAATTTTAACGTACTTCTCATCGTTGTATCAAAATGAAACATTCTATG
Organism: Saturnia pavonia; assembly: GCA_947532125.1. Taxonomy (NCBI): domain Eukaryota; kingdom Metazoa; phylum Arthropoda; class Insecta; order Lepidoptera; family Saturniidae; genus Saturnia; species Saturnia pavonia. The sequence continues at coordinate 6,736,951 of OX383919.1, read as the reverse complement.
TACGAGTATATATAATTTGGATGACAAAACCATAAATTGGTATCTTGGAGCTGATCTGATGATGGAGCCAGAAAGTGGATAGTGGAACTCTTCAGTGGCTACTAGTAAACTCCTCCAGTTTGGCTCATATTATGATTTGTTTTGACGATTCCAATAGATTGGACTTAGTAACGAAAGTCTGGTGATGGAGAAAGAAGGTGGATAGTGGAACTCATCAGTGGCTATTAACAAGCCCCTCGAGTTTAGGCTGGTATGATTCGTGTAGACTAAGAGTTGAAAATCGTGTTCTTTTTTTTTAACTACATATTATTAACATTTATCACGAAGACTTTTGTATAACGCATTATTTAATTGGTATAAAAATTCATTTAAACTAATTTCTTAATATCTAAAATAAAGTATTTAAAATCCCACCGAAATTCTAATGCATTAAAAATGTAATTTAAAAAAAAGTAGCAAAAATACAGTTTTATTATATACCTCCATAATGAATGAATTCGTGTCACCTATTTTTGTATCTTTTTGTTCTATACCTTTAGAAAGTATCCAATTTGACTCCATACTCTAACAAAAACTGATGTATATTGGCATTATAATATTTCTGATAGATCTTAGCTTGTAATTTTCTCTCATTCATCGTCCATTCATATGCATCGAAATAAATAAATTTAAACTACTACCGAGCAATTGATACCCAATCAGCGTTTACCACCTTTAGGTGTAGAAATTAGAAGGAAGTTTTTCTAAGCGCTCATTTAGTATAAGTACCTACATAGTAATGTAGTAAGTCTTCTTCACAAGTATTCTCTCCAGATATTGGACGTGTGAATTAATCTTCTATCGTATCTTCATTGCATGAAACAGGTTGGGGTAACCTATTAGGAAATTGATCTGAAATTAATTCGCAGAAATCCGCAGAAAAACTGAAGGCAAGTACATGCTTAAGTGGTAGGGGGTTGCTGGAGAGAGCAGAAGAGTTCTCAAGGGGTGATCACGCATCGAAAAATGCAGCAAGGTAGACTTACGATCTGGTGGAGGTTGCGTGAACCCGCTTTATTCGAGTAGCGACGATCTTTGGGAGAAGCCTATGCTCCTATCCTCCAGCAGTAGGTGTTCCTCGGTTGAATGGATGGATTTTACTTCAACTTAGTTTCAGACATTTAGTTGCCTATAAAAATAAACATTATTTAAACTTAACTTCTAATCGACTTCCAGATTTTTTATAACCTGCATTAATATATAGGACACTTTTTGTCCCGGTAAATTAAATAACAGTTGCTTAACGACTTCTATCAATTTGTGTTTGTAATTAGTTTGTGTTAGTTAGTGAATTATAATTTAATTTTCTTTTGTTCTTTTCACTTTGATATCTACGTTCCAAGGTTTACTTACGTTACGTTACTAAGGCTTACTTTCTGTATATACATTGATACCCAATAAGAATAATGTCGTAACTTAAATTACAATAAGGTACAATGGTACTTATCCTACTATCTTATTAATATTTTAAACGTAAAAGTTTGTATGTTTAGATGTTCGTTCTCAATCACACATAAACGGCTAAATGGATTTAGATGAAATTTTGCACACAGATAGTTTATAACCTAGATTAACACATAGGATACTTTTTATCTCGGTAAATTACAAGGCTTAAAGACTGCTATCAGTTTATTTTGTTGTTGAAATCCACGCGAACAAAGTCTCGGGTACAGGTAATATTTTAATCATTAAAATCAAAATGATACTATATCTATAACCTCGATTGGAATTGGTATGGTAATGTATTCGATTATCACACGTTTGATTAATTACGGATATTGCACAGAGAGAATTTGTGTAACCCTGAGATGCAATAAAACTGTTGCGAACCATCAATAACAAAAGGTAACTAACAGACAAGTTCTACTGTGCATACATTTCTGTGTTCTACTGCAGTAAGTTTAAGGTCTAAATTCGCATTTTATGGAGGATTAATGATCGTTATCGAATTCGGGACACGGGTGCGGTGTATTTTTCGGCTTTTTGTAAGCTCGTAGTGTTCGAAAACCGGATCATATCGCGAATTCGCGGGTTTTTTTTATTCTGTTTCCGTTGTATTTACGGTTGGTATCGTTTTTGTGAATCTTTTTCATGATGTATCATTTGAATGTAAATGAAACAAGAGAAAGTCTGGTTTATTTATACAATTTAGTGTAATTGTTTGAATTTGACAGTATAGAAAATATTTGTTTAATATTTCAAAAGGCTGATTGATCTACAATGAAATTTAAATTCGTTTCAATGCAAAAAATAACATCATTCAATTAAGTGTTGTTCACGATTTTAGGTTAATAATGATAATATTTTTACTATAGCGTAAGTTTGTAAACATGTTTTTACTAATATAAACGTTTGTTTAGGCCGATATCTAAAGAAGGATAAATACTAATTATACATACATCAATAGACTTAAAATATTATTAACTACTAGCTGTGCCCCGCGGTTTCACCCGCATATAATTTAAAGAAATCGCTGATTTATGATTTATAATACTTGAGTATAGACAATATTTTTATCGGGCAGCCAGGGATATGCGTCGCACCTCACACGGCTCTTCGCGGCTGAGCCGAGTGTTGAATTATTTTAATTTTACATTATCTTCCCAACTATGCGTTCAAAGAACATGCTATAAGGGGAAAAGTGTATCTACATAAAATTGTATTGGAAGTAACTTCCTTACAAATTAAGTAAGGATTAATATGCCATGCCTAATAATAATGCTCCTAAATGACTTTTCAATTTTCTATAAAACTTACCTTATAGTGGCTTATGTATGAGAGATAGGCATATAGTATGGCGGACTTTTTTACATGTACTAAGGAGCAATATATTTGTAGAACGTTGTATTTATGTATCACTAACCGTTACGCCAGCGCACGTGGATAAAGCAGTTAAGGTGCATTATTTATTCCGAATTACTTAACAAAAATCAATATTTAAGGCTAGCTAAGAGGTGTAGTCTAATGCTAAATAAATAAATTCTCGTGAATCTGGCTATTATATACAAAAATAATTTTTCGCATCCAACCGATAGTTTCAGAGATTAACGTCTTTAAGCAAACAAACAAACAAAAAAACTCTTCCGCTTTATTATATTACAAGTATAAATATAGATATATATATCATGAAAGACATTGATTAAGAATATGAAGCATTTTTTATCTGTCTGTCTTTTTATATGTTCGAATTTAACGAAAAAACGGCTTGATTGTTTTTGATGGCATTTTGTAGACGGGAAGCAATAATATTCCATGAAATTGACAAGCTATAAGAATTGTCAATAATAATACTTTTCAATGTCGTAAATAAAATATATTATATTAACCTATTTTGACGAAATTTCGTACGAAGTCAAACCTTGCTATTTATAGGTTTGAATTCTAAAAGTGCTCTCATTAGATTACTGTCAAGTAAATATTATATGCCACAAGTTATTGACGTATTTTTAATGAAAATAATATCAAAAATACAAAAATAGTTGTACAAAAGTAGTCATATACGAAGAAATATATACAATGTCGCCCATGCGCAAGTTACCACCCGAATTATTCTGAATATTTACGAAATATTATCGATAAAAATCGTCAAAAGGGGGGTCTATCTTTATCTAATAGTAAAAAAAACAGGCGGAATTCTCAGTAAATAGTATGCTATAGCAATTATATATAACACACTAGAAATACCCTAGGGTTTCACCTGTTAGATTTAACTGACCAAATCTTTGCCACGCCGTCACTAACTTACCAGGTACAGCTTGCCAGATTGCTTGACGTTAATGGTTACTTCTTCGCTCCTGAGAGAAGAAGCGTGAAGTTATATAGCCTATAACTTTTATCAGTAAATCAGGCTTTAAAGTCCAAAATACTTTTTCAAATATAACTGGTACTTTCAGAGTTTATCGCATTCAAACAAACAATATCTCGAGCATTATAACATTAGAATAAATATATGTACTTTGTTTCTCTTTAAAAATATATTACGAAGCTATTAGCGTAAGCGAAAGATATTTCGTCAAGTTTCAGAAGAGTTTTATCCTCAACAGCAACTGGGTCAAGGCATTGTTAATTGAAAAAGGCTCGTCTGTTTGTGGCGCAAAATCGTTATCTCAAGCAAATCGTGGGTGTGTGAGGGGCGGATTGTCAAAAGCATTCGGAGGTAATATTTCAGATGTTCACCTTTATCAAATATCACTGTTCCCGTTGAAGTGACGTTCCATTATAGGCTGTATGGTATATATAGGTTCGTATTTAGTTGTTATCTGTGAGGTCAATTGTTTCCACGGTTTTGTACAAATTACATGTTCGTTTGGATAAATACTCCAAAGTTGCTATTTAAGGTCTTTAACACTTCTTCGCCGCGAAACCATATTAGCGAAATCGCTGTAGTTTCGCAATGACTTGTCCGTTGTACAATGTGTGAATGAGAAGCGAAAATGCCTGTTCTAATGCAGATATTTAATGATGAATTTGAGGATGTTCGAAGTGACGCCGGTCACATTTCGGCATTAGGTTCACCATCTTGTTATGGTTTCGCATCTGTTTCGCAAAAGATATGTCACAGTTGACAGTTTTCAGTAGTGAAACTAGTATTAATTCATTAAAATTTATGTTAATTTCATTGGAAAACATCCAAGACGTCAGAAATAGGCCAATTTTTTAATAAAGATTTTCAAGTGTTAATACACAACTGCGCAATCTACTCGATTTGCAACGTAGTGTAGTAATGTTTTGCTAAGCAAAACATGTAGTGGTTTCGCTATATTTATTTTACAGCGAAGGCGCGCTAAAAGCTTGAATGATAATTTTCTTTAACCAAAATTAAACAAACATTTAGCAAATACCATATACACAAAGAACAAAAAACAATAAGTACTTTGAGAGCATTGCGTTTAACTTTTAAGTTAATAAGCTTTTATACAAGCCCAAATATTCACACCATACAAATGCAATTTCTTTTAGTACCAATTCGGCTAACGGACTAATGACTACTTGTTATTAAGATTGCTTAAATTTTAATAATTTCTTTTTCACTATATAAATATATCTAAGAACTCTTATACTTTTTTTTCATTGGATATAAATTGGTTCGTGATAAAACACGACAATTGTATTCAACTGGATTAGGACAGCCATATACAATGTATAATATTTGCCATAGTGGTAGGCTTAAGCGTGTCGCGTATCAGGATCAGCTGGTATACATCAAGTAATCCAACATATTGGTAGGGTATTTGTATCCAATAGAGTTACTACAACCAAACACACGAATCCAGCTAAAGACCCAAGAGCTAGATTGACTCGACACTACACAGAAGACATCCCGGACGTCAGCTTGTACGAGATTAGTATGGCTCTCAAACAGTTTAAAACACAATGCACATACATAATAAACAAGATACCATAATGCACAGTGACGTCACTTCGCCTATTTACCACTTTGCTCTGTTATTTAAAAAACACAAGATACTAGGCCCTAAATCCTTAATTGTCAATACTGTAGTAACATCTTATATATTTCAAAGCTACTACCAAGTTAAGTCTACCAACCACCAAAAATGTAAACAAAGTTACATCAGTAAATTTAAGGGGGTCGAGGTCTTCGTTACGCAACTAAATTCGTCTCTGTAGTCGTCGCTCACGTGTTTCTATATTTTTTTAGTATTCGAGTATCAGTAACCGTGGATTTGACGGCGCGTGAATAGCGATTGGCTTTATCAGACGTTACCTTTAGGAGTCATAAAAATGAAGTGTATACCTATCGCTTGCGAAGCATTTGACAAAAAAAAATTATGCGACGATTTATTATGTATAATTCCGCGACGAATATATACTAATATTAAAGAAGTCGAGATATTTTTGTTTGTTCGTTTGAACGCGCTGATCTCTGGAACGACCAGTCACATTCCAACAATTCTATAACCCATTTATTTACGAAGGTTATAAATTATATAACTTTACGCTATGACTCTACGGAGCGGAGCAGTAATCATGGACGTCCAGCAATCCAGCAAACTGTAGGCAAGTATAGCATCTGAGAACAACGTTAAGCTGCATTAGCGACGCGACGCAGACATGACACGGAGACAATTAGTCGAACAAATTTAACACGGGTGAAACTGTGGGGCACAACTAGTTTCATATAAATTTTAGATATACATATAACGAAATAAATATTGTAATTCTGATTGTAAGGCATTGCAATTTAAGAAAAAGTGTAAGACAACGTGTTAAGAACATTGTGACAAGTTTTCACATATCATAACGGATTCCATAACAAAATATTATTTATGAATTTGTGACTGTTTTGTTTTCAAAATTACTCTACAGTACACCGCTCACTTGACTGCTATATAAACCCTAAAAAACTTTCGTGTGTCATACTTGACATTGGCGAAATTGCCTGCTTAGGAAGGAGCAATAAATTTAAAAAGATAATTAATCATTAAAAAATCTACGACCATTCTTCTATACCTATACATGGGTATTGTTATATATACAAATAAAATTATTGAAGTTAACCGTTGTGCGCGCATCACACAAAAGCTGCTGGATAGATTTTGTTTCTTTTTTTTTTTGTTTTACTCCTCAGATTCTTAGTCCTTATTAGTTCGCTTTATCAAAATTGTAGTTATTTATATATTAAAGGTAAAATTTATGAGGACCTTTTAGTAGGTAATCTCCGAAATACAAATCTGTCTTCTAAATAATATTTCACTTATGGGAAGGTACATTAGCCCTGAGTGATTTTGATTGTCATAAAGTTTTATATCGTAGTTCACGTGAACAATTTGTCATTTAAAAAGAAAAGCTTTGAAGTACATCCAACTTAATTTAAATTATTAGGTACTTTACACAACCGTTTTTCACTGTCAAATGCTGTACATTCTACTAATATATGTAATAAAGCAATTACATTTTTCTTGTCGTCCAGCAAGACTAAATGTTTTATTATATTAAACTTGTTCATTGAAAACAATTTTATTTTCAATGACTTTCTACAAAATAACTAAAACTAAACAAAACAATTGTATTTCTCGAAACACGACTGGCTTTAGTCTGGGTACAGTAGAAAATCCGCTTTCTCTACCTCATATCCAATAATGACAAGAAAAGATCGAAACAAAGCAACAATATCAAATTCTTAAATCCAATACGTATTGTATTTGTTATTTTTATCTCTATTAACTAGGATTATGTGTGTTATTATAATCTCGTCATATTATAGCTTTGAATAGCATGTATGTGATTTATTAAAGAAATCTAGAATGATTTTTTAATTCATAGTACTATTGTACTCATTATTTTGGTGGCAGAAGCACTTTTTATTCATTGTACTCATTATTTTAGGTCGCAGAAGCACTTTTTTATTCATTGTACTCAATGTTTTAGGTCGCAGAAGCACTTTTTTTTTGCTAAAGTGGCTTTCTGTGTGAGAGACGACACATTGTTATTTTTTCTAGATCGTGATTTACTACGATTCTTTTTTATTTCTTCAGTTGCACATTATGGAACGTATTCATACAATCATGAGTCGTGAAAATAATAGGTCCTTACATATGAATTAGCGTTTTATATGGACAAAAGTAAAACAAAAAAAATACACACAATTACACATCAATCGAAGTATGGACCATTATTATTTATGCACTTTCACCATTTTATAGATAGTTCGTTGGAACCAAAAACGTACCATGCTTTCTTTTATAGTAGCTTCCCCATACATATAATTAATCCTTCGAGCTATTTCTGCAGCGCTGATGACACTTTGTAACTCATATTCGTAAATAACCTGATATTTTAAGTTTTCCATTTTGTGGAAAGAACGATGTCAAAGGAAATCAAATGGTGCGAAAATAAACAAATTACTGAATTCAAAACACGAACACAAAAGCCTAAATTTGAATTTAGAATTCCTAACAAAACGCCAGATATTTGAGATCAAGGTGGCCAGTTTAACAAAACGCCAATTGCATATGTAAGGACCTAATATTACAAATACGTCCATCGCTATTAATAGCGAATCGTTAATGACGGATGTATGTGCGAACGGACCGACGCGACGCAGAGCATATTTTATATGGTGCCTTTGCTTAGAATTCCGCGAATTAAATCTAATTGCGTATTCATAATTCGTACTAAATCTACATATATACATATTGAAAAAATATGCTTAGTTATATATTTTAGTACTTACATCTGCCAATTTTGTCTAATTAGCCAAAAAAGAAAGGTTTCTTACATAATCTATATACCTACTTATTGTGTGCTGTGCAAGTGTGAACTGCAATGTCATGTTCGTGATGGTAATGAATGGTAATGTTATTGCATCGCGCTCGAGGGTTCCATGCCGGAGGATCGAAACTAAATGGGAGCATTGACTACACATAAACATATTGTTAGTGGGTTCAGAACTAACAGTAAATTTAGAATGAAATGACCGCGTGTGAAAGTGCCAAATATCGCCATTTTCACAAAATATTAACATATATGTCTTCACTATATATTTTTTATGCTTCATAGATTAACCGTTTTACCACAAACTTACGTATTATTAAGTTACGATGCGGTTCAAATGGTAACACACTAAGCCTAGAGAAACTAACTCTCATAAGCAGATGCCACGGAACACATCTGCAGGTGATTGGGGGTGAAAGATTTTCAAATTGAGGATGGTAGATAGCTTGGCGAGTATAAGAAAATGCCCTAACAGCATGCGACTGTTTGAACACTCTTTGGATAAATTTGTATTAAAAATGAGGTTTACAACATAAACTTATGTATTGGTTTAGTTGGGCGTCACACGCATGCATAAATCAAATTCATTATTCCAAGGTAGGGTACCTCTTATTTTCGTAAACCGTGACCTACTTATTAAAGGTATATCAAAATTTATCAGTACTTTTAACTATATCCGTGCTTACTTGCTGTAATAGAAAAGCGAGTCACCTGTTGGTAAGTCCTACCATCTGCACTTATAGCCAGATATCATCAAGGCTTAGCGTGCTACCATTAACACTTAACTTTTTCTTCATTTTCTTGGCCTTATCCCACCTTAGTAGGATATATAATGTAATGTTTTGAAATAAAATTATATCTCCTAAAATACTTCATATTCTTAAGGTACCAAAACGTTGTAGCTTAAAAATGTCTTGTATGTCAAAAAATTGTTTTTCTTAAGCCTACATAATAAAGGCACGTTATAGTCACACTGGATATTCATGAAAATGTTTTAATTAATTATTTACTAGTTGACCCGTGCCAATATTTTGCACGTTATAAAAAGTAAACAATATACTAACAGCAAAGTTTTTAGTTAAACTCATTGTTAATAGATGACGCTTCGTACATGTTAGTTGAGTATATTTTAATCATTTTAAATAGTTTTAATTTTTAACAATTTATTTATCAAAACATTGCCTGCAGGCCGCCCACCCCCGCCAAGACGCGAGCACCACCATCCGCACCGGGATCTGGGAGAGGTCAGGCGCAGACGAATAGGTAGGGTTAGCAGAGCGTTCCCGCTGCCTTCCCCTCTACCTTGCTGAACCATGGGGAGATGGGTTGGGAGGCCCGTCTTCCCATTGCACTGGTTCAGCCGTCTGAGAGACAGTAGGGGTTAAACCAGACTGTCTTTCTTTAAGCGCCGGAGGCCCGATTGGGGCCTGCCGCCGGGTTAACGCGGTTAATGCTATCGCGATCCTGTTTTGCCCCATTTTGGCGGCTGATGGTACACCGTGGAGGTTTAGTAAGTAGGAGTCTCACATAACCACTCGCCCCCCGGGCGGGTGTGTACCCATGATGGGTACCACCACGTTAAAAAAAAACCCGCTGGGTGCGGGCAGCATAGGACCGGTCGTTGTGATGTTTCTTTCCTCCTCCCAGGGGAAAGATACATGAATATATGTATAGCTAGTTTGGGTCGAATTACGAATAGGGAATTAGTCAGTTCGCAATTTATTTGCAACTACGGCAACAGCCAAGCCGAGGCTCGGCCACTTCCACACCCTTGGAGCTTGTTGCCATGCTTTCGCGTCAGAGTAACTTAAGCGCTCGCTCTAAAGCCCGGATGAAGCTGTAAAAGTCGTCTGAGGCTTCAGGACCCTTATATAATTTCGACTGAAATGATGATAATGATGATGATTTCATAATAATAAACGGGAATCTAAGCTAAATTATGATAATTAAAAACAGTTACATTATCATAGTTTTGCGAATAGGTGCCACGAGATATTTTGACCTTACGCGTAAGAGGTAATCCGACAGTTAACACACAAAGAGTTAATTTACATAGGTACCTCAAGTAGCTAATAACGGCTTTACAGGTAAGTTTAGTGGCCATTATGACTTCAACTATGGTAGCTAAATGGTATTTTCGTGTACCATCACGCATTATGGTGTTTGTAAAACTCGTTTTACTGAAGGAATAATATTGTTTTTTATTATTATATGTATTTCTTTTTATTATCGGTATAGGTTTGAGGTAGTGGTCACAATCTCACCTGATGTTAAGTGACGATGTGGCCCAAGATGATAACATGCTAAACCAAGTGGAAGACTGGCTCTCAAGTGCAGCTGCCGGAATACACCTATTTGGTGCTTGGCGGCAGATTTTCAAGTTGAGGGTGGTAGCTAGCCAGGCGGGCACTAGAAATTGCCCTACCACCATACAATTTACCACCATGCATTAGAATTTCGATGGGATTTTAAATACTTTATTTTAGATTTTAAGAAATTAGTTTTAAATCAGTTTTTATACCAGTTAAATAATGCGTTATATTGTTGGTTTATGGTGATTCTACGATAAGAGGTTTTAAGTCCACAGAGAATACAGCCACGGATAAAAGTTGCTGTTTTTTATTAAACACTTATATTATGATTATTGTCCCATTTATATATATTTTCACGTAAGGGCAAGTCACTTTATACATATTTTATTACTTTTTACAGGGCCAGGGTAAATACATTGGGCAGGGTAGGGACACCAAGATCAGGGTAGACACTTATTTGGCCAGTGGAGAGAATTTGTGGCAATAAAAGTAACAAAATTAGTAAAATCAACTTTATTTAAACATTGTATTCAACAAAGAATCACACTATCATTTTTACCAATCATATTAAACATTAACAGACTTATATTATTTCAGCTTTCTACTACTAAGATGATAACACGCTAAACCTAGTGGAATACTGGCTCTCAAGTATAGCTGCCGCAACACACCTATTGGTGCTTGGTGACAGATTTTCAACTTGAAGGTGGTAGCTAGCCAGGCGGGTATTAGAAAATGCCCTACCAACATGCACCCATGCATGTTTAGATTATCTCCATTTTTAGTGAAGATTTGTAATTTTTCTAAGTTAAAGTTTATTTAAGTATCAGCAGATATCAAATGCAAGTCGAAGATGATAATCACATCAAGACTGGAATAGAGATCAACTTACGAAGTTTAGTGTTGGAATATAGGAATATAAAGGCAATAGATTTTCAAAATGAGCTTTGTTCGTTTATTACAAAAAATAAATTCTCCAATAACAGTGAAACATTAAACAAAATATCAAGTGTACGAACATAGCGTAATTTAATATATTATTCCTCGCTGGAAAATTTTATTAAGCCCTTATCTACACAAATATTTTGCCTATATCATCCCTTTAAATTATGCTTACACATTTTCCCTAACTAATCGCTTGGATAATATAACCCAAACTTTAGAAACAACGTATGTTAATGTCTATTTTTCTGTATCTATAAAAGTTATATTTGTTAATCTATATCATAATATGAATTAAGCATAACTTTTACAATGTGAAACTAATAGATCACATACATATCTATATATATACTAAATATACATGCCATCATATTCAAGAATCACAAAAGTATTCGTCTGTTTGGGAAGAAAACAGGTGAATACGGAATAATTATGAATTCGTATATTTTAATCAGTTCGAGCCTCTTGTTTTTCTAGTGCTGTATTCGATCGTTAGAGCATCGCACAATATCAACAGATTTCTTTTAAAACGAATTTCCAAATGTTTTGCAGTTTGCGTCTCCTATTAACCTGTATCGTTCTCGCATTTTTTACTACATGCCCGTTTAGGTTAGGAAGATTTTATTTGATAAATTAGTTCCGTGTACATTAAAAATCGTTTTGATCACGCCAGTTTAACTTAAAATCACCCACTTTTTTGTACAATTGTCTCGTTGAAGACTTACTCCAAAAATAATTTGATAGCGAGATGGTATAGTTATTTACTAAACGAAAACAAAGTAATTCAATATACATTGTACGTCAGATATCCATGATAATCGCAAATACAATAACAATATGACAGATGATCAATTTTTATACATCACCGCTTGTTTAACGGACCAAAAAGGAGTAATAATTTGATTTTTGTTCGTTATTCAGCTCGTGCACGAACGAACAGGACGAATGGATTGAATGATACTCAAGTATAGTACTTTACCGTGTAATCAAAGCGACTGAAGAATATATTTCATAATGTTACTTTTAAAATCAATACCCATCAACATCTTAACATTCCTATATAAATTGAATGACGCCTATTTTTAAAACTTTTTTCTAATTTCTAATTAATAGGTCCTTTCATGTGAAATTCGCGTTTTATATGGAAAAAGCATTAAAAAAAAAATGAAATTATACAATAATTAATCAATCGAATAATTATTATATATACTTCGCTATTTTATAGGTAGTTCATTGATTCCATTACGGATAAATTGTGGGAGCGAGAAGCAATAAAATCTTTGAAGGTGCTTTGAACAGTCTCATCGGAATTGACTCTTTTCCTTGCAAGAAATTGTCCAAATTCCGAAAAAGTGGTAATCTATTGGATCAAGGTCCAGGGAATATGATGGGTGTCAGAGACATTCCAACCGCAGTTCCTCTAATTTAGCAACGTCTGTGGTGAAATATGAGGTCGAGCGTTGTCCTGAAGCAGCAGTGGGCTAGAGAGATTGACCAGTCTCGGTTATTTAACGGCTAGCTTTCTCATCATGGTTTTCAATTGTTGACAATACAGATCTGCCGTTATCGTCTGGCCAGATCTTAGGAAACTGTAGTGTATGACACCAGCACTGGTCCACCAAACACTCATCAGAACTTTTTTCTGAGTCAACTTTCGCTTGGGACAGGATTTGACCGGTTCTCGTGGGTTCAACCACTGTGATGAGCATTTCTGATTATCGTAAAGGATCCATTTCTCGTCATAAGTAACGGTACGATTCAAAATTCTCTCATTATTGTAACGTTTAAGTAATGTAACGTAGCACTTAATGCGTGTTTCAGTGCAAGGTGTGCTTCAGTCAATTCATGCGGTACTCATTTTTCGAGCGTTTTCACTTTTTAAATTTGTTTCAAGTGAATTAAAATTGTTTAATCACTCACACCGAAGCCTGCCGCTAACTCTGACGTGGTTTGCGATGGATCCGCTTCAACGATCACCTTTAATTCTTCATTATCAACTAGGGTCTCCGGTCGTCCATGGGTTTTGTTTCGCAGGTCAAAATTTCCAGAACGAAAACGTTGGAACCAAATGCGTACAATGCTTTCTTTTACAGTAGCTTCCCCATACACATCATTAATCCTTCGAGCTACTTCTGCACCGCTGATGTCACGGTGGAACTCATATTAGTAAATAACGCGATAGTTTTAGTTTTCCATATTTTGAAAAAAAACGATGTTGAAAAAATAAATCAAATGGTGCGAAAACAAATGAATCACTTAATTCGAAAGACAAATACAAAAGCCTAAATTTAAAATAAATTTGAATTTGGAATCCAAACCAAACGCCAGATATTTGACATAAACGTAGCCAGTTCAACGAAACGCAAATTTAATATGTAAGGACATAATATTATTTTAGTCAAGTAAAAATGGATCTATTAGGCGTAACAAAAGTGTGAGGAAAGTATTTGATAACTATAAAAATACAGAAGATAAATAAAGGATAATGCACTTCAGCAATATGGAAGGTAAATAAATCCGATACAATACAAGTACTAACTGAACAAAACGTCAGTAGGGCAATAGCTGTCAAACACAAGCGAACGTTAAAAGCCGTTGGTAATTGAATGAATCTCCAGTAAGCCCCTTTGTAGCGTGCTGCGATTTTGTGTCAAACGTAGATAAGGCCTTTACAAACTACGGAATAAAGAGATAGTGCTATCGCCTCGACTGTGGCAGAAAGAGCGTAGATAGATAATTAATTCTACTGTCAAGTATGATTAAGTTCATATCACTTTTAGTTCGTTTCATAAGTGCTAGGCTTTGTTGATCTAGGCTAGGGTTACCAAATAATATGTAGATTTTGTAATGAATCCTTGATTGCAGATTGATGACCACAAAATTTCTATTAACTAAACATTAAAGGTCTTAAAGGCTATAAGATATAGTAGGATTATAGAGATAGTATACCTGGAGGGATTATTGTGTTGAATGTGTATGAAAAAAATAGTACTTTTTTATGGCTTCTGCCAATGTAGACAATTTCGCCAGTGTCGAGTGTGACAACTATACTTTTTTAGAGTTTAATAGCCAAATGGCCGGTGTACTGTACAATAACCTAAAACAAAACACGTAATGAAGCAAAACAAAAAAGGTCAGAAAATAAATAATATTTGGTTATGGTATTTGCATGAATATTATAAAATGATATTAAATTTATAAAGAATAGACACGTATACAGGACACATTACAGTTTTATATTACTACGATGAATAAAGACATTAAATATTTCAATAAAAGTGGAATACAGTTATGTGAGTAATATACTACATTAGTAGGACGAGGAATATTACCTCTTGCTTTGTAGTGGTGAAGATACATCGCACTCGATGTTATGCGTCACATAACATTAGAAGTATAACATCTAACGCGCGTACAAAGTACACGCATCCACATTTTTATGATATGAAGTAACAAACAGAGAAGTAACTTGAACGCCCCGTGTAACAAATGTTTGTGTAAACAACCACACCCTAAGTACTTGAATATGGAAGTGCGTGGACTCGTGCTTTGCGGCAGAAATAGGTGTATACTAGTAAGTGATGCTTTCACAATCGAAACTTGCACAGTTTTTGAAAGTGAGAACTTCTTTAGACGCGTTGAGCACTTTTTGGTAGGGGAAAATCTTATGGGTTCGCGTCACTGACATGCTAATGTTAATTGTATATGAAAACTTCTTTAGCCGCGTTGAGCAAATTTTGGCAGAAGAAAATCTTATGGATTCGCGTCACCGACATGCTAATGTTAATTGTATATGAAAACTTCTTTAGCCGCGTTGAGCACATTTTGGTAGGGGAAAGTCTTATGGGTTCACGTCACCGACATGATAATTTTAATTGTTATCTATATCTATTAGTATATATGTCTATAGCACGTATTGCTCTGATATCAGACTGACGCATGCGCAGCGGCTTGTGTATACGAATAAATATATATACGTATACACGTATAACACATCGTATATACCTGTCCGTGTGCTGTGCGCGTTAGATGCTTTTTGGATGGGTGAAATTTTGTGAGTTCGCGTCACCGAGATGCGTAATAGCAGTATATCTGTAGCTATACAGGTGACGTATTGTGCAACATTAGTGCTGTGTATAACTTTACAAGTAAAGTTTAATGGATTTAGTAAAAACTTTAATGTGTATATACTGTACATTGTTCAAATAGTGTTTGAGTTTGATTATTATCTTAATTGTTTAATTGTAGAATCACTGTGCAGTACAATAGTGAGTACTAAATAAATGTACTAATATTTTTAAGTTGAAAATAAATAAAAAAAAAAACATCGTTTTTATTATTATTATAAACATTCGTTTTTATATTGGCATTTGAAAATAATCATGAGTTATAAGTTTTCACTTCTGTCGGCATTCCCTAAGGCTGCCATTTTTTTTTTGTAGCTAGACAATTTGACGACAATGTAGCTGATCGTGAGCACAGTGCAATCCAATAATATCGGCGACTGCTGTGGGATATAGAATTCATCCGCAGTCGTCGTTGTCAAGCCAGCCTGCTCAAATATCTCTTCACGTTACGTTTGAAGGACTCCATGTTATAGGAAGAAGGAACACACTGGTCAGGATACAGTTCCACAGATTGCCAGTACAGCAAAGAGAAGTTGTAGCTAATTTATTTTGTCGTGCCGAGATAGAGGCTCCGGTGCTCAGCGCGTGTAGTTCTGTTATGAAAGGGAGAAGAGGGAATCAGGTTAAACAGCTCTTTAGAACACTCGTTACGATACAAACACGCTCAGCGGTCAATGCTGAAGCGACTCGATGAACTTAGTATCATCTGTGTCATTCATATTGCGGATAGCCCGTCTCTGCAACCTATCCAGGACTTAGACGTTCTAATACTCTTCAAGTATATACTTTTACCATTAACTGTTAGCCGGTTTGGTAACGTTCTCTTTAACATAGAGCCAAAGTAAACTTCATTCAATAGGAAATAATCCTATGATAAAAAAAAACATATACTTTTACAAAAAATAATAATTAATTGTGATAAAAATATTTCATCATGAAATGTCTTCCTTTACCAACACTTCATATTAAATAAGATACTATTTATAATATGTCGGAGAATCATGTCGATATGATAATGGAATCCGTACTAATGATGTAATATTCGTACTATTGACCCACACTATTAACTGGGAGCTTTAGCACCAGGTGTGCTCTGTAACCAAACTCACTCTCGCTCGAGCTGTTGGGTAGTGAAGACCTCAGTTAATAAGTCGACTACAATAAACACTGCTCCTGAATGACGTCACGCTACTCATCTAGCTCCGTATTAAACTTCTGATACGATTCTGATGATTCTTTTTTACTAATAGGAAGTTACATTATCCTTGAACGCCCTAGGCTTGGTTTACACTTGTTTAATTATATTGTAAGTAGTTGTGCCCCGCGGTTTTTCACGCGCCTTCTCTTTGCATACTACCTGTATATATCCTATCGCCTATCGTTATTCACATTCCTGTACTTGGCTACAACTGGCCAGATTTTTTAACGTTCATGGCTGCAGCTCTGTTCCTTAAGGTTTCACCGTAAATTTGTATAGCATAAAACTAACCTCAGTTAATAAGTTATAAAATGATAAAATATTTTTTCAAATCTGGTAGTTCCAGGGATTAAGGCGTTCAAATAAACAAAAAAAAGGTAAAGCTTTACAATAAGTATAGGTTGACGCGAATGATGTCATGGGCGAAATTGCTATTTGAGAATAAGCTTGAAGGATTAATTATTTCTCTTTAAGATATTTTAGTTCTTTCCATTGCGATTTAATCCTTACTATATCCTAATCCTAATAATAATATTATAAAGGCGAAAGTAAGTTTGTTTGTTACACAATCACGGAAAAACGGTTGAACGGATTTGGATGAATTTTGGCACACAGATAGTTTATAACCCGGATTGACACATAGGTTACTTTTTATTCCGGTAACAACAATTTCTGTTAGTTCACGCTAGCAGAGCCGCGGACAGAAGCTAGTAATATTATAATGCGAAAGTGAGTTTATTTGTTTTTTACTCAATCACACAAAACGGCTAAATGGATTTAGATGAAATTTTGCATGCAGGTAGCTTCTAACCCGGATTAAGACCAAAGATACTTTTTATTCTGATATAAAGGCCCAATTCTGAAGTCCAAGCGGACACAGCTAGTATTTAATAACATCAAAATTCTTTAATGCAAGTAGTACGTGCCTTAAGAAATTTAATACATAAAGAAACGAAAGCATCAATTCCGTAGCTGAGGCACGGAAATTGCTGAAGAACATTTTCCTTAAAATCAATTCGCTCAATATAAGCGCCTCATTCGCCTTTCAAAGTAGCGTAAACCCCCTGTATCTATTTTAACCCCGTGCCACCCCTTCGGTCCTTATTACGTCGCGCCAAATAGAACGTAACGTTGAGATAAAAAAAACTGACTGGTCGTTTACATGAAAGATCAAAATGAACTGTTAATAAAACGGCTTCGGGGTTTTTAATCCGCATTATAGGTTAATAATCTCTCCTTTTCTAAAGTTTTTTTTTTATAGTCGCCCGGCACATTGACTGTACTGTTCCTAATGGTAAGCACAGTACAATCCAAATACAATGGCGACCACCGTGAGATCGAAATCCATCGGCGATAGACGTTGTCATGCCAGCCTGCGTTAATGCGTTCGTGCATAATTCAACTAAGTAGAAACTTTATACACTGTTATCAGCACTTGCGTGAAGGCTACTGACATAGTACCATCAACATAGAATAGATGGCGTGAAATTCGTATCAATAAATGAATGTATTTCATATAGTTTTCGTTATTTTGAACGTAGTTTTTATTACTGAATCAGAGGAAAGCTCTAGGTTGCGTATTATTACGTTTTTATGTAGGGGGTAAGCACTAATACAAAAAGGGGGTACTTATGTACGCATGCAAGAAGCTATAACTTATTTCGCATAATAAAATAAAATTTACTCCAAAATTCATTTTAAGAAATGATGGCTCAGTAGTAGCTTCAACGGATACCGCGTCGATCAACGTGTTTTCGAATCCCTGCAATGAGCTTGAGCACTCGGTGAAGGAAACATCGTAATGAAACCATAGCATGGTGGTAGGACTGTAGGGCTTTTACTAATGCCCATCTGGCTTGCTACCAACCTCAGGATGCGCGCGCAGCTCTTAATTGTATCCCCTAACAACAATAAAAACAACTTAATAAATGTGCTTAAATTATTTAAGGCAAATGTTTTTATTGACATTCCTAAATGTACATTTTCGTAGAATATTGTAGATGCCAGCCCTAGCGAGGTTAGGTAACTAAATTAAAGGTCGACCGGGGCCGTCTTTCTGTATCTAGTAATATTGTAGTTATTAGTTTTATTAAAAAGTAAGTACACAAGACCCCAATTAAAAATTTCACTAAGGAATATTTACAATAATTTTTATATAAGTTTACTTACAATAAATACGAAAACATTAATTTGAAACTGAAACAATATCAATTAAACAAGGATGTAAATACCTTATACAATTTTTAAAGTTTCAATTTTCTTTCAAACAGATATTACCGCTTGATTTTGTTTCTGTATCGGCATTTGCCTTTGAAAATCTAGACAAGCTATTTTCACAAATAAAAATAGAATCTAATCTAGACTTTCTTATTAAACTAGAATAACGTATTTATTCCGTTTATTTGCAATAAGAAGTTTTCAATATTTTTATTTGTTTTAACTACCTTTTAATTTGCTTTTAAGTTTCATTTATTTTTTCTTACCTTACCTTATGTTCAGGTTATAAAAAAAAATCAGTTAATTTGGGAAAGGGTGCATAAAATAAATATGTCGACAGTCCGGCATCGTGTAAAGGTTTGAATCCAGTTATTTATGTACTTTTAGTCCCCGGAAGCCATATTTCCCCACAAAGTCCGCAACATGTAAAGCCGTATCGAAATATTCATATTTTTTGTAGAAAGATATACAAAGGGGAAATAAAATGTAATGACCACCGGGACTTCAAGACTTTATATTTGTTTTAGTAATGATTACACTTTAAATATAACAAATGATCACCAAATCTTAGTGAAGAAATTAATGCGCTATTAAGATGTGGCTGAATTAGGTTAGGTTGGACTTGTGATAAGAAATAGCGGGAGAGCGTCGAGCGCCAGATATGAATAATATTGAAGAAGTATGACAGTAATATCATGTGGTTAAAATGCTGGTGGTTATTTACTTTTTTTGGGTTAACAATGATTCGTATGATGTCATTTGCTTTAATAGGATAGCAAAGTGTAATATTTTTGGTCAAAAGTTCACATTAAAATGAAGTTAACATGCCAAATCATATACCAAGTTTTTTTTTTTTTAATACAGTGATACTGTCTCATAGTGGACGTTTGGAAGTTTTGTAATTAAAAACCTCTTAATCTGGTGATACTCTATAATCTTGTATTGTTACAAATATAATAGATTAATAATTATAGAATTTGCTCGACGCGACACAACCGTGAACTATTGTTCGTTGCGACAATTAAAAAGGGTGCGGGTGAGAGTCAAAAAAATACTCGAATGCGACATGCCGGCCATCCACCCGCCGAATCACAGAAAAATGTACAGATGCACGGCGTAGACAGGTACTTATTTTTGTGATTTAATCAATTATATTCGTTACATATAGATGTAGCATTTTTTTATCATGACATAGAGATAGTGTAATTATTAAATTAATCATTGGGCTCATGATGGCACAAATTGCTATCAAGTATAATAGTAAAATTTTATTGTCATTTTTATTAAATCCGCTTCTATTCCGAACAATACGAGTATTTGCGCTCGTCCCCTCTGCTGGAAGCAATCTGTATTATACTCAGTAATTTATAAATATAATTTAAAATATTGAGAAACTATTATCTCGTTTGGTTTGGACATTGAAAAATTACAAAGGATAGGATGATTGATGCAAAAGGGAGCGTCGTTTAGAAAACGATTGGAATGCTTAATTTTTCTGTCGTCAGATGTCTCTGTTGTCAGTGTGTGATGGATTGAGTACGACGAAAATAAAGTTTGTTACCTTACTATTGTGGATAAACTCATTGTGTTTTCATATTATTATCACTTTTATTATGATATCACATATGAAAAATGCTTATCACTTTAAATAAAGACACTGATAAGATGTCCTAGATTTTATACATATAAAAATTATGTGTAGTTATGTTACAATAATAAGAACAAAATTGTTATCGCACATGCCAACAACAAGATTAAGTTAGCCATCAAAGATTACAATGTAAATTTATTTCATTGACAATTATTAATTGTGTAAAATTTTAATTTTAATTTAACGGTGTATAAACGTTATTTTTCACAATGAAAAAAGTCCGTAAATTTATTTACATTATTTTGATTGACGGCTCACATCATCATTTAGCTTCTCACTTTTACTCTCACCTAACGCGCCAAAAAGTAATAATTGCATTTTTTTTGAGAGCTAATTTCGTTATTATGAGAACAGCTAAGTAGTGGAATACACTTCCGCGTCTTTCTTCCCGTCCACCTGTAACTTGGGAATCTTCAAGCGAAAAGTGTATACGCTGATAGCCTCATTTTCATAGTTTCATGTTCACTCATCAACAGGTGAGATTGAGGTCAAACGCGTTAGATACGCGATAGATTAAACATAAAAAAAAAAACTTTTCGAATAATAGTAGAGTTTTATATAACACTTTTGCAATCTTAACCAAGAGTAATAAACACATCCAATAATATTTCGATGAAAGGACCAGAATGTTCTCCAAACTTAACTTTAGCTATTGTTTTGAAACTTGACATTAACACTATACCTACTTAACAAAAATATATGAATAGAAAATTGTAGCAAGTTACAAATTTTATAACTTAGTGACTTTCGATCCAATAGTATGGCTTAGTTGAGCAAAAGTTACGCACAAGAGAATAAAGTGACTTTATTCAATTATATCAAGTCGCGTCAGTGGAACGTAGACTATTATTATTTTATTTACTAGGTAGTTACTCGAACATAATTTATCTATATATATAATAAAATTGAAGTGTCTGTTTGTAATGTCAAAATAACTAACTTATTACTAAATGCATATGAAAGTATACACGGCACCTATAACAAGAATCATTTTTTTTAATTGTTGTCTGTCTGTCTGTTTGTTCCGGGTAATCTTCGAAACGGTTGGACCAATTTTCACCGAAATTTCACTGGCAGATAGCTGATGTTATAAGGTATAATTTGGGCTACCATTATTTTAGAAAAATAGTTAGGGTTCCGCTCAAGAAACAAACCTTTTTTTGCACAGCTAGTTATTAATATTACTAAACGAGACAGTATACAAAATAAGGCATAATTTAAATAATAGGCAAAATATCAACTGCATTTGCCTTGCCAAATTCATAAAAACTAGAACGAAAAGTCAAAATAATTTATAATGCATAAATAAAATGCAAAATATAGTTCATTGTGTATACATTTAATGTTTAACCCGGCGTCCGTATGGTTGAGTCTATATGACCCAGATAGTTTTATGCTGTATATATATTTTTAAATGAAACGTGACGTTGTCGTACTTATTAGTAAGCATAGTTATATACGTGGGCAAACGTCAAAAAGGTAAATTCGAAAGGTAACCATACAATTTATGTAACAATTTCACGCCATCTTAGTAGTGTTTCACGTTCATAAGTGCCTTCTTAGGGCAATATTGGGAAATAATGTACCAAGTTGTGTGGGCTCCATCTGTACGCACTTAGAATCTTGATAGGTCCATTGTGCGTAGATATTCCGACCGGCTACTCCAGCTTGCACAGCTCCGACCAGAACCGCAGAAGCCTTCTGGGGCATTCACACGCTTCTCGAAGCGACCTCGGGTTTTTGAGGATTTCTGCCCGTTGAGTTGTAACTCCAACGCATTCCAGGATTACGTGGCTGAGGGTTTCTTTTCCCTTCATGCATGCTCTGCAATGAGGCTGTCAGTGATACCGAAAACATAAAGGTATTTGCTAAGTGAACAATGGCTAATTATAATGCCAACCATAACACGTAGATCACTTCTATTAAAACAAAGTAGTCGCCGCGACAATCGCCGTTCTAGGATGGGCAGTGTCACCTTCGACTGTCTACAGTCACTGACCGTTGTCCATCGATCTCTATGTAATTCTATTGTTCTTCGACGCAGCCAAGTTCGAATTTTACTGAACGGCTGAAGTAGTATGGGCAGAGGTCCTATCCGCAGACTGCTCGAATCTCTTTTTGCCAGTTCATCAGCTACGTCATTGTCCAGTGATCCGCTGTATCCCTTAATCCACTGTAGGGTTAATTTGTTGGAATGTACCAAGTGGCAAAAGCAGCTTTTTCTTCAAAGTGTAGTTATATCCGGCCAGTAATCACCTATGGTATCTACTATCCGGTAACTACCGGATGGAAAATATTATAATTGCAATGCTCCCAGAACTAAAACCACAAGCCAAATTGACTATATCATAAATAACTTGCTGGGGTATTTCTTTTTTCAACCGAAATGTCGTAAAAGGCCCCGTCTCATACAAGTACAATTATGGACAACAATAGCAGAATGTCAACATCCATCAAAATATAGCTATATGAAGAAGTTCACTATGCATAAATCGCCTTGATTGCACCGCTCTGATATAGAAAATCTGAATGATCTTTGGGCTGTAGATGGCACAGGTGTTGATAGTTTTTTTTTAACCTTATATAATTATAGTTACATGAACACTCGCAAAAAACCTCGTCCAGCTGCTAAACGAAATGTGAAAGAGGATTAGAAATTTTCTTGGTTTGTGTTCTCAGGATGATTCCTCAAAAATATAAGGTGTACGGAAAAGGTGTCAAGCTTGCTCTGATTAAAAAGTTCTCAAGATGACCCGAACCACACATGTACAAATTTTAACAAGTTTATTTGCTTCGAATATAATTTTATTCCTTACTGCTGAGAGTGTGGTCATATTGCATAATTGATTAGCATAGAAATATTTACAAATTGATATAATTTAAAAATATGCTTAGTCGATTTAGTTTTAAAGGTCACATATGCAGCTATTCTTAAATGTTAAATTAAAGTTAAAAAGTAAAACTTTATGTTGTGTTTATAGCGACAAAAGTAAGGCTGTCTGTCCAAGTCGCCTTTCAAACAAAAAAATTAGATCAAAATGGGTTTAGCCGTTTGGGAGCTCCGATGTCACAGGCAGACACGCGTATAAACACGTTAAACTAGATAATAACATATCGCTTTTTACGTCGAGGCTTGAAAGACTAAAAGACTTACTAAGAACATTTACTAGTACTAAAAAGACATAGGATACTTCAACATTCCAGGATAATTTTGACCTACCTGATATTTGGTGTAATATTTTTTTAAACGTTATAGGTTTGGTGTAGTGCCCACAATCTCACCTGATTATAAGTGACGATGTGACCCAAGATGATAACACGCTAAACCTAGCGCGCAAATTTTCAACTTGAGGGTGGTCAGCTAGCCAGGCGGGCAATAGAAAATGCCCTACCACCGTGCTTTAGTTTCCTCACGATTTTTTCTTCATCGAAAGCTCAGGATCATTGCACGGATTCGAACTCACGTCAATCGACCCGAAGTCGTACACGTTACCACTAAGCCATCGTTGCTTCAATTGTCTACCATACAGACATACCGGGTTAATGAAGAGATAGCAGTTGTAAATATGCGATGAAAATAAATAATAATAAACAAATATGGGATTACAATTTCTCACATGGCCATTTAGTTCCAAAGTAAGCATTGCATGTGTTATGCTCATCACAAATCAATCACATACGTGTATAGAACTCGCGATCTCTCTGCTCAACAGTAAGGTTTGCTACCCAAGCACCACGAGGCTTGTCAACTAAATAATAGTGTTTGGTTAACGAAGGCGTTACTTTGCGGAAATCCATCGTAAGGGGGTATCACCGGCACTCACTCGCCCGCTAGCTTCGGAGGAGTCAACATCGATCTGAGGATGCCTCGTTGAGAGGCGAAACACGTGTGGTCGTTTCACATCTCATCTGCAACATAATTATTTTAAATTATTTTATATTTTTATATTCGTTAATGTTGATTGTAAAGAGATTTAAAAACAGCAACCGAAGAGTTTCATGCCGATTCTTCTCTAAAGGACAGTGCCTTCCGAATCGGCTGTAGAGTCATTGAATATAAACATATTATCATCATCTTTATTATTATTATTCTTTTAATTTATTTAAGGCATTCATTTACAAATTTATTTAAATTCATACATTTTATTTTGTAGGTAGCTGAAACTACTATTCATCTATTGTAAGCGGAAGTAGCAAAGAAATTTTGGATAATTATTAAATAACACTAATCTAAAGTAATTAAAAAAAAAGTAACCGAATATATTTTATACATTATACATAGTTAAAAATTACATATTTCAATCATAATTATGATAACATAATTATTACGTGATCTAATTTAGTAAAAGATTTACTTTTACATATAAGTTAATTCCGTTCCAGAAAGGCTTAAAGGATTATAATAACCTTAGAAGTAAATTTAATACAAACGCCTAGAAATATTAATTCTATGTTAGTAGATTGTAAATTCCCATGATAAGCAGGGATTTAAATATTTACATATTTTATTAAAACCTTAATTAGGTTGTATTGAAATTGGGGTTTCTTAAAACTTACGTAATTTAAGTTAGAAAGGTGTAAATTTAAGTTGTTTTAAGTTAAAGAAAGAAAGAAAAACAAAGTTTAATTATATAACAGTTTATCTATATCATATATACTCATCTACGGAAATGAAAACTGGGTGTGGCAGAAAAAACATGAAAGTAGAATAAATGCAGTAGAAATGAGAGCGCTAAGAAGTATGATAGGAGTGAAATTGAGTGACAGGATAAGAAATAGTGTAATAAGAAAACATTGTGGTGTGAAAGAAGATGTAGTGACACGGATTGAGAAAGGGATGCTTAGATGGTTTGGGCATGTAGAGAGGATGAATGAAAGAAGATTGACTAGACAGATTTATAAGATGAGTGTAATTGGGAACGTTGGAAGAGGAAGGCCTAGACGAACGTTCCACGATCAAAACGGAGACGTTTTGAAGAAAGGTCAGGTCAAGAGTACCTACTCTAAACCGACGAGCATGCATAAAAAGATTGATGAATGTTGAGGAAGCGAAAGTTGTATGTCAGGATTATAGCAAGTGGAAGGACGTGGTCTCTGCCTACCCCGTTGGGAAAAAGACGTGATTTATGTATGTATGTATGTATCTATACTTATATATAATCTATATATATATATATATCATACATATCTCAACCTCTCTCTATCTATCTGTCCGTTTATGTTCTTTTCACGCGAAAACCACTAATCTGATTTACATAGTTTTTCCTTTAATTCATAGATATATTATCCGGTCTGGTTATAGAATACAATTTGTTATACAAAGTAACATATGAAATAAGTAGTAACGATAATGATAAACCAATTCGCAAAAAATACCCTTTTGAGGCGATTAAATGGCTTACGCTGAGTCAACTTTATGTTATATATCAAATTAATGTACTATATAATTATAAATCTTAAAAATGCCTAGAAAAAAATCACTACCAACATATGCCTATCTTCTAAGAATCATCCACAATAAGCATCTGTGAGGCAGCACAGTTCGCGCGTGCGCTTGACCGACGGTATTCTGTAGCCCACGCGAGCAGAGCCGCGGGCATAGCTAGTATAATAACATTATAAAACTCAACATCTGTCTGTCTGTCCGTTTATGTTCTTTTCATGCAAAAAGCTCTTATCCGATTTATATGTTTTTTTATTTTAATTCATAGTTATGTTAGTCGGCCAGATTATAGGATATAATATTTTGTAAAATAAAGTAATATACGAAATAAGCAGTGACGATAATGGTTAATCATTTCGGAAGGAAGAAGCATTTGGAGCTATTAAAAAGCTAATTCTGAGTAAACCATACGAGAATATCAAATCAATGTTTTACACTATTGTGGATTTTAAAAAGACGTTCAAAAAAGTCAGCAATAGGATATATCTATCTTCTAAGTATCACTTACATTAAGCATTTTTGTCTTTCGTGCGCTCGACTGACGGCATTCTGTTGTTTAAATGAGTGGAGACGCAAGGCACAGTTAGTTAAGAATATAATAGAAATATATATCAAGTTTTATCGCTATCGTTGTATAGCGTCATAAAAATATATATAAATTTCACCAAGGAGTTTCACATTACGAGAATAAATAAGCTGAATGATCGAACCTTGGAAGCACTTTTTATCAATACATTTGCCTTACTTTGATAGTAAAGAGAAAATGAGACGAAAGATGTAGTTCTAATTTTCACCACACGAACGTGACGCCATTTGCATATTCTCTTCTTTTTCATATTAGGAACGTGAAAGATTGTTACGACTTTCCGACAGATATTTATAAACAAAATGATAATATGAGTTTTAGTGAGGAATCCGATGTTAATATGGAATCTACTCCAACTATCTTGCATGAAGTGCAAATTGCAGGTAAAATTTTCAAAAGTAGTGACCTATCTGTATAAGTTCTTTTTTACTATTAAAGTATTCTAATGAAAAAGTTTGCTGCATTACCTATTGTACTGTTTTCTCGAAAATGTATTGAAAAACGTTGTTGACACGCGTGCGGAATTGGTTTTTTACATACTCGTGACTATAAATTACTATAACTTTAATTTTTAAATATACTGTCAACTTGCGGGTTGGGGTTCTCTAGAAATTCTGGTCAGATTCTATAAAAGTTATTTCCATAGATCGGAATGGGTAGAGTACTTTTAAGAAAGTGTGAGTGTGAAAAATTACATCTCTTTAAAATCCCACATACAGTGGTACTACAAAAATATTCCTCAAGCCTCCAGGTTCCCGGCCGAAAATTTACTAACAAATTCAAATTAGTAAATGTACGCAAATTCTGATAAATTCGTGGGTACTTGCTGGGGTTCGAACCTGCAGACATCTAATCGATATTTCGCCGGTCTAAACTACTCGACCACCACGACTTTTAACTCTTTTTAACCCGCGACACAAAAAGATGGGTGTTATAATTTCTATTTGTGTATCTGTATGTACCATCGTAGCTCCTAAGCAGCTGAACCTATTTTGACCAAGTTTCTTTTTGTTTGATAGTTAACTTGGTCGATCTTGTTCTTACCTATGATTGATAAAAATCTGTTGAGCCATTTGAAAATTATCAGCTCTTTTCTAGTTAAGTTTCTAGCATCTTACACAGTTCTGATCGAGAAGAAATTTGGTAATTTGTTACTTGAATGATATTAGAAGAACACAGCAATATTGAACTAATGCTGCAGCATCATCTGGATTCTTTTTTTTATAGTAGCTCGGCACATTGACTGTACTGTCCCTGATGGTAAGCACAGTACAATCCAAACACAACGGCAACCACCGAGAGATCAAAATCCATCAGTGGTCGGCGCTGTCATGCTGGCCTAAAATAAATAAATGGTATGAAATGAATGGTATTCTGCAGGATACGCAACTCTTCACCGACTTAAAGCAGACTTATCGTGTTTGAGCTCATTGAAATGGTCTCAATAAATAGGTTACTTGTGTCAGGGGTTTCTTAAATTTTCAATTTACCTTTTATTTTTACCATACATCATTCAACTATGTTAGAATGAAATTTTTATATTTCACCATTTACCAGTTAAAATTCACATCGCTCTTAATATATGCCGCGACGTAAATATCATGTATAATGTCACACACCCCAAGCTCAATTTGGAGTGCGTCCAAATATGAATATGTAGTATAAACCTCGGAAATATCCTTAATGGCATCGTAGCAACCAATATACCAACTTTGTTTCTTGAACGTACATCCATAGCTAGCTTCTACAAGTAGCTTCGTCCATGCTCCAAAAATGTCCAAACAAAGATCGATATTTTAGCAAAAAATGTATTACTGGTTGTTAGAACTCAGACATTATTATCCGACTGAATCGCGACCAATATACATCAGGTCATAAATAGGTGTAATTCCGCTTACGCATACCGCATGCCATGTTCAACCGGGGTACATCCATTAATCAAGCTGGGTGATAGGGTTTTCATGGTGATAAACCCGTTAAAGTAACACTCTTTTCCTTTGTCGCTTTTTTGGATCAGCCGGTACATGGCATCGATCACCAACAACGGATTGCCGATCTCTCAGTGGTCGTCATTGAATTTCGATCGTACTGTACTTACCATCAAGCACCGGCACTTTGCATGCTACGATAAACAATATTTAACAAAAAAGAAAACCAACTTCAAAATGCCAATGAAATACCTAATAATATTACCTTGAGGTATCCCTTTACCAAAGAAAAAAGAATCATCGAAATCGGTTCATAAAAAAAAGAAGTTATGGCTGAACATCCATAAAAAAATATGCATATAAGTTGGGAATTTCCGCCTTTTTTGGAATCGGTTAAAAAGAACGTATGACAGAAGTAACACCTCTTTGGCGTTATCTGACTTTTAGTACTTTAATTGTCCTTTTTGCTTGATTTCGCGCGTGCGTGCATCTTATTCTATCGCGCTCGTTTATCTACCTCAGTTGTCAGCATAGTTCTTCTTTTTTCTCTCTCTAGCCAAATACCTATTTTCCGCCCTTTTCACGTCAGAAACGCTGCGAGAACGTTCCATTAAAATTTGACCATGAAATTTTTGTCCCATCGCGCCAAAAGAAGTTTCCCTTGAAAA
Source organism: Saturnia pavonia (assembly GCA_947532125.1). Classification (NCBI taxonomy): domain Eukaryota; kingdom Metazoa; phylum Arthropoda; class Insecta; order Lepidoptera; family Saturniidae; genus Saturnia; species Saturnia pavonia. The sequence goes on along the minus strand of OX383919.1, from coordinate 6,707,605 downwards.
AATATATTTCCGGGAATGCTTCGACCGCTGTTAACCGAATTTCTGGCGTGGATAAAGTGTTTTCTCACAAGCTCTACACAGTATGCATGAATATATTCCTGGAATTCCGACGAGCTTACATCGATCCTTTATAACAACGCCTCACTGTGTATGCGTTTTAAGCCCGGATAAGGCAAAACGAGACGTTTGTGTGGTTTATAGTATTCTTCTTTTTCTACAGTAATACCCTTTCTGTTGTGAAAGATAACACAAAACTGTTATGTATTTCATCTCTTGTATATATATTTAAATCTCTTAAATATTTCTAGGAGTTGCTGCTTTTGAATTTTTTTAATAGTCTTCAATCTTATCGTATTTTTATTATTATTATATGACCTTAATTTACTTATAAAAACTTGACCAAAATAATTACACATACATTGCCTTCTTAGAACATTATCTTCAAAAAAATCGGAATATTCGCAGACGTATTTAGTCCCAAACAACCGTCATAGAGTACAGTATATTTTATTTTGTTCAATTTTCTTTCTTTATGTATCGGTTATGTGTATAGAATCAGAATATAATTCTTTTTTTTGTCTGAGAAGAATAATAAAGTCTTAATATTTATATTTAGGTCTTAATTTTAATATTAAACTCGTACAACCCTTATAAGCAAAACAATGACATTAGTATCGTTGTTAAAACTATTATTAAGTATAATACCCAACTATCCCGAATTCAATTCCTACCTGGAGCCCTTTATGGGATTATTTTGGTTACTACATTATCAGTGTGCCATTTGAGTTTCGGTTAGTTATCTAATAAGCTAGAACTTGTTATGTTTGTTTTGTCATTTAAACTATTATATGATACCCGAAATAATAAAGCGATAGCAGAAATCGCTAAATATTTGCTTCTAAATTTTAAAATCAGACTATGTTGGGTACATAATAATAGGTGTTACAAAACACGAATTTGCAATTTCTAAATAAATATTTAACGACTATTGCTATTGCTTGGCTTATGCATTTTTTTTTGTGTGGTTTTATAAAACCGCCAATCAAGCGAAACTTTATTAAAATTTAAGAAATTTTCACTTATTTACTCAAAAACTCAAAGATAGCTTGGATGGATTAATGACAGTTTTTTACACCTCTTCTAATAGATAAAATAAATAATACAACGAATAATAGAATGTGTTATTCTTAAGAAAAAATACAAATTATTGAAGACATGTGACATACATTATTTAATAACACACATTAACATATACAATGTTTCGAATTACGATTATAATCCATGACTGCACGGCACAAAATTCAATTTTATTTGCGACAATGTAATGTTATGCGGCATGCGATAGATGAACGAAAATTTTTGGGGCGTAAGAATAAAAGTTTCACTTTAATATATTTTCAGGGGGCGGATTAACAGTCTTGTAATGACTTTCAACGAAGGAATAAATGATGATGCAATTATGGCATGATTTTAGTTTCATAGGAAATTGTAAGTCACTACAATAATGTGTCGATCGATATAAATTCCATTATTACAAAGAGTCTGAGTTATCGGTGATGGAAACATCTTGTTGTAGCCATGGTATGGCTATAGGCCATTTTTTAATACTCGCCTTGGAAGCTAAGTACTGCATTAAATTAGAAATTTTCTCATCAAACTTCACCGGGTTCTGGCGGGCGTACTTGTAACTCAGTTTGGGCTAATGTTCTAGGTTTAGTGTGATACCAGCTTTGCGTAAATTATCACTTAGTATTTAGATGATATTATAACCTACAGAAAATCTATGGCAGCTAAACTTGAGGCCCAGTTTTTTATCTACATTTTTTAAATGTATTACTTGTGGTCCTAGGTGATATAATAAGTAACAATATAAAAATATTTACAGAAAGAACAAATAACGGTGCCCGCGTGTCCGCATGCGTTTAATATTATTCTAAATAATATTATTGAGGACATACGCTTCCCATCTACGAAATTTCATAAAAATCGGTTTAGTCACTTTTAAGTTCAATCAGTACATATAAATAGACATACAGACGGCGAAAATAAATTGATTTGAAAAAAACAGAATCGAAATCTATCAAGAAATTTGGAAAAAAATTACATCGACAGACATAACTACATGTCTATTAATATAGATAAGTTGAGCTTTTTAAAAGAAGCCTTTAGGCTTAAACAAAATTGAACAATACCCTCTTATTACTTCTCCGGATTAATAATTTCAAATGGTCCTCGAAAATTTATATTTTTACTTGTGTCTAACCACGATGGAAGCACAAAGAGTGAGTTCAGAAGTATTAAAACTTGCACTTTGCCGACTTCGAGGAGACTGAAAACTGTATAACAGCATAACGAAGTTGGAACTTTTCTCAAATGGACCAAGCTCACTAATTGAGAAGTTTGTGCGAATAAATTGATAGAGGTGACATCAAAATTTGACCGTATCAATGCGGCCAAAAACCTTAGCAGAATCAAAGATGTTTCAAGTTTGATTTCGTTAGATTTAATATATTTGTTTACACAACTAAGATGGGAAACAAGCATATACTTATGCATATGCATATGCTGGTAGGCCATATGGCCTGCCTGATTGTAAACAGCTACCGTAGCCTATGAACGCTTGTATTATCATAGGTATCAATTAGCGTGTTGCCCGTAACCCGCTTACCCCAAGGAGTTCTGTAAACCCTACTCACCGTAGGAATACAATATAAGGCTATTTGGTTGCGATCTATTATAGGGTGGAGGTATTCCACCAGTCGGACTGTCCCAAGTAGATTTAAATCTACAAAGAAATGTCTCTGTTCCCTACCTCTATTATATTTGTTAAAGTAAGTTTTAAAGTAATTTGCAGCGATGATATAACATGGTGGTAGTTCTCTTTTATTTCTATAAAGGATTTTGAAAATGTACCCAAATAGAACACCCTGCAGTTGAAAATCTATAGGCAATTAATTTTGAATGTGTTTCGAGAGCAGTGATAAAGCTGAAACGATTATAGACTAAACTATTAGTTCTATAACGTAATAAAAAATATAGATGATTTGACCTTTTAGAGCTTCGTAAAGTACTCTTCTATCAGCCTCACAAAAAGGTATCTTTTGTAAATAAAGTTAGTTGAGACGTGACATTTAATTTATCTTAGGGTTTCGTAATAAAAACTATGAAATATTGGGACACTCCTATCCGTATAAAACTCACGGTGACACATTATAATCCAATGTCTTTAATTTTGCTGTTAGCTATGTATTACAGCTTTGGTCGTAATATTTAGAGACTAGCGTAACTATTGCCACAGTATTTATGATTGTGCATTTATCGACGTCCATCGTTCTATTCTATCTGCTAACGTCGAGGGAATCGAATAGGTTTTTACTTATTTCTGTAGCAACATATCTCTAACAAGATGCCGGCTCCTTGTTAACACTGTCCAGAGAATATGTGGCAATTAAAAATGCATGTTCCTGGTTATCATTTATATTTTTAACAAAATTATTACATTCATTGGAAATATTATCCTTTATTTCAGATCATGCATCCAGTTAATAATGCAGTCTATAGAGAGAACATAAAGCTGTACAACGAATGGATGAGGCGAAGTTGAAATATGGCAGTTTGGAGGGCGAATCACACAATGAGTTTCCTCCCCTACAGATTCAAGATTGGACTTGCTGTAATTGTCATTATGGTGCTTGGATTCTTCAATGAAAGTCAAGGTAGGTAAAAGTTTTCTTTTCTGAGTTTACTCCTAAGAATCGATTTTCATAGATAGCCCGTGGTACGTAAACTGTGATGTCTAGCTGTTTTTATTATTGTGATTATTTTATTATTCGATTTAATTATTATTATTTTATATTTGTTCTAAGACAATCGTTCTTTAACAGTATATTCACGTATGTTCAGTCACGCGACGTAGCTGACATGCTCCATTTTTTTTAGAAGACATTTTTGTGTAGTGGAAGGCAAATTAGACTTTACAATTAAATAAATGTAGTTAACAGTATTTGTGAATATTAGAAATTATATTTATAATTGTACTAGCTATGCCCGCAGAACCACTCGCGTGGACTACAGGATGCTGTCGGGCGAGTGCACGTGCGAATTGTGCTACCTCAAAAATGCTTATTGTGGGTGATCAGACATATGCTATCGCTGACTAATTTTGTAGGTTTTTTTTTAATCTACAATTATGTGGTATATTAATATGACATATCCCTTAAGGTTCACTCAGTGTAAGCCATTCAAGTGCCCCAAAAGCGTATTTTTTCTGAATTGATTCACCATTATCATCACTGCTTATTTCGTATGTTATTTTGTATAACAAAATATATTCTACAACCTGGCCAGATAACTATGAAATACAAAAGAACCATGTAAATCGGATAAGTGGTTTTCACCTGAAAGGAAACATAAACGGACAAACAGACAGAGAGACGTTGAGTTTTATAATATGTATAAACTAGCTGTGCCCGCAGCTCTGCTCGCGTTGACTACAGAATGCTGACGGTAAAAAGCACGCGCGAATTGCGCTCCCTGAAAAATGCTTATTGTGGGTGATCCTTAGAAGATAGGCATATGCTATTGCTTTATTATCGTTATAGTTTTGGCGTAGTGGCCACAATCACACCTGATGTTAAGTGATATAAGATATAAGAAATAATACGCTAAACCGGAAGACTGGCTCTCTAGTACAGCTGCCGGAACACACTTATTGGTACTTGGTGACAGATTTTTCAACTTGAGGGTGGTAGCTAGCCAGCTGGGCATTGGAAAATGCCCTTCTACCATGCTATGATTTCCTCACGATGTTTTCCTTCACCGAAAGCTCAGGCTCATTGCAGGGATTCGAACTCACGTCAATCGAAGCGAAGTCGAACACGCTACCATTGGGCTACCATGGCTTCAATATTTTTTTCAAAATCGCTGATTTATTTCTAGGCGTTTTTAAGATTTATAATTATGTAATACCTTAATTTGATATATATCTTATAGTTTACTCATCTTAAGACATTTAATTGCCTCAAAAGTTTGTCATTTTCATTATTATCGTAACTACATATTTCGTATATTAATTTATGTTACAAAATATATCCTATAACCTGGCCAGATAACATATCTATGCATTAAAGGAAAAGCCATGTAAATCGGATTAATGATTTTCGCATGAAAATAACATAAACGCCAGACGAACAGAGAGACGTTGAGATTTATATATGTATAGATTAGATTCAAGACTTTTTAATTAGTAAAAAAGTTAAAAGTTTTACATAACTAGGGTGGCTAACAAGTGTGTGACCTGATGGTAAGCGGTTACCGTAGCGTATAGATGCCTGTAATACCAAAGGTATCACTAACGTGTTGACGACCTTGAACCCCTTTACCTTAAGGAGTTATAGAAACCCTACTTATCACAGGAACACAATATAAGGTTATTTTGCTGCCATATTCTGTAGGATGGGGATAGTTTTAATTATCTGTGTTATTTTTTTGAGGAAAGTTCACTTAAAAGATACCTATCTTATAAAATCACAAGTATTTCTTTGTACCTTATAAAGAAAAGATAATAATAATCAACAACAGAATGCTTAGACATAATCACGGACCGCTTCTACAAAGGCTTTTATGAAAGTAGAGAGAATTGTAGCACATTTATTATTTATCTTTATATTATGGATGTTGAATTATGTGTGGCTATTATAACTCGAACCTTAACTTGGATGGACGTCAAAGCCTTACCTGTTTGAGGATTTATTGTTTTAACATTTTTATTTCACGAGTTTTTAGAAACTGCTCCTTTTCAAAAGAATTATCTCTAGGTATTATAATTGTGAAAATCTCTGACTTTATTATTATCTAAAATTTTTTTTATCAATTTTAAGATACGTTTTAAGCAGTGATGGTGATTAATGTTCGTTTATAAAGAGTAATTTTCATTACCTTAACTTCCCATTTCATTGAAATTTTTAGTTGTATGTGTTTTTTTATTATTAATGAGTAAATTACATAGGTGCTAATAAGGCAAACAGATGTAGTTCTAAACCAAATGTTAAGTAGATTAACTTAGTCACAAGTACGCTATACAATTTCTAAACACATATAGCAATTAATACCCCAATCAAAATGGCCAGGTTAATTATACTAGAAGATTACGACTGCCACAAACTTAGGGCTGTATTTGATGATAATTGGACTCCTATACATATTAGACACAATGTTCCCGACCAATTAATGCTTGCGATATTCAGCCTATTAGTTAAAGCAAATCTATGTGTAATGTGAGATTAAGATTCGTAAATCAATGGATATATAGAACAGGTCTTGTTAACAAAGATACGAAAAACTTTTGTTAAATCCATATATGCTTATATAATTAAAGCAATTCCTTATTCTAGAATTCGCATGTCACAATCTTTGTCTATATCTGGTGAGTTTATGGATGAATTCAATATACTTATGACCATGGTGTATCAGAACTGTGGAATATACATGTTTATAATTTGGTTTGTAAAAGTAAAGAAAATTTGTGATTGGTTCGTATGATACGACAGAAGTCAATGATTAAATTGTGGATATTATTACCGTGAATAAATAAATAATCCTAGATTATCTATGATTGAAAACTTGCTAATTTTAAAGTGACATTGAATAAAAATGGCTCTGGTACTTATATACCACATTATGCATTTATGTGTTTGGTAAGCGTTCTTTTAAGTACTAACAAATATAGTCTAGTCGATCTAGTCCGTGGTGTTCAGTCTACTTCTAAACCTAAGACTCTTTTACTGCGATCATTAATCCTGACATCGAAACTTCTAGGTATATTTGTTTCCAGCCACACTATGCAGGCATACCTTTTATTAGGCATGATATATCCTACAATACAGATATCTAGATTATTTAGATGCACTTTCTATGTTTTCTATTCATCTGTCTTTAGAACTTCTCAATTATTTAGAAGAAATGCAGATTCAATCATGAGCATGAAGTTTCTGTTTCCTGTGGTGTCATAATTCACGTTCAAAATTTAACTAATAAATAAATTATTTAATAAATATTGTGTTTGCAAACTAACATATTGCACAGTCCGCAAATGTGCCCTTCTTTTTAAATACAGTCTGCATTTTGTAAAGTAAGCGATAGATGTTTTTTAGTTTTAGTTCATATATCAATATTTAAAGTGTATTGCACAAATAGATCGGAGGTAACCTTGCTATAATAACTCTGCATAAAATTTCAAACGTAACCAAATAACGAAATATAGAAAACAATTGCAACACACCCGAAAACCGAATTTTATTGAAACGGGTACCGCCAAAATAATCACATTTGTTAGACAAACATTTGTCAATGATTGTATAAACAAACAAATATTATTTGGTTCGATGCAATGTTCGCAATTGAACAGGATATTCTATTCTCAGTACATTATTGATGCTGCACTCCAGTTATTTAACAATCACTTCAATAAATTGATAAACTTTAACACAAACATTGTCAAGGTTTATGTACTTAACTTGACAAGGATATTTTTCTTCTCCAAAACACGAATGTATTCTAAATCTTTTGGATTATTTTATTCTCTCTTGATCTAACCTTAGTCATCATTTATTAAGCAATAAATTTGTCATGCTGCAAATATTTAACAATACACGTTTTTGTTATATCTTTTTCATGAAATGTCGTCAATGGTATCTATAATAACAATTCAAAGAATAGTGTTGAATACGGACTACAAAGAGACTAGGATCCTTGGACGGCATCAACGTTCCCTATATTAACTCTGGTTTTCAAATAGCACTACAAAAATCGTACATTAGATTGATATATAATCACTTAATGCTTATTGGGCCATGTCCAGGTTTTCACCCTCTTTATTAGAAGTTATATATCTTTGAGCGCGTTATGAAAAAATATTGAGAATCAATGTTTACGATGCGATGTGTTACGTTCTAACAAAAAGTATACGTATACATTGAAGTTGCAAAACCACTTGTTTTATTGTGGTGAAGACAGTCACTATAGGTGTGTCATTTTTTTAAATGCTGTATCATTAGCATCTAGTAATAAATTACAAAAGATGAAATCAATTATGAAGAGTGCTCTTTGATTAACTATACTACAAATTTTTATTTCTAGATGCATCATAATTTTTGTTGTAAAGTGAAATGCTTTCCCTTATTTAGCGGTTGAAAGGAAAGAGTGGGAGAATTATTTCTAATCTGTCTATCAAATACGTCATATGCACTCTACTCGCATCCGAAGTGCGTACTGTGTGTACACCATATTCATATTACAAAAGCGAGCAATCCGTGCAATATACGACATCAGTCCTCGCGAATCACTAAGAATAAGTTCCAAGAATTTAATATCTTAACTTTACCCTTCCAATATATTCTTGATAATTTAATGCATTTTCGTAAAAACTTTGACAAGAAGTTTAAAGTTTAAGTATAGTTCTAAAGACTTTGAATTCTTTTTGTCAAAGACTAGCACAGTTTTAATACTAGAAATAGACATACGAGTAAATTAGTCGTACCGTGTTTTAGACTTAGTAAGACTAATAGTTATTTTTGGTAATAGTCGTTAGGTTCTATAATAAGATCTCGACGCATACCGCTGATTTGCCGGACAATGAGTTCAAGGAACATGTCAAGCAGGTTTTACTGTCAAAAAGTTATTATAGGGTGGATCGTTATGTGAATGATAGAGATTTTTGGAAGTGACTCCCTCTATGCGCATCCACTAAATTATTAACTGATGATTATTAACTATAATATTATTTAAACAATTGGATTTTTTTTATAAAAAACATAAGCCTGATCGAGTTCTTGCCGGTTCTTCTCAATGACTGGGATGTCTTTCGAAACGGTAGTTGGTTGCGCCACTATATATTATGGTCATACATTAACGCAATAGTGTTCCGTTCATAACTTACCTACCCCCCCCTGTTCCCGCACACTTTACCACCACCTCTTACTACTAGCCGTGGATGATCGCAGCTACACTCGCCGCCCGCACGGCACCGTTAAGGGTTGAGTTTTGTGTCGCGCACGCATCGTACCCCGCATCGCACCCGCGCTGGCGCACGCGCCTACCCAGCGTAATTCAGCCCGCTCCATACAGGCAAAGTTTATATCGCTGGATCGCATAGTGTATCAGAAGAGTGTTTAAGAATGCATCGGCGGCTAAGTGGATCCTTGTAAGTACCCTACCTGTTTACTTTATCCAACCGTTCCCATTGTTGTGTTAATGTATTATAGTTCCGCAAAAATACAGTCCACTAATCATTTTTCATATAACCCGCGCCACCAGTAGTAGTGTTTGACCTTCATAAGTGCCTTCTTACGGCCTAAATTGAATAAATAATTTTTGATTTTGATTTTGATCTAATGTGACCGCTATTCCAATACAGCTGGCGGAACATACCTATAGATTCTTACCTACAGACTTTTACTTTAGGTTCGTAGTAAAACAAAAGGTATAAAAAAACACCTTATTATACAATAAGTTTTGTATTATTCAAGTGACAAGTTTTTTTTAAATATCAACGTAAAACGTTCATTAACGATAAAATTCATAATATGTTGAATTATGAAAAATTTAGTCTACAAAAAATTGTGATTACGTCAATTATGGTAAGCAATTAAGAAACGGCTTACAAGTCATTTAAATGAAGTAGTATTTTATAACTTAAATCTCGCTACGACTTAAATCAGCGTTCGCAACGAAATCTACTAATTAGTCGAGTTTTACTCGATTTTATGCGTCTTTGCATTTTCGAATTTATTACTGCTACAAGGAACTAAAGTCTATTTGGAAGAGACATTTAAGGTGATGATCGCTTGGTGGTAGTATGTTCGGACATCGCGTCTATCGATTCTTCAATGATGTTCTATGATGAGATATCCTACAATGAGGCTGAGCTTGGTGAAGGAAAACATCGTGATAACATAGTGGTTAACTAATGGCTGCATTTAATGAAGTCTGTAGGGCATTTTTCTAATATTCGCCTGGCTAGCTCCCATCCTCAAGCAGAAAATTTGTTACCGACCACTGTCATATAAGTTGCGACAGCTGCTCTTGATAGATAACTCCTTTAGGCTTAGCGTGTTACCATCTTGAACCAAATCGTCACTTAACGTCAGGTGAGATTGTGATAAAACGATCATAATAAACTACGAAGAATTAAAAAAAAACAAGTTGTTCTTATTAATTTTAATTATTATTATTATATTTTTACATATAAAAACGTCATTTTTTGTAATTTTTAAGTATTAATAGTAAATTTTATTGGTGTTGAATTTAGACCGTCACAAAACATTTTGGTAGACTAAGAGACCATTATATTGATAACCACCCGACGTTAATTCAACCTTTTCAAAATAACATATAGTTGTTTAATTACGTTAGGTGATAATTACATAATGTACCACTTACATATTATATCTAACTAACTGTTGGCGTAAGTGCTGTCTCTATATTTTGTTCACGATCTCTATATATCAGTATTTTTTCGAGGTGACGTAGCATCACTATATTATTAAAATGTTATATGATTACACTGGGTAAAACTGTACATATATTACAAGAAGCTTTTGGTGTAAATTTTTGATGAGATTTGGTGATCTTAAAGTGTTATGTGGTTGTCTTTGTTTTAATTTATAAAGTTGTGTTGTTTGGCCCTATATTGTGTAATTTCGGCAATATTTGGTAACGTGGTGTAATTTGGTTAATCGTGTACAAGTGAATTGGATTATAAATAGTGGTTACAAATTTTTATGTACCGAAGCTTGATTTAAAGTTATAATTTTTAATAAATTGCCTAAGACAATGTGAAAAAGAAAATTATTGAGCAGAATATCAACACACTTTTCTTTTTTTTTAATTCTGAGCCCAAAATAAACATAACATCTTTCGTTTTAGCGAACATGTAATCTAATAAAACTTTATTGTCCACATGGTATCATCTTTATTTGAAGTAAAACTTATCCGTTCCATTTAATCTCATCCGTGTATTCCTCTAATGAAACACATTAATAACATCTGTGCAAACTAAAATATATTTTGTTTCTTGCACGATTTCGGATATTGTGAATGCTTTTGTTATTTGCTATTACATTTACTAAACAATATACACGAATATATGACGAGAAAGAGGTCAATCTTCGAATCCAACTCGACTGGGCAGCGTTTGGGAAGCTACGTAACATATTCTCGTCCAAGATACCGCAGTGTCTCAAGACGAAAGTCTTTGACCAGTGTGTGTTGCTAGTGATTACATATGGTGCTGAGACGTGGTAGCTAACTATGGGCCTCATAAGAAAGCTCAAGGTCACTCAAAGGGCAATGGAGAGAGCTAAGGCTCGGAGTTTCCAGAAGCCTCGGCTCGGAGTTTTCGGAGAACCAAAGTCACCGACATAGCCCGAAGAATAGCTAGATTTAAGTGGCAGTGGGGGGACCACGTAGCTCGTAGAGCGGTTGACCGATGGGGTCAAAAAAGTGTCGAGTGGCGGCCATGTACCGGAAGACGCAGCGTGGGCAGACGCACAAGATGGTCCAACGACCTGGTAAAGGTTTTGAGAAGCCGCTGGATGCGGGCAGCACAGGACTGGTCGTTGTGGCGATCTTTGGGGGAGGCGTATGTCCAGCAGTGGACATTTTTCGGCTGAAATGATGATGATGATGAAACAATATACACTTTTTTTTATTATTTACCAGGTGTGCCTCACGGTTTCACTCGTGATAAATTTATTCGAAAAAGTCTCCACCGCATACAGATTGCCAGATAACGTTCAGGTTAACGTTCATGGTTACAACTCCGTTCCTTAGGGTCATAGGGTAATATTATATAACCTACACATTTCATAATAAGTAACCTATAAAATTCAACAAAAATATTTTATATCGGCTTAGTAATTCCAGAGGTTAGTGTATTCAAACAAAACTTTAAGCTTAATAGTATAGAGTATAGATTCCGGCCATGGAATACAAGTTCTTAAGGTCAGACTATTTGCTGTATATAATATTTATGAATGAATTGTTTTAATCATTGAAACCATACAATTAGAATCATAGAAGCGATGATGGCTCAGTGGTAGCGTGTACGACTTCGCGTCGAGTTACGTGAGTTCGTATCCCTGCAATGAGCCTGAGCTTTCGGTGAAGGAAAACATCGTGATGAAACCATAGCACGGTGGTAAGGCATTTTCTAATGCCTTTAGGCCTTTTTAACGCCTGGCTAGCTACCGTCCTCAAGTTGAAAATCTGTCGCCAAGCACTAATACGTGTGTTCCGGCAGCTGTACTTCAGAGCCAGTCTTCCACTAGGTTTAGCGTGCTTTCATCTTGGGCCACATCGTCAATTAACATCAGGTGAGATTGTGGCCATTACGCCAAAAACATATAACGATAAAAAAAATGATTCCATAATATATTGAATTCGCAATGAACTACAGATGTTTTTAAAATAAAGTTCCACAAGGCTACCATACATTTTTTTTTAGACCAGTGTCCTTACCATGTTATACCTGTTACATATTTTGTAATTAAAAATTTGCATATGTTTTACTTTTTATTTTATACCGATAATTACGCATGAATAACATATTAATTAGAAAGCCAAGAGTTTTCTAAATTCCCTAAATAAAATTTCGATAATTTTAAATTTTGTGTACTTAGTATGAGAATTTCAAACACTTATTTTTTAATCACTTTCAAAGTACTAGGCTTATGATGATAAATATTGACATATCATTACATAGCATAAAACAAAGTCGCTATAATATGTCTGTCCCTATGTATGCTTAAATCTTTAAAACTACGTAACGGATTTTGAAGCGAATTTCTGTAGTAGATAGAGTGATTCAAGAGGAAGGTTTATATGTATAATACATACATAATATTGTAGAGAAACACTGGTAAATTTAGAGGTTTCTAAGTGATGTCGTAAATAAACACATGTTTTGTGCTTTCATTACAAACGCTGGCTGAACCCCACGAGATAAATCAAAATAATGTACTACAGTATTGTACACCTTAAAAAGGTCAACAAAAAAGTCCGCAATAGTATATGTCTATCTCTTAAGGATAACCCACAATAATCATTTTTTATCCTTTACATTTTACGGGAAAAATTGGCTTACTTAAGAAGTGATTTTAAACAATACAGCATTAATCCTTATCCAATTAAGTACCTTAAATACATTGTCCATTTAATATAGATCAATATAGCTCTTTACAGTATGTAATTTAAATGAATATTCCCGAAGATATTACAGATTTAAAATGTAGGGAAGTGCGGCGGTACGGGCCCTATATACCATGGTCAATTATATGTCGCTCTTTCAAGAGTAACCTCTAAACAAATATGTTTGTATTATCTAATGACAAAAAAGCTGTAAATGTTGTTTATAAGGACATTCTGTGGTAGGTAGGTACATTTAGTATCAGCATTGCACCCGTGCGAAGCCGGGGCGGGTCGCTAGTTGATTATAAATGGTCTCCCGGAGAATGTTTTAACAATTTATATCAAATTTCATATTTAGGTAATGTTTTGCTTTTAAAATTTATGTAGATAGATTTTTTTCAGACACAGAGCTTAGCTAGTTGTCCCAGATATTTATTATGAACATGCAATATGTCTGAGTGAGAATAAAAACAAAGAAGAAATTTAAGAACAAGATAATAATAAACTTATAAATATTTTACTAAAAAAGTTTCTGAGTCAAACAAACCTTTCCTGGAAATTCTTTAGATGCTGAACGAGCAACACATAAATTATTAATGATATTTCCGTTCCCACGGGAAAAACGCAAACTTCCCGCATAAGTACAGGTGGTAACTTCATGTTAAGTTTTAAAAAATATTAATTAATAGTCTGACAAGACTCGAACGAAAGTTTTTAAAAGTGCTCAGGGAACAAAATTAATACAGTTTTTGCGCGTTCGTTATAATACTTTGGAATTCATTTCCTGCCAACTTTGATATAGATCTTCTTACATCTATCTAACGATAAACAAACTTTATTGCGGTTTACTTTGAACTAGCTGTGCCGGCGACTCCGCTCACGTTTACTAAAGAATGCCGTCGGTGGAGAGCACGCGCGAATCGTGCTGCCCCGCTCAAAAGATGGAAGACAAGAATATTTTTGTGGGTGATCCTTAGAAGATAGATATATGCTATCGCTGACTTTTTTGTACGTCTTTTTAAAATCTACAATAATGTATTAAATTAATTTGCTATACCTAGTTTGGTTTTTTCGAATTGATTCACCATTATCATCACTGATAATTTCGTATGTTACTTTATCTTACAAAATATATCTTATAAGCTAGCCAGATAACGAAGCTAGGAACTAAAATAAAAAATCATGTAATTCGGAAAAGTAGTGTTTGCGTTAATAAAACATAAACCGACAGACAGACAAAGAAACGTTCAGTTTTATAATATGTATAGATAAAACTTTTGGCCGTGTATTTTAAAAAGCACTTTTTTAAAACCGCAAAGTGATGACACTGTGGTGATCCTCGAGAGATACATACATACATACATAAATCACGCCTCCTTCTCAAAGGGTGTAGGCAGAGACCACGTCCTTCCACTTGCTACGATCCTGACATACAATTTTCGCTTCCTCGACATTCATCAACCTTTTCATGCATGCTCGTCGGTTTAGAGTACTCTTGACCTGACCTTTCTTCAAAACGTCCTCGATTATTATTTAGATAACGTCCTCGAGAGATAAGCAAACCATTATCGGGAGCTGAATATACACGGGCTGAATCTTAAAACCCGACAATCCAAACCAAACCCTTCTGGTTTCTGGGTATACATTTGCAGATCTCCGATCAAGACACATTCAACCATGCTACTCAACTATGTCGTGTGTTACACCTGGGGTGTGGTGGTCACGATCTAGTTGGACAGAATTCTCGTGTTCTACCACCCAGCAGACTAAATAAACGCTTAGATATTTGTAACATCTTGACCCTTACATAAAATGCAAATAATATAATCAGTCTGGTGGTTGTCGTCAAAAAAAAAACTAATTAAAATAATGCTTCCATTTAAAAAAAAAAACTAATTATAAAAGCGGAGTCTTAGAAAATGTTACATTTTCCGCGTAAAATGGAACGAACCCAGGACGGAGGAGTGATTTGCTATTTATTAACTGCTATACTAAAATAAACCGTTAACTACAATCTTTTTTTACCCTCGACGCAAACAAAGGGGAATTATAAGTTTAATATGTGTATCTATCTTTTTTTTTATAATTGCTCGGCACATTGACTGTACTGTACCTGATGGTAAGCACAGTACAATCCAAATACAACGGCGACCACCAAGAGATCGAAATACATCGGCGGTCGCCGCTGTCATGCCGGCCTGCTTAAATATCTCTTCACGTTACGCTTGAAAATCTGTGGTATCCTAGCTCCCAAAAAGATGAACCAATTCTGATTTAGTTTTTTTTATTGGTAAGGTTTCTTGATCGAGAGTGTTCTTAGCTCTTATTCAATAAAATCGATTCAACCGTTTACGGATCATCAGTTCTAGTTGTTAAAACAATGTCAACAACTTCCACGATTGATTTGTAATCCGGTATCCTATTACTTCTATGATATCGCTGAAAAATGTGTAGGATATCAACTGCTCACCAACTTACAACAGAGGTATCGTATTTGGGCTCCTTCGAATGGCCTCAATAAGCATAGGTAGTTGTGTCTTTTTTTTATAAATATCTAATCAATACTAATTAAGATTCAAAAGATTGTTCTGTTTATTTTTCGAACGCATTAATCTAAACTATCGGACAGATTAGAAAAATTATATAAGTAAGTATTTCAAAACCTAATTATCGAGAAAGATTATAAGACATCTAACATCACTCTGCGACCCTTAGGAGTGGAGCAGTGACTATAAATAAACGTCAACCAATCTGGTAGCAAGTAGTTTTTTTTTAATCGTTATAGGTTTTTGGCATAGTTGGCACAATATCACCTGATGTTAAGTGACGATGTGGCCCAAGATGATAACATGCTAAACCTAGTGGAAGACTGGCTCTTAAGTGCAGCTGCCGGAACACACTTATTGGTGCTTAGCGACAGATTTTCTAATTGAGGGTTGTAGCTATCCAGGCAGGCATTAGAAAAAGCCCTACCACCGTGCTATGATTTCCTCACGATGTTTATATTTATAACTACTGTTCTTGCACTGACAGTGAGCGACTGTATTTGTTAACAGTATTTGTTAAAAGTGTTAACGACTTTATTGTTCTTGTTAGTCCATGAAAATCGTAGTTTTTGATTTCGTAGGGTAGGTAATCATGACCATGCCCTAATTTGAAAGCTAAATCCGCACTTTTTTTCATGCTTTATAGGATTCGCGTTATGGCCATAGTCTCACCTGATGTTAACAGATGTGTGGCCAAATATGATGACATATTAAGCCTAGTAGGGGAACCTTATATGTGCTTGGCGACAAATGTTCATCTTAATGGTGGTAGAGCTAGATAGGCGAATATTAGAAAATTACCTACCATTATGGTTTCACCTATGGTTTCATCACGATGTTTCTCTTACTTACGTCCGATAGCCTGAGCCACGGCTTAATCGAGAATCCATTTAAATCGGTCATTGCTTGCTTATAAATCACGGTCACAGAGCACACTCGTTGCTGTCGCGCCCAGGTAACTATGAGAAAGTCAACAGTGTGGATATTAAGTTCTTATTTAGTACGCTTTCTGTAATTATATCGACAATTCTCCGACATATGATTAAATTATATTAAATAGTATGTTATTCTAAATGACGTGTTGGTACAGGAATCCAGCCCTTCTAAAACTACAACTGAACAATTACTGCCTACAGTTTTAAATTCCATATTTTACTACCATTTAATCATTAGTACCGACGATAATGGACATATCACTAAACAGCGGGGCGCGCCTCGGAGTATATGACGTAGGATACTAAACTCCAATAAATCATATTTACCGTGATTTGTGGCGCTCTGTCGGCATTCTCTGAACATTAACAGGATTTATTGAGCTCGTGAGTTTTGCTTGTTTATAAAAGTTATTAATTAGTAAGCGTATATTGGATGTTTTGCTTGTTTTTATTAATGAACTTTACTACGGTACGTGATATACGATCCATTGGTTCGGTTGTTTATAATATTACTGCATTATTTTATTAATTTAACACAATAGTTTAACACAATACACAAAAATTCATTGCATAATACTTGTTTGTACAATTTAAATTATCAAAAATTTCCATCTATCAATACTATATATAATACAATACTATATAATACATATGATATGATATCATTATTGATATTATTTGTTACAAAGACCTGCTTCACCTAACAACATATGCTATTAAATAAGATACTTTTTAATATAAGTCGGAGAATCCTGTCGATGTAATTATGGAATTCGTCCTTAATAGCCAAATAATTTTACTATTGACTTTACTATTGACCCGCACTGTTCGCTGAGCGCGAGAAGAACAGGTGTGATCTTTGACCGCACGAATTTTATAAACAGGCAACCCCCTATTTGAAGGTATTCTTGCTCAAGCCGTCGGATAGTGAAGACCTCAGTTAATAAGTCGCATATAATTTAAATGAAATCACTGATTGATGATTTATAATAAGTCAGTTTAGACAATATTGTAGCTTATGCTAGATATGCTGTATTATTTCTCGTGAATCTGGCTATTATATACAATACGAATTTTTCGTAACCGACTGCTAGTTTCAGAGATTAGCGTGTTTAAGCAAATAAAGAAACAACTTTTCTCCTTTATTATATTAGTATAAATTATTTCAAATGAAAATCACTTAATAACATTAGTAACAATACTGAAATGAAATTAATTGTGTTGAAATTAATTATATGTATTAAATTTGAAGTAATGATGGCTCAATGGTATCGTGTACGACTTCGCGTTGATTGACGTGAGTGCGAATCTCTGCAATGAGCCTAAGCTTTCGGTGATGGAAAACATCGTGAGGAAACCATAGCATGGTGGTATAATCTGTCGCCAAGCACCAACAGGTGTGTTCCGGCAACTGCACTTGAGAGCCAGTCTTCCACTAGGTTTAGCGTTTTATCATCTGCGGCAACATCGTCACTTAACATCAGGTGAGATTGTGAACACTACGCCAAACCTATAACGATAAGAAGCAATGCTGCTCTTGCCGGTGAAACAATCTCTAGATTTCCCTACACTCTGTATTCCTCTTGAAATCTTGATAAGACACGACGCCTATTTCTTCCTTCACTGCTGACTGTTTGTTCTTCTTGGGCTTCCTCTCTTCCTCTTCCCTTCAATTTTCCTTCTGTTATAAATTTTAATAGGTCGTCGTATCGAATCAAATGCCCCACTTTTTCCCTACTACTTTCAATAATTTTTATTAATATCCTCCTATCGTTTACTATGGTTAATACCTCTACATTCGTTTTCCTTTCCGTTCATCTAATTCTCTCCATCCTCCTTCAGTATCATATTTCGAATGCTTCTCTGGACTTTTGCTCTCTTCGAATACCCGTCTCTTTTTCATCGTCCACGTTTGTTTGTTTCTTCAATCTTTCTTCAATGCTTCTTCTCAGTAAAAGCTTTCTTTGTCATCGCTATGCGAGCTATGATATCAGGTGTACACCTAAAGTCAATCGTAGTTATGCTGCCTAAATATTTGATGGTCTTAACTTATGAGCATATTATTAAAAGTAATCGGGTAATAGATAGTATTTTTGAAGCTATTATTGTTTTGTTTGTGTTGATTTTAAGACCAAGCTTAGTAAATACCGTATCCATTCCTGTTAGTAATCGTTGTAATTCAGTTTTAAACTTTGTTCCTACCGCTATACAGTATATAATAAATTTTATATTGTTCCCGTTAATTTTAATCCCTACATTACATTAATGGATAACCACTAAACGTACTTATTTATATATCTAAATTCTATAGTTAAGAAATTTATTTTACTAAAACACTAAGAAAAGACTATTTCTATTTTAATGAACGTCAAAATGGGGACATTTTGTACATAGTGAGAAATTATTTTTAACTACAGTCCAGCCTTCGTTACTTTTTTCGCGGAAATATATAGGAGTCCATTTTGCATACAAACTACTCTAAATTAGATACTCACGCCGCGCTGTCTCACCGCGCCGTTCCGTGGACGTCCCCCACTCTATCGTTTTTGTTATAAAAGTTTAGCTCTGTGAGCTTGTACCTAAGGATTACAGTTCTGTGTAGTTATTTATGAGCTCCTCTAAGACATGCTACTAGATTACGTCAAATATTATGTTAATAGTTTATACAGCTTCGTCTGTTTATCAACCAAATGAAATTGATGATTTTTTTTAAGTATACTGGGCATTGGATATAGCCCAATGCTGGAATATTGTGGCACGCTTAGGGATGTCGTGTTGCGGGATCATCCGGTGCATATCCAGTAAATAATCTATACTAATAATATAATATAGCGGAAGAGTTTTTTGTTTGGTTAAACACGCTAATCTCTAAAACTACCAGTCGGATTCGAAACATTATTTTAGGATATGATAGCCAGATTCATAAGGAATAGTAGGTATAGGATATCTAGCATTAGGCTACACCTCTAAGTTAGCCTTAAATATTGATTTGTAGAGTAAGTCGGAATAAATAGCGATTCCTAAAAGCTTCATCCGCGTGCGCTAAAGTAATGGTTAGTGATCCGCAAATATAATATTTATCCTTAGCATATCTAAAAAAAATCCGTAACACCATATGACTATGCATACGAGTACATAAACCAAAATAAGGTATTTTGTGACAAAGTTTTTTTGAAAATTGAAAAGTGATTTATGAGCATTATTATTAGGCATGGCATATTAATCCTTACGAACGAAATTTAATCCTTCATCATCAAGACAATTTTAGGTAAACTTTGCCATTTACAGCGTGTTATTTGGACGAATAGTTTGGGAGATAATTACATTTCTTTTAAATAATACGCGGGTAAAGCCGCGAATTACAGCTAGTCAAATATATCATGTAAACCCATTGCAGAGACTCTCTTTTGTTTTTTAGTGTTTCAGAATCAGCGAGAATATATCAAGTTGACAGCGACAAACGGCATTGAATTATCGATCTCTCGGAGGTCGTCATTTTTTTGGATTATGCTGTGCTTAATTTAATAAGAAATTTTTGATAAATTTACAGTATATTTCAATAATAGCTGTGCACGCGGCTCCGCTTGCGTGGACTATAGTATGCTGTCTATCAAGTGGACGTGCGACTCGTGCCGTCCTCATTCAAAAGACGGAAGGGAAAAATGCTTATTGTGGGTTATCCATTGGATCCATGGAATCCATGGGATTTTTTTAACTACAATTATGTAGAACATTAATTTGATATATCTCGTATGGTTTACTCAGCGTAAGCCATTGTAGTCCCCCAAATGCATCTTTTTTCGAACTGTTTCACCATTATCGTTACTGCTTATTTCGAATGTTACTTTATCTTACAAAACATATCCTATAAGTTGGCCAGATAACATAGCTATGAATTTAAAGAATTTAAATCAGATGAGTGGTTTTTGCGTGAAAAGAAGATAAACGGACAGAGAGACACTGAGTTTTATAATAAATATAGCAGAGTCTTTCAGTAAAATCGGGGTAATTCAACGAGGCATTAACCAAAATCCGCTGTATACACATTGCAACTATGGTTACCGTAAATGATGGAAACTTGAATTTTCTTTATCAAAAAAGATAAATGTACTACAATATTTGATATCAACGCTTTTCTACGAGTAAATAAAATAATATCAATGGAATAATATCACTTAGATGCACTAAAAACTAATAGCAAAAAAAAATTTCTATTATCATGAACTAGACAAATTCTAAATCATAACTATTTAATACACAAATACGATTCAACCGCTAAAACAACTGTTTATATGCGATCCTGAACCAATAATTGAATCAAGGAGCACTAAAATTTTTATATTCTTATTTGATTCAAACTCATTTTATTCAAAATTATTTAGTACCACTAATTCATTAAATGACAAGCTATCTCAATTTTAAAAAAGTAACTTCTTTCTTGTATTTTTAACATCGAAGACGTAAACAGGGAACTTTTATAACTTAGTATATATAGTATGTAGTAAGTGAATAAATCGTACTAGGTAAAGCTCCAATTCAAAATGTCGTAGAGGTACTGAATGCAAATATTTTTTTAAATCAAAAACGACATTTAATAATTGCAAAAAGTAATATATTATTCATTGTTACGTTTATTTCACGGGACATAAGTGTATGTAATTTACTGAACAGTTTTTTAAATAGAATTCTTATAGCTTTTACTAATTATAAAAGTATAGTATCACATATCTGAGACACGTGCTGAGAAGATATGAGATCTTGAAATTTATAATGATGGGAAAAGTCATGATCATTTCTAGACGGCCATCATGACTTACCGGAGATATCTTTCACCTTATCAAACAAAATTTACAGAGCTGTCTTCAAAAGTTTCACTAATTGAAGAATCACCCCCAAGAAGATGAAAAACATTTTAAGACAAATTTGGTTAAATTTATTAGATATTCTTCTCGAAGAAAGCGAGTATTTCTCTACAAAGACACACAGTAACGTCTATGAGCTAGAATAAAAAAAAAAACTTAGTTTAATAACGTTCACTATGTTAATAACGAAATGCGTGTAATACGATCTCATCCCACTCAGATAACGTAGGCCATGAAAGTTTGAGAGAATACCTCCCGAGAAAAAAGGTAATCTGTATTCAACATTCTACCTAAAAACACTTTCTTTTGACCCACCAAAATCGTCACTACTTCTTTTCGTAGGTGTCGTAGAAAAGTTTTCTAGTATTCCTTAAATAATGTAATAATGAAAATTGCCTTTAAAAATTAAAATTGTATTTAACTATACAAAAACAGATATAGAGGGTTAATTGATTTTTTACAATCTGTGGAACATAAAAAATAAACTGAAGAAAGGGAAATAAAAAGCATCTTAACTGAATTCAGTCAAAGGTGTGTCTATTAGAGTAATTATTATTATTGCCTTCGTTAAAGGCTCTTATTTGTTTTTTTAATGCATACTCAACATTATTATTTCTCTTTTAATACATTTATTTTTTAATTTGGCTTTGTCAAGTACGCATCAATGAACGAAAATACACTTCTAATCATATTTTTTTCTCATCACAAATTGACCTTAAAAAGTCGGTACGTGTTTGGACAAGTTTTAATAAAATTCGACAGGTGTAGAAAAGTAATTTGTAAGATTTCTTTCTGACAAAAAAATTATCGTGAAGGAGCGAATCTCATTTTGTAAAGCCGAAACTTTTATTTATTTTAATTCAATATCGTTTGAAGTGGATTATTTTCTTACAGTTATTTCGATAACCTTTACAAAGGACAGCAGTTTAATGACCCAAAATTAACTAATGATTTGTTTAGAAAACTATGTAAATATTTGTGTGCAAAATAAGGCTATAGAAGTTAAAACTGAATGTGAATCATTACGATCTGTAAATAGAAGTATAAATTTAACAAATACTAAGAACTAAACATACAAAAAGTTGCTAATTAAAGCATAATTTTCTTTGATTTACTAATTGCTGAAATAAGAGAGTACTACCAACCGTGAATAAGCTAAAATTTAACAAGGAACAAGAAACTTTTCATGATAATGAAAGAAGATTACCTTATGATGTAGGAATCTTGTCTTAGATGATACGTCAAAAGAGGATTATGTTATAACATAACATTAGACAATCGGTGGTCTTGACTGTTTTAGGATTGTATTGTGCTTACTATCAGGCAATTTCTCGTTATATTACCGTGCTTCTGCAATAAAAAAAGTTATGTGACGTAACTATATGGTCATACCTGCTAACAGACTTAGCTTACCATAGAGACTGGATTCCAAATATCATATATAATAGCCAAAAATCATCGGAAAATTGATAAATACGATGTCTTTTTTTACGTTAAAAGTTTTTTAAAACGGTGTAACTTGGAGACGGAATAAATTTAGACACGATTAATTCCAAAAAAGAATGATAAATTTATTAACATCATTAAGCAAGTCAGATATTACAAGCAATTCAAGATATTCAAGCGATGTTACGCTAACAATGTATATTTTAACTACAGCTACAATTAAGCACTTGCTCTCAAAATCTCCAGTTAGAACTAAACGCTTTCCAGCTCAAGACGTTCTAGACTCGTTATTAATATAACTGGCTTAGCGGGAAGCCTCACACGGACGTACCACTTGACCTGATGGCTCAGGCTAAGCCTCTTAGTGCTTTTAAAAATACATAGAAATTTCTGAACGCATTTCCACGGAATCCTGCTTTTTGTAGACTGCTATATGTATTATATATTAAGGCAATGACGGCTCAGATTGTAGCGTGTACGAACGTCGCGTCAATAGACGTGAGTTCGAATCCCTACATTGAGCCTGAGCTTTCGGTGAAGGTAAACATCGTGATGAAATCATAGCATGGTGGTAAGGCTTTTTCTAATATCCGCCTGGTTAGCTACCACCCTCAAGTTGAAAATCTGTTGCCAAGCACCAATAGGTGTGTTCTTGAAACCCAGTCTACCCACTAGACTTAGCGTTTTACTATCTTGGGCCACATCGTCACTTAAGATCAGATGAGATTATCACAACGTCAAGCAATAACGAAAAGAAAAGTATCTTTTTTAGATTACCTTATTTTATTTATGACACATGCATTCTTCCAAAGGATTGCGTGCCACCTATTGTAAAATGGTCGTATTATTTCTGAAACTTTCACGGATGTAAAACCCATCAAGTTTCATCACAATTGGATGAATAGTATAGAAATGTATACGGAACAAGCAAACATACAAACAACAAAAAAATTGAATGGGATGGGGATGATCACTTTGAGGGGATTATTTTCCAATGGCTAGCTACCACCTTCAAGGTGAAAATCTGTCGCCAAGCACTTATGTGTGTGTTCCGGCAGCTGAACTTGAGGGCCAGTTTCCCCACTAGCCTTGGCGTGTTATAATCTTGGGCCACATCGTCACTTAACATCAGGTGAGATTGTAGCCATAACGCTAAACCTATAAACGATAAAAAAACAACGTGTATGGTGGTCGCGACACCTAGCACTCCGCTAATCAATATACAGTGGGTGATCCCGAAACGTGATAATTCAAAAGAAAATCACTGTGAGGGGTTTATTATATTAATATGTGTACGGTGGTCGCAATCACTATCACTCCGCTTGTTTACTCAATATGCAGTGGGTGATCCCGGAACGCGATAATCCAAAAGAAATTCACTGTGAGGGGTCTATTATATTACTATGAGTACGATGGTAGTGATTTCTACGACTCCTAAATAAAGCACGAGACATAAAAAATGTAAAAACCTTATTACTGCTGAACTTAAACTGTACATATTAAATGAGACTGCTAAACTCCAAAAGCATTTGACCCATCACCATAAAAGATTCCAGATCTAAGTGTATCCCTGAACGCGACAGATGGCGCTGTAATCGAGTTATTGACTACTAAGGCAAAACAACGTCTGCGTGTCTAAGTATATAGTTATCACATAAAAATTAAGGAATCGATACGCCATCTGTCAAGTCAGTAATGTTATACTACAACTGCGTTACCATGATTTTATAGTTTCATAAAATTAAACAAACGATTAAGTAATGCTACAAAAATTCTTGTTTATATTACACTAGCTGTGTACGCGGCTTCGCTCACGTGGACGACAAAAAATTCACATTTATAATATTAGTATGATTATTCTATTACTTTATTTTGACCTCCGTTTATTTTATACGGTTTAATACCTCTCGTGACTTTTTATATTAAATTAATTCTATTATTTACAATACTAAGTAGTAACAGGACTATCGTATTACGCCGCTTAATCATATTAAAGTATTTGTAATTCTATCAACTTGCCTATATAATACGAACATGTGAACGGCATTTCTTTTATTCCTACTAGACGTATGTAGATATTTCTTAAACTAATATTATAACTATATATTACCAGAACATATTAAGACATTTGTTGTCAAAATAGAGATATTTTTGTTTAAGTTAAACATGTTTTTTTTTTGGCGCGTTTACCACAGTTAAAACTGAAAGCTGCACGCGCGTCATCACACATACATGATGGACTTAGCCATTAATGATAATAAACTGAATTTATTTTACTTTATTTATTAAATTTTGTAAAACATTATTTTTTTATAGTTATCTATTTGGCGTTTTGGCCACAGTCTCACTTGATGTTAAGGATGTGGCCCAAGATGATAACACGCTAAAGCTAGTAGAAGACTGGTTCTTAAGTCCAGCTGTCGTAACACACCTATTGGTGCTTGGCGACAGAATTTCAACTCGAGGGTGGTAGCTTGCCAGGCGTGCATTAGAAAATGCCCTACGCTATGGTTTCATCACCATGTTTTCCTTCACCGAAAGCTCAGGCTCATTGCAGGGATTCAAACTCACGTCAATCGACGCGAAGTCGTACACGCTAACACTAAGCCAACATTGCTTCAAAAATAATTTTTAAACATAATTTTAGGCCATATAAATAAACATTCATTTTCTTTATTATAAACCGTTAAATTGTCTTTAGACAGTCAACAAAATAACATGAATTTACATATATATCACTGTTGGCCAACTTCATCATGCTGTTAGGATGCGGCTTAAAAAATTTGGATTAATTCTTCTTTTGTTACGCCAAAGTACTTCTTAAGTGAATACAAAGGCGTACATTTAATTTCATTTTTATTTAATTATCCAAAACATAAAAAATATAAACCCTTAATTCTGTAAGAATTTGTTTACAAGTCCATACAAATAAATCTTGTATAACAATCTTGTACATTATCATTAGCATTAAAAGTCTGTAGACAAAAAATATAATGGGCAAAGTACTCAACAGTAATGAGATATTTATTTATAAGGCACTTTTTAACCCTTAAATATGGAGTATCCCACTTAGACTGCTGCTTCGTTGCTCAAACGTTTTCAAAGTCCGGCAAAAGCGAAGAGCGTGTGCGATATATTTTTATATCTATACTAATATAATAAAGCGGACGACTTTTTTTGTTTGTTCGCTTAAACACGCTAATCTCTGGAATTACCAGAAGGATAATTATAATTAAAATATATTAAAATATATAATAAATATATAATATATAAAAAGATATTAAAATATATTTTTGTATATGATTGCCATATTCACGTGAAATAGTATAGGCTGTCTAGAATTAGGTTAGACCTCTCAGCTAGCCTTAAATATTGATTTTTGTGATGTAAGTCGGACGAAACCGCGCACCCAAGCTGCTTTATCCGCGTGCGCTGCCATAATGTTTATTGATACGTAAATACAATGTTCTACAAAAATATTGCTTCTTAGTATATTCAAGAAAAAGACCATGACACTATATGCTTATCTCTTATACACATACAATAAAATATTTTATGATTTTTAATATTGATAATTGAAAAGTGAATTATGAGCATTATTATTAGGCATGGCATATTAATCCTTGTTAACGAAAGTAACTTCATCATAAAGACAATTTTATGTAGATAAAATTAGCCCTTGATAGCATGTTATTTGGACGAATAGTTTGGGAGATAATGTAAAATTAAAATAAGTCGACATTTGGTTCAGGCCTATGATTATAGATGTAGTGGTACAAACGAGCCGTGTGAGTTGTGACGCATAACCCTGGCCGCCCGATAACAATATTGTCTATACTGAAGTATTATAAATCATCAATCAGCGATTTCTTTTAAATTATACGCGAGTGAAACCGCAGGCACAGCTAGTCTTTTGAAATGTTTCGTACATTATTACAAGCGTTTTGTAAGTTAAACGTAGAAAGTCTTAGAAACGAACTAAAAAGTCAATTATATAAAAGTACTTTTGTATGGGTTGAATGACGTAATTTGTTTTTATCATAGTACGACAAAGTGACGGCATTGTAGGTGATGGTAAGCACAGTATAACCCAAAAAGACGGCGACCACAGAGAGATCGATAATCCATCAACGGTCGTCACTGTCATGCCAACCTGCAAGCCACTCTGCAAGTTACTCATTTAATAATTAAAAAATCCATGGGAAAGCATTTGATATTCTTTTCATTAAAGTAGGTCACTTCGCTCATAATCTTTTACGACCAGCTCACTGGAAATGACTTCCAAAAACTATATTATAATTTTAATTAAATTCGGACAATAACAGTTGTAGTGTTACCGCGGACAATAATAGTTACCAGACCGAAATAACCACGGTGTTATCTTAAACATGGCAATATTTTTTGTGAACAAAAAGAGACTTAGTAATATAGCAATGAGGTTATATTTTCCTGTGTCAAGTTAGTTGAAAAGATTCAACGAAATCGTAAAAACAGTAAATGAGATGTGAACCTCGCGATTTAAGCTTGGCAATTAGGCTAAATGACGGTAGCGAACGCGTAAAAGGGTTGACGTTAACGTTGAAAAACAGTTTAAAAACGGATATTGGATACGGTATTACATTGCCGCGGAGCTAATTATCGGAGTGCGGTTATTGTAATAACCGATATTTTTAGTTTCCAGTCGAATAAAGAAAGTTCTGGTTATTGTTTAAATGAGATAGATTATTATACTGGAATTTAGTCTTAATTAGTGGTTGGTTAAACATTTTGTAAATTACATAATTGACTTAAGTTCAAGATTGTTTAATATTTTTATTCTTATTTAAACCTAGCTCGAGAAATTAAAGTAAGGAGATTATTACTGTTAGAGAACGACTCGGAGAAATTTATGTATTTCGATCTGTCGTTGGATTATTAGGATTTTCTAATAATGGATCGTTCGATTAGAAGATTTAATCATCAATACATGTCATCCTCATGTCTATAAAGGAAATATTATAATAAGAGTTAGAACTAGTCAGGCAAAAATACTTTATCGCAATTTGCATATTTGCATTTGAGCAGTTCAAGAATAATTTAAAATGATAAACACCTTACACCTCAAAATACATACTCGTCACAAAGTAGGTATTTATAAACAATAGTAATGATTCTAATGAATCAATAGGTTATTATAAATTGTTGAAATTTAACTCTCATAATTTACGAGAAGTTTGTAATTGAATTATATAATGTATAAGCTATATGGAGTTTATAAATAACCTATTGATTAGATTTTCATACAATGCAAATGAGGACAAATGTGACCATATTGTGATTAAAAAAAATATTACAATGGCGTATCCAGATTGTTCATTAGGCCATAACCAATGAAAAAAGAGAGACTAAACAACTCTTGAAATAAAACCTGTGTCACAGTTTAGACGTTGTTGCCCTCAAATAATTTCTTAATCAACACGCCTTTGTTCGTGCTAATTGTGTCATTTGGCATTCCATTTGCAAAACAAACGGAATCCCAGGAACTCCTTTAATGAGTTACTCTGTAAAAACTCTCATCGTTATAACCTAACATATATTAATTATAACAATATATTACTGAATAAATAATCATCATTAGAGTTTAAAGCCGTTAATTATCACTTCTTACTACTGTTTTCTATAATTTATAGAATTAGTTCAAATTCTCACCTGATTTTAGGTGACTGACGATGAAGTCAAAGATGTCAAAGCAGTCCATACCTCAAGCTTACTTAGTCGTTGGGATATAATTAATGCAAATAATAATTTCAAAAGGTGCTTACCGACAGATTTTCAGCTTAAGGGTGGTTACCTAATAAAGCAAGCGTTAGAAAATTCCTTACTACCGTACAATTTAGCTGCAAAATTCCAATTCAAGCCATAGTTTCTTAAAATCGACTATCGGATTTAAAATAATGATACTAAAGGACATTTATTTTATTTTATACAGAAAATCTCTTTTATCTGATAACGACCCGTGTTTAGATTCTTATCTCCCAAAGGCGCTCTTCAGCGTTTGCGAATATCTCTTACACTGAGAAATTTATACGCTCGACTGTCTTGACTCTAGACAGCAAATGTAATAGCCCCATTGCTTAAAACAGTCAAGCGTATATAAACTTCTTAACCCATCCTTATTATATAAAGCAAAAGCGATCTACCAAGCTTCATCCGAATTTTCTCTTATGTCCCATTTGTACTCTTCGATTTTATAGTTATAAATATGTTAATTCTTGTGATATGTTCTGCTACCTGAAAAAAGTTCATTCCAATACTATCCTTTTCAAACAGTTACTCGTGTACTTGATTGTAGTTGACAAATAATCTATAACGTATATGTAACGTAGCGTCGAATTGTTCCCCTTTGACAGGATTTACTACATGTACGAGTATATTCATTTGAACTCAAATGTTCTATAAACTCGCTGCTGCAAATTCCTCGATTTTTTTTTGTTGTAAGTTTGGCGTAGTGCTCACAATCTTACCTGATGTTAAGTCACGATGTGGCCCAAAATGATAACACGCTAAACCTAATGGAAGACTTGTTCTCAAGTGCAGCTACCGGAACACACCAAAATAAAATAAATATTTATTTAGTAAGATGTAACTTTTACAGGTATCTTGAGTGTCTTAAATGTTATTAGACCTTTTTAAACTTAAGTACTCTCGTTATATTGATTTTTAAATTGAACTTACTTGTTATTGTCACTTACCCAGGGACGGCGCACTACGGAGAGGACAGCGTTGGGTCTTTCCCCTACTTTGAGTACAACGTGCCCCGCAACGTAACTACAGTGGTCGGGCAAACAGCATTTTTGCACTGCAGGGTTGAACAACTTGGGGATAAGGCTGTGAGTATATTGATAATAATTTTTGTTTATTTTTATGTATGTAATTATACTTGATGTTAAGTATAATTGAAATAAGAGTGCACCTATCGAGAGACCAGGATCCAACGTAACTCCATCCAAATCCAACCATTCAGATTGATTGTCAAGCCACATTTTTTATTTTTTCTTCATACCAGCTGATTCTACGGACCCTTTGTCATGTTAAGGTGGAATACGATGGCTAGGAGTCAGTTGTACAGCTTTACAACCCGCTAAAGCGTTTCACCGACACAGAGACTGTCCTAAAACTTCTTAGCCTTACATGTGGTTTTGTTTGATTTGAATATGAATTGTCAAATTACTCCTTACAAGACTCGCCGTAATACAGTCCCTTTATCAGGTTTTTCTAGAGTCAAATTTTATATTCAACTTTACTTACAAAACTAAGTATTTCTTGCCGCGATTTATTGATTGATTTAACTCTTTTTGCATGCCACAATATCCTTGATAAAGTTTAGTAGCGTTCAATACCAGTATTATAAAAATATATATTCGCACTTTTATTATAAAAATGTATTAAATTTCTCATTCACTAGCGGATTATATATAAAATAATTTCAAACAAGAAAATCAAATGTTAATCCATTCATGTGTAGATTTACTAGACTGCATTAAATAATGGATTGTCACAGTCTATTTTAAATTTATTTAAGAAAGTCTAGTCTGAAGAAATCCTTCGTGGCTATTATTAGAAAGTACATACTTTCGTCTGAGTCTAGGATTTCTTGGTGACGGCAGTATCCAATATATTTTTTAGAGATATAAATTGTGATATAGCTTTTATTATTAGGCACTTAGTGTTGACGCTTATAAATAAGAAGATAAAAATTATTATAGATAAAATAGTAAATCTGATGTGCATTAAACCGGTTCTATTTTATTCATAAAAAAATATTGTCGTAAATACATAGTAAAATGACGTGGAATCAAGGGTTTAAAAGATTTAATTGAATTATGTTATCATTTACTGACCTGAATCCCACAAACAATCAGTTTTCATTCGATATACTTAAAGAAAATGATGATAACATTGATGATGACCTAGTGGAAGTGGGATCGACCACTATTACCACTGAAATTAGTTTGAATCCTAGAATGATCCGTGCTGTTGGTCAAAAAATAAAATCAAAATCAAAGAAATACTTTATTCAATTTAGGCCCCAAGAAGACACTTATGAACATCTAACACTACTACTGGTTCGGAAATCATCCCAGTCATCAAGAAGAACCGACAAGAAACTCGGGCATAACTTTTACTTTTATTTTTTCAACTATACTAACAATATTTACAGCCATAATCACATTAGTAATTTAATGGACGCACAGAGAGGAAGTCACTTCTAGGCATCACTATCATTCACATAATGATCCACCCTATAATAACCTTTTGACAGTAAAATCTACTTGATATGATCCTTGAGCTCATTATCTCGCAAATCAGTAATGAGCTTCGGGATCTTATTATAGAACCTAACACTATTACCTAAAAACTTTTATTAGTCTTACTGAGTTTAAAAAACGGTACAACTAATTTATGTTTATTTCAAGTACTAACACTATGCTGGTCTTTGACAAACTTTAGTAATGAGAATAATCATTATGAGATTAATAGTAATGAAAAATCTAGAAATGAGAATATCATTGTGAAATATGAAGGTAAAATATTTTTTAGTTCTGATCTGGTTAGCTACCATCCTCAGATTCAAGATCATACGTCAAGCACCTATCGGCGAATTTCGAAAGTTGTTCTAATGCTTTAGGCTTATTACGTCACCATTTTCAGCTAGTTCGTCGTTTATTGCTACTCCATTTCATAATAATTGTCAAGAAGTGCTTTTCCAAGACGAGCTCTCTAGTACATTAGTACTTCCATTATGATACGGCCTGAAAAAGCAACCTGTATCGCGAAAATTTAATAAAATGAAATCCACCGAGTAACGAATGTAAATAATTATCGGGTATTGCTGCGAAAAGATTAGTACCGTCTAGTGTTCATTGAAGTTTTAATTGTACATTTCCAAGAATTATTAATTCTTTATTAAAAAATAGCTTGAGTCTTGGAATTGTATTAGCAATAAGGGGTTCGATCTATTTTCAATGACCCACCGGCCTACTTTGAATATTCCAAATTAATAGATAACTTCTGTCAGCGTCTCGTATCGATTTGGGATAATTTTAGTACGAATGATCTCAATCGGGAACGACCTCTGCTCTCCGATGAAATATAATTTATGAGTATTTTATTCCCTATGATTTCTTTATTCAAGCTCAGCCGTAAATATCTAGAGACAAGAATAGGTCGACTGTCATTATCACCTTAGTCCCTAATAACCTACATATAATATATAATAATTTAAATAAAGAATCGATTGAATATCCAAATACAATAACGACTATTGTAAAGTAAAATACAAAAGATATAAATTTAAAAAAAGTTTAAAATTAAAACACAACTACGTAAAAAATCGTGCTCTGAAAAGTACGAAGCAAGAAAATATTTTTGTTCGAAATTATTATTTATCAACTAATTACGAAGGTCAGAGCCGGAGGATCCAAAAAAAAACCAAAATTACTTTACACTTAATTTATTTTAAATTAAAAAAATACTCTAAAGCTAATAACAAGTGACTGCTACCGATGTTAGGATCACAATACAATTCAATAATTATTACAACTTAATATAGTAAGGAAGGAGTCGGGTTGCCCAACGTATCTACCGAAATTGCTGACTCGATCTCAGGTGCACCGTGGGACTGTGAACGGAACTCGGTTCCATGTTTACTCTCGGTCAGCAATTGTCATTCGTTGCGATGGCGTAACAAACTATTCAATTATTTATCATCTAATAAGAAGACAAGTTATATATTTCAATTCTTCGATATACGAGTACTCGTATATGTACTACGTAGTACATTTGGTGATCCGAACATTTACTCTATTCTTGTGAACTGCACGTCAAACCGTGCAGATTACATTAGTGTGGCTTCGATATTTATGGTGGTGTGGTCACGTATAAATGTCATGCTGCGCTAATGATACGATAATTCGGACAATTCGAATACAAGCGTGAACCTGAACGTAAATTGACCAATTCAGTAGTCAAGTAACTAAATTTATTTTTGGTTCAAATGAATAAATACGCACTAATATGAAAATAAAATATTAGAAAAAATATTTCTTTATTTAAAAGCCACGTCATATATAATAATAGACTAAAACCTGCAGACGTTCCATTACCAAACCGCTTGTAGGTAAAAATATGTGCCTGAACACAGACTTAACGTGGTATTTTTAGAAAGTGTTTTAATTTGTTTAATTATTTTATAACCAGTTTGTGTTATTCCTTTTTACTATATAATATCAAATAATATTTGTCAAAGTTCAGAGAATATGACGACGTGCGTACTTGAACTTGTACTTGATATATAGTATATATATCGTTGTAGGTTTGGCGTAGTGGCCACAATCTCACCTGAAGTGAAGTGACAATGTGGCCCAAGATGATAACATGCTAAGTCTAGTGTAAGACTGGCTCTCATGTGCAGCTGCCGGAACACACCTATTGGTGCTTGGCGACAGATTTTCAACTTGAGGGTGGTAGCTAACCAGGTGGGCGTTAGAAAAAGGCCTACCACCATGCAACCATAGTTTATTTGACTATTAATAAATTTTGAAATAGAGTATCAATTCTAATGAAGCACTGTATTTAAAAAAGCCGTCTCTCTTCTGCGATATAAAATCTGTAGAAACGACCGCCATGTTGTTTATCAATATTTAAACAAATTATTTCTATGAACGTTCTTTATCTATCGGTAGAATATATGTCAATGTTTTATTTTAACACAAAGATATAGTGATGTTTAGAGGATAGCCCTGGTCGCATGCTACCTTGCTGTAAGAGTTGCTCACTTACCTATAACCGGCGGACAATGAAGACGTTTCTACCGACATGTTCTAAATTTTCAAATTATGATAGGTAGTTTAGAAGATATGCAGGAACAGATGAACATACATACATAACATATGAAATCATAATCCTTCTTTAGGATTCGCCGTAGACGGGTAAAATTACAAATATGTCAAGAAGAATATAATCAAAATTAAAAAAAAAAAATAGCTTACTTTACATATTTCTGTCTTTTGCATGAAATTTTATAAATCGAAGAGATAAATAAGATTGTATATTTTCACATAACATCTGCATTACTGATTTAAAATGTATTTAAAAAGTTCTTTAAATTTTCTGTACGAATCACATTGCAATATTATCTGCAGTTCGCACGCTTCGCTGCCTCGCTGTCATCTGCGTTTGACAGTAATGACCGTTTAATATATTACGTCGCGCGTTCGCTGAGTTTGAAAAAAGTAATTGAATGATAATAGTTAAAATAATTATCAGTTCTCTCTTGCTCAAACAATTTGTTTTAAAAGCTTCTTATATAACTGGTAAATCTGTTATTAATAGGCGTCGGTTATAGATGTCTGACTTCAATGGATTATAATAACTCAGAGTTATCAGAACGAGAATGTGGTTTTTAGCTTATCACAATTTACCACCAAACGGTGTTCCTTTCAGAATTCTTAATTTTGGATAGTTCACAAATGTTCGTTATAACAAATAAGTTGTTAAAGTGCAAATCTATATAATAAATCTGTACTTGTGTCTGTATGTGTAATTTATTTCCAAATGTTCAAATAGACATTTTTTTTTAATACAACTAAACATACGACCCGTCTGATGATAAGCGGCTACCGTAGTCTATGGACGCTTGTAATACCTCAGGTATCAACTAGAGCCTTGCCGATCATGAACCTCCTACCCCAAAGAGCTCTGAAAACCCTACTCACCTCAGGAACAGAACACAATGTTATTTGACTGCGATTTTCTGTAGGATGGAGGTATTCCACCAGTCGGGCTGCTCTTGGTAGAGAGGTTATCTCCAAATAAATTTCTTTGTGCCCTACTTCTCTTCTATCTTCTCTATTATGATGAGAACGAATATGACATTAAAATATTTTTTATTCCTGTTTTTAATGTTTAAATGTCCGAATTTAACTCAAGAATAGCTTCCCCTTTTTTATGACATTTTTTAGACGGAAAGCTTATGTTATTCCTCAATGGATAGACTATAAGAATTGTCCATAATATGCGTTGAATTAAATAACGAGACGTAAATAATTACTGATTGTTAAAAGAAATGTCATAGCTGTATTATCAAATTAATATGACTTTGCAGTTTTACGTAAAATGAAAGATATCGATATTCACACTAGTCCATATTAAAAATTGGCAATTTTATACTTTAACCCTAATATTTATCTTATTTATTATCACCTTTATGCATTTCTAACAATATTCTATTGTTGCAGGTATCATGGATAAGAAAAAGGGATCTTCATATTCTGACTGCTGGAATTTTAACATACACATCAGATCAAAGATTTCAGGTATAAACGAAACCCTACATACTATGGCTAGTTATTATCTTACTAAGACATTGATCTAATTAAGTATTTATTACTAATGGGTTTTATTGTTACATTCATAATAACTTAGCACGTATTGAGATCTAATTTGAGATATATTACTATGGATTCTTTATACAGAGCTACAACTACATTATATTAAGATGAACTATTGTCTCATGTAGCATATTGTTAGTTCATGGCCAAGAGCAGTTTATATATGTGATGAGGACTTTCTACCCCTTTTTAAGTATATTGCACGAATGGATGAGTGTGAGATTTGGTATAGTTGAAATTTATATCTAGAAGGAGTGCAGAAAGTTAATATATGATATGTATTAATAATGCATTAAATCAAATTAAATGAAACGCTCATGTTCATACAGATAATAGTCTGTGGTCAAACAGTTGCACAGAATAGAGATTCTCGTTCTCGTCACGAGGACGTCTATGTCGCGAGTGAAACCATCGGCGAACTTAATGTATTTTTGTGCCGGAATGAGAGGGTGTCCCTTTCAACCGAGGAGGGTGTATAGTATGTGACCCGCCATACAATGCTTATCCCCGGTGTCAATTATCGTATTTCCTGGCGAACCTAAAATTTCTATATCAAATATTGGCCGTAAAATTTTAGTAAGTTTTCGATCGAAGCTCTCACCGGCGCGCGCGTTCTGTTCACAATATATGTCACTATACACCTTAATATTGTTTAGCACATTCTCAGAAATATTATTGTAATAATAATAATAATTTTGTGAAAATTTTTAAAAATTATCTTTATGCCCTTTTACAAGTTTTAATGAATGTGTTTTATTTTTCTCAGGTGATACGACCAGAGAAATCTGAAAACTGGACGCTACAGATAAAGTTTCCTCAAGAGAGGGACGCTGGTATCTACGAGTGCCAAGTTAATACAGAACCAAAAATGTCATTAGCTTTTCAACTCAATGTAGTAGGTGAGTTGTTCATAAACAGACACTTTCAATAACTTTTAATATAAGCTTCTAAGTAGAAACACTAATGATAGACGAGGCACTCGGAGCCATCTCTTAGTTTGCAACAAAGCTTCGGAAAATCTTAAAGCTCTTCTCATTAACTACAGAGCAGAAGTTGCAAACTTTGAAACACCGCAAGTGACTAATGGTTTGTTCACACACAAGACAGTGGGAAATAAGTTCAAGGAGGCATATCCGATCTACTTTTGTTGTAACAAAGTTTTTGATTTTTTCCATTTATTAGTAATGTAATTTCGATATTTTTATACACAATAATCATTTACTATTGTCTCTAATTTGCTTTTATTTCTTTCGTTTATAATTATGAAGGAAACATATTCTTGGGTGCATGATCGTAACTAACATACTTCATGTTATGACGAATAAACACCAAAATTCGATGAATTTTATTTAATTCATAAATGTTTGTGTTATAGTCAAGCTTAGTTACTTTATTTAATTAGCTACTTACTACATCTATGCTTTTATCTAGGTGGTATAACTGTGAAAGTTTGTTATTTTAATGGTTGTCCTTTAATCACGCTCGAATGGCTGGACGGATATTATTGGAACTTAGAATAGAAATCGATCATATCGTGAAATAGGAAACTCATCTGTAAATCAAAACCAACGGCACTTATTTGTAACGTTAAATAAAAAAAACTTCTCTTGTATGCAGTAAAGGCAACATAAATAGTTTCTAAAACTGAGCGTCTTATGTTTGTATAATTGTAAATGCATTCGAAATATACGGTGCTTTTTTGTCGCTTACATAGTTGAATAGACGATTTCGGGTACCTATAGATTAAATTTTATGTCAAGAACATTTATAAACTTCTTTAACCCTGTATAAAATAATGGGCTAATTGAGTTATTCAAACTACGGTCACGTGTTCAGCCAATTTGCTTCTTAGAAGTTTAACTAGAGTTTGTGTTATAATTGCGATAGTTTTAACTTTAATTTTTCTCATTATTATGAAATTGGAGCCTTTTGAAGGCGGTATTTTTATTAGTGGGTTAATAAAAGAATTAATAAATTTTCATATTTTGGCGAAATGAAGAGATGAGGGATTAAAAGGGTTCGTTCTCTTTTTCTCTTTACTTCCTTTTATAATAACAGAGATTTTAATCAGATTTGAAAACATAGGTAGTTACTATATATACCAGTTTTCTAAACGTAGTTTTCTAAATCTTTACCATCTCTTTATCAAAATGTAGTATGGCAATGTGACCATATCCCCGCACAGCATAACCCAGAAACAACGGTGACCACCGAAATATCAGAATCCATCGGCGATCGTCGCTGTCATGCGGCCAACATAAATATCTCATCACCTTACGCTTAAAGGACCCGATGTCGTAAGGAGGAGAAAACACATAGATCGGGAGACGGTTCCACGGCTTCACAAGATATTGAGAGCCCAGTGCTATAAATTTTCTATCAGTACAAAATTTCACAATTTGAGAAGCTAAGTGTACACTTATAGCCGAAATTTAATCAACGCAATTCGAAAAAATGAATGCAAGATATAATTAACATTGTTGATTTCATAGAGCCTTTATGGTTATTACCCTATTTTCGCAACCATTTTCAAGAAAATTGCTTATATTTTTTGTGTGTAAATAGCCTTGTTTATTTTGCTTTCACATTGTGTTATATGGGACCATCAAAACATATTACTGCGTTAAACCCTTAAATAGCTAGAAAAAGCTTGTGAGAAAAATCTTTATTTAAATATTTCGTTGAATCTGTGGTGTTAAAGAAATAATAAAAAATCACGATATTTAAGTGGATTAGAATTTTTAGGAATTCGCGTAAATTTACTAATTTGAATTGGTAATACAATGGCTGATGTTGAAGTATAGCATCGTGAGGAAACTTAAAACCTCGAGAAATTATCTTATAGTATCACTGTAGGAAAAATATAGAACTGTGGGTTTTCTCGACGTTTGAAATAGCCAATACGTCGTGCGCTGGCGTTATGTTTAAGCCTGTCTCCCACCGGTCGAGGTCTTTGCCCAGCAATATGACACTTACATACAGAATGGTATTATTATATATTATTATTGTCATCACTTTACTCTCTTTATTCATATTGAGATCGAAAATATTAAGTTTAAGCAACTCTTTCATTAATATAATTGGTAAATTTGGGGGCAAACGAGATTTTATTTCTTAGTTCTCTATCATTTTTGTTTTAACTTATATACCTACTCCTAAAGGTTCGGATATAAGCGTTTGAAATGATTGGCGACCATCTTAGGTTGTCGATTGCTTACTGGAGCTCTAAATTGTCCAGAGTTCTTTATAATTTTCGCTGTGAAACCATATTGTCAAACAAACATTACGTAGCAAAAATTACCCTACTTTTAGTATCGCGGTAGTTCACTTGGTTATAATCTTCCAACGCTCTCAAATATAAGTTTTATAATGACAGTTACAAATTACAGATCTTATAATCCATCCCCAGTTCTTACTAATGCCTGTCTATAAGCCTATCGGCAGTTTCGAGTCACGATAACGAGCTTATTACCATGTATATTGTGGTTACCAGCCAGTCGGGTAACAATCTCACACCACTTGGAATTACGTTCCTTACTGGCTGAATTAATGAAGTTTACATTACCGTTAACACATATACATACATAAATCAAGCCTCTTTCCCAACGGGGTAGGCAGATACCACATCCTTCTACTTGCTACGATCGTGACATACATCCTTCGCTTCCTCAACATTCATTAATCTTTTCACGCATGCTCGTCGTTTTAGAGTACTCTTGACCTGACCTTTCTACAGAACGTCCTCGATTTGATCTTGGAATGTTCGTCTAAGCCTTCCTCTTCCAGCGTTCCCATTCACACTCATCTTATAAATCTGTCTAGTAATTCTTCTTTCATTCATCCTCTATTCATGCCCAAACCATCTAAGCATCACTTTCTCTATCCGTGTCACTAGTATCTTCTTTCACACCACAACGTTCTCTTACTACACTACACTATTTCTTATCCTGTCACTCAGTTTCACTCCTATCATACTTCTTAGCGCGCGTTAAGAAGCTAGATATACCTATTTGCCAATTATATGAAATAATTATATCATTTATGAAACACAAACTGTGCCCTGACAACAACTACGAATTTGGACAGTCTAGTTAATATTTGTAATATAGCAACACTCCCTAAGTAAAATTAGGTTTTTTTTCTTTCTTAAAATATTAGCCGTGTACCTTTTTTATGATCTACATATTTATAACACAATTAGTATACATTATACAATTACAATAATGTAAAAAATATGTATTCTGACTAATGTTTCTGTAACAAGCGATATAATTTGAATTTGAAATTGGTTGTGAATACAGGCTTTTTTGCTTCAAGGCGTTTCAGATTTTTTTAATCACTTTCTTTAATATTTTTTCTTAAAGAATCTTTTCTTATATTATCGTTTAATTATTTATTGTTTTTCTTTATATATATTTATTTTTGTCTTGTTTGAAATACAATAAGCCAAAATATATCTAAACTAATACTATAAAGAGGAAAGATTTGATTGTTTGTCTGCATTGAATAGGCTCTGAAACTACTGGACCCATTTGAGAAATTATTTCACCATTAGAAACCTACATTATCCCTGGTGAACATAGGCGATAGAATAAAAAGTTAGGGATCCGTATGAAAATTTATAATTTTTGATTTTTTTGTTAAATACCTGTGCGAAGCCGGGGCGGTCTAATAATTTGACTGCCATGGATGGCATTAGTGCCAATTATACTCGTATTCTGTGTGACGTTGGGAGGCAAACGGTTAATGTAGTTTATAATTTTAGCATATTAGTATTGAGATATGTATCTCTACATGTGTAGAGTATTATTATTCCTGTGGACAATCAAATGCCGTTTACAGTAAATTAATTTATTCATACCAAAAAGGCAGAAATATAATAAACTGACTTTTACACATGTTCTCAGTCTCAGCCATTTTTCAGATAAGATACCTATCCAAGCCCGCAGAAGTTATAAAAGCCGTCTTAGGCATCAGGGCACTTATGGCTAATAGAAAACAAAGATTGAAAAAAAAAAAAAACTATACAGTACTCTGTGGTTATAGTCCTCTTGAAGATTTCTTCCTTGTGACACATTTGTATACGCTTCTTGTATTCGTTAGGATTTTCAAAATAAAACTGTCCTACGTCGGAACGTGGTTAACTCGTATAATCAATATATTTTAGAGATTGAAATTTTGGATTGACTCTGACTTGATCACGTTTTAAAGAAAAGTAGAAACTAGTTGGCTATTTTTATAAATTAGTTCTTTGGTTACGTAATCAGACCGTTAATTCAATGTGTGCGTATTCGGCGTAATGCAACACCTTATTTTACCCACGAATTTATACTACATGTTTGTAGTGAATTCTAGACTTTTCCAGATATTTCTGTCGTGTTCGTAAGATTTTAACAGTATCAAAGATATACCATAATTAGCCAAGCCATTTTGCGTTCTCTCAACTTGCGTACTCCTAATCCATTCCGTTAAGTTATATATCAATGATTTTCATATTAATCTTTTGATGTTTATTGTTATTATTCGGTAGTTAATATTTATTCACAAGTATAGTTCGGTATTTATACATTATCGCAGTTTGATTGAAGACTTTACTTGTAACGTTCCACTAGGTGAAAAAATAAACCGATTTCAAAAATCCATTTCATTATATTATTACACTGTTTTTTTTCCTATAGTAGAATGTAAGTGATTTAGATGAAACCAAACAAAACCATGATATCATTATGTACTCTTCACTATTATTTACTGTTAGTCAAAATAATATCAATGAAACAGTTGATGTTAACAAACTAAGACTAGCTTTGAGAATAATTTGAAGTACAAAATTCTCTTTATATGAGTATGTTTTTGCCCTGTTAATCCTAACGGGTATTATATGTGGAGGTCTATATATTTATTTTTGCCAACAGAAGCAAAAGCCCACATACTGGGTCCAGTCGATTTGTACGTGAAGACTGGCAGCTCGTTGTCGCTAACCTGTATCCTAAGTCAAGGGCCACACGACTTGGGCACAATATTTTGGTATAAAGGTAAGTATTGCTAAAATATTATAAATTTAGTTTTTGATACTGTACAATACAATAGAAAAATAAATTCAATCAAGGCCGTGAGGTTGACGATAGCGGCATATAGATTCATACATTGGCTAACCAGGAAAGTAAACGTAAAGATCTTGTCGACAAAAACGCGTGTTCTTCGTTTCTTGTTCATAAAACATAACTCAGTAGAACACTCTAGGTAACTTCCTGTAATTTAACAATGCTATCATAAGATACCCAAAATAAGTGGAACACTCCTGTCTCTGACTGGTACCCCAGGAATGGCAAACGGAAATGAATTACGAAATATTTTATAACTAATCAAAGTGGTTACATGTAAAACGAATTCCTATTAAATCAGCTAATATTATAAATAAACACATTAATAGAGATATTTTCACAATTTGGTGAACCATCAAAAGTAGTATCAGATCGTGTACCTTTTGATTCCAAAGAATGTAAAGATTTTGCTAACGATTGGGGCTTTCAATTTAATTTTTCAAGTCATAGATAGATATCCATAATCTAATGGAATGGCAGAAAAGGGTGTTTAGACTGCAAATAACACATTAACTAAATGTATGGAAGATAAAAAATATATCAGAGTGGTATTACTTCAATATAGGTCATTTGCAGTTCTTGTTATTAGAGTTTTTTAAATAATTTTCTTAATTTTGTATAATATTTTCGAAAGTTTCTCCTTCATCTTGAATTTTTGTCTTGAAATTTAATGTATTAATTACTTCATTTTTAATTGGAGTAAAGTATTAATCAAAGGCTTTTAATACCTATTCATATTTAGTCATATCTTCATTTTTAAAACATTGAATTGTTTTTAACCCTCGTTGCCGATGCAGTTTTTATAAAACAGCTGCCTTCCTTGTCTCTGAACACCTTTCGAGACAAGCCGAAGTTCCAAAATTCTGGAATTGCTGCTTAAATTTCTCCCAATTAGTAAGTAAATCTATTCCCGTATCTAGTATCATCGGTGCTGGCATTCTGTTTTCAATTCCTGCCATGATTTCTGAATCTTCCGAGTTCATACTTGATAAAACTTTCCCAATAAATTTCCACTAATGTATTCTTCTCGACTGCGTCATTTAGTAATTATGAATTTATATAATTAAACACCGTATGGGAACCACAGACTTAATTGTTATAGTATTAATAATTATAAGCTTATAGTATTTTCGACACATGGACACATGTAGTACATAATGAATTGCAATGATACCGGAAGGAAACAGTGATATTATATATTTACAGAGTATAAGTTCGTACAGACTATTACACAGTGACTACCGATGTTGCCCGAACAAGCAAATTTTAACCTTGTAGTTCAGAATAAAGGGCTTTATTATTATTATCAGAAGAAAAAAGAACACTAAACTGTTTTAGCAAATAAAAATCCAAAAACTAAGTCGTGCTCAAATTCATTTTGGTTAATTATAATAACTTGTTCTGTTCTAGTAACGTAAATTAGATTTTTTTGGGCTTTATCGAAAATTGGATTAAACCTTAAAATAAAGAACACATTCCCAAAAGAGATTAAACTTCGAACTGTGTATATAGGAATGATTTTATATTGTAGGTTGTATGAATGCAGAGTACCTGAGGAAAAAAGCGGTGCAGTTCAGAAACAACGGTGACTGCCGGTGACAAATTCATCGGCAGTTGTCGCTATCATGCTGGCCAACAGTCATTCCTCTTCATGTCTCGTTTGAAGGATTTGATATCGTAGAAGGTTTCCTATGCGCAGTATTGCAAATATAAGAATTTACAAAAGAAGTGTGATGTAACAAAAAAACGCTTAATTTTAGCGGCTAAATTAACTTACAATTTATAGGGAATAATTTCTCAACTCCGAGCGGGTTTAAATTTTCTTGCTTGATTACATCCGTGCTTTTATTCTATAGGATCAAATATAATAGAGTATAAGGAAGTGGAAGAAAATGATGTGGTGGAAGAGCCAAGACTACGATTGAAGACGGAATGGACGGAACAGTTGACGTCACGACTCATCATTGAGAAGCTCATGCCCGGCGACAGTGGAAATTACAGCTGTGTACCAACTATGGCGGAGGCTGCTTCTGTTAATGTGCATGTTATAAATGGTAAACATTTATTTATTCGAAATATAGAATTTGTAATAATTCTGCAGATTATTCCTATAAAAAGTGACAGAATAGTTGACAATGCTTTTTAGGAGGATAGCATGTAATCACTGAAATTAGAAGTCATCCACTTATTAGACTTTTAAAGGACCCAATAATTTTATAAACATAAACATTTACAAAGTGTTGTATTGGCGCAACGCAAAAA
The DNA here is from genome assembly GCA_947532125.1 of Saturnia pavonia. Lineage (NCBI taxonomy): Eukaryota > Metazoa > Arthropoda > Insecta > Lepidoptera > Saturniidae > Saturnia > Saturnia pavonia. Next base: position 6,663,837 of record OX383919.1, on the reverse strand, counting down.
GCAATTAACATCCTTTTTATTTATTTTTAAAATTTACACATGTGTACAGGCATTAAAATAAATGAGATAATGATTAAGCGCTGGATATGACACTTTATAATTGTTACCAAATAATGGTCTATCGACCAACACTGAAAAAAATATTTCGCATTCACAGACTTTTGTTTGAAGTAGCTGTTCTGATATGCTAGTATAAGTATATATCTCAATTCACAAATGACACTTGTTCTGAGAGATTAGTAAATTATATATTGATTTGTTCATGAAAATTATAAAAACATTTCTCTGTGTTGGCTTTAGTAGAGTCATAAATTATTATTGAATAAAAACCATGCAACGTGGATTTAAATAATGGATTTCAACGGTACTGAAAAAGTATTTTTATATTCCTCAATTTCAGTACTTTGTTTTGTTTTAATTGCAAATTCTTGAAATTTATTAGTTAATATTAGAACGAAGACTATGATGATAGGATTAATTAAACTTAAATCACTTTATCGAATTTTCATTAATATTATTATTTGTAATAATTTATGAAATATTAATTTGATATTTTGATTAAATAATATTGATTTAATTAGTAATATAATGTTTGACGCTAATATCAGTTGAGTTTAGCTTTAAGCGACAATAGCTTAAATGCAATAGCGCATGGTAATTAGAAAGTAAATTAAGATGAGGTATAGTTTTTTTGAACGAAAATATTCGTCACATAATCGTGCAATGGTGGGTGAACAATTGATATTACTTGCATAGTTGCTCAGGTTAAAATCCTTCATTACCATCATTGCCTTTGAATAGTCATCGTAACAAGTTTATAACCATAAGCATGGTCGCAGTTGAGTACAGATCTCTTCGACAATAATGAGATCATTAGATGAAAATCAAAAATAGGATAATTACATTATCTATACCAACATTATAAATCTCAAGAGTTTGTTTCTTTATTTGAACGTTCTAATCTCTGCAACAACCAGTCAGATTTGTAAAACTATATTTACAATTTCTCACCTGATTTTAAGTAACAAGGTAGCGCATGATGATAACACGCTAAGCCTATAACCTATAGCCGGAAGACCGACTCCCAAATGAAGCTGCGGAACACACCTATTCGTGCTTGGCGACAGATTTTCAACTTGAAGATGGTAGCTAGGTGGGTGGGCATTAGAAAAAGCCCTACCACCATGCATATTGAGGAAGGTTAGGCTACATAACTTCAATCTCCTACCCTAAGGAGCGGAGCAGTAATCAATATGTCAAGCAATCTGGCATACTTTTGCCAAGTACGGTGTTGAGTATGCAAGGGTACCTGGTTTGTGTACCTTAATTAGGTGACTTGTAATAAAGACACTGATTACTGAGATATATTATTTATTGCGCGGTTGCGCGTCCGTACAACTACAATGCATAATGCATACTAATCGTAATAGTAATGAGGCACGGGGTGTGCCCCTACAACGGTAAGTGAGAAGGCAGTGCACCGGCGTGGTGGAGAATTAGTCAAATATATTTAACACTGATTAAATTTAAAACTGTGGGGCACAGCTAATATTGAATTATGACATTTAAATTGTATTGTCTTGTTTCCAACAGGAGAACATCCAGCAGCGATGCAGCATGGAAACGCTAACACAGCCTCGCCTTGCGCTCTCTCTGTCAACCTTTTAATTTCTCTCTACTGCACTCTGGCGACTCTGTACTCCAGGACGATAGACGGATTCAGATGAAAGTTGCACAGTGCGTTAGACAACATAAATCAATGTTGACTACAATTTATATAAATATAGATAATTAATAAGTAAGATAGTAAATATTGTTTCAATATAAGTTATTGCAGGATGTTTTACATTAATTAAAGTTTTGAGACTAAAATATAAGGTTTGAGGATTAAGAAAAGAATGGGAGGGGAGTACCGGTATAAAAAACCGAATGAGAATTTTTCAAAAAAAAAATATTTTTTAAAGAATTTGTTTCCATTTAGAGTAAAATATCTAGTTTTTAAAGTATTTCTTCGTGTTTTCTTTATACGGTTGTTATGTACTGTACGAGTATATAATTACTGAGACCAGTACATTCCCACATGGATATAAAAAATATAGTGTTTTTGTTTTTATTTAAGTCTTTTGAAAACAGTATTCCATGAAATTATTTTGTAAACTGCCGCTAATCAAATAATGTCATAGTATCTAATTTTTTTTTTAATTGACACAGCATTATTTAAAACCTTCCAGTTATAAAAATAACATTATATTAATAGTCTCCATAAAAATGATCCAAGTAATTTACTATACAAATTATTAACATTAATTAATATTTAAAAAAAAATAACATAGTATTTTATTACTCTATTTCTTTTTTTCAAACCCTTAGCTAAATTTGGCGTTGGATTCAAATCACTAAAATTTTAAATTAATCAAGTTCGTTTGGTAAAAAACTAAAATTCAGCATCGAATAATTATAGCGTTGAAACTCTATTGACTATCTTGTTATTGATATATATATAATGTTAGAATATAATTTTTAATTTATAAAATTTAATGAATGTAAATAATTTATAAGTTAATAAATATATATATCTTTGTTAAATAATATTGTAGGTATAGTTTCTTGTACTGATAAAATTTGTATTTATAGTAACTATTACATTATATTTATGAATGATTTAACCTTTCCTTTTGCATTTAATTTGTTTTAACTTAATTCAAACTATTTTATGTATATCGTCATGATAATGCCCAAATAGTTATGATATTCAAATTGTTAGTACATTAGAATATCGTGTGTAAACACTATTGTTCGTCTTTTACTCCGTAAAGTAGAATGATATTCCGCGTAAATAATTGGATTTGAAAAATAGTGTTTTTCTAACAACCGGAACTAATCGTACGAGATATGTATTCCAAGTGTTAGGAGTTTCTGAAAAAAAATAAACATCGAATGCTCCGAGTATCACGTATTGTGGACCAACAAAAGCATTACTTTTCTTTAGTACTTTAGCAAATGCATATTGTTAGATTCTTAAATTATGTAATAATATTATTTAATTTTCGAGTATTTTGAATAATGCGAATTTTCAATTAATATATAAAAATACTCAATTTAATATTAAATACAATTCATATAATCTGAACGAAAAGATAACGATAGGACAGGGCTACAAAAACTGATGTAGCGATATCACATATTTTCAAGTTTGACATTTATATTTTTCAATTTACTATTTATTATACGGGATTAAAAACGAAGTATTTGGAATACGGAATTTTTGAAAATACGTTTATGTTTGTTTTGTAAGTAGCTCGGCACATTGACTGTACTTGCCCTGATGGTGAGCGCGGTGCATTCCAAATACAACGGCGATAACCGAGAGATCAAATCCCTCGGCGGTCGCCGCTGCCATGCCCGCCGGAACTAATTCAACTTTGATTATATTGAAGCTATCAGCCGACAGTGAAGGAAATTGGCACGAGGAAACCAGAGCGTTTGAATCTCTCGGCAAGACATCTTTACCCAGTAGTGGGCAATGGGTAATATATGCTGGTATTGTTATTATTTCTTTAAAGTATACCAACTTTTTTTTTCTGTTCTCGGTCATAATAAACACCCTGAAAGACAAGATGCAACACTATTTTCAAATATTTCCTAACAATTTTACATAAAGATATACTAAACATGATTTTTAAGTACCGCTATTTTATTTTATTGTAATTATAATTAATTATTCTAAAATAAAATGTGTATTATTATCAATATATTGATATTGTTCAAGAACGATTTGACTAAAAATACAAATGGTTTACAATAAACTAAATTAGCGAAAAAATAAATTAAGTCTTCGTAAATGATACAAAAATAGCACATACTTTAAATATTAGTTTTATTATAATAGTAAAATTCAAGTATTTTTTAATATTAAAACCACAACAAGGACAAGAATGGTAGGAACTGTACCTATGTTTAAATGGCCTTCTAATTTCGGAGTAGAGAGATGTACATTTAATTAAATGTTAGGTTAGTATCGTGGACAGGGTGGATGACGCAGAACGCAAGCGATTACCGATTTATATTGTAAAATACTTCATTAACATAATTAAATTACTTTATCTTTAAACGTATCTTTGAAATTTGGTCTGAGTATGAAGTTTTAATATCTAAGAAATTTTATTTTTTCGCACCTTTCGATCTTGTATTTGAAAATGATAGGGAAACAGCACTTACAAGTGTTTCTATTTCTGTCGCAAAGCAGCAGTACCTACCCTGTTGTTTTGCAGTTCGAAGGGTGTGGCCATTGACAACACATACAGGCAAATGAGCGGTTACAACTCAGTGTTCAAGAGTAGCATCCCATTAATGACTGGTCTCAGAAATACGGCGTATCTGAGATTGCTTGTATAGATATAAAACAGCTATAGATTGCAATAACCTTTTAACATAGATTTCACTGCATTCTTGTTTACTACTCCAAAAAGTAATCAGCGACGTCATATTATAATCATTTTCATTGGTAAATTTTATACTTCAATATCACTTGATATTAACCTACAACGTCATCATATATAGTGACATCTTAAGTGTAGAAACACTAGTTTTCAAACTGTAGGTTCTGAAGCGCATGAATATGTACTTGGCGTTGGCGTTTTTATTTTGCTAAGCACGTAGCCAAGGGCATAGCGAACTACGTGCTAGAAGGTAGCCCAAGGCCTCCCTAACCCCGCTGTAAGCTGGTAAGGTGTGTGCTGACTGACTTGACTCACATGCAACGCAAAACTAGCATTTTGTGTAACACTCTGATTTAAAAAAATATGTCTTGCTATTTTTAAGAAACAACTTGAAGACATTGGCAATAGGGTTTTAATTATTTCTATGGAAAGCAATGCTACTACGAGGTATTCTTAATATTTACCTGCATGAACAAAAATCTGGCTGTATTATAATAGGTGGTTGCTATCCAAACAAGAACTACAAAATGAATTAACACCGTGCTATGGTTTAATATCTGTTATAATATTTAAGTGTTTTAATTAATACGAAATAAGTTTTCTGATCTCATAAAAACGGCTCCTCTCCTAAATTCGACCGCAAGTATCAATTTTCCTTTCATTTCTCTTTATGAAATCTTTTTCCACAATTTAATTTGATTTAAAGGGATTATAATGGTGGTACCAATTTTGATCCACATAATTGCTCATTTTATTTAAAAAAGAAAAAGAAAATCGAAAATCTTGTGCTACTTTCAAACGCTTTGTCTTTTAGTTTTACGATGTAAATTTGTGGAATATTATTAAACGCTTTCTTACTTTGAAGAACCTTGAGTGTTCTTCGTGCATTCGCATTCTTATGTTTAACAAAGGAATATTGGTTTTACCTGCTTTTTATTCCTCGATGTAAGCAGAGGAGGTGTTGTAATTTAACATATGTATCTGTGTGTTTGTCTGTAGCATTCTAGCTCCCAAACAGATAAACCAACTTTGTTAACTTTTTTTGTTTGAAAATTTTCTTGATCGAGAGTAGTCTTAGTTATGATTTAGAAAATTTGTTCAGTCGTTTGCAGATCTGTCCTTTTCAAGTTGATGAAGGGATATGAACAGCTTCTAAGTACGGGTCTGATCGAATCGTAATTTGGTAATCTATGATTTCAATGATATTAAAAGAACATGATAACCTCGATCTGATTCTGTAGTATCTATCATCTGTAATTTGCAAGATTCCCAACTACTCTCCATTTGCAGTAGAGGTAACATGTTTGCTTTCACTCAAATATTCTCAATGTTAAGGTTATTTATGTCGGGGATTTTAAATTTTAAATTACCTTTTAGATGTATTGATGGATCTGTTTTTATTATATCATAAATTGTAATGTACGGTTTTCGCAGTCTACATTAGCTGTATAGAACGGTCATGGTAATAAATTTCTTAGGTATATATTTGTGATTTGTATAACTATAATTGTCTATATTTTTAAAAGGTATTGAATACAATGTCTACCAAATAATACATTGAGACCTTAAGAGTTTCTAGATGTTTTAGTAATTACTGCACTTTAATTTATATTCAAATACGAAATATAGTAAATGGTCACCAAACCTTAGCGAGTAAATTAATGCTCTATTAAGGCTGGGTTAGGTTTGGTTTGACTTGTGATAAGAAATAGGGGGAGCGCCAGATACTAATAATATTGAAAGAAGTATGATACAAAAATATGATGTGGTTATAATTTTGGTGATCTTTGACTATTTTTTTGTTAATGATTACTTTGGAATCGTTTGCTTTAATAGGATAACAAAATATTAAATGTTTGGTTATGATTCCACATTAAAATGGGGGTTTAATTTTGGTATTTATTTACTATTTTTGGCAGTATAAGGTGACTTTGGTCATACACAAGCCTCTTGCAAATGTTTAACGAATATATTTTAAATACATGTTTATTTTAAAAATATGATAACATTTTTTTGATGTTAAACTTCTTTTGTCGCTTTTAGTAGAGGATAAAATTGAAGCTTTCAATTGCGCGCATCATGAAGTGTGACATGATGAAGTTAGTTAGTGAATTCTCGTTAACTTGTTTTTAACAATGAATAAATTAATTAACGTTGTATAAATACACTGTAATCAAAATAAATCATTATTATTATTATTGTTAGCTAACTTCACCATGTTGTTGATACGAGGGATAGAACAATTGGAGTTATTTTTTTTTTTTTTTTCGTATAAATTTTCACGTGCGTAGAGAATTATTTTAAATTCAATTAAGTAATTTAGTATTCAAATATAATTATCATGTGCACTATATTTTCTAGTCAAGATATTTTAATACTGTATAAATAAATTGTAAATAAACTGTGTACATAAAATCTATAACTATTTATACGGAAGAAAATTATCAATTTTTTTTGTATTTATATAATGATTTCTAAGAATGCAATAAAAATTGTATTAAATTATCTATAAGATTTATTTCAATCGTCGTTACAGAATGTAGAAACAGGTTATTAATATTAAAGTTATATATTAAGACGAACTTTGACAAATAAAGTTAGTATCTCCTTACTATTGTTTTATTTTTAAACCTTTTTATTAAGTTCGCCGCTGCAGTGTACATTGTATACAGAAATTAAAGACTAAAAGTGAGCAGAGATGTAGGGCATTGACGAATTTCTTTAGATATTTCTCTCTACTTGGGGCAGTCCGACTCGTGGAATACCTCCACCCTACAGAAGATCGCAGCCAAATGACCTAGTGTTGTTTTCCTGCGGTAAGTAGGGTTTCCAGAGCTCCTCGGGGTAGAGGGTTTCAAGGTCGACAACGCGCTAGTTATACGCCGCTTACCATAAGGCGGGTTGTATGCTTGTTAACCTCCTCCGTGGTGTATTTTTTTTGTAAATATGACATTATTTACAAAATAAGATAAATAGAAATGTTGCCATAGCATTTTAAGAAAAGTAAGTTGTGACATCAAGTGCGCGTAAATAGCAAATGTAAAACAATGTTTTACATACGTTAGTCAATGCTTCAGATTGTTTTATGAAAAATTAATGTACAGATTTTTAGTAGTATCACTTCTACTATGAGACGAGTTATAGAAGCGATCAGTGACATAATAAGACAGTTTTTTTTAATAAAACTTATCTTGCCGCGAATTGAGTAGCTCAGATCTCTTTTAGCATGGAAATAACGTTCAGCAAATACAATATTTTTAATAAATAATAAAAAAAATGTATGTACTAGTAACCTTCACAAGCGTTTGAAGTAAAACCTCTTTGACCTTGTAGCGGATAATACAATATGGTTATGTACACAAAAAAATCAAGAAACGCCCGGCACAAATAATCTATTTATTACGACCATTCCTATGCGCTCAAACCAGATAGGGTCCAGTAGGTATCCAGATAATGCTACAAAATCAGCTCAATGCTACCATATTCTTCTAATATCTAAATTTCGACTCGATCAGACCTGTGAAAGATGCTCACATCGATTTATTAACTAGAAAAGAGCTGATAATCTTCAAATAGCTGAACGGACTTTCTTGATACCTAGCTAAGAACACTCTCAATGAAGTCACGTTTCAAACAAAAAAAAAAACTAGATCAAAATTAGTTCAGCCCTTTGGGAGCTACGACATCACCGATAGATACACACGTTAACTTATAACACCCCTCAACTTGCGATGGGATTTAAAAACTATTATATATATATATATATATATATATATATACATATATATATATAATAGTTTTTAAATATATATATATATATAAATAAATAAAGTCATTTTAGAATTTAACCAGTATATCACTGGCTGATACCGAAATAAGGCAAATCAAATGAGCATGTTTATGGAGATCACGACCCAGTAGGATGCAGACCCTACTTAGACCTTAACTAAACGAGGAAACATATTAAACTGAAGGTTTAAACTTTAGTATAAAAAACGGCATACTTGGATAAACGATTGACTTGGTTTTCGATAATAAGGTTTTAAAAACGGTAGTAAAGTTACATTTACTATAACCACTTAGAAGTTGTGTGTAAGTAACATCTGAAAGTAATCGAAAAAAAGATGGAATCGACAAAACGATAAAAACTTGACTACGTAACGAAAAACTTGACACAGTCACATAATCTGGTGTATATCTAGTACAAGTTGTGGCCCACGATTTCATCCGTATTAAATTTATTCGACTAAAGTCTCCACAGCGTCGAAGCTAATGCACCCGTGTGGTCTGGTCTATCTTTGATTTCAGTTCCCGTAGTCACTTGCAGCTTGCCAGATTGCTTGACATTCATGATTACTGCTCGGCTACTTAGGATAGTAGAGTGAAGTTAAATATTCTATAACCTTCCTAAAAAAACAGATAATAAAATAAAAAAATATAATTTCTAATCTGATTGGTAGATACAGAGATTGAAAAACTAGTTTTTAAAGAGAAACTTTTATTCTATCGCCCTAAAATTTTTCGTTCATATATCGCATGTCGCATTACAGCTGGCCGTGGAGTAGGGAACTGTGAGACTCGAGGCGAAACGTAGAGTAGGGAACTATGAGACCCGAGGCGAAGATGATGTTTTTTTTTTAAGTTTCACTTGCATCGTATTTTCATAAAAGCACACAATATTTTTTATTTATTTTTATTTTCATTAAAATTTTATAAATCATTTTCCTTATAATAGCACTAGAAAGTAACGGTACTATACTTGTTGGTAAGCACTGTACAATCCAAAACGGAGACAACCGTAAGATCTACAATCCTTCGTTAGTCGTCTGCAAGTCTCTTGGCAGATTGATATACACAGAGAGTCACACAGACGAGTATATCACCATGTGTTTGGTGGTCGTAACACAATTGTGTGCAGATTCGTACCACATTGCTTGGTTAGACACATTATACACCAGACATTCCCGTAGACAGTAAATTAAACTTAGAAGATTGTAGGCCGTGAATATTCTAAGCCAGGTCTCCACCTTATGATGGATAACTAATAAAATAATTTATCGGCTAGTGTTTATAACACTGTAGTATTGTATAACAGGTTTAAGAAAAAGGCAGATGGATTGAATAACAACAGTGGGACATGCATGTAGCTGTGTGTCCTTGGCAACCAGATAACAACACGTAACGACCGTGTAAATAATGTTGCCAGGGTAGTTAACATAAGTTTTACTGTTTTTTACCACTTCAGTAGTGTAGTCATTAATCCATCATAGGTCATCAAAAAACTCATTTTGTACTTTAAATGAAATGTTCCAAGGACCTTTATATACAAATTTTCAACTAAACTTATTTCTACCATCTTGTTTTGTTTCCTTATCAACGAATATTTCTTGCTTCTCATTATTTATTTACTTTTGTTTTAACTTATGTACCTATGCTTAATGGTTCCGATGTCGTGAGTATTTAAATTTTTGGCAACCATCTTGGATTTTCGACTTTTGACTGCTGTACTCAAATGTCCAGGGTTCTCTATAGTTTTTACTTTAGAAACATTACGCTATCTCTTTCAGTGTTTGTAGGTGGTTTTCAAACAACAAACTATTACGTGACAAATACTACCCTACCTTTACTTTCATGATAGTTAGGTTGTAAATAAAATGATCTTCCAACGCTGCATACATATATTTTATTATAACTTCCAGGAAAATATTTCATTGTAACCTAGCAACACTGTTGCAGTTTTGTAATCAGTAACAAATATCACGTTACACACAAGACAGCATATTTTTTATATTATATAAAAAAACTAAAATTGTTAGGGACGTTTTCGTGTTCTGTTAAGCTTCATCTGCCCTTTTCTCAAATCTGTGTATTGTATAATATAAACCTATGTATGACCTTAATTTCGCAGCGCAACGGGGACTAATTATTAATCTAAGCTTTACACAATACAATTTATGCACATATAGACGTCGCTATGAAAAGAATCAATCCGAAATCTCCTATTTTGGAACATCTATTTTAGTCGTTTCTAACCAGCCAGTACATTAATAGTATCGAATAAGGCGCCACAAAACTATGGCTATACTATTGATAGTAAAATACTGTAACATACAAACTATAACATAGAATAGAATAAGTTTCACTTCACCACTTCCGACATATAATACAATAAAATACATAAATTAAACTAGTACGTAATAATCTAAAAGCTTATAAAATATGATATACTAATAAGGAAGAAGTAACTACATTTGTCAACAACTATGCCTGCTTTAGAGTCCAAAAAAAGAAACGCAATACAATAAAAATCAAAAATACAGTTCCGAAAAGCAATAATGTTAAATAATGCAACGAACAATACATATACCAGGAGTAGATTAAACAAATAATAACACTGTTGTGACGTCTGTTTCAACAATTTCAGTTATTACCTACAATTCATACATAATGTATGAACTAGGCTGAATGCAATTATTTCCATGTTGCGGGTTATTCTGCATACAATGTTTTTAAACTTGATTTTGATATTTTTTTACGTTACCTGTATTAATAAATCTAGTTTTTTTTTTGAACAGTTCTATTAGAAAAGCCATAAATCACAAGTGTTAAATTACAAAGATTTTTTGTCTGTCTGTTTGTAGGTCTAAATTTAACTCAAAAATGACGACCTATTTTTTTTTGTTTTTTTAGTGTTAAGTTTGGCGTAGTGGCCACAATCTCACCTGATGTTAAATGAGGATGTGGCCCAAGATGATAACACGCTAAACCTAGTGGAAGACTGGCTCTCAAGTGCAGCTGCCGGAACACACCTATTGGTGCTTGGCGGTAGATTTTCAACCTGAGTGTGATAGCTAGCCAGGCGAACATTAGAAAATGCCCTACCACCATGCTATGGTTTCCTCACGATGGTTTTCTTCACCGGAAGCTCAGGCTCATTGCAGGGATTCGAACACACTTCAATCGACGCGACGTCGTCCAAGCTACCACTGAACCATCATTGCTTCAATTTTGTATACATGAAGTATTGTTATTCTTATTTTGATAATTTATAAAAAAACACAATTATACTAAAAGAACTTGTAAAAAAATTTAAAAAATATATATTCATAACCGATTTTAATGAAATTTTGTATATATAGGGAGCATAATATGTCATTCCGTAATTGATAAGCTATAAGTTACATCCACAATTTCATTATATATAAATACAAAAAATAAATAAACATGGTCACAGCTACTTTACTAATAAGCATTAAGGTTTTCTCTTCAAAATGTATGTTGTCATTGAGATGTTATGATCATCTTTATAAATTACTTCACACTACGTAGTATATAGGTTGCTTTACAAGAAAGTCCACAACTTGAGTATCAAATCAATTATTTAAGATTTTTTAATCAATCGTTTTCAATCATTTATGATAGCAACGTAATTATCGTCACGATAGTAAAATATAATTTCAACCAAGTAACCAGAAATGCCAATATAGGGACTATGTTAAGATCACAACAAAAACCATTTTGTATAGTATGATTTATTCAGAAGCATAATACATTTCAGATATACGAGTATTATAGTTTTTAAATAGAAAATGTACATCTACAAAACCTAATCTAAAAATTCTTATTATCAAATTCTAAAAAAAGATCCCAAACATATTTAATATTGAAGGGAATCTGGACCAATCTCACAATAATCAGGTACAAAGGAGGGCAGTTTTCAAAAGGGAAAAATTACTTCTCCAAATTCAGAGGGTATAAAAGGCGTCTTGTCAATATTAAAAATTTTCTGACCGAACCCATGCTTCGTGGAATTTTTCACGCAGATTTTGGCGATATTAAAAAGTTAAGCGTCCTCTTTTTTGTTTGATATATTTTACCTTGAGACGGTAGAATGTAATTTGGGTTGATCGTGATATTGGTTTTAATTCATTCGTTTTGACTGGGCTCAGTCTACTAAATTCTATTTAAACGGCACCCGATTTCCGTGATCTACTAGGAGGATGTAGATATATGTGATGTTTAAAAAAAAAATGTATTCACCTCTTTTACTGAGCGAAGAATAAAATTCACGTTTCGCTAGGGTTAAACTTTGTTTTGATTAGTTGTTCGATATTTGTGACTAGTATATCCGAAAATAAAAACAATTTACCTATAAATAGGTATTATTCATAAAAAGAGAACATGATTTTCGTCTAAAATTAAGGAAAAAGAAAACAGAAAAATAGTTGGTACTCGTAGAACATTTTCGCAAGCAAAGGGGGAAAATTTAAGCAACGATTAATTCATTCACTAAAAAATTGTTGATTTTCAGTCAAAATAAATAATTGGATGCAGAGAATTGCTTAAGTCCAGTTGTTGACCGATACAAGCCGATGACTATGTTTACCAAAATTATTGATATCCTCGGTCTGATTCCTATTTACAATCTCTTAATTATTGTAATAGGATTCGCTTAAAGGACGAAGTTTTTCATCTCTTAAACGGCTTGAATTATTTAAACCATTTTAAACCTTTATAAAGTATATTGTGAGTTTTACAGAAAAAGTGTTAGTTATTATGAAATTGTACTGTAAATGTTTTTTGACGCCCGGTTGTCTCACTAAATTAAGACACGGATAACTGTGACAGTTTGAGATAAAACATTTTCTCCTTGGTTTTTGAAAGATCGTGCCTTCATTTCTAAAGTTGATATTTATATATAGTTGATTGAAAATATAATAGTAGATGAACTAGAATTATTTTAATATTGAAAGTAATTACATTTAGAATATTAGAATTATATGGAAAATAGCTTACAGCAGATGTTCCAAAACTTTTAAAGCTACGAATATTCCAACAAAATTAAAGTATACTTATTTCAGCGAGTTAATAGAGGGTAATATTAAGAGCTGCGTGTGCATCATACGACAGAATTTAACATGGTAGAAATAATTATTATTTTAATCAAATAAGAAGTTGTATGGACACAATTTAAAAAAGTCCGTAAAATGAAATTATATTATTGCCATTGATGGCTAAGTTCATCGTGTTGTAGACACACGAGATAAAAATTTTGGAGACATTTTCGTTTTATCACTCAATTGCAAATTTTTACGTACCTACAGAGAAGTATGTACCTTTTTTATTAATGGTAGGTTCTCTTATTAAATAATAACAAATGAAAGACCATGTAATTCTAAATAACAGTAAATGCATTTATTAGAACTATTGCGCTATTGTAAAATCATGTTAGTGACAGTGGAATTATTTAACAGCTGAAATGATTCAAAGATTCAATAACAAATGTAACTGATTCGCGGAAGCCTGTTGAATTTCCAATGCAAAAATGGATCGTGGGACCTGGATGCCGCATTCAAATTACAAACGAAGCAAACTAAGAGACTAATCGATTGTCCTAGCATCGACAATTAAGGCCATCGCATATCAATTAATTAGGTTAATAGTTAAATGTCAGATAGGAGGAAAGCTTATGCTATAATTTCACTATATCAACTCAAGTATCACATACCGTTTAGTAATAGGCCTTTTAAGTAACAATTATTGTTTGTCATAATAATAACTTTTAAATCATCATCGTCAGAACTAAATTAGATTCAGCTGATATTTCTTAATGAACCTGATCTTCGAACCTCTGCAACCAGTCACTGCAAACCATCTAATAGGACAATGTATCGAATACGCTTTCAACAATTAATTTGGCCTCACATACAAAGGGTTAGCTTTGCTCAAGAATTGACGCTTTGTTAGCATAGCAGAGTTTTAGGAAATAGTGAATATCCTATTATAGTAACAAACTTTTTTTTTATCGTAGCACGGCAATTTGATCGCACTAGTACCTGATGGTAAGCATGGTGCAATCTAATATCATCGCTCAAATGTCTCTTCATGATATGTTTGAAGGATTCCATGTTGTAGAAAGGAGAGAATACACTAGCCGGAAGATAGTTCCACAGCCTCACAGCACGGAAAATATATGAAAAAAAAAAACTTTTTTGTTCGTGCCAAGATGGATATTACAATAAAGCTATGGCTCCAGAGTGCAGTGTGTGTAGTTCTGTTATGAAAGGGAGAGGAAATATTAAGTTGAACAGCTCTTCAGAATACTTGCCATGATACAGAAGATAGAACACGCTCAGCGAGTTGATGACGCTGCGTAACTAAAGCGGCTCAATTAACTTAGTAACGCCTACATCATATACAATGGCATCATCAGTCAATGAATTGATGAATTCTAGTTGTTGGCTGGAATGATAAAGAAAACTGTTGAACATATACGTCTCTGCGTGGAGTATTAAAACTTGAGTAGGGTTCGGAAATGGTAGCACCAATTTTCTTTTTTTTTCACGCTTCTTCCCTTTACTTGGGATCAGCTTACCTACTCAAAAGGCGCCATTTGCTTCTTTGTACTATATCTTCATTTGACAGGCCAAGACACTTCATGTTCCTTAGGACATTTTTCATCCAAGTAGTCTGCCGCGTCCTCTGTTTCCTGTAGCCATGGAAAAGCACTTCGTCACAACAAGGTAAATGGGTCTTCGCATTACATGTCCATACTATCTTAGCCTGGACTCGAGAAAGTTTTTCAGTAAAAGGCGGGCTACCTTAAAATTACCTCTTAAAAATTGGTTACGCACTTAGTTTTTAAGTTTGACTCTATCCGCCCAACGCAACATGCACATTTCATGGTTGTGCAGACTTTGTTCATGGATTTTCTTAGGAGCCGTACCGTAGAGTAAGCCTATTGTAGGATTTGCCTTTCGTTCTTATCGGCATTTTTGGATCATAGAGAAATCCTGTTTGTCTACGCCATTTATTCCACCTAGCCGTAGTTCTATGCATAATATCGGCTACTATTGATCCGCCATCTGATATAGCCGATCCTAAATATTTGAAGTTGTTCACGTTGGTAAGACTGCACCATCTAATTTAATTTACTCCTTAGTTTGAAAAGCATTGTCGGGATCGAAGTTGCATACCATGTATTTTGTCTTGGTTCTGCTGATTCTTAATCCGTTCAACTCTAAAGACTTCCTCCAATATTCCAAACTTTCCTGTATTTTAATAATGCTGTCGGAAATTAAAAAACTACGTCGTCCGCGTATAAGAGATTCAATTGTATAGGTTTTTGATCTTCTCGTATAGTGTTATTAATATTAAATCGCATCAATGCACACATCTGCCACAAAATAGAAGTGCTCCCGTTTCTGTGTTCCAGTTCGAAGAATGTGGTTAATGACAAACACCGCCTCATGAGACTATATCTCAGTCCTCAGAAGTACAACCTATTTTGACTGGCAAAGAATAAAATAGTCATTCCACCTTTTACACTTTTACCGATTTGCTGGATAATAAGTTCATGAATCATGTACTTCTCTGTAAATTCATTAAAAATTATAATAACTGTATACAATAATAAAAATACTTTAAAATATCAATTAAAATAATACATTTGATACATCCGATCGAGCTTCTAGCAGATTATTCTCTATGACTAAGATGATTTCCAAACCGGTAGTTGTGTAACATTCATAAATGCCTCCACAGGGCCTTTTTTATAGTAGCTCGGCACATTGACTGTACTGTTCCTGATGGTAAGCGCATTACAATCTAAATAGAACGGTGACCACCAAGAGATTGAAATCAATCGGCGATCGCCGCTGTCATACCGGCCTGTATAAATATCTCTTCACGTTACGCTTAAAGAACCCGATGTCATAATAATGAGGGAACACATTAGCTTAGAGATGGTTACAGAGTTCCAAGGTACGACAAAGGTTACCGTAGAACTGTGACTCCTAAACTGAATAAAGTATTTTTGATTTTTATATTGAACTGCGGTCTTTTTGAGGTTCTTTAGAAATATTTGTAGGATGAAGTTACTACTCACAATCAGATTACATGTCATAAAATTAAATAATTATAAATTTACAAGATTGTGTAACAACTCTATATTTATATTTTTTTAATAAATACGAAACCTTCTTGTTTTTAATTTTACACACACATCCGTAATGGTCGTGTCAGTTGTCAGGTGTTCTTTTTTACGTAAACATCGTTTTTATGTCTCCCCAGGGGGCGCTTTGAGCATTTTATTTAATTAACTCAACGCCTCTTTTGTATATTTCAATTTAAATAAGCTGTCTTAAAATTACACATTTGTAATACAGAAGACCTTACTTTTTCTGAGAGATGAGACCGTGAAAAGATAGATGGTACATTTGTAGCATAAACGAAATTATATCCTTGAAAATTCCATATACCTATTTATTTACGCGTGTTAGTAGTTGTCTTTATTTAAATAGTTACACTAGATGTTATGTGATGTACAAATTCGAGAGCGATTATCGTCACCAAAATATTTTTTTTGCATGTAGGCAGACCATTTTCTAATGCCCGCCTGGCTACTAGCTACATATCTCAAGTTGAAAATCTAACGCCAAGCACCGACACCTGTATATGTGATCTGGCAGCTGTCACCACCTTGAGCCAATAAATTGGTTACTGATGGAAAGCGGTTACCGTAGTCTATAGACACTTGTAACACCAGTGATATCACTGGCGCGTTGCCTATCTTGAACCCCCTTCCCCAAAGAGCTCTGGAAACCATACTCACCGAAGGAACACAACACAAGATTGCTTGGTTGCAATTTTCTTTATTCCACCAGTTGGGCTGCTCCAATTAGAGAAAATTTTCCAAAGAGATTTCTCTATGCCCTACCGTTCTTAAACTTTATCTTTCTTATTAATTGAAACACTAAAATTACATTTCGAACTAAATCAGAAAATTGTATTGTTATAGATACCTTTTAAAAGCCACATATATTGATTTAATTTTACTTAGGTACGCATACTTTATTCACGTCCCAATCTATACTGTGAATGTGTGACAATTTAAAAAGGCAGAGGTCGTCTAACGAGTACTTTTTTTAATATCACGATGATGGCAAACAAGCTTATGGCCCGCCTGATGCTCAGCGATCATCACAAACTATGGACGCATGTAATACCAGAAGCAACAAATGCGCGTTGTCGACCCCTTAAAAAACTATTCATTCTCTTTTTTAAGAACACCATTCTGTAGTCCTTTGGAAAACCACAGTAGGTAGCTCATTTAATATCCGCAGCGTTGAAGGAAGGGAACTCCTCTGAACCTGAACTGTTCGCAACATCGATCGAATTTTATGCCAGGGAGTTGATCGAGACTTATATGCACCAGGGCAGTCCCTAATATCCGGTGGAAAACAGGGAACTCGGGTTGTGGTAAAATAGCATGGATGGTAAGTAATTTAGAGGTGTAGAAGGACGCAATTGCGATAACCACAGCCGAAGCGGCCAACGATCTGAAGGAAAGCTTTATACAGCGCTTTGATTCAACAGTCGTAAAAAAGTTCTCACCATGCCTCGATCTTGGTAAGTGGTTTCAGAGAGCCCAAGCAGTATTCAAGCTTAATAGTGGGCGAGGCTCCTATGAACCATTTTGGTACAATCACCATGGCTGCTCGTCCCGCGGAAGCGAGCAAACTTCATCAGAGACATCAGCCAACTCCCATTCATCGACAGGGAAAACCTCTTCCCCATGTACTACAGTCATCCGGGCATAGTCGCCAGTATTGACCAATAGCTATTTTGCACGCACCGTAATCCAATGGACATTAATTGCATTTGCCTTTAGTGAGGTCTACGAAGGAATCTACTCAGCAATATCTAAAGTAAGATCTCTGTGGCTGGAAGGGTTTATAGGAGTCCAAATACCCAGAACCATCTCGAATACCACCTTCCTGGTTTACACCCAAGAGGAAAAGGAATTCTTTTCAGTCAAGAATATGGGACTAGGGAAGAGTCACGGGCCCTAACTATTCACGAAACCTAGACCTTCGAGTCAGTGGTCATTTTGCAGACCAAGTCCAGAAGATTGCAGCTTCACGACAGTGTCTCCCACGCTGTTGTGGCAATAACACGATACACGCCCACCTATGTTTATTACACCGATGACTCGGATAGCACGATTGGCTGATGAGTATTAAGCCGACGAGAGCGAGTGAGTTAGCCATCCTAAATTACAAAATTAAAAATTAAAGCAAAAGGTTTCTGTTGCTGCGCTGTTTGTGGTTGTTTACCCACAGCGCTCCGCAGCTGCAGTTGCGCATTAACTCAAACAAAACACTTGTCAGGAACTCAGTATAAGTAAATAAGTTGTATTATATTTTAAATACATTTTTCAACACATATATTCAAAAAATGCATTTACGAAGTCTGTATACATTGTTCGATAGTTACAAATTTACCGCACGATCCGTTGTATAGCGCCATAAAAATATATAAGAATTCCACCAAGGAGTTTCACATTACGAGAATAAATAAGTTGAATGATCGAACCTTGGAAGCACTTTTTATCAATACATTTGCCTCACTTTAATACTAAAGAGAAAATGAGACGAAAGATGTAGTTCTCATTTTTGCCACGCGAACGTGACGCCATTTGCAAATTCGCACCTTTTTCATATAGAAACGTCAAAGATTGTTGCGAATTTTCGACTGATATTTTAAATAAACAATATAATAATATGAGTTCAAGCGTGGAATCCAATATTAATATGGAATCTACTCCACCTAATATCTTGAATGAGGCGCAAATTGCAGGTAAAATTTTCAAGAGTATCCTACCTATCTGTATAATTTCTTATTTGCCATTAAAATAATCTAATCAAGAAGGTTGCTTCATTACCTATTGTACTGTTTTCTCGCAAATGTGTTGAAAAACGTTGTATGACACGCATATAAAATTGGTTTTTACACACTCGTGAGTGACTATGGTAAGCCCTACTTACCGAACTAGTATCATAAATATCTATAATATAAAAAAAAAATACTAAAATGTGCGGATGAAGAGTCTGCAGCAAAATAAATAAAAAAACTACTCCGTTAATATTTATTGAGATATAACAAACCTTCTTTTATTTTTCTATAAAAGAGAAAGTCTACATCAAAGCTAATATGTATCTATATAGATGTTTATTTTCTCAGGAACAAATTATTAGAGAAATAAACTTTGCCCTAAACTAACAACCGTTCTGATCGGTTAAATAAAACTCTGTTTATTATGTATTTTACTAGTTGACGAATGTAAATATTTCGCACATTACAGAATGTAAATAATCTAACTTCTGTCATGTTAATCAAAAAGATTTTTTATAGATGGCGCATCCTATGTGTTAGTTAAATACACTTTTATTTTGACAGATGGCATTACTAATGAAATGGTTTTTGAATCAATTGTTTTAATGAATATAACAATTTTTCATCAATAGCAGATATTATAAGCTTTAAAATAATGTTTAAATCACTATTATGATAAAAACCTGAGAAATATATGGCGTTACCACAAACAAACACTTTTTTAGATATAATACATTGAGATTTTTCGTTTGTCATCTTGATAATTATTAAAAAACAAGCACACTGCCATCTTAGTGTGACGCGACTGGTGTATACCATTATTAATCATGCAGGTTTTAGTTTATCCGTTTTTAACATATCATAAATACCCTCATTGTGGAGTACTTACATTAAAATGTAATAAATAAAAATCGGTCATGGGGTAGTCGGACTAGCGTACCGAGGATTACGTACGGCCGGATAATATTATCTAGTTAAATTTTTAACAAAAATGATTTTTTTTCATGTACTTCGGGATATTGTTTATTTTACTTTATGGTAAACACTATATCATACCAAGTTTGACACTTGTATTTATTACCGATTATACGATGTTGAAAAATAACATTTAAAAAATCTCATAATTAAATCTAAATAATAATTTAATAAAGGCCGACCATGTTTATTTTTTATTTTTATTATTTCTCTAAATATCCACTATAGTAACACATATTCTCTGATCATTTTTACCCGCTTAATATTACAGTTCAAAAGATACAGCCTTTTAAAGGTTGGGAGGAGAGCATGGACTTAGCAATAAGGTTACTTTTCAGGGAAAGAAACCCTAATGTAGGTACTAATAATATTGATGGGAATCGAATCCGTGATGCTCCGATTCTTAATCTGGAAAAATCTGTTAGACTGCAGAGATAATAAAATAAAATTCATAGAAAATTTCTATAATACTTTCTATGAAATAATGCATAGTCTCCGTGTCATGCCATTTTTTTATTTCCTTATACATAATATAATTTTTAGTTCAGAAACTTTTACCAAGTTTACATTTTTTTACCGTTATAGGTTTTTCAACGTAGTGGCCACAATTTCACTTGATATTAAGTGACGATGTGGCCCAAGATGATAACACGCTAAACCTAGTGGAAGACTGGCTCTCAAGTGCAGCTGCCGGAACACACCTATTGGTGATTGGTGACAGATTTTCAACTTGAGGGTGGTAGCTACCAGGCGGGCATTAGGAAAAGCCCTATCACCAATTCTATGGTTTCCTCCGAAAGCTCAGGCTCATTGTAGGTATACAAACGTCACGTCGATCGACGTGAAGTCGTACACACTACCACTGAGCCATCACTGCTTCCACAATGGAGTCTTAGATTTTTCTTAATTATATCTCGTCTAATGGAAAATCAGCGTTGTTTAATTGCTTGTTCAAATCTACGCAAGTTCTTAACAATAAGATATCCATTGCATATAAAACGAAATAGCAGCAGCGGTTAAACAGTTTTTACAGTCTGTTTTTAATAGTTTATTATTGAAGAGAATAAATAAAAAAAGGTGTGTGTGCGATTCACGCACGATAGAAGTGAAACTTCATTTTAAAATATATTTTATATTTTATTTAAACAGTGTGCAATATACATATACACCGACATTTACTCTCTCGCTCTGGCTCACACAAAGAGGAGAGACCGATAATGTGCGTTAAAAGTTTAACCTTTAACGTTTAACGCTTGGAAGTCGCATAAGAAGTTTCACTTCAAAAAAACTTTATTCATTGTAGGCCCTGTGAACGTTACCACACTACTAGTACTAATTGCAGAACGATCTGCCATTGTTGCAATGTTATTAATGTAATAATATAAAGGAAGATGAGCAGCGAGAATATTCACTATAAAAAGATAAATTGCCGTACTATTTTATTTGTAAAGAAAATTAATTAGCTTGTTTTTTTTGATGAGCAAAAATATCAATTAGTTACTTGTGAATGTCAGAGATTGAATTAATTAATAGTTTTCTATTCAGGCGATGTTGTGCCTGCGGTACGCGTTGACGTTTTGACTTTGTTTAACGTCGAAAAACAGCGCTCACTGTCTACGGAATTGACAGGAATAGTACATACAGTTTTCCAAAGTTTTATGCGACAGATCCTAAAACATGGTCCTTGTTTTTTTTTTAAGTCCTTACTCACCCCTAACACACATTTAAAACTTGTCTCTCTAAATAATTAATTTCGCCGTCCATCCTTCTGCGAGGAATTACCCAAATAACCCCAAAATATATTATTTCCTTTTTTGTTATTCTTACTATTAACGAAAGCTTCCCTACTCTTTTTTGTTACTCTACGAAAGCTTCCCTTCTATTTTCTTTTGTCTTACGCTAACAATATTAGTTTGATCATGCAACAAAATGTTCTCATTATATATAACTAATTCTAACATTTTACAACTCTGGGTTAGCTTCAACGACTGGTCACAATTTAAAAATTGAAAAAAAAGAATAAAACTAATTTCATATGATATTGCCTGTCAACGTTATAATAGTCTTCTATCTTAGAAATAAATAATAGCTTATTTTTAATTAGGTAAATATTCAACTAAACAGAAGTCAAACAATCGTAATTAAAAGCAAACAAAATCATAATTGTCGCGCGTAAAGTGACCGACTGCCAGTAGGGAGTAGCGCCGCTCCAGATTTGGGTCTCATACAAAATCTTTTGTTTGTAGTCCGCCGCCCCTCAGAAAGTATGTCTCACCTCAGTCCCCCGACCGAAGCCTCTCTTAACACCAGAGGGTTTGCCCAGCCTCCCAAGCGCGTTCTGCGCTCCGGTGGATGAGCTGTCAGACTCGATCAAACCTCTCTCACTATTCGGTAGGGAAATCCCATGGGACATCCAGAATAAATATCTGGGTGTCACCCTCGACAATAATCTTAACTTCATCCCACATGTCCGGAAAACAGCCGTCATGGTCCTTTTCCGCTTGCGACCCTTGCTGTGCTCGGTACACAAAATGTCACTAGGACATAAGCTTACACTTTAGAAGATGTGTGTCCGTGCGATCTTAAAATATAGTTGTGCCGCGTTCGCACATTGTCCAAAAACAAGTTTGCCTATTTGCAAAGAGTCTAAACCGGTTCCTCCGCCACTCACTCAATCCTTCAGCTTCCTTCTATAAACTCTTGTGCAAAATATCTCACGATGAGATATTTCGATACTGCGTCGAACCACCCGAATTCGTTAGTCGTAGCCGACGCGAAATACACCCAAGTCGACGATACCCTGAAGGCAAAACGCCGACCGCGGAATATCTTTACCGACCCCGATGATAAAATTGAGGTAGCCAACGAGTACTACGCGGCCGTCCCTGTAACCCAAGCGAGCTCGCGCCCACGCCCGCAAAACCACCGTTCCTCCGGCATGAAGCCCTTGAGCCAAGCAACCGCTCGTGCGATACAGTGATACTGCATTCACTAGCTACCAACATACTGTCATTACACTGCATCTCTACAAACATGTACACTAATCAGGTACATAGATAGATTCTGTGAGGATTTTTTTTTCTTTTTTTGACTAGTTAATTTGGACCAAAATTTACAGATTACTAAATACACATAATGCATGTTTCTTCCCTCCTCCTAGAGGAAAGAAACATGTATGTGTGTATAGTTGGTTTAGATCGAATTACAGATAGGGAATTAGTCAAATCGTGACTTCATTGCAATCGTGGCAACAGTCCAAGCCGAGGTCCGGCCACTTATGCACCCTTGGATCTTCTTACCTTGCTTTCGCAGCTGAGGCCTTAAGCGCTCGCTCCCTAATCCGGGTGAAGCTGTAAAAGCCGTCTGAGACTTCAGGGCCCTTATGGCTAACAGTATAGTAAGATCGAAAAAAAAATCGCACTCGGTTAATTCCCTGCTTGTCGCTATACTGAACTTTGTTTCATAAAAGCACAATTGCTGGCGCTCCACTCAGTATAACTGAATACCAAATCTTTTTATCGTACATAATTTAATATAGTAAAATTATGTGTTAAGTTCAGAATATAAAGATATAAAGTTCAGAATATAAATTCATATGTTTTTGTGAGGATGTACTCCTTAGAACCAGCGCTCCTTAGAACGAGCCGCCTATGCTTAAAAACAGTGTTTATTGTAGTCGACTTATTAACAACTAGCTATGCCCGGGGCTCCACTGGCGTGGACTACAGAATGACGTGGGTCGAGCATACGCGAATCGTACTGCCCCCGCTCCTAACCACTGTGGTCGCACGCCGGTCTTATTAAAGAAAAAATGCTTATTATGGATGATTCTTAGTGTTTAATATTTAAGTTTATTTTTGTCACTGATAGATGTCACTTACTCTTTTGCAAACTAAGTAATAATATGTTTTTTGTATTTGGTTAGTACAAATTGTAAAACTTTCAGAATTGAATACACAGCGCCATAGTGCTCGCTGCATGCATTGTTTATCTCCACAATAGTTCAAATAGATCAAAATAGTTCAAACCAGTTCAACAGTCCACGCTATCGAAGTGTACCACAATCAACACTTAGAAGATAGACATTTGCTCTCGCGGACTATTTTGTAGGTCTTTTTAAGATCTATAATTACTACATTAGTGTAATATATCTCTTATGGTTTAATAAGCGTAAGTCCCAAAACCGAATTCCAAATTAATTCAACATTATCGTCACTGCTTATTTTATCTTACAAACTACCTATGTCCTATACTCTGGCCACATAACATAGCTATGAATTCAAATAAAAAATACTTATATCGAATTAGTGGTTTTTACGTGAAAAGACATAGACAAGAAACAATACACATAAACATAGACGTAGAAAAGAACACAAGAAAGACAGAGAGACGTTGAGTTTTATAACATGTATAGAGGCACCGTCAGTCGCCGCTGTTATAGCAGCCTATGTGTATAGAAATAAAATATGCAGCCACTAATCTCAAAATGGTACATAAGCAAATCACTAAAACGGGCTTTTCACCATATGCATTGTGGTCGTGACCCAATCAGACTGTATAGACAGCGCCATCACTCCACTATCTTTATTTCCTCGTTCTCTACTGAACAGGATGCACTATGTGTAAGTGACGTTGGTTTGGCAATCTCAAATCTTTAGATATTATTTGACCACCTTACACTCGTCACAACAAAAACTGTAAATGAGCCCGAGAAATTAAATACAGAAAAATTGATAAAATAAGCTAAAATAGTATCACCTGCAACACGTTTGCCTTATGTGAAAATGCTGACGCTTTTAGCTATCGCCAGTCGCGTCTTTACAGATTGCGATTTCACGCTCTATGGAACAGCACCCTTAGCCCTTCCGCCGTATACATTTTATTAACGCGGGACCATTTTTAGGGTACAAATTCTGAAGCTGAAGGCTGCAATTGAATATTGTATTATAAAAGTTATAATAAACACAGTCCCTCTGAGTTTTTACTTTACTTTGTTTTCGAAATTATTTATCTTTTACTAACATTTTCTATTTACTTATAGTTTTATATCAAAAGATTGTATAAGCATTTTTGAATTATTACTAAGCCTGTAGGTGTTTCTGAAGGTGTTTATTTTTTTTAAATCAAGAATGAAAATCTTCAAGAATGATTTTCTTTTGTTTGTTTCTATGTTCGGATTTAACTCAACGGCTTTACCCATCTGTACGAAATTTAGTACTCGCGAAGCTTGTCATTTTTGAACCGATAGGCTGTAAGAATTGTCAATAATATTTTAAGAAGTAGTAAAAAGTGTTCGTGTTCTCAACCTACTTTAATGAAAATGTGTACACTGGAAATATATGTCATTCTTCAATTGTAAATATCATCATCATCATCATCTCAGCCGATAGACTTCCACTGTTGGACATAGATCTCCCCGAATATTCACCACAATAAGCAGTCCTACGCTGTTTGCATCCTTCGGGTTCCCTCAACTTTTATCATTTGCCCACGCTGTATCTTCTCGTACTTAGCCGCCACTCGAGAAATCTTCGGCCCTACTGACCATCCGTCCTACGAGCAATGCACCCCACCTACTGCCACTTAAGTCTAGCAATTCTTAGAGCTATGTCATTTACTTTGGTTTTTATGCGGATCTCCTCAATTCTGATTTGATCACGCAACGAAACTCTGAACATGACCTTGAGCTTTCTTATGAGGCCCATAGCTAGCGACCACGTTCACTGGTAACAAACACTGCGGTATCTTAGACGAGAATTATGCATATAAGAATTGTTAATAGTATGAGTAAAAATAAAATAAAGAAACGAAATTAATTACTGCGTTATAAACATTTTCAGAGCCGCAGGGCAGTTTGGCAATTGGATTGAGCAAATTAAAATAAAACGAGAAAAATGAATTACTGTTTAGTCGTAAGGACTGTGTAAAAGCAAAGTAGTGATGTGTAAATTTTTTATAGACAACTCGCTACTAGGATTTTTTGCACGTACTCTTTGATTGGTAAATTGAGATGTAATACGCAAAAGGCAAAAATGTTTAACGATTCATATAATTTTATTTTAACTAGATATTATTGTACAAAGAATTTTATACTTTACGCAAACTTGTCTCGAAAAAAAAATCTATCATGTCACTATTCATAATGTGAACAAAATTTACATTATTTTTTTTTTTCGAATAATTTCAATATTTTCAGTTGTGTAATTTTAGTTTATATTTTATAGACAATGTACGATCGAGGCACCACACTAATATCTCGTGAGAGTTTTTTGGCGGAACCTCAAAGTGAGGTATGCTCGTCATTTAAAGATTTCTTATGTGGACTGCTGCAGCCGGCTTGCTGGTATTTGTTTGCAAGTCCAACCTAATGAAGCATCGTCGGTATTTTGTAATAATGCCACTCTTATAATCTATTCCGAATAACTTTTATATTTTTGAAAAATCGTGAATTTCCTAATGAATGCCTAGGAAGTGTTACAAATGACGTGTATACCTCAAAAATACAAAAGTTATTCTGAAATAATAATTAAAGTTTTTAAATTATCTGGTAATCTTCAAACAATTTGTAATTGTTTTTTCATCAACATAGCTCTAACAAGATACTGGCTTCTTATTAAAAATAACCAGGGAGTTTTTGTGACATCCCAAAATGCATGCTCTCAGTTATTACCTATTTATAATTTACTTCAATTGTGCACAATAAGCAAACTATATCACATAAAATGCCTCCAAAATTACTTAATATAGGGCCCCATAACATAAGTTTTAAACAAAAACTATCACATAACATTTTGAGATCCCGCCAAATCTGTCACGTGATATACGAAACGAATCGGAGATGTATTTCATACTTTGCCGGTTTCTCATTTGGCATTCTATAGAATGCCTAGGAAATGTACGAAATATGAATTATCTCATACATTGTCTGCTAGCTTCAGGCATTGTGTATAATGTCTTGTTTATATATTTTCCTTAGCAACCTTAAAATAAAACTAGGCACTACTCCTGTAAGTGAGGATATAACCTAAACTTGGAACCTATTAACATTTTGTTAGCTTGTATACTTAAAAGTTTTTTATACTAGTTTAAAAACAACTTAAACATTTTGTCACAGCTGGATGTAGATTACGGAAAAGTTATAAATTTCATGCATAAAACGACTTTGTTTTAAGTCTTAAAAAGGAGCTCAACGTACTTTTGTGTAAATATTCTTTTAAAAATTTTTCGAGGTTTTTACGTCATGAAAACGAAATTTTTACGTTTATGTGATAGGTTTTTATCTGACCGTTATTTATTTAAATAATACTTTGTCCCAATTAGACTTAATAACCTCTTATTGTGAACCGTGTTTATTTTTTTTATCTATAAAATACCAGATTGGTACATTTTAACAAGCTCTCCAAGTTTTAAAGATATAACGGGTCTTCTTCTTCCTGATTTGACGCCTCAAAAAGCATGCCAATGTCAATTTCGTAGTATTTTTTAACATTCCAAGTTGGTCCAATAAGATGGTGGCTCCCTTGTTAGAATTATCTAGGTGGTTTTATACACGCTCTCAGTGAATATTATGTTTTCATACAATCAATACGAAATCAATCACTACCTGCGCGTACTGCGCATTACTGCTACGTAGACACTTTTGAGTTGATTCTATCAATTCACTGATTGTCAATAAAAATTTGTTCGTGGTAAGCTACTAGAAAGTAAATGTTGTCAGTTGAAAAGACTCAAGAATTATTAAAAAAAAAATCATACAATTGTACTAGTTAAAGGTAAATAGCCGAACACATCGCGGTCTCGCTTTTTATGTCGCGGTAGATGACCTGAATAGTGTCCAAAAGTCGAAACTGACGACTGTGTCCGATTGCCGATACTGGACACAGAAGCCACGGTTTCCCGAGCCGATGCCCTATGCCAGCAACAAAAATTGCCTACGTTTGCGCAGCGCCTTAGTTATTCAGCAAAACTAAACAGGAATTTTCTTTAACCTAAACGATTTATAGTGGAATTTCTTAATAAATAATTAAAATGTATTATTACCAAGTAAACAAAACTGTTTCCTAAATTGTTCTCAAAATGAACATTATCAATGTTGCAGATTAGTTCCTTTTCCTTTGTCTTCAAATTAAAGCATTCACCGTCGGCGTGCCTTACTTAAATTTTCATTTCAATTCCTTCAGGTAAATTATGTTTTTACTGCTCATTTCAGCACAATACTGTATTTATTAAAGTTTCCACTGGCAGACAGAGGTTCATCGACATTTCTAGATTATTAAGCGCTTTATTAAATTCTTACTTGTAGACATTATTTAGCGGTGACGAAATAAGTTTAATAAATACAATATTGAGTTTTATGGCATTTAATAGAGTTTTAGGTTTGAGTTCTAAAAATAGAAATCCTATTGCTAAGACGTCCAGCCTGGTTTTAAATAGCTCCAAATTCAAATAGTGCCAATGATTTTTAAATGGTAACGTGTATGGGCATTGCGTCGATTGACGTGATTTGATGTAGGAAAACATCGTGAGAAAACCATAGCAGGGTGGTAGTTCTGAAGAGATAATTAACTTAATTCCCTCCTCTCTCTTTCATAGCAGAACCACACGCACTGGGTTTCAAAACTACAGCTTTACGATAACTTCCATCTCGTCACGAACAAAAAAGATCTCTACGACATATTTTTACAGTACTGTGAAGCTCTGGAGCAGTTTCCCGGCTAGGGTGTTTCTTCCTGCCTATAACATGGAGTCTTTCAACTGGAACGACGACTGGTGATGGTGGTAAATCCGACGATGGTAGCCAATGTTGTTGTGTTCCACTGTGTATACCATCAGGTACAGTACCTTCAACCAAAGCCCGGTGAAGCTGTAAAAGCCGTCTGAGGGTTCACGACCCTTCAGGCTAACAGTATATTCAAATCGAAAAAAAGTGCCGTCAATTTGCCGTGCTAACGATTTCAAAAAGCCATCGGCGATCGCCGCTGTCATGCCGGCCTGCATAAATATCTCGTCACGTTAAGCTTGAAGGACTCGATGTCGTAAGAAAAAGGGAACACATTAGCCGGGAGGTAGTTCCACAGCTTCACACTACGGCAAAGATAACAAGTTTAGTCTTTTAATTTAGCTTAGACGTTTAATAGAGTTATTGCATATCTAATTATGATTACATTCCCGACAAAATCGTTATTGTTAAGCCAACGTTGTCCTTTAAGAATTGCATATCTTCTGCACTTTAATTACCGTTGATATATTCACAGAATATATGTTAGGCTGATTTTACAGTCACCCCGACCGTTGATTGAATTATTTCAAGGACAATTTCATACACATCCATTTAGTTACCAAAGTATGCATTAGACGGAGGCCGAACAATAATGTTAATACACAAAATTTCATTACGTACATAAAACTAGCTACTTCTCGTCAAATAAATATGTCTAGCTAATTAGAATGTATTTAATAATAAACTAGTTGTACCTGCGACTCCGCACGTATTTATTACATAGTATTTTTTATATCTTATTTTTATTTACATTTTAAAATGTCCAAAAGTATTATGATCAATTTTTTCAGCTTTTCAATTGAGAAAAGATTTAAGCTTTTCGTTTGCTAAATTTCATAAATATCTGTCAAGATGTTTTTTAGTTAAATTCAGACAGACAATTTATTACGACTTATTCATAATCAGTGGCATTTATAACTACAGATTTATTAAATACATTAATCAAGGAAAATGTAAAGGAATTACGCATTAGCGCTAAACACAAACTATACAAAACGGGGTTCCGCAGTTAACTGTAATGAGATCTGACCCACGCGTCCGCTGTGACCGCTGGAATGTCAATTTATCATCATGTAAATACGTTATAATACCTTGTGACGATGCTGTCAGCCAGTAATAGCATTCCAGTATCATTGAGAAGTGCCAATGAGTATTATGTACTAGATGTTCGTAAACTAAGAGCGTTTTCAAATTACCCTTCGATACGATATATCGGGCGATGTGAATTTACCGACGTTTCGTTGTATGCTACCCGATTTATTTCATTTTACAATAGATATGATGGAAAAACTACCATGAGGCTCACCTCATCACATCTCTATTGGCAATAGTGTGTTTGATGTTAATTGCTACTTCCACTTGGAACAGATTGACAGCCGTTGCTATCTTCTGCAACAAGAACTATCTGCTTATAATAGGGGTTTAAATATGAAATTGCTGTTTTAAAGCACTGGTCATTTTGAATAAAAATTAGACCTGCACAGTGTCAAATTTCAGAGTGAAACTGTTTTCAAACGAGTAAATATAACATTCTAAATTTAAAAAATGACAAGTGCGGGTGTGGCCTTGCGCAGTGTAGGGTTCTGTAGTTGCCCGCCACAATATGCAGACTTAGAGAGCGGCTTCAAGCAATTTTCAATGGAATTTGTACGTAATTACTTCACTTTCGTTTGTAAAATTTTCGTTCGTAATACTTCGCGTCGTCGTCGCGAGCGCTATCCGTCATTTTTGTTTGGTAGGTAACAGAGACGTAATTAATTATATTTTCTAGTTGTTATCTATTGTCGTATAGTTTGGTTTCGCATAACTAGGAATTATCGTATAATTATTACGTTCTCCAACGCTCGTATCTCGATAGTAGGTAGATAGGTATGCACATTATATACAAGTTTTACTTCAAAACCTGAGTTTATATTCCATGTCCATTCTAAAAATTCAGTGATCATTGTTACACATATAATTCCAAATCTAACGTGCACTAATGAGATGGTTAACCGAACATTAGTGGATGTAGCTGTAGCAGCGCGTATTGTCATGATAAATTACATCGGCTAATGGATGCGAGCAGTTCCGTAAACTATTCGAATTATACCAATGTTATTATACCAATTTTTTATGGATAAATATTTTTAATTGGGGTTTTTGGTGGCATTTCGATCTGTCATAATGATGGTTTCTAGTTTATTTCATAAAATTAAGATATTTGACTCTAGATTATGCAATTTCGGTGGCATTTTACGTGATACGGTTATTTTGCACAAGTGATTTATAAATAATAAATATGAACATGTTGAGTTGCCACAAAAACTTCATGAAGAGTTTCAACGGAAGAGCCGCCAATCTCTTAAAGCTTTGTTTGAATAATAAAAAGATAATTATTAGAAAGATATTATATTAACGTGACCTTGGCAGAATTGTGGATAAACATAGCTACCATTAAATAGAAAGTTAAATTGACATGATACTCATTGTTAGGGTTAGGGTCATTGATAAAGAACGTTTGTCATTTATATAATGAGACATTTAGAATTAAATAAAACAGAGTTTGAAACTAAACATGTCTATCTTTTTTCAACGAGGACGGTAATTACAAGGTCGTTGTTACTTCGCACCACCAATATTGGTGCCCAAATACCTACTGTCGGGTGACTGACTTTATTAATTTGTTACTATTATCTGTACTAGTCAGAAGGACTAGTGAATGTCATGCTTAAAATTATTATCTTGTATTTCTCAATTTTACGGAGTGTTAATCTAAAAAATACTACGTCTACGGTTAAGATCGCTTTGTAAGAGTTGTAAGAAACGTCCTTTATAGCTTTTCGTTTATCTTCTTTCTTCTTCTTTTTATTTTCAGATTATTATTATTTTAACTTTAATTTTATAATTTTTATTATCATGAATATTATAGTGGTGTACTAAAATATCTTTCATTATTTATGTAACAGGTATTTCGTTAAAATATTTACGGCTAAATCAGAGTTCATCATTTCATTTCCAATCATTCAGACCATTAAGATCATTTGTTTGTTAATAGGTTTAAATTATTCTTGATCACATTCAGAGTCTTCCCGCAACCTTTACCAGGTCGTCCGACCACCTTGTGGCGGGTCTGACCACGCTGCGTCTTACGGTACGTAGCCGCCACTCTACAGCTCTCTTTGGACCCATCGGCCATCCGTTCTACGAGCTACGTGGCCCGCCCATTGCTATATAAGTCTAGCTATTCTTCGGGCTATGTCGGTGACTCCTCATTCCCGATTCGATCACGCAGAGAAACTCCGAGTATAGCCCTCTCCATTGCCTTTTGAGTGACCTTGAACTTTTTTATGAGGCCCATAGTTAATGACCACGTTTCATCAGCACCATATGTAATCACTGGCAACACACACTGATTAAAGACTTTCGTCTTGATAGGCAAGCCCTTCGTCACTCAAATTTGTACCATTTGAATTTAAATCGAGTATATTGAAACAAATATAAAATTATATGTTATCGCCCATAGGTTGCGTTCCGGGCAGATGGCCCTGAATAAATTCTATTATCTGATGAAGAAACGTACTTCGCCTAATTGTGAAAATTGCGAACACGTTTTGATGGAATGTGTCCAGAACAAAACAGAGAGAGAAAGTCTGGTAGGGCTCCTTGGTCTCAATATGTGAGATCAGGGTGCATTTCATGCTATATTATCTAAACCTGGTAGTTCTGATGCCTTTTCGGTATACAACTTTATTGTTTGTTATTTTAATTAAAACTAAAAAAAAATAAAAATAAAATATATACATAAAATCTTGCAACTTAATTAACAAAAATGATAAATTTACGAGTAGTGTCACAACTTTATTTAAAAAAATACTTCCAATATTTATTGTAATTAAATACAAACAATAATTAATTTGTACATTGTTAAATTGTTTACAAAACTGCGGTAATTATCTTGTAATATATTAGTCAAATATCAATGAGTTCGCTAATTGCGTTCCTGACGTTTAACCGATGCAGTAATTAACATTCCGTTATGGCTTAAACACCGCTTTCTCATATATATGTATATATATTATATATATATATATATATCAAATTAAATGTACTCTTCACGTTACCAACTTTAATAATTGTTTACAGTGTTGTTGAAATTTTTTACTAGTCAAAATTAACCCCTACTATTCAACCAAGAGACCGCTGATTAGAACCACATTAAGCAATTTTGCTTTATGTACGTTACTGTTTTATAAACTTGTGTTGGAATTTTTAATAACATACATATAAATATCAGCTGTTTAGTTAGCATAATACAAGTCATCTTACACTGTAAGATTTTCACATAGTAAAAAAAGGAAAAAAAAAACAAGAGTTATCATTGTCACTTTAAAGACATTTACATATACCTACAGAATGTATTGTTTTGAAGTGTTTAATACTTTTGTATTTTTTGTCGTGATGGTAGTGCTCAAAAATTAATCAATTTTGGCTCAGTTGTAGCTTGTACGCCTTCGCGTCGAGTGACGTGAGTTCGAATCCCTTCAATGAGCCTGAGCTTTCGGTGAAGGAAAACATCGTGAGGAAAACATAGCTTGGTGGTAGGGCTTTTTCTAATACCCGCCTGGCTAGCTAAGTTGAAAATCTGCCGCCAAATACCAATAGGTGAGTTCCGGCAGCTGCACTTGAGAGCCAGTCTTCCACCAGGCTTAGCATGTTATCATCTTCGGCCACATCTTCACTTATTATCAGGTGAGATTGTGGCCACTACGCCAAAACCTATAACGATAAAAAGAAAACTGAGTTCGATTGGATCACGACCAACCATATACCAGATGTAAATCCCGTCATAGTGGAACGCTTAATTGTGGCTCGCTTCAGGATGAGACGATTTATATCCAGAAATGAAGCGGAATGATAGGGATATATAGACTGGGTCGCGACTACTATGAAATCCAAATTGGCTTGTACAGCCACGAAAGGAAGTGCTCTAGGATAAACTGGTTCTACCGCTTGTCAAAGATGTAAAGGCTAATTAAGACGATGATCCTCAATAATAAATATACAAAAAATTAAAAAAATAAATAAATGCAGACAGAAATACAAATTTATTCATGTACAGGTAATTCTTCCATCAAAAATAAAAAAAAAAAACAAGTTTCAAATACGTAATACTTTAAGCGGTTCGAAAACGACGTTAAGCCACAAACTCGCGAGATAATAATTCACCATTGGAAACAATTTTATTTCTTTAAAAATACACCACGAGTTTATCTTAAAGACATCGCAAAAAGCCGGCGCGCGTCCTTGGACTCGTTCTGCCGCGTGAAACAGAAATTATGCATAACTCTTTATGACAAAATAGGACGCCCAGGTTCAGCTGGTAATCTCTAACTTTTAATATAGACTACATGTATCTCTATATTGTAAAGACCGTGGAATTATAGAGAAATTGCTTTACATTTTACATAGTGACCAAATACACTGGCATAATTATAAATACCTTCATAGAGGCAACGCCACCGCCGTTTCATGAGCGATTGGTACGTGACTTACGATAGTGGATCCATTATCGAGGAGAGTGTGTTGAGAGTATTTTAATTTATGGTGTTAATATATATTATTTCTCAAAGGTGTTTTTATGGCAATGCCATATCTCCTTTAATTCTTCATCAATAGTAATGATTAAAACATAATTGTAAAGTTTATGCGCTCGCTATTTACGAATAATATAAGAAATTCAGCTAACATGTGGGAGGCGTTATCTATTTACATTCTATATTATCGATAATGTGTGAAACATTTTTACGGATCAAGTAGTTCTCTATAAAAGCGATGACAATTATATAGGATATAGAGATGATGTACAGTAAAAGTCTGTAGTATAACGAAACAAAAATGTATACATTTCAAAATGGACCGATTTGTTTGGAGAATCCAGATTTGCAACCATTTTGGTTCTTTCACCTTCCATTCCCCGCAACTGCCCTGTCTCACGCTCTCACACTGGCACGAACAATGACTCAGTGGTAGTGTGTACGACTTCGCGTCGATAGACGCGAGTTCGATCCCCTGCAATGAGCCTGAGCTTTCGGTGAAGGAAAACATCGTGAGAAAACCATAGCATGGTGATAGGGTATTTTCTAAATAAAGCACGCTTAGCTAGCTACCATATTCAAGTTGAAAATCTGTCGCCAAGCACCGTGTGTTTGGTGTGTTCCGGCAGCTGCACTTGAGAACCTAGGTTTATCGTGTTATCATCTTGGGCCACGTCGTCACTTAACATAAGGTGATATTGTGGCCACTACGCCATACCTATAACGATAAAAAAACACCGTTGCCAGAAAGAAGAAGTTCTGATGATCTCAAGTTTTTAGGTCGCTGGGATAATTAGTCCTTAAGGTTATGATAATTAGTTAGTGAGCGGAACTTTTAATATTATGAGCCGAATCTATTTATTGTGGTAACCTATAGGAACTAGATTTTATTATGGCAATATAATAGAAATATATATAAATACCAAATACTATAGAACTTGTTACTAAATATTAATTTCAACATTTTACCTCAAACCGCTTTTTCAAAAAAGGGTCTTGACACACGGACGAAAGACGGATAACGAAGTGATCCCATAGGGGTTCCGTATTCTTATTTTACTAAAACATGGTTAAGAATAAGGGAAACATTTTGAAAAATGTGATAATAAAATTGGCCTGTAATATGAACAAGAATGACACGAAGTATAAATTATATTAACATTAGGTGATCGCTGCAAACGAAATAGTGACCTACATCCACGGTATTCTTAGCAAGATCTTATCTGACATTTCCTGATATAATTACTGTGGAAGAGCCAAGGACGTACAAAAATATCAAAAATGTATGTTTTGTCTTAAATGCAAACACATGTTTTTTTATATGTTTAAAATATTTATGTAACTAAATTTACAATCTTTTTACTACTTAGTCTTTGTTTTAAATTAAATCAAATACCAGCGGATCTTCTTACCTTATATATAGCAACGTCCAAAAATACTGACATTATTATCTATATTATTAAATATGTAGATCTCTCTATTTCTCTATTTTGTCCCAGTGGTGTGATGTCTCTATTATAAAAGACACAGATAACGAATGCAATTTTACAAGCTATTGTCTGTCTGTGTCTATTAGATTTAAATTAAAAACGGTAATAGGGAAATTTATGCCATTCATCAATCATAACGATTTTAATTTTTTGAAGTGAAACTTCTTATGTTAAATGTTAAACGTTTAACGCACATTATCGGTCTCTCCTCTTTGAGTGAGCCAGAGCGAGAGAGTAAATGTCGGTGTGTATGTATATTGCACACTGTTTAAATAAAATAGAAAATGTCTTTTAAAATGAAGTTTCACTTCTATCGTGTGTGAATCGCACACACACCTTTTTTGAAGTTTAACTTATTATGCGACTACCAAGCGTTAAGCGTTGAACGTTTAACGCACATTATCGGTCTCTCCTCTTTGTGTGAGCCAGAGCGAGAGAGTAAATGTCGGTGTGTATGTATATTGCACACTGTTTAAATAAAATATAAAATATCTTTTAAAATTAAGTTTCACTTCTATCGTGTGTGAATCGCACACACTCCTTTTTTATTTTTATTTAATATTCTACTTATTTTGATGGAATTTTGTATACGGGAAGTATAAATATGTCATTCTTCAATTGATTCATTATATGTACTGTCAATATTATAAGAAAAATATAATCATGTGTTTAAGATAACTACGGCGTGACAAACGCATGTGCTGCCGCGCGGCATTGATAGTAATATTCTATCATTTTTAGTTTCTATATATCAACGTAAAGGGTGAAACAAGCGAGTGTTGCTGTAGACAGGTGAAATAGTGCGAAAAATTGCCCCGCGGTCAAACGGGTACATTTTCCCCAACGTTTCCGTATCCAGGTCCGTACTTGAATTGTTAAAGCTAATCAGGTCAAGGGACTAGCTTCACCCCCGAAGATATATGATTCTTTCATGTTCTTTAATTTACTTCGTTGGTTTTTGTTTCTATTAGTTTTAATACAGTTTTGTGTAGTTTTGTGTGCCTCCGATAATTCTTCATCAAAATTAATGATTCTTTGAAGCAATGATGGCTTAGTGGTAGTGTGTACGACTTCGCTTCGATTGATGAGTCGAGTCCTTTCGGGGCCAAAACCAGGCCCGGTTTAAGTGTACTTTCTTAACTATATATAACGGATAAACTGCAAGAACGTTTAACCGATCACCAAAAGAATTGGTAAAACTGTTTTTTTTCCTAGAGAAGGTTTTGATGCTATCTCTAATACGACAGGTGGCGCTTTGGACAAGTTATTTATTGACTACTGAAAAGGCAAACCAACGTCTGTGAGGTCATCTATTTTTATTATATTTTAGTGGCTATGCTTTCAACCTTTTTCAACCTTCGTCGAAGTTTCCGACTCCAATTTCCTTATAAATCTAAA
This sequence comes from Saturnia pavonia, assembly GCA_947532125.1. NCBI lineage: Eukaryota > Metazoa > Arthropoda > Insecta > Lepidoptera > Saturniidae > Saturnia > Saturnia pavonia. The sequence goes on along the minus strand of OX383919.1, from coordinate 6,626,504 downwards.
ATTGGTAGTTGATTGTTTGAAATTTTAATGAATAAAGCTGTAGTGTTTAGCTATAATCAAAGCCTATATTATATTGTGATAAATAAATATAGGAAAAAATGTATACGCTAAGACAGCTTTTTTTTAAATGACTTCGTAGTTAGGCCTGTGCATAGGAATGGTATTTTAATATTTCATATTATAAAACAACGTATAATCTTCACACGAGTGTCCATAATTAGATTTTTTGATTTTCATTTGGACGAATAATTTATTTGTCTTTCCAAAACTTGTTCAAATATTATAATAACTAAGTATTCAAAAATTCTAAGCTACCTACAATATTTCTTTATTAACTTTTTTACTATTTAATTTACTTTGGTCGTGATAAAATGTATTATTCAATGCCTAAAACCCCATGTTGTTCACATAGAAAACTTAATTTGACAGAAGAAGAAGACAGAGACTTGAAACTTTATTTTGAACCTTATAACATTTTGAGAGCATAAAAATTCAAAACTGTTGAATATAACGAGCATATTTACATACATTATTAAAATATTTTTATTAACTTTGTTGTGTAGAACTATATATGTATATATATTGTTATAGGTTTAGCGATGTGGCCCAAGATAGTAACACGCTAAGCCTGACTGACTGAGACTGGCTCTCAAGTGCAGCTGCCGGAACACACGTGTTGGTACTTGGGTACAAATTTTCAACTTGAGGGTGGTAGCTAGCCAGGTGGGCGTAAGTAAAAGCTCTACCACCATGATAGTTTCATGACAATGTTTTCCTTAACCGAAAGCCAGGATCATTGCAGGGATTCGAACTCACGTCTATCGACGAGATGTCCGTACACGTTATGACTGAGCCATCATTACTTAACCAAAGTTTATTTAAATTTCTTTATTGTATGTACACTTAAAGCGGGCCTGGTTTTGACCCCGAAAGGACTCGATGCGTTCAATATAACTATCTATTTCTTTCTCCCAAACAATTGAATAGAATTGTTTGGACTACTTCGGCGCCTTTATTTGTTTCTGTACTCTTGAACGGACATTTCCACCCTTTGTGCTGTTGATAGGTTGTCTCTCAATGGTATCGTTTTTATATGTGGTTACTGATATGGGACAACTATATTTAAAGAGAACAATTTTTTTTTATTTAATCGCGACGTGTGTTGCTATTAAGCTAATGTCACGTGGATAGAATATTTTTATAATCTTTAGAGTCCAAACAACGCTTTAACAAGATTTAAGAAAAAAGTCTATGGAGTTTTTATGGCAACTTATAATTAGGTTCTAGTTTCTATTTTTAATTCACTTTACTTGACGGAACTACTTTTAATGAAAATTATTTAATAACGCAATTCTTTAGTGACATTAAATTTAAATAATATTTTTTTAGTGTCTAAAAAAATATTAATTTGTGTAATTTTATTTTAATTATAATAATTTAATATAAACAACACTAACGTTACATATCTCTTTCTGTCATATGTCCAAATGGCACGTATTGAAAAGAAGCGGAAACAGATACTATTTGTGTTTGGTCCATAGTTTTGTTTATAGGTTTATCCTTATGACCACAATCTCACCTAATCATGATGATATGACCCAAGACGGTAACACACTAAGTCTTGTGGGAGGACTGGCTCTAAAGTGCCAAAGTGAAAACACCAATAGGTGCTTGGCGATAGATGTTCAACTTGATGGTCTTAGCTAGCCAAGCGGGCATTAGAAAAATATCCTGCCACCACGCTATGGTTTCATCACGTTTTGCTCAGGCTCATTGCGGGGATTCGAACTCACGTCCATCGACGCGATGTACTTACTCTCTAATTCATCATGTCCACTTTGCTAAATTATATTGTAAATCTATAGTATAGTGTTCCCATTAGACTATAGGTTCTCAGATATTGATGGCCCATTGGTATTTTTGAAAATATTTTTTTTTCCATCCAAATTTTTTCCCCAACATCGATTAAAAAAAACTTGCTAGAACTTGATTACTCCAAATATTGCACTCGACGTAACGCGGCACATATTCGAACACCACGTTAAATAATTAAAAAGTAGGTTAGAAATAAGGAAGGTGTTGTATTTAAATATTTACATGTAATATAAGTTATATTTATAATTATTTATTTCATTTTAGTTTAAAATACGAGAGATTCTAATTCTGTAGAAATACGTTTTAGAATCACATGGTTTTTCGACATATTTTAATCTGTCATCGCCTATCTAGACCGCCTTACCGCCCGCTCAATTTAATTCCGCCCATGGTCATTTAAGTCATGGGCGGGGATCGTACCCACGACCTCTCGGCACAAATAGTAGGACTTACTAAAACTGCGCCATGAGGCCTGTCGAACTCATTTGAATTGAAATTTAAATTGAATAAACTATTATCAATTAACATGACAGTTATTAGATTACATTCAATAATATGCGAAATAATAGCACGGGTCAACTAGTCTAATTAAATTCTGAAATAATTCGATAATTAAAAAGAAGTCTTTAATATGAAGAATAAATCACACAAGTTTTGTAATAAAACAACTCTATAAAACTGAACAATGGCGATCAGCTTAATCCATTACCGGTAATATTAAATGAGTAACCAGTAACTTGACGGTAACAAAAACAATCTTTCTTGTAATTAATCTTCGTTTTGTTTACATAACGCTAAAGTTCTGAATCTTTAAGCGACTCGCCTTATACGAGAGGACTTTTTGAACTATTTTAATTAAAAATCTCGAATAACAAGACAAACAATAAAGGGTAATTGGGACGGCAATTAATAAGTACCGGGAGTTTTGTTCGACTAACATTTATTTGTAACTAAATTTTCAAAGTGCTGATTTATTATGACGTTTTCATTATATAATTAAAGTCTGGAGTCTGGAGTAAATTGGAGTAACGTTTAACTTACGTTTTAGTAATGAAATATAATGTAATATTTATTTTAAAATTATCACATAATATGTTAAGACTGCAAAATTATACTCTTGATATAGACGAGAAATGAGAATAATTTACATGATCGTATAATGCCGCATGGCATTCAATGGAGGCGTCATCGTCAAGGAGAGTCAGTTGAGCGTCTTTGAAATTTAGCGTTACACATTTTGTATAGTGTATTTACTTATACACATGCAAAGTAATAAAACAATTTGGTGAACATAACTCGGATTTCATCGTACTACTGTGACGAAATTTGACCAATTATTGATTGAAATACTTGCTATGCAAGTATAGTAAACTGCGCTTCCTTCTATGTTTTCTACCGTTTGTATAACGGATTGTGTTCTGAAGAATTGTTCGATGATGCCAATGGCTACCTTCTACCATAGCACCGCTCGCCATCGGCAGGAAGTTCATCTTCACATCGTTTTCTGAGTAGTGTAGTCTACACGTGAACACTCCATATGTGTGAATTCTCCTGCTAAGGTTTTTAAGTAGGTTTTTAAATGGTCGGCAACGCGCATGTGATTGGTGTGCGTTTTTTGTATTGCAAGCGTTCATGGGCTGTGGTAACCACTTACCATCAGATGGACTACATGTGTGTTTGCCATCATCGTGGTATAACACGGTACTTAACGTAACATACTACAATTTTATACAAAGGCGTTTTTGTAAAATATGTAAATATATGACATAAGCTTTTAACCGAAAGAATCACCTATTCAAATCTAAAATTAAAAACGGCTTATTAAGACCTACATCTGGAGCATAGCATTGTATGGACCATGAACCAAAGAGACAGAAAAAGGTTGGCTGCATTTGAGATGTGGTGTTAGAGGAGAATGGAGAACAACAGTTGGACAAATAGGATTACAAATGAAGAAGTGTTAAGAATGGTTGACGAGAAAATACAGTTGTTGAGAAACAGAAAACAGAAGGGGAAAGATGACTAAATACTTGATAAGGCACGATAAGCTCTTTAAAACAATTTTAGCAGGAAAAATTGAAGGAAAACGAGGGAGAGGAAGACCTAGATGAACCTTTTTTCAACAATTGAAGGACATATTTGGTGACAAATAAAATATTTGTGATAAAAAAAAAATATTTGTTGTGAACGGAGACGGATATAAACTTAGGTGACAGAAAATACTTTTGCCATACATATGTAAGTTAAGCTAGAAGCAACCAAAACTGCCAGCGCGGTTACCTTGCAATCATAAATATAAATATTTAAACCACTAATAAAATACTTTAAAAAATTACTCTCAAAGCATTTTGCTCTCACATTTGCTTAGGGAATACAAGCTGTCTAACATAGCTTGTGTGTGTTTGGGTTTTGGTATAAAAGCAAGCTTTAAGCGAATGAAGAAAATATTCAATAATCACTCTTCGACATACTTCAAGCCCCTAGGAATGAAACACGAAATAGCTTAGAATATACATAAAACTACACACTGATAGAAGATTAATAAAAGATTATTAGCCTCAGGCTACGTATCCAAAGTCAGCTCTTGGTGGCGGAAAAAAAGCGCTCCGAATAATCCTGGGTAGGTCTGTCAAGAGAGACAAGCAATGCTGATACTGAAAAGTTGGTGAATGAGTCCAACATCATCGACTAAACAAAATCTCTTAAAGTTTCAGGACAAGTTTCGGTGGTCAGTACTCTTTTTGGATCAATTTTGCCAACGTAGTTAGTTTAGTGAAGGTAGCTAAGCAAACGCACTACAAGAACGAACCTTTAACATAACTTCAATTAAGATGGTAAGATAGTTAAGTGGACCATCCAATAAACTGTCAAGTTCATCACGAAGTAAGCTGTAATGTAGTCACATTTTATTCAAAATATAGCAATACTGAATATAAATAATAATAAACTTAAAAAATAAAGTATTAGATACCTACTCTAAAATACTTCAAACATTGGTACATATAAACCATTATAATCACGAAAAACATATCTGAGGAACGATGCGACGTGACGTTGTAGCGTTTGCCATAGAATTAGGTTGTATTAGTCACGTCATTAATGTAATTATTTATAATCAAATTTACTACAAAGTTGTACAGGCTGTACCTTCTCTTATTACGACGTTTCATTGGTTCACTAGTAAAGATGCTGATAATCGTATATTTACTCAGGATGTTTTAACTACAATTAGAGATAACCACCTGGTTTTTTTGTCAAGACGTATTGCGATATATTTTTATTATTCGGTTATAAGCAGCACCTGGTGTTTACAATTTAAGACATTATATATAAGACCATTGTTAAACCTTTGATTCATTCTGTAGTAAAATCTCTTAATATTCAGTTATATTTAAATTTTTTAAAGCCTCGGTACTCCTTACGACCCTTAAATACAATGTTAGAACTTTTAGGACGTGAAGTAAATATGGACGTAGGAATGTGCTAAAACGATTAACTGTCTATATTATAAAAATATTCATTTCCCGCTTTAAGTCCATGACTTAAACCAAAACGTAAAAACGTCAGCGTGTTCTTGCAGGAACATCTTATTTAAGCTCAGGCGAGCGTCATGTCTCTTGAATTTCCTAGGTATTTCACAACTCAATAGTAATTTTTGAGTATTCTACCTTATTAAAACTTAAGTTAATTATTTTAATATGAATACTACAGACATATTGTTAATTAGTAAGAACATGGAAAATGTTTTTATTTAGTCCTCATCAACATTTGATACGTGTGAGTTTAACATATAATTTGGATAAAGTTTCTAATAAAGGTTTGCCTACACTAATATTCTTTCCTTGGGAAGGCGTTATTTTCATATCCTGAATAATTTAATTAATACTTGCTATATATCTGTACGTACCTGTAACAAACAAATATTATTAATGTTAATATGTATATTCGAATAACAAAATTACAGGCAAAATTGTCCCATTTTGTGTTATACTTTACATAGTTACATTATTTCAAATTATAAAAAATCAGCTCCATTTTCTTTCTATTCACAGAGAGAACTTTATTAATGTGACTTGAAAATAATAAACCAAATTAATATAACCATAAATCCATAGATAGATTTTCAAACTACAATGCCACTAAATAATATTACAGCTTAAGAATAAAGAGGTTCGGAAGAACGCCTCCCAACCAGCACGTTTCCTCTCTCTTACGAGATCGGGTCCTTCAAACGATACGTGAAGAGATATTTCTGCCGGCCTACATGACCGCAACGACTGCCGATGTATTTTTGTATTTTAATTTAATTTTGTAATTTAACCAGCGGTCGTTGTTGTTTCTGGACTGCACTGTACTTTTCGCTAGGTAATGTGAAGTCATTTTGACAAGGTACTATAAAAGATTATTTATGTTATACCGAGCTGGAGTCGGGCCGGGTGCCGGCTGGTACTAGGTCAAACATTTATACTTTACTTTTGCATAAAGTAATTTATGCTAAACAGGGCCGAATTCCTGCCACCGTGCCCGGCCGGAACGCTGATCCGGCACGGGTAGCATAAATAAAGCAGATTCATGATACACCTAGCCAGGGTTGGGCCGTCCGCGAGGATCTCCAGGCCAATCAAGCGGGCGGAGGTCAGGGTCATCGGCTTAGACGAGTCGGTGACCCAGGCAGAGGTCGCGATGGCGATTGCCGCCAAGACCGGGTGCGGGCCGGACATGGTGAGGGTTGGCCCCATCCGGCAAGATTGGGGAGGGGGAGTGGCATTTGTGTCACTCCCCGTGGCGGAAGCCAAAAGTTATTCCACGTTATTCCCTGTTATTCCACGGCCCTCAGTGTGGACCGCCCTCTGGGGCCCATATAATGGTGCAGGGGCACAGGGTCCAGACGGCAGATGGCAGTTCGAGTCCCATCTCATACAAATTAATAATGTAGAAGCAAAAGGTCTACCTACTACCTACTAGATTTGTGTTACTCCTGAAAACTGATTTGAGACGTCTTGCATTCCAGTGTGTGTATCCCTTCAGAGTTACATTACCACTTTCGTTAAACAGCGGATGTTGGATTCATTTTCAAACCCCGCATAGGTTCTTTCTACCTTGCAAACTACTCTTCAAATATTCTATCGCAGCCAAATATGAGAGTCTAAAAAGACTTCTAAGGTAAAACACTTCAGATACCTTGTTTTCTCTAGCCTTATTACATTACTATTTAGTTCTTCATAGATCTAAGCGCAAGTCGTAACTCACAAGTTAGATTCATTTATTGATGCTTAATTTATAAAGTTTCAACTTAAGGAGCCCTTTCAAGCGATACTGTTGTTATGAAAGCCCTTATAAACTCCTTACTAATATACAATAATATCTTAATGATACCATTAAATACTACCATCTCCGAGTGATAAAACTTTCTACTATAGTGGTTGCCTTTCAGCTTAACAGTAATGGTAATGAGGGTAATTTATTTAATAAAATAAAATACTAGTTTTAGATTTAAAATATTAAAGTGCACACCAATAAAAAAAATGAAATGCCTCGTCCTGAACTAATTATACTTATTTTATCTTCCGCCATTTTCATCTCCATTATTTACCAGTCACCAGCGTTAGTCAGAACAGTTTCTTTATTCTGCCACTAATCAATAACCGACCAATGTGTGTTGTTGCCAGTGATAACATATGGTGCTGAGACGTGGTCGCTTACTATGGACTTCATAAAAGAGATCACTCACAGGGCAATGGAGAGTGCTATGCACGGAGTTTCTCTGTGTGATGAGGAGATGCGTAAAAGAACCAAAGTCACCGACATAGTCCTAAGAATAGCTATACTTAAGTGGCAGTGGGTGGAACACGTAGCTTGTAGAACGGATGGCCAATAAAACCAAAGATTTTCTCGAGTGGCTGCTGCGTACCGAAAAACGCAGCGTGGGCAGATACTCTACAAAGCGGACCAACGACCTGGTAAAGGTTGCGGGTACTATTCAAATACTGTAGGACTTCTACAAAGCCACTAGTTCTTGTTATGAGAGATTACAGAGAACTTTAATCCATTTGTATCTAATATTGGTAGAATAGGTGTCAATATAATTGCAAACTTTTCTTTACCTTGGGCTAAACCATTAATAAGCCACGCTTCAACAGCAGTAAATAATAGAGTTGTTTGTTTGTTTTATTAAAGATACGATCACAATCATTAAGCTTTATATCTTTGTTTACAAGTTGTTTTTATACAAAAATGTCGTGTTTTTAGGCATACTTCCTTATTGCCAACCTTGTGAGGTTTTGATTTTTGTTATTGTAACCGTTGTTGATATTTTCTTCTTTTTACATTCTTATTTTTTGGATTAAAATCTTTGACTACTCAACCCCAAATGACTTAAAAATTTTACTGGCTAACGTCAGTTACTTAAATTCCTCACTTTAGATCGAGTAGGAATAAAATGTTATGCAATTCAACGGTGATTACATCCTTCAGGATCACATAGCGAAGGAAACTAATCGGTCACTCTACTAGAAAAGCGACTCAAGTTTTGGAAACAGATTTTGGTGTTACAAATGATGGAGATATCTAATGAAAACGCTTAGAAATTGTTTTTCTTTCATCAACTAGATATTCATCGGCTGGTTCCAAAACGTGACACGCATAAGCGAATCACTATGACGGGCTTATCACTATGTGCAGTGTATTCGCGACCCAGTCGGTTTGTAAGACCTACCATCCCGCTGTCGTTAATGCCTCATTCGTTGCTTCATTCATCCAAAATTCATCCAATCATTCAAAAGTCATCACATACCAGTGTTTTTAGACCCTACAAAAATTTTATATTCTAACTATAAAGTTTATTTCTTTTCATAACGATAATAGATTAATGTCAAAGATTGTTATAAAGTATCGTAACTTAAAATGTGACCCAAAGATTTTTATGTCCCTTTTTACTCAAAATCTTATCGGTTACTCAACAAACTTCTACACATGAAGCCCATACTTATTCAGGTAATAAAAGGGGTATGTGGAAACGACATTCTCACTTGAATTTTAAGTAAGTCACTAAGTGTGAACTAACACCGGTTTTTACGAGACACACCTGCCTTGAATAATCAATCAGTTGACTTACTTCATTTGACCAGAAACTAAAATGTCTGTAGTGGTGTACTAAAATATTCCACAAGTCAATTCAAGTCGCGCTGGCCTTTGGAATCACAGTTTTACGTTAACGTCATCTCGATTTCGATCTCTTGGTGGTCGCCGTTTTATTTGGATTGTACTTTACTTAACATCAGAGACAGTACACAAAAGAAAATACAGTTTATTGTGATATTTGGTATATATTTCAACAAAAAGAAAACATTGCGTGATTTTTTACGTTCTATATTGTCTTTAATTTTTAGCAATTCCGAGTTTTTGCTGCTGGACATAGGCCTCCCCAAAGATCGGCACAATGACCGGTCCTATGCTGCCCGCATCCAGCGGCTTCCCACAACCTTTACCAGGTCGTCGGACCACCTTCTGGCGGGTCTGCCCACGCTGCATCTTCCGGTACGTGGCCGCCACTCGAGAACTCTTTGACCCCATCGGCCATTCGTTCTACGAGCTACGTGGCCCGCCCACTGCCACTTAAGTCTAGCTATTCTTCGGGCTATGTCGGTGAATTTGGTTCTCCTGCGGATCTCCTCATTTCTGATTCGATCACGTAGAGAAACTCCGAGCATAGCTCTCTCCATTGCCCTTTGAGTGACTTTGAGCTTTCTTATAAGGGCCACAGTTAGCGACCACGTCTCAGCACCATATGTAATCACTGGCAACACACACTGGTCAAAGACTCGTCTTGAGACACTGCGGCATCTTGGACGAGAATATGTTACATATGAACTCAGTTGTTATTAAATAAAAAGAAAAAGAAGTACAGATTTTTTCATAATCATATAACGAGGAATAAATTCTTAGTAATAAATATATATATCATCTAGAATAAAATACATTCACAACTGTTTCTGTTAACTTTCTGACCGCAAATAATTCAAACTATCTCCCAACAAAGGACAGCCGAATTCTACGAAGACAACTCCAATGAGATGGGTGTTTATGAATCTATTAGCTGTGTCCTACGGTTTCACTCAAATTAAACTTGTTCGATCAACTATTCACCGTGCCACCGCTAAAGCCGGGTGAATAATTAATGTTAATTAATAGGTACATACAAAATAATTTAACAAGTTTAGTCAATTAAGAAATAGCCGAGAATTAAATGAAATGATAAAAACAACGAACAAATATTATATGTGGGACTTAACATGATTTTAACAAAGAATTGTACAATATTTGTGAAATCTGTAATACAAAGATGATATGTGAGAGTTAAGAGAAAATAATTTAAACACATATACAGTAGTGGTCATTTAATTATGGCGATTTGAAGTTCCAGATTTTTTTTATCGTCATGTGTAGTTATGTGTTCCTTTTTACAAGTAACTAGTTATGTTATGAAATAGCCACTTGAATAGAGCAAACAGGATTAGGAATATTGAATAAAAATTGGTATTTTTTTACGTATTTTATTTATTTAAAATCAAAATCAAATAGTAATGAAGTTGGGCAAATAATTAATAGCGATTTTTTATACTTCTCGAGAGTTATTTTATATGAAACTTAGATTAATCTTAATTCATCACAATAATGTGAAGTGCGTAAAGAAAAAAATCAATTTAATACATTTTAAACTAAAATCAATAGTTAGTAGCATGTCCACGGCTTTTAATTACTGCTTTACACTGGCGAGGCATTTAATCTATACATTTTTGACATTTCGCAAGAGAGCTAGAGTCCCATTCTTCTAAGAAAACGTCGTACAGCTCTTTTAAATGGCCACACTGTCGATTTGAAACCTTTTTCTTGACTTCGCACCAAAAATACTCTATTGGCTTTAGACCTGGGCTGCTAGCTGGCCAACCTAAGACAGAAACTGATACGATATCAGAAATTCTTTAACAGTGCCTGCAGTATGTTTTGGATCATTGTCGTGCTGGAATGTCCAAATAACCGGAAGCACGTCTTTAGCATAAGGTAATATTGCTTTTTCCAGTATATTTTTGTATTGGAATTGATCAGCTTAACAATTCCAACACGCAACAACGTGTACAGAAAAGCACCCCCAAATTTTCACATTTCCCCCACCATGTTTTAATGCCACTTTTGTGTACTTAGGGTCGAATGCTTTATTCGGAGGGCGTCGTACATATCGTTTTCCATCAGAACATATCCTGTTTTTTTTTTGTCTCTTCAAAGAAAAGAACATTTTTCCACTGTCTAACTGACCACTTTTCATACCTTCTTGCAAATGCAAACCGGGCTTGCCTATGGCACCGTTTCAACATGGGCACCTTCCTTGATATCCTTCCATGCAACTTTTCATCTACCAAATGCCTTCGAATAGTGCGTGCCGAAATTGCTGAAGGGTTTTTTTTACCAAAATATTATTTTCTCAGCTCATTAGACCTTTTAAAAGGATTTTGTTTTGCCATACGAACGATATTTTGATCATCTCGATGAAATGACTTTCTCTGTTTATTGCAGTAGTTTGATACGTGGCATAATGCTTCACAGCTTGGAAAACCATCATTTCAAGCATTGCAGATGGTCGGCTATCTTTTTATACGACCAATTCTTCTCGCGAAGTTTTATTATTACTTCCCTTGTAGATTTATCACAACTTTTATTTTTCCCCATTGTTTTCATATGAAGCATCACCTTTAAGACTTTTACAGCACTAAATGGCGCTAAAATTATAAGAATAGTGACCTACAACCACGGAGTGTTCCCTATTTAAATTTGAATAAAAAAATGAATTATTCAGCGTTCTTAATTATGTGACCAGCCAGTAAGTAGTAATACTAGGTTTAGATCTAATGTATAAAGTGTATCTATTTATTTTTAGCCAATCATATGTATCAACGAATGTACTTCTAGTATGGTAAAATTTTGCGATACCGAGAGTTATACAAACAAAAAAAATGCAACTAGTTACATTTGTTAGTTTGAAAAAATCTTCTCATTTAATAAGCTTTTTAAATTATATGATGACAACTCTATATTGGTTTAGTATATAATAAGTTAACTTATCATGGAGGTACAATAATTATATTGACAAAATCTGAGCTGTCATCTTTTTACCAACACAGCGTTACCAATTTTGTGTTTATTGGACTAATCACTATCGACCAAAAAAAATATGAAAATATTAAACACATCGTATAACCTCAACAAAATATGGATTGGAAATAATAACATGGATAAAATTCCCTAGAAAGTTCTAACAAAGGAGCCACCATATTGTTATGATACTGAAATTATCATAAGACAGGACAGTCTATATTCACTTAATAATGTCACTAATGTTCTTCAATAAAGAGGACTAGTTGCAAAGTTAAGAAGAAGAAGAACTTAATGTTAACAGCATTAAAGCCAAGAATGTAAACGGGATGTTGTTTAGCGGGAGACAGGCGGGTACGGGAGTACTAATATTATGTATACCTATGTAGCTACAATATTGATTTCTCCAAAAATATTTGAAACTCCATTGACAATGTCTTCTAATTGTTCTTTAATTATAGCAACATTTTATATTTCAAATGTGATTGTATCTATACCCTCTTAAGAGAGGGTTAGGGGGGTGCAGCTGCCCCTAAAAGGCTGTACCTGACTTTGGCTGGTTGCGTACCTAAAATGAATAAATCGGCCAAGTAGCGAATATAACTCGCGCCCCGAGAGTTTTATAGTATTCAAGACTTTAAATAACTATAATTAAATCTATAATAAAAGTTTTGAAAATTGGTACAATTGTATGACTTTGGCATAAGTTAAGGATCAAATCCCGTGTGAGTTATTAAGCTACAAAATGATATTTTCTGTTAATTTACATGTAAAATAATGAATAATATGATTTACTAATTTAAAACTTCTTTACCAAGTGAACATTTATCGTAACAAAACACGGGCAGTGCAACAAAGCGTATGAAAGTTATCTCGGTCAACTTGTACGTACAAACTTTAACTTTACTTTATTCTTAGTCAACTTAAACATTCAGACGCTGTTCTTTTATTTCCTACTTAGATATCTATTATTTATATTTTATGACGGGGACACACCTGTGTTCATCGTTACGAAGCTTCATACAATGCAATGATATTATACTGATTTACCCACTAACCAGCTTATCGGCTATCGTCGCGAAAGTTCCGGCTGCGTACCAGTTATCCCTCATGTGACAGTACATCAAAGAGTTTTTATGCGCCAAATATCGTGCTGCGTGGTCGAACTACCGTTATTCATTTCGAATTTCACTCTCGGGCATCATAAGACGTATTAGGGTTCCCTTTCTGGCTTTTCGAAATATAACATATTTTTTAGAGAATTTAAAATATACCTATTACACGTATGTTTGTACTTACATGTTACTGAATAAATGCAATAGATAATATCATAAAAATTTGGAAGTAATATCTTAAGAACTTTCCTGTGTAGTGTCCAATCTCATGTAAACTTGGCTTTTGTTTTCCACCCCCTTCACATAATTTCCAAACCAAAGCGCGGTACAGCGCTTGCGGTTAACTTATAATGTTGTTAATATTTATTAAATTTCGTATAAATATGTATAGTAGAATTCGCCACTTTTGTTATTAGACCTCTCATAAAATCTATACTAGATTTCATTTAATTTACCCATTAATAATTATACCAGCCTGTAAGTGTCCCATTGTTGAGAAATGAGCCTCTTCCCGATTTCAAACGCCAAGAAATCAACAATTATATATTTTCCCCACATACAGTGGTATCAGTTACAAGAAGATTTCTCAAGCGTTCAGGTTTCTTCCTCATATTTTTCATCGCCGTTAGACGATAGTGTTACCAATTTAAATTAGGAAATGTACTCGAATAATTCGTTCGTACTTGCGGGGTTCGATGCTGCGGACATCGAATTGATATTCCGTCGGTGTAAATCTCACGGTTTTTACTCATTAACGGCGCATAAATTTATTTTTAAGTTTTATTAATCTCAATAAATGCCAAACTACTAATCGTCTTATACGAACAAACGGTAAAGATTTATTCTATGCAGACACAATTTCAAGATAAACCGATAGTGAAGCTGAGTAAAATCCATCCGAAGTTTCTCCTCTAATACCTTTATAAGATTTTCCATCTTTCACAACGGTTCTATACAACCAGCTTTTCTCGGTATTAAATATTTCTAGTGCTAAAGAAAAACCCCAGGTTTGCTTTTAACATAATTTTTTTGATACGAAAAAGCTCTCTTAGGTACTTCATTTATAAAAGTATCGGGTTCTATATTCAGATTGAATTTTAATGTATATTAATAGTTTCATTCTTTACCGTACAATACATTAATAATATTTAATATATTATATTAGCTATTACCTGACACAACTAAGGCTATTAGAGATATACCGGTACCTAAAATATATATTCGAATTACGTTCTTTCATAGGAATGGTGATATATTATGATAAATTTATCCCTAATATGAGTACTGTAATAGAGCCGCTGTATAAATTACTAAAGCAAGATGTCAAGTTGGACTAGAACACGTGTCATAGTAACACATTCAGTTAAATAAAACAAATATTGATTTCCAGTGAAGTGTTAGCTGACTATTCCAACGAACTACCGTAATAGTAATGATAAAAGACGCTAGCAGCGTCGGCGTAGGGGCAGTCATCTCGCACTTCACTGACGAAGGAGAGTGCCTGTCGCATATGCATCGCGGATGCTTAGCGTAGCGAAGAGGGCCTACTTACAGATCGAGAAAGAAGCACTGGCTATCATTTATGGCGTAAGAAAATTTCATCAGTATTTATACGTGCGACGACGTGTAACGTTAAGAACCGATCATAAACCTTTGGTAACGATATTCGGAAATAAAGTAGAAATTCCCGTAATCGCTGCAAGTAGAATGCAGCGCTATGCGGCTATATTATAGGGTATCACTAAGACATTATTCGTAGTGACAAGAATGCAGAGGACGCATTATCACGTATGTTGGTAGACGAGGCACAGAAAGATAAACAATGGAATTCGGTTTACGTTTACCTGCATTTATCACCCATAATCTAATGGAGCAACAGAAGACGCAGTCAAATTATGTAAGCGGGCGATTGCAAATCGATGAGAGATAGTTCTGATCTAGATGCAGCTGTATAGGCGTACCGTAATGTGGAACATAGTACAACGGTTGCATCGCCAGCCATGCTATTGTAGCGTAGGAGACTTAGGTCGCGACTGGACCTTTTGTAACTTGATAGAATGTTAAAAAAACAGAACACACGATAAAAAAAAAACACGTTCAATACCCCAGAGGAAAACAGAGAACCTTTGGAGTAGTAGAGAAAGTGTTAGTTAGAAATTATAGGGGAAGAGATAAGTGGACGTCGAGGCATATACACGGTAAAATAGGATCGAGATATTGCTTTGTAGGTAAGTAAAACGACCCACCCTTGAACAGGAAAATTGACCAAGTTACTGACTTTAATGAAATTAAATGGCTGGTGAAGAGGGTGATAGTGTTAGTACACCTGACATACCTGGGTTAGCTAGGGTAATAGAAAAATCTCTCGTGTAGTTTAGCTGAGCCACCTACGAACAGCTTAACCGAGCCACTGATCAGACGAACCGAACGTATAAAATAAAGCCGGTGAAACGGTTGGGTATAGATGATATTTATATGTAAGTATTTAAGATTTTTTGTTGTAGTTTTAAGTATATTATCAAATTAAGGGTAAGGGTGTAATATATGTAGTTTTAAGTGGTCACGCTTGTCTCTCGCTGAATAGACGCCCTTCCGTACAGTTGATTTCTATCGAGCTCCAGATAAATTACCTGTTTGAGATAAACATATCAGTCTTACGGAGTGAAAACCGGTCGATATACAAAGACGGCAGTCCTAGCTCTTAGAAAGGTTACCATGTAGCTTAACCTGTGAGCTAATGCCTCGGGCTGCAGTGTTATGATCATTCGTAGGAACGGGAGCT
Source organism: Saturnia pavonia (assembly GCA_947532125.1). Lineage (NCBI taxonomy): Eukaryota > Metazoa > Arthropoda > Insecta > Lepidoptera > Saturniidae > Saturnia > Saturnia pavonia. The sequence continues at coordinate 6,610,586 of OX383919.1, read as the reverse complement.
GCCGTCGCAGCCGTTACTTTCGTAACCTTCTCTTTGCGACGGGTCACAGTCGACCACGTCGCTTCTTCGTTCGGCGCCATACCGGTAGCCAACCTAGACCAAGGCCCAGTCAATGCCAGGAATCTGAGATATCGTTGCCGCTGCAGTCGAAGCCCAGGAAGCAGGCGTGCGCTTACATCCAGTAGGCTTCTGCTTAGCTCCAACAAGTTTCGATTTAGCTGCAGGGCCTGTCCTGCTTCCTGTCCACGGCCAAGGAAGGTTGAAAGACTTGAGAAAACCAACCTATCTAACACGACTCATCTAGTTAAGTAACAAAAGAAGAAATGGCGAAGGCTTGGTGATAGGGCTGTACTACTGGAGTCGAGATTCGAACTCACGTCGATCGCCGCAATGTCTGTACACACTACTAATGTTTTATAAATCATTGCTTTATTAATAGATGGCATCTCCTACATGTAATTAAATGTATTTTCATTAGAAATGCCAATCAACAGATCCCTAGAAACTAGAACTAGACTAGAAATTTGTCTATTCTTCGGCAATAGCGGGGAGTTTAACATTTAAAATGATGTTTGATTAATTAATTTTGATGAAGAATAAAGGGAGATTCTGGTGTTGCCACAAAAAAATCTGTCAAATATATAGAAATTATTGTTGTATGTTTCAAAAAAGAACGATTTCGTCAAACACACAACTGTTTCCTGCAAAAACGGATCAATTTCTATAGACTGAAAGCGGTGGAGCGTTATACTCTGAATCAAAAAGTTTCCTAATACTCCAGTTTCTGCCAAGCACATAGTAAAGTCTCGAGTGCTTGCAACAGATCCCGGTTTGTTTCAGTTTATGTGTGTTTATATCAACTTGGGCTGTTGGTAGAGGCTCAAACAGTTTATATTGAGGGGTATCGTTTATTTTGTTGCCTTTTCGGAATAAGTGAACCGGGAGTAGACAACTTTAAATGCAATTGTATTAAACACTTTATATGTTGTTACATATTTAAAAAATATTTACATATTTTTAATTTTAATAATAAATATGACAGAATACCGGTTATTTTGGTCACGTGTGACGTCATCGTTAAATAAATAAAACTAAGGTTAAAGTTTTGTCGTGTAATGTTGTTTTTAATAGAATTCTTCTAAAATTTCTTCTGCACCTAAATCATTATTTCAACATTATCATCATCTTCAGCCCGTAATCGCCCTCGTAAGAACCCTCACTTCTTTTACGCCACCCATCCCGATCTGGAGCTAATTACTTCCATGTTTTACCCGCAATTTTTACAATATCGTCACATAACATGCTGGTGGGCGTCCGACAACTCGTTTACCCATATATGGCCAACAATTCGTCAATCCTTTAGTCCACCTGCTGTCACTCTGCCTAGCAACATGTCCTGCTCAATTCCGTTTTAGTTTTGTGATAATCTCTCCATTAACCTCGACATTTTTGATTCGATCTTGTAATTTGATGGAGAATATGGCGCGCTCCATGGCTCTCGGCGCCACTTGTATTTTATGCACAGCCTCAACTGCGAGCGTGTATGTCTCGGCACCATATGTCATGGTGGGCAGGACACATTGATTCCACACTTAGTAATAATTTTCGAGTCACTTATCACAAGATAACCTAATAGCGCCCAAGTGTGTATATTTACTGATGACTTTTTCTGATTGGCGGTTCCAATCACGTGACAACACACAAAGGATAATTAAATGAATGAACATATATTATTATTATTATGTTTGTATTTTTAGGCTTTTTATCAATAGACCTGAATAAAGCAATAATATTAAACATATAACTTAAATTTTTAAACATACATACTGTTAACTCGCGGTTTGTTAAAGTATTTTTAAACTTGTGTAATTATTTGTTCATTTTTCCTTAATCTGTACTAATATTTTGTAGGAGAGTTTGTATACAAGAACATGCTCATATGAGAACCTAAAAAAAAAATTTGAGTCAAATAGATTGTTTATTGGGGAAGGTTTTGCTCATCGCACCTCAGGAGTCGAGCTAAAATTCAATATGAGTAAAAACGCGGAGTACAGCAAATTTCTTATAGTATAAGACAGATATTAAACATTTACTTATCATAGAAGTGATTTGTAAAAACCTAGCACACGTTCTACGTAGCAATATTTAACGCCTGCCATAAACATTACGGCCTGCCGAAGAGGTCTCCCTGTACAGGTATGCCTACGTAGGTCGGCCGCACGCCGTCTCGTGTTTAGGCACGCAGGCTCAACATACGGTATCACTAAAATAAAATGGTTTTTCGATTTGCTCTTGTCACCTGCGTAGACTTAAAAAACTTGTCAGAAACAGTGAACAGGTAGACTTATCTGATAGACCATAACGTCAGTGGCTGGCTTAAGTAAAATAACACGCTTATAGCTATAAATAAATAATGACATAAAAATATTCTTATATATAATTCAATAATTTTTGTTATTACTCGAAATAAGAGTACACAGAAAAACCTTTACAAATCACAGAGATTGCCCGATCAGTTTCTATTGGTCTATAAAAATATCTTTTCATGTTTCTGCGGAATTTAAAATTGGTTTCCGGCATCTGATCCGAATAACCTTTTATTGGCAGTTTATAAAAAATTGCGGGTTATCTTTATACAATAGATATGGATTTTGAATCAATTTTCAGTTGATGTTGTTAGTTTGTAGATGGACTTTTTTAACTGGGTAAGATAATTCACCTAAGCAGCATGGAACAACAAGTTCTCCTCTTCAATTCTTCTCCTTATTAACTGCCATTTAATTATTCACACCTTTTCTACGTATATGATTCTTAACACAATTCATCCTCTACTCCTATATCCGTTACCTTCATACTTAACATTCCATAAGTGTTTGACTTTTATTCCTTCTTATGATACCAGATAACCTATGCCTATAGCCTTCAGCTTGTCGGTCACTGGTGATATTTCCATAATTTCTCTGATGTACTTGCGGAGTAGCTGCGTGAACACTTCGTTGTGCAATCCGGAACAATTATGCACAAATTATGCTTGTTGGGATGCCAGGGCTCTTTGGGTGCTAGTGGATAGGTGAGAGGTCCATATCTTCCACCTCGGCTGCATAACAATGCTGCAATTATAGAATGTTGTAATAGAATTTTGTTTTGTCGTCGGTTATGCCCGATAGCATGAAGAAAACGGTGAGATTCATACGTCGACTCCCAAAAGGATAGTAGTACCTTATAGTCCCAAATTTCTTGCTGCTATTTTTATAGTCAAGTGGCATTATGATATTCATCACTTTTGGTCGTGTTGGTTGTGTTCTCGCCGTCAGAGTGGTTTCCAGACTGGTTACATAAGCAAGCGTTAGCGATTATTAAAGGCTGATTCATACATATCAGTAAAATCACGGTTCTGACAGTGCGGCCGTACAGGTCCATATCAGTGCTAAAGTGATGTGGCAGTGCTTAAATTCACACATGTCAGTACTCAGTTCCCTACGGATCTTCAGGCAAAACGAGTGCGACGTACTGAATTATGATTGTTTCCACGGCTTTGTTCAATAATACGGAGCTAGCAATGATAGCTATTTCTTTAGACGAAGCAGAATACATAGAAGCAATAAGGGAAAAAGAGGATGGGTACATGAAACATGGCAATTAAGAGAAACAGAAGGAGCATTCATGACATTATAAAAAAATAATTAAAGACGAAATTAAAAAAGATTATTAAAACAATATTGAAACCAATATTCTTCTGCAGGAACTAGGAAGTAAAAATAGGTACTAGTTGGAAGAAGGCTATATCTCAAAGAGAGAGGCTAGCAATTTGTCTAAGGTAAACCAGATTCTATCAGCTGTTTTAACTCTGTTTAATGAACCTATTTATATAACATAACCACTCAAATACAAGAAACAGAAAGCAAGCATATGACCAAATTTAGACCCGGTTCACTCTGGTGATATTAAATTTTTACTAAAACATATTTTTGTTTTTTAAAAACAAGTAATCACTCTTTTTTTCGTTATAGGTTTGGCATAGTTGCTACAATCTCATCTGATTTAAGTGATGATGTGGCCTAAGATGATAACACGCAAAACCTAGTGGAAGAGCCAACTCTCAAGTGCAGCTGCCTGAACACACCTATTGGTGCTTGGTGACATATTTTAAAATTTTCAACTAGCCAGGCTGGCATAAGAAAATGCTCCACCACCATGCTATAGTTTCCTCACGATGTTTACCTTCACCAAAAGCTCAGGCTCATTGCAGGGATTCTTACACGCTACCACTGAGCCATCATTGCGTCAAATTTATGAAAGAATAATTATCTTCTTATATAGATCTTCTTATAATCTATCTTTTTATTTTACAAATAAATACTTAATCACACAAAAAGTCACAATTAACTAAGGTGTATGGTGATAATTGGGAACTTTCTATACAATGTTTACAAACCACTAACACACACAAACTGTAGCAAATTTCCTGAATTGTTGTGAATTGTTTACGTTCATCTATCCCTTTTCTTTTTCCGTGAGTTCGAAAACGAGATTTTATTCTTGCCAACTTGCCTTTCTTTTTTACCAAATTTAATGGCTAGTAATTTTTTGGAAATTATACTATTCCACTACAAAAAGTAACGCAAAAGTAACATTTTGAGTTATGTAACACGTGAGTAAAAAAAACACTAAATGTTACAAGAGTATCGCTCTGGCAACATTGTCTGCCAATAACCGTGAGGGATAAGGGGGGGCGAGGTATATGATACGCGCGCTTGATGATGGTGTACTCACTCATGCGCCATTTTGTGGTCTCGAGGACGATGCCACATACTCAACATTCGCATCTCTGCTACATGTAATCTTCTTTCATCCATCTCTTTCGTTGCCTAGAACTCAAGCCAAAACATCACAAGAGGTCCTAAAATGATTTGATATTCTTGTCCCTTACGTTGAAGGAGCATTCGTAGATGACGTGCACTCTGCATCCTATTCATCATTTTCTGACCAATGTCAAATTTATTTTGCAATAATGAATCGACGAGGTACAGAAAAGCTGAGCAGGTTGGATATTAAAAGGAAATGCACTCGGATCCTGCCGGGTTTTCCTTTATATCTTGAAACATCAAATATGTACGTACGCGTTTTATTAGGTATTATTAGTTAACCGATTTCAAAATATTTCGTATCCCATATAAATGTTTCGAATAGCGACGAAGTCGAATAAGACATTTTCGAATATTAGAAATTACTTAAAATTATCTAAAGTTAACATTGTTTATCTAAAAATTTTCAAATAATACCTACTTTCCTTCTAAATACAACTCTCTGAAAAATGTTATGTTCGTAACTAAACTGGACAGAAAGGAATTAGAAAAAAATAATAATAAAGATTTTTTTTAATTGTGGCTTCATTTCCCACCACGTTATTTGTACAAGTCGTAATGGAACAAGGTTTATTTAACTTTTAACTCCAGTTGTATTGTACGACTAATTGAAATAATATTTTTTTCAATAACATTTTCCAATAATAAAGCATCATTACTAGCAAATTATAGTTCAGAGAAATTGCAAAACACAATCGAATTGTTCTGTTCAAACTAAATCCAATTGCTAATGGAAGCATTAATTCAAAACAATGAAAAAGTAATTGTTGAAAATAAAAATTTAAATTGAATCTTAGAGGGACTGCAGAAAAATTATAAAGTATTTGTAAATGAGATAAAAAGTCGTACAGTTCTTATTAATTAATATTTTGTTTTAAAACTGTTGTTGAATCATTCGTGTCACGACCTCCGCAAGCGATAATATAGCTGTTGTCTGTTATATTATTATTTTATAACTCAAATACATGGTTCCGGAGAAAATATTTCATTATTAATTAATATTAGTGGATTTTGCGAAAATAATTAAAAGTTGCTTATAAACTTCAATCATGTAGTTTATTTTTAAGTATATATATATATATATATATATATATATATATATATATATATATTGCGTCCAAATTTTTTAGTGTGTAAATTGAAAAACTATTAAAAAATTCTTAGTAAAACTTCTCTAAACACTAGTAAAATATTCGTTTTTATTGGGAAAAAATACAAATTTTACTTCACTGATGTTTCTACTATGGTATAGATTTACACATGAAGAAAAATACACAAAAATGTGTATACTCATAGAAGTATCAATTATTGCACGTAACTAGTTACTTTTTTACCCGAAATTAATATAGCTATACATTTGTTTTATTAGAATACATTGAATTCTTGGGTCAACAAATGTTACACAGGCGCCTTTTGTAACATAACCACAGCAATTTTTTATTAGTTTCAACAAAACAAAATTTTGCAAAATTTTCAAATTAAGAAAATTAATCGTATAAATAAAATGTATTCTTTGAAAACATTCACGTTCACGTATTATCAAAATGTATATGTGTGATTGCAAACAACCATATTAAATTATAAGAAAAAAATTAGATATACCAATCAACTAGAACAAATATTTAAGTAATAAAAATTATAAAGTTTTAAAGACAACATTTTTTTTTCTGTTATAAGTATAAACAGTTCAAAACTTCCTTTACCAACGGAAATTCGTCGCTCGAATGTCAGTGTTGTTCTTGGATAGTCCTGTATTTATTTATCAGCAGGCACTATGCAGTGGTTTTACAATATTATGGATACTAATATGACGCATAAACCTAGACCGGTGAAGCTGTAAAAGTCGTCTGAGGCTTTAGGGCCGTTTCGGCTAACAGTGTAGTCAGATGACGCGAAAAAAAAACGCATAAAAAAATGACGCATAACATCGAGTGTAATTATGTTCACCACAATCTGAACTGTTATTTTAAAATAATATAATGTATACTTATATAATAAAGCTGAAGGGATTTTTGTTTAAACGCTCTAAATAGTGAAACTAGCAGTCGGTTATAAAAAAATATTTTTGTGTGTTGATAGCCAGATTCGTGAGGAATAGTATAGGCTATATAACATCACGCTACAACCCTAAGGAGCGGAGCAGTAACTACGAACGTCAAGCAATCTGACAAGCTGTAGGAAAGTTTGGGAAGTGAAACAATGATAAGGCTGGGCTACACTGGCGCATCGAAGTCGACACCGTGGAGAGTTTGTCGAATAAATTTTACACGAGTGAAACTGTAGGGTATAGATAGTATTAAAATAATTTGTTAGAAATTTAAAACGGTACCCTAAAAATAATAAAAGCCCGTGTAACCGATACACAGATCGATAAGTTTGTACAACATTAGGTATTTTATCCATGCGAAAAAGAAATAGGCAATAATCCGATGCTTTCAAAGCGTATCGCTGGAGATAGAGAGTCCGCTTGATAAGATAAAACTGACTCGGACACTTGTGCACTTTAGTTCGTCGAGCGAAATCTTGGATAAATATTTTTATTACTTTAAAAACGTAATATAATTTGCTATGTAATCGGCTTTATCCGTCCTATCATCGTTTTGTACCTTGAAGTTGTTTTTTAAAGAACTTGTAATGTTGTGTTTTTTACAAAAACATAGTATTTATAATATTAACAGAAGTTTCTCGAATAAAAATAATAATATTATAACTAATAATAAAAAAAAGTAATGTGGATCACACCAGGTTAAAGTACGTGTAAGCTTAGGTGTGTCGTGTTCCGGTATCAGCCGGTGTATAGGTATTCAGTAATCAATCGGGGCGAAAGGGTACATACCTGTATCCGAATTGGTTGTTATCACCGTGCACATAATCCCTTCATAGAGACTCTCTTTTGGGAGTTTTTGGCGGGATCTCAAAGTGTCATGTAGTGGTTTTTATTTTTTATTCATAAATTTGTGTAATACAGGTGACGTTTTGCATAATAAAGCTTGGTTATTGTGCACAAGTAAAGTGAATCCGAAATAATAACATGTACTCTGAGATGCCACAAAACTCCCTAAAAAGTTCTAAAAAGAAAGTCAAAATCTTGTTAGGATCCTCAAATCGTCATAAGGCTAGAGGCTGTGTACACTCGATAATGGCAGTAGGTAATGGTCTTCAATGAAGAAGACCAGTTAACAAGTTAGAAAAAAGACGAAGAAAATTCTCTTATGGTTTGTTGCGTTACGGAATCAGTCAGTGAATATGCAGTTGCCGACTGCTTGCTAACAGCTATGATTGGGAATGGATATATATCTATACTAATAAAACTTTATTTGTTTAAACACTCTAATCTCTGGAACTACCAGTCGGGATCGAAAAATTCTTTTTGTATATGATAGATAGCTATTCACGTGAAATAGTACAGGCTATTTAGCATTAGGCTACACCTGTCAGATAGCCTTAAATATTGATTTTTGTTAAGTAAGTCGGAAGTGACATCACACCCGAACTGATTTATCCGCGTGCGCTGGCGTAATGGTAAGTGATACGTAAATACAGTGTTCTATAAAAATATTGCTTCTTAGTACATATAAAAATGGCCGCGTCACTGTATGTCAATCTCTTATACATAATAGCCATAATAAGGTTTTTTATAATAGAAAAATATTCTTGATTTGATTTATGAGAATTATTATTAGGCATGGCATATTAATCCTTACGAACAAAAGTGTCTTCATCATCAAGAAAATTGTATGTAGATAATCCTTGCCCTTTATAGCATGTTATTATGATGAATATGATGAATATTATATGAATATTATACACACATGCACGACACACATAGGTACATAGGTTCTGTAAGGGACCTTTTTTTTTTCTTTTTTTGCCTAGTTAGAGTAGACAAAAATTTCAGACCACTTAATACACATACACATGTTCCTTCCCTCCTCCCAGGGGGCAGAAACATGTATATAAGTATAGTTAGTTTAGATCGAATTACGGATAGGGAATTAGTCAGATCGCGACTTAATTGCATACGCGCAACAGTCCGAGCCGAGGTTCGGCCACTTTGGCACCCTCGGATGTTGTTGCTTAGCTTTCGTGGCTGAGTGCCCTAAGCGCTCGCCCCCAAGCCCGGTAAAGCTGTAAAAGCCGTAAAGGCTCCAGGGCCCCTCAGGCTAACAGTGTAGTCAGTTCGAAAAAAAAATGATGAATAGTTTGGGAGATAATGTAAAATTAAAATAATTCGACATTCGGCTCGTGTCTATGTCTATAGGTGGAGTGGTATAACAAGCCCGGTAAAGCTGTAAAAGCCGTAAAGGCTCCAGGGCCTAAGGATAACAGTATAGTCAGTTCGAAAAAAAAAAGGAATAGAAATAAACGAGTCGTGTGATTTATGACGCATAACCCTGGTTGCCCGATAAAAATACTTCTATCATGTTGTATTATAAATCATAAATCAGCTTATTTTTTAGGTATATGCGAGTGAAACCGCTGGGCACAGCTATCGTTGATAAAAGTACACAGATATATCTTTCCCGCTCACTCTTTACTAGTTTTATATCAGTTCGAGTAGTACCGCCGTTGACTTTACATCATGATATCCACGCGTCCCTCGCGTCCCGCATAATCAACCAAACTCTCCAAATTTTTAACCATTTTTTTTTCTTTATAATTCGCTCGTCGGTAATACAAAGTCATGGTAAAATACTGACAGTTTTTCACACCCGTATGTCACAAGTGCACAGTTCAACGGGAAAGAAAATTTATTCTGTCACAAACACTCCTTGCTGTGACACCGTGAATCCCTGTTAACTGAACTTAATGACTGGCCATTCAACTCATTAATTTAACTGTCCTTTTTATGGCCGAGTCTTATTACGGGACATTCATTACTTTGGGGTTTAGAAGAATATTTTTTGTACTTTTACCAACAAGGTGAAAAATAAGGTACTTCACAGATTTTCTTCTTCTTTATAATTATATTTGTTAAGGTCAATGATAACAACTTCAATATATGGACGGTATTTTAAATTAAAAGCCAAGACGTTACAATACAGTCGGACCGTAGTCCTATACTGAACGAGCCGTGACGTACATAAGCCCATCTTAAAAACCGTCCGATAATCAGTAAATTACCTTACATAACACGTAAAGTAATTCGTATACTAACATAGAAATACATTAAATTCAATCATGAACCAAAATATAGGTTCACTATTCTATCATTAAATCACATAGACACGAATTATGAAACATATAAGCGATAGTGAGCATTTCTAAACGTATAAAGTTCTGATATGTCGAATCATGTGCACTAAAGCGTCGTATATACGACTTGTATAAGAGTTATAATAAAAAGACATGAAAATAAAAGTTCATTCTCCTCAAACTCTTAGGGATTACAAGTACGCCTCACAACTAGTAAATATTAAAAATTCTATGTAAATCTACTGTAAGGTGACCTAAGCTCATCCGTTCTCAACAATATTTATTTATGATTCTGTTTTAAACAATGATGGCTCAGTGGTAGCTTATAAGGACATGAAGTTTATCGACTTGAGTTCAAACCCCTACAATGAGCTTAAGCGTGAACGAAACATCGTGATGAAACCATAGTACTGTTAATGACATTGTATAATATCACTGAGTATGGTAGTAAGAATTTTCTAATTCCCGCCTGGCTAGCTACCAACATCAGGTTGAAAATCTGTCGGCGAACACGTATGAGATAAGTAGGGCACATAAAAATTTCATTGGAGATTTCTCGCTACTTGGAGCAGTCCGACTGGTGGAATACCTCCACCTGTAGGCAAGATCGCAACCAAATAACCGTGTGTTGTATTCCTGCGGCGAGTAGGGTTTCCAGAGCTCCTTGGGGTGGGTTCAAGGTCGGTAACACTCTATTGTATTAGAAGCGTCCATAGGCTACGGTAGCCGCTTACCATCATGCAGGTTGCATGCTTGTTTGCCATCTTAGTGGTTAAAAAAAGGTGTTTTCCAGCAACGGCACATGAAAGCCTATTCTCCTAATAGGTTTAGCGTGTTGACAACTGAAGCAACATCGTCACATAACATCAGGTGAGATTGTGGCCTGACGTTAAGATGTAATATAAAAAAAATTAAAAAAATCATAACTGATTATTTACTACCAGAAAATCATGTGAATCAAAGGAAAATAAACTATCATATTATTAACAATTTTATCACTTTTTGGTTAGAAAAGCATTTAAAGTGAAACTTTTAGAAGTATATTTGTAGTATATACAAACATCATAATGAGCACACAATATCATATAAGCCTTCTCCCTCTTACAGCATTCGTCCCTATTCTGTATCAACGTTGTCCAGGTGTTCCCGACAAGATTTATGGTGTTATCGATGCATCTAGCTACGGTTTAACCCATTCACGGTCATCATTCCAACAAGAATCTACTTCACCAGCCTTCGCCACATCTAGCTAAGTATCCTAAGCAACAAGTCCTGCCGTGGTATTCACGATACGTCTTACATTCCATTTCTAACTGTAACTTATATTGCACTGAATACTCAAACGTCTTATTCACAAAGAAAAAAGACAACCTTAGTTACTATGGCCATAAGAAATATTATAAAATCGCATTAAAACATCGCTTTTTCTAGGAGAAAGTCCATTTAACAGAGAAATTGCAGCATTTATTTCAAGTATTTTTATCGAGTCACAATTTTATTTGCATCGCTTCTGTGGACATTTTTTTATTCCTATTAAAACTACGTTGACTTGAAATGGCGAGATTTTTCTCTCATTTTGATTTGTGATAATAAAATGAAAAGTTCTAGTATAATATGATCGATTCATGGTCTAGTGACTATAACATTCTTGATTCGAACTTCAATGTAAAGTCGTTGATAGTCGAACCTTAAAAACAACGATGTTCGAACTTATAGAGCACTTTTGAAGGAGATTCGATTTTAGTAGGTTAAAATTTACTTTGTCAATTATTTGTTGGATTATAATGTGTGTAAACTATGTATTTTCGTACCTACAAATACACAATCGATGTTTCGAGTAGATTGTAGACAATTCCTGATGTTTCCAGAAAAGTAATTTTTACTCAGGTCGTAACATTATTACGTTATCTTCCCAAGGTAATTTTAGGAGTGTGGTTGTATCTTTTTATTTTAATATATTCAGATGAGAACAAAACAGATGTGCTTTCAGATGAAATGCTCCAAAGATTAATAATTAATTAATGCATTGTGACCGTACTTACAAACTGTTTTATTTTTATAATATATATTCAGATGAGAACAAAATAGAAATATACAGATAATAAATTAACAAAACTTTAAAAAAAATGTAATATTATGTGCTTTCAGATGAAACGCTCCAAAAATTAATAATTAATTAATGCTTCGTGACCGTACTTACAAACTATTTTATTTTTATAATATATATTCAGATGAGAACAAAACTGAAGTATAAAGAGAATAGATTACCAAAAGTAGTTACAAGTATGTGGCGACAAGCCTTTCACTCTGGAGGGTTTCACGCTTGACTGTTCGTGAGGTGGCAACACCGAACGGACGCAAGTGTCAAAAAAGGAAGATATACCTATATGTGAAAGAGATTGGACGTTTTTAATTAATCTAAATAGCCATAACCTCTTCAAGTATAATATGTACCTTCAAATTAAATGATGCACAGATTAATAATTAATTAATGAATCGTGCCAGTGCTTACAAATTATATTATTTTAATAAATTCAGATGAGAATAAAACTGAAGTATACATAGACTAGATTAACAAAAGTAGTAACAAGTATAATATGTACCTTCAGATCAAATGCTGCTCAGGTTAATAATTAATTAATGAATCGTGCCAGTGCTTACAAATATAATTTAATATTAAGTAAATAAAAACTATTACAATAACAATGTACTTAGCTATTTAAATAAGTAAACATGAGCATAACAAAATCATGAGCTCAATGGGCGGCGTTAAGAATTTTTATTATTTTTAAAGATGAAATATGCTAATTTATTGAGAGAAAAGATGGTTTTAATTTGTAACATGTCCTTTGCTTCTACATAGTTGATCGAAGTATTGTTTAAGGGGTTTAAAACAAAAGGATTCATGAGATATTGAGGCAAACGGATAGTTTTAAATAAATATCAAAAAACTAGTTTGATTAACTTTCGAGTTAACTCAAAAAGTATTAATTACAAAGGTAGAAGTTATGATATAGTGACATATTACAAAATTGTTCAACTACGGTACCAACGGGTCATAACAAATAGTAAGTACTCAAATACTCATGAAAACCGTCGCCGGAGTCCTAAGTGGGCGTTTAGTGGAACGATTATTACCGACCATTAGTCTTAATCTCGGTTTGCGTTGAATTTATCTTTTGAGAGTATTAAACTTGTAATCCCTTTAGTGACACAAACAAACAGTTTAAATACAAAAAGCTATTGTGATTGATGTTTTCAACCGCAGACGGATTTACTTATATCATTTATATATCATTGAAGAAACATCAATTTTCTTGAAATTTTAAAGCGTTCATCCATTAATGTTTTTTTTGTTTAATACAGTAGTAAGAATTATTTAATTTTTTAATAAATACATTTCAGCCAGCTGTATGTGCTTTAAAAATTTGCTTCCATAATTTCGAATAACCTGAAATGTATTTTGTAACAACCGTGGATAGGTTATCGTGCCAGAGTGAATTCAGTCGAGTGCCATAAATACGAGTAGCGCTTTCGGCATCGGTCACACGAGATATAGACCTTCAGCTAGCAATGTCTAACATAGCAAAGTATAATTATTGTCCTATATTTTTTTTTTGTTATTTTCGAAAAGGTATAAGGTGGATCATTACGTGCATGGCGGTGATGTTCGAAAGTGATTCCCTGTCTGTACATCCACTGAAAATGATAATAACTGTAAACAATTTAAATAATGTATTTAAAAAAAAACGCTTATAAACCCGATAGAGTTTCTTGACGGTTCTTCTCGATGACTGGGATATGACATACATAAATAAGTGCCTTCTTAGGGCCTAAATTGAATGAAATATATTTGATTTGATTGAAATTATGATAAATACACCAGATTATCTTCTTCTTGGTCTTGTTCCAGATAAGTAGGAGCGGCACAATATATTATCTTCCTGCACCTTGTTCTATCCCCCACAAAAGGCTAAAGAATACATGCTTAAGCGCAGTGGGAGACTAAATCATTCGAATTTTCGTTCGAGATATCGATAGAACAACGGCCTGCGGTTTCGCGAAGCTGAACTAAATTGACAACAATTAACTCATCTATATCGGCGTCCTGATTGACGGGAGATGCCCTACAGGTTAAGTCGTAGTCAACACAAAGTCAACCTCAGCTTCTCACAAACTATTTCACCGCGAGGCGAGATTACAAGATTCCAAACACAATACCACAAATTCACATTAAATAGTTGTAATACGAAAACGAAGTTCAAATGGCTGCAATATGGGGATCACTAGTCCCGTGGCCCAAACACACTGTATTCATCAAAATAAACAAATAAATGTTATTAAAATTATCCCTCGCGCAATTTAAATCGCCATTGACCTTCAAGAATAATCAAAGACGCAGCAGCGACTGCGCGAGAGTGACACAGACAACAACATCAAATATCAAACTTGTGTTTCCAGACCCCACTTCCGAACACTGAAAACGTGAAATGAGATTTAGCTTATTGCTTTACGACCGGCCGCCTGCCTGACGTCATCCCTCCTTGGGATCTTCTTGTTTGTGTCTAGCTGACAATAAATAAATAATCACTATTATCGCCTTTAACGCATTCCACTACTTCCGTGTAGGAACTTGCTTAAGAAGTAGTAATAAAAACAAATCCAGATACAACAATAATTTACTGTATTTCATACAAAAAATATAATTAATATGACGTACAATGGGTCACAGCCGCTACACGTACTGCCGTGGATATAATCCTCCAATCAGCTAATCAGACTCCAATCACCTCTCTTGATTACTGGATACAACCCGGTTAATCCCGGAACGCGAAAAGCATATGCGTGCCCAAAATGACGCGTTTTACACTAGTTTGTAGTGATCGCAATCCAGTCGGGCATATTTTGTGCACACTCACACAGCACAAATGTGTTATTGTTACGTATACCGTAATATGAAACATGACTAGCTCCGATATCATACATCCGAACAAATTGAAGATGTCAGCGGCTTCGGTCGAAGGTAATCCACTAGCGTTGATGACTTCCGACAGCCATATATCCGGCCGGACTATGTGCATTTAAACTGTAATTAAACTTGAAACCGTAGTATTTGTTAATATTTTATCTTCTTAATTCGTATCAAATATTTCTATAATTTTTTCATAAACTTATTCCACGTAAAATATCGTTTAATATTTTTTGATTGATGGTTTTTTAATTTTTATTCTATGTATTGTTTGATCTACGGACTTTGTATTATTAAATGTTTATCAAAATATATGCAGAGACAAACTTCCATGTTATTTATCCCTTTCCAAGATGCAAACAATGGTGGCTTAGTGGAGTACGGACATCACAAATTCTTACAATGAACCTGAGATTTCAGTGAAGGAAAACATCGTAATGTTACCAAAGCGTAGGCATTTTCTAATACCCGCCTCAAAAATAACTTTCGGTACGGGAATAACAATGTTACACCTTTTAATATAACAAAAGCAAAACAAATATATATATGTATATATATAAAATATTAGCTCCACTCTCATCCGCAAAATAAAAGAAGAAAGGGAAATACCGAGACTTAAAGCATATTTTATCATAAACGAGACAAAAAAATCACGTAAATACTAAAGAAATATCATAAAAGACCTTTACTTAGCGCTACATAACTTAAACACCCCACATTATGCCTCCTCATTCTATCTCTGGTTAGCTTGCCAACTCGTATTTACAGTTCGTATTAAATACATTGAACTTTATTACAACCGCCTACGGTATATTTGATGTAAAAAATTAAAAGTGTACTAAATTGTACAGTGTGCTTAAAAAACCGCTTTCATTTGTCTCCGGCAGATGCAGCCGAATCAAGTGCGTGGCCAAGAAAAACCGAATAGAAATTTAAAAACTATAGAATCGTTTATATTTATTAAAATATATCGGCCAAGAATCACCACCGACAATTAGCCAGATCGCGACTTCTTTGCATACGCGCAACAGTCTGAGCCGAGGTTCGGCCACCTCTTGGCCCACCTTTGGCACCCTCAGAATTGGTTGCAATGCTTTCGCGGCTGAGTGCCTTAAGCGCTCGCCTCCAAGCCCGGTGAAGCTGTAAAAGCCGCAAAGGCTCCCAGGCCCCTAAGGGTAACAATTCGAGAAAAAAAACCACCGACAAACAGAATTATACTAAATAATTTTAAACTAAAATCACCTTACAATTCTTATGACACTTTAAATGTTATTCTGTACTAAGATTATAAAGAGAAACATATCTGCAGAGATTATTTGCTTGCTTGAACGTGCTCTAGAACTAACAGTCTGATTTGTTTTTTTTTTGTATTTTATAGTTTGTTTATTAAAGAAGTTTACATACTATATAACTTCACTTAATGATCGTTAAAGAACTAAAAAAATCGTTACGTAGAGTGAGAACTGTGACGCACTGCGAGCGAAAGAGGGGGATGTGCCGCCATTTTAAGATGTAACGCTGTAAGGGGTGTCATTAATATCTTTAGAACTGAGACGGGGTGGTAGGGTTGTTTTACCCGACTGCGTCACAACCACAATGCGAGTAGTAAAAAGTCCGTCATAGTGACTTGTTTTTGTGTGTCGCGTTTTGGGATGCCGGTACGTTGACAAGGTTGCTGGTAGGAATCTCCAACGGCTCACTGTATTTTAGGACTGAATTGACCCGGTGGTCAGGAAGACCCGTAGAAACGGTTATTTCGCTGGCCGCCCGTGGTATAGTATAGAGGCCTAATTATGCTTAACCACCACAATAATCTTTGGTAAGTTTGTTGTGCCAGTTGGTGCCCGGATTGGGGTTCCAGTGACCTGTAATGCAATTAAAAAATGCTCATGCATTCGCTCTATCTCATGACCTGACTCATTTGGTAATCCAACCCATCCGGATTTCCGATGGTTCTGGTCATGCGCCCTATTTGCTGGATTTTCTGTTAACAAGCCATCTAACTGGGTATGTTGTGTCAGTTGATGCGCCTCGGCATATCGGACAACTACCTGGTTGTGACATCTGTACTGCACGCTCCGCCTTCACCCTGCGTGAAAATTAAACGTAAAGTTTGTCACCACTCGTCAGCTGATTGGGACGGAATGCAAGATTATTATTCATCCATCCCTTGACGTTAGCGGTGCTTTGTTAAGAAAAATCTTTCAGCGATTTTCTAAGAGATTGAAACTACAACAGAATATTATTTTCCGTCTTTCGATATCGGCTGTAATCGTAGGATATATTTAGTACAATCGCGAATGCGCTGATACTAGTAGCAAGAAGTAGACGCGTATCGTGATTGGGCCAGGGGTCGTGCAAACGAGGATCCTAATATCAATTCCCTTAAATCAGCGTACAATTTTGCCACCAATGTATATAGGAAGGACTTTATTACAGCGGATGCCTAGGGCATTGCGCGAATAAGCCATCATCCCTACTAAATTTCGGAGACTCGGAATCCTTAAGAGGATGCGACGGTTTTTCACGCCCAGTCAACGTATCTTCTTTACTAGACACGAGTTCGATCGTGTATTGAATACTGTTCACATCTCTGATACGGATCCATAAAACATCTCCTCGATGCTCTGGACAGGTTGCAGAGACGGGCTGTTCGCACTGTTAATGATGCAAACGTTACCAAATACATCGAACCGCTTCAACTGCGCAGGAACCTTGCGTCGCTGAACGTGTTCTACCATCTGTATCATGGTGCTCTGAAGAGCTATTCAATATAATTCCTTCTTCTCCTTTCAATAATAGAACCACACGCGCTGGGCTTTGGAATCATAGTTTTATGGCGACCTCCATCTCCGCGCGAACTAAAAATTTATATATGTCTTGTCTTTGTTGTACCATGAAACTGTGCAACCACCTCCCGGCCAGTGTGTTCCCTCCTTCTTACGATATCGGGTTCTTCAAGCGTAACGTGAAGATATATCAATGCAAGTCTGCATAAAAGTGGCAACCATTGATCTCTCGGTGCTTACCAAATGGGACGGAACCGTCAATATGCCGACCTACTATAAAAAAGGTCGTTCCCAGTATCACATAAATTTCATTTAGTATAAATTATGACTCGAAAAAGCTACGATGCTCGTTTTGGTTTAAGTCGATAGCTTTCGTCAAGATTCATCGATTGTTAAAAATTTAAAAATTAAAAGTTTAAAATTAAATGTACTAATACAGTGCTGTCGTATACTACTAAAAAAGCCAAACCAAAATCTTCTAGCTGATCAATACAGCTAGAAAGTGCTTTTCAACAGAAATCTAATGATACGCATAAGCACCATCATATGATAGAATAAAATGGTGCCGAGAAAGTAAAGAAAACGAAAGCGTCCGAGTCGACACGTATTCGCGTAAAATTCTCCGATACGGCTAAACCAGTTTTTGTTTAATTATTATTCGTAAAGAATAGTATACATTCGAAGCCACCTTCCTGGCCCGACCACAACCGCCAGGTGATTGAGCGCTGTCCTTTGACACCGCCCAGAGAAAAATTACGGGGTTTTTGCGGAGAAACCCGGTAAGTGTGTGCATGTGCCGACATTACTTTCTCGACTTGGCGCTTCGCTGATTTTAAATGTGTTTAACGTGCTGGTAACATCATTCTTTATTTTTGTGCATCAAACGTTTTCAATAACTCAGCAAAATGTGTTACATCTAATGATAACTTCAGTACAGATAATAAGTTTTTCTTTGTTATTAAAAACGAAGAATACGTGATTAATAAGTTTTTTTGACCACAATAAAATTCTGACTCAACTCTCAATTCGCGCCTTAAAGAAATTTTACTTCAAAACGAAGAATGAGGAAATAACATCATCAGCAAATGTAACATAAAATTGTATTTCAAATTATAAGAATATAAAAAAATACGATTTAAAAAACATATTGTCCTTCAGTACAAATGTATATAATTTAGATTAACAGCTTCCAAATACGGGTACCGACATAAGAAATTAATTCATACATAAAACGATGCCATATAAAAAAATGGGCTGATAAAATGAATAACGAAAAAAAAACCGGTTCATTTCTTTATTGTGTGATTTCTATGCCCATTTTTCATTAGAAACATTATATATGGATGATCAGTAATACGAGATTACGCAGGCCAGGTTTCTAAATTTTATTACAAGTAGGTACATAAAATAACAATGAAATATTAACTAAACTTTTCACTTATACCATACATATATTACAAACAGCGCGTTAAATACATCAGGCCAGGCATGATAAGACACGCCCCAGAAGTTTAATAGGATGCCTTGAATTAAACTTATTGTATAAAAATATTAGTGAAAATAAAATAAATAAATTTAGTAATCTGGCAATTTTAGTCTAACTCTAACTAGCCAAAAAAGAGAAAAAGTCTCTTACAGAACCTATGCACATGTGTGAAGTGCAGTGTCATGTGTGTGTGTCGATAGCTATTGAATGCAGTGTCACTGTATCGCGCGAGCGGCTGCTGGCTCAAGGGCTCCATGCAAGAGTAACGGGCCTAGGCTTGAGTTGCCGCTAGAGAGAGTGGTTGTGGCGGGTTGTACATGTCATTCCTCAATTAATAAGCTATATGAATTATCAATAAAATGAGTAAAAATAAAATTACGGGATGAAAATAATTACTGGTCAACAAACGCGTGAGGAGCCGCGGGATACTGCTAGTATCATCTATATATGTATGTACTCGTATATCAGCTGTTTGGTATCGTGAAGCATGTACAAGGTATACTTAATTTGAAGTTGTTCCCTGATATTATTTTTTTATCATATCACTATATTTATTTTTAATTTATACACATTTTTATAAATCACAAAACTGGTTACACCTGTAAATCATTTTATGAAAAACTTGCTTTATTAACCCCAGACGCAAAAAGCGAGTTGTTATAAGCTTAACTTATGTATCTGCGTATCTGTGGCATCGTAGCTCATAAACGGATGAACCGATTTTGATTTAGTTTTTTTTGGTTGAAAGAAGACTTAATCGAGAATATTCTTAGCTACGATTCAAGAAAATGTGTTCAGCAGTTTGAAGATTATCAGCTCTTTTCTAGTTGAAGAATAGATGTGAGTCTCTTTAACAGGTCTGATTGAGTCGAATTTGGTATTCTGGTTCTTCAATGATATTAGAATAACTTGGTAACCTTGAGCTGATGCTGCAGCATCATCTGGACTTACCAACTTACAATGGATGTGTCGTGTTTGTGCTCATTGGAATGATCTCAATGGATAGATTATTTGCGTAGGAGGCTTTACAAAGTTTAATTATAATTTACTTTAGCTGAAAACAAATATTTCCAAATAAAAACGAGTAATATTAACAAAATCTAAATTAAGTTGCAAATAAATTTATTAATAAATTAAATTAAATCTAATTTATGTGTAGTCCACAGATTATTTTGTTCACACTATATTATTATTTATTCATACTAATTTAAATATTATCAACTTATAATAATAGTACTTTGTTTGTTCCTGTTCTTAATTAATAAATAAATTAATATATTTTTATTGTTTCTATGTACGGGACTATCTGAAAAGCTGTGTAGGTACTCCTAGTAGTTGTTGGAGTTACTAATAAAATAAAATAAGTTGCGTTAATGAGGTTTGATGCGTAAAACGGCCAAGGCCTAAATCAATATTGTGTTACTGTTCTCACTGTCTTGTGATTTCAGTGGTAGGACGGATTTCGCCAGATCACGGCTGAATGAATACATTATCCATTTTGCTTTGTTAGAAACAGTTTACAATGAAAAAGAATAAAATTGCAAATGTACCTCGAAACGTTAAAGGACGGCTTGAAACTCAATTTCATTACATATTTGGGTAATATATAAGGTATCATTGACAAATCCTACTTGAATACGCAAGTACTGTGAAGACTTCCAATCTTATAAGTAGAGCAAATACCCTGTAAGTTTTTGATCACCAGATTATATTCGACGATTATATTCAGATTATATTATATTTGACGTTTTGATGCTCCTTGTGCTCGGAGTTCCTTTTAAGAGCCAGTCTTCCCACCAATAGGCTTAACGTGTTGTTTATTTATTTATTTTATCGTTATAGGTTTACCGTTGTGGCCACATTCTTACCTGATCTTAAGTGACGATGTGGCCCAAGATGGTAACACGCTAAACCTAGTGGAAGACTGGCTCTCAAGTGCAGCTGCCAGAACACACATATTGGTGCTTTGCGATAGATTTTCAACTTAAGAGTGTTAGCTAGCCAGGCGCGTATTAGAAAAAGCTCTACCAAGGTGGTAAAGGTTGCGGGAAGCCGTTGGATGCGGGCAGCACAGAACCGGTCATTGTGGCGATCTTTGGAGGAGGTCTATCTCCAGCAGTAGACGTCTTTCGACTGAAATGATGATGGATTTCGGGGTATATGAAACCCCACCTAGTATGACATGTGAGATTTAGTCGTCTAGTATACGGAAGGTTAAACAATAGAAATAAAGCACGAGACATAAAAACACATAAATACCATGATTACTGCTAAACTTAATTCAATTAGGACAATATAAGTCCAGCAAAAATAATGGTTCTTTATTTTAAAAAAATATTATGTCTCGTGCATCGTTTCTATTCCTTAACATGTCCTTTATATGGAAATGAAAATCTGGAGTGTCATATGCGTCAGTTTTCCGTATACCAACCTCTAAATTCTATACAATGTACAGTTGTTGTCTCCAATAAGCTTTCACTATTGAATATCTAATCAGAATCGATCCCACAAAATGCAACACTTGCTTTATTGTTCCTAAACAATATATTGCAGGTTCAACAATGTAGATATACATAATAATGTTATATGTATATCAGGTGATACTAGATATGATACGATACGATATGTTTATAATAACAGCTTAACTATAGTTCTATCGAACGTTTTCTTCTCCTTAACCGCTGCTCCTCTTCATGTATGTCAAATGCTCTCCCTCCTTTAGATCGGAGCAGGATTTCGATCTCTTGGTGGCCGACGTTGTATTTGGATTTTACTGTGCTTACTCTCAGGGATAGTACAGACAATGTGCCGAGCTATTATAAAAAAATTTAAGACGCAGTTCCTATTTAGACTTTTTTTAATTATTATTCATGTTATCAAACGATAACCTATTAACGAAGGTTATTTAAACATAGTTTAGAGCCAAGATAGCAAATATTGGAAGGAATGTTTGCTTAGTGGTAATGTGTAGGAACACCGTGCTGATATCGACGTGAGTTCGAATCCCTGCAATGAGCCCGAACTTTCGGTGAAGGGAAACATCGTGATGAAACCATCGCATGGTGGTAGAAGTTCAAGTTGAAAATTTGTAACCGAGCACCTATAGACTTAACGTGTTAGGTAATCTTGAGTCACATCGTCAAATAACATCAGATGATTGTCGCCAAATGCTAAAGCTAAAAGATGCAATAATAGCGAAAAAAATAATACCCAAACATGGATTTCACTACATGTTATATGAGAAACAAAAAAGCTTTGTTCTTACTCATATAACGCGAGAGAGCATATGTCATATATATGAATAAAAGTGATCAATCACCCATAATTTATGTTCCATTACGCTTCGAATGGGAAATGATAATGATAAAAATGGAGACGCACATATATCTAGAGACAAACAACGATTTACGCGGAAATTACAGAGCGGTGTGCTTTGTGTCTAGACTATTTGAACTCTTACGTTTTGTTAAAATTGTTTAACTCAAATTAGTTTCTCCGTTATTTATCCAGAATATTATAATTTCAAAAGTATATAGAATTCATGATATATAATTTCGAGATAAACATGGCTTGCGTGACAATATATCCCGGAGGACTGTGACCAGGGCAAAGTTTAATTAGCTAAGTTTAAGGCGGGTTCAAACGTCTATGCCATTGGGGTACGGTTTTTAGGGGCGAAAATTCATCGTGATATTATGATGACGTGTCATTAAAGTTTATCTTTATACTCAAGCACAAGTATATTAATGTATTTTATCTGAATATCATCAGTCTGATTGGTTTTACAGCATAAGGCTACGGTAAAAAGATGTGAATGTAATTTGAAAATCGTCATACATCTACGTTATATGCAATCTGCTCTGCATATCGCTTTCAAAACTACGTTTACATTTAATTTATCTTTATTGTATATCATTTTTACTACCATTTTTATGTCCCGACATCCTTTGTAAATATAAATCCTTCGTCACTGATACCTACAAATGTTTTATAGTCCGTATAAATTAATATGGAAAATATATTATATAACACTAGATATATTTAAAAATATTTTTTGGCAGAACAGAATAAAAATAACTCTTAAAATTCATTTTAAAGATTTTTTTTATTGTGTAGAAATAATTTAGCGTTGTTGAAATAAACATTATTTTAACTTGATGAAAATATTTATTTATCATAACTATTATATTAACCCAATAAAAATAATGTTATTTCTAATTCATTTATACGACGTTAAATTATTTTTTCATGTAACCTGCATTGAAAGGACGAGTTTCAATGCCTGTTGAGTCACCCGAAACTAGTCAATTTCAGATGAATGCGATGTTTTTCTGCCCGTTGAATGACGTTGCCCCTCTGCTTTCGATCCTTTCAGAGTATATTTTGGTTTTCACAAGCTTTATAATTCTCATTTTAACCATCAACTAAACTGATAGACATTATATTTCTGCAACTAAAATAAATAAGAAATACAATTTTAATATGGATACAATAATTACAAGTACACCACAACATCTCATTGACAAAGCAACAAATGCAACTTTGCTTTTATCATCTGAAACATCAAAAATAAGGTATTTGAGTGCTTACGACAAATATTTTGTATACACTATTAGTTGGAAATTCTCTACTTCTGGTTGGCTCCAGACATTAAAACTCGCACTTTTAATGCAGGTTATATGAAAAATATAGTGTGTGACGCGGGAAGAAACAAGACGATTTTAGACTTCGGGTGATGCAACTTCACCCTCGTCTGAAATCGTATTGTTTCATACCGCGTCACACTTTGTACTATTACACAATTGAAACAAAAGTCAGTAATAGTAATTTATAATACTAGTGCGGTAAGTTGGTTACCGTTACCGTACCGTAGTAGTAACTACTACTTATCATAGTCACAAGTTTGTAAAAACCTATTTCGCACACACGTGTCATACAACGTTTTTCAACACATTTGCGAGAAAACAGTATAATAGGTAATGAAGCAAACTTTTTCATTAGACTAATTTAATAGTAAACAAGAAATTATACAGACAGGTTACCACTACTCTTGGAAATTTTACCTGCAATTTGCGCCTCATTCAAGATATCACGTGGAATAGATTCCATATTAATATCTGATTCCTCGCTTGAACTAATATTATTATTTTGTTTATAAATATCATTCGGAAAGTCGTAACAATCTTTGACGTTTCTAATATGAAAACAGCGCAAATTTGCAAATGGCGCCACGTTCGCGTGGTTAAAATAAGTACTACATATTTCGTCTTATTTTCCCTTTAATAATAAAGTGAGGCAAATGTATTAATAAAAAGTGATTCCAAGGTTCGATCATTCAGCTTATTTGTTCTCGTAATGTGAAACTTTTTGGTGGAATTCTTATATATGTTTATGGCGCTATACAAAGGAGCGTGCGGTAAAAAATTACCGCACGGCACTATACAACTGAGCGTGTGGTAAAAATTTACCGTTTCTCAATATTATAGTCTACTAAACGCGCCAAAAGAAAATAACTAAAAATAATCACTTTAATTAACGAAAGTATAACATATTGTGCAATCGCGAAAGGCGTAGATCTTATCGGTTGTTATATTGTTTCTTGTGAAACCACTCCAGGGTCATTTTGAGATTAATAAAATTTAAATTTCTTGAAACAGTTCGTGTGAACGACGACGACTCGGAGCGGGTTGAATATTTTACTCAAATTACAAGCCAAGAATAATGCGCTGCAACAGAAAAGTTGATAATATTAGTCTTAAGAAAATTATTTCTTATAAATGTTATCTGTTTATTATATAATATATACGTGGCTGGAATAGGCAGCGTGATGTCACTCAGGAACCGTGTTTATTGGTAGTCAACTTATTAATTGAAGTTTTCACTACCAACAGCTCGAGCGGGAATGTTACTGTTCCACGGCTCAATTGAGAATCCCTTTGATATTTTTTTTTTTTCGAACTGACTATACTGTTAGCCTTAGGGGCCCTGGAGCCTTTACTGCTTTTACAGCTTTACCGGGCTTGGGGGCGAGCGCTTAGGGCACTCAGCATCCCTTTACCCCGTCGTTGCCTGTTTATAAGGTGCGTGCGATCACAGAGCACACCAGTTGCTATAGCACTCAGCCAATGGCGATAGAGTCAATAGTAGATACTAAGTCATTAGTACGGTTTCCATAATTACATCGACGATTCTCCGACATATTATATTAAATAGTATGTTATTTTATATAATGTATTTGTACAGGATGCTAGCTAGCCCTTGTAACATTTACATTATTTTTCCTCTAAATGTATTTATTTATGAGCCGATACTAGTATTGCCAGGCCCAGTATACCAAATAACGAGGTAAAATATTTCCAAATTTAAAACAGGAACAAGTTTTTTTTTAACACACTTATATTAACTTCACTTGTAACTAACTAACTAACAAATAATGTAATAAAATCTTAGAAGTCAATTTTAACCGACTTTCGAATATCGTAACGAAATGAAACTTTGTTTTTATATGTAGTTCGGATGACAACACTATAATTTGGTATCTTGGAGCTGATCTGATGTTGAAGCCAGGAGGTGGATAATGGAACACATCAGTGGCTAGCAGATCCCTCGAGTTTGGGCTCATTCGTTTTGAGAAGTCCAATAGGTTGGGCTTGGTAACGAGATGTTATGATAAGACCAAAAAGTTTTATAATTTTTAGTGCTTAGTTAAAGCGTATTTTTAGTTTTTTTTAACTATTTAAACTTATTTAAATTGGAACGATATAATATCGACACTGTGTCATGCCGACATGAAGACCTCTCAGCAGCTGGATATATATCAGCTTATCCCGAAATGCGATAAGCCAAAAGAAAGTCACTATGACGGGTTTAGCATATTGTGCTTGGTGGGCGAGACCCAGTCGGGTGTAGATCCATATAACCTCGTAAACTGCATGGTGGTAGGGCTTTTTCTGATGCCCGCCTGGCTAGCTACCACCCTCAAGTTGAAAATCTGTCGCCAAGCACCAATAGGTGTGTTCCGGCAGCTGCACTTGACAGCCAGTCTTTTACCATCTTGGGCCACATCGTCACTTAACATCAGGTATAACTTCGGTAAAAATAATTTCGATAGAATTTCCTGTACTTGATTAAAATACAAACGATTTCAGATTGTAGTAATAAATTTTAAAGGATTTATGAATATTTTAAAATACGATATAACTTTTTAGGCTTCCGAAGTCAACAAGGAACCCTTATAGTTTTGCTATGTCCGTCTATGTGTCCGCGGCTTAGCTCAGAGATTAGTAAGCTGTAATTTGGTATGAGTATACATAATAATCCCACCGCCAAAATGGTAAAATAAAATCGAGAAAAAAAAAAATTGTTTAGGGTACCTCCTCTACACGTAAATGGGAATGATTTTTTTTTCTCGTCTATCCCATCATTTGGGGTGTCGATGGCTACGTCGTTCACAAGTCCGCTCAAGCTGTAAAAGCCGTAAAGGCTCCAGGGACCCTAAGGCTAACAGTATAGTCAGTTCGAAGAAAAAAAAAACTACGTCGTTCAAAAATATTATGGATCTGTGAAAACCATTTTTTTCGTGCGAAAAATAGTAGTATAATTATAATGAAATTAAAAGGAAAACTATCAGAGGTGGGTAGTCTTAACAAGTTAATGAATAATAGTCATTCATCATATAAAATGTATTTGAAGAAGTTTCCACTGAAGATCCCTATCTAAAGGATGATTCAGTTACACCTGCCTGGTGTAACATCAATGATCCTTAAGCCGGCATATTGTGGCTGGCAACTACGGAACCTACTACGGAACTGCGTGTGGCTCGACACGCACTTGGCAGCTTTTTTATTTTAAAAGCAACTCATACTTCAGTTGGTACTTTAAAATGTGTTATTTATTGTTTTTATAAATGTTCTTAAATACATTGAAAAGACTCTTTGTTATATGAAGTATATTTTAGGTAAAAGGTATTCATTAAAGATAAATATGCATACTATATTATAGAATTAAAAAGATATACGATAACTTGTTTAATTCGCCAGTTAAAATTGGGAATTATTCACATCTGTTGAACTGGAAATATGGGTGCGGGATAATGTGTGAACGAACCCCGGCGTTTTCACTAAATGAGACCCGAAAACGAATAAGGGAATTAAAGGTGCAGGTGTGTGGAATTACTTGGGAAATTGTCGGACTGAGTAAGGGCCAGTTATGTTATTACCACGAAAACTTATTAATTTATCGCGTATAATATAAAATCCGGAAAATATTAATATTGGGCATGCTTCAAAGATTGGCAAAATATCGTGTCTCACACGACTGCTAACACGCCATTAGTAGTAAATTTAGTAAATTATTTTTAAACCAGTCCTTGTAACCCCTTAGTTGACCATCAGTGCACTAGAGAAAAACTCTTTTTAATTGACGAAAGAGGCTTTGCTTCAAAGTAAAATAATTCACTCAAAAATATTTTTGCTACTTCTCTCTTGAACTAATTTACTGCTATTAACTCTTCCTGCAACACACAACGTTTGTTAGATGTGGAATTGAAAATGTTAAATCTGATCAATAGGAAAGAAGGAAAGGTGAAATGTTAGTAGCTGAAACTATTAAAAAAAATCCAAGTGCGTGTCGGGCACCTGCAATGTAGGGTTTCGTAGTTGTCCGTTACAATACGCAGATTTAAGGAAGCTTATATTAGACAGGGCCGGAGACGGGCCTGGCGCCGGCCGGCATACGATGAAACATTTATAGTATACTTTTGTATGAAGTAAATCATGAAACATCGGGCCGGATGAGTATCCCGACAGGACACGGTAGCACGGATCCGGCTTGGTGTAACATCCACATGTAATCCTTTAGAGAGAGGGTCTGTAAGTTGTTTTCTATGAAACTTTGAATATGAATCCATATACATATTTCATAAGTTGATTGATTATTACTCGTTAACTTGTACAGCCTACTTACCTCTGATGGTTTTCCTTTTATCTTCATTATATACTCGTATACTACTACCATGATTTTATTTTCACATATCCAAAAAGAACCATTTAGCTGATGGGGGGGTACACTTAACTCTAACAAAAATTTGCACTTTAAAGCTTAATATTCCTGAATCGAAAAATGGTTTTCACAAACCCATAATATTTTGAACGACCTACCCAACGAATCTCCCCTCTATGGGCTAGGCGAGGAAAAAGATCATATCCACTTTACGTGTAGGGGAAGTACCTTAAACAATGTTTTTTCAAGGTTTCGTTTTACCACTTTTTCATCGTTATTAATATATAGTATACCCATACCAAATTACATCTTTCTATTACTAAGAATCTTTGAGCTCAGCCGCGGAAAGGCAGACGGCAATGTCGAAATATAAGGGTTCTTTTGATTTCGGTACCCTAGATACAGATGGAGGGAGAGATCGATTATGGTTGTTATACGTCTCTTATTTTTTTTAATTATCAGGATTTGTTTAACATTTATTTTTATCATTTACTACCTGCCTCGCAGACGTTATTCTGTCCTTCCCAAAATCCAATAACTCGACCACCAAAATTCTTTCAGGACCATATCGAATAAAATAGAGTAAGAACTAAGTATATCCATTGTTTGAGTCATTAGTTATGGTTATTCATAAAAAGTCAAATAGAAAACAACAATTTCAGTTTTTCCAAAATTTTCCCTTTTTTATTCAGATAACTTTTTTTTCCTACCCTATTCGAACTATTGCTAATACAAAAAAAAAAATTAACCCAATCAGTCCAGCTATTCTCAGGTGATGCGCTTACAAAAAAATTTACTTAGGTATATAGATTCCTTATAGTTTTTATCATAACATTTCGATCAAACAATTAACGTTATTTGTTGCAGAAAGACGTAACACCTATCAATCAGTTCCAAGCAGAAGCAGCAAAGTCATTTTTGAAAGAAAAAAAAAACAAATTAATGCAATTTCTAGAACCTATAGTAAGGGCTATATTACTGTGTAAATATTTTACATGAAGGTCGAGCGCGTCATTTACCCTTGACGAGACTTTGAATGTTAATTTATTAAGACATTTGGCACACTTGATGGTTCTTCACGGAGCCCAACTCGATTCACTCTCGAGCAAATTGGCATATCTTGCATCATTTAGTTCATAGCTGAAAGATGAACCTGTACAATTTATCACCGATTTCTAAGTTTTTATGTTTTGACTGTGAAAAACATGTTGTATAAGTTGCCGTTTGTTTTCAAGAAAAGAATTTATTTATACTCAATAAAATAATTATTCAAGTGTTCTTAGTCACAGTCGTAGTTCACAGAAATCGTCTCTACAGTATTATCTGGTACTCTGTGGTTCACTACAATGTGGTTTTACTCATAGTCTCTGTTGTTTATACTATACTGTGGTTGCAATACTCTTGTTTTTTTTTTAGATTTTAGATTTTGAGATTTATTTCTTACATTGCTTCGTGTATTCGCTTGGTTGTCCAAAACAAAAATCCTCCATCGAAACATAGTTCGCTTATATACCGATAGTGTTTAAAGAAAGGGAGAAGTGTTTTATTTTTAGACATTGTCTTTTTGCTTACGTAATCGGACTGATAAAGATTCAATGTGTGCGTGTTCCTCGACGCGTTTTCTTATTTAGACTTTTTCAAAAGTTTTCATTGTAGTTAATTTTTTTATACATATAGTAACAATGTTGATAAAAATTTATTTTACTACTTCGCAAATCTACGACCAAACACCAATAATCATTCTATTTCATTCGATTCGTTTCGTTCGTACAATCTATTTCGTTAGGGTTAAGTCTTGCCTAAGTTTATTTTCTAGAGTGTTTAATACATAAGGATGGCTAAGAACGGTTCTTAATTAACAGTGACTTTGTCGTTATAGACTTATCTATAAAACTAAAACTAAAGAAAGAAAAACATAACAGTACGTTAGCACACACACTGAGGACTAACTTAAATGAGAAATAAATAAAAAATACAAATACGCATGCCTATATCTCATAAACTTAGGCTTAAGTACTTAGATACATATATTTTTTTGCCTTGAATAAAATAAGTATGTACATATTTTACATCATTGTGTAATTTTTGTTATCAAAAACAATGATTTGCGTTAAAATAAATTAAATATAATTTAATTTATCATGCATACCCGATTTGCGTGTACTTTAAGATATTGTTGATTATCCGATCAAGTCAAAGAGGACTTAACTTTTTTAGACATATTTCGTTTTTAATAAATAAATTACAATGGAATATACTAGATTATCAATCTATTTGAATATAAAAAAATAGATTTGTGCACATACGTACGCGCGGTAGAAGGTATACTACTGTACGTATGTTATGACCATCTTTAACACAAAAAAAAATCACAAGTAATCGTTTTTTACAATGTGCAAGTGCGTCGTAAATATTCAAGTTAACATTTGTAAATAGGTATCATTTTCTATATAATATATAAATAATATAAGCAATACTGAATGACGGCTCAGTGGTAGCGTGTACAACTTTGCGTCGATTGACGTGAGTTCGAATCCCTGCAATGAGCCTGAGCTTTCGGTGAAGGAAAACATTGTGAGGAAACCATAGCATGGTGGTAGGGCTTTTTCTGATGCCCGCCTGGCTAGCTACCACCCTCAAGTTGAAAATCTGTCGCCAAGCACCATTAGGTGTGTTCCGGCAGCTGCACTTGAGAGCCAGTCTTCCACTAGGTTTAGCGTGTTATCATCTTAGGCCACATCGTCACTTAACATCAGGTGAGATTGTGGCCACTACGCCGAAACCTTTAACGATAAAAAAAGACTATATACATAGCCAAATTTACATATGTACTTTAATATCTTTATTAATAATGTTTTATGCCCAATTTCCATAATTTGTTCGCAACGACATAAATGAATATTTGGAAAAAAAATACTATTCTGCTCTCGACTGCGAAATACCTCAAAATTCTGCAAACATCGCCACCTCAAGTCAAGATTCCTTTGAATAATAAATAACAACATCTAAAACCTCAAGAACAACTATTATGAAGTCTCACTAATTCCATGCAAAACAGAGTTTGACAAAGAAATTACTTGTTGGAAACCGTTGGCAAGTTTTAATTTATTCACTAAGCAATTTGAATAGTAAACTAGGTGTGAAGTGAGCTTTGCACGATTAAACACTCCATGCAGACAATGAAGTATACAGGTTTGTAGAAAGGGCTGCAGGTGAAACGTCGAATAAATTTAAAATAATACACTATCTACTTAATAAGATACTTCTTAAGACTGCTTAAACCCACCAGGGGTTAAATTTTGCACAGAAGTACTTTATAGAACATAAAAAAATACTTTTGAAAATTCTTCTCCTAAGAGAGTTCAAAATACCATTATTTTTTAAGATATTTCCAATGGAAACTTCTATCGAGCACTCATCTAGTCGAGAATAATTACTGAGCGGGATAATTTAGAGACATCGGTGGTATATGGTGGCAATTACTTACGCGAATAATTTAAGAAGAAAAGGTGTTAAAATAAGTCAAGACCAGAATGTTTCTTAAAGGTGGTATGATGTAAGTATAAAGGCAAATACAAGAACTTGTATATTGAATTGATCCAAAAAGGAAGAACTCTGGACGAACACTGATCAAAAAATATAATTTGTATTGTTTATTTTGAAGCACTCTCAGACAGCTCAGTCGTGTTATGGGTTTTCATAATGAGACTAAGCTTTCAGTGAAGGAAAATATCGTGACGAAACCATAGCTTGATGGTAAGAAATTTTTAACGCTCTCCAGACTAACTGAAAATACGTACTTATCATCAAAAATCACAAAAAATCGGTAGACGGTGAATCGAAAAAAAATATATTCCTAAGTTATAAATTTCACTCGCAAGTTCGCTGTTTCGAAAACAATTCCAGACATCAATAATTACTTTGAAATTCAAATCAAGAAATTTATCTAGGCGTAATGATAGTGTTATTTTAAGTTTCAACACTAAAATTATTTCACTTTAAAATTACTTTACAACTATATTACCTATTATTAAAAGAAATTTGTTCAGGCGATGCTGACACAATAAGTAAAGGGACGCACTAATTGGGTATTTGAAAAAAAAATCGCTTTTTTTAATTAATTTAAAGCTTCATCATAATTATGATAATAGTCAATTGGAAAAACTCTTAAAACATTTTTTTTATTAATAATGAACAATTGAAAATTGTAATATTTTAAAAAGAATCACATGAATGATGAATTTCATTGATTAAGTGTCAAACCACTGTATGAGCTGTGTGCTATAATAAGTAGAAATTAACATTGTGACGTCACACGCGCTCGGATTTATTCGGGAACGACCGGCGCGTTTTCGGTACTGAACTCAATTTTTTTTTCAACTTTTATTTTAAAATAATTTTTGAAATATTGCGAAAAAAATGAAATAAAAATAGTTTATTATATATGATCTTTCTATTTATATACAAAAAAAAACAAATACCTACCTATATTGTCCGATTGGATCGTGACCACCATACACCAGGTTTAACATCGGCCATAGTTGCTAGCTCAGGTGTGTCACGTTCCGGGAACATCTGGCGTATATCCAATTATCAAGCATAGTTTTAGGGATCTCTACCTAAGGTAAGTTGATATGCAGTAGATTATTAAGCATAAATAAAAAAGCCCTCATATCGGGAGATTTTATGGATTTACACGTGTATTTTCAAAATAACTCAAGTTTTTTTTGGGATAAAAGATATTCAACTCCGATTTTTTTTATTAGTACATAAACTTTGATTCAAAACGTAAGTTTTTCCGATTAAATGACTCATAAAGGTATTAGAAATAATAAACATAATCGAAATTGAGACAATAAGATCGGAGAAATGGCCAAAAATATAGAGTTAGGTCTCTAACGCTACTCAAAAAATTAAAAATATAATAATTTGAAAGATATTAAAGATAGACCCCCCTTTTGAGGATTTTTTTCGATAATATTTCGTAAATATTCAGAATAATTCGAGCGGTCATTTGCGCATGGGCGACATTGTATATCTAAATGATTCGATCCCGAAATCTCTAGAAGGTCTCTGAACTCTTAACATGTTGTAAACAACTTACGTCATCGCTTTTTAAAACGAGGGGAACGTTTAATTTATAGCCCATTGTTTGTTGACAGTTTTAGCGATAAGACTTTCTATGTGTGTGTCCTTGAACCTATGACTACACGACACACGATTACACTATGATAAATACACGATCTTTCGGTTTCTCTCCGGACGCTTCTAGAAATTTCGAGAAAGGTGATTTTTTCTATTTTCTTTTTGTTCAAACCGTAACAGTACATTCAGTTTTCGAGAGGTTCACAACACGGCATGACAGCCGCTACTAGTGATGGATTACCGATCTCTCGGGTGTCTTTGTTCTTGGATTGTAGTGTGCTTACCGTCAGACATAGTGCAGTCAATTTGGCCTGCTACAATAAAACAGGCTAAATAATATTGCAAAACAGGCAATAAATAAGGTTTACACAATGTGATTTTGCAGGCAAACGTAACTAATTTCCACATAGCGCGGTGGAAACATGTTTAACGGGAAAGAGAACTGAACTTACCATGTACTCGCGGTGTTGTATCTCGCCGGTTGCGATGCTGATTCCACCACAATGTCACTTTGAATTGTTATTATAACACTTATTAAACAAGTAAAACACTTAAAAATCCTTGTAATGTTTTTATCAATACAACTGACACTTTTTACAGATTAGCGTACGATGCCTTAGATGCGGTTAGTTCACGAGAGTGGCCCCCCTCCCGAGGAGGGGAGGGTGGCAATTGCGATTCTGTTCTTCGGAAAAGATAAGGGGTAGCAAATATAATAATACATAATATAATAATATAGTACATAGATAAAATAGTGTGTAACAAGTATAGATACAAAATAGTATAAATTATGACATACATTGTATAATCTATAGATATTATAGAACACAACGTCTCTCTGTCCGTTTATGTTATTTTCACGCGAACACCACTTATCCGACTTACATGGTTTTTTCTTTATTTCATAGATATGTTATCTGGTCCGGTTATAGGATATATTTTGTTAGATAAAGTAACATAAGAAGTAACCAGTGACGATAACGGAGAATCAAGCCAAAAAAAGTAATACCATGGGGCTAACGAAGTGTAAACCGTATGAGATATATCTAATTAATGTTCTACATTCTACATCTTTAAAAAAATTACACAGAAGTCAGCGCTAGCATATCTCTATCTTCTAATAACTCATAAGAAGCAATTTTTTGTCTTGCGTGTTTTGAGCGAGGGCAGCAAGATTCGAGCGAGCGCTCGACCGACGGCGGGCACAACTAGTATATATATATATATGGCGTTACTATAACGAATTTTGCAAGCGCAATGACAATGTACCATTTACCAGGAGACCATAAAACTAAAATATTTATACTGCGTAATCGATATCAATCTGGAAGTCCAAAGTGATGCATAGTGCCCTAGCGGCGGAAAGTACTTGCCCATAAAATGTCATTTTACGAGTATCTAGAGTGCCGTTAAGGCTTACGGGCCTACAATCTGACGTTATCGCTAAGTGGGCCTCAAAATGGAATTTCAAAATATAATGTATATTATGTAATACCCTATTTAGTTAATATAGCACGTCGTTGTTGAAAAATAAATGTATATTATCATACAAACGGTCCATTAATTTCCTACAAAACGTTATTTTTAGGAGTTGTGTACTTCTCTTTGATTCTTAGTCATGTTTTTATCTTTTTATGCACATTAATTCTTCTTATAACCAACCCTATATTATACTAAACTTATTTGTAAAAAATATGGATAAATTCGTAAATCTGTTCATTATTCTGCATTGCTCATATCATCAGCTGATAAATTATATTGCAGTTTTCACTACTAAATGAATATCTTCTATATCTATATAAATAAAACTAGCTAAGACGGCGATTTCACACGCATATAATTTAAAAGAAATCGCTGATTGATGATTTATAATATTTCAGTAAAGACAACTTTCTATCGGGCGGCCAGGGTTATGCGTCACAACTCACACAGCTCGTTCGCGTCACTACACCTATAGTCATAGACCCGAGCCGAGTGTTGAATTATTTTAATTTTAGATTATCTCCCTAAATATTCGTCCAAATAACATGCTATAAAGAGCAAAGTTTATCTACATAAAATTGTGTTGATGATGAAGTAACTTTCGCTCGTAAGGCTTATAATATGCCATGCCTAATAATAGTGCTCATGAATCACTTTTCAATTTTCAACAAAACTTTGTTACAAAACACCTTATTGTGATAAACCACGAGACATATGCATATGATATGATAAAACAATGTATGCATATGATATTTAAGAGATAGGCATATAGTATCGTGGACTTTTTTTAGATGTACATAGGAGTAATATTTGTATAGAATATTGTATTTACGTATAACTAACCGTAATGTTAGCGCACGCGGATAACCCGGCTTACTTCACAAAAATCAATATTTAAGGTTAGCTAAGAAATGTAGCCTAATGTTAGATAAATTATAATATTCCTCGTGAATCTGGATATCATATACAAAAAGAATTTTTCGAATCCGACTGGTAGTTTCAGAGATTAGCACGTTAAGCAAACAAACAATCAAACAAAAAAACTCTTCTGCTTTATTATATTAGTTTAGTTAATTAAGGTTTTCCATTGTGCGCGCATCACACAAAAAATGCTCGGTACATTTTGATCAATTTATTTTAATTTTACGCATTAGATTCTTGGTCCTTATAAAAAAAAATATCACGATATCTTTATTCAATAGCATGTTACACGTCCACGCGAGCGGACCCGCGGGCACACATTTATAATGATATTTTAAATGCTAAGTAACTCTGTTTGTCTGTTTATTACCGTTTCACAATCTAAATCTATGAAGCAATCACAATAAAATTTGGAGAAGTGGCCTGGAATCTGTACAAGGATATAATACGAAAAACACTTACTGGAATAGCCTGTACATATAGATACTACTACAAAACAAATTTCAACGTACTTTTGAGACGCTTTTTCATGAAGGCTAAGCAGTAATAACAAAAGTATTTCAAGATAACGAAGTTTGAAGCAACTTTTCTTTTACTACAATTGTGTCAAACAAGCATACGGTTCGCATGATGGTAATTGGCTACCGTAGCCTATGGACGCTTGTAATATTATAGCTATAACTGACCCGTTGCCGAATTTGAACCTATCTTCACCAAGGAACTTTGGAAACCCTACTCAGCGCAAAAACACAACACAAGATTATTTGGCTGCGACCTTCTGTAGGGTGGAGGTATTCCACCATTCGAGCTGCCCTAAGCAGAGAGAAATCTTTAAAGAAATCTCTCTCAAAAACCATTTATCAATTAGAAAAGAGTTGATAATCTTCAAATGGCTGAACAAATTTTCAACATTAAAGTCCATCTTAGTTATTATTATTTTAATTTATTTAAGACATTCCTTAAGAAATGTATTTAAATTTAAACATTTTATGTTGTAGGTAGGCGAAACTACTATTCGTCTAGTGCAGACAGAAGTAGCAATGAAATTTATAATAATTATATTACATTGCAAGTCTTACTTTATGCTTACAAATAAAAAACAATGTATGTGTAACCTTTACACGCAATTGAAGTGAAATGTCTTTGAATTTGAACATTATGCGTCATAGACGATTACGTATCGTTCGTACTTTATTTTTCTTTATCATGCGCAAAAAAGTTTCACATGAAAAACCTATAAACGTTGAGTCTGAACAACATAATCTACTACGCAATAATCTCACAGCTGTTCATAAAACAAAGTGTACAAGATCACGTATTTAAAGTCAAAAGCCTTTGTAAAGTTATTTCGAGTTAACATTACTTCTGAGCATACAGTCATTATATTAATGAATCACTCTCAATTTTGTTACGTTGTACACTGAGACTCAGTTACCAACATTTAAGATTTTTATGGATATATTTTGTCATAAAACTTCTTTGTAACGGTCGGCACAAGTCGTATTTTACTAAAAATAGCTTGGGCTTTGTTAAAAAATTGATAAGTCAGTCATGTTGGAATCAGAACTGACTTTCCAACAATGTCATCAGTGAAAATATACTGGTTCTCTAACACCAGCAAAAAAAGATATTGAATAATAATTATATAAATTAGAAGTCTTCTAGCGAAGAGTGAATAGGCATCTGTTAGGCAAGCAAGATCCATCATCAGCCTCATCTTCACTTACAATCAAGCAAGAACAAGATCAAGAGCGAACCACAAAAAAAAAAATTCGTGAGTACAAAAGAACTATTATAGAGCGACTCTTGATATTTTAAATTCATCATCATTATCACCATTTTCGTTAGGAATTGGCAGTCTACTATTGGTAATAAATCTGTTACGATATATAAAACCACATAGCTTCTTCTTCTGCTTTGTTATAATTAAAACCCTGTCGTATAAAAATAAAATACTTAGGTTTTTGATCACAAAATTTATATTAGATTTAAAAAAAGATAGATAGCTTCATACAAAAAAATATACACGTTACAACCCAAAAGTTCCTTAAATAAATTCGGCTTGCTGCCAACAGGCAAGAGGTGAGTTGACTAATCCGAAACGACTCAACTCGGCTAGCTTATTAGGAGTCTGGATTTGTAAAAAAAAAGGTAAAATATTATCTCAGAAACCATGGGCAATCGATGGCAAGCGACGGTGGTAGAAGAAAAATTCACTGTTGTGTGAAAGCAATTAAAATTCCAAAATTAAGTAGGACGGCTGGATGTGTAGGTTAATGATGAATTTGTGTAGGCTTAGTGCTTAGCTGTAGGTTGAAGCAGCGGCTAATCGCGACAGCGGATCGGGAATGGGGAGGCACGGAACCTCCTCAGCGCTCCTTGCTGACGCATCTCATATTTAATTTCCATTTATTCCCACGATCATTAGATACGCTTATTATGAAGGTTAACAATACTCGTTTTTAAGTGACAGGTAGGCACAAAATATATACAAAAAACATATATTTACATTAACGTTAATGGTCACCCTAAATTTCATGAAGTTCGAATAAATGAAACGGTGTATCGTTCCGTTCGTTGGAACTTAGCTGAAATTGTTCTGTAAAATATAATTTCCATGCCCGCCTGATACAAGTGTAGTAAAATGTAATTTTTATTTCTTAAGATATACAATAGTTGGTTTTAATACAGTCCAGATATGCTAGTACTCACGTAGGCCTTGTTTTCTTTGTCCTAGTAAATACAAGATGCTATTCTTACAGTTAATTAAGGTTTTATTTTTGGTAAAATACCGGTATGCAAGATACATAAACAACACGACCGTCGGAGTTATAGATTTCATCTGCAGTCGTCGAAGCCTCTTCACACCTCGTTTCAAGGACTCAATATCATAAGAGAGAGGGAACACGTTGTATGGGAGTCCATTCCACATCCGCACGGTACGCAAATGTAAGACTTTTGAACTTCTTTGTTCATGCCATGATGGGAGCTACAGTGTACCTGTGACTACGTAGACCAGTCCACACAATCCTCTGGTGGAATAGAAATGATATGACAAGATCCACAAACTCTTTTCAAAAAATTCATTTCAGTATATATTCAACAAATGAAATGAAATAAATATTCTATCGTGCGGTCTACTGCGTTTTGTTTAATGTATGTTGTACATCTAAGAATTCACTTTAAGTCTGTCGTCATAAATAAGCCAATATGTATAATTTATGAGGTCCAAGTAGGTCAAAAGGAAAAGGAAAGGAAGCCATATATCAAAATGTTTTTCACAATAGAACTCGACCTTTGGATGGTAAATACTTACGTTTTTCACGAAAGCGAAATATCATAAAAGGTCATTATAGGTCATCTATTTATGTTTTACTTCCAATTAATAAACTTATCCGAGAGTGTTGCTAATTTATTTTTCTATATATTTAAAGGAATTGAGTAAATTGACTGCACCTTAATTAGCAAAAGGCATGAAGTAGTGGTCTAAAAGACGTATGTCTATTGACTAATAGTGAACGCTTGGCCCTTCTTACATTACGACATTCACAGGCGACAAGTACCTATAGGGGTTTGTATGTGTGCAAAAGCGAAACTGTATAAATATTGTTACGCAGTTGCGATCGGCAGTTAGGTCCGATCCATCGGCATGGAGCCCTTCAGCCAAGCAGCCGCTCGAGCGCTACAGTGACACTGCATATATCAACACTCAGTCATTACACTACATCCCTACACGCACATGCACACCATTTAGGTACATAGGTTCTGTATGGGACATTTGTTTTCTTTTTTTGGCTAGTTAGTTTAGACAAAAAATGCCAAATCACTAAATACATATACACATGTTAATTCCTTCCTCTCAGAAGTCATCTTTTTCCAGCTTCGAGAGGACCAAATTAAACTTTGTCTCTTCTCCCTGTTTTTAAGGCGCCATTACTATCTCGAATTGTGCAAAACATAGCCGCGGCATATCGACCCAAAATTCTGGTAATTTCCCGGACATGCCTATGGCAGCTGGCGTAATGTTTATGTGCTCCACCTGCTCTCTGATACCCTGCGCCTCCCCTGTTCAACTGTTAAGTGGCAGTGGTGCCAACTATGAGGGTGGTGGACGATTATACATCTTTAGTTACTTGCTCCACTATTATTTTTCTGACTTTCTAATTTGCTTCACTTAATGTCCAGCAACACCCAATATTTTCACTCTTCTTACAGCTTGCCTATTTAATAACCGCTCTATGTGGCGGGTGGCGAGCTACTGCTGATCGCCGGATGCTTCATCTCACACATAATTGTGCAGGGAAACCGCACCAGGGCGAAGCTCTATATCGGTAGCTTCTTCTCCGCCCGTAACAACGGATGGATCTTGGTATGGCCTCCGTTTTATAATGACGCGGCCTTGCGATTATTATGGTGTCCTGGCCCGAGCTCAGTCCGGCATGGATATCCAGACGAGCGTGCGTACTTGTAACTTCGTTGCTTCTGCGGTATCAAAGGGAGGAGACAGTTCTAGTCCTGAGAATCTTGCTTGATTTGCATGAATTTCATTAGGTTCCCGAAGGTGTCCGTTTGGGTCTGTTCGTAGGGGGAGCATGATCTCCTGGATCGTTCTCAGGATCTCCGCGGATTACGTTGTGTTGGGTGCGGGTGTGGAGAGTTCTTGACTCAGGATACCCGTGGTTAGTTCCTGTGTTAGCGACGCAGAATGTTGATATCGCATGGCTAGATAATATATTATATAAGTTAGTTTAAAACTATTCGAAATACATATAAGTATAGGCTAATCAACTTATTAAGAAATAATATAGCTCGTCGTATAATAATAATTGTTCGTTACGTAAATAAGCTATGTTTGTATTTACAGAAAAAGGGTTTCGTAATACTGACTCCGCATAGGATTTGCTTTACAATTATTTAATGTGAAATTTGATATGTAATGTAAGAAATATTCATGTTTATTAATATTATTTCATAGAATTATTAAGATTGAGTCGCCATATTTATATCAAGATCACAAATAGTAGTTGAAGAATGTTTGACTATAAGCGCGAGGTGACCAATCACCATAAAGAGAGAAAACGCGTGTTATGTAAAATTGTTAGAAAGAGACAGGTAGATAAATAAGGCTTCCTTGTCTAGCAGTCTTTAAAATTGTAAAAATTAGAGTATTTCAGGTAGTTTATACATAAATAATGTAAAATAAGTTAAATTATAAGTTTCAACACTTGTTTAAATAAGAAAATATGTATACCTATTAGAATCT
This sequence comes from Saturnia pavonia, assembly GCA_947532125.1. Taxonomy (NCBI): domain Eukaryota; kingdom Metazoa; phylum Arthropoda; class Insecta; order Lepidoptera; family Saturniidae; genus Saturnia; species Saturnia pavonia. The sequence goes on along the minus strand of OX383919.1, from coordinate 6,569,470 downwards.
TATAAGATCATCGTCAAAATAGTTTGTTAGTTAGTAGTGTGTTAGTATGTGTGTAGTATATGTTAGTAATAATGTAATGTTTGTACATAAGAACTTCTAGGAACCGAGGTAATACATAGAAATAGACAGAGAGGAAAATAGAGTTAGATAACGACGTCACTTCCATCGAAAATGATATAAATATAGTGACGGGTTCCATACTCGTCAGATCGCTCTCAGATCGCTCAGATCGCTATAGGCAGAAGTCAATCAACATCAAGATACCTCAAGATACCTCAAGACTGAAGAAACCCTGCAAGAAGACACTTTAGTGTTAAAGGGAAAATTAATGTACATAAGTGGACTGTATCATTTATCAAGAATATAGTGAACGTAAATTCGGCATCGTGTTTCTGTTTACCCGCCAGCGCCCAGTTCACCGTAAGTCAGGACGAGAACAACTCAATCGTGTCTCTTCCGTACAATCCGTTTGTTTCCCCTTCTTTACGCCCGGTAAGTTTGGGTGTAAGCAGGGACGGAGGTGTGCGGGAAGAGAGCTCATTTGGTTTGCGGGCTATCTCGCCTACCCAGTGAGTTATAATAGGTCATTGTGTGTTCGTCAATCGTTTTAGTGACCTTGCGATAGTGGGTTGTTTTATTCTTTTATCCTGTTTCCTTATTTTCTCACGCCAGCATCTTTTCTTGGGATGTGGTGGTTTACCCGGCTCATTTGCCGGTGCTATCAGCGAGCCGGATGCTATTTCTTCAACAACATTGTCCTGTAGAGATTTTGAAGCGATTATGGCGCAGTGGTAGCGTGTACGACTTCGCGTCGATTGACGTGAGTTCAAATCCCTACAATGAGCCTGAGCTTTCGGTGAAGGAAAAAATCGTGAGGAAACCATAGCATGGTGGTAGGGCTTTTTCTAATGTCCACCTGGCTAGCTACAACCCTCAAATTGAAAATCTGCCGCCAAGCACCAATAGGTGTGTTCCGGTATCTGCACTTGAGAACCAGTCTTCCACTAGGTTGAGCGTGTTACCATCCTGGGCCATATTGTCACTTAACATCAGGTGAGACTGTGGCCAGTACGCCAAACCTATAACGATAAAAAAGATGGCTGTGATGGGTTCATGGCTCTCTTTGGAGTCGTTCGAGATATGATTCCTGCATGTTTGTTGCGAGTCTCGTTGCGAGACATCGGGCAACGGGAGTAGTTTGCCGGATGTGAGCCTCCGCAGTTGGCGTAATTGGTAAGTACGTCGAGCGGTCGATCACATTCGCGTGCGCGGTATGGTCCACTGAATCGGACACACGCTTAGCTCTTGTTGCACTGCTGACTGCCGATCGCCATCGCGTAACAATATTTATGCAGTTTCGCTTATGCACACATACAAACCCCTACATACCCTACGCCAGTCTCAGAGACTAGCCGGCGAGTATCGCACACTATGCGTGTATTGGAAACTAGTCGCCGACGAGTATCGCACACTACGCTACCGTTATCCTACGTGTTTGCAACATGTATCGCGATACCCGCCGTGCTGGTTGCCGCCGGTTTACGTCTATTTCCGTCTATTCCCAAAATGACACGTACAAGAAGTAGAAAAACATCCATGCTTATACAACTTTAATTTACCTGAGTATATGAGGAAAGTTGCGATGGAGAGGGCTTTAAAAGAAATGGGACAGAAATTACAAATAACAGGTTTAAATATATAATAAATATAGAAAAACTACTACTGCTTCTTCGTCACTGGTATCCGAAATCATAAAAAATCGATCATTTTGAGTAGTTTAACGTACGAACATCCAGTAGCGAACACCTATCCTACTGGTATCTGACCAAAGTATCGTCGCTTACGCGTATCTTAATGTAAGAAGGTCCTTAGACGTGGCGCTGTAGCGAGTGTAGAGCAGGACGAAGCGACTTGAGAAAGAGAGAACGGGTGATGAAAGACAGAAGAAAAGATACGTGACGATAAAAGTGGGGCGTGATTTATTGTTGACGTGACCGTGAGTCGAGATAGTTACTGTGGTGTTATAGAAATATAAATCGATGATATATAACTTGTTCTATTGTCTTATATAATTATCTTTATTTAACAAAACTATGTACAGGAAAGAGATAGTTGTATAAAGAATTATTTATTTCGAATTTGTTTTACTGGCTTCATTGGAAAGAAATTATTATTTAAGGATGTATAATTAAGCAAATGATTCAAATTACAATTCACCAATAGGTATATATATTTCTATTAAATTTTAATTTTAGTCACTTTATAATAATTGTTCCTATGTGTACAGTATATGATATAACTCTTACAATTACAAACAACTGTTAGCACAGGTTTTATTGAAAGTGTTCATAGTAGTGCCTGAAACGTACAAATGTGATTTATAAATAGATCAGAAAACAGATGAACCCTCCTGTGACGGTAAAACAAACGGATTTGTTTGAAAGGTTTTTAAATATTGCTTGCGCCAAAACGTGTACTCTATACTCTCATAAACGGGTACAGCCCTCCCTAGAATGATGGCATACCCTTTTCCGCGTCCTTGAGGCAACTCTCATTGCCTTGGACTCTCACTACCCCTCGTGAGGGTGAAAATTATTACGTCTGTGTTATCGCATCGTCCGCGCCGCGAGTTTCTCTGCGGTTGAGATAAAGTATAGGTTCCTGAAATCAATTGTATCATCGTGTGATTGATCCTGCGCAGGAGCTCTACAAAAGGGCGCAAGAATCCGGAATTCCAGGTGAGTGGTTTTACTCTATTATGAGAGATATCGAAACACCACCCGCACGCCATATTTTTATTTCAGAAATCAGATAACGTGCCCGCAATAAAAAATACAGTCCACTAAAGGCCGGCGCCCCAACAAATATATTTAAATATATATATTTTTTTGTCAACGTAAATTCATATTATGTATATACTTTACTTGAGTTTTTTTAACAAAAACTTGTTCAAACACGACTGAAGACAGAAATAAAAATACCATAAACATTTGAAGAACGTGGAAACATAATAAATGTGTGTACATTTTCATGTACACGCCGGAAGAAGTTATTCTTATTTGGCTTAACAAAACAAAGTTCAAAACTTCGTCTCGCTTTCCAACAATATTATGAAGGTAGCCTTCAATGATAATAATGTAAATACATTTTAATGATTTTATTCTTCATCGTGTAAAACTAATTTAACGTTGTATGAAATATAAACATTAATTATCACTGATGGCTAACTATATCGTGTCATACTTCCGTCTAATAATGCGCGTGCAATTCTAAATTTCAAAATTCAAAAAAAAGTTTCAAGCGATGATGGCTCAGTGGTAGCGTGCACGACTTCGCGTCGAGTGACGTGAGTTCGAATCCCTACAATGAGCCTGAGATTTTGGTGAAGGAAAACATCGTGAGGAAACCATAGCATGGTGGTAGGGCTTTTTCAAATGCCCGCCACCCTCAAGTTGAAAATCTGTCGCCAAACACCAAAAGGTGTGTTCCGGCAGCTGCACTTGAGAGCCAGTCTTCCACTACTAGGCTTAGCGTGTTATCATCTTGGGCCACATCGTCACTTAACATCAGGTGAGATTGTGGCCACTACGCCAAAACCTAAAAATATAAAAAAAAGTTTAGTATTTTAGTGTTACCTCTTAGGTATAGTTGATCTCAATCTCATCTCATGTTAAATGACGATGTATTCTAAGATGGTATAACACATTAAGTCTAAAGAGACTGGCTCTAATGTGCAGCTGATGAGAGAGCTTTGAGACAGGTAGGGCACAGAAAAATCTCCTTTCAAGCTTATCTGTACTTGGGGTAGCCCGACTGGTGGAATACCTCCACCCTATAGAAGATCGTAGCCAAATAATTTTGTGTTGTGATCCTGCGGTGAGTAGGGATTTCAGAGCTACTTGAGGTAGGTCGACGTGTCGGCAACGTGCTATAATAGTTGATACCTATGCTATTATAAGCGCCCATAGGCTACGGTAGCTGCTTACCATCAGGCAGGCCGTATGCTTGTTTGCCCCCTAGTAGTATTAAAAAAAGATGTCTATAACTATCTTAATAAATCATACTCTTCATAAAAACCTAACCAAATTTGAAGTGAAGATGGCTCCGTGGTTAAGTGTACGGACGCCGCAATAATCGACGTAGGTTAGAATCCTACAATACGTCTAGGTTTTCAGTGAAATCATCTTTAAGAGGAACCATAATGTAGTTGTAGGTAAGGCTTATTCTATTGCCTGCCTGGTTAGGTACCACCCTCATGTTGATAATCTTATGTCAAGCACCTATAGGTGTATTCTGGAAACTGTTTTTATACAACTAAGATGGCAAACAAGCACACGTCCTGAATGATTGTAAGCGGTTACCGTAGCCTATGGACTCCTGTAGCATCAGAGATATCAACTACTGCGTTGCTAACCTTGAACGCACTAACCTTTCCAAGGATACTTGGAAACCCTACTCAACGCAGGAACACGACACAAGAATATTTGGCAGCGATTTCTGTAGGGTAGAGGTATTACACCAGTCGGACTACCCCAAGTACAGAGAACTTTCTAAAGAAATTTTTCAGTACCCTACCTCTCTTAAAGGTCTCACTAAGCTGCACTTGAGAGCCAATCTCTTTATTCTTAACGTGTTACCAAATTAGACTACATCATCACTATATCTACATACGATTAGATTGAAGCCAAATATACCTAAGCTGTGTGACTATTTTTGTTAAATAATAGCAAATAATAAATCATAAGCTTTTCCATTAACATGTTAAAATACACATCAAAGAAAATGAAGATAAGAATATTAAGTAATCTAATAACTATATACCATCATTTTATAAAGTCTTCACGTTTCCCTGTAGCAACCTTATAAAAGGAAAACAGGCCGCAATTTTCTTAATTTCACTTCAAAGTTTAAATAATAATTAGTATGCTGCATTAGCATATACAAGGAAAGTTACCCATTTGTCTACACGGATTAAGGTTGTTACAGACCTACCGCGTAAAGGCGGTAATACAAGGGAAAAATTATTTTAGTAGTGGAAGGAAGAGCTACGTGGAATCTGAAAGTAACGTTTAAAGTTATGCGTCGTTGGTTTGGACACGTTAAACTTATGAGAGAAAACGGATGAATTATAACGATTACGCGCTTGATGAGCGAACTGTTTAATGTAAACCATCGTGACTTTGCATTGGAATATGAAAAACAAGTGAAGCCCTTCTTTAACCTCCGACGATAAAAGAGGAGTGTTGTAAGTTAAACGTGTGAAAATTTTATGTCTGTATGTGGCATCGTAGCTCCCAAATGGCTGAACCGAATTTGATTTAGTTTTTTTTAAGATGATTGTTTGAGGGTATTCTTAACTATACTTCAAGAAAACATGTTCAAAAATTTGAAGATTATCTGCTTTTTTCTAGTTAATAATTTATTTTTTAGAGAGGTAGGGCATAGATAAATTTATTTAAAGATTTCTCTCTGTTTAAAGCAACCTGACTGGTGGAATACCTCCACTCTACAAAAGATTGCAGGCAAATAACCTTGTATTGTATTTATGCGGAGAGTAGCGGGTGTATGCAGTTTCCAGAGCTCGTTGGGGAAGAGGGGTTTAAGGTCGGCAACGCGCTAGTTGATACCTATGGTATTATAAGTGTCCATAAGCTACGGTAGCCGCTTACTAGCAGACTGGCCTTGTTCTTGCTTGTCCTCTTAGTAGTATAACAAAATGGGTTAGATCATCTTTCACAAGTCTTATCAAGTCCTAATTTGGTATTATGATACTTCTTCAATGGTATTAAAAGAACATGGCAATATTGAGTTGATGATGCATTATCCCCTCGAATCTGCAGGATAACTAATTGTTCACCAACTTACAGCAAATATATCGTGTTTGAGCTTATTGGAATGGTCTAAAATATGTTACTTGTGCCGGGAGTTTCTTAAATTTTCAATTTACTTTGTTGCATGCAAACTGACACGAGGGTTATTGATAGTATTCAATATAAAGTAGTGTTCTATTTTTTAACAATGCTAATATAAACATATTCGTTTCATTAGCTCCATTGTCTACATCTGTTTTGTATAACTGTGTGTAATTTATATCAGCATTAGGTGTGGTAGAACTTGTCCAAGATTCGACTGCAAAGGGGCCACCATTACACCTATTTCTGCATTACAGCAAAAGTGCTCGTATTACTGATTCGAGATCTGAATGATTTAGTGGCTATAATCACTGGAATACTAGGTATACCAACTCAGTTTTATCAAGATTAGCAAATTAATAAATGGTCTATGTTAGGACTGCGATTTTTTTGAGTTGATTACAAGTAACTAGTGATAGCATTGACCTGGTTGTAAGTGCAGTACAGTTCAAAAACAATGACGCCCGCAGAAAGATCACCGATCCATCACCAGTCGTGCTGCTGTTACGCTGATCTGCATAAATATGTCTTAACGTTACACTTTATAGAATTGTTTATCCTTCTCTATTCTTATCAACTGGTTACCTAAACTAGTACGCACCAAATGCACCAAGCGTTCGATCTCTAGAATTTGATGGGAACTCTTTAGTATTATTACTATTCGATAGACTAGAATTAGCTACCTCAATATAATATGCAGTCTACTCGATAATTTTCCACTTACTCGTATTAATGTTGTTATTCTAAAAAATAACTTAAAATAATGTTAAATAAATTATAAAACTCTTTTATGTAGCATCTTACATTAGGATATTAACTTAAATTTATTGTAATATCATGTGACGGACCGAGCTGCTGAAGGTATCGTGCAGACTGATAGCTATCGCTGTGTGTTAATACCACCTTAATCGCCAGCTAAGTCTGTCCCATTGTCAAATCGTATATGAAAGCTTATATAATGTATTTTGTAAATGATCTTTATTGGCAATAAAGCATCATTAAATAGTTACATCTTAAAGCAAATAGATGTTTTAGCAAAGTCATAGTAAAGCCCAATTTTCACTTCCTTTTAGCAAAGTTACATAGTACTTAACACAAACAAAGTTGATAATAATTCCGACACAAAGTAAATTCCCACATTAGTCTGAAAGGTCCCTCAGCCATTACTCTGTTCATGTCTACATAGCGCACCTCGCTGGTCCTTTAATTTGGGATTTTCCACGCGAGCGCACTCCGCTTTTTAGATTAAAACATCGCGTAAATTCGCGTAACTTACGGCTCAGAATTGAAACGTTAGCACGACCGTTATTTCAAGGTTAGTGCTTTGAAAAACGTAGAATACGAATGAAAATTTAAAACGATTTTATTCATCTCGCATTCGAAAGTGATATGTTTAGCACTGAGCTAGCAAAAAGGTTCTCAACATATTTTTTTTCTTGCATAGATTATTGTATGATTAGTAAGTCAAAAAAATTAGACTACCTATACAATTATACAACCAAATTTCATCTAATGATTTAATTTAGGTGAATAATTTTAAAAAAGCTGGATGTTTTAATAACTATTATGATATAATAACAATTAGCTGTGTCCAACAGCTTCACCCATGGTAAATTTATTCGACCAAATTTAGATAATTTGATGTAATCCATTTTAGTATTAAATGACTTAATGTATCTAATACACGTCAGAACAGCAGTGACATAGATAGAGGAAATGGCTACCGTTGAAAGGGCCTTCACACTATCATGCATGGCATCAAGCATGAGTTTTCATTGTGACATCTAATATAATCTATATATATAAAAGGATATCTGACTGACTGACATATCAGCGCACAGCCCAAACTACTGGGGCTAGGATCGTGAAAATTTGCATGCTGATTCCTTTTACATTTTTAGTGAGCACTACGAAAGTATTTTTGGAAAACCAAACTTTACAAAGTATTCTTGGGAGTATTTTTGGAGTGGTGAAAATCGGTCATTTTTTAAGATAGATCTATGAAAATTGGTATTTAGAAATTCAGTTAGAAAGTAAAAAATCAACTATGATGTGAGCGAAAGCACTATATGCTAATTTAATAATGTAAATGTTTTTTTTTTGTTTTATCGCGCTATTCTCCGTGTTTACCAGTCAGATTTGAATTTAATAGCGTATTTAATGAGAAAGTTTATAGGTAACTTCACGCTACGATCCTAAAGCGCGGAGCAATATGAAGTATGAAAGTCAAGCAACCAGGCAAGGTGAAAGCAATTACGAGAAGTAAGACAACGATAGGCAACACGGGTGCTTTGGCAACGGCGCAGCGTGGTGGAGAGTTTTGTCGAATAAATTACAATTAGTAACACGGGTGAAACCGTGGGGCACAGCTAGTATTATATATGATAATTGTCACATAAATATTTCATAACATAATAATTAAAAAAAAATTGGTCGTCATAGGGACTGCCGATAGAAGCGAAAACTTATAACTTAGTATTGTACTTATAACATAGTATTAACTAGTATTAAAATTTTAAATTTCATAATTTTTGAGTTAAAATTATCAACATCAACCTGGTTTTCATATCTATTGACACTCCGAGCAATAATTATATATATGTTTATATGGTTTATTTATTATTCAAATATATTACGGGCTGTACAAAATTATGACAAAATATAAATACAATTTAATTGAAATAACAATTAATGTATAATCATATTATTTATTGATAGTATTTGTATTTACATAATTATCTATTCAGTTTACTTGTTGAGATATACACAACACTAATGTTGCACAATACGTCTCCTGTATAGCTACAGATATACTACTATTACGCATGTCGGTGACGCGAACTCACAAGATTTCACCCATCGAAAAAGCGTCTAACGCGCACAGCACACGGTCAAGTATATACGTGTATACGTATATACATATGTATTCGTATACACAGGCCGCTGCGCATGTGCTAGTCTGATATCAGAGCTGTAAGTGCTTTAGATACATATACTAATAGATATAGATATACAATTAACATTAGCATGTCGGTGACGCGAACCCATAAGATTTTCCGCTACCAAAAAGTGCTCAACGCGGCTAAAGAAGTTTTCACTTCAATAATTTTATAATATCTATAATTTCGTAACTCGACGACAGAAGAGAGCTGAAATTCGCCGGTCACAATTTTAAGTCGGCTCCTAGCAATGTAACACTTTTGTACAGATAAGAGAATTATTCTTTCCAACGTCGGATTATTAGATTTGGATCCGATATGAGTGGAATATCTTTTGTGGGTGCTTTAACGTTAAATTTTTGGGGCGAATTTTATTAAGGGTCTCCTTATTGGACACATTCACTGAGACGACATTTCTAGTTGAGTTATATTTGACACACTGCGTCGAATAATTCTGAAAATAGTTAATATTTGGATATGGTATATGTGTGTATTTTTTATATATGTCAAAAAGATAGAGAGATCATAATAGACTATCGAAGACACCAGGATTTTCCTTGATATCTTAACTACGGAATCATAGATCTTGTGGGCGTAATCTGGGTTAAGTTCAGTGTAGAGATGTACACGTTCCGACAATCCAAATGAGCATGATGTCTGTTTATTTGGGGTTTCCCCCATTGGCCTCCAATGTCCCCTATATAGCCACCCCATGCTTCGCATGTCTGATATTATCGCTGCCCGTAAGTGACCTGTTAAATGATCTTGAACGTCTTCACGATCCGACAAGCTCCAGTCAGAATGATCTTCTCTTCGGGTTTCGTAGGTAGCATTGAACAATCTCAGGATCCATATTAACGGAGATCTTCACAATGCGAGGGCTCGAGCTAGAACCATCCTTCAAGCCCGTCGTTGGTTGCTTATATGGGTATGTGGATCACAGAGCACATCTGTTTCTAGCGCGCGGTATCTCTACTTTCCCTCCGTTTATTTTATATTCGCCGTATTTTGAATTCCTGTCAGGATCTGTTATCTCGTTGCTTTGAGACATGATTTCTCTTTAAATAATGACATAGACACGGTTCTCTGAGATATAAATTTGCCTCTATATAATTTAAAAACAGCAAATTATTAAATAATACACTATACTGATATACGCGATAGTACGCTAAGCTTACAAATTACTAGCTAACAAGTAAACCGGCTGAAATCTTACGATAAGATCTTGGATGCTTTTATTAATAAATTTATAAGTTTAATGTTTGGCCACAGTGACAGCCGATGTTAAGTAACAATGTGGCCGAAGTAGTAAGACGCTAAGCCTAGAAGCAGCTGTGGGACTACTCCTATAAGTGCTTTACGGTAGATTTTTACTAAGTGTGGTAGCTAACCAGGTGGAAATTATAAAATGCCGTAATCATGCTTAATTTCGTCATCAGGAACTAATCAGACAAGTATTGGAAAATATTTGAACACTAAAGCGGTTGTCCAGTGATATTTTATTTTGTCAAAGTAGTGGCATTTCTACCCACAAAGACCACCTCGTGCGACACCTCAAGCCTAGGTCCGTGCCTTCGTCAAGAAGGAAATGAAATGATAAAAATATCTAGATATTAGCGCGTTTAAACACAAAAACAATCTACTGAGCTCTATAATAGTATGGATAATCATTCACATAATACAAAATCATCACTTCGATAACTAATAAAACCATGGATATATCCATTCACAATACACGGAGTGAATCCCTCGAGAAATGTTCCTATCAGCTCGTATAGTTCGATTGGCCATAGTCATTTATTCAAAAGATAGGCCATGACAAAAACTTGCCTCAGGAGACGCAGAGGGTCAGACTAATAAATTGCCATATTTTTTAACGACAGGGTCGGGCGTTACGTTCAGACACTGTTAAATAATGTTCTATAAAGTTTTATCACTCCTGTAACTCGTTCGTAAATTGAATTGCTGTGCGTGTGTTTGCTCTGAGGAAACCTAAAAAGGCAAATATTCTTAAATCTAGAACACATAGTAGATATAAATTATAAATATTAGTAGCTGTGCCTGCGGTTTCACCCGCGAATAATTAAAAAAAAAACGCGCATTGATGATTTATAATACTTCAGTATAGACAATATTTTTATCAGTCGGCCAGGTTTATGCGTCACAACTCACACAGCGCGTTCACACATTTATAGTCATATGCCCGAGCCGAGTGTCGACTTATTTTAATTATACATTATCTCCGAAACTATTTAACAACATGATATAAATTATATTGTAGTAAGAAATTTCCCCTTCGTTATCGATTGGCACAACTGCACAACACTAGTACTTAGGCTCTGTAATTATTTTTACTCTATGGCGGCATCTCTCAATAAAACCACATTCATTAATTACAAGAGCTCTTTATTTCAATACTTCACATTAAATTTCAATAATTAACATGCTATAAAGGGCAAAGTTTATCTACATAAATTTTTCTTGATGATGAAGTAACTTTCGTTCGTAAAGATTAATATGCCATGTCTAATAATAATGCTCATAAATTAGTTTAGCCCAATATGATTCGTTTTGATAAATCAATTAGATTGGTATTGATAACGTGATGTTATTATAAGACTAAAAAGTGCGTAATTAAGACGTGTTTTTAATTTTTCAAACTATTTAAACTTATGTTAAATAATATCTAATAATAAAATGTTATTTGATTAAAACAATGTTCATGAAAACACATTTGATTTCTTTTACATAATAAAAATTTATGAAAGTCTGTAAAATAACATGATGTTGTTGGCAAACATAATAAAATTTATGGTGTTATTTTTTTTCTGTTACGACAAAGAATTACATTATTAGTACACATGTTTTTTTTTTTCATACTTGCACGGCAAAATGTTGGTTCCGTGCCTCTTGATAAAGACGTTACAATCCAGTGTCATTCGCCACTGTCTGGGTAAACTAAAACTGGATACGCACCGGCTTATCCCGAAACGATTTTCACCGTATACATGTTGGTCGCGATCCAGTCAGCCTATAGAGTCCTACCACCCCACTATCGCCATTTCCTAGTTCGTTACTCACCAGGATTTACCACGTAGATCGAACTGACTATACTGTTAGCCTTAGGGGCCCTGGAGCCTTTACGGCTTTTACAGCTTTACCGGGCTTGGATTTACCACGTGCAGGTGAGGTTGGCTTGGGTGTCTCAAGTCTTAAGATGTTATTTGTTTCCCTTTACATAACAATAATTGACTACCGTTCTCTTTCATTTATTCTATTTTGAAGCAATGATGTCGATCAACGTAAGTTCGAATTCCTGCAGTGAGCCTAATCTTTCGATAAAGGAAAACATGCATGGTGGTAGGGATTTTTCTAATGCCCGTCTGGCTAGCTACCTACTAGATGAAAAGCTACTAGTTTCAGCACCTGAACTTGAAAGCCAGTCTTTTACTAGGCTTAGCATGTGATCAGGCTGGGCCACATCGTCAGTTAAGATCAGGTGAGATTGTGGTCATAGCGCTAAACCTATAAACAACACAAATATATTCTAAAATCAACACGCAAGTTCGAAACAACATTATAGCTTACTGTTTTCTACACGCTTCATTATTTTAAAGCTTACATGAATGAACAGTCTCCTCTGTGCTCCGACAACGCAGCTGAAACCAATAATTGATCTAAGAATAAAAGATTTTAAAATATTTCACAATCTCATTTGTTAACCTTCGTCTTTTTTCTGTTTAATGAGAACGTTTAATCCATAATTAAACCGCCACGTGACAAATAACAGATACATTTTAGGTACCATAATAAAGAAAGGGATACAACTAGAAAGAAAATGTTACAACTATCTCCTTAACATTCTAAATATTCCTCATTTTTAGTCAAATAGTATTTTAAAATAAAACGAATATTAGTAAATAATTATTGAATTACATACATAAAGCATATTAGTTATTAATAATAATATTAAAATTATTAATAATAAAATAAAATATACAATCCTTAATGTTTATATATAAACCTTCATGTTATATTTTAACCTTCATATTGATATTTTACAATCATAATGAATAATAATGTTTTGGTTTTTTTAAAGATAAGACTCGGTAACTAGAGAATGTAAAAAGAGAAACAGTGTTAGGATTCATTGAGGGATCTCGCCGTAAGACGACAATATATTCCTGCGTCAGGAAGAGTACGTTTGAAATGGAGGCCCATAGAAAGCATAAATGTGTAGAGAATATCATGAGTTTTATTTAGGTCGTAGTCAGGGAGATCCCATATAAATCTTAGTAAATTATCGTAAAAGTTCACTACGTGAAATTAATTACTCCCCGATAACCTCTCGGATGCCATCTGTACCACGACTTTTGTTTGCAATAACCTCCTTAATACGTTGCTTTAAATAAAACCAAAGCTAATAAAAATAATACTAGTCTGTAACATCCCATTATTGTGGAAAGGCTTCATCCCGGGGGTATGCTCGGGCTTGTTCATCACGCGAGCACATAACGTATGGACGGTATTTAACGCCTAGACATTTTCGTAGTTTTGTATTTTTTACCAAATAGTGTGTACTACAAAAATTTGTCATAAGAATTCAGTTTTTCTCATAATAACTCTCTTCATCACTACCCAATAGCGTTAAAAATTAAATTCAAATAGGTAGAAGTTTCCTTAAAAAAATAAGAAGCAGCGCGTAACGATATAAAAAACGTTAATACAATTCATTGCCAAACAACAACTAAATTCGGGAAACTGATACAAAAACCGATATATAACCGATAATAGTCTGCATATTTAAATAAGTTTAATGATAATGACGAGTAGTTTTCAGAACAATTGTCCATTTAATCCGGTGACTAAGCAAGTAAACAAATTAATATTAAAAAAATCCTTATAAACTCCGATTTAAGTTCCGAAAATTTCTATGGTTTCGTAAAATATCCGTATCGTAAATAAAAACCGGTAATGAGCTCGACCGCGAATCAACACGATAATTATAATTTTCACTTGAAACTTCATGTTTTTAGGGTTTCGTAGTCAACAAGGAACCCTTATAGTTTCGCTTTTATTATACCCACTGTTTTAACAAACGGGTTTTGGTATATAAAATATGTAATGTAGAATCTATATGAATAATCTGTAGTTATCTTTTTGCACAAGTTTTTTTTTCTAATTTTTTGATAGTCTTCCATTGTAAAGGATACTGATCACGAATGTGTCCTTAATTAAAAAAAAAACTATTTTGTATGTGCGGATTTAACTCAAAACGACTTGATCGATTAATTTCAAATTTTGTAATTGGGAAGCTTATACTATCGCTCAATTGATAGACTTCAAGAATTTTCAATAGTACTTTTAGAAAACGTAAAACAAGTTATTAGGTTGTATTAGTTGAAACCAAAAACGGAATACACAAGTGTATGTATTATTTTGTTGATTTTATTTGTTATAAGAGTTACAGCCAGTTACAGTACACGTAACCACAATTAAATACATCTACTAAACATTAAATTAGACTTTATAACCTTGGATTTATTTTTAATAAGTGGGATTTGTTTTTATAAATATTCACGTAGGCTGATACAGACCGATAACACATACGAAAATAGTCTTGTATCCCTATCTCGTACTAACATACAAGTATACTATGCTCTTTCTCTTTCAAGTTTCTGATCTATATTTGTATTAAATGTATCCATTAACATAAGTAAAAATAAAAGTAGGAGACGAAAATAATTCATGCGTAATAAACGCGCGCGTTGCCGCGGATTACCCCTAGTTTTATATAAGATGATAAACCTCTTCGTCTTCAACGTGACTTTCGAATCGGTGTGTACTAGACTATAAAATGTATGAATAATTCTCTTTATACTAAGCGAATTTATTCGATAAATATTTATTGGAACAAATATGTAGGTTTGTGTCATTCGGATAAATAGGTGTAGAAAAAGAAATAGTCAATATGTGACAATTTATGTTTGAATATAAATAACCACATTACGGTCACCGAGGAAAAAACAAACAAGCGAATTGTCCCACTTTCTATGAAAATCCCTTAAACTCATAATATTCGTATATCTAATTTGACATTGTCTACTAAAACAAACCATGTGATAAAGAAAATACTATGAAAATTTACACGTATTATGAATTGACAAAAATGACCAAAACGACGACCAAATGTTGCCCGAATTATTTGCCTTCGTGGTCAAGTAATTTTGATGCGGTGGTAGCGTGAACGGACATCGCGTCGAAATTAGGTGAAGGGATATATTGACGAAACCATGGGATTGTGTTAGGACATTTTTAATGCCACCTGGCTACCAGCTATAACCTTCACCTATAGGTGTGTTCCAGCAGGTACACTAGAGAAGAGGCAATATGTTTGGAACCTGCACACCCCTGCACACCTGCACACCCCCGGGCAACGTCAGTCCTTATGACTGGCGGCTAATATCAGACCGACGCGATGGCGTCACTCCCTGTATCCCTCTGCTTATCAGAGGAGACAGGGGATGGGGCAAGAGTGGGCTCGCTTCGGCCCTCCCACAATGGACGGACCTCGTCTCTGAAGGCGGAGGAAGAAAACCTTCATAAAAAAATGAGATAATACCTCTATAAAACATCGCTGTCGGCCGTGGAGAAGAAAACTACCCTTTAAAATATCATGGAGGGATACTGGAAGATAACCACCTTAAAAATCACCGAGGAAGACAACCTCGTTAAAAAAATTACCAGACAGAGGTGGAGATAACCACCATTATAAAAAATCATTGACAGACGAAGGAAGAATACCACCTAAAAAATTACCGAAGAAAACAAACTTGTTAAAAAATTACTAGAAGGTCGAGGATGGGCACCTCGTTAAAAAATCAAGGCCGAATTCGACGGATGGAGGGGTTAACCAACGACGGTAGAGGAAGAAACCTCTTTAAAAACCCAACGCAGACGGGTGGGAAAGGGGGTGCGTTCATTCTTGTTCCCCTGCCAGGCCGATCCAAAAGGAGATGGGTCGGCGGACGGGAAGACAGTTCCGTTGCACCAGAACACACTCGCGCGATTCCGTGACACTCCATTAGCGTGGCAGACGGTGAGTGAGTGTGTACCCATAACGGGTTTCCTTCTCCACGTGAAAAAAAAGTGCACTAGAGAGCAAGTTCTCCTACAAGGCTTAGCGTGTTACCATCTTGGGCTACATCGTCACAGATGTGAATACTGGGAAAGCTATTAATAGGAGAGTGGAAGAGAACCTATTGACCCTACTTATGTGGGATAAGGGCAAGAAGAAGTAGGTTGTAGGGTATTTGTTTAACGCTGACTTTGTTAGCTACTAAGTGAAAAATCTACTACTAAGAACCTAATATTGTGCTGGTGTAATTATTATGGCCTGCGTCCACTAGCCTCGCCGAGTCGAGCAGAATTGAATCGCAGAAATTCTCCTCCAAATATTTACTATGAAACTGCGTCCATTATTGAGGCGTCTCGGCGCCCTGAATCCAATCGCACGCGCATTGCTCGACATGAGAATTTTTCTCCGATGCACTTCGGTTCTGATCGGCAAGACTCAAAGCGAAGGGGTGAAACGGATGCGCGCTGATGTATTTTTAAAAGCTTGACAACAAATAGTAATTTTCTACCTTTTTGATAAATTTAGGCCAATCAGATTGAAGTTTTAGTAGGTCACAATGCCTAAGCAGAATTTAGTAGATTTTGGTATAGGACGAAATACCTAATTATAAACTGGCACTATTGTTATATTTAACATTAAAAAGAATATACAAAAAATGATAGTGATGATAACGGTACTTAAATGAATAATTACTTAGCTTTTTTTAAATTAAAAAAAATATATTAAAAGTAGTCAAAATTCAATTGGATGTTAGGAGATTTAGTAGAAATCAGATAAATTTTGGTAGCAATTCGAAAAAAAAAGTGGTCACGCTATTTTTATTACCATTCTGTTTATTTAGGTATCGTTCAAAATGAATGGAGAACTGTTGATATCTGTTTGATCTGATATTTATCTGATTTTTATATCTGAATAATTGAAAAAATTCGGCAGAATCCTTTTTCTATTCTCTATATATAATTGATGAAATTTGTTGTAGTTACTTCTTTTCATATCTATGTGGTAAACCCAGTATTTTGGAGCACGCCGTTTTTTTTTCTCCTACTCTTGTGTCCTTCATCAAAAAGTATTTGAAATAAAAACATATCTTCTTTCGAGCTGTCCATCACGCAAAAACCAAGTACTTCGATGAAGAGTCGCGATGAATGAATGATTCGATTCGATTCGTTTGAGATGGACGCACAAGAATAAATGCGACTCGGCTTGACTCTATTCGATTCGACACGAATCAGCTAGAGTCGACGCAAGGATTAGAGCAAAGTCCGTTCCCACATATAGGCTAGGCTTACCATATTACCAACTCAAATAATCTCAGTTTTTTTAAATGTTTGCATATGAATGATTAAAATTATACAATACGATATAATAAAAGGACAGTTGAATAAAGCAAAAATAAAATGTATTTTACAAAACTTAAGCTCATAATTTTACAAAGAAAACCTTTTAAATGTACATTTCGTCGCGGTGTTTGTTTTTTTTCGCAGACAGTGATTGATGTTACATTTTTGTTTCAAAACGTACGGTAATGATAAGTGATATTATGATGAATGCCTCTGTTTTCATACGACTAATGAAAAGTAATATAAATAAATACAATACTTCTATGAATCAAAGTAAAACCTTCAGTTTGGAACAACACAATATATATAACTTAATAATCAATAATAATCACATTATTGTATTATCGCAACGTTAACTCTCAGGTTAACTATAGTTATTTAGGAGTCAGGAATGCTTTCGCGCGTTGGTTTGCTTTGTACATGGCCCCGCTGTCTTCGTAAATGGTCTAGCTCGCTATGTAGATGGGCCCGCTCACTTTGTAAATGGTCTCGCATACTTTCTAAACGGACCCGCTCGCTTTGTGCATGGCCTGACTCTCTTCGTAAATGGCTGGCTTACTTTGTAAACGGACCCGCTCGCTTTGTGCGTGACCTTACTCTCTTCGTAAATGGACCTGCTCGCTTTGTACATGACCTCGCTCTCTTCGTAAATGGCTCGCTTACTTTGTAAATGGACTTGCTCGCTTTGTATATGACTTCACTATCTTCGTAAATGGCTCGCTTACTTTGTAAATAGACCCGCTCGCTTTGTACATGACCTCGCTCTCTTCGTAAATGGCTCGCTTACTTTGTAAATGGACCTGCTCGCTTTATACATGACCTCGCTCTCTTCGTAAATGGCTCGCTTACTTTGTAAATGGACCCGTTCGCTTTGTACATGACCTTGCTCTCTTTGTAAATGGTCTGACACGTTTTGTAAATAGTCCCGCTTGCACATCATTCGTTATTTTATTATCGTGAGTCCTATTTTGTTTTTATACTTTATCATTTAGCTTTAGCATATCATTACAATCAAATCTGGCGTTAGGTGATAATATTGCCTAGCTCCTCTAGATATTGGATCTTGTTTTTTAAATTAATATAACTCATAATCCTAAAATCAAGGATTACTTTATTATCCGGAATATAATTTTAACTTGTTTACGAAACAATTTAATTTTGCTCCCTTTTATATGCAAAGATAAAACGGATTCAAGTTAATGCGTGTTCGAGAATTACAAATGAATATTAATGAACTTCGTAATTTGGGTACTCATTATATTAACGTTGGATTTATATTCTTTAAAATGATTAATCTGTGTTAATTTATGTAAAGCAATTAATTTTATTATCTATACAATTTTGGAACTACTGATTACATTTAAATTTTACTAACTTTTCCCGCGATTTCGCCTGCATGTTTTTCAAGCTCTTATTTCCTTACCTTCTCTAACTCACAGGCTACCTCATGCCAAGTTTCTTACGATCGTTTAAGTGGTTTAAAGTCGTTAACATTTAAAAAACACACACAGTTTGTTTTGCATTTATAATATAAGTATGGATTCTAATCAGTTCTTATGCTATCTCATCTCCTTCTATCTTATGTCCTTATCCTATGCGGTCTGTAGATACAATTCTTAGAAGATATTTAAAAAAATGCGACTTATGAAGTCACTTTAAGAATTTGTTTACCAAACAACGTATATAGTGTTAGAAAATTGTATATTACTATTTTGTACATCAAAAAATGTACTACCAGTATATTTACAAATAGATACATAAATCACGCCTCTTTCGCAATGGACTAAGAGACTACGTCCTTCCACTTGCTACGATCCTGACATACATCTTTCGCTTCTAAAACATTCATCAATCTTTTCATGCATGCTCATCGGTTAAGAGTACTCTTGACCTGATCTTTCTGCAGAACGTCCCCGATTCGATCGTGTAACGTTCGTCTAAGCCTTATTTACAAATGTTGGCAATTATTTACATTTCCAGAATTACTGCAACGCCCAAGAGGAGCCTCCATTGAGGCTTTTGAGTAACACGAGTGCCTGTCCAACTGAATACTTCTTTGGTGTTTTATTTTAGTAGCACTACAAGTATACTATAGCTCTAGCACTACAAACGCAATACAATATAAAACAACGGTGACCACTGAAAAATCAGCATTCCATCGACGGTCGTCAATGTCATGCCAGCTTGCAAGTCTCTCGACCTCTATATCTATACTGGCTAATTATAAAATCCGAAAAACGAAAGTGAGTCACAGTAACGGGTTTATAAGTGCATGATAACTGAGCCGGGAAACCTTACCACCCCACTTGATTACTGAATACATGCTGATCCTGGAACGCAACACGCTTCAGCGTAACACTTTGCTGGCTTTTGCACTTAATATATGGTAGTCGTGACCCAACCGGACGCAGTTGTCTTTTCCCCACCAAACCAAACCAGTTTTGTTTACAATATTACCAGCATGACAGTATTACAACATAATTATGGCGTTCATGAACTTTCTTTATCGTTATTGGTTTGGCGTTGTGGCCACTATCTCACCTGATCTTAAGTGACAATGTGCCCAAAGATGGTAACACGGTAAACCTAGTGGAAGACTGGCTCTCAAATGCAGCTGCCGAAAGACACATATAGGTGCTTGGCTAGACATTTTCATGCTATTGCGTTTGCTATGATATCATCACGATATTTTCCTTCCGACGTGGTGTTCGAATGCGCTACCACTGAGCAAACATTGCTTCAAATCTGCATTCTGTATATTCATTTATATTAATACACAAATGTAATAAAATTGTATGTATAATGGCTAAAGCAAATATAATTTTATTACTCAAAACAAACCTACGTTTACCGAGAGTATTATAATATATCATACATTCAAAAATGTGATTCAAATGGACATTTTAATGACTTGTAACATCAATTCGTACGAGAGGCAGTAGACGTCGCCTGTTGTCTAAAAGTTGAATAAAAATACCTTGCCTTTTGCAACCAATAGATACATTTAGACGCCACCACCCAACGTAACATAATTAACTCTATCTCCCAGAATAATGTTGCAAACAATATAATGAATATGATTTTATATTTATACAATGGATTACTGGGCATTACAAATTCCAATGAAATATGGTTAAAGAATTCATTTTTTTTTTTATAAATAAGGTATTTAAATTAGGTAATAAAATAGAATAATTATATTTCATTCTTTGAAACATTAAATAAAAATGTACTTACAGGAAAATATTCGTAAAACAACATTACAGATTATTTTATATTTTATAATTAATGCATGAAAGGTCTTTAATAGATTGTTGTTATAACATAATAATAATTATAATGTTATATAATCAAACAAGATATAAATAACTATGGTGCGTTTTTATTCCCACAGTGTAAATTGACAATAATTATTGTCAAACTTGAAAATAATGTTGCCATATTTATTTTTGTAGTGTTGTGCTACCTTGTATTAAACGGTGCAATTATTTGAATCATAATATTTTAAATACTGAATTGAGGGTTTTTGTTTATTAATTGAATTATTTTGTGTTATTCAACATATCCAATAATTTACTATTGTCATTACATAACTCAGGAAACTATAAAATGTATATACGGTGAACAAAATACAAAAAATTACAACTAAAAAAAGAACGTTTCGGTTGGCCCATGAGAAACGTGATTTTGTCTGCTTTTTTCGGCATTCACATTTGTGGGTTTCAAGTTTTTTTTTTTTTTCAGAAAAACTTATCAATAAGTATAATTTCTCGTACGGTTTTAAGATTAGTTCCGATTGGTGACATCACTATTTTAAAAACACATGGAATGTTATTTTGATTCGAGAGAATAAAAAACACATTTTACTTTTCTTCTTCATAATCTTATGTAATGGCAACGCACACAATTCTGCCAATATCACGTGGATGGAATATTTTTCCTAATGAAACGACAAAGAATATTTTGACCAAGGAGTTTTGAGGCAACTAAAAATTCATATTTTAGTTATTATTTGCAACCCACTTCACTTGTGCACAATGACTAAACTATGTCTTTCAGGTAAAATATTAGCGTCAAATATTATAAGTTTATGGATTAATCACATTAATACATTAACTAGGTACTTTTTTCTTGTCTTATATGTATATGTGTTAACCGATGTGAAGTCGTCTGGTTTGTGAACCAAATACAAAAAAAAACACATGATAAATTGAAGGTCTGTCAAAAACTCAATCACTAGATTTTACTTCAACAATGACTTTATCGCCTCACGAACATATGTAACGTATGTATATTTCGCGTGTGCATCCGCAGTTGATGTGTACAAAGTGTGCCCAACTCGGCACCCTGTAGCTGTCACGTTCAATATTTCCACAGAGTCACGTCGTTTGCATTTACTCCAGTTTTGACGCCGGCCCGCCGTCCTTTCCCGTTTTACATTAGTCTGGGGTTACGTTTGTTTTCCTCTACCTGCGAAAGCTCCATTACTTAAACAGCGTTGGATTTATTTATGTCACACGTTCGTTTTAAGTAAAAGGACACGCTCCAAATTTTTCTTTTCTATTGTTTTTTGCTAGCGTTTTAGACCTACCTACTCGGTGTTTGAAATCATCAATATATCGTGAGCACGTAACTTTTCTTTTCGAAGAGATTTTATCATAATATATACGGACCTAATATATTATTATTTATGTTAATGTTTGGATATATGACCTTGACTACATTTTGCTAAAAAAAATTACTTCACATAATTGTGAAAAATTCAATAAAGTTCATGATATGAATCACGTATTGAAGGAATGTATCCGGAATAAAACAGAGAAGGAAAGTATGGTAGGGTGCCTTCATCTCAACATATGGGATTAGAGTCCCTTCCATTCTGTTTTGTCAAAACCTAACAGTACGGACGCCCCTTCGTTATACAACTTGATTGCTAACCACTTCAAATAAAATGCATGAAACAAACAACTACGCTGTATCCCAAAGCCATACACCAGAAAAAAAATTATGGCAGTCGAAGGAAATCCTTATACGAAACTCCAGAAGAATAAAACAAAAAAATTAATTGATTCTTAAATGCAATTAGCGAAAAATAGATAAAGCAACTTATATCCTAGAGATAGCTGAGATTCCGACCGGGACAGAGCAGCATGAGCACTGTTTTTTTAATGCATAAATAATAGACTCAGTGGGGTTCTCACAGTCGGACCAGTTTTAGCACTTTTTAAAGTGTAAAAAATCGATTAGCAAAGTAGAATGGAATATTTTAGAGTCACATTTATTTTTTACTGCCCCAAAACTATCTTGTTCCCTATCCCTGTATGATTTTCTTTCTAGTAATATTCGTCGTCGTACTAATGTCAATATTACTACACATACACACAGTACTCATTACATACTACATTACACATTACATTATTACATTACATTATTACATGTATACATTACTAGCATATGTTTATTTCACACTTATTGAAATATTTACTGTCTTTATTCATCAATATCTGGGCGACCGAGCACCGCTCGGTGTCCTGCAAAAAACTTATCTAGATATCCTGTAAAGTATAAGATTATTTAAATATCTAAATCTAAATAAAGAATTTAATATTTATAATCGTTTTTTTTTTCAAGATCATTTAGGCATTTTTGAGTTAAAAAGACACAAATAATATAAATAAACAATTGATTTTCTTGGTCTAACTTTAAACCAAACACTCATTGGCTTCGTGTTGCTTTACAACGCCGTCTGCTGGAGTAGCTTTAGTGTTGTTGTGTCGTTACAGTTAGTTGCTCCCAATTTAAAAAAAAAATTGTATTATTATTCGGCAATAGATGTCGGGAAGAGTCGTATTTTTCTGGTTGTTGTTTAAGTTGATTATTGAAAACGCGAATTCATTTTCATTTTCTGTAAATGAATCCTAGCTAGATCGATTTATCGTCCCCGAAACCCTTTGTATGCTAAATTGCGTGATATATATATATATATATATATATATACATATATATACAAGAATTTCTCGTTTAAAGATATAAGATAATAATATAAAATTGTAATGTGTCCTTTGTTTGTGTCTATATAGTTATGATTTCTATTTATATGTTTATATATATAATTCTATATTATCCCTGCAGATCCTATAACAAAATATTATGAATACATTTGTGACTGTTTTGTGATGTGTCTTTATGTGTTTTATTTTTAGGTTATCTTAGAGTACACCGATCATTTGGCTCATCATCACTAAACTTTAAAACGTGTATTTGTCACACTTGACATTGGCGAAAATACCGACATGGGTGAAGCCATAGTTAAAAAAAATATAGAATCACATTGGTTGTGGTTGCCAACACACACTGACAAACGAGCAGTTCCGTCTTTATCTTCTGGAGAAGCAATACCTTTTATGACCGGCTTTTGAGGTTGGTTATACATTTTATAAAACTCAACGTCTCTCTGTCTGTCCGTTTAGCTATAGCTATGCTATCTTGCCAGGTTATAGCATATATTCTATTCGATATAGTAACGTACAAAATAAGCAGTAACAATAATGCTGAGTCAATTCAGGAAAAAATTGCGTTTGGGGAGCTTAAATGGCTTATGCTAAGTAAACCATGTGAGATGAATCAAATTAATGTTCTACAAAATTGTAGATCTTAAAAAGACCTACAAAAAAGTCTGGTATATCTATCTTCTAAGGATCATCCACAATAAGCATTTTTGTATTCTGTCTTTTGAGCGGATCCAGCACAATTCGCGCGTGCGCTCGACCGACAGCATACTGTAGTCCACGCGAGTGGAGCCGCGGAAACAACTAGTAATAAATAAATGATAAGCTGCTGTAGCCACTTAACGTCAACCTGCATGCCTGTTTGCTACCTCATAATATTAAACAGATATTCGAGTCCATTACTGTATAATTGTTTATTTTAATTATGTTTCAATATTTACTTTCATACTTAACCAAGCATCTGTATAAAAGACTCACCCTGATCGGAACATGTGTCAAAATAATTATACACAATAAAAGATTCTGAATGAGTTCAAAAGGAAATCACTTCGACGAAATAATAAGAGGGGCCCTCGAGATTTATCACTTTTACAAATTTGTTCATCTTTAACTCGAGGTACTAAGGGAACGCGACGGGGTTGTCACGCACGCAATTCGACTGAGTGTTTCGAGTGTGCTTATGCTCTGGAAGCGATGTTTTTCTTAACGCTTAACAGAAAATGTGGTAAGCAATGAGGAGACCATTTCCTACATTTTAATTTTTTTCATAAATTAATTATATATTATAAATAAGTACTAGGTATATTAAAAAATACCAAAGTTGCTTAGTTGAACACCTAGCAACTTTTGATCAATATATATATAAAATGTGTATACTTATATGTACACACGTAAGAAGTGATACTTCTTACGCGTTAAAAAACAAAGATAACTCCAAAAATATTACCTATCCTGCGTGCCAACACATGCCATCAATGATAATAATGTGAATTCATTTTACTGATATTTCTTCTTTTTTTAATCTTATAAAAATAATTTCACTTTGTAAAATAATCATTATTTTAATTTGATTTATTTATACACCGTTAAATTAATTTGACAAAATAAGAAAATACAGTACATTGTTTTACATTATTACCATTGATGGCTAACTAACATGAGACACTTCTGCTAACTGACGCGAGTGCAGTTTTAAATTTTTCCCTCTATTAAACGCGACAAAAGTAGTATAATCAATGATATCTTATAAAATATGATTACGCCTATGGGTAGTAAAAGGCCATAGTGTTTCACAAAAACAATTTATGCGTACTCAAAGAAATCATTACATAGTATAAAATGAAGTCGCTTCCGCTGTCTGTTCGCTTAGATATTTTAAACTATTCAACGGATTTTAATGCAGTTTTCAGAAATAGATAGAGTTATTCAAGAGGAAGGTTTATATGTATAATACATACATATTATAGTACAGAAATGCCGAAAAATTCAAAGATTTGGAATGTGATGTCGTAACAAACATATTTTTGTGCACTTAAATCGCAAACGCTGGCTAAACCTAACGAGATAGATTGAACGAACGAACGATCGAACGGAATTGTATATCTTAAAAACATAAATAAAAAGTCCGCGATGGTATACATTTATCTCACACTGTCTCTTATTAGTATCTACATTGCACCCATGCGAAGCCGGAGCGTGTCGCTAGTACAAAATAAAACAAATCGTTCATTGGATGTACTTACAGAATCAACTTGTATGTACTCACAGAATAAGCCTGTATGTTCCTCTTGTAGTTTTTTTTTTATTTCGCTTAATGTTTCCACTTCGCTGTCGAAATTACAGCTGCTGTGACTCGCGACACGGCTCGCTTATATATCTAAATGATTCGATTTCGAATTCTCTACAAGATCCTTGAACTCTTAACATGTCTACAACATGGTGTAAACAACTTATGTCATCGCTTTTAAAACCAGGGGAATACTAATTTATATCGCATTGTTTGTTGACAGTTGACGATAAGGCTTTCAATGTGTGCGTCGTCGAACCTATGACTACACGACACACGACTACACTATGATAAAAACACCGATACCCATGTTTAATAGTTAATTATTTTTTAAATAATTTAAAATGTCTCTATAATGATTTGAAAATCTTTATATTAACAGCTTACTTAAATCATATTGTTGGCACGCGGGATAAAATTTATGGAGTTATTTTTTGTGTTGTTACGCTAAAGAAAGTATAATTTCTTATATGTACACATTAAAAAAGCTCATAGTAGAGGTCCGATTTATCTTGTGTCTACGCAAATACCGGCCCGGCCGGATTAAGAGTTCCTACAGGATGTTGTTATCCTACGGACCTTGGAATAACTCGCATTCCTTTCCCTTCACTGATATTAAGGTTCGCTGTAGGCATTTTGCCACTACTTTTGTATTTCTCTCAATGAAAGATTATTTTTTTACATTAATGCATTTAGTTTTTAATTAATATTTTTATATGAAGGTAGACTATTTTATAATCTGTCCTGTGTGGCTAATTACAACCTATTTTATTTTTAATTGGGAACATGTACTTACCCGGGTTAGCCATGTACTTACCCAGGTGTTAAGTATGCAAGGGTACCTGGCATGTGTGTACCTTAATTGGGTACTGGTACTGACACTGATTACTGAGATATATTATTTATTACGCGGTTGCGCGTCCGTACAACTACAATGCACAATGCATACTAATCGTAATAGTAATGAGGCACGGGGTGTGCCCCTACACAGGTATACCATGTACTTACCCGGGTATGCCATGTACCAGGTATCATTTATCAGCAGTAAAAGACCCCAGGTGTATTTGAATGTACGTTTTTCAATTTGTTACTTTCTTTGATATGAGATTTCAGTAAGTATTGAGTAAGTCTCAATTTTTTATGGTACCTCTCGTACACATAAAGCGGCGATGAATTTTTCGTGCATTCCATGGTATGGGTTGCCGTTCGATCGGACGTTCAAAAATATTGCGGTTGTGTAAAAACCATTTTTCGATTCAGTCTGCATATTGTGACGCGTAACTACGAAGCCCTACAACAATACGTGTGTTCCGATACGCACTTGACAATTTTTCGATTGCATTCGTAATTGACATTTATTGAAGTTGTGCTCAAACATTAACTAAAATTTATTAACAAAAAGTAATAATTTGATGGTGTATTTTAATTTTAATAATAATTTCTATTTTTTAACACATAATCCTGCAAACATTGATCGACAATCATCATATATACATTATTTCTCAAAACTATTTTTTCTTGGCAACGTCATATCTCCGTTAATTCTTCATCAAAATTCATTCAAACATCATTTTAACACTTATGTTTTTAATGATTAAAAGATGGCTTCCTAATGAAAATATATTTAACTAACATGTACTAGTCGTCATCTATTAAAAATCCGTTTAACTCAAATGACAACTGACAGATTTTTTACATAATATAATATGTGAAATATTTGCACAGGTCAACTTATGAATAATAATTAATAGAAAATTGCAAGTGTACCTCCGTAAATGTTCTGAATACTCAATTACAATGTAATACATATTATTTTAGTAACAATTTTGGCATCTGAAGAAACTATTGTGACAAAATTACAGTATTATCAGATACTCGCGTTCAACACGACAAAGGTCACCAGCTCAGCGTGTTCTGTATCTGGGTCACCACCTATATCGACAGCTAAGTTAGAAAAGGATCGGTTTTACATAACAGAAACTAGTCAATTATCTCTTGTAATATATATATATTAATATGATAGTTTATAATAGTATGTACTTTTTTTTGTCGTAGTTCGGGAAAGTAACGGCATTGTGCCTGATGGCTGATGGTCTGCTTCTTTTTCTACCATGCCTCATTTTTGAATAATTCTCTAAAGAATATTTCAATTGATAAAGGAGTTACTTTGCGGAAACCCTTTGGAATTTATTAGAACCTTGAACCTGAAGATGCCTCTCTGATTGTGGGCGTTTCACGTCTCATCTGCGTTTTTAATTTATTATTTTATTTTAATACTTTTATCATTTATTTCTTTTAGGCTAATAACAATCTGGTCTACGGGCATTTTTTATCGTTTCAGTTATGTACTAACAGTTCACTTTTTGTTTAATCTTTTTTCCACGATTGGTTTCAGAATTAGTTCACATTAACAATTAATATAATTTTTTTTTTGGTTGTAGAAAAATGAAACAATTTTAATCTATCTTAGATGGAAGTAACAAAGAAATTTCGGATAAATTATTCAGTAAAGAATCCAGAAATATTTTCTGAGTTCGGTTGGTATATGAATACATTTTTATTATATTTTTTACATCAATTACATTTTTATACACAAAGCCAACTATTTATAATAAATTTGTTGATGCCAAACATCCCTCTTAGAATCGTGAGGCAAACACAGTGAATCAGAAATGCAGCTTTGCTTTGCAATCTGTACCCACGGGAATTTCTCCTTGCAAATATTAGGGGACTAGCAAGTAAGTGCACGTTTAAAATAAATATACATGACACAACACTTTAAGCCCCTTTAAATAATTTTATGGGACTACGTTGTCAAACATGATAACATATACTAATATTATAATGAGATAAAGTTTGTATGTTTGTAGGAGGCAATTTCTAGAACTTTTCTGTTTTTTTTTCATAGATACAGAAATACATTCTACCTGAGTGATATAGGCTATATTTTATTATTTTTAAACTATATATGATAACTAGATGCACGCCTCGGATAGACTCTCCACTGCACCGCCGCACCTCCACAGATCTGTGTATTGTATCATTATTCCCACTTCCTTCTTGCCAGATTGCTTGACGTTCAAGGCTACTACTACTCCGCATGTTAGGGTCTTAGCGTAAAATTATATAGTAAAACCATATAGTATTAACCTTTCTCAATAAATGGGCTATAAATTTCTAAAACAATTATTTAAATTTGGCGAGTATTTACAGAGGTTAGTGCTTTCAAACAAACAAACGAAAATCTCTTGAGTTTTATTATATTAGTATAGATAAACCCGATCGAAATCACGGGCAGTCGGTGAAAAGATATAATTACAATCAGCTAGAATTGAAAGCAACCCATTATACGAGTATATTTAGAGAATCGATTTTAAAGTCTAAAATGGTAGCCAGTGAGATAAGTATTAGAAAGTAACCTGTAAATGTCTATATACATAGTGTTTTTTTAATTGTTTTCGTTTATTTAAGACTCAAGTTTATAATAGTATTTATACCTACGAAGCCCATATCTCCAAGGCCCAATTGTGCCATAATTCAATACCTAATTAAACATTTTGCCAGCAAGACGGCGAAGTATCGTAAATTATCGCGTACTGATATTGTTGTTAAAATAATAATGAGAAACCGTCTTAAATCATCTTCGTTTGATATTAACACGAACTTTAAAGTATTAAGTGTAATAAATTTTGTTATTTCAGCGCGCCGCGCCGCGACCGCTTTCACTCGAGAATAGATGTTTAAAGATCATTAACAAATAAACTTGAATCAACTTCGGTCCGAAGGAGGCTCTTAGGAACATCAAAACTAACTTCGGAAAATATTCCTATCATCGAAAAGTACCAGCGATAAAAATGATTATGTTTGCCGTTTCGCTTAACGTATCTTTAGGGGAACCTTAGTGAAAAGGAACCGTTATAGTTTCGCTATATCCGTCTATCTGTCCGCGGCTTAGCTCAGAAATTCTTATTACTACAAAGCTGTAATTTGGTATGTATATACATTATAATTTCGCGAACAAAGTAGTAAAATAATATATTGAAAAAAAAATTGTTTAGGGTACCTCCCCTATACGTAATGAGGGAATGTTTTTTTTCTCTCCTCTAGCCCATCGTATGGAGTGTCGTTGGATAGGTTGTTCAGAATATTGCAAATATGTAAAAGCCATATTTCGATTCAAGGATCCGTTTGCGAAATATTAATCTTGAAAACGCTAATTTTTGTAAGAGTCAAGTGTCTCCACCTCCTGCCAACTAAATGGCTATTTTTGGATATGTGAAAAAACATGATAGTTGTATAAATAATGAAATTAAAAAGAAAACTATCACAGCTAAGTAAGCTTTACAAGTTCACGAGTAATAGTCAATCAACTTATAAAATGTATTTGATTAAATTTACTTAAACCTACTTCTCTAAACATATTATAACTAACACTTCTATATACAGTCATAAAGAATATTTAACAAAAGTTTCATCAGTTTTGTCAAAAAGTTTTTTATTTAAATCCATTCAAACCTATGTACATACAAATCTATACAAAGAATCTCATAATTTTATTTACCTAAGATGGTTATTGTGGCACCGCCAGATCTCCCTAAATCCTTCATCAAAATTAATTATTCTAACATAATTTTAAAGGTATTCGCGGCGTGGAAAATACCACGCTATTGACGAAAAATAGACAAATAGTTTAAAATTATTCTTTTCGATAAATAATTTAGTTATTCTATCATAATGTAAAATATATTCAATTAACATGTATTAGGCGCCATCTACTAACAACATTTTTAACTAACTTGATAGTTATAATATTTACATTCTTTAACGTGGGAAATATTCGCACAAGTCAGCTTTATTGTTATATTAGTAGATATAAAATATGTGTATGGAAATTATTTAAATAAATACAACTATCATGTCATACTATTAAATAACATTTGCAAATTCCAGATACAAATATAATTAACAATTAAGTTTAAAAGATGTGAAGATAATAATAAAAACAAAATATTATCTTATAGAGATAGCAAAAAATAGTATAGTAAAAATTAACGTTACATAAATTATTCGCACCAAATGTACAATGTTTTTATATATATAAATCATTATTAATGAACCAATTTATGAATCTAAAACATTAAAGAAGGTACACTTTGCTGAAGGTCTGTAAAATTAAGACGTATTCCTTCATTGTGATGTTAATAACTATCAAAACAACGAATAAATTGAGAAAACGCAAATTCATTCTAACTCCGCAAGCGATCCCAAACCAGATACTATTTACCAAGTTGGTAAGTTGCCAAACTTGACATCTTCCGATAAGCATTTATCCGTCGACGTAACAGATATATGGCGGTACTGACGATACCTGATACAGTATGCATCACTGTATCGGAATCCAAAATTATTAGTGAATATATAACTATTCTAGTGCATTGAAAGTAGTACTCAAAGATATATGTCTACCAGAATATTAATCTTTAGTTAGTAATTATACAAATATTATAAAATTCAAGAGATAGTTTGTTTGTTTGTTACAACGCGCGAATCTCTGAAACCACCATTCACATTAAAAAAAATATTTTTGTGGATTAAAATCTATTTATTGCGGAATATTGCAATAAATGTATTGACACGGTCTGTATTTTGGCTATTGTATCTTAGAGCTGTATCGTAACTATCTTCGGCTACATTGTCATTTACCATCAGATGCGTGCTTGTCAAACGATAACCAATAAGTAATAAAATTTAGCACTGTATAGTTACGTCATGAATTTAAGAGGCACTATAAATAAAGTGACGGCACTGTACCGCGGTTTTACCTGCATATAATTTAAAAGAAATCGCTGATTGAAGATTTATAATACTTCAGTATAGACAATATTTTTATCGGGCGGCCAGGGTTATGCGTCACAACTCACACGGCTCGTTCGTGCTACTACACCTATAGTCCGAGACGAGTGTTGAATTATTTTAATTTTACATTATCTTCCAAACAAATAACATGCTATAAAGGGCAAAGTTTATTTGTATAAAATTGTCTTTATGATTAATATTTCATGCTTTCATCAATAATAATGCTCATAAATCACTTTTCAATTTTCAATAAAACTCGGTCACAAAATACCTTATTGTGGCTACGTATAAGAGATAGGCAGATGGTATTACGGACTTTTTTAAACATGGTGTTTACGTATGACTAACCATTGCGCCAGCGCATGCCGATAAAGCAGTTATGGTGACCTATTTCTTCGGATTTACTTAACAAAAATCAATATTTAAGTGTAGCTGAGAGGTGTACCCTAATGCTAAATAGCCTATACTATTCCTCGTGAATATTATCATGTACAAAAATACTTTTTTCGAATCTGACTGGCACTTTCAGAGATTAGCGTGTTTGAATAAACAAACAAACTAAAAAAACTGTTTCGCTTTATTATTATTATATTATAGATATTACAAACAAAGTATACGTGAAAGATATGGAAGAACGAAGAATCGAACAAAAAAAAACACAATTCTTTATTATTAGTCATTACAATATATATTCTAATTTCAACAAAATAAAAACTTTAGAAAGGGTTTGAATGTATAACTTTACAATTTGCCAACGAACACACTTTTGACGCAGAAAACATAAAATACATCAGTCAGCGAGGGAACATTAAAACCGTTCCTATCCACACCATAACACCTGATACCTCACGAAATGATATATTTCACTCACCATATCTGCAAGTACCGACTTTACGTTTATTTAATTTTAAGGGTGGTGTACATGAGCGTAATAGTGCAAAAAATACTTTTTAATTAATCACCATACGTGGTATAGATGTCAGTTTATTTAGTGAAAATCATACCATATTTTTTTTTATTGTCTGGTCCAACTTGATCGGATTGATTGAAAACCAGCAGCAGATTCCTTTTATATGTTAGGTAATACACAAAAATCTTTATTACCAAATTAACACCACAGAGCATGACAATAAATCGTAGGAAAACTAGGAAATAAACACCAAGATACAACATTTTGTGTTATGTTAGTGCCGTGAGTCGACCATCGACTTATATTTTTTGGTTGACGATGGTATCTTCTTACAACAGAAAGTGTCCAAGAATAGGATTATGAAAATTTTAAGAAAAAAATGCTAATTATATAATATGTACATAGAGCATAAATAAATAAATAATAAATATAAGGTGTTTTTTTAATATTGACCCAAATAATATATTTTTTAGAAAAAAATAAAAGCTGTTTTTAAAATTCAGTAAATTAACGTTTAAACTATCAACCTTTAGCAAAGCTATTGTCATAGAGAATCCCTGTTGTAAAACTCATCCGTCTATAGACATTATTGACTTAACAAGTGCAAACGATGAACATACATTTGACTTTTTATGTGAAATATAAATACTCTATGCAATCACTCAAAAAAGGACAATTGAATAGAATGTGAAATATTATTTATATCACTTTCACAACTGGCTAGTCATTCATTGTTTTTAAATATGTTGAAAACCCAATAATTATAATTTAGTTTTTATGAGTGATGACTTTAATAAATCGGTGAATAACAAAGTGAACCTTCGAGAATCTTTCTCATTTGCTCCACGCATTAACAATGTCAAAAGTCTAAATATTATTAAAAATATCGAATGCTGTGTAATTTACTACAAATAATTAAAAATAAAATCATTACAAATTCAACGATGTGTTCCACCTTTATTGTATAATAAATTAATATCGCTACGCTTGATATATGAGCTGGGAGTCAAAGGAACCATTGAGGTTATGTATTTGAAATTACCATGAATGAAAGCGTTCTCATTACCGACTGCTTTAACCTTATACAGGTTTCGTACTTTAATTAATAATAACTGAACAATACAAATTTTATTGTTACCTTTTTTATCTATTTTTCTTCTATTGTAAATTCCGAAAAAATAAACGTTGGGAATTAGCTCATTGTTTTGAGTAAATGAATTTCTGTTGTAGTTTACGTTTGCTTTCCAATAGTTTTTTACTTCCAACAATTGAGCAACGGATAGTACCTACGATTTACAGCCACGATTAGGCTTAGACTTGTAGACGTAGGCTATAATGGCTTTGCAAGGATCAACTGCGAAATTACCACCGCTGCAACTATTTCTGCCATAAGCATGCATGAGGCTTTCCGACTCAGTCATCAAGCATAACAACTACTAATTCATGACTAACCTAAGTTAGGACTCTGGTATTTGAAAGGTAATAAATACCTATATGCAGTAGTATTTCACTTCAAAAATTAGGTAAACTGCATGCTTTCGTCCGTCCGACAATTTTGCTACTTCTTTTGCGTGGACTTTACCCTAATTATTCCTCTGAAATTAAATTCGGCTGAGTTAATCCTTATAACATAATCTGTCTGCGAGTGATAGCCCCATCAAAACTGGTACAACCGTTTCGGAGATTAGCCGGAGCAACTAGAGAGACAGGCAGACAAAAATTTAAAAGAATCCTTTTTTTATAATTATCATTATATACTTTCATATGTATTTAGTAAAAAGTTGTTATTTTGACATTAAAACATACACTTTAATTTTATTATTTGTATAGAAGATGACGAAGACATGTTCAATTAATTCTCTTTATAGTTCCACTTAAAACATTTCCTATAACTTTCTCTTATTTGAGTTATTATTCTAGGTTAACTTTTTCGAGTATAGAACAATTGTTAATAATTTAATATATGTTCGCAGAAACTTAGATAAGCTAGATTTCGTAAATTACTTTTTAATAATAGAAATATACACAAATTGGTCATTCCATGTTATAGACTCAGTAAGATTAACAAACGTTTTTGTTAGGTAATATTGTTAGGTTCTATAAAAAGATTCCTCGGTGCATTACAGATTTATCAGACAATCAGTTCAACCATTGCAAGCAGGTTTTAATGTTATAAGGTCATTGCTAGGGTGGATCATTACGTGAATGATAATGTGTCTAAAAATGACTCCTTCTCTGTTCACTAAAATAATATGATTATTTACTGTAAAAAATATTTATACAGCAAAAAATATAATTTTAAGTCCGATCTAACTCCTTGTCAACCCTTCTTAGGATGTTTCTCAAACCGGTAGTAGTATTTTAACATTAATAAGTGTCTTGTTAGAGCCTAAATCGAATGAAACATGTTTTTGTCCTAATTTTTATTTATCAAACAATTTATGTTGAATAAGAAAATTACCGCTGTCAATCTTTACCAGGTGGAAGTTGCGAAAAAACATTAAATAAACGGCATAACATTGGAAGCATTTTGTATATTTTCTTACTTTCCAAAAGATTCAGTTCTGGTAATTAATTATATAATATACATTGCCTCATTGATATTTAGGTATTCCCTTATCGTAGACATAAAGAACTTTTGACATAAAGGGAACGCGGGCATGATTTATGAAGTCTGTATTTCAGAATATTACGACATTCACACTCGACTGTATCGCTACCATAATAGACATGGCGGAAATTACTTTATGGCTGTTCACTTCAGTTCCTCTCGTTTGGGGAAAGATATGGCATATCCATATATCTAGTGGCTTTCATCATGCTATTTAGATACAAACTCTGCGACAGCGATCTTCAATGGATTTAAAATTAACATCAAAAAAACTTTATTCAAAATCACTTATCAACTTTACAACACCATGGTATTCAACGACGTATCGATGATTTTTAACGCAGAACTTTTTGTATATTTTTGTTATATGCTGGTAGTAGAAAAATATTTCTCAAGCATTTAGGTTTTCACATGATATTTTTCAACATCATTGTTTAAAAATGTTAGTAATCAAATAAAAATCGTTTACTCGAAGCAGCGGGCATTGGGTCGATATACTAGGTACAGGTCTTAACGCTTGGCCTCGACTCACTCTCTTTGATCACACCTAGTCACCATCTGATACAGTGTATAATGTATATTTTTTTTCAAAACCAGTCATCTTCATTTTGCCGTCGATATTGTAGTCATGGCTGAAACCATGGAGCACCTCAGAGTAATATGCTCAATGGCCTCAGAGCCTCTGAACGAATCGGTCTTAAAATAAAATTAAGATGAAAGTCTAACGCCCAATAGCATCAACTCTCGTAAAGATCGGAGACTCTAAGCTTGAAGTTGTTAATAACTATGTTCACCTGGGACATACTGTCCAGTTAGGTAAGTCCAACTTCGATAAAGAGGTCAATCGTCGAATCCAACTCAGTTCGGGAAGCTACGTAACATCTTCTCGTCCAATATGCCGCAATGTTTCAAGACGAATGTCTTTGACCATTGTGTGCTGCCAGTGATTACATTTGGTGCTGAGACGTGATCGTTAACCATGGATCTGATGAAAAAGCTCAAGGTTACTCAAACGGCAATGGAGAGGGCTATGCACAGAGTTTCTCTGCGTGATCAAATTAGAAACGAGGAGATTCTCCGAAGAATGTAATTGACTGACATAGCTCTCAGAATTGCTAAACTTAACTAGCAATGGGCAGTACATATCGCTTGAGTGTAGGACACATACTGAAAGATGCAGAGTAGCTAGAACCACCACAAGGTGGACCGACGACCTAGTGAAGTTTGCGGGAACTCGCTGGATGCAAGCTGTATAGGCGCGGTCGTTGTGGCAATCTTTGGGGGACGTCTATGTCCAGCAAATGACATCTTTTGGCTGAATGGATAGATGGAAGGAAATAACATCTAACGTCACTTAATAAGTTTGTAGGACGTAATAGAACAACAACTTTTAGGCAAAAATCTATTTATTCATCAACATAGATTCCTTCAAAAGCGATAGATTCATTCCAATACTTCTCTAACATTTCTATGCCTTTTTTATAGAACGATTTGTCCAACTCTTCAAAATATACTCCACTTTCAGCAATCACCACCTCACTATATCAATATCTTTTCCGGTGAGCATTTTTTGACATTTGCAAACAGGAAAACAAAATCTAATAATTGATTACTTGTTTTCAAAACAAGAAGAACAGATATGTGGTAAAAGCAACTACTTTTTATAATTCCAAGAACATTAATCTTCAAAAGTGCGCAACTTGATCGTAGCATTTACTGCCGACCTACCGGAACAGATACAACCTAAGCCGTGGAAATTGGTCACAACTTCTTATTTATTAAAGCGATAGAAGCGCCTAAATTACCTTCGCACCGACATCTATGGCCGAACTGAGGAATTATTCAATCGTGAACGAGGTTAATGCTTGGACCTTGGTAAGATGTATGGTCAATACGGTTGTTTTAGTGGCGTATAAAATTGACCAGTATCGGTTTAAAATAGAGGCGTTATCAAGTATCTCAAGTCTTAACTGGCTTATTTACTTTACTAAAACATTTCTTTTTTTTTAACTAGCATGCCAAAATTACTAAAGTTTATTTAATAGTATTTTTAACCCACGATGCAAACAGAGGGGTGATATAAGTTTTTTTTATTGTTTAAAAGGCGACGTGATCGAAAGTGTTCTTAGTCATAATACAAGAAAATCTGTTTAGTTGTTTAAAGATTATCTGCTCCTTTCTAGTTGATAAATGGGGGTGTGTGTATCTTTTACAGGTCTGATCGAGTCGAAATTTGGTATTCTAATACTTCAATGATATTAGAAGATCATGCCAACCTTGACCTGATACTGCAGTATCATCTGGAATCTGAATAATCTAAAATGTAATCTAACTCCTCACCGATTTACAGTAGAGATATCGTGGTTAGGCTCATTGGAATAGTCTCAACAAATAGCTTAAGGTTTGGTCAAACAGCAGACGGGTCGGGACAGCGACGTGACGTGCATGTCACATTGCGAGCATTTTGAAACAAAACGTCAAGTGATTCAGAAATGGAAAGTGTGCACTTTTGTATGCGCTATAAAAAAATGGCGTAAAAGGATATGGGTGCATGAGGTAAATAAAAAACGTCATGAATATAGGGAATACCATAGACTCTGTAGGTAACTGGAATACCATGAAGATAGATTTTATGCATACTTAAAAATGTCGCATTTTTGTAATGCTGGTGGCCCAAGTCATACAAAAATATGTGGCCTCGAACACTTTATATCAGCGTTTCCACGTCCATTTTTCGACGTGGTCCCGTCCCACTGTCTGTTTGACTTTTAAAACGAACACTCATAGAACACAACGCTTAATCACGCAGGGAAACTCAGAGCATAGCCCTCTCCATTGCCCTTTTAGTGAGCTTGAGCTTTCTTATGAGGCCCATAGTTAGCGACCACGTCTCAGCACCATATGTAATCACTGGCAACACACACTGGTCAAATACTTTAGTCTTGAGACACTACGGTATCAGCAGTAGATAAGATACCGTAGTGTTTGTAACAACTCCGAAAAATTTCCGATAATTGTTATTTCTAATAATATATATGCACTGAGTGCTATCTCTAGAATGGAGTACTATAGTTGATTAAATTAAACATCCCAACGACTAAATATTTCAGCACTTTATAAAATCTTATAAGAAAAGGGTATATTTGAAAAAGACTGACAGCCAAAACAAGAGATTAATAAACAAGAACAAAGTAATAGAACTCGAAAATTTCTTTAAAATCTTGCGTCGTGTCTCAGCCAGTAAGTGCTGGCTAGGGAAACTGAGACGTGTACCTATCAAAGCGAGTCGAACAAATAATTTACTGACGAGACGTTAGGTTAATGCACTTTATTTATACAATTTTGTTCTAAACGTACAGTTTTGTTTTCTATTTTTTCTAGTCTGTAAAAATGTGTTAAATCTCAACGATAGATAACTTAAATAGTCAAATGTATAATTAAATATTGTGAATTTGAAAAATTGTAATTTGGATTCAGTCGAAATATTAAAAATGGGTGTTTTTAAATCAACGATTTATGAGCATTTGTATAGGAACGAATTGGAGATGATTTATAGTAAATATGTGTTTATTATTTAAAGCATAAAGTATAGATTAGTATATGTACTTTATACTAGTATAATATATAATAATAGTAGACAGCAGTCACTTTTGCAAAAAAATCGCAGTATTTGTTACCTATTGATTGAAATTTTATGAGAACTTTAAACTGTACTTTTATCAGTAGATATATTAAAAATCAATATAATATTACTTTCAAATATATTTCAAATTAAAATAATGAAAAGATTAGTATTTCAAACAAATATTCGCCTTTGAGTTTTGCGGCTTACCAACAGAATTCACTTTGAGTATATACTGTGACTTAACATTGTATCGTCCTTTGACATCCTTCATAAGCCCTTTGTATTTCAACGCCTATTACCTATATATACGAGTATGTTACTACTACAGATAGAATATAACAATTACTTCAATATGGTTGTTTGCTTTCATATGGCCATTAAAATATTACATATTTGTTACAAAAAAGTTTTGACGTGAAAGCTCGCTCGTGACTATTCGCTTTTTAAGTATAGTGATAGCTGGTAAAACATTATTGTGTTACAAAATACCATCATATTTCAATCGCTAATAACTACGAGCCTAATAATGCAATAACAACGGTTGAGATCAAAATAGATAGAGCATGTTTGTACGTATTTGGGCAGCGTTTGTTTTGCTCATGACGTCATCGGAATAGTGTAAGCGCCTGCGCGTGATTGTTGTGAATTAGCCTTGTGTAAAATTATACATTCATTTGCCGGAAGAACGCTTTTAGTCAGGACCTTGGTTAGGGTGTTATTTTAAAGAGCTAGAGAAGCACTACTGGGCAAATATTCGCTGAAATAGATGTGGAAATCGGTATTAAAATGAAAATTGCAAAAAAGTTAAGATGTCTCATATGAATAGTAAATATGGACGAAGTTATAGAAAACGGAAAGCAGAGAAACTCGCATCAAAAGGAATTAAAAATACTAAAATATTCAAGTGTCGAGCAAATACGAGAGCTACGGCAGCATCGAAAAGGAAATGGAAACGGTGTTTTCACGGAAAATCTATAGCGCGGACATTGACTAAGCCCTTCAGTTTTTTTAAGTTATATTTATTTAGGTGTGTTATGAAAAAATTATGAGTGAACTTTGACGATGCGCGTGTACATCCTAACAAAAAGTCTACATTATTAAGTTGCTTGCTCATGTTTTATTATGGTATACTTTTGATACTGTGTGAAGATATGGTTAAATATAGTAAAACGATAAATCTATAAAGATGATTGGCATGAACTGCCAGAACAACTAAATTAATTGAAATAAAAAAATAATAATATCCAAGACGAATCAACTTCTAACTTTTACAACCCTATTCTATTCCCTGAATTCGCTGTTTCAGCAATACCACATTCCGACACTTTAATAAGTGCTAAATTGTACTTTTTCCATTATCTTTATTATTTATATTTCTTTAAGTTAGTTAGTCTCCAGTCACCGCGTAATGCAGACGAATTTCCTGCAACAAAAACCCTGAAGTCGCACAACAAATAATAATAACTAAATTTCTGATAATTTAGTTCAAGATAATTAAATTTGTATAAGACTTTGTGTCGTGTTTTTTTTTTAAAAAGGCCTATCGCTATGGCTATAACGAGCTTAGGTACATAAGTAGGTACATGAATCCACTTTTCCACGTAAAATTTAGAGCTGCAAGCGCATCAAGTGACGTAATAAAAATAAATTTACATCATTTTCATTGATGAATAAACTTCGTCATATTATTGGCACGCGGGATTTCGAGTTACTTTTTTTCATTACGCCAAAAAAATATACCTTCTTACGTTTATTTTTTCATAAAAGTACTTCTTTAAATATCAACAATATATACAATTTTTATAACATACATAAGTATGTATATATAAAACGGTACCTTAATATTTTGTAGGAAGGAGGGATCGCACTAACCGGGAGACAGTTCCACAGCTTCATAGTACGGCAAAGAAAGACGAAGTGAACTTTTTTTGTTCGTGCCGAAATGAAGGTTACCATAAAGCTATAGCTCCGGAGTCCAGTGCGTGTGGATTCTGTTATTTTTTTATATACAATAGAGGTAACAAACAAGCATAGGGCCCGCATGATAGTAAGCGGCTACCGTAGCCTATGGACGCATTTAATATACCATAATAATTACTAGCGCATTGCCACCTTATTTGGCTGCGATCTTCTGTAGGGTGGAGGTATTCCACCAATCGGACTGCCCCAAGTAGAGAGAATTCTCCACAGAAATTTCTCTGTGCCCTACGTCTCTTATGAAAGGTTGAGCAAGGGATTAGGTCAAACAAATCTTCAGAACACTTGCCATCATACAGATGGTAGAAAACGCTCAGCGTGACACAATGTCCCAATCTTAAGCAGTTTTGCGCATATAAAAATAAACTAGGGAAACAAAAAGTCTTCTTTATTGAAGTTTATTCCGATGATTATCTTCCTACGTAATTTCAACAAACCTTATAGTTTAAGTGGATAACATGATGTTTGCCGTCACTAATGGCCCAAAGTTGCTTGTACTTCACAGAGATTGAGGGGCTTAATCGATCTTTGTTTGCACAAAACGTTCTGACCTCGACGTTTGAATATCGTCGGTTAAATCCGCTACAAGTAACCCGAATTACGGTGTTTAATTACTCTATCAAATTTCGTCGGTCGGTGAAATTAAGTCTCGTCAAACACGAATAATATAATTTGTTCGTTTATACATATTATAATATACAACGTCTCTCTGTCTGTCTGTTCTTCTATGTTCTTTTCACGCAAAAACCACTTATCCGATTTACATTAATCTTTTTTAATTCATAGCTATATTATTTGGCCACGTTATAGGATATATTT
The DNA here is from genome assembly GCA_947532125.1 of Saturnia pavonia. Classification (NCBI taxonomy): domain Eukaryota; kingdom Metazoa; phylum Arthropoda; class Insecta; order Lepidoptera; family Saturniidae; genus Saturnia; species Saturnia pavonia. The sequence goes on along the minus strand of OX383919.1, from coordinate 6,528,048 downwards.
TGTTAGATAAATAAACATAAGAAATAAGCAGTGACCAGAATGGTGAATCAATTCTGGAAAAAGACGTTCTTTTGGAGCGCTTAAATGGCTTACTTTGAGTCAACCATATAAGATATATCAAATTAATATACTACATAATTGTAGATCTAAAGGAGACCTACAAAAAGTCAGCTATAGCATATCCCTATCTTCTAAGAATCACCCACAATAAGCGTTTTTAGGTCACCACAATTCGTACGTGCGCTTGACCGACAGCATTCTGTAGTCCATACGAGCGGAGCCGCGGGCACAGTAATATATCTGTATAAGAGTTTAATTTAACATTTAAGGGCAAGTATAAATAATTTAAAATAGTAAGTTGATGGAAATACGATAAATGTGTTCAAATACATTGCGATCACCATACACCATGTGTAACAAGCGCTATATTGGTACGCTCAAGCGTGTCGCATTCTGGGATCTGCTGGTATATGACCAATAATCAAGCGGAGTGGTAAGGATCTGTACCCAACTGGGTCTTGATGGTAAAACCAAAACATTGAGCTATAACAGATAAAATAAGGACCTGTTCCAGAGAAATAACACTTCCAGAAACCTGTTCCAAATAACAACCTGTTACATGATGCTAATATAATAAAGGAGAAAAGGTTTTTGTTTGTTCGAAAAAATATTTTTGTATATGATTGCCAGATTCACGAATAATAGTATAGGCTATCTAGCATTACGCTACATCACTCAGCTAGCCTTAACTATTGATTTTTTTTAAGTAAGTCAGACGAAACGGTGCACCCGAACTGCTTTAGCCACGTGCGCTGGCGTAATGGTTAGTGATACGTAAATACAATGTTGTACAAAAATATTGCTTAATAAATATATTATTTAAAAAAAACTTGTAAATTTATTATTTCTTTAAATTTATTACTTGTAAATTATTTTAAACTGTTCCTATACATACGCCTCACCTCTGCGTGCAGAACGGCCTGATAAAAACAACTGGCGATAAATTGCTAATCTCTCGGTGGTTTTGTAGTCACAGAGTCGTCACTATCAAGTTCCACTACTAAAAAAAAATCAAAATGATTTTATGCCACCAAATCTTCGCTTAAAAGAATTATAAAATTCGATAATGTTTACTTTACTTAGAGAAAACATTTTTTAAATACCAGTTTGGTTAAATGACCCGATATCACGTAACGGTCGGTAAAGTTTAGTACAAGAATACTGGCAACAACTTTTGTCATGCCATGTCATGTCATGCGAATTACTTATGTCATCATAAAATTAACTGCAGTTAGCTGATTATATATTAACATAAATAACTGATACATATTTATGACACGCCTTTAGAGATTTTCACTCTATATATATTAGTCGCAGTCAGGTAGAAGGGCCCTATTGTCGACTAATCTCCATCTATAAATTATATATTAAAAGTTAATGAAATTCTCTATACTAAAACTACAAAGCTGAAGAGATTATTTGTTTATTTTTAAACGCACTAATCTCTGGAAGTACCTAAATGTAACAGAGCGGGCAACACCGGTGGTCACTGTTCATAAATGCGTATAAACATATATACTCTAGTTATATATTATCACTTCCATTTACCAATATCAATTACAAAGACGTACTGAAATGAGCAGAGATTCGGCAAGGTAATGCTGTCCAATGAAAACTTGTAGGCACTTCAGAACAATGTTTATTGTAGCAAACAAAATACAAAAGTGAATCTATCTCTGCGCTACACTCCCATCTTTACAATTACCCGTCCCGTAGTGCCAACATGATCAAATAACAACATAAAACAAAACATATCATAATTCTATGAAATATCAAATATCAATGAATTATTATATTGTATAAATATGAATTTATAAGAAATGCATGTAACTATTATCTTTAATAAACATATTGAAATAGTAGATATCTAATTTAAATAATGTATTAGTAGAAAAAGTAGGTTATAATCACATGAACAAATAATAAAAAACATATCTCAATTTTATAAAATTCAATTATCAGTTAAATATTGTTCAAATATGATTTAATAAATAATGCATACTTATATTATCTTTAATATAATCAAATATTAGATGTCTTATTTAAATAACATTTTGGTAGAGAATTTTCTCATAGTCCCAACATGATCAAATAAGATCTTATTATAGACAATTCATACGCATTCATACAAGAGTTTAAAACGTGAAATAATTAATTAAATTTCAAAATGTAAATAATTTATATCTACATGCAATTATTAAATACTTAAATACATATTAAATAATGGACGTATTTAGACGACACGCTGTTACAGGAAGTTGGTCCTTGTCACAGTATCCAAAGTTGATCAAAGAAGTTTACAACGGATGGAACCATGTATCACAGCTAGTCTTTGGTATTTATGAAAAAAAAAAAATATCTCCATAACAATGTATTCATATCATTACCCGCATTTTTCTTTTCCCAAGAGATCTAAACCGATCGGCGGTCGCCCCTGTCACGCCTGTCTGCATATGAAGCAATCATGACTCAGTAGCGTGTATGGCTTCGCGTCGATTGACGTCAGTTCGAATCCCTGCAATGAGCCTGAGCTTTCGGTGAAGGAAAACATCGTGAGGAAACCATAGCATGGTAGGGTTCTTTCTAATGCCCGCCTGGCTAGCTACAACCCTCAAGTTGAAAATCTGTCGCCAAGCATCAATAGGTTTGTTCCGGCAGCTGCACTTGAGAGCCAGTCTTTCACTAGGTTTAGCGTGTTATTATCTTGGGCCATATCGTCACTAAACATCAGGTGAGATTGTGGCCATTACCTCAAACCTAAAATGACAAAAAAAAACTCTTCACGTTAGGACCCGGTGTCGTAAGAAGGAGGGAACACTTAACGAAAGTTGGTTCCACAGCTTCACGGTACGACAAAGATAAGTTACGGAGAACTTTTTAGTTCGTGCCGAGATGGAGGGTACCATAAAACTGGGACTCCGAAGCCCTGCGCGTGTGATTCTGTTGTGGAAAAGAGAGGAGGGAATTAGACAGAACAGCTCTTCAGAACACTCACCATGATACAGACGGTAGAACACGCTCAGCGAGGCGATGTTCCTGCGTGGCGTATTTAGTAACGTCTGCATCATTAACAATGCGAACAGTCCTTCTCTGCAATCTGTCCAGAGCATCGATGAAGTATTTTGCGGATCCATCCCAGAAATGCGAAGAACTTGTGCCTTATAAAGAAGATACAGTTGACCGGGTGTGAAAAATTATATAAACCTAAATTAGTATTAAATGCACATCATAATTATAATTCTCGTTTACCTATACCACACATTTCAATATCATTAAAATGTATATCTCCGCCATACAACATTATAACGAATTTTCTAATCGAATTAATTCGGATGAATTTTCAGACTAAATTTCCCTCAAAAGTAATTTTAGGTGTGTGTTTGAATAATTTATCAAATAAATTCCTGGTTATCATGTTTAGGGGCTTGTTATAGTAAAACTTTCGAAACAATACAGCATAGCGGTTATTCTTATCCACAGTTGATAAACAAATCAGTAAGTAATTTATTATTGTTGTTACGATCTGTTTTTGAAAATTAGAATAACATTTCGAAAAGTCTAGAATTCACTACAAATAATTTCTAAAAATAGCTTACCTAGACATATTTATCCTTACTTAAAGTAAATCAATCAAAGTCACTTTCTAAATTTCGAAGTCCCGCTTTTATCGGATATAATATAAATGAATCACATTCTCTGACCGAGTTTAGTTTTGTTTTGGACATCCAAGCGAATACATAAAGTGAATAAAAGGTAGAAATCTATAAGAGGACTACGAACACAAAAAGTACTATACAGATGATATCTGTAAACTACGACTCTGACTAAAAACACCTGAATGATGACTTTGTCATATAACTTGTGCCTTTCTTTTATTTTGTATAAATAAATCATATTACGGTAGGCTGTAATTTATGTCTGTAAAATTACAATCGTTTTACAAACTTAGGTATCTGTAAAATTAAAAAACAATGTTTGTAAACCCAAAATTATAATACTTATATAAAATAAAATATATTAAAAGTATTTTAATTTAACGAAACCGTTTGTCAGTTTCCGATGAAAAGTTTCTCAAATGTACAAACATCGTTTATAATTTGATTTACTTGGTTTTGTATTTTTACAATACCTGATTTTAAAGTTGGCTAAATGTTTTACCTATCAATTTCCAATACATTTTTTGTAAAATTACCATTGAAATGTTTAACAGTGTAAATAAATGGCATATCAAAACCAATTATTTTTTTCTAAGCTAATGCAATAATCACAAGCTAGTCGTGGTAGGTACTCTGATTCCGCACTAAGCATAGCCTGACTAACATCTTGTATATTGCACACACACATACACAACAGCTTGTATATTTACGCAACAAGACATCCAAATTATACTTAAATAATTAGTTATTTTAATCACAGAAAACTCGAGTCACTTTTACATCATTATAGATCAGATTGTTAGAACTGTAAACAAAATCCCGTCATGGTTTATGTATCAGTACAATCAGTTTACAACAGATGGCGTTCTAGTCGTATCGTATTCAAAACAACGGAAATTAAATTCCGGGCAAATAGTAGAAAATAAATAAACAATAACTATGTAATTGACTTAGGTCAATATTTTGCACTTAGTAAAATATCAAAAATATTACAGCTAGAACTAGTTTTTGAATTAAAAAAATAACAAAAACATTAATTTTACACTATTTGTCTATTTATTCAATAGCAGGAAATAAAAGCTATAAAATAGTGTTTAAATCGTTAATTTTGATGAAGAATTAAACACATGCATATTTTTCCTTGATTCGTATTTTAGGCCTTTTATCAATAAACTAATATGATTAAAATATTGAATTTAATTTTTAAACATATTGTCAACTCGTGAATTGTGATTTAGTTCATGTTTTTTTTTAATTAATGTTACTTTTGAACCTAAAAGTATCAAAATTCAATCATACATTGTAGTTGTACTACCACGCAGTATTATATCCACTGTGTTCTACTCGTATGCATATTTTATAAGTCTCAGCTTAAAATATCAAAATGATAATTAGAATATTGGATCAAACAGTATGTGTTTTCATGCAATACAATTTATATTAATTAACTTTTCAATACATAATTATTCTAAGTAATAAGAAAACGATAACGTTTTTATTTATGAATTAACGATCTTAATTAACTTTTCAATACATAATTATTGTAAGTAAGAAATCGATAACGTTTTTATTTATGAATGAACGAAAAACTACTATTTTATTTACTGTGATAGCACAGTATTGGCAAAATATTTTGATATAATTTTTTGACGTGTTTTTTTTTTTAAATTGAAGTATGTTGGCACTGTCGTTGATGGTAGGCACAGTACAATTCAAAAACAATCAGTCGGTAATGAATCGGCGGTCATCGCCTTCATGGCGGTCGGCATAAATATATCTTCACGTTACGCTTATAGGACTCGATGTCGTAAGGAGGGAACTCACTGTGGTCGGGGGAAGGTTCACAAGTTTTACGGTAAGATAAGGATAAAGGACATAGAGTACATTTTAGTATGTGCCGAGATGGAAATTACCGTGAAACTATAGCTCCATAGCCCAGCACATATAGGTTTGTTGTACCAAGATGAAAGAATTATATTTAACAGCTCTTCAGAACACTCACTATGATACAGATGGTAAAATACACTCAGCGAGGCAATGTCTTCAAATTTAACTAATTACATAATACAGCCTTGGTTAAAACACAATATAAAAAGTAAATACCTATTAACTAAACAATTACTACATGTTAATTCAAAAATTATCTCAATAGATTAAGTTTCAAATCAATGTAAGGATGTCAGTAGATTTACCGTCTAAACAAGAAATGGGAATGAAAGCTAGACAAACACTATGGTCTAGCTTGACCGAAAGGTTTAGGCTGTAATACTTCAGGTTTAAAGGTACATAAATGGGGAAACTAATCAAATGATCATTATACGTATTTTAGTTTCAGAGCAGATAATTCTTGGCACAGGTGTAGTCATCACATAAACAGTAAATAGTGAATTCCAATAAATTCATAGAATATACTAAAAACCCAGAAAATAAAAGCGTGTAACAGTCACACGCGATTTAAGTAAAACTTAAATGGTCACCACCATCCCGACGGTCACCACTATCCCGACGTTCACCACCATCCGTGATAAGATATAATTCGTTAATAATAGTCGCGCCTAAAGAAGTTTTACTTCAATGCCGTAACGGACTTTCGTTGCATATATTGCCGTAACGAACTTCTGCTGCATTGTCGTCCAGTTACCTCCTAGTTGCGCCTAAAGAAGTTTTACTTCGAAAATAAGTAAAAATACTCGAACTGTTATATTAAGTTCAACTCACACTGGAACACGAACTATTCCAACTCAGTTCACAAGAGTACAACCTATAACTGACCTACATCACATAGAACTGCTGTCATATTTACCATTATTATGCAAACCAAGTCTTAAACTATAGGCCGCAGGGATTGTTGAATATAAGGTAGATCGTATGCCTGTTTGCTACTCTGTTCTTATAGAAGAAAAAGTGGACTCATGTACTTCTCTGCATACTTATTTGAATATGTCATAGTTGATGTTAGTTTAGAATAAAAAACACCTCATTCAGTTAAGACCCTAAAATGGCATTTTCTTATGAACGTCAAAACACTACCACTGGGTCGCAAATTATTTTATGGCTGGTCACTTTGGTTCTTCTCGTTTGGGAGAAGACATGGTATATCCAAATCTCTAGTGGCTTTTGTCATGGTATTAACACAGCCTATGACAGCGATTTTCAATGGATTTAAAATTAAACCCAAGAAACAAAATTACTTCTTTCAATTTAGACTCCTAAAAGGTGGCGAGAAACTTAATCCGGCTTATCCATATTTTTTTAGTTTAGATGTTTTATTAACTATGTAATTATTTTTTTTAATTAATAATTATATTTGGTGGATATACCGAGAGGGAGTTATTTCCAGACAGAACTATCATGCACGTAATAATCTAACCCTATAATAAATACCTTTTGATAGTAAAATCTGTTTGAGATGATTCTTGAAATTATCGTCCGTTAAATATGCTACAAAACATTGAATGTGACTATCTTTAAATTGTAGACTTTTGTAAAACATCACTAATTTTTTTTCATAACGCGCCTAAAATGTAGTATAACTTCAAAAATCCATTATCTGAATTTAAATTTAAATAATTCCACGCTAAATATTCCATTCTCTAATTAGAGTCAGTTAAAACATGAAACTTGATTACACTGTACAACAAATTTTAATAAACACAGAACCACTTTCGTTATGAATTTAGCAAGCTTTTCTTAATTACTTTCGTATCGCTCTGTTTTGCAAACGGCGGTACACTAATTATATTATAGTTTTTTTTCTAGAAACTGACACCTATCTGACTTTGATCAGCATCGTAATATATGGAGGTATTATTACCGGAAAAAAACCATTTCACTAAATAAACATTTTTTCGATTTTCGATTTCGAGTGGCGACCTCGTACCACAAGATGCAGCACGGATAGACCCGCCAAAAAGTGGACCGACGACCTAGTGAAAGTTATCGGCTTCCTCTTAAAACACTGGAGCCAAAGAGTTATCGAGTGGCGATCTCGTACCAGAAGACGCAGCATGAATAGACCCGCCAAAAAGTGAACTGACGACCTAGTAAAGGTTATTGGAACCCGATGGATGCGAGCAGCGCAGGACCTGTTGTTATGGCGATCTTTTTATGATGATTTACGCGCACGTGCACAAATTTAGTGGATGTGATACATTGCTCCCTCTCTCCTGGCAAGCCAAAAAATTCTGCTACAACCCCAACTGTCTCCAAGACGGCTGAACCAGTGAAATGGGAAGACGGGTCCCCCGAGCCATTTTCCCATGGTTCAGCTATGGTAGGGATAAGTGGCGTGATAGCGCCTCCTCCTACCTATCGTCTACGATGATGTCCGGGTGAGGCAGAAGTGTTGGCATAGGTGCCATCCTCCCTTTTACAGGAGGCGGCCGGCAACTGGCACTCCCCATATAATGGTCCGCTGGCCTTCCGCAGTTATCGCAGTAGATGCTATGCCTCGCACTCTACAGCCCGGGCTGCCCTCAGCGAAAGCAAAGCGCTCCCCTGTCGGCTGTCAACGGGCATACAGACGAGTGTGGCCCAGACCCATGCACCTAAAACAGCGCATGGGCTTGTGTTCCAAAAGATGGCCACGAGCGGCACTCCAACTGACAAGCAGGCGTCTAGCCTCAAGCAAAAATGCTTATTGTGGGTGATCATTAGAAGATTGATATATACTATATTATACTTTGTACTTTTATGGAGGTATTTTTAAGATCTACAATTATGTAGAACATTCGTTATGATTTCTTTCTTTTTTCCGAATTGTTTCACCATTATCGTCTCTTCTTATTTCGTACGTTGCATTATCTTACAAAATGTATCCTATAACCAGAATAGACAACATAGCTATAAAGTAAAATATATAAAAACCATGTAAATCGTGGTTTTTGCGTGAAAAGAACATAAACGGACATATAGGCAGAGAGACGTTTATATGTATAGATAACGCTTCTCAGATTATTAATCCAAAACATAAATTTAATTAGTGTTTTAGCCTTAGTAATATAGATAATAGACAAATTAATCATAAATTATAATAAAACAAAACACAACTCACTGTTATTACTATAATGACGAATAATGAAACGGGTATTTGCAACATATTTAATATAATTACAATCAAAGAGCTTTCATCTTTTTACTTACATTACTAGCTATCTTTTTTATAAAATGGAAATAAAATCATACTTTTGGTCTATTGCATATTAACTGGTGAATGCTGTTCAGAACTAACCTCAATATGACCGCAGGCGGTTATAATCTCCTTGAGGTTGCTACTCGAGAAAATCTCGTGTACCAGAATCCAGTATATTCCTGTACACGAGCCACATCCACCAACCACATCAAAAAAAAAGCAATGAATTAACAGATACAATGAAAAACAAAAAATAAAAAATATACATAAATATATAAGTAATAAAAAAAACATAAGATAAACAAATAATTTAAGAGGGCATCCTTGCATGTTTGAAACAACTAACAACAGCGTTGCCTGCTTTTTAGCAGATTTAGCTATTGCGATAGTACTATCACAGACAAAGGTTGCACAGATTGTATCTACCTCTTTTTTTGTACTAGCTCGGCAAAATGTCTATACAGCACCTGATGGTAAGTACGGGATAGTCCACAAAATATGGCGTCCGGCAATTGTGTCTGTACTAGTGACCTAGTACCACCGCGATAGCAACAGGTGTGCGACAGATGAAGTTCCGAGTGAGCAACAAGTGTGCTCTATATCCGCACGCCCCATATAAGCAAACAACCACCAACATGAGGACAGCCCAAGCCCGATGAAGCTGTAAACGCCGCAAAGGCTCCAAGGCCCTTAAGGCTAACAGTATAGTCAGTTAATAAATAAAAATAAGGAAATAAACATGAGGACAGTCTCAATCGAGCCCTCGCATCGTGAATATCTCTTGTGTAATGGTCGTGGTGTGCTTGATTCCTAGTAGATCGCTACTACGCCGGAGCCCAAAGAGGGACAGTCTTGGTCGAGAGAGAACTCTGTATTATGGGAATTGCTCGGGCCTGTCTACTATATTGAGACCCTGAGAGAGGGTCACCCTGTCTCGAGCTGTTGGACTGGGTGGCTTTAGTGGAAGTTAGAGGCCACTAGTGGCAACCTAATATAAACAAGAATAACGTTGAAATCTTGGTATCCTGCTGGTTTCTCTCCATATTTGGTTATGGTTATGGTTTCAAATAATAAATCAATGTAACTTTACAAACTGTTAAGCATAACATTAAGTAGGAACATGACAACGCTCTTTTTAAGACGCCGCTATCTTCTTAATGGCCAGGTCGCCTGTGTTTTGTCTTCACTCGCCGCTTCTGCACATGCCCGTCATCTTTTTTCTATAATAAAAATGTTAATAAGTATTAACTTAGGAATTATCAATTTGGGAATTATTTAAAGTTGCGAAAATCCAAGAAAAAAATGCCAAAAAATGTATGCGCCGGTATGGTCATGTTATGCCCTACATGATAAGATATGTTATGGAAATAGAAGTTTGTACAATGAACTTGGAAGGACAACCCAAAGAAAGGGGAAGAAGATATCTTAATATGAATATTATAGATAACTTAAAGATCAACATTACTGGCTCCGAGTACTTAATTTTCACATTCACCATCAACACATTTAGCGCTTTTTCGTGTAGCGCGTGGGCGACCATTGTTCCTATCTGTTCGGTCAGAAAATTCCAACCCAGACCAAATAATTAGGTGTACATTAACGTAATGGCCGGAGGGATGCGGACAAAATATAAAATCTGGTCGAAGTGAACCCTTGTCAAAATTCTATCAAGTTGAATACATCATGTATGTCGTTTGCTGTTCAAGTACATTGAAAGGGGATATTGTGTAAAAATCGTTAACCTTTTTATTATATCTAAATGTTCATTACAAGTGAATGAGTATATGATAGGACACGACCATTGTGACCGATTGGATCGCGACAATAAGTCTGACACTGTAACTGTCTTTTTGATTGTCGTGCGTCGTGATCAGCCAGTACCAAGAGTCGGTAGTCAAATGGCGCTAGTTGTTGTTGTGTTTGGATTGCACTGTGCTTATCATCAGGGACCCAAGTCTGCAAACAAAATAGTGTGTCGATAGTATGTCAAAAGACATTTGGTCACCATTTGGTATTCTGCTCTACAATCGCGTCTCAATAATATTTCAATAGCAAATCGATAGTAGGTAAAATGGTATTCTCTTAAATATTCGACAGTTTTATCGATTGCACTTCTATTGTGTTTGGACTATTTGAAAATTTCGTCATCAACGTCATCGAATCTATAAAATGTCGATCACTTTAAGTGATGACAATCGAGATGGCAACAGTCGAAATGGCGATAGTCAAGATGGCGACAACCGACATGGCAACAGTCGAGACGGCGACAATCGAAAAAGTGAAAGATGTAACAGAAAAAATAGCCCTTACAAGTATTGTCAACGAATAGTAGTATCGATTAGCAACACTGATTCCATATTAGATTTAGATAGGCAACACCAACGACGTGACTATAGATATTGCCATCCCACTGACACACTATCACAACACTATAGAGATTCTATCGAAAAAGTAATGAAATTTTAGCAGTGAACCAAATTTATTACGATGTCGATATAATATCAGTACAAGAGTTTCGATATAATGATATATTTTTAATGTGAAATAGTAGAATTGGGCCCCAGGCATATTGCAATCACTTTGCCCTATTTTCTATATAAAAAATACAATATAAAATATCCAAAAATGTGTGACATGAGTAATCAGATCATATTACTGTAAATTGAAAGTTTTTAGAAACGTATATTAATTGTACAGTGAAGCCGAAAAAGGAATTACATAACGAAAAAAAAATTATCTAAATTTTTCAATTTTTTTATTATTTTTATTTTTTGGTGTGGGAGATCAATGACAAAGAGCAATTTTTTCTGAGATTTCTCTCTACTTGGGACAGTCAGACTAGTGGAATACCTCCACCCTACAGAAGACCGTAGCCAAATAGCCTTGTGTTCTGATCCTGCAGTAGGTTAACTCTTTGAGGCAGGGGGTTCAAGGTCGACAATGCACTAGTGATGCCTATGATATTACAAGCGTCCATAGGCTATGATAGCCGCTGAGAATCAGGCGAGCCGTAAGCTTATTTGCCATCTTTGTTTTATAAAAAAAACTAGATATAACATTTGCAACGCAGGTGCGCTCTAAAACCATCATGGTTTTAAAGTGTTTTTTTGTGGCGACGGCAAAATGTTTATGTTAATGTCTTCAGAATTTATTTTTATTACCCATCAATATTCAATAGGTATCTGTAATGTCTTGTAATGTAACTTGTCTTGATATTAAACCAACTATATGCAAGTAAACTGCCGAAAAATATTACGGAAGAAATAGAAAAATGTAGGTATAGTAACGTTTACATTCTTTTTTACTGTATCTGATGGTAAGCACAGTACAATCAAAAAGCATCGGCGTCTACCGAGAGATAGGCTATCGAGGTGAGGAGAGGAGAGGAAATCGATCAAATCAAATCGAACGAAATCAAGAAGCAGTCGTATTAGCAGTAAAATTTTATACAAAAATGTACGATACTTACCAACTAACTTGGTTGCGAAATTAGTTGCGGCGTAGTGACGACACACACGGACGGGTATCGCTGCGTTTTTTATAACGCTTGTGTCAAATAAAACGTTTTCTGTACTTGTGGCATAGAAAATTATATTTAAGTTTATTTTCTGATGGAATAAATAGATGTATAATTTGTTAAAACTTATTTTCTTCATGCTATTATTGTCTATTTTCGTATGTTTTATTTGATGTTAAATGTTGTTTTCCAGCTATCGCTCCCGTGTTTAGAGTACAGTGAACGTTGTATTCGACTATCGAGGAGAGGTCGCTGATCGCCCTCTCATGTCAGCCTACTGTAAGCCTTTTGGCAGCTGGATATATACTGGCTGATTTGCTACGAGCTATATATACGCATGATACGCGACCATACGAATGATGGTCGCGACTTAGTCGGGTACAGATACCCACGACCTCGTTTGTTTTTTTTTTTTATCGTTTTTGGTTTGGTGTAGTGGCCACAATCTCACCTGATTTTATGTGACGATGTGGCCCAAGATGATAACACGTTAAACCTAGTGAAAGACTGGCTCTCAAGTGCAGCTGCCGGAACACACCTATTGGTGCTTGGCGACAGTTTTCCAACTTGAGGCTGGTAGCTAGCCAGGCGGTTATTAAAAAAAGCCCTACCACCATGCTATCGTTTCCTCACGATGTTTTCCTTCACCGAAAACTCAAGCTCATTGCAGGGGTTCGAACTCACGTCAATCGATACGAAGAATACTGGTAAAAATGTTAAGTTAGGCTAATATTTAGATTTTCCTATAATGGAATATATTCGTAATCTCATATTAGGTTACCATACCTATTACTTGGTATTAGTCAAATAATTGTCACCGATTCAATATTGGCTACTTGCTCGAATCTAATACTGATATTAAACGTACTCATTCTCTACTTCTAGAATGTGAGTATGTACGGTTATTAGCCGTGTGCTTATTATCTAAATGAAACGGTGAGTAAATTTTCCGTCGTATTAACAGGTTACGAATTATTAACGTCGAAAACTTTTGTACCTATACATATTATGTTAAAAAAATATCATCACATTTAAGTAGACTTAAATATATTTTCTTCTCAAAGAATTTACAATACATTAAAATACATTAAATTACACTTTAGTAGCAAACGTATTGGGTAACATTTTATTTATTTCATTAAGGGTAAGTGAGTAAAAAGATATACACAACATCAGCAAAATATACGGGCAACTAATGACTGAATGTGGCTGCTTGTTCGTTTGGTTAAATATTTACTAAATTAATTTTGTTCTTTTAGGAAATTTATTAGAAAGAAAGAAATAATTATTTATTTGTACCAACGACATTTGACAACAATAAAAAATCTTTAATACCTTTATATCTACCTACTAAGAACTAAAAATCAAATGACAGTTGTTACAAAACGGCTCCAGCTCAGCATAATGTTGGTTGCAAGCAACCAGCGCTGGTCTTCCGTTGGAGCCGTTCGGTGACATCACAGTACGGACATTTTGAAATATAGACTAAAAAAAAAAATGAGAAGAAAAATAAAAAATGTGAGACGTAGAACATATACCACCACACAATATTTTCAAATGAATCAAGGAGTTGGTGTTCCAATGAAAATAAATAATAATAATATTAAGTACACTATGAGCACTAGTATACAGGGCAAGTAAATTATACATTTTAATGTGAGCGAAACATTAATCATTAGAAAAAAATTAAAATAATTATAAGCTTATTTAGGTTGCATTTATTTAAATATACACGTATATAATTTTAAATGCCGATTATATCTTGTCTATGATCTTCTTGGCTCTTTTGGTGTTCGCGAAGAAGCCTTTTTAATGCCAATCTAAAACCGTGAATATACTGCCGATTCCTTATCGGTGGTGGAATATTATTCCAACATTTGGTTGCAGAATAACGGAAACTACCACTAAATGCGACAGATCTATGCCGTTGCGTCGAAAGCTTTATCGCGCAATGCCGGGGTCCATGAGATCTACGACTCGATACTCAGGACAACTTATCATATAGATAAGTTGGTGAGTAGTTTTTTAAACACTCACATAGTTTTAGCTTCTTTAACATTTCTGGCTAGTTCATTATATAGTTGTGCGCTTTCATAAGTAATGTTATTTTTTCCGTATTTTGTCCTTGGACAGCGTAAGACTAAATTGTCTGCCTTTCTTAGCATTATTGTTTGTATATTTTTCTTTTTAGTAACTATGTATGTCTTTATTTAATACTTTTCGTATGAGTACACATGAATAATATTCATATGTTTGTTCGACAGTCATTAACTTTGTATATTTTATAGATTTTAGTTGTAGGTGTTCTAAATTTGTAATTAAATAGTATTTTAATAGTTTGTTTTGTGCTCTTTGTAATGTATTGAGGTTAGTCTTAGCAGCGGATCACCAGATTTCAACCAGATAATCAATATGCGGTCTAGCTAAGAACTTATATATAGTTTAGCGGACATTTTGCGGTAGACAACGGACAATCCCGCGTAGTGCACCGGTGAGTGATATATTTTTTTGTTTTATTTTACTTATATGTGTTTTCCATGTGACTACATGTAGAAACTACGATTATTGATTATTCGGTTAAAAATAATAATAAGTATTTGCATCTTAAATTAAGAAAAATATATAGTTAAATTGCATGCAGTCTATCGCAAAAATTGCATGCAGTTACAAGAAACTGAAAGGACCACTAATATAATACGAAATAGGAATACCTACCCTAATACAAAAATTACAAACTAACCTATGAATATAACTAATATCCATATTATTTAATACAATGATATTCGTAAATTCAGTGCCTATATTATAATTTTATTCGCATTGCTTGCTTACTGTGTTACCAACCCATTCAGTTTACATACTAAGTTCGACGTGTATAACTATGTTTTTTATAATTACATTTTTTTTTTTTCGAACTGACTACACTGTTAGCCTGAGGGGCCCTGGAGCCTTTACGGCTTTTACAGCTTTACCGGGCTTGGGACTTATAATTACATAGTCACGCATACGACAAACAAGCAGCCAGCGCTTGGTTTTATTCGAAATTCATATCATATAGTCATCTCGCTCACTCACCTGAGTCACCCAGTCATACAGGCAGGGTAAAATTTACACAAGTGGTGACTTACCGCGCGAATCATTAATCGTTTGCCTATTATTTGACTAATATCTGGTAGCCTTTTATTATATATTCGTATATCATAATATATGGCTCGTGGCTCGTATTATATACCTGTTACGAATATATTAGTTACACCTCTAGTTAGTGGGTTTAAACAGGCTGATCCCGGAACAAGACACACCTAAGCGTACCCCTATGGCTGGTTTTACACCTGGTGTATGATGGATGCGATCAAGTCGGATATAATAACAGCTGAAAGAAGGTCTTATACAATTCCGTTTTTAAGCTACGAATAAACAATTCCCAACACGAGCAACACCGCCGCCTGGTAAAATCTAATTACCTTTTTATCCACAAAACCGTACCTCACATAAAACATGAAAAAAAAATTACCGCATTTTTTACATTAACATCCACTGTTGTCATATTTTCGTGTTATAATTATTTATTAAAAACCTGTTCTGAATAACAAAATAAATTGCTGGAGAGCGTTGCGTCGTGTCGCGTAAATACGTTTGAAATGGCTATTGTTAAATTTTCCCCACGGATTTATTACTGCGAATTACCAACGGCGTAACATTTGTTTTTAGTTATTTAAAACTAGATTTTTATCAAAGAAAATTCAGATTTGGTCCGTGTATACCCCAGGGCGTACGATGTAAACTTTTGTTGTGTTAAAAATCTGTATTTAAACACGCAATATTTGTTAATTTATTGCCAGCGGGACGAAAGTTTTAAATCGAAATTTTGCTCTTTCAAACGTGATCGTGGTCTGTGATAAACTTAAATTGTAACACGGTGTTTTATGTATGTATTTAATATGTACTATTTTTATTTATTACTATCTGTGCCCCACGGTTTCATCCGTGTAAAATTTACTCAACAAATTCTCCACGGCACCGTCGCCAACGTGTTTACGTGTATTACGCCCTTGTGTGTGTGATTTAATGTATGTTGTTAATTTGATGTCCATATATTAGTAAGGGTAAGGAAACTCGTAACTAAATACCTAAAATATAAACCTTATTAATGTGAAAATGATTTGTATTTTAACAAACCGTGGGCGCCTGTGTATGATCGTAGGCGGTCTATTAATTAATGCTTAATGCCCATTTTCTATAGAGCACTTTAGGAACCGCATTAATAGCTAATGCAGACGTCCTTTTTTGTTCATTCATAGTGAGACATAGAATGCCATTCACACAGGAGCTTTTATATGTGATCATGACATTATTAATTGATATATTAGGAATATTTATGTAACAGACCATACTAATATTCATTTCATTATGAACAAGCTGATGCCTGTGACTTTATTAATTTTTTGTTGAATTTTCAATATATGATGTTCCACAGTAACTAGCGTAATAACTATATATTAATACGTGAAGGAAAAACTTTGTACTCCTTTTTAGGAAATTTCGCGGAGGAAGGAATATGAAATTTCCCACAATTATAGTTTATATAGAGAAGGAGAGCAGAATGCTCATTTTTTTTAATTATGCATAAATTATACATTAAATCAATAAAAAAAGCATTACACACACTACCATGTATTTGACACACACACGCATATTTTTACTCTTTTGTTTGTTATTAAAGTCTGTGGTCAAATTGAGAATAGATTAATAGTGTTTGTCTTTAATATTGTTTCTCTATAGTCGTAATGAAATTCATCTATTATTACAATATATATATATATATATATATATATATATATATATATATATATATATATATATATATATATATATATATATATATATATATATATGTATATATATATAGGTGTGTAGCAATATCCTATAGGTAAAAAATGTATATATTTGTTATTGCTGGTTCAAAGATCTTTTTGTAGGCAAATTAACAGTTTAGCCTTGGTGAAATCTGTGATAATAGAAGTATAGTCTTTGATAATAGAACGTTAATAATGTTCAAACTTATAATTTAAATAAATTATTTAATAATTAATATTTATATATAAAATAATAATAGTTAAATCTGATAATAAAATTTGAATTAAAAAAATAAAATAACCACACACCACTCTCACGTGTTGTTCCCTATCTTATGTCTGTTACATCCATGGATAGTGAAAATGCCGATATATTCGCATAAATAATTAATTCCTATTAAGTGAAACAAAATTCAAACAAACTCACTTACTGTTCTTCAATAATACTGTGGTTGTACTTACAGTATCTCTCTCTATAGTATTTCAATTTTATACATGGTACATAGATTTCTTCCTTTTTATCGCTTAATGTTTTCACTTCAATATCCAAAACAGAACTCTCCTTGCTCAGTTATACTAGAGGTTTCGAGTACATTCTAGATGATTCCAAAGATTTCGAGAATAGTGTTTTTCTTTCTTTTCTTATTTTTATCAGATCGTAACAGTACGTATCGCGCGCTATAATAATCTACATGAAAATCGATTCCTAAGGAGTAATAACCCTTTTAACAGCAAACGTAACGACTTTACTTTTAGTTAAAATACGATTTAGCTTCCAATATAATTTACGTACCGCGATTTATATATGAAAATCGATTCTTTAGGAGTAAACTCAAAAAACTAAAAATTAACCTAAAAACTGCCATTAATTCGAACCCGTTGGGCCACGTCCATTGGTAATGTATTTCGGCGTCGCTACTGTACTCTTTACGCCATTACATTGTCATTAGACGCAATCGCAGCCCCAAGTCACGTGCGTTCCGTTGCTTGTATTTGCTGCCCCCTTTTTTCGCCTGCATCCCTAATAGTTGGGCCTTTAAATAAGCGTTTTAACTTTTTAATGGTCTCTTGATTCTCACAAGCAAAATAATAAAAAAGACTGAATTTCATGACACAACAACGAATTGAAGCAATGATAGCTCAGTGGTAGCGTGTATGGTCACGACGTCGACAGACGTGCGTTCGAATCCCTACAATAACCCTGAACTTTGGGTGTAGGAAAACATCGTGATGACACCATAGCTTGGTGGTATGGCATTTTCTAATGCCCGCGTGACTAGCTACCACCCTCATGTTAAAATCTGTTGCCAGGCACCTATAGGTGTTCTCCAGCAGATGTATTTGAAAGCCAGTGCTCCCACTAGCATTGTTGCCATCTTGGGAATCAAGTGAGATTGTGGCCACACGCTGAACCTACTGGAATTTAAATAAAAAAGGATTATATAAAAATAAAAAGGGTATATAACATACGTACATACATAAATCGAGCCTCTTTCCCAACGGGATAGACAGAGGCCATGTCCTTCCAATTGCCACAATCCTGACATACATCTTTCGTTTCCTCATGCAAACCTGTTTATGCATACTCGTCGGTTCACAGTACTGTTGACCTGACCTTTCTTCAAAACGTCCCCGAATTAATGTAATACATTTTTTGTAGATCTTAAAAAGATCTACCACAAAGTCAGCAATAGCTTACATCTATATTCCAAGGATCACTTACAATAAGCGTTTTTGTGTTCCGTCTTTTGAGCGGGGGCAGCAGATTTGCAAGTGCACATAAATACATCGTACAATATAAAGAAAAACAGTATGTAATCATAATATCACAAAAATGTAAGCTAAGAGAAAGAGGTGTGGCTTTCATGGCCCAACAGAAGCGAGTGCGGCGCGCGCGGTTCGAATGAGAAACGTTCTCATTACCACAACGGGCAACACTAAACGGCAGGAATCAACCAATTTATTGAATTTGTACCGCTCGAACGACTGGTTTTTTGACACCACTAATACAAGAGGAAAATTACACGTTACCTAACTGCCTGTGACTTCATTCGTTGATAGACTGTTATATTATGTCAACGGATATCCGTTCAACTCACATACCAATAATATAGAATTATTGATTTCTATTAATATGAACAATGTAACTTGTACGGCATAATTCAAATATATTCACTAACTGGAAAAGGTTATCTTTTTTTCTTTTATTTAATGGCAACCGTTTTCATCCACAATACTGCCAACGTCACGTGATTTTTTTTTTTATAAATATTATTGTAATTTTCGAACATAGCTTCAACAAAATGGCGGCCCCCATGTTAAAACTGTTGAGTATGTTTTTGTGACAAATTAAAATGTATGTCCCTATTTATTATTTACAAAAATTTAAAATATTTAAAAAATAATATTTAATTATTCAAGTATTTTTATTATATTGATCATGTTGAAAATTTGCCTTATGTAAAGGTAACCCCAAAATTCTTGGACAAGAATCAGTTGAAGCAATGATGGCTCAGTGGTAGCGTGTACGACTCCGTGTCGATTGACGTGAGTTCGAATCCCTGCAATGAGCCTGAGCTTGGTGGTAGGCATTTTTCAAATGCCCGCCTGGCTAGCTACCACCCTCAAGTTGAAAATCTGTTGCCAAGCACCAATAGGTGTGTTCCGGCAGCTGCACTTGAGAGCCAGTCTTCCATTAGGTTTAGCGTGTAATCATCTTGGGCCACATTGTCACTGAACATCAGGTGAGATTGTGGCCACTACGTCAAACCTATAACGATACAAAATAACCTATGAAATAAATTTAACTATATACAGTTATAATAACAAAAATAGAAATAATAATTATTAACTTATACATAAATAATAATTATTATATAAATTGTCAATTGCATGTCGGGTCTCACGCCGTGTAGGGTTCCGTAGTTGCCCGTCACAATATACAGACTTAGAAGGGGGCTTTAAGTAATTTTCAATGGAATTTGTACGAGATTACTTCTCCAAGTAAATTTTATAAGTTAGTCGACTATTACTCGTTAACTTATAAAGCCTACTTAGCTGAGTTAGGTTTTCTTTTAACTTTGTTATATATACTACTGCCATATTTTTTTTTCACATATCCTATAACGTCCTCTTGTTTGGCAGGGGAATACTTGACTCTAACAAAAATTTTCACCTTACAAAATATCCCTGTATTTAAGTGATACGTATAAATTTTATAAAAAATACTAAATATTTTATATTTAATTTTACATACTTTTCTTAGATCAGTTCTTTACTGGCTATGATTTCTTTTTATTAATTTTTTTTTCACTCTAATAATTATATATGTGTAACATCACACTTGAAGACTCTCAATTGACTTGCGTCACGTGACGTCATACGATCGCTCGCGGTAGAGAGGAAAGAGAAATATGTATAGTTAGTTTAGATAGAATTACGGATAGGAAATTAGTTAGATCGCGACTTATTTGCAATCGCGGATACAGTCCAAGCTACTTTGGCAACCCTTGGAACTTGTTGCCTTGCTTTCGAGGCTAAGTGCTTTAAGCGCTCGCCCCCAAGCCCAGGTGAAGCTGTAAAAGCCGTCTGAGGCTCCAAGGCCCTTATGGCTAAGAGCGTAGTCAGATTAAAAAAAAGTGATGCAGGGCATTCTACTTTTAGTATTGAGTTGTGAAGTCGCGCTGCCAGTTCACTGCTGGGCTAATATTTGCGGTCATATAAAGTATTAAATCAATAAACGGTTTGTTCAATATTTCTGAATAATTTAACGACCAAGTCAAGACCATAGTTACGAAAATTTTAATTACAATAAAATAAATTGTAATAATACCATAATACTCTTGAAACCAATAAGGCTAAATAATATACAAAGAAATCCAGTTACAATATCGGTAGGCTATAGCTGTTATTATTGTCGAGTTTCGATAACATCTCTTAGGTTAAACAATGGGTTGACCGTAATGGCATCCTAACCTTAATAATATACGCTATATTTCAGCTATATTCCTACCCTTGTAAGAAAGCCTGTTGGCGGAATTTATTAACTTTCTTTTTTTTCTGTATAAGACTCTGAGCGCAATCTCACCAAAAGGAAGCACTAGTGTAGTCGAAAATGGTAAACAGTGTACCTAAAAATAGACTGGTTTACTTGTCTTACTTGCTTACCAAATAAGTAATTAGTATAAGGAAAGTTAGAACTAAAAGCAGATCTGTGAAAACACTGTACTGTATGGCAGTTAATAAATTAGGATATGATAAGTGAATCTCTTTTGACTACTCTCTTAAAATATTAATGGACCGTAGTAAAGTGATAAACGATTGTGTGCGTGTGTTTGTAGATAATTTTCCTGGAGGTTAACCTTGCTGACACTAAAATTACCTCCCACTGCGCAATTCTTTTAATAGGTAATAAATTATTTTAGATAACTGTCCAATACAATTACGTGTTGACACGTATTATAGGCTCAATTAACAGATAGAAAGAAATTATGTGATTATAGACCATAATTCCTAAATAAATTAAACGACTATGAAATTATACTCTTTTAGTATTTTATCTTTAAAGTTATAAAAACTTTATATATGGCTCTGGATACTAATGATGATAAAACAGCATTTTTTATAATATTACTTTTTACATACTTTTTAAATTAACCTATTGGCTATACTGGCGTCTTAAGGGAAAAGAGCGCATCTGCAAATATTAGTAAAATTTAATTATATTTATATTCAGAATCAGGAAAAAGGTGCAACTAGTATTTTTTTTTTGTTTCCCTACGGGCTTCCGTTCTCGAGTAACAATTTGTGTAAAAGGATGCGTCACTTGCGAGTGACGTATTTTAAAGTATTCAGATCTTTTATTATTTCTCCGGTTTGTGTTTTAGTTAGATGCGATCCTTTTCCCTACGGTGGCAGTACAGAAATCGTAAAAAATGTACTTCAAAAGATTAAATGTCCGTTCGTATATGTTAATACATTGAATTGATCGGCTAAAAGGATTGTTAATTAATACGTTTGGAAATGTTAAAAAATTATAACCGATTTATATGAAATTTCATACACGGAAAATAATTTTAATTCTTCAATTGATAGCCTATAAGACCTGTCAGTAATGTGAGCAAAAATAAAATTAAAAGACAAAATTAATTATTTCGTAAGAAACGCGTGCCTTTAGTCAATGCTAGTTCATTTGAATGGAAATACAAAAGAAAGTTTTGAATTTCATTTAGATTTCTTAACAAGTATTAAGATGATGGTGCTGCTTTAAGAAAAATATAATTAATTATAACATTAATTAGAACCTCATTAAGCTGAAACGAAACAGAGCGGAAGATTAAACGCGTCTTATAAATCTACCTAGCCTAAAAGCCATTAATTAAACTTACCTAGTATTTAGACTTACTACTAAGCTAGTAAAGAATATTTTATAAGCTATTTAGGTTTACTAACCGCTTGCGAGGTTTAGTGGTTAGGTTAGCAAATATGATATTATGCGGGAAAGCCAAATTAAGACAAATTTTATTTCTGTGATATTTGATTAATATAGAGATAAAAATCAGCGACCAAAATCCCACAAAAGACAATAATGTAATCCCACAATAATGTTGACAGAAACCAGTTGATATAATTGTGGGAATTATAACTTTGGCTTTGGCTTGTCTTCGGCTTGGCTTTGGCTTGGCTTTAGCTTGACTTTGGCTTGGCCTTGAACTGGCTTTGGCTTGGCTTTGGCTGGGCTTTGGCTTGGCGTTGGCTTGACTTTGGCTTGGTTTCATCTCGGCCACGTCTCGGCTTCGGCTTGGTTTCGTCTCGGCTTCGGCTCGTCTTCAGCTCGGCTTCGGATCGGCTTCGTCTCGGCCTTGGCTCAGCTTCGTCTCGGCTTCATCTTGGCTTCGACTCGATTTCGTCTTGGGATGTCGGGGTTTGACCAGATTAGATTGGCTTTTTTTAACATATACATATAGTAAAATATAACCTCAAACAAGCACTTTATACGGCCAAAAATAGTAAATGTTTACGAACATTTTAACCACATGTTATTTTTTGTATCATACTTCCTCAAACTCAGCCACATTAAGATGTGGTTATGATTTGATGATCATTAATATATTTGGTATGCGATGCCTTATCTCTTTCTACGAATTTATACCCGATGTTTTTAGTGAATTCTGGACTATTTCAGATATTTCTTTAGTGTTCGAAAACAGTACAAATTTATAGAGATTGTAAAAATACATCATTTATTGTTAGTAAATGATCTTTCGACAAGTTAACGTGAAATGTGGTGAAAAGGAATTCTACCCACATCCCTCTCCCAAAATCTATACAAAATGTGTTATTATGAGAAATATACATAAATCTTAATAAACTAGCTCAACAATTCATCACTTAAAAGTTTATCAAGTATATATTCTTAATGAGAATAAATCCTAACTATTTATTTCTACAAGCAAGTCTAGATCGCTCACTAATTGGTTTGTCCCTAATTAGAGATAATTATTATCTTGGAATTATAGGAATCGTCTAGATATAGAACGAGACCAATTTGAAATAATTAAATATTAATTAATAAGCTAATGTCGATTCACAGCGTTTTTTCAACGCCATTTAAATATTTCTAAAAGGTTTTTTTTTTTGGAGGAATTCTATGTCTCCCTTAATTCTTCTTCAAAAATAATTAGTCAACTCAGTTACACTCCAATTGTTGTGAGGTAGATTATAAATAGCTATAGGCTGCAGTGCTCACTTACCATAAGGTGTAATGCAGACTTGTTTGCTACTTTAAACAAGAATAAAAATTCGGAACTAAAGAAAACTTTCAAGTACTAAATATTAACTATACCAACGTTTTTAATATTTATTTATGAAATAACTAAATTGTATTCATTTTATTCACAGATACAAATAAGCAATAATACAAATTCCAACACAATAATATTATAACTATAATTTAGGTAATATTATCAATAACTAATGAAATAAATTCGAAGGATTAAAGTATGAGTATGAGTCCATATTAAACTGAGAATTTTGACCGCGTACAGTTTTGTTTTTAAACCTGTAACATACAGATAAAGTTATGAAATCGTCTCTAAATTAAAATGCTATTTAGCTTTCGTATTCCATTGTTTTTTAAGTTTCATAGTTCTTTTGTCGCGTTGTATAACATGTAAAGGAAGTGTGACACGATAAAGATAGCCATTAATGATAAAAAAAGTTGTGTGTGCGATTCACACACGATAGAAGTGAAACTTCATTTTAAAAGGCATTTTCTATTTTATTTAAACAGTGTGCAAAATACATACATACCGACATTTACTCTCTCGCTCTGGCTCACACAAAGAGGAGAGACCGATAATGTGCGTTAAACCTTTAACATTTAACGTTTAACGCTTGGAAGTCGCATAAGAAGTTTCACTTCAATAATTATTTTTATACAATTAATAATAGTCAGTAAAATGAGTTTACGTTATAGTTATTGATGGCTAACTTGATCATGTTTCCGGCATGCGGTATAAAAATTTGGAGTTTTTTTTAGGCTTTCGAAGTCAAAAGAACCCTTATAGTTTCGGTATGTCCGTCTGTCTGCTCGCGGCTTAGCTCAGAGATTCGTAGTACTACAAAGCTGTAATTTGGTATTGGTATACATATAAACTACAAAGGCAAAGTGATAAAATAAAATTTTGAGAAAAATTGGCTAATTTTTGTTAGAGTGAAGTGTTCCTCCCCTCTGCCAGTTAAATGGTTGTTTTTGGATATGTGAAAAAAAATATGGTAGTTGTGTATATAAGGAAATTAAAAGAAAAACTTTTAGAGGTAAGTAGGCTTTATGAGTTAACGAGTAAAGTTATAAAATGTATTTGGGGAAGTAATTTCGTACCAATTCCATTAAAAACAACTTAAATACTTCTCTCTAAAGGATGATTCATGTTACATCAAGCCAAGAGACAAGCGATAGGCGAGACACGGTCAAATATCTATAGTATACTTTTGTAGGAAGTTATTTATGCTACACCGGGCCGGAGCCGGGCCGGGCCACGATCAAACTATAGCATACTCTTATGTGATGTAATTCATCCTACACCGGGCCGAGTGCCAGCTGGGACACGGTCAAACATTATACTAAGTAATACTTAAGTATACTTGTGTATGAAGTAATTCATGCTACATCGGTCCGGACGCCGGCCGAGATACGGTCAAACAACTATAGTATACTTTTGTATGTCATTTATGATACACCGGGCCGAACTGGTGTAACCTAAGCATCCTTAAGTATGCATATTATGACGGGCAACTACGAAACCGTACACTGCGCGTGGACCGACACGCACTTGGCAATTTTTTGTTTTGTTACGCCAAAGGAGTACCTATAACATCTTATATCAGAACATAAGTACATACAATGTTTTTAACATTAAAATATTACATCATCCATACAATTTTACAATTTAAAAAGCATTCAACAGTAGTATGTGAATCGGACATAAAATCATCGTAAACTAGAAGCATAAGTGTGTATATTTAATCCCTCTTTTATCCCATATTTAGTTTGTACTAAAATTATACTCGCACTAAAAGCACCATGCCGTTCTTATTTCGAAGAATTAATTAATTTTCCGAAATTAATAATCCGGGAGCAGACAACTTTTGTGAAATTACTTTAAATACTTTATAAGTTGAAAATAATATACGTGAATTAATATTTATTCATTATTTACATCTATAAATAAGGAATATTGTACCGGCCGAAATTAACCAGTACAGGGGTGGTATAGAACCTGGATTAAGTATTGCCAATTCAGACACCTGGGGTTCTCAGTTTACTATATAACATACATGGTTGCCGATTCTCTCATCCTAGCAAAAATTAAGCATCAATGCCCACTCACCTTGATATTTCTTAGCGCTGAACCTTGTAGCAGGCCGGCGAATCTCACAAGTCTCTCAATCCTCAAAATCCACGCTCAAAAACATGAATCCAGATGCTTCACTGGTATATAAGTCCTTTACACCCGTTTTAAATCATAAGCAACATGCTTCAAAGTTAAAAGTAAAGCGTTTCGTATTTTATATGCAAAACAAACAATGGCAGCGGTGAACTCTCAACTAAGACAATAATTGATACCGCGTCGCCAGCGGCCAGGGTTCTCAAACGGGATTTGCTGGACACAACAATCGCGTGTGTAATTTGCTTTTACTATGATAAGATAATCTGACAACAACGTACCTTTTAGCCCAAACAAAAATTTTTTTTTAAATCAATATAAAAAAAAAGCCTCAAAATCTGGCGTAACGTCACAATTCAATAAATAAAAGTTTGGTTAGAGGTATTTATTACGTGCAAAGTTCACCTTACTAGATTTTCAGTTATGAAATTGCTTTAAAACATATTATTTTAAAGCCACCATTACTATGCTTAATAATAATTCACTTATCACAAGTTAACACACTCAACTGTATAAATTCATTTAACGATGGCGTCACATTTTCTGTGTGGGTTATCCAATAACGTGACTAACAGACAAAAAAATTGAGAAGGAAAAATTACATAAACAAAAAGTTTTTTTTTAGATTTGTATTATTTTAGACTTTTCATCAATAGACCGATATTATCAAATAATTAAGTGTAATTTCTTAACATAATATCAACTTGTGGATTATTGTAGTGCGCATTTATTTTTACTTAACTAAATAAATGCGTCGGCTTCTAGGAAAGGATACAAATTGCCGAATTTAGATAGATGTGCAGTTTGTATCGAACGAATCACATACAGATTACAATCAATAATTCCATGTAAATAGGAATTCTCAGTACCTATCTCGTATCTCGCTATAAGAGCGTGTGCCAAATATTAAAATATTAGCTGTGCCCACGGCTCGGCTTGCGTGGACTACAGAATGCTGTCGATCCAGCGCACGTGCGAATTATGCAGCCCTAAAAATGTTTATTGTGGGTGATCCTTAGAAGATAGGCGTGCCATCGTTGACATTTTTGTAGGTCTTTAGAAGATCTACAGTTCTGTAGTACATCAATTTGGTATAACTCTTATGGTTTAATCAGCGTAAGCTATTTAGGCGACCCAAAAGCGTTTTTTTCCGGATGATTCACCATTATAGTTATTCGTATGTTATTTTGTCTAACTAAACATATCCTATAACCTGGAAAGATAATAATAGCCATGAATTAAAAAAGAACAATGTAAATCGGATAAGTAGTTTGCGCGTGAAAAGAACATAAACGGACAGACAGACAGAGATACGCTGAGTTTTATAATATGTATATAAATGTGTACAAAAGTTAACAATTCCCGAAAAGTGGCTATGGAAGTGGGAGATGGATAAATTGCGTGTTACTGACAGTGTGTTAGCTGTATTCGCATATTGCTTGAATGGCATTTGGATAGCGTGACGACACTGTATAATAATGGCTAAGAACAATCTCCAGGAAAGAACAATGCCACTAGTCCTGCAATGAAGTGATTTCGGTTGGTTAATGATTAAAGGTTAATGGTTATATTGACACTTGACTGACTGGATCGAAACTACCACATAACAGGCTTAACAATCGCTATAGTGGCACGCTTATCGGTTTTTTTATACTACTAAGGTGGCAAACAGGCATACGGTCCATCTGATGGTAAGCGGCTACCGTAGCCTATGAACGCCTGCAATACCATAAGTATCACAAGAGCGTTACCGACCTTGAACCCCCCTACCCAAAGGAGCTCTGGAAACCCTACTCACCCTAAAAACACAACACTAGGACATTTGGCTGCGATTTTCTGTAGGGTGGAGGTATTCCACCAGTCGGGCTGCCCCAAGTAGAGAGAAATCTACAAAGAAATTTCTCTGTGCCCTACCTATCTTTAAACCCACCCTTCCCCAAGGAGCTCTGGAAACCCTACTCACCGAAGGAACACAACACTAGGTCATTTGGCTGCGACCTTCTGTAGGGTGAAGGTATTCGACCAGTCGGGCTCTCTACTTGGGGCAGAAGTAGAGAGAAATCTCCAAAGAAATTTATCTGTGCCCTACCTCTCTTGTAATACAAACCTGGTCAGGTTTATCGCGAAAAAAACACAGGTGCATCTATTCTCTACCAAACGGAGTGCACACAAGCACAAGCACAAGCACGGAGTGCACAACAATGCAAGCTGTTAATGTGTGTTCAGTATTTATTAACTAGCAATCGCTAAACGTTTCTCTACAACGCCAGTAACTATGACGATTGTTCCGAGCCTTGATTATCCTTAATACTTTTTGCCTACTGCTCCTGGACACACTGTCACATCACTACATGGAAGTTATACAACCATCATCGATAATATCCTTTTTTTTTAAATAAAGTTGACGAGTATTTTTGTTTGTTTGTTTCAACGTGCTAATCTCTGGAACTACAAGTCGGATTCGAAAAATGCTTTTTGTATATGATAGCCAAATTCATGAGCAATAGTATAATTTCACGATACGACACTAAGAAGTGGAGCAGTAATTATGAATGTCAAGTAATCTGGCAAGATGAAGGCAAGTATAGGAAGTGGAACAACGATAGTGGGGCTACACGGGCGCGTTGACGGCGGTACCGTGGAGAGTTAGTCGAATAAATTTAACACTGGTGATTCCGAAGGGCATAGCAATGACTAATAATAATACCAGCCTGTAAGTGATCCACTGCTAGGCTAAGGCCTCTTCTCGAGAGACGGCACGGGCTTAATCAGTACACCAGCCTAAGAAGTACAGGCAATTTCATACGCCAAGAAATCGCCAGTTCTTTTTTTTCTCACATACAGAACACCACAAAAACATTTTTCAAGCGTTCAAATTTCCTGACAATTTTTTCCTTCACCGTCGGCCAATGGCGTTACCAATTCAAATTTAAAAAGAATGCGTGAATTCCTAAAAATTCATTACTGCACGTCGAGATTCGTACCTACGTACATCAAATGTTTTTTTTATAGTCTCTATGTATCTCCCCTAACACAAATCAGGGTCCTTTTATGTGTATAATTTTCATTTGTTATCTTATTTTACCATATTATTCATTATTTGGATATATTCCCCATTTCTAATATAATTACGCCTCAAATTTTTTTTCATTTTTTATTAAATCTGTAAATTTTTTGTCTATTTATCAGATACAATTCCGTCCATTTCATTCAACTTTATAGCGTCATTAAACCTAAATTTTTAATGTCTAATGTAGATAAGTTTAAAATATTATTTGTAGGAATGTATAAATTGCAAATATGTAAGTAAAAATTAGATGAATTCAATTATATCATTATTTTTAAATAGCATATATAGCAATAGTCAATCTGACTAGATACTGAATTCGACTATAAATTGTATTTTTATTTCCCTTAATTTTCATCGTCTACGTCCTCAATGAAATCTAAGAAGTCGAATGGATATTCCGCCGGTATAAGTCACTCGACCACTACGAACATATCATACATAAGCAAAAATAGAACAAAGTATCTTACATATGTCACTGGAAAAATAAATAGCTCGTGATACGGCTCGGTATTTGGTTACCTCAAGCCGTTTCCTCTTCCGATACAATAGCGATCCACATTTCGGAAGTTTCTGGAACAGCTGACGTCACGTGTCGACGCCGTGAAGTCTACAGATACGGGGTCAACATTCAGATAAACGTACGATCTCAGTTGTTTATTAGTCATGAGCAACGACGTACGAAGTATTCTATGAAGTAGCACGGCTTAAATACAATATTTTGTCAATTCGTGTTAACATTTTTAAATGAAATAATTTGATGAAAAAGTTGAATAGATAGTATGTATATAAAAGATAAGAAATCACATCTTGTTAATAATGGGGACGACAAATATCAATAAATTTATTTAGGCGGCGGAAACAAACTTGCCAAGATACAGGGAACAGTATGCTTCAACAGTACCGTAACAGTGTCAAAATAAGATGTCCTTTGTATGAAAAAGTTTTTATTATAATATTAGATTTAAAATAAAGTTTTAAAATATTACTTGGTTCTTTTATATCTTAATATTTATTGCGGAGCCTCTTTGTGAACAATATTTCTTTCTTTAACAATGACACATAATGAAACGCTTTAGAGTGCCAAATATATTACATTTAATATGACGATGAAATTATTTAATTTGATAAGAATTCGTGTTCAGCGTTTTTAATTTACTTTGTCACGTAAAAGTGGTCATTGCGATATAAATAGATAAGTTAGATTAATGGTACTGGCTTTTTAATTATTTTTATAGTAAACAATCATCTACTGTATTATCATATTATTTCTGAAAGGTTTTTTTTTGACAACAACACATTATCTCCGTCAATTCTTTATCAACATTAATAATTCAAATTACCATTTCAATGCTTATGTTATGTTATGCTTATGCATTTAATAAATTAATGTTTTTGCTAAAAAAAAACTTTTCATTACGAATGCAATCTGTTGAGGCTAAACATCAAAATACCACTACCAGTTCGGAAAACATCACAGTCATCGAGAAGAACCGGCCAGAAACTCGATTGGGTTTATCATTTTTTTCCAACTGTATAATAATATTAACATAATACAATAATAAAACCATATTAATAATTTAGTGAATACACAGCGAGGGAGTCGCTTTAAGACGTCACTGTCATTCATATAATGATCCACCCTATAATATAACCTTTTGATTATAAAACCTGCTTGACATGGTCCTTGAACTTGTTATCCGGCTAATCAGTAATGTGCTTAGGAATATTTTTATAGAACTTAACTTAAACTTTTATTATTCTTACTAAGTCTTAAACACGATACAACTAATTTATGTTTCTTTCAAGTTTGCAAATTGTATTGGTCTTTGACAAAATCTATTAAAAAACTCTTTAACTAACATGACATCTGTTAGTTACATAGTTTAAATTCTATAATCGGCGAAATATTCGCGCGCATTCACTAGTGATTTTTAATTATTTAGATAAAATATTCCAAGAGAACGTTGTAGTAATCATTTTAGCCGACGATTAACTTTTTAATTTATAAATAATTATATTATTTATATTAATTAATACATATTTTTTGATATTATATCTTTGACGATTTTTAAAGTAGGTATTAATTACTAAATTAAAGGGAATGAGAATATAAGGTTATCGTGTACAAAATTTCATAAGAATCGGTCAAGCAATTTTTGAATTGAATCCGGACGTACAAACAGACAGATAAAAAAATAATGTCATATTCTTGATCAGTGTCCGTTATTAGATATTTATAAGAAAATTTGAAAAAAAAATTATACGTACGAACAAAACTACATTCATTAATTTATATTGCGTTGATGTTTCAACACTGATCGAAGTTCCAATTAAACAAAATACTGTGGTGAAAGCAACGGTTCTTAACCCTCGATGCGAAAGAGGGGTGTTATAAGTTTAACGTGTGTATCAGTGAGTATGTCTGCGTATGTCTGAGTAACGTAGCTCCCAAACGGCTGAACTCATTTTGATCTAGTTTTTTATATTTCAAAAGTGACTTAACCGAAAGTGTTCTTAACTATGATTTAAGATAATCTGTTTAGCCATTTGAAGGTTATCAGCTATATTCTAGATAAACGGGTGGAACATCATTCTTAGGTCGATTTCCTTAATAGAAATAATACTAGAAAATACAATTATCTTTTAGTAAACGTATAAATTGTAACATGATAGTTATAATAATTAAGTTCTCTAACTTGCGGCATCCTGTGGGAATAAGTGCAAACAATTTGCGTGCTCCTGTCTAGTGGTAATGCTGGATATCATTCGAGAGGTCCGTGATAGGGGACACACGGTTACACTCACCGCCTAACAATTTTTATCACAGTACTAGTAGCGAGGATCGACATGCAATGATAATTATCCTTCTATTAAGAGGAAATCCGATGTTTAATACTTACAAACGTATTATTCTGTTATATCAAAGAATAATAGCATTACAGTAAACATTTTCACACCACAGAATCAACATGTACCACAGGCATGTCCCGATTTTTATTTTTCCATAAAATCATTGTTGGTAGTACTGGAAGCCATTTACAATTACAAAAAATGCCTAAACTTTTTACCTAAACTATTCTTGAAAAAAAAAAATGTTTGAGTTTTGTAGGAGGAAACAGGGGAATACTAAATTATGATTTTATCTATTTTACATAGGGATAAGCATTATCTCTCTCACTCTTAGGTCCGATCAATCGGCATGGAGCCCTTGAGCCAAGCAGCCGCTCGCGCGATACAGTGACTACATTCACTAGCTTTCACAGCCACACATGACACTGCATTATACACACATGCACAACACACAGCTACATAGGTTTTGTAAGGGACCTTTTTTTTTCTTTTTTTGCCTAGTTAGATTAGACAAAAATTTTCAGACCACTAAATACACATACACATGTTCCTTCCCTCCTCCCAGGGGGAAGAAACATGTATAGATGTATAGTTAGTTTAGATCGAATTAGGGATAGGGAATTAGTCAGATCGCGACTTAATTGCATACGCGCAACAGTCCGAGCCGAGGTTCGGCCACTTTGGCACCCTCGGATCTTGTTGCTTATCTTTCGTGGCTGAGTGCCTTAAGCGATCGCCCCCAAGCCCGGTAAAGTTGTAAAAGCCGTAAAGGCTCCAGGGCCCCTAAGGCTAGCAGAATAGTCAGATCGAAAAAAAAACTCTTACTCTCTGTTCTGTCGTTCGGTCATAGCGCGACAGGAATATAATTATATCTGCTAAAACCTATTCTTCAAATGTCTCGTCGACCGCGTTCTTTTAAAACCAAGAGGTCACGAGTTCAATAGACTATTTGACTGGTTTCTGGAAACCGATTCAGATAATTTAGTGGGGTTTGTCGAGGACAATAAAATATTTATTTCCATTTATTTTGGGTATTTCTTCAAATAAACTATACAAATGAAGTGTCTGTTTTTAATGTCAAAATAACTACATTTTACTAAATTCATATGAAAATGTTAGCTGTGCCCCTCGGTTTCACTTGCATATAATTTAAAAGAAAAAAGAAATTGATGATTTATAATAATTCAGTAATAGACATTATTTTTATTGGGCGGCCAGGATCCTGCATCATAACTCACACGGCCCGTTCGCGCCACCTATAGTCATACACCCGATCCGAGCGTTAAATTATTTTAATTTTATATAATCTCCTGAACTATTCGTCCAAATAACATTCTATAAAAGGGCAAAGTTTATCTACATAATATTGTCTTGATGATGAAGTAACTTTCGTTCGTAAGGATTAATATGCCATGCCTAATAATAATGCTCATAAATCACTTTTCAATTTTCAATAAAACTTTGTCACACAATATCTTATTTAGATGTACTAAGGAGCAATATTTTTTTTTTAGAACATTGTTTTGACGTATCACTAAACATTACGCCAACGCACGCGGATAAAGCAGTTAGGGTGCGCTATTTCTTCCGAATTACTAAACAAAAATCAATATTTAAGGCTAGCTGTATCCTAATGCTAGATACCTTATATTATTCCTCGTGAATTTCTTTGAATCCACTGGTAGTTTCAGTAATTAACTAGTTTAAACAAAAAAACAATCAAACAAAAACAATTATGTGTGCAGCAGTTCACAAGTGTCAGAAGTGAAACTTACAGAAAAATAAAAGTTCTTTAAAAATTCTCTTTCAATATCCTAAATCAGCGGGATTTGAACTATCGATCACTCGTGCATACTGCGTATAAAGTCTGGTCGTCTCAAACTTGCCACACAGCCAGTCCGACGACGATCACAACCATGAAAATTAGGACTTGTATTAACCATGCATAATGTAAATGTATTCTATCTCAGTCTCTTGTAGGCTGAATCCTATAGATGTATATGGTTGTCTCTTTTTATTGTCGCTTTTTCGTTTCATCGAGTTTCAAATTACAACGGTGCTAAAAAAATTTTCACTTCAAAAACTCGTCCGCTTTATTATATTAGTGTAAACGTTATCATTACAAAAAAAAAAAAAACAAATTAGTATTGTTTGTATTATATTTTATTTGTAACACTTCACACTGGCGAAATTTCCTACGTATACAGAAGCCATGATTTAAAAAATACTATTATTAGCTATGCGGCTAATGAAATAATAAATTCGGATCAATAATCAATAATCAGATAAAATTGACTCTATAAAATATTGCTATAATATAATAAATAATCAACAATAATCCTTCGAAACGTAAGTCATTAAAATGGAAAACGAGTTTCAGTAAAGTTGCTTCATACACAAATAAAATAATAAGAGTGCATTAAAAAGTTATGCAATAATTTCGAGACGTAAATTTAGGTTATAAAAACATTTTCCTTTTTTTATGCTGTACTTGAAGTAAGGCTTTTCTTCATATCTATATCTATATACCTTCACAGGCTATAATACTTGCACATACAAAGATAGGTAGAGATTTCTCTGTATTTTTTTTGGATATTTCTCTCGACTTAAGGCAACCTGACTGGTAAAATATCTCAACCCTACAGAAATAGCAATCACAGTCAAATAACCTTTTTGAGTTCCACGGCGAGTAGGGTTTCCTGAGCTCCTGAGGGAAGCTGGCAAAGTGCTAATGCTAATAATACTTTATTTTACATAATTAAATAACAAAACTGAATTTAAATAAAATATTCGCAATTTTTTTTAATTTCAAGACTGTAGGTCTCCGGGAAGTACCCTATAGGTTTTTATAATTGGACATCGGGCGGAACTTTTAGTATGAATTGCCGTTTCACTTATTGAAGCAATGATGGCTCAGTGGTAGCGTGCACGACTTCGTGTCGATTGATTTCGAATCCCTACAATGAGGCTGAGCTTTCGGCTTTTTCTAATGCCCGCCTGGCAAGCTAACCCTCAAGTTGAAAATCTGTCGCCAAGCACCAATAGGTGTGTTCCGGCAGCTGCACTTGAGAGCCAGTCTTCCATTAGGTTTAGCGTGTTATCATCTTGGGCCACATCGTCACTTAACATCACGTGAAGTTGTGCTACTATGCCAAACAAATAACGATAAAAAAGTAACGTAAAAATATGGCAAAAAAGATATTTACCAGTATTTGGTTATAAACCTTAGTTTTAGACATAAGGTCATTTCAACTTAATACCCTAAACCGTTTTTAAGAAAAAGGGTCATGACATGGATAGAACAACAAACTGATAATCAGACTTACTGATAACAAAGTGATTCAGTTTTACATTTTACGTAAGAAACCCTAAAATGTACAAATACGTATTCTATATTTCAATTTGTTTTTTAATTCCAATATATGTTTTTTTTTTCATGTACTTGGTTTAGAGGGGCTTTTGAAAATAGTCATACCAGCCGCATCATAAACTAATGAGCTTAAAATGAAAACCTTTCGTACACCCTCTTTCATAAAACCATCCTTCACTGATTTTACATAACATTTTAGTAAACTGTTTAGAAAGTTTATTTAAAAAAATCTCAATAAAGTTTACCCTTATATTATTACTCATGAGACATTCCATTACAAAATTATGGACCTCATCAACTACACACGTTGTAGAAAACGGGGAAGGAAGTTTCTGTATTAGATATCTAAACTTTTCTGATAGAATATGTCCATCAGCCTTAAAATGTCTTGTTGTATGTTATTAATTAGTACTTTTAAATGATGAATTATTTAAATTATCAACATGCTCGTCTTTCGGACGAGTAATGTGTAACTATCACTAAGTACTATCATCTCGCCTTCACCCCGTAGGAATTTGTCGGTGACACTCGCACAGCTGGTGCAATGGCCACTCCGCAATCCACGGATAAAAATAAAATTAATTTGTGTGGAAAATTGAGAAGATCTTATAAATCCCAGTTTAAATTTCTACTTTACTTTAAGCTCCTTTGAGGTATCCTTTTTAAAGTAAGTGTTTATCCATATTCCAAGATTTTACAATATTACATACTTTAATTAATATTGCTAGGAGCTGAGTAAATATAGAAAAAAATCACTATTCTCAAAATATCACACATTTCCGTCCGACATATCCGTCCGAGTACGAATCAAAGAACAAAAACTTGTCCAAAAATATCACACTGACTCTTTTTTAAGCAATTTAACGTTAAAGTTAAACGTTTAACGCACATTATTATCGGTCTCTCCTCTTTGTGTGAGCCAGAGCGAGAGAGCAAATGTAGGTGTGTATGTATATTGCACACTGTTTAAATAAAATATAATATACCTTTTAAAGTGAAGTTTCACTTCTATCGTGTGTGAATCGCACACACACCTTTTTTAATTTTATATTTCATTTAGTCGAATTAAAATTTTATAAAGTTTTCCATTTATTTATCTTCAGATACAAAAAGTTATACATAAAGAATACCATAAAGAACGTTACTATAAAAAAAATCAATGGTAAATCCTCTGCTTACATTAGTTGGCTCTAAAAAAGTATCTACGTTTTTATCGTGACCCAAATAACAAATAGGCACCGTCCTTTACCTTGCCAGTCGTACACAGTGTAAAGAATTTCATTAATAAAATTAATAATAAAAAAAATATAGCGTCCATTACAATATAGATTATGCTATTTTTTGTATCTTAGTTAATGTCTATCGAACTCTATTTACAGTGCTTTTAAATTAAATCTAAGAAAATTCAATTGATTTTAGTTATGTTTAGTATTTTAGACACTGTGAGTGTGGACTACTCCCTAATATTTTACTATACTACTATATACATTTATTGCAATGAAATTACCTACTCAGCGATAAAAAAAACATAATTACTTAATAATTCATTATATGTTTTGTTACTATTTATAATACTTGTAAATTCAAATATAAAGTCATCGTTAAGTTTGTGATTAGTTGGTTTATTATAATATCTATAATTTTCTATATCTATATACATTACAAAACTCAATGTCTCTCTGTGTGTCTGTCCATTTATGTTCTTTTCACACGAAAACCACTCATCTGATTTACATAGTATTTCCTTTAATACATAGCTATGTTATCTGGCCAGGTTATAGGATATATTTTGTATGATAAAGTAATATACGAAATAAGTAGTGACGATAATGGTGAATCAATTCGAAATAAAAACGCTTTTAGGGCGATTAAATGGCTTACGCTGAGTAAACCTTAAGAGTTATATCAAATTAATGTTCTACATAATTGTATATCTTAAAAAGACCTACTAAAAATTCTGCAATCGCATTTGTCTATCTTCTAAGAATCATCCACAATAATCATTTCTGATGCAGCACAAGTCGCGTGTGCGCTCGAACGACAGCATACGTAATGCATAATTTGACACAGTTTATGTTAATTTGAACTATATTGCCAAATACATAACATGAAGTTAAATGTTTGAACAACTAACTTTCCTATGTTGTACAATTGCGAAGTTTGTCTAATATCTCAAAGTTGCCATACTGTTCCTTCACAGCGCAACTGCTCCACGAACTACAATATCTAGGACGCGGGAAAATTCGGTGTTTCCTCGACGAAAATCACTGAAATGATCTATAGTCTTCATTTGTCAGGTGACAACACTGAACGAAGTAAACAGAGACGAGGCGATAATTTGTAAAGCTTTGAATAACAAATAAGTTTGCTTTTAGTTAAATATATAATACGTTCATTCTTCACGTTTTACTTTTTAAGGGTTAAAATAAACAGTAAATTTACTATACTCTAAATATCAACCTAAATAAATTGAAAAAGGAAATATTGCTGAAAGCATAAGTTTGAGAAAGAGGCAGCCGGATTTCAGAACACGGAAAGGTTACCAACAATGAAATATCATTCAAAAGCAAATAATATTAACTCGGGTTAATTTTGTAAGAAATGCCATGCAAGGAAAGCAAATTGTGTAATTTAATATATATTTTGAAATGTGCTTTAAAGCTTGTTCCCGAAAATAAAAATTGCCGAGTGCTTTTCAGGCTACGCGCAGTGTAGGGTTCCGTAGTTGCCCGCACAATATGCGAACTCAGAGGGGGTTTTAAGTAATTTTTAATGGAATTTGTACGAAATTACATCTCCAAGTATATTATAAGTTGATTGACTATTACTCGTTAACTTATAAAAACTACTTACCTGATAGTTTTCGTTTTATCTTCATTGCATATACTACTAACACGATTTTTTTCACATATCCAAAGACAGCATTTAGCTGGCTTAAACTTAACACTAACTAAAGTTAACACTTTAAAGCTTAATCTTTTGCAAATGTATCACTGAATCATACACCCGTAATATTTTTTAAATAACCTATCCAACGCTGGATAGACGAAAAAAAAATCCCACTACGTGTAGGGGAAGTACACTAAATTGTTTTTCTACATTTTATTTTACCACTTTGTCGTCGTGATTAATATATATAACTATACAAAATTACAGCTTTCTAGTACTAAGAACCTCTGAGCTACGCCGAGGACAGACAGATGGACATAACGAAACTTTAAGGGTTCCTTTTTGACTTCGGAATCCTAAAAATGAAGACAGTAGAGTTTTATTGATAACAAAGACTTTTTTGATCTGTTTCCCATGTGACTTTTTCCGCTATTGATCACAAAACTTCTACAATGGTGCTAGGTTACAATGAAATATGTTCCTTGGCGTTAAGGTATAGACTTGGGAGACCACTTTATTTACGAGACTAAAAGTAGGGTAACTTTTAACACTTGAATGTTTGATTAACAACAATCTGCTGATACTGAAAAAATAGCGATATAGTTCCAAAATGAAAAATATTGAAAACAATGGACACAAAGGTTTGTGAAAAAGACCGATGGAGTTTTCAGAACAACAAATGTGGGACCGGCATTTAGCTATAATATGGTAAGTTAAAACAAAAATTATAAGGAGAAATAAAAAGATATTCATTGATAATTTGAATAATTAAAACTACATGGCTGAAGTGGTGTATCTGAGATCTACATAAATATCTCTCCACGTTACGCTTAAAGGACCCGATGTCTTAAGAAGGAGGGAACACATTACCCGGGAGTTGATTCCAGAGTTTCACGGTAAGATAAAGATAACGCGTGGAGAACTTTTTAGTTCGTGCCGAGATGGAGGTTACCATAAAACTGTGTCTCCGAAGCCCTGCGCGTGTGCTTCTGTTGTGGAAAGGAGAGGAGGTTGTTAGACTATTAGATTGAACATTTCTTCAGAACACTCACCATGATACAGACGGTAGAACACGCTCAACGAGACGATGTTCCTGCGCAGCTGAAGCGGATCGTTTTATTTAGTAACATCTGCATCATTAACAATGCGAACAGCCCTCTGCAATCTGTCCAAAGCATAGAGGAGGTATTTTGCGGATCCATCCCAGAAATGCGAATAGTATTCCATACACACCTAAACTTGTGCCTTACAAAGAAGATACAGTTGACCTGGCGTGAAAAACCGTCCCACCTTGTTCATGATTCTGAGTCTACGAGACGTAGTACAGATGACACTCCTGATGTAATCACTGTAGTTGAGATCAATGCGAATATCCACACCTAGGATATTGAGGCTGTCACGTATTGCTAGTGAGACGCACGTGTGCACGCATCTTAAAAGTTTCCTCTCATTATTTTTTATAAGTTCTAAAATTTAAAGCTGCGTATACGCCAGGCGAGCCTACCACCAGCGGAGCACAAGCTGATCACAAATTAGCGTAGCGTAGGCGGACTTGAAAGTCTCAAACGAGGCCGACTTGAGCGCATGGCTCTCACTAGATTTTGCTACGCCAACTGTCCGTTTTTTAACGAGCACAAAGGAATTTGCATCGCGGTGGTTGTGCGTACTATATGCGTGCTCTTTGTACGTCTACATTTTATACCGCAAGCAGATCGGCTTGGCTCATGCTTGGCTTACCTAGCGTAGATTCAACTTAAGCTTTCTACAGATTGTTATCACTTTGTCGTGCTACTAAGAGTTTCATCTGTGTAACATCTTCTATGTAAACTAGTACATTACAACTGCTGATGTCGAGCCATCGTCGCATCGCCGTCCCGTTCCGTCCGCTGTTTGACGAAACCCTAAGTATGCTAAAAACAATGGATTTTAATAATAATAATAGTACATGATTGTCAAAATTATTACTATTAAACAAGTAAAATCGCTAGTAACCCCTAGATATCGTATATATTTTGTCCTTTTCTTTAAAGCATTTCTGTGATACTGTCCTCAAACCGAATGTTTCCATTTATCATTCAAGGAAACCCTTTTTTTTCAGATGCCATTAGTCTGCGCTCTCTGGTGACATTTCATAAACGGCCGTGGATTTCTTAAAATAAACGAATAATAAAGAAGTCGGTCGTGAAAGTTTTCTTAGATTTTTTATTAATAGGTAACAAGATATCTTAGCTTTTGTTGTGATTATTAATTGTTTATTTCAATGAATTCTTGGTTAAATGGTTCCAGGAATGTATTATCTTAACTTTACCCTCCCAATACATTTTAGATAATTTAATATATATTCGTAAAAACTCTAACAATCTAGATTTTCTCGAAGATCAGCACAGTTTTAACACTAGAAATAGACATACATTACTCGTACCGCGTGACGTAGTAAGACTAATAAAAGTGTTAGGTTCAATAATAAAATCAATGAATAAAACTTCAATATAAATGATTTGCCAGACAATGAGTTCAAGTTCATGTCAAGCAGGTTGTATTATCAAAAGATTATTATTATTAACATTATCAATTATTGAATGTATTATTTAATGCGAATGAATGAGAGTTGGACTGGATACTTTAATTTGCCCATTTTTGGTGAACGTTTTAATCACTTATATATAATCACAATATAATTCGTGCGTTTGTGTTTGTGTTGGCAAGTGTAATTACGTGTCGCCTTACGCACTGATGTATTTAGTTTTGGCTTCTACTTTGAGAGGCACGTTGTATAAAACTATCACTCTTAACGTACTAACTCTATGGTTTGTAAATATAAAATAGACGAAATCATAATTTGTAATACCCCGTTTCCTCCACGGAAATTGGACCGATTTTAATATTTTATTGAAGAATCATATATGGATAATTTTTAGTATACCTGTATATTTTTCTATTAATTTTTATATTTATGAAATTTGTTTATTGATGTCGTACAAAAGCAGTATAACTGAACAAATTTTAGTAATTTTAGACGGTTCCTGGTTCATGTATTAATATTTTTTTTTGACAAAAAAAACCATATTTTGGGAACATGTTAGTGGTAGATATAAATTCTATGATATAAAAATATTTATTCTAATACCATTATTCACGTATAAACAGAGGAAAGGTTGTATGTACTAAACGCCGCTTGCGATTCCTCTAATACTCAAGCGATGTATCATTGAAGCAGTGACGCTCAGTGGGAGCGTGTACGAGTTCGCGTCGATTGACGTGAATTCGAATCCATGCAATGAGCCTGAGCTTTCGGTGAAGGAAAACATCGTGAGGAAATCATAGCATGGTGGTAGGGCTTTTTCTAATGCCCGCCTGGCTAACTACCACCCTCAAGTTGAAAATCTGTCGCCAAGAACCAATAGGTGTGTTCCGAAAGCTGCACTTGAGAGCCAGTCTTCCACTAAGTTTAGCGTGTAATGGAGCGTTCAAGTATTACGAGACGAATTAGAGGGCGCCGGGGGGCTCTTCTGAAACGTAACGATGCGTTACAGGGGCAGGAAGAGGGTTTTGAACTAGCGTTACGTAACATTGTTTTAACCCTACAGACGGTTTTTTTGTGACTTTTGTGTGACATAATTGTGACTTTCAGGTAAAAATGGTCACTTTGGTGGTGGTTACGTAACGTTTTACTAGGGGGTGGGGGGTAAAGAAAAATGTTACGGCGCGTTACATGGGGGGAGGGGGGAACAAAAATCTCCAAAAATTGCGTTACGTAATACTTGAACGCACCCTAACCATCTTGGGCCACATCGTCACATACCATCAGGTGAGATTGTGACCGCTACGCGAAATCTATAACGATAAAAAAAAAAAAAATTCCTATAAATATTGACAAGATAAAATAACCAATTGGATAAGAATTGTAACAAACTGGGATTCTCTGGGAAATGGAGTATAACAAATTCCACATGTAATTTCAAAGGGTGTAATTGAAGTAGCTTAATCCGGAACGTGCTTGAGCTTAAGGGGGGAGAAATAGTAGCAGAAAAATCTTCTAACTAAAGTCTTTATAAACTAGATAGGAAACGTATACCAACCGAGGCATTGTATAAAATCA
This sequence comes from Saturnia pavonia, assembly GCA_947532125.1. Lineage (NCBI taxonomy): Eukaryota > Metazoa > Arthropoda > Insecta > Lepidoptera > Saturniidae > Saturnia > Saturnia pavonia. The sequence continues at coordinate 6,485,602 of OX383919.1, read as the reverse complement.
CTCACTGTGCCTCACGGTTCCACCCGTGTAGTCGGTGTAACCTATCATTGTTCCTACTTCCCGTACTTAACTACAGGTTGTCAAATTGATTGACGTTCATGATTACTGTTCCGCTCATTAAGGTGATAGCTTGAAGTTATATAACCTATAACCTTATCAAACGAACAATCTCTTGAGCTTAATAATATCAAGTGTACATTATAATTAAAATATATGTTGTTCGATAATTTGGATAGAACTAACAATAAATGTATTAAAAAAGACAAAGTAAGAAGCCCTAACCAAGTTGCCTTTGTACAATCATGAACGCTAATAAAAAACGATAAAATTTATGAATTTGATATATCTGATCACGTGATTTAACATTGAGATGTCAATTCCATACATTTGTACGTCTTCTGTTAGCGTTAACGATTGTAGGAAGGGAACTTGGCTAGGGCCTGGGTTGCTCATAACCACGATCCGTTAAATGAAATTGAAAAATTGAGTTCCAAACAAAAATAGTTGTACGTCCAAAAATATAAAGTTATGGGTACGTCTATAAAGCAGTGTACACACCTACACAAAAATACGTTGTGCGTTATACGACGAATAGAGAATGAAATGTTGTAAATTTGTGTTGCAATCCAAAATTTTACCATGCACTTTATAAAATTGTATCGTAGTAAACTCGATTTTAGGTCCGATTTCAATCATTACAAATTGTACTACATATTAACGATATTTTTCAGGGTTCCGAAGTCAACAACGAGACCTTATAATTTCACCATGTCCGTCTATCTGTCCGCGGCTTAGCTCAGAGATTCTTAGTACAAGAAAGCTGTAATTTGGTATGGGTATATTAATCATGCCGACAAAGTGATAAAATAAAATCTTGAAGAGATAATTGTTTACGGTACCTCTCCTATACATAAAGTGGGAATGTTTTTTTCTCGTCTATCACATCGTCTTTGAATAGGTCGTATAAAAATATTTCATTCATTTTTCGATTCGGGGATCCATTTGCGAGATATTAAGCTTTAAGTGCTAATTTTTGTTAGAGTCAAGCATCCCCCCTCCTCTTCCTGCTAAATGGTTATTTTTAGAAATGTGAAAAAGATCATGATAGTAGTATATATAATGAAGATAAAAGAAAAACTATCAGACGTATGTAGGCTTTACAAGTTAAAGAGTAAAAGTCGTTCGATAGGTCGTTCAAAAATTATTGCGAGTGTGTGAAAACTATTTTTATAATGCTGGATCCGTTTGCGAAAATTAAGCTAAGTATTTATCACAGCTAAGTAGGCTTTATAAGTCAACAAGATATAGATGACCAACGCAAAAAAAAAAATTACTTAAAGCCCCATTTTAAGTCTGGATACTGTGACGGATAACTACGGAATCCTACACTGAGCGTAGTCCGAAACGCAACCCTACTAAAAGTAGAGTTACTAAAAATATTAAAAACAAAGAAGAAGCCAAAAAGATACGATTGAGGAAATGGCAGCAGAACATGGGCATATCGTCCTCAGAATTCCCCAATACCGCTGTCAATATAATGCCATTGAGTGAGCTCAAAAAACCACGACAAAACACTCTCAGCCTCGACTAGATATGGAAATAAAATGCATAGCACTTTCTCTTTTGCTATTTATATTTTTTGTATGTCAATCTATCGTCACTCTATCACTCCGTAGTGAAGGAGTTAGTAATATGCCTCTTTTAGTTATTCCTTCTACAGTCAAGAAGTATGACATTATGCGTAGGAATGCGTCGCGCACGCGCACGCGCGTGTCGTGCCGCATCAAAAATGCTTATTGTAGGTAATCCTTAAAAGACAGACATATACTATTGTAGACTTTTTTAAGGTCTTTTTAAGACCTACAATTATGTTGTACATTACTGGGCACAAGTCAAAGAACACAGACATAGAAATAAAACGTCCTTTCACTGCAAAGAAAATGCTAGACTTACTAAAAAAATGCGTGTGCTAATATGACCCCTGAAAAATGAGCGGGTGTTGCCAAAAGAACAAAAAAGATTATACTGTTGTATTTATGTGCGCACGCATTTTTCTCTCATCGTTGTTTATTGCGTGCCTAAAGTAATGCAACTTCTAAAATATATAGTTTTTCACCAAGCCACTAAATAAAACACGACATACAAATGAATACTAAACAAATGTAATTTCCTTTGTTGGTTGTAAGTAAGTTTAATGAAAGGTGGAGTCGGATTTATGTCTGGTAATGGGCTCTATAATTTCAGCTTTGACGGATATATTTGATGACCTTAGTTTATAGAAGTACTTCAACGTCTAAACTTTTTGATGTATTTTCGCGATTGTAATGTTGCGTAATGGGTTTATGTTATTAATCATAAAGCTTATTATAATATCCATAAAATTTTAGAAAATCGTTTAAATATGATAATAATATATAATATAATTAATAATGAATATATAATTTCAATTTTCACGATCACTTTTTTTTATCTATCCGGAATTAACTCAAACACGGCTTGACAAATTTTATCTCATTGCTCAATTTATAGGCCTTAAGAATTATCAATGATAATTGTAGAAATCGTATAAATTTTTTCTTACTTCTCAACAGATGTTCGGTTAAAAATAGGCACTAAGAATTCTCAATAATACTTAGAGAAAACTTAAAAAATATATTAATTTGCATGAATTCCAAACCGATTTTGATGAAGTTTCGTACACGGGAAGTACACTTCTTTCTTGAATTTAGATACACTATAATATTTTTTTCAATAAGTAAAAATTAAATGACAAGATGAAACCTAATTACTGCGTAAAAACGCGTGCAGAACCGCGGGCCACCACTATTTCAAATAATGTTGATAGAACTGATTTTTATAGCAACACAGAAAATTATAAATAGAACAAGGTAGATTTTATATCAAAGATGTTCTTTGTTATCTCATGTTGTAGCTTATATTTTAATTTAGAAATTTCTGATCGGCAACATCTCAGGAACTTTAAGCCCCTCAGGGAAGAAACTTTCAATAATTATTTCTTAGTACTCAACTACGTTACATAAGGAAATCCTATGTAAAACTTCATGCTTCTATATCCACCGGTTTAAGAAGTGTGCTGTCCGTCAGTAAGTAAGCCTTAAGAATTTTAATAAATAGACTAGCACTACCCCGCGTCTTCGCACGCGTTTTTACGCCTTATACTTCCCGTGTAACAAATTTCATCAGAACCTATTTAGAATTAATTTAAGAAAAATACAATTTCTAAAGTTATTATTGAAAAAGGAAAAATACGAAAATTCATAAAAACCGGTCAAGCCGTTTTAGAGTTAAATCCGTACATACAACACAGACAGACAGACAAAAGAATTGGGAAATTAGTCCATAATTTAAAAAAAAAAACATCGTGGTAAACTGTAGTCCATGGTTTAAAAATCCATCGTAGTATACTGCAAATTATCCTATATAACAATTCTTACTGGAAGCGTTTAATAATTCTAACCTGGATATTTCTTCGTATAAATACTGTGTTTAAAGTATAAGTTCTCGTCGTCCTGTGATTCCTTTTTCCCCGATCGTATCGTAACTAACGTCCCCGTTGAATCCAAACCGAATTTATTCCGATCCTGGAATTTATCTGGTCTTTACTGTTTTGCATCGGAAACCAATATTGAATGCGACATATTTTTTATTTACCTGGATATCATTTATATGAATTCAGTTTGGTTTAGTAAGCTTTTTATAAGGATTCGACCTAATGGTTCTGGATGAATAAACAGTAACCGAAGCTGGTCCTTATAACGATTTTTAGCTATTTAAACAGTAGCTGCAATCAAGTCGAACACGATTAAACAATCACCTTACATGTAGGTAGTTGTCGCCCGTACAAAATATTCCATATTAATATCTATTTAGAAGGGTTATTATTATATTGTATTTTTGTTATTAACAATAATATTGAAAAGAAATTGGTTGGGCTTTGTAAATTTATCTAATAATTGCCTACGCTAAGTATTTAAATGTCGCTTCTGGTCTAGTAATTCAACACATTCAAAGTAATTCGGCGGCTTCCCGCCGACATATGGACATATGCTTCCTGTGTATAAAATTTCATCAAGATTGGTTGAGTTTTTTAAATGACTAACTGTAATATTGTCGATTCTTATAGTCTATAAGTATGTACTATGACGTATGCTTCCTGTCAACAAAATTTGATCAGAATGTTTTATTTTTTTTGTAATTAATATTAGGGTCCATTTGTAAACAAAGTCGGATAAAATATGCCGTTTCGCTACTACTATATAGGCGTGCGCTGGCAAAACTGTTTGAAATATATGAAAATAATGCACTACAATATTGTTCTACAAAAAAGTCCGCGAGAGTATACAGTTGTGGTCATATAATTAAAAACGCTTATTGAAAGGGAAGATTTTTCAAACTAACAAGTATAACTAATTGCATTTATTTTTTGTATTTCTCCCTGTATCGCATAACTTTTCCATACTAGCGGTACATTCGTTGATAAATATGATTGGCTAAAAAATAAATAGATAAACTTTATACATTTGATCTAAACCTAGTATTTCTACTTACTGGCTGGCATAATTAAGAACACTGAACAGTTTATGTTTTATTCAAATTTAAATAGAGAACACTCTGTTGGTCACTATTCGTATAATTTTGGCGCCATTTAGTGCTCTAAAAGTCTTAAAGGTGCAATGGGGATAAATAAAAAATTACAAGGGAAGTAATAATAAAACTTCGCGAAAAGAATTGGTCGTATAAAAGGATAGCCGACCATCTGCAGTGCTCAAAAATGATGGTTTTCCACGCTGCGAAGCATTTTGCCACGTATCAAACTACTTCAAATGTTCCGTGTGAACCTAAACGGAGAAAGTCATCTCGTCAAGATGATCGAAATATCGTTCGTTAGGTAAAACAAAATCCTTTTAAAGGGTCTAATGAGCTGAGAGAAGAATATTTTAGTAGTTTGAAGAATATTTATCATTCTCGGCACGCACTATTCGAAGGCGTTTGGTAGATGAAAAGTTGCACGGAAGGATAGCAAGGAAGGTGTCCATGTTTAAACGGCGCCATAGACAAGCCCGGCTTACACTTGCAAGGTATGAAAACTAGACAGAAGTCAACAAAAAGGTTACAAATCGACAGTGAGGCAATTTAAGAGAGCTGTGCGACGTTTCCTTAGAACAGTGGTGCACAGACTGCGGCCCGCGGGCCGCATGCGGCCCACTGTCGATGTCTGTGCGGCCCGCCAACGAATTAAAAGAAACAGCGACAAATAAAAGCAATGCCAATAATTCTGAATATGTTGTTGAGACCATAGGTTTGTGCTGTGTACGCTCTACAAAGTTATTAACTCAATGCAATGCTAAACTTCGATAAAAAAATTGCAATTTCAGTAAATTCTTTTTAAACTTTTATTCAGTCGCTTTTATTTGTAGTGGCCCGCATTTCGCTCTTAATCTGTCCGAGTGGCTCCTAATTCCAATAAGTCTGTGCATTCCTGCCTTAGAAGAATGGAACTCTATATATAAAATATTGATAGATTCAATGCCTCGCCGGTGTAAAGCAGCAATTAAAAGCCGTGTACATGCAACTAACTTTTAATTTTAGTTTAAAATGTATTACATTGCTTTTTTACTTTACGCACTTCACATTATTGTGATTTATTTAATGTAAGTTTCATATAAAACAACTCTCGAGCAGTTTAATAAATCGTTCTTAATTATTTTTCCAGGTTCATTACCATTTGCCATATTACGATAGATAATAAATAAATTACCTTTTTTTCGAGCTCGACTCGAGTCAGAGAGAGTCATTTTCTTTCAAGCTGCAAACCTGGAGGAATTGCCTGGTTACCAGGCCTTCTTGCAAATCTGGGGATCGGATGCTGTGCCCATGGGCGGGTAACAATGGGATAACCAGTCAGTCTAGCGATGTTCGTGGTGGCTTTAGGGGAATACCAGTCGATGTTTTGCATTACATAACATCGAGTGTGAGTAGTGTTACCACAACAAAAAATTAACTACATTGGGCTCAAAATATACCTTGGACATACATGAAAAATACCATGTAAATTATCATGTAAAAAGCTTAAGAAAATACCATGATTGTTCAATATTTTTTTCATAATTATAATTAACCACTTTTTTAATTCACTTAAAGTAGAACTTTACAAAGAATTTATTCATTCATGATTAAGCAACCAATATTAATTATGGGTAGACAAGCGGACAAACTACTAAAAGAAACTCTTTTGTATTAAGTCGCATTAAGAGCTTCCCCGAGCGGCCTTGTTTTGCCAAACGACAAAGTAAAACTAAAATTGCGTTTCGTTTTAGGTTTTTCTTTTCACCTACAATTTTTATTGACTTTCATTATTAGTTACAGTTTAACATAGTTGTTTATATTTAAAATTAATGCAGAAAATTACACGATAGTGAATCACTACCGTAGACCGTGCATTGGTCAAAAATACCGTGTAGGTACCTGATAGCACTGCGTGTGATTACTCAAAGAAGTATTACCTCTAACACGCGTACATAAGTACATACAACCACTATTTTTTACTATATTTCCTTGCTATTAATTTTTTTTCCCCCTGTTACAAAATATATCGGACTCTGCATCCATAACCGCCGTTCTCGTAAGACAAAATCTCCAATACACTTTAGATAAGGCCGGCAGACCGCTGACAGGGCAAAATGTTGTATTTTATGAAATAACTAGTTCTAAATATCTTTTGTTTCAACGAAATTACATAACTTTTTACACCCAAAGATTTTATTATGTTGAAAGTTTATAACCGCACGAGTTAGTTTTTTATTTTAAGTTTTTTTATGGGGATGAACCTCATTGGATTACCCACATTGTTTTTTTTTTAATGGGAGAAAGATGTAATGATGGTCAGCGACACTGAAAAAAAAGTTTTGTTAAGAGTAGCTCAAATTTTACCTATTAGTTACAAAATTCGGGGGACTACTAAACTGAGGCCTACTAGTAACCAAACTCTTAACTAGTTTGGGAAGTGCAGCAGAACCAGTTTAGCTATTTTAACAAAAGTTTGGTTACTAAGAAGTAAATTTAAGCTATTTTCTGATTAGTCAAACTAGTTCAGCTATTCATTTTTTTCAGTGGAGTGTGTAAAGAAGGGTCTATTGTTGTTTTCAGCAATTTCATTATATTTTTCTCGTGTACAACATAAGAGGTGTGATATTTATTTTAATATTTTTTAAATTACATCTATTTTATTTAAGTAAATTACTTATTTTGAGATTTTTTTTTAGTTTTTAATTTTGGGGTGATGGGTGTCAATTGTCCCCTATTAGCTATGTCCAGACTGTGCCCTTTCATCTTCAACTTTCTTCAACTCTAATAAAAATAATGAAATACGTCTATCAGCGTTTATCAAAATTCATCAGTGAAGGGTGTATAAATAGGGTTTGGAAGTTTTTTTGCCGAAAACAATTTTTATTTAACTATTTAATTATAACTCAAAAACTGCTTAATCGATTCTTATGAAACTTTCTACACGAGAAGCTTAAGTCACTGGCCAATTGATGAAATATAAAAATGTTCAGTAATATTTGTAGAAATCGTAAAAAAAAAATCCAACAAATTATCTGATTTTGATGAAATTTTGTGCGGGAAGTATAAGACATTTCATTATTGATGAATTATAAAGACTAGTAAATACTACTTTAAAAATTAAAAAAAAATTTGGCAAAAATAATAAATTTGTAATTGTCAACCGATTTTGATGAAATTTCGTACACGGGAAGCATACGCATCATTTCATAATTAATAGGCTATATGATTTTTTTATAATAGCATGCGTAAAATAAAATTACGGGTGAAAATAAGTACTCCGTACAAACGCGCGCGAGGTCACAGGCACATTGCTAATTACTATATACACATCGGTTAATCCCAGAATGCGACACGCATAAGCGTGTCATTACAGCGGATGTTATACCTAGTGTATGGTGGTCGCACGCGGCCCAGTCTCACACAATGATGGCTTAGTGGTAGCATTTACGACTTTGCGTCGATTAACGTGAGTTCGAATCCCTGCAATGAACCTGAGCTTTCGGTGAAGGAAAACATCGTGATGAAACCATAGCATAGTGATAGGACATTTTCTAATGCCCGCCTGGCTAGCTACCACCCTTAAGTTGAATCTACCGTCAAGCACCAATAGCTGTGTCCCGGCAGTTGCACTTTAGAGCCAGTCTTTCACTAGGTTTAGCGTGTTATCATCTTGGCCCACATCGTCACTTAACATCAGGTCAGATTGTGGTCACTACGCCAAACCAATAACGATAAAAAAACACAATTGTCGTTTTAGAGTATTAAAATTAATTTGCTTACATTAACATATTTCAAAAAGAACATTAGTTATTTTAAATGCCTGTAATGTACACAATTTGAAATGTTAGTAGTTAACACTCGTTTGGTACATTAGAGGGTAGAATGGCGGACTCAAGGCCGGACGAAGGCCGCGGTGATTAATCGTCGTTAATGAACTGAGACGGACCCCTGCCTCTCACATCAGCTACTAATTGTACAGAGTAAGCAAGTTTTTTTTTTTTCAATTTATATTCTATGGTTTGCTGTTGGCTTGACAGCGACGGCTGTCAATGAACAGCCATGTTTTGGTAGAAACCGTTCTTGTCTCGAATTATAATAAACTTAGTGATATTAACTATCATATGCATTGCAATTTTGTCGAGTTAAAATATAAAATATACTTATCTCAAACTAACACGAATAATAATATATAGTTAGTAGCTGTGTCCGCGACTTCGTCTGCGTGGACTTCAGAATTGGGCCTTCACCAGGATAAAAAGTATCCTATGTCTTTATCCGTGTTATAACTTGTCCGTATGCCAAATTTCATCTAAATCCATTTAACCATTTTTGCGTGATTGTACCAAACAAATAAACTCACTTTCGCATTTATAATATTACTAGCTATGCCCGCGGCTCCGCTCGCGGGAATTACAAAATTTGTTGTTACCGAGATAAAAGTATCCTATGTGATAATCCAGGTTATAAACTATGTGTATGCTAAATTTTATCCATATCCGTTCAGCCGTTTTTCCATGATTGAGTAACAAGCAAACTTACTTTCGCCTTTATAATATTATATAAATATGTTTTTAGGATTACTAAGGATTACGAACATACATCCTTTGAATTGTAAGTTATGGTTTTAAGTTCATACAAAAATCAGATAGAAAAAAGGACATCAGTCTCTCAAGTGATGCACTTACCAACGAACATAATTTGATTTTTAGGGTTCCGTACTCAACAAGGAACCCTTAAAGTTTCGTCATGTCCGTCCGTCTATCCATCCCCGGCTTATTAGCTCAGAAATTCTTAGTACTAGAAAGCTGTAATTCGGTATGGGCATACAACGCAGAAAATGTTTTCCACATTTTCTTCAAATCTTGAAATAATTTATCTTTGGCGTATCTCCACCACACGTTCAGTGAAGACAACTTTTAAATTAAAAAAAAATCTTGTCTATCCCATGGTATTGGCAGTTGACGTATAGGTCGATCATATTGCGGCTGTGTAAAATCTTTTTTCGATTCAGAGATCTGTTTGCGAATATTAAGCTTTGCCCTGCCCGCTAAATAGTTATTTTTTGTATATATGTGAAAAAAATCACAGCAGTGGTATATAACGAAATTAAAAGGAAAACTATCAGAGCTAAGAAGGTTTTACAAGTTCACGAGTAATAGTCGACCACCTTCTAAGTCTGCATGTTGTGCAAGCACTCGACAATTTTTATTTAGATTTTAATACAAAAATAGCCAAACTGGCCTATGCGCTTACCAAAGATATAAATTATATATATATATATATATATATATATATATATATATACATATAAATGAAAATCAAAAATACTTTATTTAATTTAGGCCCCAAGAAGAAAATTATGAACCTTTACGGCTTTTACAGCTTTACCGGGCTTGGGGAAAATATCCCAGTCATCGCGTAGAAGGGCAAGAAACTCGATCAGGTTTATCTTCTCTTTTTTTATTCCAACTGTACAAACGATATTTACAGTTTATAATTATAATAATAATTTAGTGGATGCACAGAGAGTGAGTCACTTACAGACATCACTATCATTCACATAATGATCCACCCTATTCTATGTATATCCTAACCTTCTGTCAGTAAAACCTGCTTGACATGGTCCTTGAACTCATTGTCTGGCACATCATTAGTGTGCGTCAGGATCTTATTTTAGAACCTAACACTATTACCCAAAAAACTTTTATTAGTCTTACTAACTAATTTATGTCTATTTCTAGTATTACAATTGTTCTGGTCTTTGACAAAATCAAGCTTGTCTAAGTGTTTTCGAATAAACATTTAATTATCAAGAATATATTGAAAAGGCAAAGTTAAGATATTGAATTCCTGGGAAGGTCTCATGTTGTATATTGCTCGAATTGCTTGGTTTTGTAATAAAAATATGGTATCTGCCTCAGCTGCTGAAACCCACAGCAAAAGTATCATTAGTTCTATCGTTTGTCTTCATTTTCGGGAGCGGTACCCTAATAATACCCGTTATATGCAACTGGCTTCTCAGAAATGGCTATAACGATTTGGATTGAATTTTATTTTTATTTAATGTCGTACTTTACAAGTATACCTAGATTATGGGCTTTTTCTACAGGACACCGAGCGAAATTCGGGCGCCATGGTTGCACCTTATATATAACACCAGTATGTATATATATATATATATATATATTGTTTATTATTAAATAATTAAATTTGATGCTTATGAAAAGGCCGAAAAACAACTTAAATAAGATACTGTCAACTAGCCCGCAAATTTATAAAGCTTACTCTAAAAATGAATAGCTTAATGTTACTTCATCCTTACGGATCGACTGGTCGAGATCCCGTTCCGCATTTAGCTCGCTTCGCGAGTCTGAAGCTTCGTGTACTTCGTTTTAGCCCGTATTAACTTCTAAATACTTTTGAGGAATTTAGATGTATAGACCCAATTTGTTTAACTTTTTTACATGTCTTGTCATTCCGTGTTTCTTTAAAGAAGAAATTCAGTACAAAATACATTTTTTTATTGTCTGTACCGTTGCTGAGAGATCTGGAGCTATCAAGTTTTCTCTGCTTGTTTGAATATAGCATTACTGTTGGTAAAGTTTCCGTATAGTTTTCGCTGATACTCATGACATAGTATGGAAATTTCTAAATGGACGTCTCATTTCGTTAACATCATTTTTTAAGGTTCTGAAGTCAAGGGGCCTTTATAGTTATAGGTTTAGCGTAGTGGCTACAATCTGACCTGATGTTAAGTGATGATGTGACCCAAGATGATAACACGCTAAACCTAGTGGAAGACTGCCTCTCAAATGCAGCTGCCGGAACACACCTATTGGTACTTGGCGACAGATTTTCAACTTGAAGATTTTTGCTAACCAAGCGGTTATTAGAAAAAGCCCTACCACCATGTTATGGTTTCCTCACGATGTTTTCCTTCATCGAAAGCTCAGGCTCATTGCAGGGATTCGAATTCACGTCAATCGACGCGAAGTCATACACGCTACCACAGAGCCATCATTGCTTCACCTTATAGTTTCGGTATGTCTGTCTGTCTGTCTGCGGCTTTGCTTAGATATTCTTAGTACTACAAAGCTATAATTTGGTATGAGTATACATATTAATCGTGCCAACAAAGAGTGGTAAAATAAAATTTAAAACGAAAATCATGTACCTCCTACCTACTCGTAAAGTAGAAATGATTTTTTATTTCTCGTCTATCACATCGTGTGGTTTGTCGATAGGTAGGTCGTTCAAAGATATTGTTGTTTTGTTAAAACCATTTTTCGATTCAGGGATCCGTTTGCGAAATATATAACTTTAAACTGCTAACTTTTGTTAGAGTCAAATGTTCCTCCCTTCCTTCCAGCTAAATGGTAGTTTTTGGATATGTAAAAAAAATCATGGTAGTGGTGTATGTATAATGAAGTCAAAAGGAAAACTATCAGAGGTAGGTAGGCTTTACAATTTAACGAGTAATAGTCAATCAACTTATAAAATGTATTTGGAGAAGTAATTTCATAGAATTTCCATTGAAAATTACTTAAAGACTCCTCCCTAAAGGATGATTCATGTTCACGGCCCAACACTTATATAAATGAACCTTAATTCTAAGGCATAAATGTGACGGAAAACTACGGAACCCCACACTGCGTGTTAATTTTTTTTATCTATATCTACACTTACACTAAACTCTTTCATATTTAGTCTAAAGAGTCGAAATCTGTAAATTAAAGATATTTGAGAAAAAATGTTACGGGGGGTTTAGAATCAATGTATAGAAAACAGTTTTTGAAATTTTTATCCGTCTATCTGTTAGTATGTACACCAATCACGCAGAAACTACTGAACCGAGAGGTTATAAGAGAGGTAGGGCACAGATAAATTTCTCTCTAGAGTAGAGATTTCTCTCTACTTGGGGCAGCCCGACTGGTGGAATACCTCCACCCTACAGAAGATCGCAGCCAAATGACCTAGTGTTATGTTTCTGCGCTGAGTAGGGTTTCCAGAGCTCCTTGGGGTAGGGGGGGTTCAAGGTCGGCAACGCGCTTGTGATACCTATGGTATTGCAGGCGTTCATAGGCTACGGTAGACGCTTAACATCAGGCGAGCCGTATGCCTGTTTGCCACCTTTGTAGTATAAGAAAAAAAACGAATTTGATGAAATTTGGTATGACTGAAGTATAAATAAACTGTAGATACATTTAGGACGCATTTTTAAACGTATGGTCATTTGTATGTTCTATAAATTGTGTATAAGTTATGTAGTATAAAAAGGAATGTTTGTACATGTAATACTGTAATATATCTATACATATCTATAAAACCCAACATCTCTCTGTCTGCCTCCATTTATGTTATTTTCACGCAAAAACTTATCCGATTAACATGTTTTTTAGGTTTATAGCTATGTTATCTGTTATGTTATGTTAGAAGAATACGATCGGTATTCTTCTTTTACTAACTTCGCAACCGGTCCTCTTTATTCGAGGACATTACTGCCATTATCGAGTTTATATAGTTTCCAGTCTTATGACGTAAGAAGAGGGAAGGGAGTTCGAGAAATCTTATGCACCCTGTACCCTGTACATGAAAGTAGGGGGGATCAAAATTCGCCAAAATCATCCTTGCGTAATTATTGAATGCTCCCTAAAACAGAATTGGAAAAATCATATTTTTGGTTTTGGCGTTTGGCCAGAATCATGTGACGATGTAGCTCAAAATGTTAGCACGCTATGCCTAGTGGAGGACTGGTTCTAAGCGTATCTACCGGAACACACCTATAGGTATTTGACAACAGATTTTCAACCTGAGGTTGTTAGCTAGCCAGACGAGCATTAGAAAATAACCTATAACCATATGGTTTCATTACAATGTTTTGATGGTAAAAATGGTAAAATTTACAAAGTTTTTTTTTTTTTTGAATAATTACAAGCTTTCAAAAATAGAATTTATATAAAGAAAATTGTAAAAACCAAATTAATTACAAAGATAGCTACATATATACTCATTAATATAAGTTTACACGTAGGTAAGTGCACTTTAGCCAAATGTAAAACTTAAATTTGTATCCCAGTGATATTCGATAACATTATTTCTAGAGTCAGTCATGGAAATCGAGTTAATTTATTTCTAAATAAAAATATTTTTTCATACGAAGAAATATGAACTTTTTCAATATAAAACTCTGTAAATATAGATCACAATGATTAAGATATGAAATACGCTATATTGCCTCGCAGCGTATCACTGTCCACGAGCTACGCCTCATGCTATGGACGGTTGAGAATCACAAATAGACCTTTGAGGTAATATCTTTCATTGCATCTAAAGGAACTTTTATATTCATTGCACCTAAAGGAATCAGCTTTACAAAAGTTTCCGTTTTATTATTTTATTAGAAGTACAATTATTTTATTTTCATTGATACTGTTAAGATCTTAATAAAAAAATTCACTATTCTCAAAATATTTAGTAACGCGACGTCTTGAATCTACTCGAAACATCGAGTAATGTATTCATAGGTACAAAAAGACATCGCAGTTTACTCACACGTCCAAAGCTTGGGTATCGCCGAGATAACGTAACCCAACAAACAATGGTCTAAAAATAGAACACTTCCCCTTTTAAACAATGTCGTTAAAATCAAGGCTTTTTTTAATATATAATAGCTCGGCAGATTGACTGTACTATCCCTGATGGTAAACACAGTACAATCCAAATTCAACGCCGACCACTGAGAGATCGAAATCCACCGGCGGTTGCCAATGTCATGCCGTCCAAAATGATTTCTTATGATTTCGTTTTATTTTGGTATATAAGCGAACCGTGTTCTGAGCCAGTTCAGTTCTGTTTTGGACGACGAAGTGGAAACAACAAGCGATAAAAGCAAGAAATCTGCAAAAGGACCATAGAGTAGTGTAAACAAGAGATATTGTATGTACAACCACAGTGTAGTAACCATCTGAATAAAAAAAAAATTACTTTTGTCTCACTGAGTACGAATGAATTATTTATGAAAAATCTGACGGCAAATTTACTACCTAATGATATAATAATAAATACATTATTCAATGATTATAATTATGTAGTTTTGAAGTTGTTACTTTGTGTTAGATGGAGGGCAAAGTGAAATTTCTTTGGAGATTTATCTCTACTTCGGGCAGTCCGCCTGGTGGAATACCTCCACCCTACATAAGATCGCAGCCAAATAACCTAGTGTTGTGTTCCTGCGGTGAGTAGGGCTTCTTCAGTTTGGAGGATTCAATATCGGCAGCGCGCTAGTGATACCTATGGTATTACAAGCGTCAATAGGATACGGTAGCCACTTACCATCAGGCGGGTCATACGCTTGTTTGCCACATTAGTTGTATAAAATAAAAATAAAAAGCGTTAAAATCATTCTATTCTATTTAAGTGTGGTCCCGAACATAATACTTTGATTAGAATCTCTAACGTTCATCAAATGCTACTCGCAAAGTCATAGCTAAATTTAAATTGTAAGCTAAATGTATTAAAAAATCAATCTTTACGCGCATTTGAAGTAAAACTTCTTTAAACCTTGTAGCAGATATTATGATTTCACTATAGCAAAACTAAATAATTTATTTTAGAACTAAGTGGTATTTATTGATAATATAATGTACATTCTTAGATTCATGATTGGACTCCGTTTGGAGCCAAAATGTATGTTTTTGGAACCTAATTAAAATGTAAAAAAAAAAAAAATTGGATCGTTAACAACAATAACTTAACAAAACGCATAATACGCATAATTCTTTTCTAATTCTAAATAGAAAATTAACGACGTTTAGACGTGATTTAACGCGTAATGCGAAGAAAAGCACGCACCGCACCTATTGTGAATGTGCGCAAACTTGGCCACCACGAAAGTTTTTATTTTAATGTCTTTATAGTATAAAGCATAAATAACTATCCTTCTAATACTAGGCAAGTATGGTTATATCCACATGTAATTTTATAGATTTTATATAGGCTTATGCTTTTTTACTTACATATTGAAACCAATTTTTTCATGCGATGCTGACTCAATGGTAGGTCTTCGGACGCCGCATATTAAACTTATCTCTTGTTAAATTTTTCTTGCCTAATTTTTATCAGTAATACTTATTTTTATTTACCGACAGCTGCATTTATGAGTTAGTTCTGTTTTTACAGACTAAGCGTTTTATAATTTGCTACCACATTTGATGTTCTGTTCCTGCGGTGAGTAGGCTGTCCAGAGCTCCTTGGAAAAGGGGGTTAATTATCGGCAATGCGCTAGTGATACCTCTAGTGTTTTAAGCGTACATAGGTTACGGGAACTACTTTTCATCTGGTGGGTCATACGCTTGTTTGTCCCATTAGTAATGTATTTAAAAAAATTGTTTAGACTGGTCAGACGTTGGCCTTCCTTCCAAAAGTTGCATTCGCTTTATAAGAAACCAAAGTCAGATAATTAATCTGCTTCTACAATTCACTGCCATACGTTTTAATATATCGTACTAATTCAACACCGAGACAAGGTATCTAACTATCCATTCATCCATCCATACAATCAAATGACGTCCACCGCTGCACATATGCCTTCCACAACGCCACAAGGATGGATCCTTGTGTCAAGATGGAATCTTGCACTGCTCGAATTAAACAGATTCCCGCAACATCACCAGATAATTTTCGATACTCTATCATGTCCCCTTAATTACTTCAAAAGTAATTTTACAGGCAGAAGCAATAAAATATCTCGACAGTTTCTCTTATCGACAGTCACTACCATCCCAGTGGCCTAATGCCTTTCATGATTACATTTAATGTACGTTGAAGCACTTCACTAGCATCTATCGTAAAAAAAATGGTTGCGTGATCGCTTAGGCCTAAGTAGAACACTAATTTTCAACGGTATTGGTGATTGAGATTTTATGTTTTACTAGCTGTGCCCGTGGCTGTGCTCGTGTGGGCTGCAGAATGCCGTCAATCGGGCACGAGTGCGAATCATATTCGTCTTTCCGAATTATTTTTATCTGCGTTGTACCCTAATTCTTTTTCTAAAATAAAAGTAGCTTAAGTTAATCCTTATAACATGAGCTATCTGCCAGTGAAAGTCGCGTCAAAATCGGTCCAACTATTTCGGAGATTACCCGGAACAAACAGACAAACATACATAAATTTAAAAAATGGGTTTTTTGTTATGTATTCTTTCATATGCATTTAGTAACGATTGTTATTTTGACATTGCAAACAGACAATTCAATTTTATTATATATATAGATGATAACATCATTATATAGAAAGCCACAAAAAGACGGCTTTGGCTGACCCTGAATTTAGCTACTTGCGCTCGACTGTACCGCTAGGGCTACGGTATACAGTATTCTATGAAAATATCCATTTGGAAATTTCAATAAAAACAACATCTAATAAATAAAAAACTATTGCTTGGTTATTGAAAAACACTGATTACAAAAAGAGAATTCGTTTCGGATTAATGTGCTATAAGCTATTGCTATCTAAATAATATTAGTTTAAGCAAATAGAAAATAACCATCTTGAATTTGTTCACATCAGTTTTAGGTAAGTGAATACATTATCTGATTACGAAACAAAACGTACATAATTGAGATACAAAATGTGAAGCGGTGGTATCTGTTAGGAGCGCGCTTGCAATCCCGTAAATAGAATCTTGAGAAATAACTAAACGTAATAAGCCAGTAAACAATTCCCTCTATTCACCATACACGAGATCAAACAAACATACACGCGAAGCTATTTCTTGCATATTTATCATTTCCCGGCTTCCTGCTCCGGTATTTGACAGCCTGTTCATTTCTCCGCGTCACGTGAAACTGAACTGGCGGACATGAAAATGTAATTACATTTGAATAACACGTTGCTTTAGAATTTTAGTCGCAGAATATTCCCTCGCTGATGGAGAAATATATTTTTATAATGACGTCGCATAATTCATACGCAACTACGATTTAAAAACACTAAGAATTATTTTGTGCCGTAAAATTATGCAGGGTAAATTGTATAGTTGTAATTTGTAACATTGCACATTAGAAGACTCTTAATTGACTCTGACACGTGACGTCATACGATCGCTCGCGGGAGCTGAGCGATGCAGCGACCCAGCCTGGTGAAGCTGTAAAAGTCTTCTGAGGCTTCATGGCCCATCAAAATAATTGAAAAGCCAGATCGAAAAAAAATGATGCTGGGAATTCTACTTCTAATGTTGTATTGTGACGTTATGATGCCTAATTATTGCTTGGCTAATATTTGTGGTCATTTTGTGAAATGTTAAAGAAACAAACAGTTTATCTAATCTGTACAATTTATTGACTTAGTCAAGATCATAATTCCGCAATCTTTATGAGATATAATATTGCCAACGAACTCTTATAATACCCAGTTAGATACAGATTTAAGGATTAAACAATTAAAAATATGTTTTTTTTCGATAACAATCAATACAGTATTATTGATTGATGCCTGGTTTCTGAACATCTCAGTTAAACTCTCACTAGTTATTGATAAAGTTATGCATAAGATAAACTTCGGTTAACTGTGTTTCTGAATAACCAATGAGCTACTCAATATTCAAATTGATTTTATTATTGATATTTGTAATTGTATCTATTATTATTAATAAAAAAATAAGGTAAATAAGTTGCTTAAAATTGTTTTACTTATAAAACATGATAATTTGTTATTTATCAACGGCTATATAAGCGATATCTTTGTCAAAATAATAAACATTAAAATGCTGTTTTTGTTTACGTGTTTCGTATGCAGTACCTATTATTTTTGATTTTCACTTAAGTTTTATATTTATTAGTATTTTTAATATCATCTTTGTACATTTTCAACTACTATGTAAATTATAAAAAAAAATAGAAACAATGGACAGTGCAATGTTTTTTTTACTGAAGATGCTTCAAGATGCTTCTTAAGTAACTACAAAGAAACTTGCTTTAATACCGACAATGTGTATGTAATATAAACCAAGTTTATATGGCTTTTATCATATGACGGTGTGTTCAGAAACGCAATATATGAGTTATTGAAACGATAGCACTATGAAACAGATAAAGTTAAAAGTACTTCAGAAACCGGGCATTAGTGAGGCTCTCTGGCTTATTAACAAGTAAGAAGACACATCAGTAGCAAAGAAATTTAAGCTAATAAAATAACTAGCGATGCCCCGCGGTTCTGCACGTGGTTGTAAATTATTTAACGCAGTAAATTATTTTCGTCTCGTAGCCTAATTTTTACTCAAATTGTTGATAATTCTTATGGCCCATCGACTGACGAATGACATAAACCATGTACAAAATTTCATAAAAATCGGTCATATAATTTTTGGCTTAAATATACATAATACAAAAAAGTTTTATTCGTGATCAGTGTCGTTTATAACAGACAAACGATTTCCCACGGCTTAGCTCGCGCCATATTTTAGTTATGTCTTATCTTTTTTACTTTGTAACTGAATTGCTAAATAACAATTTTCATACATCTATCTTCAAAAATTACGGATTTTCATACAAATTTCAAAAATCCTTCCTGATTGCTCACCTACAGTATAAATGGTACCCGCATGCAAGTTTTCAAGGTTCTAGCTCCATTAGTTTGGGCTGTGCGTTGATATATCAGTCAGTCACTTAGTTATCTTTTTATATGTATAGAATCAAGAAGTTTAGGAAAGAATCACAATTATATATAGAACTACAGTGCAAGAATATTTACATAAAACAACTGACCTTTTCTAAGCTGTGTTTTTCAAAAGGAAAAACCGCTGTATTTGGTCGCCAGTGTACACGGGTGAACAATGTATGCAGTAATTTGCTTAAATTGACCGCTTCTTTGAATCGTTGTAAAGTCGCCTTCACAGACAAAACTGTTATTTGTGTACTTACATGTTTACAAAGCTTACTTGGATGTAAGCGTTTTTGAAGAAAAAATTAATTCACAATGAGTTATAAATATTTAGTATAATTATAAAAGGCATTCTAGTACTCGCTTGCTATCTACCACAGAAGTCAAAGACAAGCTCGTATTATAATAATAATGATGATATATTGAAATATGAATACATGAGCTATGAAGTAATGATGGTTCAGTGGTAGCGTGTACGACTTCGTGTCGATTGACGTGAGTTTGAATCCTTGCAATGAACCTGACCTTTCGGTGAAGGTAAACATCGTGAGTAAACCATAGCATGGTGGTAGGGTTTTTTGTTATGCCCGCCAGGCTAGCTACCACCCTCAAGTTGAAAATCTGTCGCCAAGCACCAATAGGTGTGTTCCGGCAGCTGCACTTGAGAGCCAATCATCCATTAGGTTTAGCATGTTATCATCTTGGGCCACATCGTCACTTAACATCAGGTGAAATTGTGGCCACTACGCCAAACCTATAACGATAAAAAAAACAAGCTTACGGCCCACCTGATGGTAAACAGCTACCTATGGACGCTTGTAATACCATAGGTATCAATAGCGCGTTGCCGACCTTGAACCCCCTACTCCAAAGAGCTCTGGAAACCATACTCTCCGCAGTAACACAACACTAGGGTATTTAGCTACGATCTTCTGTAGGGTGGAGGTATTTCACCAGTCGGACTGCCCCAAGTGGAGAGAAATCTCCAAAGACATTTCTCTATGCCCTATCTATCTTTGAACACTCCTTCCACAAAGAGCTCTGGAAACCCTACTCACCGCAGGAACACAACACTGGGTTATTTAGCTACGATCTTCTGTAGGGTGGAGGTATTTCACCAATCGGACTGCCCCAAGTAGAGAGAAATCTCCAAAGACATTTCTCTATGCCATATCTATCTTCGAACACTCCTTCCTCAAAGAGCTCTGGAAACCCTACTCACCGCAGAAACACGACACTAGGTTATTTAGCTACGATCTTCTGTAGGGTGGAGGTATTCCACCAGTCGGAATGTCCCAAGTAGAGAGAAATCTACAAAATTAATCTGTGCCCTACCTCTCTTAATACTTCATTGTTATAATTTAGTTTCGTTTCGTATTTTGTAAACCAGTGAGTGTAGCTGACGCAACGATACTCTTGTAATTTAAATAAATACGGTGTGTGATTAGGCTAAAAATATGCACTATATGCCAATCATGAAATGCACATTGATACATCTTCCACCATTTTTCCTAGTATCTGTCTATTCCTTTCTCCCCTACCTTACACCAAAAGTCAGTTCGAGTTTGAAATCGGAACGGCGAACAATGGTGACTGCGTGATTTTCAACATTCAAATAATAAACTTTTAACTCCAATATTGGTTGTGATGATGCTTGGTGCGTTGCTGGAATACATGTGAACAAGAGAAAGCCTCCAAACATCGTAAGAAATGTATCGTAAGAAATGTATACTAGAGGGTCTATTTACTCCTTCATCCTTCATTCCGTATCATTGTGCATAATTGTAATCGACCTAGGAAGGTCGCCCCTAATTGATAATCAGGCTAATATCAAAATTAAACGAATCAGCGCTTACATTTTGATTGGACCGAATAAATAAAACAGGTACTTGGAGTTAAAGAGTTTTGCTCATACACCAAACATTAGCTTATCCGATAAACGTTATTTAAGCAATTTTTGTGTATAATCCATCATAAATAATTTCAAAATTCCATTAACCTACATATAAAAACCTTGGTTTACCCCACAGTACTTGGAAAAATCAAATAACTCAGTGTTGTGGTAACAAACGGAATAAACAAGCAATAGGACGGACTATTGGCTGAACAATCTCGCTTAGGAGCCCGGTAATGACGAAAACCCGGGCGCTTTATTTCACGTTATTTAGCGAATTACCACTACTATTGTTATTTTTTGTACATAACAATATGTTAACTATCGCCTGAATTAACTTTAAAATTAAAGGTAAAAATATTACAGTAATTTGGTGTATGGCCTGATACGAGTATCAGGGAGATGACAAATTTTATAAAATTGTTTTAAAAACATGTATTAATATTTATTAATTATTACACTTTTTTTTAAAATAAAAAGTATGTCACAAAAAGGCGGCATTAGGTTAATGTGCAAAGTTAAATTTACTATAATTTCAGTTATCATTTTAAAGTGACTATTTCTACACTCAGTAGTAATTTAAGAGTCACTTGTCACACGATAACTAATAAGAATAACACAACTGTGTATATATATATATTGCACGATGACGTCACGTTTTCTGATTGGCGCTCCGAATCCCGTGACTCACAGACAAAAAAAAAACTAAATTTTCCCAAGGAAAAATTAAACAATTGAAGAATTATTTTTTCCATATTTATATTTTTTGAGCGTTTAATAAGCAAACCAATATGATTAAATAATTAACTTTCTTTTTAAACATATTTTCAACTCACGAATTGTATTCAACTGGATAGTGACCACCATACACCAGGTGTAATACCCACAATAGTGATAGTACGTAGCATTTTAAGATAAGCCAGTATATATCCAGCTACCGATAGTAAGCATGACAACGGCGACCGTCGAAGATTTCACAGACTTTTTACCATGATTATGGTATTTTATTAATGCCCGTTTTCTTTACATCTCAGTTAACCTCTCAATAGGTATTGATTCGATAAAGTTATGCATAAGATAAACTTCGGTTAACTGTCACTGTGTTTCTGAAAACCCAACGAGCCGTTCAATAACTATCAAATCAATAACCAGTTCCTTCACTCCTGTCACAAGATCGAATCTAAAATTTAGTCTTTTTAGTATCATCTCTGTGTATCTTTCATTAATTTTGTAAATTGGAAAAAAAAGAAGAAATAATTGACAAACAATTTTTAATAACTACCTGGAAAGTACATGTAATGCGTAATTAAATATAAAAATTGGTTTTAAGAGAAAAAACGTCAAACAACACTTATCGAATAGATCAACAGCCCATTTTGGTCAGCTAATATAAACCAAGGTCATCTGACGTTTATCGTATGACCGTGTGTTCAGAAACGCGATTTATGAGTTTATTATTTAAAGTTAAAAGTACCTCAGAAATCGGGTATAAGTCAGACACGAAAGTTTTATTATCAATTTATTTTACTATATAAAATATCTTTCTATAGAAAGATTTTCCATTGGCCGAAACTATACCTTATACTTTACGCATCAAGAATCTAAAGACCCCAAACAAGTAATAATTTCGTGGGTAAACAATCTTTGTCTTAGGGATTTTCTTGATTCGTCCGTCCTTTGTTTATATATTTAACACCTGCAAAACTGTAAACATTTTAATATGGGTTTATGTTTTCGGGGTTAAATATTTAAGTAATTCGAATTTAGTGAACTATTATGTGATACTGTTTTACTCATGGTTTATTTCATAACTTGTTAAATGTTTGCATTCTGTCTACTATTATGTAACGCTTGGGAAGCAAGCATGGGTTCATTCAAAATGGTGCAAAGCAATAGTAATTGGGATTTGATTGTAGCATATTTAAAAGCTTTTAATATATTTACGGGTCTTATAATGGCTCCAAGCCCGGTGAAGCTGTATAAGCCGTAAAAGCTCCAACGCCCCTAAGGCTAACAATATAGTACGATCGAAAAAAGGGTCTTATAATGGGCGTAGCATGGGGTGGACAAGAGAAAATGAATGTTATTTCATTTATATACAAAATTTGGCAATATGGCTCTAGAGCACCTGATGGTAAGTAATTACGGTATATTCCAAAAACAACGGCGACCTTTAGTGTCAGTTTCCATCGACAGGCATCGCTATCAAGCCGGGCTTCTGAAATGCCTCTTCATGCCTCGTTAGAAGGACCCAAGGATGGAGCGAAAACGTTGACTGGAAGACCGTTCCACATCTGCACGGTTAACACGCGCTTACCAATACACTGCCCGCGGGGCTGCTGTCCCTCCATCTGACCGTACCTAGCTACGCTCATGAATGACAGCTGACAGCGAAATTACTACGGCTTACTACTCTTGATCTTGAATCATAATATTATGGTTGTCTATTCTGCAAATGTTTCAACACCGACTGTGTTCATTTAAATCCCCCATTTCGTGACCATAAGAATCCATTCAATCCAGGTTGATCGTTGACTACTATTATTTTTCAGACATGTAACAACCAATCCAGTTATCTTTAAGCAGACGAGACTCCTTAAGTGACCCCTAAAAAATGCATTTATTCATAACATAAAGCAATATAAATTATTCTAAAAATATTTTAATTCATTTCGTTCTTACTTTCTCTAGAATATCTGGTCTATATGGTAGTAAAATCTGTGACAGCTTGTGAATTAAATACTCTCTGTGAAGGCGGGCTTAACGTATGAACATTCTGCAAATCATGGACCGACAAATGATTTGCTTATGCCTGGTTTCATAACATCTCAGTTAAACTCTCACTAGTTATTGATTCGATAAAGTTATGCATAAGATAAACTTCGGTTAATTGTCACTGTATTTCTGAAAATTCAACGAGCCGTTCAATAACTATCAAATTAATAACCAGTTCCCTATATTGTCACTAGATGGGTCTCTTCACAAGATCAAATCCAAAAGTGATTTTATTATTGTAATTTGTCATTGATACTAATATTATTATTAAAAAAAATTCAAGATAATTAAATCAACGGCTGTATAAGCGACATCTTTATCAAAATATCAAACATTAAAAAGCTGGTTTTTGTTTACGTGTTCCGTATGTGGTACCTATTATTTTTGTTTTTCAATTAAGTTTTTTATTCATTAGTCTTTTTAGTATCATCTCTGTGCATATTCCATTACTTTGTAAGTTGTAAAGACAAGAAACAAAGAACAGCGTAATATTTTTGAAGTGAAACTTCTTATGCATCTTCCAAGCGTTAAACGTTAAATGTTAAACGTTTAACGCACATTATCGGACTCTCCTCTTTGTGTGAGCCAGAGCAAAAGAGTAAATGTCGGTGCGTATGTATATTACACACTGTTTAAATAAAATAGAAAATGTCTTTTAAAATGAAGTTTCACTTCTATCGTATGTGAATCGCACACACACCTTTTTTTTTACTGAAGATGCTTCTAGACCCTTCTTAAGTAAGAAAGTACATGTATTTTTTTTTGCATTAAGCAAATTTGCGTTAATACCGACAATGTGTCGGTAAAACAGAATTTTCTAGATTGGTTTTGCTAGAAGAAACATCAAACAACACTTATCGAATAGATAAACTGTCCGTTTTGGTCATCTAAGATAAACCAAGGTTATCTGTCGTTTATCGTATGAAGGCGTGTTCAAAAACGCAATTTATGAGTTATTGAACCAATAACGCTATGGAACAGATAAACTAAAGTTAAATGTACCTCAGAAATCGGGCATTTGATGTAACCAGCGTGAACGCAGCTGTCACCGATGTATCAGATTGGTGAGTCAACAAAAAAATCCTCGACGCGGCCTACATCTTTCATAGATGTTCAAAGGTCAATAATGGTTACTTGAAAGAATAAATTTATTTGGTAAGCATGCTCAGTAGTAGTGCGATTTCCACAACTAGTCTAAGCTTTACTATAAGAAAGATACTATAAGAAACATCGAGTTAAAATCACAACACCGTTTTAGGACATTTTCTAATACTGCTACTGTTTACCTGTAAATCTACCATCTATAGGTGTACCAGTAGCCGTACTTGTCACCTTTCTAGTTTTGAGTCCTTGCCACAAACATTTTTTAACATCAATTAAAAGTATTATTAGAAGCTAGCTTCATATTCGATCTGTCTCAACAAATTCTTTTTTTTTTGTTTCAGATTATCTGTGGCTTTGTTAATGAAATCAGAAGATGTAGATACAGAAATAATATGTGTAACAAATATGACAGCTGTTAAATTTTGTACATTTTATAATGTGCAATATCATGAGCGATTTATTCAGGGTCAGCTAGTATTAGAGGATGAAGTATTCAAAATTAAAGCGGGGTCCGCAAATTAAACCTTTGGCGGGAAGATAAAGTTCTACTGCTTTCACAATACGTAAGATTCGCCAGTCAACAGATATTGTTATTTCTATGTAAGTCTACTTCGTGTATTATGCTGTGAGGTTTCGCAGCTGAGGTAGACACCATATTCTTATTACAAAAGCGGGCAATTCGAGCAATATACAACATGAGACCTCGCGAATGACTACAGAACAAGTACCAGAAATTTAATATCTTAACTTTGCCCTCCAAATACATTCTTGATAATATAATGTATATTCGTAAAAACTTTGACAAGCTTGATTTTGTCAAAAACCAGCATAGTTTTATTACTAGATATTGTCATACATTAGTCGTACCGTGTTTTAGTCTTAGTAAGACTAATAATAATAAAGGTTTTTTAGGAAATAGTGTTAGGTTCTATAATAAGATCCCGAAGCACATTACTGATTTGCCAGACAATGACCATGTCTTTAGGCTTTACTGACAGAAGGTTAGTATATACATAGAATAGGGTGGATCATTATTTATTTATAAGGATTGACCAAAGTAATTTAAAACAAAAAAGCCTAGATAATAACAAATATAAAAAAGAAATGAAGCCCGATCGAGTTTTTTGCCGGTTCTTCTCGATGACTGGGATGTTTTCCGGACCGGTAGTAGTGTTACGACGTTCATAAGTGCCTTCTTGGGGCCTAAATAAAATATTTTTGATTTTCATTTAATTAACTCGAAGAAATTCGCGGGTGGGGTTAATTAAACTAACATTAAACTAGTCATAAAACATTAATAATTTTATTTTAAATCCAAATGCATATTGATGTATTTCTATATCAATAAGATTTTTGTACCTACGTAATTTTTTTTTCAATGATATCTTTGCTTAGAATACTTTCACTATTCCATGAAATTAGAAAATCATGCTTTAAGTGTTAAAAACTAAAACCCGTAGTAAGGGTTGAAAGTAGTCCGTTGGCGGTGCGGTAAGTAAATGCAATTTGTCCGCATTGGCCCAAATTAGAGCCAGACTTATGCTCATTTGTCCACTTGTCAACTAGCTTTTCTGAACCTAAGTCTACGGTTTTCTGACGAGAATCAAAGTATTTATATTTTTTTATTAACGAAGACGTTACTTTGCGGAAATCCATCGTATAATATTACGTCCGTGGGTAATAAAATGCCGTAGTGTCACACGAAAGTAATTTATTCGTACTCAGATAATACAAATTAAAATATTAAAAAACAAACGCATAACTCGTCTACCGAATATTCTCACAGAATAAGCATGTATGTACTTATAGAATAAGACTGTTTGTTTCTCTCTTATTTCGCTTCTTGTTGTCACTTCGCTTTCGAATTTATAACTGCCACGTCTCGCAACTCAGCTCCCTTATATATCTAAATGATTCGATCCCGAAATCTCTAGAAGGTCCCTGAACTCTTAACATGTTGTAAACAACTTACGTCATCGTTTTTAAAACGAGGGGAACGATTAATTTATGGCCCATTGTTTGTTGACAATTTTAGCGATAAGACTTTCTACGTGTGTTTCGTTGAACCTATGACTACACGACACACGACTACACTATGATCTCCCGGTCTCCTGTACACTCTTTTTCTCCCGTCGTGCATATATAAACAGAATCTAGACTCGTTTGAAAACATAACTCTTGACCAGTCGTTCAGAGTCAAATTCTCGTGTTCTGAGTTTCTGTGGTGTCTTTCTAGAGTTGGGCCATTTACAGGTCATAATGGCTTTAAATTTGCTTTAGTCAGACTCCGCCTTTTTGTAGCCGTACTCAGATTGTTTTCTCCAGCTCGTAAATGATGATTCTTTCCTTCAACGGCCGCAAGAAAGCGATTTCTTAAAATTGATGACACCATACAGCGATCCTCCCGCGCCTTCGTGCACCTTGTTCGGCCTGTTTTTAGTCTTCAAAGATTCAAAGACGTTAACGACTTGATGTCTTCAAAATAATAAATTTATAAGGTATAACTTATAAATATTATATTTATAACTTTTTATTGCAAAATTAGAACAAACGCGAAAAAATTGATTTGAATTTTTTGGTACTAAATTCAAGAACATTATTTCCACTTTCAGATTTTTATACAATTAACAAAATAAATAAAAAGTTTTTATATATTATTTTATGTGGCATTAAATATTCTTTAAATTAGTCTTTCTTTCATAAAGCTAGGTGAGGTACTTTTGAAGATATTGAAGATTTTCTAGCTGACCCTTTTTCTTTGCGGTCCAGTGTATATTTATAACCTGGCCAGATACCATTGCTATGAATTAGAATAAAAACCATGTAAATCGGATAAGTTGTTTTCGCGTGAAAAGAACATAAACGGACAGACAGATAGAGAGATCTTGAGTTTTATAATATGTAATAGAAGAATTTATATTATGGATATAAAGCATGTAATAAGCTAACATGCTATCCACAGTGCAGCCTTTAGCCATCGATATCCAATCTCAAACAGGATTGTAGTTGTAACGAGCTGAGTCACTGCCAGATTGCAATCGAATGAGTTGAAAAGCCTAGTGTGGAAAAGAACATAACAGCACGAGAGTTGCTGCTTTGCGGCAAAACTTTGTCGAAGATTGAAGTTCAAGAATTAGTTCTCTACGTCTATCTTTGCCGTACTGTCAAGCTGTGGAACTCTTCCTCTTACCTACAAAATGGAGTCCTTCGAACATAATATGAAAATATATTTGAGCAGGCCGGTATAACAGTGGCGACTGGTGATAGAATTTAGATCCTATTGGGCGCCGATATTGTTGGATTGCAATGTACTCATCATCAGTTTCAGTACCCTGACATAACTTTGACGTGTTATGATAAAAAAAGTTACAAAAATTAAAGACACCCTATAAATTAAACTATTCTTTGCGACCATCCCAATGAGCCTAAAGACAATACTTACTCTGTAAGTTGGTAAGAGATTAGGCAGTTTCCAGATCAAACTGTAGCATTAGGTCAAGGTTATCCTGTTCTTCCAATAGCATTGAAGTAATAGAATACCAAATTTCAAAATCAGGACTGCTGAAGATGCTCACATCTTCTCGTAAACTAGAAAAGAACTGATAATATTTAAACGGTTAAACAGATTTTCGTGAATCATAGCCACAACAACACACAACACTCTCGAACAATTCACCTTTCGAACAAAAGAAAACTAAATCGAAAACGGTTCAGCCGTTTGGGGGCTACGAGGCCACACTACAGGTACACAGATGCACGTGTTCAATTTATAACACCCCTCTATTAGCGTCTGCGTCGGTGGTTTTTCAATGATAACTAATTTTTTTATCAAACATAAAATAACTATGAAAATATTGATTCAATTTTATTTCTAAACATTTTTATACAAAACTTTACACTTTTCACTTCCTTATTGCGTCTTACGTACGTCGTTGTCACATATATGTAGGTTTTTAAATATATTTTGTAGGTGTAGACATTGGCAACAATCGACGATGTGACCCATGTTGGTAACACGCCTAGTGGCGGAACTGGTTCCCAAGTGCAGATGTCCGAATACAGCACACCTATTGTTGACTGATTTTCAACTTGTAAAAGAAAACGCCCTACCACCATGCTATGGTATGACCATGTCATTTTCCATCAGGCTCATTGCAGGTATTCGAACTCACTTTCAATGACTTACAGTCCGTACACGCCACCACAGAGCCATCATTGCATCATTGAGTTATCATTCTATCCATCTGTTATCAATTCTACCGTCATTACCAATCTATGCTATTCGCAACATTTTCCTACGAAAACTGAGGTTCATACCATAGCATACATCAGGTGCACAAAGTGACAAACTGATCAAAGTGCCATTCTTTTGGTATATCGCGTTTCAGATTCAGACAGTGTGTATTCAACTGCCGAAAAACTTGCAGACCGCTATGACAGCGGCGGGATGAAGGGCACAGAGAATGTTTTTAGAGATTTCTCTGTACTCGGGGCAGCCCGACTGGTGGAATACCTCCACCCTACAGAAGATCGCAGCCAAGTAACGTTGTGTTGTGTTCCTGCAGTTAGTAGGGTTTCCAGAGCTCCTTGAGGAAGGAGAGTTTTAAAGAGAGGTAGGGCACAGATATTTCTTTGGAGATTTCTCTCTTCTTGGGGTAGGCCGACTGGTGGAATACCTCCACCCTATAAAAGATCGCAGCCAAGTAACGTTGTGTTGTGTCCCTGCAGTGAGTAGAATTTCCAGAGCTCCTTGGGAAAGGGGAAATCCAAAGAGAGGTCGGGTACAGAAATTTCTTTGGAGATTTCTCTCTACTTGGGGCAGTCTGACTGGTGGAATACCTCCACCCTGCAGAAGATCGCAGTTAAATAACCTTGTGTTATGTCCCTGCGGTGAGTAGGGTTTCCAGAGCTCCTTGAGGTAGGGGGTTCAAGATCGGCAACGCGCTAGTTGTTATTATAAGCATCCATAGGCTACAGTAGTCACTTACAATCAGGCGGGCCGTATGCTTGTTTGCTACTTTAGTAGAATTACAAAAATCTCACAGTAATCGCTGTTGTTTTGGGATTGTACTGTGCTTACCAAACGATTCGAACACACGTCGATCGACGCGGTATCCGAACACACTACTAGATACTGACCCGTCATCACTTCATAATTTTTTACCATTGCTAACTTCATAGTTGGTTATGTTTGGATATTATGTTACTGACGTTTGATTTTAATTATAAATATTGAAAACAACATTACGGAGGTGATTTTCTTGAAAAGTGATTGATCCTTGTTTCGCGTGTTGAATTACCCTTGGTTGTTCGATACAGTCAAAATGTGATTGCTTTGTGTAATACAAACTAATGGCGTTATTTCTACTCCAGTTAATTTGCAAAACAGAATAGCAGTTATATAGACGGCTTCGTCCGTCTTTGCAGCCTTAATTTACTATATTTTTTATTTTTATTATTTTTGACCAAGATCAAAATAAGTCACAACCTGGTAATATTTTTAATACGATATCTGTAACTAATCAGCCTTCTGTTTTATATTTATTGTATGGATCTCAATTATGCCTTTGAAAAATAAAAATTGTCTGTCTGTTTGCATGTAACTCAAAAATGGCTTGACCGATCCATATGAAACTGATATACTATAAGATTTTTCAATAATACTTTTAAAAATCATAATATGTTTATATATAAATTGTTAACCGATTTTGATGAAATTTCGTACAGGGCAATATGTATATACACAGCTAGTATTGATATAAATTTAATAAACTTGTATAGATCTTAAAATCTACGCGAACAAAGCCGCGGGCGAAAAGGGTATTTATATGGAAAAGCAGGTTGACTCCATTATTCTCTTTGGAATAGTGAAAATTATTTTATATCTTTGTAATTGTTAAAGCAAAGAGACTTTGCTATAAAAGAAATGTAATCTCTTTGCATATCATTGTATGTATTTTTTAATATATTAAAATAAAAAATATAACGTTCTTTTCACATGTCAAGTGAAAATATGCATTGTGTCATATATCTATTTTCTACTATCATGGTAGCATTTCCAATGTGTATATTATTTGTTACAACTACAAATCATTCACAATAAAATATTCATGAGATTCCTAGTTAAATTGGGTGTTTGGTTTTTTTTTGCAATTTTGGAAAGATCATATATAAGTTTTATAACAAACTATTTTTATTTTTTTCGCAATAATTCAAAAGTTATTTCAAAATAAAAATTAATTTTTGAATTCAGTACCGAAAACGCGCCGATCGTTCCCGAATAAATCTGAGCGCGTGTGGCGTCATATTGTTAATTTCTACTCATTGTAGCACAAAGCTGCTACAGTGCTTTGACTCTTAATCGATGAAATTCCTTTAACATTATGACGTCACAAACCTGGCGATCAATCGTGGCGCGTTCGTAGTTATGTGATTTTTTTTAAATATTACAATTTTCAATTATTTATTATTAATAAAAAAAAAGATTTAAGAGTTTTGTTTCTTTTTTTTAAGGCTTGGGGTTAGGTCGGCCTAGTTGAATAAACTAGTTTTAATTAAAATAACAAACAATGAAGTTGTATACCGAAAAGGCATCACAACTACCAGGTTTAGATAATATAGCATGAACGATGTACAAGCATGAAGAGTTTTTCCAATTGACTATTATCATAATTATGATGAAGCTTTAAAATACATAAAAAATTGATGTTCTTTTTTTTTGAAGACTTTTTTTATAGTGTGAACAAACACACTAGGTCCTTACATCTGTAACACTAACAGTAATTACAGAAAAAAGTACTCAACAATTATGTCCATTAGTTTCTTTGTTCCAAAAGTATTCAGCGGCAACTCTTGCCCTGGGGTAACGCGGTAGTTTTAAACAGTTGATGAACTACCAAACCGAGATCCCTATACCACTAATGTACTCCTAATAACTGAAAAGTTTCCTTGACAGTTTCTCTCAGGTAATCAAAATTTAATTTTAATGAATAAACGTGTGTTATCTGTTCCTATATCATGTAATATTGATGGTATTTTACGTAGTATAATTTAGTTATTATGCTAAGTGAAGTCAATTACAAAATAACTAGCGGTCCGCCCCGGCTTCACTAGGGTAGAAAAATATTTTAAAGAAATGAAAGCATCCGTTGGTTTTGGATAATTGATGTCGTTACTTATATTATACGAAAATTCACCACATCTTTATCACCCATAGGTATTGAATTTGAAAAGACTATGAAACCTGTCTGTTTTTTTTCATACTGAATTGCTAAATGCTAATTTTCATAGATCTATCTTAAAAAATGACGATTTTCATACAAAATTTCATGCCTTTTTCAACCATCTTAGGGGTTGAAATATGTATATTATCTGGCCAGATAATAGGAGATATTTTGTTAGATATAATATAATACATACAATACATACATACATATAATACATACAAAATAATTAGTGACGATAAAGGTGAATCTATTCGGAAAAAAGACGCAATTGGGACGCTTAAATGGCTTACGCTGAGTAAACTATACGAGCTATATCAAATTAATGTTCTGCATAATTGTAGATCTTAAAAAGACCTACAAAATTTTCATCGATAGCATATATCTATCTTCTAAGAATCACCCATAATAAGCATTTTTGTTTTCCGTCTTTTGAGCGGAGACAGCACGACTCGCGCGTGCGCACGACCGACGGCATTCTGTAGTCCACGCGAGCGGAGCCGCGGGCACAGCTAGTATACATATTATTATCATTTTTTTATAAATATAAGAAGATTACTAGAGACATTTATTTATAGGTGCCACAAAAACTTCCTGATCAGTTCCAACAAGGGAGTCACGGTCTTGTAACAGCATTGTTTGAAATTTAAGAAATTAAAACATTTCTATTCACGTGACATTTGCAGAATTGTATATAAACACACATTGTCAAATTAAATAAAAAAATGAACTAAATTTACCCTTGACCTCTATATTATTAACAAATATTCACCCTTAAATCGTATCAAACATAACGGACAGCTTTCCATTAACACAATCAATAAAGACTGTTCTCAAGCAACTTTCACGGTCCATCCGCCCTATATTTGAGATCGCTCATGCAAAAAAACACGGGAATAATTAAAAGGCGGGCCGCACACAACTAGACTTTATCCAGGACCCTTGTCACGCGGATGACAGACGAGACAAAAACATGCTGTCCGTGTGAACACGGCCTTTTTATATAACCACCCTTTACTCATACCGCTGCGCTCTGCTATTTGTAGTATGGAACAGAATTTTTGTTGTTCGCAATTTTGTACGGCTTTAGAACTGACTTTTGAGATAAATGTTTAATTTGTTTTGCGGTTAATACCTACTTTGTTTTTTTTTCTTTGCTTGTGTATATTACCGTTATTATTTTTTATAGACAGCCATATGCAAATCTGTCTGTTAGTGGTTTTAATGTAATTTATTTACATACCTTAGATACCTTGAGGTTTATTATGAGGCCCATGATTAGCGACCACGTCTCGTTCCTACAACTTACAAGACATTACTGGCAACACACACATGACAACGACTTTCATCTTGAGACACTGCGATGTCTCAACGAGAAGATGGTACGTAGATTCGTGAACGACACCCAACCGAGTTGGATTATTTCTCGAAATTGAAACTAAAGTTCTCGAACTCGAATTTGGACTTAGCTACTTACTATTTAAATATAAAAATATTAGCATTTCTATATCTCAACATATCTTTTCATTTGTTAGTATCAAATATCGATATTTCAAATCCTTACGGAATAATTTCAAAATGTTAATAGGGCTAAGCCCACTACCGGTATTGTGAAAACCGTTGAATCCCGAGCTTTCCCAGAAGGGTTAATTAAGACTTTTGGTCCGTCGTGTCGCAGTGTCCCACGCGTTAATCCTTTCCATCGGCCATATTATATACATTAATACTTGGTGAAGTAATTAGAGCGCTATTTAGACACGAACATTGTAATAATGTTTATGCATTGATCATAATTGAAAAAAAAAGTGGATCCGTGTATTTATTATACATACGTTAGAAGTTACACTTTGAATAATCAGACTCGACGTTATACTAGACTTAATAACCACAATGAAACAAGATGTTTAGCAAGCAATTTCATAGTGCAGAACTTTTTGTTACATCACATCGTAAAATTCATTGTCATAATTTTTTCATAATGCACCTTAAAAAGTATACCTTTTTTTATACATTTTATGCAAACAACATGTTTTATGCAAACGCATATGCATACGGCCCGATATATTCTGTAAGATAAAGTAACATACGAAATAAGCAGTGACGATAATGATGAATCAATTCGGAAAAAATACGCATTTGGGGCGCTTAAATGACTTTCACTAAGTAAACCATACGACATATATCAAATTAATGTTCTACATAATTGTAGATCTTAAAAAGACCTACCAAAAGTCATCGATAGTAAATATCTGTCTTGTAAGGATCCCCCACAATAAGCATTTATGTCTTCTGTCTTTTGAGGAGGGCAGTACAATACGCGCGTGCGTTCGACCGACGTCATTCTGTAGTCTAGGTATGCAAGCAGAGTCGTGGGCACAGCTAGTAATACCATAAGTATCAGATCAGCAAGCGCGTTGCCGACCTTAAACTACCCTACACCAAGGAGCTCTGGAAGCCCTACTCACCGCAAGGAACACAACACAAGGTTATTTAGCTGCGATCTTCTATAGAGTGAAGGTATTCTATCAGTCGGACTGCCCCAAGGAGAGAGAAATATTTGAAGAAATTTCTCTGTGCCCCACCTCTGATTAAATTTATAAAAGTATTCTTCAAGTGTCTATCAAACCAAAATATACTTATAAAAATCTATCAAAAGAGTTTTTGAGTAATTACTGTAAGGAAAATATAATTACTATGTAGGGAAAATACTTTGTAAGTAAATATGGATTACTCGTATTATGACATCTTCTGGGTTAATTATAGAAAAATTGGTTGTTAACTAAGCTAAAACTAGGGTACGAGTAGGTGCAGTTACACCTACTCGTACATAATTAAATATTGACAGATATCTAAAGATTTTTAGTAACGGAATTTATGTACTTGCAGGTCTTTAATTCTATTGTATCTATATTTTTATTGTACGCCATCTATAATTATTTTATGTAACTAAAACAACGCTTCAGGAAGCCCTTTTTCTATTCCATAAAAATAAAAATAGTTCAACTTTTGCTCACTAGATGGCGCAATATCAAATATTTTGGGAAATGCAATAATAAAACAAGATAATACTATTTGGTCTGAATTGTAAATATTGAGCTGTGGTCAGCATTGTCAACGCATGAGGTGAGCTGTGATCTGATACAAGTACCTATTGAATTCTCTCTATGAGGATTCCAGTGCTCGTATCAGAATAAACGGAGCATATAGTTAATGGCTTAATATCCAAAAGGTTTTTAGAAAGGTATGTGTTGCGTCTCCATGGCTGTCCAACATATTCATGGATAATTGTCTGACAGATTTGAAGGAGAGTTATTGTGGACTGAGAATGCATGAGTTACTATTCAAATGTCTTCTTTACGCAGATGTTCAAGTACTAATTATTCAACGTCGGTTTAGCGTTTACAAGCGATACCTAGTGACTATTATGAATGAAGCTTTGGAAAGAAAGGAAATAAAAGTGAACACAAAGAAGACGAAAATTATGGTGTTTGAAAAGGAAGAGAACATGACAGAAGTATGTATCCGGATTATACTTGGGATCGATGTTTACTAGGAATAGAAAGTCTGAAAATGATATTGATAGGAGAGTAAATGCTGGTTTGGTATGTTCAATGAAAATAAACATCAAAGGGTCAGAACCTGTACCTACTTGGTAATATTAGTATTGTTTTTAGATTAGTGTTGAAACAATCAGAAATGCTTTTTAGTCACGCTTAGGTGTCATTTCTTAAGTTTTTGTGCGCTCAAAAAGAAAGTTTTATAGAGGAACGCTACACCGGTAACATGGTGCACCCATTTATGA
This sequence comes from Saturnia pavonia, assembly GCA_947532125.1. Taxonomy (NCBI): domain Eukaryota; kingdom Metazoa; phylum Arthropoda; class Insecta; order Lepidoptera; family Saturniidae; genus Saturnia; species Saturnia pavonia. The sequence continues at coordinate 6,449,559 of OX383919.1, read as the reverse complement.
ACAGCAAGAAAATCTCTACGGAAGCTCGTCTGGCGGTACATAGAGAGGTGTTAGTTGTGTAGTATACCTGTATACCTAAGGAAGTGAAAGCTGGGTGTAACAGAATAAGCGTGAACGTGGAATAAATCCAGTAGAAATGATAGCGCTAAGAAGTATGTTAGGAGTGAAATTGAGAGACAGAATAAGAAATAGTGTGGTAAGAGAACGTTGTGAGTAAAAGAAGATATAGTCACACGGATTGAGAAAGGGATGCTTAAATGGCTTGGGCATGTAGAGAGGATAAATGAAAGAAGAATGACAGATTTATAAGATGAGTATGAATGGGAACGCTGGACGAGGAAGACATAGACGAACGTTCCACGATCAAATCGGGGACGTTCTGAAGATAGGTCAAGTCAAGAGTACTGAGCATGCATGAAAAGATTGATGTTGATGAAGCGAAAGATGTATCCCAGGATCGTAGCAAGTGGAAGGACGTGGTCCCTGCCTACCCTGTTGTAATAAAGAGGCGTGATTTATGCATGTATGTAAATATTACATTTTATTATAGTGGTATTATAACCGAACGCCGCTCAATAGACCCAAGTTCGAATCCTGATATCCGCTTAACGTAAATCTAAAGTATAGTAGTAGAACATACAACAGCACAGATCATAATATAGCCCTAACGTAGCAACTGCTGAAAATAGCCTCTCTCAGAGGCCATCACTGTACTTGCTTAGCTTCCTGATTGAATTATTTTCAGATATTTTTCTTATATCTTCGAACTGTCGTATCGACTTTAAGTAAGGTAGAGCACAGTAATTTAAGTAATTTGGAGATTTCACCCTACAGAAGATCGCAGCTAAGTAACCTTGAGTTGTGTTCCTGCGATGATTAGGGTTTCCAGAGTTCCTTGGGGAAGGGGGCAAAGAGAGGTGAGTCACAGAGAGGTTCTTTGGAGATTTCTCTCTACTTTGGGTAGTCCGACTGGTGAAATACCTCCACCCTACAGAAGATCGTAGCCAAATAACTTTGTGTTGTGTTCCGGCGATGAGTAGGGATTTAGAGTTCCTTGGAGTAGATGTGGTTCAAGGTGGGCAACGCGTTGGGCATCCCTGCCCGGTTTAACATTAATAATCCTTTAAGTAATTTTCAATGGAATTCGTACGATACGAACTTCCTAATATATATTTTATAAGTTGATAAACTATAACTCGTTAACTTGTAAAGTCTACTTACCTGTGATAGTTTTCCTTTTAACTTCATTATATATACTACTACCGTGAATTTTTCAAATATCCAAAAACAATAATTTAACTGGTAAAGGGAGAAGACACTTGACTCTAACAAATATTAATACTTTAAAGCTTCATATTTTGCAAACGGATCCCTGAATCGAAAAATGGTTTTCACAGATCTGCGATATCTTTCCATCGGTAACCCACACAATGGGATAAACGAGAAAAAAAATATAATTTCCACTTAAAATGTAGAGGAGGTACCCTAAACAATTTAGTCAAGATTTTATTTGACCACTTTGTCGACTTGATTAATGAGAATATCCATATCAAATTACAACTTTCTAGTACTAAGAATATCTGAACTAAGCCGCAGACCGACAGACGGACATAGCGAAACTATAAGGGTTCCTTTTCACTTCCGAACACTAAAAATTAGTTACTATCGCCATAGAAATAAAAATTAGCTGTACGACTTAAACAACGCTCAGATTTTTTTCCTTTACATAAAATATAGACATGAAATAAGCGAAATATCGTCGAAATAAAAACAATTTGTTTATCTTATCCAAACTTCCTGCGATGACACAGATACTAAATTAAAAATAGTTACCTATCAGTAATCTTTGATTGATTCAGATAGGCTCAATAAACGAATTTTTAAACAAAAACTTCTTTGAGCACGGCGCAGAAAATATACGTTAAGAAAGTTGTATGACGTCACGTTACGCGATACTTTTTTACTGAAGTAAAAAGTTACATTAGTAGTCTAAAATAAAGTTTGTTGAACTGAAACATTTTTGGTCAAGGTGGTGAAAATATACTATGGGAAACTGTGTTACTTTACACTGTAGAGGTTACACTAGCTGTGCCCCGGGTTTCACCCGTGTTAAATTTATTCGAGGAAGTCTCCACGGAGCTGCTTTTTTTTCGAACTGACTATACTGTTAGCCATAAGGGCCCTGAAGCCTCAAACGGCTTTTACAGCATCACCCGGGCTTGGGGGCGAGCACTTAAAGCACTCAGCCACGGTTACCACGGAGCTGCCTCAAAAGCGCTCGTGCGTAGTTTCATTTCTCGACTTGGCTATAACTGTCAGATTGCTTTACGTTCATATATTAGACATGACGTTATATACATAGTTCTCTTTGTCTTATCTATGTTGTACCGTGAAGCTGTGGAACCATCTCCCGGCCAATTTGTAATATGCCATGCCTAATAATGATGCTCATAAATCACTTTTCAATTATCAATAAAACTTTGTCACAAAATACCTTAAAGATGATATCTTATGTATAAGAGATAGGCATATGGACTTCTTTTAGAAGTACTAAGGAGCAATATTTTTGTGCAACATTGTATTTACGTATCACTAATCTTAACGCCAACACACGCGGATAAAACTGTTAGGGTGCGCCATTTATTCCCACTTATTACTTAACAAAAATCAATATTTAAGGCTAGCTGATAGGTGTAGACTCATGTTAGATAGCCTATACTATTCCTCGTGATTCCGGCTATAATATACCCAAATAATTTTTCGAATCTGACTGGTACTGAGATTAGCGTGTTTAAACAAACAAACAAACAAATAAAAAGAACTCTTCCGCTTTATTATACAAGTATAGATTAATGATTTAAAATTTTTAGAAAATGTAATTTTTTTATTCATATGTTTTTGTCTGAGTTATTGTAGTTTGGGTAAAACCTAATTATTTGATTTCGTACGTAGACAAAAACACCGGATATTAAAAAGATAATGTTTTCAGTGGAAAAATAATTAAATATAAATAATAGGTTTGATTTTTTATAATACATAAACACATGGCTTATCATAATGATCAGCATAATCGCCGGTATTATAGGTACTTTTACAAATATACTTGTAATCATCGGCGCTTTGACGAATTTGGGATATAAAATTATCTATAATAGGTACAGTATTAATATAATATAATCTTAACATATTATGATAAATCAATTTTAACATTAGCATTGATTTCCTAAAAAAACTTACCTTATGAGAATATAATTTCGATACTCTATCGTTGTGTAGATAACGTCATAGACCTAGTAAAGGTCTTTAATTGGCCCTAGGCTTATTGCACTCGATAGTAAAACATGTGATTATATGTAGAGAAACCACAAAAAAGTTCGTCCCACCAGGAAGGTCAACGCATATTTTACCTTCTTTTTTATAGTTATAGTTTTGTCGTAGTGGCCACAATCTCACCAGATGTTAAGTGACGATGTGGCCCAATATGATAATACGCTAAACCTAGTAGAAGACTGGTTCTCAAGTGCAGCTGCTGAAACACACCTGTTTGTGCTTGGCGAGAGAATTTCAACTTGAGGATGGTAGCTAGCCAGGCGGGCTTAGCAAAAATCCTACCATCATGCTATGGTTTTCTCACGATGTTTTCCTTCATCGAAAGCTCAAACTCATTGCTGGGTTTCGAACTCACGTCAATCGACGCGAAGTTGTACACGCTATAGCTATGTCATCATTGCATCTACTACCATTAGCGCGCTTTACGCTGTATAGGTAAAATGACGTCTTGATGTCACAATCTGTGAGAATAATTTGAAGGTCCTTTAATGTGCTACTTATAAGAGGAATTATGGAATAATACAGTAGAAACTCGATTACATAATAACCTTTATAAATAATTAACTTTTGCGTTCTCTTCCCCTCAGAGCCTGGACCTTGGACCTTAGTACCTTAAAGTAATGTTTTGACGACCTCGGTAATTTAAAGCATCTATCAGTGACTTATTTTAAATGAGGCCTAAGCAAAGTAGCTTATTTGGGTCGTTAGCTTTCAGTCTTTCTTCTGAAAACATCGATATGCATATTGTGGTAAAATGAGAATTACCTACATTAAATTAATTCAACACGAAAATTTTAAGTATTAACATACGCTGTTAAAGCTTTGCAATTAGTGAAAAGATATCACCAACTTTTTTTTGTACATGAAATAAAGTTTAATAAGATAATTGCTGTACCTTTGAACCTAAAAAAGTGTGTATGTAACATTTGCAAATAGCATTTAAATTTAACCTAATACTTCTATGTAAAATCCCTGAACAAAGCACATATATGAACCTCACTAAGTAAAAACTATGAACCATTAAAAACTCCTTATTAAATTAAAAACTCAATAACTCAAATTATTTCACTGTTCCCATATCGAAATTGTACTGTATATACATCCCGTGTACAAAATTTCATATAAATCGGCTGAGAATTAATACAAATTAAATTTTTAGAAAGATATTTTGCAGCTCGATTGCAAAAATACCTCCACCCTACAGATAATCGCAGCCAAATAATCTTGTATCGTATTCCTGCGGTGAGTATGGTTACCAGAGCTTCTTCGCAAAAGTGGGTTCGAGGTCAGGAATGCGCTAACACCTTTTGGTGTTACAAGTATCTATAGGTAACTGCTTATCATCAGGCGTGTCGTACACCTGATTGTATAAAAAAATATAAGAATTTTGTTACCCTATATTTTACCCTAAGACATGGGCACCATAAACCGAGGCGACAAAGAGCGCAACTAGAGTAGAAATGTAAAATATGGTTATGCAAATAGACAAATGTTTAGTGGGTTATTCTTTATTTTAGCATTTTCTACATTTCTTGATCATCATTATTTGCTGCCGTATATGGGACGAGAAATCTTATAAGCCCAATGCGCTAAATTTTAAAATAGGCCACTGTATCAACTTATACAGTAATCAATGTAATACGTACTTTTTTATAATTAGGGGAACCAACTGATAGAAAACAAATTGAAAAATAACTTTATAGTGTTTCCTCGAAACTACAGATCGCCGGTTTAAGTAAGTAGCTGTACGATAAAATATATGTTAATAAATATATAATATCGATTGAACGATAAACAATAATCAAAGATTAAGGACTAATTAAAAGATAGCAACAGTGTATATAAAATGAGTGTATCCGAGTGCTGACCACCGATTTCCAAATAAACAATCAATATGAGGTGGACTGTATTATTGTTTTCGTTAATCCTCGTGGCTTTAGCAGCTGCCGACGAAGAAGAGACTCCTGAACTACCACTAGCTGAACCATGTGATGAAGAAACTTGCAAGTTACCTGAATGTAGATGCTCATCGACAAGTATTCCTGGTGGCTTGGCACCTAGAGATACTCCACAGGTGAGTCGTCCAGCCTAGAGATTATGTAGTCTCAAATCCAAATTTTTACTGTTGCCCACTAATTATAGATCCTGCTAAGGCTCCATTAGTGGAAGTAACTCTGTTCGCATCGTTTTTCTAAAGAACATCCATATTTTTAAACAGCAAAAATGACAAACAAGCACACGGTCCGCCTTTTGGGCAGGTACGGTTGCTTATGGACGCTTGTAATACCATAGCTATCACTATCGCGTTACCGACCTTAATCTCCCTACTCTAAAGAGCTCTGGAAACCTTACTCACCACAGAAGCACAACACTAGGTTATTTAGCTATAATCTTCTGTAGGGTGGAGGTATTCTACCAGTCGGACAGCCCCAAGTTGAAAGAAATCTCTAAATATATTTTTATGTGCCATACCTCTCTTTGAATCCCCCCTTCTCCAAGGAGCTCTGGAAACCCTACCACAGCAGAAATACAACACTAGGTTATTTCGCTGCGATTTTCGGTAGAATGGAAGTATTCCATCAGTCAGACAGCCCCAAGTTGAGAGAAATCTCTAAATACATTTCTATGTGCCCTACCTCTCTTTGAAACCCCTCTTCTGCAAGGAGCTCTGAAAACCCTACTTACCGCAGGAACACAACACTACATTATTTAGCTGCTATCTTCTGTAGGGTGGAGGTCTATAAAAAGTCTATATAAATGTGATTCAACAAATATAACCTACGGTGATAGTGATATCTATCGAACGATGTGTGTGATTATAAAATGCTATATTAAAATATTATTATTTATCAATCTCACAATCTTTGGCCCACCCAAATTAATTTGTTTATTTCATCAAACGGATAGTCCCATTTTGTGTTGTATATTTTGTTATATTGATATTTTTATATTTACATGCATGCATACAAAAATGCTGTTAAAACAGTCATGTAACTAAACTAATTTATCATAAAACAAATTAGACGATAGTTGCCCTATAAAGGAAAGAAATAGCATATGCATGTTTTTTTATAAACGTAACTTCTACTTTGGTAAAATCGAATTTATTGGAACATAATATAACTTAAGTAATATTAAAATCGATGTTGAACATCAATTAAAAAGCCATAATTTAGTCTAAGCAGTGTAGCAACCTAAGTTTCTTGTTATTTATATTTAATTAAGGGCTTGGGTCCAAGGGGAACTTATCAGTCCCATAGTAACCTAAACTTGCATTAACACAGCTATCTTAGTACACTAATAACAGACTTTCATAAAATTTTGGCTTCCTCACTTACTACTTAAGTGCTAAGTACTTAAGTACTTTTAATATCATTCCGAATTGAATAAACTATCGCTCATATTTTTTGTGAGCTTTGTCTCGAATCAACATAATTTTGAACTTTTTGACCAGACTATAAGTTATCTAGTCAAAAATCATTATTAAATATTACGAGATACTCGACAATGTTAGATAATTTAATACTTTGACGTTTAATTTAACTGTCAGTGAAGCAAATTTATTTTGTTATATACCTGTTATTATATCAAAGATTTAAATATTTTTCAGTTCGTCACACTTACCTTCGATGATGCGGTGAACGTAATCAACATCGAAACATATCGTGACCTCATTTATGACCGTGTCAACTCGAACGGTTGTCCTGCTGGTACCACTTTCTACGTCAGTCATGAATACACCAACTACCAACTGGTCAACGAGCTTTACAACAAAGGATTCGAAATCGCTCTCCACTCCATCAGCCATAGGACACCTCAAACATACTGGGCTGAAGCAACTTACGAAGTCATGGTTGAGGAGATAGCTGAACAGAAAGTACAAATGTCTCACTTCGCTAACATTCCTTACGAGGCTATCAAGGGTTAGTTTCGTAATACTTATATTTACATCTATTTACACTTATTGCTCTTCGCCAGCTTTCATTTCACTACTAAAAAGGACTATTTTCAAAAGTGTAATCGGTAAATTTGATATTTTAACATTATTTGTCACCGCGCATGAGATATATTCAAATTTCTAATAATATATTTTCTATAAGTGTGTACGGCTCATACATAGATTTGCTGTACATATAGATCGGCAATTGGCTGACTAAAACGAGATGAAAATAGTTCGAAGCGATTTTGTTGTTATTGTTCCGTGAGTTCATACAGCACCTACTTCCCGAGCGTTTTTGTCTTTCCAATTTGAAGTCAATGAATCATTATCGTTTTATCACTTATGTTGAAGGCTACTGCGAAATTCCGACGTGGTTTGATATAAATCTGCTGCCACTATGGATTTCAATATAAAATAAATCTATCATAAGACTACACAGTTGAAGTGAACATCTATATATAAGTCGACACCAATAATAAATGTTACAGTCAAAATTTTTGAGGTAGAAGAAGCAATTCCTGAATATGAAAACATTTTTATATTATACGAACTTTAGAATGTTCAACTGCAATTGAGTATTTAAAAAAAAGCATATCGATTTTTTTTTGGATTTTAAAGTTTCATCATAATTATGATAATATTCAATTGGAAAAATTCTTAAAACATTTTTTTTAATTAATAATAAACAATTGAATATTGTAATACTTTATAAAGAATCACATGACTACGAACGCGCCACGGTTGATCGCCAGCTTTGTGACGTCATAATGTTAAAGGAATTTCATCGATTAAGATTCAAAACACTGTATCAGCCGTGTGCTACAATGAGTAGACATTAATATTGTGACGTCACACGCGCTCGGGTTTGTTCGGGAACTGTCGGCGTGTCTTCGGTAATGAAATTCAAAAATTAATTTTTATTTTGAAATTACTTTTGAGATATTGCGAAAAAAAAAAGTTTTCTTATAAAACTTATATATGAGCTTTCCATTTATCACAAAAAAAATGTTTTTTAAATCCCAATTTCTTTATTGCAATGAAAAACGAAATACATAGCAAATAAATAATACCCTCTATCAATACGTAGCTTTATTATCTATATTTTTTTGTTAATTAGTAATTTTAGTCAACAAAGTAAAAAAAGCCTTTATTTAATCAACAGACTGTACGAATATTGTTCGTGTCTATATTCCATCAATTACTAAACCAGTACCTGATGTATAATTTTTGTTTTCTCATGAATCGAACTCATGACTTCTTACACTACTTTTTGCTTCCTCGATCGTATTTAGCCATACAATCTTATCTCAAAAATCTACCCATATATATTAGTTCTTTAATGTCTAATTGCTGATGTTGGTTTCAAAGGAGCGTTTCAACTTAAGGGATCAGTCATATTCACGCTCTATAAAAAAATACTCACAGTTAGTGTGTAAGGGTTGCTCTTTATTGAAAAAAATGACTACACCTAAACCGCAAGTATATTTATTTTCTTGCAGCAAAGAAAGTGACAGCACGATCCCTGATGGTAAGCACAGTACAATCCCAAAACATCGGTGAACGCCGAATGATAGACAATCCATCACCGATTGACGCTGTCATGTTGGCCAGCAAGCATGCTGGACATATACAGGCTAACACCAAAACCATAAGAGAGTCACTATTACGGGTTTATCATCATGTGTATGGTTGTCGCGGCTCAGCTGAGTATAGATTCCTGCCATAACGAATTTTCAATTAATCAATTTACATTTGGTTGCATTCCAGGTGTTCGTATACCATTCCTCCAGTTGGCAGGCAACAACAGTTTCCTGATGATGGCAAACCATAATCTCTTGTACGATTGTTCCTGGCCCACGACCTCTTTTGTCAACCCTGGCTTATGGCCATACACGCTTCATCATCAATCGACCCAAGACTGCCCTATTCGTCCATGCCCCACTGCCTCTATTCCTGGTCCGTGGGTGATGCCAATGATATCCTGGACCGATTTAAGTGGCATTCCGTGCTCTATGGTGGACGCGTGTTTCTCCTTGTAAGTGTTTATTTTTAAACCTATCTATACATATTATAAAACTCAACGTCAACGTCACCACATAGTTTAATAAAAAATCAGGCACTAATCGCGTGACAGGAGCTAACCATTGCTGATGACTGGCGAGTTCAAATACATTGAAAGGTCTACTATCTATCTGGCCCGCTGGCCTAGTATTGGGCGGCATCATAGCTATATATAGTTGAATATGAGGGTAACTTTTTTATACTACAGCAATGGCAAACAAGCATAGAGCCCGTCTGATGGTAACAGGTAGTTTTGATGGTGCAGTACTGAAAAAATAATAATTTAATTCTAATTCAATTTTATATATGTTATAATTTCAGCCCTGACCGCGACAACGAGGAGGCTTGGTACAATTTCATCTTAACAAACTTTGAGAGGCACTATCTTGGCAATAGAGCACCTTTCGGCTTTTACGTTCACGAATGGTATCTCTCCGCTTACCCTGCTGTCAAACGAGCATTAGTTAGATTCCTGGATTTGGTGAATAACCTAAACGACGCTTTCCTGGTAAGTTATTACACAAAACTATAATAACAGTTTTATATGCCCGTTGTGTCTAACAGTCGATGTGTCCGAATAACACCGTGAGATTGTAGCTTTAGTTTTTACTGTGGACAACAGTTTATACACAACTAATGTTTTAGTTAATTTAGTTTAGCTAAAGCATTTTAATCTGTATTCCACAATAACCATTCATCGATTAAAAGTGGGCTTGCATGATGCATAACTATTATGTTATGTACTCGTTTTAGAAAGTGATCTAAGCCTTGTTCTAGGATATCTACAAGACGATAGTGATCCACAAATATCTATGCATTTACAATAACTAATTTTGTGTTTATATAGATTTTTATGTAAGTTGAAATATATAATGTTAGTCGTTCGATAAAAATTGCAACAGAAGTATTCTGCCGCTTGCAGTACTTCTCTATTTATAGTTAGACTAGTGTAGCACACGAGCGTGTAGCACACGCTGGGATGCACTGCGTAGGGGCTTCGTGGAAGCCCTCTAGCAGGATATACGCTAACTTCGAGAGAATACGTAGGACCTCTTCATTGCCTTCAATGGCGGCTTTCTTCAGCAGTGTCTTTGTGGTTTCGAGAAACGGTGGCAGGCGCTTGGGCACTTCACTTGCTTGAGCTATATCCACAATAACAGCCCCACCATATAACAGTATTGTTTCAATAGAATAGGACGCGATTTATTTATAGTAGACTAGTGACCCACTACTGCTTCGCACGGGTATAATTGACTAATGTGTTCGATTAATGTAGAGTTTATCGCTTTGATATTGATAATTTATCGTTACGAAAAGTGCGCTATTCATAAGTGAGCCGCAGCGGAAGTGACGCCAGCAGGGGCGCGTATTGCCGGATACCCGTTTCGCTGCGAGTGAATTTTAATTGTGCGTAATTTTGTATCTGCGATATATTCTACGCTATTCATTTAAATTATAATAGTACAGAGCAATTTTAATCTACATTAAATGCCCAAGGTATAATTAATATGTTAATGTGGATACTAAATTTAAGAAAATAGCTTCGTAAATAACCTAATATTTTAAATTTATATTTTAATAACAATATAAGGGTTCCTTTTAACTTCGGAACCCTGAAAACGGTTACTATGAGTCAAACTTAGAAGATTACATACATGTACATAATCAAAGTAATGTGGTGCAAATGCGCGGTCGACAGAAAACTTTCTCTATTTCTCAGCAGTATTACCATTTACTCGTCGTAATATACCAGTCGTATAACTGCATACTATCTATAATTATTTTCTTTTTTTCAGGTAAATTCTGCCGATGTCATTGAATGGGTTAAAGATCCAGTCCCAATAAATGAATATCACCAGAAGCCTTGCAAAACTTTCATTTCAACAGGCTGCCCTGCTACTAGCTGTGGGCCTGTCGTCAGTGATCACAACAACGTATGTACATACATTATTATAATATTACCTTAATAGCAATATTAAAGATATACATCACTTATTGATAGTGATATTTCTATGTCCTCAATTAGACCGAGAGGTGACCAACAAAAAATTCAAACATTTTTGAAAGGCTGTTGATTTTTATATTATGTGGCATTTGTTGTGTGCCGTCAGCCTGCCATGTTCTTTAGAGTAGACCGCGAGAGGAAAAGGGCTTGAACTTTGCAAAAAGACCGTAAACTTCGAAACTACTTTCTAAAATCTGAAAATAGATTTGCGAGCTGTATACTAATGATAAAAATGTATTACCATGGATAGTCTTAAAAATCTTGCATCTCTTAAAAATCTACAAATCGTTAAAGTGCATTCTAAAATATGAAAATAGGTAGATTTTTACCGTTATAGGTTTAGTGTTGTGGCCACAATCTCACCTGATATTAAATGACTTTATGGCCCAAAATGATAACACGCAAAGCCTAGTGGAAGACTGGCTCTCAAGTGTAGCGGCTGGAACACACCTTATTGGTGCTTGGTGACAAATTTTCAACTTGAGAGTGATAGCTACCAAGGCTATTGTGGTGGTTAGCTAACCAGGCACGTATTAGAGAAAGCCCTACCACCGTGCTATGGTTTCTTCACGATGTTTTCCCTCACCGAAAATTCAGTATCATTGCAGTGATTTGAACTCACGTCAATCGACGCGATGTCCATGCACGCTACCACTAAGCCATCATTGCTGCAAATAAGCTTCGGTATACAAAAAGGGAATATTATTTTTATTATTAAAAGTTAGTCATTCAGTCAGTCACAGTAATGAGTTGAAAATCGTTCTGACATTTCACGGGAACTACTCGTAATTGAATTAAAAACTGTTATTGCTGAGCTACTGTGATAAAGTGTAATGATTTTTAGCTTAGATGCATCCTCGGATTCACTTCTATATTAATCTGAAAACTATAAACCAAATTGATTTAGTCGTTTTTAAGTGCTGCGCTTTGTAACACGTAAAATTCACGATTTTATTATATATGTATATACTAATAAATATTATCTTCTCTTTTAATGTCTTCGCAGCTACTTAATATTAGTATACAGCTTCTCATATTATATTTTTATGATATTTCAGTAGTGCTTACACTAGTATCTTGTAAGCTGCTAGAACCTGCATAATGATTAACTGCGGATGTACAACCACCGCATTTGATTTGTTTAAAGTAGCCGTGATCTAGCTACTAAATTTAGCACGAAAGCCTGGTCTGTTGTATATTCTACTCCAATGACAAATGTAACAAACTTTCACCTTTTCTATATTACAGATGAGTTACTGGATGCAGCTATGCAACGCATGCCCAAGACGATACCCATGGGTTGGAAACCCTCTTGGACTATAATTTAAATAATATATCTTAAATAAAATAATTAAATCTGAAATCGTATGTTCTTCCAATACCTGAATTAATGGACATCCCATTGATAAACTAAAGGATATCGAACATCGACATTTAGTTAAAAATTAGTTGGTCTAAGAACGTTTTGTGTGAAATCATGTAGAAATAATTCTGTAAATATGTCACACAAATAATGAGATGAGAGCATAGTGGTAGTGTACTCTGACGTTACGTTTAAAGACTCTAACCTTACAATGTAAAGTATTATAATGGAACATTTTAATCTATAGCAAAATTCTCAATTTCACCGTGTAAAAAATATTCAAGTTTTACAATACTTACTAGCAATGCATCAAAGCAAAAAGACTATTCAAAAAGTGTTGATCGTTGCTCTAATGTTTTTTTTTAAATTACTGTATTTGTAAGTCTATCTAGTGTTTGTTCGCAAATTTACCTTATTTAGTTGTTGATGCGGCCAAAATGTCGAGAACAAGAATCTTAGACTACGATGTGGTTTTAAATGTAAATGCAGGAACACATTGATAGGTGGCAATAGATTAAAAACAAATTATGACGTTAATCATCATCAACCTATACTAGTCCACTGCTAGACACCTCCCTAATGAGGTCATTAGGACATAGGCCTCTCCTAATGAGCGCCATAGCACACTGTCTTCAGCTTGCCGCATCCAGCATCTGCCTGCAGTCTTTCGCAGATCGTCATCCCATCTGGCCGGAGGGCGTCCTACACTATGTTTGCCGAGTTGCGGTCTCCACTCAAGAACCCGTTTACCCCAGCGGTTGTCGGTTCTTCGCGAGATATGGCCGGCAGACTGCCACTTCAGCTTGCTAATTCTTTGAGCTATGTCGATAACTTTGGTTCTCTGTCGGATGTATGTACGTTAATAACTCTTATTAATAAGGTGTAATTAATAGGTAGGTAGGTAGTTGAAGCAATGATGGCTGTAGCGTGTAAGGACACTGCTTCGATCGGCTGATTTTGAATCCCTGCAATAAGCCTGAGCTTTCGGTGAAGGAAAACATCATGATGGAACCATAGCATGGTGATAAGGCTTTTTCTAATTTTCGCCAGGCTAGCTACCCCTCAAGTTTAATATCGATCTTTTGACGGATCTGTCCACGCTCGGGCACTATGACTGGAATCTCCTCGTGGTGCGTTTATTCACCTTCTTCCCCTGCCGTATTCGCCGACAGCAGAGGAGAAAACCTCGTAAAAAAATCATAGCCAGATTCGTGGGGGACGAGTTACGTTCATTCCCCTCCTTCCCCCGCCATTTCCTAAAACACTAATGGCAGAGGCAGAGGACAAAACCTCTTTAAAAAATCCAAAAATCCAAGAAATCTAGTTCCGTTGCACCTCACTGTCTCCGTCAGAGGGCGGCTCTTCCGGGTTTTGCCTACGGGGTGTCGTGGTGCATGCTCGTGAGATCTTGTGAGACCTGTGGGACGGTGCACGGTAGAGTTTTAGTGAGTAGGAGTTCACATAACCACTCGAGCGTGTTTGTACCCATGATGGGTTTCTCGGCGTAGAAATGGGGTCTACCCATAGTGCATCTATCAGTTCTTGGTCGTCACTCGAATACTCTTCAGCCACATCTGCCGTCAGTTCTACGAACATTGTGATCTGCCCACTGTCACTTAATTCTATAAATTTAGAGGGCTAATTCGATGACTTTAGTTTTTCTGCGGATTTCCTAGGAAACGTAGGATCACGTTGAGAAATACTATTCACAGCCATTACCCACCATTAGCCATTAGCCACTTACCCATTATACCTAGCCAACCATACTCGAGTGACCTTGAGCTATATTATGAGGTGAATAGCGACCATATCTCAGTAGGTACTATATATGTCATCGCTGGTAACATACACTGGTCAAAGACTTACACTGCGGTATCTTGAACGAGAAGATGTTACGTAGTTTTTTGAACGCTGCCCAGCAATCAAATTCGATGCTTGACCTCTTTTTCGAAGTTAAACATACCTAATTGGACAGTTTATCAACAACTTTGGGTATAAAGTCTCCAATCTTTACAGGAGTTGGTTCTACATGGACCTTCGTCTTATCCATTGTTTTCGCAGAATAGTCTTAACAATATATTTCTAGATTTTCCACGCAATATATTTTTAGATTTCCACGCACCGGACATCGTATGATGTGAGATGAGAGTACATAGCTTACGTTTAATCCATAGAGCGTAATAAATTTAGTCTGTAATTATACGCCTAAGAAATCATTCCAAGTAAACTTCAATTCGTCATTTAATAAATTAATTTTCTATTTTTTTTAAAGGCCACGGCTGTTACCCTAATTTTGACTACAGTTTTGTTCTCCTAACTATCTAAACTAGACAATTATATTATTATACCTATATTATGTGCCTATGCACAATATGCCTATAGACCCTAGTATTAATCTAGAAAAACACAGATAGTTGACGTATACTCAATCGTTTTTTTTTTACTTTACCGATAAGATAATTACAATTAAATCTTATCACAAAAATATAAATCAAAAACGATTTATACTTCTATCAAAGTACCGACAAAAGTGGAATACCTACTAAGAAATAACGATTATAAAACCAACACTCAAGAGAGTCAAAGTGGTGTATTGGCAGTCAGTGTAGATATAGCGAAGGCTTTCGCTCGAGTCTGGCACCGGGGTCTTCTATTGAAGTTGCCATCTTACGGACTGTCCGAGGGTTTGTGCATATGGGTTGCCAGCTTTCTGTCCGGCAGCCGCATAGGAGCCGTAATAGACGGTAGCTGCTTCAGAAGCATGGACGTTTACGCTGGCGTGTCGCAAGGCACGGAACTATCTACAATGCTATTTCTACTGCATATTAATGATATGCTAGCCAATGACAGCATTCATTGTTATGCGGCTGACTGTAATGCAGACGCATTTTACAAGGGCCGTGCAAATATCCTTCGTTACGTTGTAGTAGAGAAGTCGCGAAAAACTTAAGTTTGAAATCGAGAGTAATTTGTCTAGAGTTTCCGATTCGAGTCTGGATAATTTGGTTCTATTCAACCCTACCGACATAAGTTTGCGCGTTCACCGCTAGGAAAACCCCATTTAATGTGTTTCCAAAATCCCAGGACACACTTCCTACCATCTCTAAGAATACTGAGAGCCTGGGTGTCAACATCTCTAGTGACGTTCAGTTCCGCAGTCACTTATACTCGTAAGAATTTGTCAATCTGGCGACCAAAAAACTCGATGTGTTGAATAGAGCAAAGCGGAATTTGACCACGGGGCAAAGACTGTTGTTATACAAATTGCAAGTCCGACCCCATATAGAATACTGCTGCTATCTCTGGGCGAGAATACCTGGGTATGCTTCTGCGAACGTTCCCGATGTGGAATGAGCTCCCTGCTGAGGTTTACCTAGGGGACTACAGTATGGGGTTTTTCAAAAGGGGAGTAAATAGGTTTTTAAAGAATTGACAACGCGCATGCAATTTTTCTGGTGTTACAAGCGTCCATAGGCTGCGGTAACCGCTTACCATCATGCGGACCGCATGCTTATTTGCGTCGTGATATAAAAAAACCCTCATCCTATTGACCAAGTGACAACATGAAAATTCGTGAGAAAGTATAAAAATATTATTTTTAATAAAAAAAACTAATCTCATAAAAGTAATTACATATTCTGAGAAAAGATAATTTTTGTTATCTAAACATATATTTCAAAAATATACCGTTTCGCGATAAACGACGAATCACCCCTCGATCTATACATAATATCTTCTTATCGATATAGGTATATACCACAGATAAGAAAAAAAATATATAAAAAAGTATTATGAATTCAACAGATAATTTGATTATCGTACACTATTTTTCTGGAGCCGAGACGTTGCCCCTAACGTTAGTTTTTTTTTTTTTTTTCGAACTGACTACACTGTTAGCCTGAGGGGCCCTGGAGCCTTTACGGCTTTTACAGCTTTACCGGGCTTGGGGGCGAGCGCTTAGGGCACTCAGCCAAGAAAGCTAAGCAACAACATCCGAGGGTGCCAAAGTGGCCGAACCTCGGCTCGGACTGTTGCGCGTATGCAATTAAGTCGCGATCTGACTAATTCCCTATCCGTAATTCGATCTAAACTAACTATACATATATACATGTTTCTGCCCCCTGGGAGGAGGGAAGGAACATGTGTATGTGTATTTAGTGGTCTGAAATTTTTGTCTACTCTAACTAGGCAAAAAAGAAAAAAAAAAGGTCCCTTACAGAACCTATGTACCTATGTATGTTGTGCATGTGTGTATAATGCAGTGTCATGTATGGCTGTGAAAACTAGTGATTGTAGAGTACTTGTATCGCGCGAGCGGCTGCTTGGCTCAAGGGCTCCATGCCGATGGATCGGACCTAGGCTTGAGTTGCCGCAGAGGAGGGCGGTCGTGGCGGGTACCCTAACGTTAGTGCGCGCTATATGTGATTGCGCAAGCGTTTGGACAAACGTTATAACGACCTACACATTAGAGAAAGTGTTAGGGCCAACATTCGAGCCAACTTGAGAAACTTGCTTAATAAAGCAATGATTCATTTTACAGTTACAATTCCAACCCTATAACGCTCTAATTTTTTTTACACTAGGAACATTAAGACGGTCTAGAAAAGTGCCAGATAAAAAAATAGCAAATTTTATGTATTTCTTAACTAAAATTAAATATCTACTAATTATTATAAACTACATAACATTTTTTTTTATTAATTAACTTTAAAAAGTCGGTCATAGGTGAAATAAGTATAAGAACATAAGAACATATTCATCACAAATAGATTATCCCAAATTTCTTTGCTACTTCCAATTGCAATAGATGAATAGTAGTTTCAGCTACCTACAACATAAAAAATTTGAATTTAAATAAATAAATTTAAATAATAATAATTAAGATGATAATATGTTAATGTTCAATATTTTTAATGACTCTACATCAGATTCGGAAGGCGGATTCGAATTTAGAAAAGAATAGGCAAGAAACTCTAACGTTTCAGTTGTAACTCTATACAATAATAATCCACATTAACTAATATTAAAAATAATAATATGAATATAATATAGATATATGAAAAATAATTAAAAAATATATATAATTTGAAAGAATTATGTTGCAGATGAGACGTCAAACGACAACAATCAATGACACATGTTTCGCCTTTCATCGAGGCATCCTCCAGATCGAAGTTGACTCCTCCGAAGCTACGAGTAGCAGGCGAGTTAGTGCCGGCGATACATGAGGTACTATTTATAATTTTCACCCCCACTTTTAAGAGAGACGAATTCGTTCCGTTTATTTGCTCATTCAGCAATGTATTGCTGCAGCATCAGTAACGTAATGGAAGATACTTTTAATACGATTAACAATAAAGTTTTGATCATTGACGATAACTCGGAATCAACAAGAAAAATTCAGTTGAAAGAAAACTTTTATAATAGCAGCAAAGGGAGTGAAAAATTTCAAAATGTATCTGTCTTACCGTCAAGGTGTCGGTAGAATATTTGTTGACGTTTTTGGAGTATCAATATACATGGTAAAAAGAGTAAAACAAAAAGGAACAGAAGACGCCATTTCATTTCATTCAGTCAAAATCAAAGGTCATCCACTATTAAAAAGTGCTGAAGTCGAAATTCAAATGTTTTTTTGAATTCAAGATGTGAGAAATTTAAGAAAATTGCCATGTAAAAAGAATATCAATATGTTCATGAAAATAGTCAACGAGTACAGAAACAAAAACCGGATAATATTAAGGTAACTTGAACGAAATTTATTATTCGTTCAAGCAAAAATCCGTTTTTCAAAATTTGCATGTCTTAGACTACCTGAATATGTTCTTGCTGGTGGGTCTCGTACTCATGTGGTTTGTGTTGGTCTGAATGTTTTTCGAAGCTGTTATAAAACCAACTGATGACTTTGTTGATCCCTTGGTAGAATTAATTCCAAAATTACTTCAGCATGACTTCATTGCTCAAAAACAGGCTTTGTAATTTTCAAATTACAAAAAAAAAACCTCGAAATTGGACAAGTACTTGTTTTTGCTGACTTCTCTGAAAATTACTTGTTTTTGCTCCAAAACAGTGTCCAAGGAGTTTATTGGAATAACAGACAAGCAACAATCCATCCATTTGATTGCTATTATATATCTATTACTGAGAATGACGATAACATAGTACCTTTAAGTTTGGCAATAATTTCCGATTGCTTGACGCACAACACAACTGCAGATTACAGTTTCCAAGAAGTATTAACTACATTTCCTATAAATAAAATTTTAAGCATTTCTAAAACAATTTATTTATCGGATGGTGCAGCAACTCAATATAAAAATCGCTGTAATTTGGATAACTTGCTATATCATGAAGAAGATTTTTAAATCAAAGCTGAATGTCATTTTTTTGCTACTTCGCATGGAAAAGATCCAAGCGATGGTTTGGGCGGAACAATGAAGCGAATGGCTAGTCGACTAATCTTCAATTAAAAACTGAAGAGGAATTCAAACACTCAATGAGCTTTGGGCAATGCTTGCTCAGTGGTAGTGTGTACGACTTCGCGTCGATTGACGTGATTTCGAATCCCTGCAATGAGCCTGAGCTTTCGGTGAAGGAAAACATCGTGAGGAAACCATAGCATGGTGGTAGGACTTTTTCTAAGCCGCCTGGTTAACTATCACCCTCAAGTTGAAAATCTGTCGCCATGCACCAATAGGTGTGTTACGGGAGCTGCACTTGAGAGCCAGTCTTCCACTAAGTTTAGCGTGTTATCATCTTGGGCCATATCGTCACTTGTGAAGTGATATTGAGCCACTGCACCAAACCTATAACAATAAAAAAATATATATATTCAAGAAATCAATTTCAACTTCGTCTCTGATGAACAGATTAAGCGCACTAAAAAGCAACTCAACAGAAGATTTAAAAATGCTTGGCCGATACAAGGAATACGTAGTTGTCATGCCGCCGTTCATATTTCGAATGATGTAATAAAAATGAAAACCTTATCTGAAGGAGGCAAGGATTTTCGATTAATAAACAAGGGCATGAAAAAGACTTGAATATTGTGTATTAGTAATGTATTAGTATCCAATTTTTACTTGAAGATTAATATAACGCTAACTTTTTTCAGATTGAGAAAAGAATGAGGCATTAACATCAGAAAAAGGTATGAAAAAAGGTACGTAATAAAATTTATATGAAGTTTACACTTAAATTGCTTTATCAAATAATCGAAAACATAAATATTGATGTTCTTTTCTTACTTTAGTTTATCATTTCATCATCAACCTATAATAGTCCACTGCTGGACATAGGCCTCCCCTAATGAGCGCCATAGCGCCCTGTCTTCAGCTGTCCGCATCCAGCATCTGCCTGCAGTTTTTCGCAGATCGTCATCCCATCTGGCCGGAGGGCGTCCTACACTACGTTTGCCGAGTCGCGGTCTCCACTCAAGAACCCGTTTACCCCAGCGGTTGTCGGTTCTTCGCGAGATATGGGCGGCCCACTGCCACTTCAGCTTGCTAATTCTTTGAGCTATGTCGATAACTTTGGTTCTCTGTCGGATGTATTCGTTACGAATTTTATCCTTCAGAGAAACTCCGAGCATAGCTCTTTCCATAGCACGCTGAGCGACTTTGAACTGGTGGACCAGCCCTACCGTTAGTGTCCACGTCTCAGCTCCGTAGGTCATTACGGGTAGGACTCACTGATTAAAAACTTTCGTTTTCAAACATTGCGGTTTGGATGACGAGAAGACTCTACGTAGTTTCCCAAACGCTGCCCAGCCCAGCTGGATCCTCCTCTTGGCCTCCTTCTTAAAATTGTTTTTACCTAACTGCACAATCTGCCCGAGGTAAGTGTACTCAGAAACAATTTCAAGAAGGTGACGATCCACGACGACCGGTCCTGGATCAATGTGGCCATTGATTATGACTTTGGTTTTATCCAAATTCATGCCAAGACCGATACGTCGCGAGGCTGAAGCTAGGCCGTCCAGCATCCGGGTTAGCTCCTCTAGCGACTCCGCCATTATGACTATGTCGTCAGCGAATCGCAGGTGTGAGATGTAGTCACCGTTTATGTTTATGCCTATACCTTTCCAGTCCAGCGTTTTAAACATATCTGCCAATGCGCTCGTGAACAGTTTCGGGGATATGACATCCCCCTGCCTCACTCCTCTGCGCAATTGGATGGGTTTAGACTGCTGGCCCTGTACTTGGACACTCATAGTGGCAGCTTCATAGAGACATCTCAGCACATCGATATAACGATAGTATACTTGGCTTCGCTATAAGGATTCCAGAACAGCCCAAGTTTCGACAGAGTCAAAGGCCTTCTCATAGTCCACAAAAGCAAGACACAGGGGCTGATTATATTCTTCGGACTTCTGTATAATCTGCCTCACTGTGTGAATGTGGTCTATGGAGCTATATCCTCCGCGGAACCCGGCCTGTTCCGGTGGCTGGAACTCGTCGAGTCCCCTGGCAAGACCATTTGTGATCACTCGTGAAAACAGCTTATAGACGTGGCTCAGGAGAGTGATGGCTCTGTAGTTTTTAAGGAGGGCTTTATCACCCTTCTTAAAAAGGAGCACCACCTAACTACGGCTCCACGCCTTAGGAGTTCTCCCACTGTGAAGGACGGCACTGAAGAGGTACTGTAGCTCCTGAATAACAGGAGCTCCTCCTGCCTTCAGAAGTTCTGAAGTAATTCCGTCCTCACCGGGGGCTTTTCCATTTTTAAGCTGCCTCAGAGCTAACACTATCTCGTCTTGACTGATATCAGGCAGTTCGTCGGTATAGTGGCGCGACAGGGTGGCTCTGGAATCATGGACGTCTCGACGGTAATGTGGGGCATGTGAAGTGTACAGACAGCCATAGAAATCCTCTATCTCGGCGAAAATCTCCGGCTTCGACAATACGGTCCTCCCGTCGTGCGTTTTAAGTTTCGACATATGGCTCCTGCCAAGATGCTGAGTGAATACTTTGGACCCTCGGTTTCGCTCTATCGCCTCTTCAATGAGGCGTGTATTGGAGCTCCGAAGGTCGCGCCGTACCATCCTCGCAATTTTCTTGTTCAGGTCTGCCTGTTTGACGAAGTCGCTTGGGTGGTTTCCCGTCTTCTTGTCATCAGCCCCAGAGTCTCATCCGAGAGTTTGGACTTCTTGCCAGTACGCTGTTTTTTGCAAAACTTATTGCCCTCGTCCTTCAGCGTTTCGACCAGATTGTGTAGGGTCTCGTCAGCGTCATCAGTGGGTCCCAATTTATCATAAATTAAATTTTTTTATTACTTAAAATTAAAAATTATATGATAGCTTAACTTAACTTAACATAAAGGTAAAATAATAATTTTATTTGCCTAAATTAAAAAAATATATATATAATTTTAAAAACGTCATAGTGAAAATTTCAGGATCTATTAAGATCAGTTAGAGGTATTCTACAAAAAAAATTGTGAAATGATAAGTAAAAAAAAATGAAATGCGTATTCAGTTATGTTAAAATAACCTAGTCTTTTATGGTTTCGACAATGATGGAACCATTTCATCATCCATATATCCAAACGTGTTAATATTTAGACAACATACATATTAACTCCTTCATGCCTCTACGATTCCAGCGTACCATCCCCTCCCTTGACGTCATATCGGTAAATGCGCTAAAATCAGATAATCAAATGCAAATTCTGAAATGTCGAAAGATAAACAACGATTAATTATTGTACTTTGATAAAATACTCGAATATATAACGGTATCATAAAATCTGGCACATATTTGAAGAAGGGTGCGGAAGAATGCAGTGCATGACGTTGATATTAGCCTTGCTTTTGGCAGCTGCTATTGCAAATGAACTGCCTTTAGCTGAACCTTGCGATGAGGAGACATGTAAACTGCCAGACTGTCGGTGTTCATCCACTGATATCCCAGGAGGATTGGCACCAAGAGACACTCCACAGGTAAGTCAAAAATGTAATTAGTGTGACTTGCGTGTCTTAAATTTTTGCTAATTTATTGACATACAATCTTAACTATTTATAATCATAAGTAACAATTACTTCATTTTGTACAACAAATACTGTACTAATTACTTCTCTCACTTCTTATAAACAAAAGTTTACAAATTTTCCAGATAATACAAAACAAGAATCATTAGCCTAGTCACTATTTCAGAAAAATTCGATAGTGTTCTGCAAAAACGTTTACGCAAATTTGTTTTCAGTTTGTGATGCTCACTTTTGACGATGGGGTAAACGTAATCAATATTGAGACTTATCGCAGGCTCATTTATAATCGTGTCAACTCGAACGGTTGTTCTGCTGGTACCACATTCTACGTCAATCATGAGTACACCAACTACCAACTGGTAAACGAGCTTTACAACAAAGGATTCGAAATCGCTCTGCGTTCTATATCTCACAGAACACCTCAAACGTTCTGGAGAGATGCTACTTACGATGATCTGAAAGAGGAACTCGCAGACCAAAAGGTTCAAATGGCTCATTTTGCTAATATCCCTTATGAAACAATCAAAGGTAACTATAATCTATCAAACTATATCTATATTTACACATATTATAAAACTCAACGTCAACGTCAACTGTCAGTTTACGTTCTTTTCACGGAAAACCCAATTATCAAATTTACGTGTTCTTTATTTTAGTTCATGGCTATTTTATCTGGCCAGGTTATAGGATATATTTCGTAAGATAAAGTAACATTCGAAATAAGCAGTGACAATAATGGTGAATTAATATGGAAAATGACGCTTTTGGGAAGCTTAAATAGCTTACGCTGAGTAAACCATATGAGATACTACTCTGTCAAAAAAGTGCTGGGAAAAGATCAATAATAAACAAAATGTTAGTTATTCATCCAAAATTATTTTATCGTCTTCAAAGTATACTTCTTCAGGAACAGTACACATACGGCAACGAATAATCCAATCATAAAAAAAAAATGTTAACGTTTTTTCCGGAATTTAGTTTCGTTCTCGTCGCGAATTCTTCTTTATGTCTTCTACCGAATGAAAACCGGTGCCACGGAGTGGTAATTTGAGTTTAGAAAAAAGAAAGAAGTCGTTTGGAGCCATCACCTGGTGAGGTTGTTGCTCGATAGTATTTGTTAGTTTTTGGACAAAAATTCGTTCACAATGATGGCCTTTTCCAAAGGCGCACTATCGTGGTGCAAAACCCAAAAATTTTCTATCCACAAATTTGACCTTTTTCGTCGAACTTGCTCTCTTAAACGCCGCATAATGCTGAAATAATATACTTTATTTACCATTTGACCTTTTGGTAAGAATTCCGAGTGCACAACAACGCGATAGTCAAAGAAAACCGTCAACATGACTTTGACTTTTGATCGACTTTGGCGTGTTTTTTCGGTTTCGGTTCAGTTGGTAAGCGTCACTCCGAAGCTTGTTGAATAGTTTGCATATCAATCTCGTAAACCCACGTCTCGTCACCAGTAACAATGCGTTTTATGAATGTTGGGTCGGAATTGACTCGTTCTAGCATGTTCTCAGCGACTCTTATGCGATTGAGTTTTTGGAGAAAATTCAGGTCTTTAGGGACTAGCCGAGCGGCAACATGTTTCATATCCAAGTGATTATTTAAAATGATACAGATCGACTCGTGAGACACAGAAAGTTCAGCGGCTATCTCTCTCAGACTTGAATGAGGATATTCAGTTACTATTTCCTTCACTTTTGCGATGTTAACTTCAGTTGAAGACGTTGATGGCCTACCAGGGCGAAGCATTTCTTCCAGCATATCTCGACCACTTTTGAAAGCTTTGTACCACTCATAAGCACGTTTTTTGATAAAGTCGATTCGCTGTAAGGCTTCTGTAATATTTTCAGTGTCTCCGAGCACGAAATTCCATTGGCGATGCAAAATTTAAGACAAACACTTTGTTCGATGATTTTGTACCATTATGAAATTTGTAATACCCATTAGATATCATCTAAAAAAACAACACTCTATTTAATCTAAATGACAGATGCAACTCATACTTCGCGCTAAAAATAAAAACAGTCGTGCCAATCTAACAACAAGAAAAAATGAATTTGGTACAATAAATATATCATCCATTCCCGATACTTTTTTGACTGAATGTATATCAAATTAATGTACAGCATTAAATAGTAGATCTTAAAAAGACCTGCAAAAAAGTCAGCGATATATGTCTGTTTACGCCGCTTTAATTATTTTTTTTACCTTCATTTACATCAAATCCAAGGTGCCATTTAAGGAGACCGTATGAGCCATTCGGTACCTCGTCTCCTGAAATGGTCAGTGGATCGGATATTTCACTGTGAAAGTTCCATCTTCTACCGCTCGCGCGCTATTATTGCTCACGCACGCGCATGTACGAGTACGATATATGTCTGAAACATTTCAAATATTTTTGCACATATCATGTTATAGACTTTTACGCTTGGATTTTTAAAATATATAAACCCGCATCGTATCGCATTGTTATAATACTAATTTACAATATGTTTAATAAAAAAAAATTAATACTTCGCATCAGAGAACTCATTTTCAAATATTTTGACATACATATATGTCATAAAGAAAAACGCATTAATCACATTATTTTATGCATCTACGAAATAAACAATTCGATAGATAATCCTAAACTCACAAACGGTACCGAATCCTTTAGTTTGAGGAGAGGTTTGCGTATTCTACCGTTTATATAATGGGTTATGTTCCGAGGAATTCTTCAACATGATGCTACTTTCCACCATCGTACCCCTAGCCATGTGCAGGGAGTTCATTCTCACACTTTGAAACCTAAATGGTCGCGGACATTCCGGTTCCAAGGGAATTTCCTTCTGCGAACGCTCCAAGCGCGCAAGGGGCTACAGTGTGGGGTTCTTCAAAAAAAGTTTTTAAAGGGTCAACAACGCGCATTGGTGCTTCTGGTGTTGCAAGCATCCATAGACTGTGATGACCGCTTACAATCAGGCGCACTTATTAGCCAACATCGTCGTATAAAAAAGTCAGTTAAAATTTTCTGCGAAAGTTGACTCAGAAAAAGGTACAGGTGAGAGATTAGTGGACCAGTGCTGGTGTCATACACTACAGCTTCTTAAGATCTGACCAGAAGATAACAACAGATCTGTACTATCAACAATTGTAAACCATGATGGAAAAGCTAGCCGTTAAACAACGGAGACTTGTCAACCTCTTTAGCCCACTGCTGCTTCAGGACAACACTAGACGCTATACTTTACGACAGATGATCGCTAAATTAGAGGAACTGCGGTTGGAATGTCTCTGTCACCCACTACACTCCCCTGACCTTGCTCCAATAGATTACCACTTCTTTTTTTAAATATGGACAATTTCATGCAAGGAAAAAAATTCAATTCCGATGTCCAAACTGCCATTAAAGATTTTATTAACTCTCGCTTCCACAATTTTTTCAGCAATGGAATCAATGAACTGCCTATAAAATAGCGAAAGTGTATAGATAATAATGTTTCATACTTCGATTGATTAATTGTATAATTTCATAATATATTTTTTTGTTTTATTTTTTCCATATAACGTGAACTTCATATGTTGACCTATTATTTTTAATATCTTTCAGGTGTGCGTATGCCATATCTCCAATTGGCTGGCAATAATAGTTTCCATGTTATGGCAGATTATGATTTGCTATACGACAGTACTTGGCCAACTATTTCACTTGTCAATCCTGGCTTATGGCCATATACCCTTCATCATCAATCGACTCAAGACTGCCCAATTCCTCCGTGCCCTACAGCTTCCATTCCTGGTCCATGGGTGAATCCTATCTTAGCGTGGACAGATCTTAACGGATCACCTTGCTCTTCGGTTGATGCTTGCGTATACATGTAAGTACACTCTTGATTTTCTTTTCTTTTATTCTGTTGTAACGAGAGTTAAATAAATTGGTGTTGAAAGAAAAACACTTCCATGAGAAAGCTAAATTATATAATGAAATCTCTTTATATATTTCCTCTTTAAAACCACTACCATAATTTGATATTCTTACTTGTACTTGTCTTAATGTTTATAATAAATTCTACTTAGTGCTATCCCTTGTAGATAGATATTTTATGAAAGCCCAATTAAAATCCAAGAGATAGTTATTGTGGTGCTCCTCCAAAACTTACAAACACTTACATTAATTATAATAAATGGATTACTATTTAAATATAACCATCAACGAATTTCAAATTATAATTGCTAGTTGTATTGTACAGATCATTTATGTAGATGTAAATAAAGTTAAGCAACAGTTTATTATGTTTTA
The DNA here is from genome assembly GCA_947532125.1 of Saturnia pavonia. Classification (NCBI taxonomy): domain Eukaryota; kingdom Metazoa; phylum Arthropoda; class Insecta; order Lepidoptera; family Saturniidae; genus Saturnia; species Saturnia pavonia. The sequence goes on along the minus strand of OX383919.1, from coordinate 6,422,587 downwards.
ATGCTCAGAGTAGAATTTCAATGTGAGATCGATAGATTTAGGCTATAAAACATTACACATTATTTATATTAGCAATGACGTCAAATCAAAACTTGCGATATTTATTGTTCCCTTAATCTACCTTCAATAACCCAATAATCTATAAACTATCTACAATCCCGTACACTTATTTTCATTTCATTTGTAATCAGCCCTGACCTTGAAGATGAACAGGCGTGGTACCGTTTCATTTTAACCAACTTCGAAAGGCACTACCTCGGTAACAGAGCTCCGTTTGGCTTATACATCAATGAGTGGTACATTTCCGCTTACCCTGCCGTCTACAGAGCTCTAACTAGATTCTTGGACCTGGTCAACAATCTTAACGATGCTTTCATGGTGAGTCACATTTGCAGTCACAACTTATAACGGCGAACAGTATACCAGAGCGTAAACTAAAGAAGATGATTTTCGGAATTACAATAATTTTATAACTTACAGAAAAGTTCACGTAAACGATGTGGGTAAATAAATGGGGTAGATAAATTCACTCAAAAGATTCTGGGAAATTTAGCCACTAGTTTATACTTAGTTACAAACATGCTTTTTCATAATTACTATACATATGTTTGTCAAGTGATCAAAAAGTTAAAAGACCTCCGTTGTCGAAAAAGAAAAAAATCGACCGTCTTATCAACATTATCAGATTCATCTAATATTATCACAAAAAAAAAACAATGTAGAGTAAAGGTATTTATGACTAGGGTACTAATAGGATATTATAGATATCATCCTATGGAAATATATGCAAAATTCGGTTAAGCAACAAGATAGACATTTTTATTATGTTTGTATTTTCTTTAATACTTTATTTTTAGTTCTGTTTTGATATATCTTTCTAAAAAGTTCAGTGTTTATTAAAGTTTGAAGTCTTGAAGTGAATTAACTCTTACTATTTTATATGGATCGACGTTTGCCAATAATTGCTTGCATTATATTTTAATTGAGTCGTATTGCTGGTAGAGTATTTAAGTAGAAAAGTTATTTCAACAGAATTAGGGCGTGTGTGAAGTGATACAGTTGTCAAAGACAGTGATTTGCTAACCTTAGAAGATTATGATGTACAAGTACAAACGCTAAACTATCGCATCTAACGCTAAACTTTGATAGCTCCTTGGTGATAGAATTTCAAGTAGGGGATGTAGTGATTAAAAATTCTCATTAAAATATGATTGTATGATTATTGGATTATGAGATTTCCTGTTATTCCAGGTCAATTCAGCTGATGTAATCGATTGGGTAAAGAATCCAGTTCCAGTGAATGAGTACAGGGAGCAACCTTGCAAAACCTTCAGACCAACCACATGTCCAGCTAGCTCATGTGGACCTATCGTCGGTGAACATAATCAGGTAATATTTTTATTTATTTATTTGTGGGATGGTAGAAACCTATTTTCAGGTCCCTAATTATCATGGCTAATGATGACTCAATAGTAGCTTGTTAGGATACCCACGTCAATCGATGTACTTGCGCATCCTATAATAAGCCTGACCTTTCGTTGAAGGAACACATCGTGGTGAAACCATAGCATACTGGTTGGGTATTTTCTAAATGACCATCTGGCTAGCCGTCACCATCCAATTGAAAAACCTTACAATATACCGTTATTATTATCAAATAATTATTTATTTACATATCTCTATTAATAATTCTGTAGTTCTGTTATATATAATAATTATTTTTTTCCAAATTTATATAATATATTATAGACATATATAAAAAACAATGATTTTCATGAAATTTTGTTCACAGGAAGTAGATGTCATTATATAATTTATAGGCTATATGAATCGTAATAACGTTTTAGAAATCTTTTTTTTTTCTATTATTTTACAACCTATTCTTAAAATGCCATCACTAATAAGAAGCTTCATTACCTCTGAGTACTATCCGGCTATTATTTATTCTTATTAAATTTTATATCGTAAGGAACTCGAATAATTACGATGCGAAAAATCTACAAAATAAAGAAAATTAAATACGAAAACATAATTCATAACTATTACCTAAAAATTCATCTATTTTCCGTATTTCAGATTACATATTGGATGCAGCTTTGCAATGTCTGTCCCAACAGATACCCGTGGGTAGGGAACCCACTTGGACTATAATATATCTATATATAATATATCTATATAGTTATGAATAAATTATTTTCATAAACAAGTTGATATTTTTTTTATTTTAGTGCTAAACGTAGCGCATATCTCATCAACCCCTGAATAAATTAATCTGAGATATCCCTATCTTATAAAATTAACAAAACTTCTGGTGTAATGCAATTTGGAGGCCTTTGAAAATAAAACCTTATATGAAAATTTAAATTACGTTCTAATGGCAACATTATAAATCTGTTTCCAAGTATATAGTTTCTATAGGCAGGGATAGAAAATAATGGAATCGAAATTAAACCTCCACAGACTAAAAATAAAGTTTTTATAGGCAGAATCAAAAAAGAATAGTATCGAAGTTAGGTATATATAACGATTATATCGACAGGAATAGAAAACAATGGAATCGAAATTAGACCTTCACGGACCAAAAAAAAATTAGCATAATCAAGGCTATGTATAGTTTGTACCAGAGATTAGAGAAAAATACAGATGGAGCCTGACAGAACATGAAAATGTACCAAACAATTTTAGTATTAATATTTTATTGTGTCAATTTTGAAAGGAAACATCATGCAATGTCAGCCCCCGCATGTTTTAATATTATATAAAAAATATGCCGTCTTGTGTGTAATTACACAGTAAAAGTTCTTCCTGAAGACAAAAAAGGAAAAGGGAATGTGGTTTCATAGATAACAAAGCTTATTTTCCGTGTTATTTGTTACCGATTACAAAACTGCAACAGTGTTGCTAGGTTACAATGAAATATTTTCCTGGAAGTTATAGTAAAATATATGTATGTAGCGTTGGAATATCATTTTATTTACAACGACACGTTAACTATCATGCAACTAAAGGTTAGGTAATATTTGTCACGTAATTGTTTGTTTGTTTGACAACGACCTACTAACGTTAAAAGAAATAGCATTATCGTTATAGAAAACCCTGGACAATTTAGTGTACCAGTGAAAAATCTAAAATCCAAAATGGTCGCCAAAAATTTCAAAAGCTTACGACATCTGAACCATTAGGTACAGGTATGGTAAGTTATGTATGGCACAAGTAAATAAATAAATAACATCAAAGAAAAAATAAATCAAGTCAATAAGTTTAGTTGAAAATTGGTATGTAAAGGTTCTAGGGGCCCTTCATTTCAAGTGCAAAATCTGTTTTATGATAACGGATGATGGATTAACGTCTACACTACTGAAGTGGTAAAAATAATAAAACTTATGTAAACTAAACTACCTTGGCAACATTGTTATCTGGCTACATAGCCTTTTTGCCTTTTTCTCAAATCTGTGGTTTGTACATTAACATTTGCTCGCTTAAATCTACGCTTAGAAGAGAATCTTTATATGATTTCACGGGTCATTAAACATTGATTTGTAAAAACAATGAATAAAACAAGATAAGACCAGGTGAAAGTTAAATTTCTAATGTAACTATAGACCTGGAATTTTTATAGTGTACGCAAACGAAAGTTAGTTATTATAAGTTAGAAATTGCTCTTTCATATCAAGTGCGATTTTAATCTAGCTGTACTTTATGACATAATAATAAATTGATGCAGCCTAGAATTATGGCTAATTATGTCAATATCTTTTGATTTTGGAGATAATACTAAATTTTAACGCATGAAAAATTCTTAACGACAGAACTGATTAATTGGCATTATCAATCAGTTTCTAAGCATAATATCTCTTTTGGAAATCCAACAATTCATAGTAATCAGTTCACGATAAACCAGATCGTAAGTTGATAAATTTAATTAGCATTGTAATTAATTACCTTATTTAAATTCAAAGTGGCCTAATTTTCTTTCTGTTAAAATCAACATAATTTTGATTATTTATTTGCTAAGATATCCATTACACAAAGACTAATTGCGCATAAAATTCGGTTATCTGTCGGGTTTAAGACACGTTGAATAAGAGGTTTTCAACTGATGACTCGACTGACCTGCAAAGAAAAATTCAGCAAATTCAAATATAAATCAACATTTAAAAGATATAGACCGATGGTAATTACGAGTATAATTACGCAAACATAATCATATAATACATTTTACAGACATCGAAGTTACAATAATCGAAGCTAAAATATCCTCGTCGTTGAGAAAACCTGAGAATATTTTATACCATTTATTCCATTTTAAAAATGTGGTATATTAAAGAGAATTTTAATTGAAATAATTATTTTTGCTTTTTGTATTGCGTCCGTGAAATTCAGCAATAGATTTTAGGCTTCTTGATGGGATTATGACCGAATGTGACAAGTTACATCAAAATTGATTGCAAATTTTCTAATAAACAGAAAGACAAGGAAGCGAGTTAATATTGCATTTTCATCCAGTTTTGAGCTGTTTAAAGTTTCAAATTTCTACCTCATCAGGAATTTACTTTAAAATGTATTGTAAAATTTATACCGAAAAGACAAACAAAAAACAAAACCGTGTTTATTTATACAAACAAACGAACTTTATTCTCATATATGGACTTGCGTTATTGTACAAATGCATCTTCCAATATGTTATATACTAAGGAACATATTGGTCACTGAGGACATTTTCAGTGAGTTATTAAAAAATTCAACTAATTCCTTATCTATTACTATCTTTTTTATCAGCCGGTATCTCTTAATTAAGTAAATTTCAGTATTCACGATGGTAAATCAATACAATTAACAAAAACTGACATTATCTATTAGTAATTAAGGTACTGCAATAAAATGGTTTACCCAATAATTAGTAGATAATTTATCTTTTAGCCGAATGCAAAACTGATTCTAAGTCATCATTACATATGCAATGATGCATCAAACTAAGTAACTTTGGTATTCAGCATGGGCCAGGATAAATTGTGCAACCTGTTAACGAAAAGAATGCTGTGTAAATAAAAAAATTACACATCTAGGTTCTTAAGTATCAATTGAAAATTTAATATTTTAGAAAAAAAATTAGCCAGCCAAAAATGAGCAGTGAGACCGGTAGAAAAATAGAATTGTGAAATATATTAAGGAGTATATAAGAAATAATCAAGGTAAATTTAAAATTTTGAAATATATATAGAGTTATAAGAGTTATAACCCATTAATTAAAAACATTCCAATCAAACACAATACCTCTTCTGTAAGTTGCTGACGAGTTGAGTATCCTGCAGATTCCAGATGATGCTGTAGTATCAATTCAAGGTTACCAAGTTCTTGCAATATCATTGTACTAACTTTTTATACTAGCTCGGCAAAATGACTGTATTGCACATGATGGTAATAAAACAAAACAAAGAACGGCGACCGTCGGTTACACAAATTTCATCGGCAGTCGTCGATGTCACGCCGGCCTGCTGAAATATCTTATCACGCATCGTTAGAAGGACCAAATAACATAGGAAGGTAGGACACGTTGGCTGGGAGACTATTCCACATCTGCATGGTATGGCAAAGGTAAGAATTAGAGAACTTCTTTCTTTGTACGATAATGGGCGCTATCGTATAGCTGTGGCTCCGTAAACCAAACTGCCTGGTTCTGTAGTATAAGAAAGATGATAGGATAAGGTCAAACAATTCTTCAGAATATTCACCATGATACAGACAATAAAACTTGCTCAGCGAGGCAGTCTCTTCGCAGCTGAGACGGTTCTAAATACTTAGTAGTGACGTCTGTATCTTTCTCAATGCGGACAACCCATCGTAACCTGTCCAGGACATCGAGAAGGTATTGGGAGGAACCATCCAAGAGATGCGAACAATGTTCCATGTACATCTGAAGCTGAGCCTTATAAAGAAGGTACAGTAGCCCAGTCTCCTGAATATTTTTTGGAGATTACACTTCCAATGTGATCTCTGAGAATGAGGTCGCAACAAATATTCATTCCTAGGATACTGAGGTTAACACGCTTTGCGAGTAAAACATTCTGAAAAGTAGGGAGAGGGGAAAATGGAAATTGTTTGCAAGAGAACACGCAAGCCTGGGTTTTCTTGGCATTAAACTCAACCAAGTTTTTATTTTTGTACCACTTTGGTGGTAAACAAGTATACAGCCCGCTTGATGGTAAGCAGTTACTTTGTAATGGTAGTATGTTACTTGTACCCAATGAAGATATGAAGTGCAAGCTGTTCAGGAACGTTGAGGTCAGTAACAAGATCTACCCACGTCCTCTTCAATTGAACCAGACTACAAGTGAGCTAACTGCAATACCATCCATGAACTGTGCCGTCATCTGCATAGCAATGAATGCAACCAAAGGCATATCATTGATATGCATAAGAAACAGATAGTCCGAAAGATGGCTCAGTGGTAGCGTGTACAGACACCACGTCGATGAGCTGAGCCTGAGCTTTCGGTGAAGGAAAACATCGTGATGTAACCATAACATGGTGGTAGCGTATTTTCTGAGGCCTGCCTGGCTAGCTACCACTCTCAAGTTGAAAATCTGTCGCAAAGCACCTATAGCTATGTTCCGGCAGCTGCACTTGAAAGCCAGTTTGCCCACCAGGTTTAGCGTGTCACCATCTTGGGTCATAACTTCACAACATCAGGTGAGATTGTGGCCATAACGCTAAACATATAAACTATGAAAAAACGTAACAGGATACCAAATTTCTAATCGATTAAACCTGTGCAAGTTGTTTAGATCTCTTTATGAACTAAAAAAGAGCTGATAATCTGCAAACGGCTGATCAGTTTTTCATAATCATAGCTAAGAACATTCTCGATCAAGAAAAAGGTAAAAAAAAATAATCGAAATTGGTCAGTTTGGGAGCTACAATGCCAATGTGAAACTCTCTGTTTACGTCGGGAGTTAAAAATACAGTAAAAGACAACCGTATCTAGTCGATTACTATATTCAATTTACACAGATTATTAAATGTAATATTTGAAATCTAACTTAACACTTACTATGGACACAGCATTACAATTACAGATAAAGTCATTATAAGGTAAAGTCATTATAGAGTAAAGTCATTAAAAGGTAACACCGCATTATTTTTTAATACAATCATATATTTTTAATTATTTGATTAATTATGAAATAGCTGCGGTAATCTAAAACCTACTTCATAATATTCAAAAGAATTTATTTATTTACAGCGTGTTGTTAAATAAAGTTTATATTAATTTAAAAAGAAAAGTTCACTGAAAAACAATTGAATTATCGTAACAATTTCATTATTTCACAATAAGTGAATATTTTGAACTTTGTAGCTTAACAACCCATTAAACATTCATCCTTTATTGACCACTCGTTATAAAGAGTAATTTTGTATTTTGAGTTTGAGAGTTCCCAGTGAACACATTACCTTAGTTTGACATTACATTTACATCCTATGCGTCATATTTACATAAATTTTGCACATATGATGTATGGATGATGTCAAAATCAGGTCGTGTGATTATTGGGTTGAAGTTGTAACATAGTATCAACTGATGGATTGTTAGAAAACAATTTAAAATACATGTCTGTTTAATTTGTTATTGAAATTTTTAAAGTTATCATTAAATATTACCTACTTCACATTTACAAATTCGATTACAAGTAATTTATCAAAGATATTATGTTTATATTTAATTATTAACTTACAAACTATATTAAGTACTTATACATTTAACATTTGGTGATACTGAGTCGAAGGAAAAATTACTTATTTACTACATTAAATTCCAGTATAACAAATTACTCTTATTTTATACAATTTAATAGCAAGTACCTATATTTACACGTTTATGAATCTACACGGAGCAAACAATATTCGCATATAAATACAATTTAATTCTCATCACATTAAGTGAAGATACAAATAAATGAACTAGCTTAGTGTATTAAGCAGTGACACCGCTAGAAAAATTTAAAATTGGAATATATAAAGATGGAAAAGAATTAAATTAAAATAAAAAAAAACAACAAAAATAATCCATTTATTGAAAACATTCCAATGAACCCAAACACAATACCTCTATTGTGAGTTGGTGAGGAGTTGGGGGGGGGAGTTGACAGTTCACAAACAATGGCGACCATCGGTGATAACAATTTTATCGATCGTCTTCGATATCGATGTCAATATTTAAGAATATTACATATTTACTGAGTAAGTATAATGGTGGTATGGTGTTATTAAAAAAAAAAATGTTTTCAATTAATTTCAATCTATCAAAGAAATAATATCGTAGATAGTATATAATATACATACGTATGTTACATACATATGGATCAAACATTCCCCGATGATAATCGACCTCTTCATCAAACTTAAAATATTACCTAATCAAAGAAAACTTTTCTAATTGTACAAGTTTCATAATAAACAAATTGATCCATGCAGGAGAGGTTTATTTGTGTGCTGAAAATATTTTAAAATATTACAAATCTTACTGTGAAATTTGCTAAGCTATGGTTTCACGATAAAATAAGAACTGGCGCTTCTTAAATCATTTTTATATTTATCAGAATACTTTATCATTTTAAATAATGATATCTATCACAATTACCATTCAATGTGGCAGTGTTGCAAACATTTTGATCAAAGTGCATAGTGACCGAGATATTTTATTAGTAGTTTTTACTTTAATACTTGATTTACATCAAGTAATTTAATCCAATAATTGATTAAAAATTGTATATTAAATAAATAAGTAAGGCCCTGGAGCCTTTACGGCTTTTACAGCTTTACCGGGATTGGATGGGTTAATAGTATTTTCTGTCTTTATTTAGTTAGTTCAGAAGTTAGCAGTAGGTAATAATATTAACGATGTACCGATGTCTTACGAAAAACGATGAAAGACTAAGCAAATCGAAATGCAAGCTACAATATTGTCAATAGTAAGAATACTAATAGTTATTACAAACAAAATAAATGAGTTTCCGAATCTTCGTTTCATAAAAACACAAATTACATATAACATAATATCACGATAATGTATTTACAATTGTAATGTAATACTAAATGTATTTAATGATAATGATTTGTTCAAGTTAAGTATATAGCCTTCTTGGCAAATAAAAATCATGGTGAAGAATGTGGGCTAGTAATTATAGTTGAGGTCCAGTTTATTTCTTATCATTTGGTAAAAAGTTTGTGTAAGACTCAAATTATAAATTTAAAAAAAAATCGGCGTTTAATAATAAGTTTCTCTGTGAATATTTTAGACAAGTTCTGTTGACAATCAATGCTGTCTCGCTGGCTAGGATAAAAACAGAATTCTTAGTTTCATAAGTAAAACTGTATTCTTAAGTTAGCAACACTGGCTGTAATTCAGTTCACAGTTTATTTGTATTTTAACTATTCTTTGTCGGACACTGAAAACAATGCTGAGAGTCTGAGCCAAATTAAACGAACTACCTACTAGATATTAGGAAAAAATACCTCTTAAACCTAAAATGAATAAAGCCATCACAATCTAATACAATAAATTACTAACTCTATTGTAATAAAAAAAATATATTTACAACCACTTATAAAATAAACCTATCATCCTTATGAGGTAGAAAAAGAAATTGTTCCGTTAAGTACATAAATAAAAAAATATTTACATTAAAATAATACAGTAATTAAAATGAATTCAAATTAACACTTCCTAAATAGTTTTATATAACAAAAGAGATATATTTACAACTTTATACAGTGAAAAATGTAAATTTAAATAAGTTAGTAATACTGTAAATAAATTTAAAGCTTACATTTCCAAATATAGTTATTTAGTTTCTAACGTTAAAAGTAATTCAGTCCACAAAGAAACAAATTTAATAGTCATTGCTATGGCAATAAAATACAATGAATTTTTTTTTGTCTATATTTAATATAATAATTATTAATGTTATATTAGCCTTTTGCTTGTAGAATAACTTTCTTATAATGTATTGTTTAATTAAATTGGAATTGTTTAATAGATACTTATTCGTTGCTCCATTGAAAATTAATTTATTTTATTGAATTACAGATGTCGTTAAAGTGAAACAGTTTTTATTATACTTAATCTCATTACCAAAATATTTACTATTTAAAGCTAGTACGCACGGGTTTTTTTTCACCGTGACATAAGAGTTTATGTCACTATCACGTCACATCTAAGTGGAGAGCTGTCACGAAGGATGACAATCACTTTTTTTAATCCAACCTTGAGAAAGCACGAATAGTGATAACTAATATATAATAATAGTCTATTGATTATTAATATGCAAATTAAGACCAAGCGACGCAGTGACTTTTTTGTCACAGGCTTGTTCATGAGTCGACGAACAATAGTGTCACCTAGCTGTCATGTCGTAACATGCGCGCATCTCCGTATATAGCCACAGTGGCCACAGACAAGACAAGAGTGACGAAATAGCCACGGTGACAAAAATCACCCGTGCGCGCTAGCATTTGATGTGGACATAAAACATGAAACGCACATTTTATATAGTGCCAAAGTTGCTTTTAAATTAGATCGAACCTAAATCGATTATTAATCGCTATAGGGACAAAACCCTCATCGGTTGTTTTTTTTTTTTAAATCGAACAGTTCTAAAATTTTTTTTCTTATATATCATGATCCCTCGAATTCCATTCGCTTTCAGTAAATCAATCATGTCAAATATATCCGACGCTATATTTTAAGAGGAAATGCGGGCGTCGCGTTATACCTAAATTCAAACGTATTCCTTTATTTTATCCCTGGATAATGGCACTAGAGCAAATATTTTTATACTATACAATCTAAATCTACTACTACCATGTTCCTGTTTTGATTGTTTCTAGAAATAACATATCAAAAAACATTCTAAAATTGCTAAAAATTACCTCCGTTCGTTATCCGAAGACCATATTAAATTTATTGTTAGATATTTGTCGGTGTGGTTATTGAATCCGTGCTATTGACTGGAAGCGATAGCAATAGTCGTACTCTGTGACCTGTATAACCATGAGCAACGCTAGGCTTCAACAGACATTCTCGCTCGATCTATCAGATCGTGAGGACGGCCGAGAGTAGTTATCAGTTTCGAGCCATTAACGAGGCTTGGCGTAGCTACAGGGGTGGTTGAAGGCTACTGGAGGTAATCCCAAATAAACAGATATCATTGTTTCTGTAAACACTCTCACTTTATCATCGGAGCCTTCACATGGCTTAGTCGCTGAATAGTCCGTTACTCATAGTCTGTGATTTGTAACCAGGACAATATTCATCTAAGATTATTATTGAAAAAATATTAAAATCGGTGTAGTTTCGGAGGAAACAAGGGAATATTATTTCTTCTATTTTATCATTCCGATTTGCAGTTTTATCGACCGCGTTTCCTCTTAAAGTTTACATAGTCTAATTGCAAACGTGATGGTCTTTCTTATACCGGCATATCTCACAATGCACTCTACAGCACCATACAAAGCGACATCGGCATTTCTCTTCGTGGTCTACCACCCTTGTCTGGTAGCCTCGGCCGCAGCATAAGAGACGGCATCCGTCAAGGCCCGCTGAGGTCCTGTTACAAGTTCGGCCTCGAGTCCCAAGGATTCCCAACCTGGAATCAATGTCATCTTATCTTAAAAAGATGATAACGCTATATTATTTAAAAACTACTAATAAGTTGTTTCAGCCTGTACCACTTTTTTAAAAGCATAAAAGCTAATAAAATTTAGATTAGTAGGCGGATGAATGCGAATATAATTATAGAATGTACATCCCACTTCTGAAAAAAGCCTTTTGCTACAAAAATGGCCTTCATAAATATACACACAATTAAAATTAAATACATCAGTTGGAATTTCACACCTGTATGCGACATCGTACCAAAACAAAAACTAACGTCTTCAAACTGAAGAAAAAGGAACATGATTTCAGTTTTATTTATTTAAAAATCTAATGTGGTAATAACACAATTTCTTTAATATCACTAACAATGTATATTGCTCACTGAACAATTATTATCATATAACAAATTTGTGGTGTCAAATCACAGCTTTTAGGTAGTATATCAACTTACTCTTCATTTGGTTCGCAATAATCTGGTGAATCTTCTAAATACACCAAATCTGTTTTATTTGGTTTCTTCATATCAGTATGAATAGGTCGAAGTTTCCTTACGTTTTTACCTCTTTTTCGTTCCACAACCTAAAAACCAAACAGATGATTGTTAATTATAATTACATGGACTTAAGAAACTTCAGTTGAAAGTATATGAAACGTTTTTGCTGATTTTGATGTTTTTTCATCAACACCATCATCTCAGCCAAAAGTCGTCCAGTGATGGATATAGTTCTTTCAATTATCGCCAAAATAATTTATCCTGAGCTGCTTGCATTAATCAGAATGGATGTTTATTGATGAATTTAATTGACTGACATAAGTCGGAATCCCTTATCGTTTATCGAGAACATTGCCATCATTAATGCTATTTTATTGGACAACGATTGATGGTCATCTTTGTGATTCAGACTAGCCTTAAGTTATACTAAGAAAATGGCTGTGCCCCACGTTTTCACCTGTTTTAAATTTTTTCGACGCATGTCGCCGCGCCTCCTTCGCACGACCTATCTTTGTTTTTACTTCTCTTACTTGCTTACAGCCTTTTAGATTGCCTGACGTTCATCATTACTGATCTGCTCTTTAGCGTACTTGCGTGAAATTATATAGACTATAATATACAAAAAAAAAAAAACAATTCTGACAGGCTGTTCTAGCGATTAGCGCGTTCCACTAAACAAACAATCTCTTGGGTTTTATAATATTAGTATAGATTAGAACGCAATACTCACACCGACCTTGACGTGAGAAGCACCCTCGTATCGTGTAGAGAGAGCGTCACCAACTATCCGAAGCTGAGGCAATCGGCGCCAGCACACACGGACTGAACACGATCCAGACATACCATGGCATTTGCACACGCGTTGCATACGAGATCTCACAGCCTGCAATAGGACAAAAATGTTATTAACCAAATAAGTCTTACAATAACTAATACTAGTATGGAGTAACCAATAATCCTATCCAGTTCACTAGTTGACAAAGTTTACAAGATGATGTTGTCTAATAATCACTTGCCTTTGTGTTTCTTGATAAACAAATAAGAACACTTTTGCGACCAAGCAGTATCGGTTGAAACCATACACCTGATAAAAAAATTGTTACAAACTTGTAGAGACAAATTTAAACTATATATAAACTATATATCCATGTGTCCAAGTGCCATGGTTGTCTGAGGTTGTTTTAGGATAATCCACCACGAAGGCTATAAGGCGTCATGTAGGCTTGCATTCTGCTCTTGACGTCAGGCCGACGACTACTCGGCCTAGTTTTATTGGAGGCGTTCTAAAGCCTCTACAACGATGTTGAAGACCATGTTATTTTGATTCCCATCTCTGTGTAAAGCTGCCTTTATGAACAGCCAGAAAATTTCTAGAAAAGCTCGTCTGGCTGTACATGGAGCAGTGTTAGTTCCAACACTCATGTATGGAAGTGAAAGCTGGGTGTGGCAGAAAAAACATGAAAGTAGAATAAATGCAGTAGAAATGAGAGCGCTAAGAAGTATGACAGGAGTGAAATTGAGTGACAGGATAAGAAATAGTGTAATAGGAGAACGTTGTGGTGTGAAAGAAGATGTAGTGTGACACGGATTGAGAAAGGGATGCTTAGATGGTTTGGACATGTAGAGAGGATGAATGAAAGAAGATTGACTAGACAGATTTAAAAGATGAGTGTAATTGGGGACGTTTTGAAGAAAGGTCAGGTCCAGAGTACTCTAAACCGACGAGCATGCATGAAAAGATTGATGAATGTTGAGGAAGCGAAAGTTGTGTGTCAGGATCGTAGCAAGTGAAAGGACGTGGTCTCTGCCTACCCCGTTGGGAAAGAGGCGTGATTTATGTATGTATGTGTAAAGCTGACGCAGGCTTAGACAGAGGCTATGGAGTTTCAATATCTTAATATGAATAATATTAATATTTTTCGGAATCCTGCTAGTGGAAATTGGTATAGTGGCCACACAAGTGTAATAGTAATTTATTACTATGAAAGCTAAGACACAAGCTGCTTCGCGAGCTGTTGTTGGTAACTAGATAAAAACTGGGTTGAGATTGAGTTATCTGAGTTCTTTGGAATCGGTTGTCTTTCTAAAAATGGTATCGGGATTTCATATTCTTAGCCATAGTTGCAGGTGTAAGAAAAATACATCTCTTAAGAAAAATTAAACATTTGAAAAGTACTTAGTTACTTTTATCTCGTATAACTTTTTATTACGATGATAAATTTAAGTATTGGATTTATTACTAATAATATTTACTATAATAAAAAAATATAGTTACTGTACTAAAACAATGAATAGGTGTACTGGATGAATCATGGAAATAAGTTTAGAATTATTTTACTAGTGTCGTTGTGACTAGTTTAAATTTTAATTCTTTCTCTGTGATTACAGCTTAATAATACTAATTTCATCCACTTCACATAGCGTCGTTATCGCGTCACCGGGAGTTATAAACACGTCTCTCACAGATGCTGTGCATCGTCACATGCCGATAGTGGTGCAAGTTTTACATAAAAATAAAACTTGTATTATTGAGCATTGACGATGCACAGCATCCATTTCAAAGCTCCTGATGAGAGACTGCTATGACTGATTAAATGCCCCCACCGGCCTCCTGTGACTTAAACTTAGTAGATGGCGCTGCATAGCACAAGGTTATCAGTTTAAAGCGCTGTGATTGGTGGAAAATAAGCGGAAGTATACAACGCCCTCTCACAGCTGCTGTGCATCGTTACATGCCGATAATTTAATATTTTATATGTATTTACATTCTTACCCTGCGTCCAGCCTCGTTATTATGCAAATTCATAAGCCCTTCATCTGAGTTCTTATCTTCTTTTGAATCGACGAAGTCTCGACTATACATCTCTCCATATCTTATATCCTAAAAAAATACAAAACTCATATTGACATATTCATGAATTCTAGAATGATTCTTAGCTAAACATAATTAGGAAGATTCCTGCATATAGTTGAAAAAAAATCTACATAATTGTCACAAACATAAAACTAAATTCTAGTCCTTTCATTATTACAGATAGCATTTCTAATGAAAAATACTTAAAACCATTTTTTAAACAAAAACATTAATTTTAAACTATGTTTCACCAATAACGGAGAACCTAAGCTTTAAAATGATATTTGAATCATTAATTTTGATGAAAAATTAAAAGAAATATGCCGTTTTCACAAAAAAAATGCCACAATAAATCCACCTGTCTTGGGTATGACTGCGGAAGCACCACCACACCTATTTTTGCCACAAAGTAGCAATGTTTGCACTGCTGTGTTCCAGCAGTGCGTGGGTTGGACACGGGCACACGAGGCGTTCCAACTCTCGGCCTCAGAACTACGATTCTTTTGAAAGTCGTTGTATATTAGTTTGATGGGTGATAGAACCAGACAATTTGACCAACTAGATCTTGACGACCATACACCCACCATAGTGGCATTATTTTGTATAGGCGCGTTTCTGCATCAATAAGTGTATACGAGTATTCAACTACCGAGAGGTTTCCAAACCGGCGTAATACAGCAACGAGTGGCGAAAGATTAGCGATCTCTCGGTAGTCACCGTTGTTTTTGAATTGTACCCTGCTTAGCATAGCACCATCAATTTACTATGCTTCTTTAAATAAGCTATTCATTAAATATATAAAAAACGCAAAAAGAACTGCTAGTTTGAGGCAGAATTAAATTTGCTAGAAGTATTACAAGAGGTGTTACTAGAGGTGTTAGAGGTGTTACAAGAGGTGTTGCTGGAGGTGTTGCTAGAGGTGTTGCTAGAGGTGTGAGAGGTGTTGCAATAGGTGTTACTAGAGGTGTTAGAGGTAAAATATAACTCACTTCAGAACATCCTCCCCATTGCCAATGTCGTGGCGTTCGTTTCCTCACTCTAGAATCACAGGAGCATTCATTCAGCTCACCACGGCTGCATGCTCTTGCTACAGCGTGTGCCAGTGCAGCCGAAGACAATGCATGTACAAATGCCGTTTCGCGTGATTCTGCAATCAAAAAATATATTTTTTTATTAGAATTCAAAAAAATTATGACTAGTCACTAGGTATAAATGCATTTTTTGATACGTCATTTTTCCAGACAGGTAAGTTTCAGACAGAGTCCCGACCACAATGCATATGTTGATAAACCCATAACAGAGACTCTCTTGTGATTTATTTCGTTTCGGAATCAGGCTTGTAGGCAGCATTTCAACGACGACTGGCGATAAAACGCAAATAGTAAGGTGGTCGACGTTGTTTTTGAATTTTAATCTGCTCTCAGCATCAGCCATAGGACCGTTATTTAAAAAAAAATAGATTGAGAGTGATGTATGAACCCATACGTATTATATTACAATTACTATTTAGTCATTCAGTATACAGAGCTGTTAACAGAACAATTTTTTCCGAATCGTTTAAAAAATGTTTTGAAAATTGGTTTATTATTTGGCGTAAGTGTATCGTTTCTGAAAGAACATACTTTGAAAGGGATGAATAACTACCATTTTGTGTATTATTGATCTTTTCCCGGTACTTTTTTGACAAAGTACACATACACACATACACATACACATACCATGCAATAATTTTACAGAACATAACACATAATAATATTGTATATTAAGAGTACCTAGATAAGCCTGATTATGTTATCATTCGTATCGAAGACATTTGATAACATAACATCAGTTTGTCAGAATAAAGTTTATTAAAGACTAGCTGTGTCCGCGGTTTCGTTCGAATGCTGTCGTTCGAGCGCACGTGCGAAGCATGCTGTCCCCGCTCAAAGGACCGAAGTCAAAAATACTTATTGTGGGTGATCATTAGAAGATAAATAAATGTTATCGCTGACTTTTTGTAGGTATTTTTAAGATCTACAATTATGTACAACATTAATTTGTGATGACTCCTATGATTAACTCAGCGTAAACCACTTAATCGACACAAATGCGTTTTTTCTACGAGTTGATTAACCATTATCGTCACTGCTTATTTCGTATGTTACATTATCTTACAAAATATTTCGTATAACCTGGACAGATAACATAGCTATAAAATAAAATTAAAAGACATAAATTAGATAAATGGTTTTCGTGTAAAAGAACATAAACGAACAGACAGAGAGAGAAATTTATAAAGTGTATAAAAATGAAATAATTTTTTTCTTCAAATGACAACTATAAAATGTTATCGTTAATTAATACTTTATTTTAAATTAAACTAAATATATATATAATGTAAACACTTTTAGAATTATATTATGCAAGCAAACATTATATCCGAAAATGGACCAAATTAATGTGCCTCTTTAAACTTAACTTTAAACAAGAAATCTATAAAAAAACTATATCAAGTCGAACGTCAAAAATCCATACATAGTTCATTGACCAACGGTTTTTGTGTAACCAGCTCATTAGATCTTTGCTTACGATATCAAATATTGGATTCATCAAGGTTACAGTAGTTCTTGATAAAGTGGTTATACTTCTATAGTTTACAATAAACATGTTGAGCTGTTCAGTCAACAAGTGTACACGTGATCTCAGTAATCGACATATGAAAATAAACAAATTGAATCCACGAAAAAAAGTAATTCCATGTAGGAGTCGTAGAATAACAGAAAGTGGATTTGATTATTATCAGACAACGGAAGATGCTGTCAATCTTTAATGATTTCGTGTTTAAATATTACAGTAAACAAAATCTTCATTTTAAATTCTAAAATTAATGAGAAAGTTGAATATACACTTAGAGCTAAATATAACAAAGTTCGGAAGCTAAAAATGCAATTTTATGTTCTCACGTACCTTACGTTTTATAAGTTTCATTTAGAATGCCATGGTCAATTAAAGTATATTAGAAGCTGCATTGTTACATAGTACATAATAACTCAATGGCTAGTTGTCCACTTAGACTTTGTTCTGCTTTTCCAGTAGTCAATAACTCGACCAAACCTCATCTATCGCATTAAGGGATAGCTAAATTCATAATGAAAACACTGAAATCTATCTCTATTAAGTTCTATTTCATTCCAATACTGCATTGGATAGGCATTTTCATATTCCATCATGACCATTATTGAATTGTTACATAACATTACGAAACATACCTTTTTCATTAAAACATCTATAAAATAATTAAAAAAAACAAACACCGAAATCTGTTAAGTAGTTCTTGAGTTATAAGCGCACTAACAGACAGAAAGATGGATAGATCGAAATACATTAAAGAATAAATATAAAGAAAATAAATATATAAATATGTAAAGACAGTACAATACTGTAAGGTAAGTAATGTTATCAGTGGGCGCGAGTTCTACTCGCTATTTGAGAGAATTTCTTTAGTTTATAGGTTTAACGTTTTTGCTGTGGACTCTCAACTGCAGCTCTCGGAACACATCTATAGGTACTTGGCGACAGATTTTCAACTTGACGGTGGTAGCTAACCAGGCAGACATTAGAAAATGCCCTACCACCGCTATGACTTCATCACGATGTTTTCCTTCGCCGAAAGCTCAGGCTCATTGTATGGATGCGAACTCACATCGATCGACGCGTTGTCCATAAACGCTAACACTGACCCACCGTTGCTTAAATCTGTTAATCTTACCTTTAATACGTTAGTTCAAAGAGTTCCAAATTTTAAATTACCAGAAATCATAACATCAGAGACAAATAAATATACTTTCAAATATTTTGAAACCATCTAGACTCTAAACGCATTAACATGAAAAGCAAGGATTTCTTCCAGGTGTTAACTACTAACATTTCAATTTAAAGATCTCAGCGTAAAGTAAACAATGTTGTCGAGTGCCGCTTGGTTCAAAGCGGACAACTTCACCGGTAACTACATCAAAGAGCATGTGGTATATAACCAGCGAGATATCCTTTGAACTCTAGTTTGAAATCTGTTATGATTGTTTAAAAATATTCCCTAGTTGATGATATTAAACTGATTTCTTTTGTATGTAGAATGATGGCAGATTTTTTATTTACATTTATCTATTACTGTAATTGAGAGAAGAAACAAAGCTTTGAAATGTTCTAATATAAATAGATGTATATTATATCTTTGAATAGATCAATCACATTCTAAACTCCAGTTTTATATTAGAATCTTATTTTGAATAACTGACTCATCATCGCCCAGCCAAAACAACTAAGGACAAAATTGAGAAATTTAAAAAGGATGTTCATTTTATATTGTAGGCATCGTTTAAGAAGGAATTTTTCGAAATTCAACTCCTAGGCTGTAAAAATGGTTACCAAAATTTTATATTGGAAACAAATTCTTTGCTTCGGATTTATTTGAAACTTGGTATTATTACAATTCAACACAATTAATGAAATAAGTGTTTCAGCATTTAATGCAAAGTTTTTATAGGAAATAATATTTATAAATAAATAAATAACATATAAATACAATTTCAAACAAAAAACCGTACAAATCTTATAGTCTACGCGAGTGAGACCGCGGGTGTAATTTTAGTAAAACATATAAAGCTAGAAACGATATTTGAAGTAAAATGATATTTTATAAAATGCGAAGTGTAACGATTGGATCAACCAAGGACCAACTTTCGAAACTAGAGTTCATTTTAATTTTAAATGTTTTATTATACAACATAAACTACGTAAAAGCATGTCCCTTTAAGGTTTTATCTTAGTCATGAAATAAAAAGAATTTACCAGTTTCAGACTCTGATACACAAGGTTATTTATCTAAATCTGCTTTTCATATCCTTTTAAATGCAATCTAATTACTGCATCTAAATGCTTTAAAAGGTATAGGTTTCTGAACCATTTTCTCTTTATTAAATAAAATGACGTGAATGACGTGATCATGTACCCTCATCCTTCTTTTAAGTATATAAAAGCACTTACTATACTTAAGCACTCCTCCGAATATATCTGTGGAATTTTCAACTGTACTACAATTCCATCTGCTATTTCGGAATTGGTATTGGCATTCTTCCACGGCCTGCATCGCTCCTGTTTGAAGAACCTGAAACAAAAATCGCAAATATTAATTATGCAATTTGTTAACATTTTGTAATAATATCACGTTTCTTGACAGTTTGGAAAGTATTATTAAGCTAAAAATTGATTTGTAATTTCGATAAATACAACTTTACTTTAATGCTGAGCCATAAAATTTTTAGTACCACGCCTAAGTGACGTCATAGTGCCTGGTGTTAAGCTCAGTACAATCCAAAAATAAAAACCACTATCGAGATATCAGCAATCAATCGTCGCTGCCATGCCAGCCTACAAGCCTCTGTAGGCTTCGGCTAGTAGCTGAATACGCACTGACTGATCTTGAAACGCGTCAATCCAAAAGAGTGCATAGTGAATATACAACATCAACAATGTTAGAAAACGGCTTATTAAACCCTTCATCTGGAGCATAGCACTGTATGGTTGTGACACATGGACGATGAACCAAAGAGACATAGAGAGGTTGGCTGCGTTTCAGATGTGGTGTTGGAGGAGGATGGAGAACAAACAGTTGGACAGATAGAATTACAAATGAGGAAGTGTTAAAAATGATTGATGCGAACAGTTGTTGAGAAACATAGAAAACATAAGAGGAAAGATGACTGGACACTTGATACGGCACGACAAGCTCTTTAAAACAATTTTGGGAAGAAAAATTGAAGGAAAGCGAGGAAGAGGAAGACCTATACGAAGTCTATGAATAAAAGGAAAACCATGTAAATCGTATCAGTGGTTTTCGCTTAAAAATAACATAAACGGACAAACAGACAGAGAGAGTTTGAGTTTTATAATATGTATAGAAGATACAGAAAATGTACCTAGATTATAATCTTTTGTAGAAATTTAGGAAGCGCTGATTCTATTAAAAATAAACAAGTAAATTTATCATCAGGGTCTTGAATGCTGTTCGCTGATTTTTACATTACATCTCTTTACGCTAAGTGGCCAATAAATTCAATAATAACCTACGTCCCAGCACAATGGAACGACCTTTGCAAACAAAGAAAAAAAACAAGATGCGCTCAGTAAAAATTCAAATCGCAACCTCAAGTTATATTCCATATTGTTTACCAAACGTTTTATTTTCTCAGAATACTTCATATAATATATTTTGTGACAGTTAAATATTACTGTAAGATAGCTTAGAAGTAAAGACTATAATAGGTTTCTTTAAAAATCACAGTCGTTATCTCATTGTTCATGTCTACATATAATATAAGTTTAATTTTTTATAGAATTTTCAATGTTTGGCCATCCCAGTTTAAGTGACGATGTGGCTGAAGATAGTAACACGCTAATCCTTGTGAGGAATTGCAACAACTTTTTAGTGGTCACGAACACGGAATTACTTTTACTAAAGAGAGTCATCTTATCAATAATAATAATATATTTATTTATAAGGCAACAAGGGCCCATAACATAAGTCTTAAACTATAAACTAAATGGTTACATTAAATGACCATAAAATAAATGAATATTAGATTAAAATAAAATTAGATTATTGGATAAACAACACTAACATTTACCTATTTTTATTTCATCTATACATATTATAAAATCCAACGTCTCTCTGTCTGTCTGTCCGTTTATGTTCTTTTCACACGAAAACCACTTATCCGATTTACATGGTTGTTTTTAATTTATAGCTATACTATCTGGCATATATTTTGTTACATAAAGTTACGTGTGAAATAATCAGTGACAATCCGGAAAAAAGACGCTTTTGAGGCTTACGCTGAGTAAACCATAAAAGGTATATCAAATTAATGTAGTATATAATTGTAGATCTTAAAAAGACATAAAAAAAGTCAGCGATGGCATTATCAATCTCCTAAGGGTCACCCACTATAAGCATTTTTGTCTTCCATCTTTTGAGCGGGGACAGCACGATTCGATGTTCAAGCCGACGGTTTCAGCAAGCGGAGCCGCGGACACAGCTAGTATACTATAAATTTACAACTGTAAGTTGGTAAAGTGCCCAAAATTTATATACATTTTTTTTTATATTTTTATTTTACAATCCATTTATTTCGATAACTAATTTATATGATATTTTGTAGTTGCATACTATCTTAAAGTTTGGACGAAACTTCGAACAAAGGCTACTATCATAATGTATGTTAAATATGTTATTTAGTAATTTCAAAAACTGCACAACAACACAGCACTAACATTAAGTCAACGATCAACCCGCAATTAATTAACAACAGTTTAAGTTTAAATTGAATGAATAGGCAAAGAGCAGGCTCGTATATATATTATCCTTAATTTTTACAATCTGAATGTACTGTACATTCTACTGTACAATAAGATATATTTTTCTAAGTTTCAACATAATCCGTAATATAATATATAAGTGTAATATATATTTAGGCCCTTAATTAAAACCCATGATTTACCTAGCTATTTCAAAAATCAATACAAAGTAATTTCTCGTGAGAAAAATCAGTCGACACTACATTCGATGTACAGTCATAAACCTACATTATATCAATAAAAATAAAAATAATAATTGTACATTCGTTCATATATATCGAAACATTTCAAACTTATCATAAAAATGGAAAACGGCTTGAGCAAAATTATTGTAAAATACAACGAACTTCAACTGGGTGGTCTCCAGGGCCTTGTATTCTTTATAATTTCATGATACAATGACGTGGTTTTATTTTTCTATTTTTAAATTTACGAAGTATCCTTGAACGTACTGTACCTCTTCGTACGTTTAAAACTAAAATCGTAAAACACAGACAATTGCTAATAATGGTCAACTGTTTGTACATTCATGGACGAGAGTTTGGCTTAGTTTGTAAGCTAAAACTTGTTGACCGAAAAATGTATCTTCATAACGTCCTGACTATATTTTATTTTTATTATTGTTAATAAAAAGGTGGTCCGATGACCTGGTAAAGGTTGCGGGAAGCCGCTGGATGCGGGCAGCACAGGACCGGTCGTTGCGACGATGTTTGGGGGAGGGATATGTCCAGCAGTGAACGTCTTTCGGCTAAAATCATGATGATGATGAATGATAATAAAAATTTTGCTATGATGTTGTGTTGAAAAATTATGCCCACCTTCATATTTTAACTGGCTTTGACGGTGTAAAATTATTTTTATGTAGTATTTTCAAGAATATATAATATAAGATCACAAACAAAATTTTAAGTGTCCAATAAAGTACAATAAGTTAAAAAATTACAATACATTTCCCAAAAAAAAAATGCACACAAATTTAATGAGATAATCAAGAATGAAAACAGTTTTCATAGACAACGAACATATCGAAGCTAGTTTTAAATATGTCAAGCAACACTGCCCATACGTCTATCATTAAGTACATACTTAACAACTCAATTTAACTTTCGTAATGCCTCGAAAACCGCACACAGAAATCTGATCGCGAGGGTTATAATTATATTCAATAAGCCTTCATTATCTACAATGCAATCTCAATTAAGTTTGCGGTCGTTAAGATTTCATTTTATGCAAGTAACAAAGTGGATTGCTTTTACCTCTACACATATAAGAACGATGTAATATAACAAGATTGTAGTTATTTTCTTTTTATTTTATTTAAGCACGGCATAGTGACTACACTTTACCTGATGGTGCAGTCCAATAACATCGGCGGCTACCGAGGTATTTACAATCCAACGATAGTCACATCGATGGACACTCTTTTACGAGTATAAAATCATGAAAAGACTCAAAAATATATATTTTGCGTAGAATAAAAAGTCGTCCACGTGAGAGTCTCCTACGCATAAATAGCTCAGCACATTAACTGTACTGTCCCTGGTGGTAAGCACAGTACAATCCAAATACAACGGTGACCACCAAAAGATCGAAATCCATCGGTAGTCGCCGTTGTCATGCCGGCATGCATAAATATCTCTTCACGTTTTGCTTGAAGGACCCGATGTCATAAGAAGGAGGGAACACATTGGCCGGGAGATGGTTCCACAGTTTCACGGCACGACAAAGATAAGACAGAGAACTTTTTAGTTCGTGCCGAAATGGAAGTTACCATAAAACTGTGATTCCAAGCCCAGCGCGTGTGGTTCTATTGTGGAAAGGAGAGGAGGGAATTAGATTGAACAGCTCTTCAGAACACTCACCATGATACAGACAATCCCAGTTGAGGGTTGCCCGCATATTTTACTTTCTTACTATGTTTTAATATAAAAATTCTTGAGTTCAGAGGAAAAGTAAGAAGATAATCTGGTAACATTGGTTCAAGATTTTCCTTTTTAATTTTGCTTTATAGAAGTAATTGGCTATAATCTCGTTTCATATTAACCGAAACGACATTCACCGTTTAGAGTCAATATAAAATTATATTTTTTGTTTTTAAAGTAACAAGGCAAAGTGATGGAAATGATGCTATGATGCGACATAAGCACAATACAATTCAAAATCAGTGGTGACCACAAACAGATCAACAATACATCTCCAGTCGTTGCAGTCATGCCAGCTTACGTATATAGAAATTGGATATGCACCGTCTGGTCATGAAACACGATGCGATGCACATAAGTGAATTGACGGGCTTTTCACCAGATACATCGTGGCCGTGTCAGTTGGTCTGTCAATCGCTACCATCCCGCAATATGACAATTGTAGGCACGATAGCGGCGACCGCTTATCGATTTCGATCTCTCGGTGGTCGCCGTTGAATTTGGATTGTACTGTGCTTACTATCACGGACAGCGCAACCAAACTGCCGAGCTACTTTAAAAAAAGTGTGCAGCAGTTCACACGAATCCTGTCAGACGAGAAACATTTAGAAAAAAATAAAAAATATTTTTAAAAATCCTAAATGGAACTATCGACCATTCGTGTGTACGTATGAAGTCTGGTCGTCTCACACCACCAGTCCAATCCGACGACGATCACAATCTTGAAAATTAGGACTTGCATTAACCGTGCATAATGTAAATGTATTCTATCTTATTCTCTCGTAGGCTAAATCCTATAGATGTATCTGGTTGTCCCTTTTTATTGTCACTTTTTCGGTTCCATCAAGTTTCAAATCGCAACGGTGCTAAAGAAGTTATCACTTCAAAAAATATTAGGTTTTATTGAACGGCGACATACTGAAAATCTCTGTTTCTGTTACCGGCAATTACACATGTTTATATATCAAAATAAACTTTGCTTTATCATGGAACGATTCGAGTGCAAGATGTATGTAACTTTAATACTTGTTTTATACATGGTGCTTCAAAGTTATTATAATTATTTATCTTGGAAATTTGCATTCCAAACAGCTAATATACTCATACAAAACACAAGCTTAAAACGCAGAGATACCGTAAGGAGAGCTTATAATAGGCCTTTTCCTGGTTTACTTAATAATAGTTATATTTTGCTAAAAGATTTTTAATTAAAATTACATAATATTAACAGATTCAATTTACTCTCATCATTATGACATCAAATTATGATTTTTTTTAACTACAAAGGCGGCAAACAAGCATACGTCTTGCCTGGTGGTATGCATCTGTAGTAACCTATGGAAGTTTGTAATACCATAGATTAATAATAATTAGCGCGTTGCCGACCTTGAACCCAACCAAGGAGCTCTGGAAACCCTACTCACCGCAGGAACACAGCACAAGGTTATTTGACTGCGATCTTCTGTTGGGTGGACTGGCCATGATATTCCGAACTCTTGTTGGTTATGTACTTAGTAAACTAGGTTTTGTTCGAAATTCCACCTAACCTTAATGATAGTAAGTACGTAATTAAAATGACCGGCGTCTTTGGACTGTACTGTGCTTCCAACGGGGACGGCGCGGTTTTTGACAAATATTTTGGGTAGTTATTTATCTCCTTATTATTACTTTTTAGAAATTTATAATATTATGATCAACTTAAATTTAATTACCTGAATCATTTTATCTGATAGCGTACACAATTGTTTTTGTCTTTCGACTAAATATTCCAATCTGTGACAACTCTCTTTGTGTAACGTCGTGAAGGTCTCCAGCGAGTTGTTTCCTATTTGGCTTTCTGGTTTCGGTATGGCTAAGTTCCTGAAAATAAAAACAAGCTGGTTAACTTAACTAATCCATTAACTACTATTCTAAAACAAGACAAATTTTAATTTCTTAAATTTCATCATAGTACAATTTATTTTACAAGAAACTATAGCTAAATCATCTCTGTCACAATTATTATTATGAAAATCAAAAGTGCTCCTCTCGCTGCATTTTGATCTAAAAGTTCATAATATCCACTGGCACACAGAGGATTTAAGCCTTAAACAATTAACTAAACAGTTATTAGCGACTGAAGCTTGATTCTTGACTTTCTTGACTTGGATTCCAATGAAAAATTGAAAAGTGGAATGCATTTCCATAAAAAATCCATAACGTATCTTCAACTGTTTTTGTATTTTAAAAATCATTATCGCTTGTATTTCTGCATTCAAGAAAAATAATAATCCTTGCACAAAACCTTTAATATCGATGTGTTTCTTGCAAAAAAATGTAATTAGTCTTAAAATACAAAGTACCGCCTAATGACCCAATAAAGTTAACACCCAAAACATTATTTATACTTTAGACTTTATGATCAAATTACGTAATTGATAATGAATTTTTTTATCATGCGACTTATATTGCTTCTTTGTACCTTCGTAGCTGGAACGGAATTAAGTCTGAATGATTTGATTAATTGTGTCAATTAATACATCTCTTAATTGTGTCAATGTACAAAAGTTAGACATATCTATCCAGTTAAAATACTGCTTATTATATTATGTAAATAAATGTAACTTCTCCGATTTAAGTATATTGATTAAACTAACAAATTTCTTTATAGAAATTTAACATAGTATATCAGTAGTACTTCATCTAAATGTTTTTTTTTTTCAAATTTCCTAGTAGGTATCCATTATAATGGACACTGATCACGAATTTTTTTTTTAAATGTCTAAAAGTTTTAATGTCTTTAAAGTCCTTAAATATCCTGATTTAAAGATAAAACTTCTCGAACCATTTAAAAAAAATGTACATGGGAAGCTTATTCTCAGTTGATGTGTTATAAGAATTGTCAACAACATAAATTTGAATAAAAATAAAATTACAATACAAAATTAATTACTGCATAATAAACGCGTACGGAGCCACAGAACACCGCTAGTATATTAATAATATCGAAGGAAACTTCAACTCATAAAATAGAAGAAAGAATTACAAAGTAGTCATAGTTGCGTTTGCATGTTGAATAATGTGCTTAAAGAATCTTGTCCGCAAGCGAACAACACTCGAAAGGCCGCAGTTCCTGACAAACAATAAATGAATGGTTAAGGAACAAGCACGGCTAATTTGCTTGTTTTTCTACTTCAGTATCGCTGAAGAGTTCTGTGTAAAATAACAATGTTAAAAAGCCCAGCTTAGTGCGTAAGTACCTTTAACAATAGTGAATAAGGCAATTAAAAGTCAAGACGTCCGCTCCCCGTCAGCGCCTCCACTCAAATGCGTAATGACACTTGAAGAAAACAAAACTCACCTACCCTCTTTTGTTTTATTTTTGAAAAATATTTCACTATTCAGAAACCGGCCAATGCGAAGCGGGCTGAGAACAGTACGTTGATTGGCCGACGACCTGAGTGCAAGTGGAAATAAAAGTCCTCGGGCAAATGAAGCGCGTGGTCTCTTTTTTGCATGTTTACCTTTGTATATACCTCTCGCTCGGTTTTTCGTTTTAATTGCAAGCATGAGAGGATGTGTAAAGGGTTGCGGGACCTTGAGTGTTGCACGTGCATGGAGGCAGGCATTCAACATGTTTCTATGGAAGTAGGGATGGTTGACGTCATTCAAGATGGGGTTATGTCGGAATAATCTCAGCTAATGCATGACTTAGGTCAATGGTACACGGTAAATGCAGTTCATATATTTTTTTATATCATTTTAAAATAAACTTTAAAGTACGTAATTGAAATAGTTTTTTAAAACAAAACCCGATAGAACTTCACGAGAAATGTTTTGACTGACATAGAATAGAGGTTTAGCTTTAAATAAATAGACAGAGAAACAAGAAATGCTTTTATATAGTTGAAAATTAATCTAAACCAGACCTTACTTAATATGCAATCACTATTGCAAGTTGAACTTTTGCATGTACTGGTGTAATTAGAAGTAGAGTAGTAGAGTAGCGAAGTAGAACTTTAGATTATGAGCTTCTAAATCTACTAAAATATGCCAATGTATACAACTATTATTAGAAATTAATAGGCATGTACCAAAATATTGAAATTGATAAAAGAATAATGCAAAACTGGTTTAAGGAACAACTTTTCCTTTTTACCGTTTATAACTCACGAGCAGTTTCATAAATCGTTCTTAATTATATGCCCCAGCTCCATTACTATTTGAATTTGTTATAATAGAGAATAAATAAGATTAAAAAAAAGTTTTTCGATTTTATTCTATATTTCTAATACCATTTGCTCTATCCATAACATAACTAGTTACTTCTAAGAAAGAACACATAAATCTACACACGAAATGATTTAGATAAAAAAAGAGTGGAACTTCTAATCGTTCCTAAAGATATGACCACAACTGATACTACCTTTAAACAAACTTTTAACAAAACAACTTAAACAAACTTCTAACAAAAATTAGCTCTTTAAAGCTTCATATTTCGCAAACGGATCCCTGAATCGAAAATGGTTTTTACAGACCCAAAATATTTTTGAACGACCTATCCATCGACATCCCACACGGTGGGATAGACGAGAAGAAAAATCATTCCCACTTTACATGTTCCCCTACACGTTTTTTTTCTATATTTTATTTTACTACCTTATCGACGTGATTAATATGTATACCCATACCAAATTATGGTTTTCTAGTACTAAGAATCTCTAAGTTAAGCCGCGGACAGACAGACGGTCATAGCGAAAGTATAATGGTTCCTTTTGACTTCGGAACCCTAAAAATTGCTGGAAAGGAAGTTTTCATAGCCATAACGGATCGGATACATAATATGTTCATACATAAATAGGATACTTTTTTTTTCACATATAATTGTAAGGAAATTATATAATTTCTAAATGAATTAGATCGTATTAATCGGTATAATAAAAAAGGATTTTTGTGTTCTATGCAATTAAGTTCAAAGTTGCACAATCGTAAAGTTATGCCGAGCAACATACACGTATTAGCGGAAAACATCACGCAAATTCTATTCGTGTTTACAGTGTAAAAATAGTTTGTTTAATAATAAGTAGACCACCATGATGTGAGGGGTTTTACTTAACTGGTTTGGTCAGTCACATACTATACAGGACTGAAGTCATTGTGAAATTTAACTTACAGTTATCAGAATCGATATATTATTCCTCAAATTTGTTTATTCTTGGCAATTCCGTTATTCTTCACCAAATTTCACCGTTTATTCTTCAGCAAAATTTATGATTCAAACATCATGCTGCACATGCATGAAGCAATGATGGCTCAGTGATAGCGTGTAAGACTTCGCGTCGATTGACGTGAGTTCGAATCCCTGCAATGAGCCTGAGCTTCAAACATCATGAGGAAACCATAGCATGGTAGTAAGGCGTTTTCTAATGCCCACCTGGCTAGCTAAGTAACCCTATAAGTATAACAGTATAATCCTGTAAGTAAATCATCTTGGGTCACATCGTCACTTAACATCAGGTGAGATTGTGGCCACTACTTCAAACCTATAATTATAAAAAAACATTTTAAAGCTTAAATTTTCCGCTATATACAAAGACTTGATTCAAAATATTTTCATTTTATAAATTGATGAGAAAATCCCTATAGAATTGCATTCCTATCATTCTATTTGGCTAAAGATTCGCTTTTATTCTATCACAATTTTTCGAATTTAGAAGTATATTAATGCTGGCGATTGCTAGCTAGTATTATTATACTGTCAATTAATTATAAATCAAATAAACAATTAAATATAATCATTAAAATCATTATAAAGAAAATTGTATAGAAATTTCTATTTCATAAGTGAATAGTACATTTAAGATTATTGGTTATTACTGTTTTGAACAAGAGAAAAATGCATAATAAACAAGACAATAAAACATTGTGAAGAAGTATTGGTGAATTCTCGATAAATTCTTTCACAATGAGATGTTGGCTTTTAACAAGGAAGTGTATGAATACAACACAATCCCCGGTAGGCGAGTGAAGACGATCTCACGCTAGTGTTACCTTTGTCTTGTGTCAGACTGGTCACTCACGTCACTATTGGTTCTCGAAGCGAAAACGTCAAATAGAGCTGCAAAAATTGTACGTACTAAACACTTATGTTTATTCGAATCAAAAAAAATAAAATTAAAAAAGGTGTGTGTGCGATTCACACACGATAGAAGTGAAACTTCATTTTAAAAGACATTATTTAAATAGTGTGCAATATACATACACGCCGACATTTACTCTCTCGCTCTGGCTCACACAAAGAGGAGAGATCGATAATATATTGCTCTCTCGCTCTGGCTCACACAATGAGGAGAGACCGATAATATATTGCTCTCTCGCTCTGGCTCACACAAAGAGGAGAGACCGATAATGTGCGTTAAACGTTTAACATTTAACGTTTAACGCTTGGAAGTCGCATAAGAAGTTTCACTGCATTTCACACGTACTAGAAGTTAAATCTTCAGAAAAAGATAAAAAACTTTTAAATATCCTAAATCAGTGGGATTCGAACTGTCGACCACTCTGCGTATGAAGTCTGTGCGTCTCACATCACTAGGCTAATCTGACGACGATCACAATAATGAAAATCAGGACTTGCATTAACTGTGCATAATGTAAATGTACTCTATCTCATTGTCTCGTATGCTAAATCTTATAGTTCTATATGGCTGTCTCTTTTTGCTGTCGCTTTTTCGTTTCATTGAGTGTCAAATCACAACGGTGCTAAAGAAGTTTTCTCTTCAATATCTTTAATATACACGGTGTTTAAATATTTTACATAAAAAAGAAACAACAAAAAACGTAATTATCATGTAATAGATAATTGACGCAATAATAGTTCACCTAAATCAATAACAATTTCAAATTATGATTCAGTGGTAACTTGTAGAGACACGGCGTCGATCAATTCAAATCCCTACAATGTACCTGAACTTTCGGTGAAGAAAAATATCGTGATGAAACCATAACATATTGGTGACGTATTTTATAATGCCCGCCTGGCTAGCAACCCTCATGTTGAAAATCGGTCGTGAGCATAAGCAGTTTACATGATGACTGATCACACTGATAGTGTAACGTTTCTAGGCGGATACAGATCTAGAATGCTCTGTCACTCGGCTACCTGCGATTTACAGGACCGCCACAGCGGACAGGAGTACCGCTGCCGTACCGTTGCCACGTCGCCGCCGTACCTCAAGCGCTCGTATGATGTCACGTGCCATGTCACTTGATATACGATAGTGACATCATCGTCGAGGAGAGTCATTTGAGAGTCTTCTAATGTGTGGAGTAACAAAAATAATAATTTATGCCGTTTTAAAAACGTAGCATAATGTTGCAATAAATAATGTTTATTTAAAAAATTATTATCTGCTCTTTAGTCTTGTACATGTGAAATTTCGGAAACGATTTGAAACATTTTAAAGAGCTTAAGAAATAGACATGTGACATGTCAGCTTAAAATCGATTGCAACTCTTATACTCAACGTATAGACAAGAAAGCAAGTTAATAAAAAGTGTTCATAAAATTATATTATTTTTTAATTTTGAATATATTTTACCGGTAATTAATTATTAGTTTTATTTTATTACTAATATTGAATAAGTAGTTCTGAATTAGATTTGGTAAATATAATAAATTACCTAGTTGTTTAAATAAACGTTAAGTTTAACGTACTTCAATCATACATAAGATTATGAGGCACTGAAATATGCGTAGATTAGTTTTTTTTCGTTATAGCACGGCAATGTCTAATATCATGAAGGCCTGATGATAATCACAGTATAATCCAATACAGTGGCGACCACTGAGAAAGCTCCAATCGCCGCTGTCATGCCGACCTGCATAAGCAGAAACTGAGTATATACCAGCTCATCCCAAATCGCAACGCACATAATCGAATCACTATGAGGGGCTTTTTCCATGTGTATGGTGGTCGCGACAGAGTCCTACAACCACACTATCACTATTTACTCGCTTATTACTCAGCACATACAGGTGCGTTTGGCTTAGATGTCTCAAATCTTACGATTTTATTTATCCCCTTTACACTCCCTTAATTCATCAAGGTTCTACTACAAAACATTAATATTTTCCCTAATTCGTAGTTTTTCATATTAACGTGGTTGGTTTTTATTAATAAAGCGTATGTCTTAAAACAACCGTATTAATTGTAATTGTTTTGATGTGTATAATTACTAATGTTCCTTATTCAATAAAAATATTATTTACAAATGAAACAGCACTTACCACTTTAAAGATGTAAAGTGTTATTATATAATAATATATCACTTTAAATTTTTAATTCGAATAATATTCTTTCGAGTTTCTATAGTACCGACCGATTCCTAGGAAACGTCGAGGAAACAGCTTTAAAGTCGCTTTCGATACAAAATATCTTTACGAATACGGTTAAAACATAGCGCAAACGTTTATGGAATGCAAACCGGCTGTCGCTCTTTGTTTGATTATATTTGACGCTATTTTTAGAGCCATATTACTTATTTTGTTGCATCAGTCTATTAATATATTAAATAAAAAATAAATAAATAATGTTATGGTCATCATCAATCACTTTTTATCATCTGTTTATTTATAAGGAAATCCTACTGCTTATACATGATACTCTTACAAATTAACTTAGTCTACAAATTAAGCCAAAACAGGATTTCACAAATTGCTTATTATTCTCTATGGTAATGTTAGAAATAGTTTATAAATAATAATGAATTTTAACAAAGATACTAAATGCCCTACTATACGCGTATTTCGAGTGAGTGAGTTTAGTACTTTTTTTTTTCGAACTGACTATACTGTTAGCCTTAGGGGCCCTGGAGCCTTTACGGCTTTTACAGCTTTAACGGGCTTGGGTGTTTAGTGCTATGTGAGTACGTGTGATATGACGATGATGTCGTGTATAAGTAAGTGTCTGTGAATCATAGATGTATTAGTGGTCTATAAATGACATATGCAAGGTAAGTTTCCATGAAATTTCGCGATTTCTTTTTCATTTGGAATGAAAAAAATATCAAGTTTTATAATTAGTCAAGTTAATCAAGTTTTTAAATATTAGTTATTGTAGGTGCTTGGCATACGGTAAAGTAGAGAATTTTGTGTATAATTAGATTTCACTCTAGGTGTCGCTAGAAGAGGAGTATAACGAATTCGATAACTTGGCACATATAGTGATATATCAGACAAAAGATCAGGACAATCAACGTTACCAGACAATACAGCATGTAGAAGTATTATGTCATACTGACGTCGCCTCAGTGTCATCTGATCTAGTCAAAAGTATTTGCTCGTTTCCTCATAATTAACAAAGTTTTTAAAGGATCGCTTCTCTTCTAGAAGATGCTTTAGTCGCGAAAGCAATTTTTTTTTGTTCACTCACCAGATCGGTCAACAGCAACTAAGGTCACATTTACTACACATAAAAATAATGTCGTTCCTGGATTTGATGACCAGATAGAGTTTTTTAAAGACATAATTATGGTATCACAAAATTTACTACCTACAGTGTCGGCTTTTCCAACGCGTCACGATCTTCTGCCAGCTTTTATCAGATTATGGTATGCTATTTTATGTATATATATATATATTACTCCAAATTTGCATTTATTGAAGAATTGCATTTTTCACAATTTTTTTTATTTTTTGGAATAGTATTTGACAACAGTCAGACCTAATTTTAAATGTTTTTGAAAGTGGACTATGATTACCTAAACACACCAACCACAGAGTGGGTAATAATTGTAATAAAGTATAACATGCTGGGACATAGCTACAGATGCTTGATGATAGATTTTCAGCTTTGGCAATGGTAAAAACACTACCATTTTGCAAAATTCAGCTTATCGTAGGTTTCATAAACTCAACGCTCGATAACCAAGCCCGGTAAAGCTATATTAGCCGTCTGAGGATTCAGGGCCCTTTCAACTAACAGTGTAGTCAGATCGAAAAAAAAAGAGTTCGATATTCAACTTAAAAAAGACTGTTATCAGTAAAAAACATTAAAAGCACTGTTTTTTTTAATGTCATAGTAAAATTTTCGCTCAGTTAAAATTAACTAGTACTGAGTTGATTATACATTAAAAGCGTTTTTTTTCACGCTTAGCATAACAGTAATGCCAGTCTGTAAAGACCCCGCTGCTGGGTAAAAACCTCTTCATAAACTTATGTTATTCAGTCATAATTATGTAATTTTGGCGGTATGTTACTTGCTGTAGTTTGGTTATTGTGAACAAGTGAATGTGTTTGAAGATTTCATGTATAATTAAAAAAATATTATTTTCATGAGACGTTACCGCAATTTTGAATAACATTGGTATCCAATAAAAAGAAGAAGAAGAAATAAATGTTGAGTTTTTGGCGGGATCTCAAACTGTCATGTAATGGTTTTTGTTTTTCTATTCATATATTTGTGTTATTTGACCCTATACTGTGTAATACAGGTGGCATTTTGGATAATAAAGTTTGGTAATTGTGCACAATTGAAGCGGATTGAAAATAATAACATGGACCATGTACTCTGACATGCCACAAAAACTCCCTAGAAAGTTCTAACAAGGGAGCCACCATTTTGTTAGGATCCTGAAATCTTCATAAAACTGGAAATTATATTCACTCGATAATGGCAGTAATGGACTTCAAGAAAGAGCCAAGTTGTCAAGTTAGGAAAAATAAAATAACTGTAGATCTCTGGCGAATAATCTTTGACTATAAAGCTGTGCACATATCAGTTTAAATTGCCGATAATATACTTAAGTGATGATTACACAAGAAAATACATAATAAACGAAAGACCCATAATATTTTTTAAATTCAACATCTCAATACTAGTTTAGGGTTAAACGTTCTAATAAAGACTTAACATGTGAAATACAATTCAAACTTATTGAATTAGAGTTGAAATTCGAATGGAAGTATTTAATTTTAAAAGAATTTTTCACACATACTTGCGAAATGAGCTATAAACACGAGCATTTTAAGAGAATACATTAAATCTCAGACCGTAAAGCGGTATGGAGGTACGAATAACTATGCTTTACTATGCGACTTCACTTGTTTACAATAAAAAACTTACAATAAATAACACATTTATTTTATAGTAGCTCAGCGCATTGGCTGTACTGTCTCTTATGGTAAGCATAGTAAAATCTAAATACAACGGCGACCACCGATCGAAACCCATCGGCGGTCGCAACAACGTCAAATATCGTAGAATATGAATTAAAATTAAATTCACATCACAGATCAAGATGGAGCCATAAACTCTAAAATGCTTATTGTGGGTGATCCTTAAAAGATAGATATATAATATTGCTGATTTTTTTTGTAGGTCTTTTTAAGGTCTACAATTACATAGTACATTAATTTGATATATCTCCTATGGTTTACTCGGCGTAAGCCATTTAATCGCCCCAAGAGCATATTTTTCTTATTTTGTATGTTACTTTATCTTACAAAATATATCCTATAACCTAGCCAAATAATGTACAGCGACAACTTAAAAAACATGGTAATCGGATAAGTTGTTTTTGCGTGAAAAGAACACAAAACGGAATGACAGACAGAGAGACGTTGAGTTATATAATATATATAATCTGATTACAGGTATGTGATTAACCTGAATAACTTTATTAGAGGAAGTTCATGTTGACTTGTTATCTGAATTATGAAACAACGGTGATGAACTACTCCTTATCATCACGACTATATTTTTAAGAACATTTAGATGCCAGAGATCGTTACTTGCTAAGATTCAAACCATCTCCTTCCTCATGCCCTGAAACAGCTCAGAAGGTTATAAATGTATCTACCGTAAGCTTAGTAGCTAAATTGTATAGTAGGTATTTATTCCCACGGGTCATTATGATATTTCATGTGTTGCTAGTTTAATGTGTTTTTAAAATAGTGATTTTCATTTGGTAACCGTAAAACCGTATGAGATATTATACCTATTGATAAATTATTCCGAAAAAAGCTTGAATCCTCCAATTTGAAAATCCTCCGAATAGGGCAGACAAAATCGCGTCCGTTATAGACAAGCCGAAGCGTTTTCTTATTTATTTGTTCGCCATATATACATCTTATAGTTCTTGAATTATGTAAAAAACCAGTAAATTCAGTATTTAAAATCTTACGATTCAAGTGATTGTACCGTAAAATATACGGTAGTGTAACACTACAAAAAAAATCAGGCCAAATTATTTTCAAGTTTGACATTAGTGATTGTCAATTTACTCCGTGAGATTAAAAACGTAGGTACCATAGGTGATTTTTATATTCGTCATAGCATGAGTCATGACTGGATTAAACCCTTTTGGTTAGGTATAAACCGCATAGTGTACCTATCATAAATTTTACACGATATATTCCACTAACTGCCTTTCGTTAAATGATTCATCAAATCTACAAAACTTATAGTTCAAGTGAATATTAACCTAATCGAGTATTACTCGATAATAAATATTCTAAATTAGTAAAAAAAACCATATTACGATCAACTCACATTCGAACGGATGAATGGGAAAAGCTAATATCGTACTCGGTGTAACTTTATTAACATCAATAAAGTGAAAAACCAATAAACACTTTATGGGCAAAAGTAAAAACGTAGTGAAAATGACATTCACTGTATCATAAAAGAAATATATAAACCGTGGTCACCTCATAAAATGTAAGTTATTTTCAAAAATAAATGAATGAAAATAAGTAAAATATTTACAAAGTGAAAAAAAATCGACAGCGAAAACACTGAATCTATTTTTAAGATACAGTTTTTAATCACAACCACAATTAAGGGTTTTTTTTTTTCGAACTGATTATACTGTCAGCCTTAGGGGCCCTGGAGCCTTTACGGCTTTTACAGCTTTACCGGGCTTGGCAATTAAGGGTTTCCAGAGTTCCTTGGGTAGGGGGGTTAAAAGTCGGCAACGCGCTACTGATATATATGTTATTACAAGAGTTGTAATGATTGTTTATTAATCATTTTTATCTTTTAATTATATATATGTATTTTACCTTAGTTGTTTCCCCATTACTTCATTTATTGTTTTCGATCGCTTTCCGAAGGCCTCATTAGGTCATTTGTTATTTAGATATTGTATAAGAAACTTCTTTTGCGCTGTTATATATATATATATATATATTAAGAAGGCCGTATACAAAAACGGTATTTATTGGCTGGAAGAACATTTTAAATTTAAAATATAGAACGATACTAGAAAAGAATTGAAGAGAGACATGATTTATTCTGACTTACCGGTGAGACATGGGTCGCTAAAAGAAA
This sequence comes from Saturnia pavonia, assembly GCA_947532125.1. NCBI lineage: Eukaryota > Metazoa > Arthropoda > Insecta > Lepidoptera > Saturniidae > Saturnia > Saturnia pavonia. The sequence goes on along the minus strand of OX383919.1, from coordinate 6,384,954 downwards.
CGTACAGTCTTTAACAAGATAAGTATAAGTTTATTCATAATTCTGAAACTCCATTTATAATTCCACACTTACCTATCTGGAGTATGTACAAAAAGTTATTTTGTTACTACAAGTGACCTCTCGAATTGTAATCGGTATTCGAAGGATTTGAAACTTTTAATTAATAATTGACAAGAGCCTAGATTGTTTATAAATTAAAGGAAAACCTGGCGGACGCATTCATTCATGCTGGCTTGGCGATGCAGCTATAGAAACGGGAGCGGAATAAATATCTAATGCTTGTTTGCCAAATTAATACACACACAAGCTTCTCAAGACGGGTTTTTAGTAACAGCTCTGGTTCGGATAGAAGCATAAACGTGGACTAACTTTATAGTGAAGTTTTAGTAAAATGAATATGCTATAAGGTTCTCTTTATTTTAAATCTTACTTTATTGTCTAACGCCTTCGGAATTCATTTATAAATCTATTTTGAATTTCATTTCATTAACCTATTAATATATAATTTTCGGATATATAACTATTCATTTGTCAACGCGACAGCGTCCATAGGCTACGGTAGCCGTTTACCATCAGGCGGGCCGTATGCTTGTTTGCCACCTTTGTAGTATAAAAAAATGGCAAGCTGTAGGCTGAAAGGCTGTAGGTACGGGTGAAACGATGGGACATAGGTAGTAAATTATAATTTTAATGTTACCAAATACAAAGTTCGATACATGGGAAATTTTAGCATATAAGTATCAAAATTTATCGACGTCGTGTTAAGAGATGCAATTTTCGCTTGACTCTGCTCATAAATATCAATTTGCGTTTGAAGAAAACAACCAAATTATAAGTTCGGTGAACGAGAATGATATGATTTAGTAGTTGTAGCCGAAGGTATATTATTTCAGCACCATAACATTTTGTACTTGTTTATTAACAGATACAAAGTTCATTGATAATTAGCCGAAAAGCCAATTTTTTTTTTTGTTAAATATGGTATTTACAGAATTTCTTGCCAATAGTTCACGGTAAGGTTCGGAATTGCTTGAAAAGTTTAACGGGTGTCGTATTAAAGCCCGATTTATAAAATATTGTTTTTTTTTTAATATTTTTAATAAACCGTTTTTTGTATTAGTACTAGAACGAAACGTGACCTTCTGGTTTATACAGTTTTAGATAAAATGACGTCACAGCATTGCTATAAATTTAATTTCGTACTTGATAAATAACAACAATGAACACCTCAACCTCTTAGTTCATTTTACTATTAAAATAATCAATTAGTTTAATCATTTCACGAAACTAGTTTAGTATAATATATGTAACTGACTTATTTACAGACTAGCCTTTAACCGTGATTCTACTTGCGTAACAAACATATTATAAAACTTTACATTAGGAATACATAATTATATAAACACCAGAAAACGCAAAGAGTTAATAAAAATATGAAATTTAAATATAAAAGCTTTTTTCGATCTGACTACACTGTTAGCCTTAAATGTCCTGAAGCCTCAGAAGGCTTTTACAGCTTCACCGGGCAACAAGCTCAAGGGTGCCAAAGTGGTCGAACCTCAGCTTGGGTTGTTGCCTTACGGCCGTTTTCAATAATCTATCTATCCGTTGTTTCAGTTACTAAAGATAGACAAATCTATCCTTTTTTCCTTACTTTCATTTTACTAACTTATCGATAGTGTTTCCTTTCGAAAATTTCTATCTGCCATCTGGAGGATGGATAGGTAACCTGCGTTTCAATATAAGTTACAGACGAAACTAACTCGACGAAACTACTCTACTACTACTACTAACTATTCTTGAAACGCGAACTATGGATAGATATTCTATTTGTACTAATCGGGGATAGCGATCTATCCATAAACTTAGATATGTTATTGAAAACGGCCGTTAGTTGGGTCCAAGTCCGGTAAAGCTGTAAAAGCCGTCAAGGCTCCAGGGCCCCTAAGGCTAACAGTATAGTCAGTTCAAAAAAAAAACAAAGGCTGTTAGTTGCAATTAAGTCGCGAACTGTCTACTTCACTATCCGTAGAAAATTATTTATTCCAAAATGTTTAAGCGTGAAACGGAACGCAGGCCGCAGCTTTTATCTCTTGGAGTAATATCATGTATCTTTAATCTAAGCTTTATCTCTTTCTAACCGAGACTTGGTATGTCATTGTCAATTTGATTATTTCTCATTATCATCATTATTTGTCTATCGAGCAGTAAAAAATAAATCCTTTTAAATATAACATATTTATTTGAAACCTACTATTTTTTGTCATCTTTATTTGTTTAAGTAATAGTCTCGAAAATATTATATTTGATATAAAAAGTCGGCAACCCTAGCGCGAGCATGCTTGGTTTCAGAGAACGGTGGAGTAGAACACGTTAGCTGCCTCGATTTCGTAAACATAAAATCAACTCATTGCTTAACTTTAGATAGTGCGAAACGAAAAATGAGGAAGAAAAGTTTCTTATTGGTGCTCCTTAGGATCAAAAAAAGTAGATATGTGACTTTCTTACGTAACACTTTTGTAACACGGCAAGTGTTCAGTACAATATCACCTGAACTAACGATTTGACCCAAGATGGTAACACGCTAAGCCTAGTAGGAGGACTGGCTCTCAAGTGTATCTGGTAGAACACACCTATAGGTGACCGAGTTATAACTTGATGGTAGTAGTATCATCACGATATTTTCCTTCACCGAAAGCTCAAGCTTATTGCAGGGATTCCAACTCACGTCGATCGTCATTGACATTCATCCGGAAAAGCGACAACCTAAAACATACAAAGTCAAGGGTTTATCACTATGTATATGGTGGTCGCGGCCCAGTCGTGTACAGATTCCCACCACCTCACAAAAATAATTCCATAATGACCCATACATTACCGATATCTATATAATGCGATGTATAAAAAAGTACCCTAAACAACAGTAAACATTGTATCAAAACCAATTGCAAATAATGAAACAAACAAACAAACAAAAAAAAAACAATCGACAAAATTTTATGTATAGAGTCTAAAGTGCGTGACGTCACAAAACACTATAATAACCCGTTACAATTCGTCGAATGACGTTAATAAATAACGTAGCGCACACGTTACAAGCTTGCCGTTTCAAAACCCACGCTTTAGTTTTCGTGGTCATAAAATTAAATTATTACTTCTTAATTTTAGGGTATTTCTGTCGTAATTATAAATAATCATTTCGGTTGGTTTAGGCGTAGCATAAAATTGTGTGTTGTGAATGTTTGAGAACTACGTAGAGGTAATAGTTAAAAGACTTAGGGATATTGCTTACTCTGACTAAGAACTGAAAGAGCGACATACAAAAAATATGAAGTGTAAAAAAGGCTATGGATTTTTCGTCTCTGTCGCTGTAACCGCTTTTTTAGAGCTAAAAGTGATACGATTGTCAAAATTGTCAAGGTTGAGTGTTTTATCATGATTTTATCCAACGAGAATAAAGTAAATTAATATTTGATTGTATACCTTCCATTGAACAGCTTTTTTGCGTGTGTAAAATGGTAAATTTTAAGGAAATTGTATAAAATTATGGCATTAATATAGAATATCGTTATCTCACACCCGATTACACGATCTGTCTAATTCCTTCTCTGTCCACGGAGAGCCAGTTGAAGTTAAGCTTTTATTTTAAATACGTGTGAAAACTATGAAATAGTAATATGAATTATTAGTCGCGACTCCGCCCGCTAATAAATTTGTTATTCTTGCTGTAAAATATATTGACTACGCACTACAGAGTAAAAAAAAACGTTTTTTAACGACACACTAAACAAATACCAGTATTCGATTACCTAAGCACATATACATACAATTGCCAGTGGCTTCGTCCGTAATGCACAAGTTCAGAACAAAAGTCGTAGTTTTACCTTTTTTATCTACATTTTCTTTGGATTGTTGCTTGACGGCCATTTGGGAAATCGTAAAGAGTATTGCATACTTTGACAGCCTCAATACTACTTTTATTTTTATTAACATACGCAATCTACTGTTGAAGAAGCGTAATTTTTTCGCAATATACAGTTGCCTTAACTTTAAATAATCACTATCATAAACACTGACATGTACGCGACTTAAAAATTATCTATGTCATGACAATGGCAAGGCCGCAAAACTCATTCCTTTTTAGATGATTTAAAATATATTTTAGGTGACTAATTTTCTCGTATTTGTCTAAATATCATTTATTGTAAATTAACTACTAACCGCGACTTCATTCGCCTTTTTAATTTTTTCCGCCTTTTTTCCGCGACTTTTTAATGCGATACGTTGAATCTACTCGCGCACCATATAATGTATAATGTTTTTTTTACTAATTCTAAAACATTCGCGCATACACGCACAATAATTCACCAAAGTATCGTCGCATGAATCAATGCATCAATGGCATGAATAGTTTAGGAATGCATAGAGGACAAACAAACTAATAAAAATGTTACTGACAATTTATATTATAACCTATCAATTGAGAAGTGAAATATATTTTCCAGTATACAAAATTTAATAAAAATCGGTTAAGAACTAATGAAAATGTTTTCTTTTTTCAAATACTTTGTTTTACGATTTGTAGAAGTATTATTGAAAATTCTTATAACTTATTATTTGAACAATGAATAAATACAATAAAATTCCCGTGCATAAAATTTCATAAGAATCGGTCAAGTCGTTTTTGAGTTAAATCCGGACAAACGAACAAATAGACAGACGGAGAAAAAATTCATGGCATATATTATATGGCGTGATCAGTGTCCTTTATGTAGTATGTCTATCGGGAAATTTGGAAAAAAATTACATTTACAGATAAAATTACAGATTTATTAATATAGATATAAATTCTAAATAGAAGATAAAAGCATACACAGACCTATTTAATAGAAGCGGTGTCAACGTTAGCATTATTCGCGACACCCAGCAGTACAGTTAAGCATGAAGACATTCGAGCTGTGACCATATTTTTGTTTTAAAATAATTTAGTTAGTGTACTAGAGATATTTGTATTTTTATAAATGCCTTTTTAATTAACTATTTTTTTATAATCTTTCGGAAATAATATTAAATTCTCAATTTAACTTACCATAGATTTAATTTAAAAAGAAGGCCGTCAGATTTAGTTACTTTAAAAACAGGAAGAATAAAACTTTGAAGTTAGTTAGTTAATTTTATTTTAAAATTATCTATTACTAAGCCACTACCGACCTTGAAGCCATGACAATATTTTTTTTAATCACTCCGGTATATTAAATAATATGTAATGAAGAGCAAAGGTTTTTATCCATCTGTCAGAATTATGATGGATCGCCCTTTACGTTGAAGATCGGATTTCATAATTTGTTTAGAAAGCGTTCGGTTTGAATTCGATTGTGTGTCTTGATTAAATGGTTCCAATTCTTTTAATAAGTATTATTCTTCATATAAATTCATTAAAAACTTTTAATGAATAATATCGAAGTCATATTGACGACACGTTTAATTTTCTCATATCATCCGTCTTAAGTGTGACATGATCTATGACAATAATATCAACTAATTTTAAAGACTTGTAAAAATAATTTAACCAAATTTATAAAAATAAACAATTTTTTAGTTTAAATAAAATAATGTTTATTTGTAGGTGCAGTAGTTAAAATATTCTACACAAATACAAAAAACACTCAGTAAAATGATGCCAAAATTATAAAATATTAGGCCAAAAAACATAAAACTATGAATTAAAATAAAAACCACCACACAACTCAAGATCCCGTCAAAAATTCCAGATGCATATTTATATATGTAGTTATTAAAACTGTTTAGGTGAATTATATCACCAGGCTCGTCAACATTAGATTTTATTACTCAAAGTTAAATCTGAATATATCTCTATGTCATACAAAATATTAAATTATAATAAGAGAGTAATGTACGAGGTTATGGTTCTACCCATGTTAAGTTTATTTGGTCATCTCTCCACCGCGCCGCCAAGGCACCCGATGTGGCCCAAGATGTAACACAACATTTATACATTTATGTGATGTTTTTGGTGTAATTTTTGTCTAGGTTTGGGTAGTGGCCACAATCTCAAACGACGATGTGGCCCAAGATGATAACACGCTAAACCTAGTGGAAGTCTGGCTCTCAAGTGCAGCTGCCGGAACACACCTATTGGTGCTTGGCGGCAGATTTTCAACTTGAGGGTGGTAGCTAGCCAGGCGGGAAAATGCCCTACCACCATGCTATGGTTTCCTCACGATGTTTTCCTTCACCGAAAGCTCAGGCTCATTGTAGGGATTCGACCTCACATCAAACGACGCGAAGTAGTACACGCGCCATCATCGCTAAACTTCTCGTCCTTGCCTACTGCTTGCCAGATTGCTTGACATTCATGGTACTTTTCCACTCCTTAGTATTGTAGCGTGAAGCTATATAACCTATGATATTCCTCAATAAATCTTCTACATATAAAAGCGAAATTCCACTCATCACGATCTCTGAAACTAAGGTTCCATTGACTAGCAATTTAGTATAGTTACTCCTTACTGAAAAGTGCGCTTTAAACGAGATTTGTACTAAAAAGTACGTTTGTAATTTGCTGTAATTGCATGACGAATATATAGAAAACTTCTAACAAAAGATCGCAAATAACCCTTTAATAGTTACGAGTGCAAGCGGACACGCGGACACGTCTGCTCGCAAAGGCAAAACCGAACTCCTCTTCTGTGCACGATCAAAGTATAACCGAATCCTGAAATATTGTCCTCACAGCTAGTACCTACGTGGTGTGCGTCAAAGCAACAAGCACAAGATTATCGCGTTCAAAGAAACAAACAATCCCCTGAGCTTTGCCGAACACTTGGTACTTCTCTATTGTATGTTAATTTGCTTATCATTGTTCTCACTACACCTACTTTTTTACAGCTTATTTCTATATCTATTTTGTACTAATAACTAAATTCGGTTTCATAAATTGTTATAATTTCAATAAATTATTGTCACTAGGCAGAACCTTAAGCGTCTTTAACAATGCGAAAGGGAGTAGTTGTTGGCGGTATCTTGATATGTCATGTAGAGGTTTTCATTTTAATTCATAACGTTATGTTAATTGGCCTTATATTGTGTAATTTTGGTGACATTTTACGTGACATACATAGTTTGGTTATTGTAGATTATAAATAATAACAATATCCTTGACAGTTTTAACAAGACCGCCTCCATCTAGTTACACCTATGTTTTAAGATTACGAGAATAATTAGAAAAATATTTTATTCACGTGATTTTCGCAGAATTGTGGATGGACACACATTACTATAAAACAAAAGAAGAAGAAAATAACAACATGCGAAATATGTATAATATGAGCAAATTAGCTATACAACGTTTCATAAAGCAATGAATTCACGACGGGTACGTTAAAATAGCAAGCATTGATTAATAATAAAGACGTACTTTCACACAATAAACCGGACCGCTTCATACAATAGCTATTCCAGTTTACAACCAAATTAAAACCGTAGTGGTACGTTTAATGCGTCCATAAAAGCGATGGCGATGGAGCCTTATTAAAAGCTTGAAGTAGGATTTTATTGCCCTGTGGATAGCATTCTGAATAAAACATCATTATAATTACGATAGAAAATTTATCTTTTAGAACTAGCTTGTGTCAACGGCTTCGTCTGCTTTTATACTATATTTAAGAATTTTTTTAAAGACTTCAAAACAGAATGGTTCTCTGATTCCTTTGTATGTTTGTATGTGGGCTTTGTATGTATTTTTTTCCAATAGGATTAATTTATACATTTATGTGATGTTTTTGCTGTATTTTTTTTATCATTATATGTTTGGGTAGTGGCCACAATCTCAAACGACGATGTGGCCCAAGATGATAACACGCTAAACCTAGTGGAAGACTGGCTTTCAGGTGCAGCTGCCGGAACACACCTATTGGTGCTTGGCGAAAGATTTTCAACTTCAGGGTGGTAGCTATCCAGGCGGGCATTAGAAAAAGCCCTACCACCATGCTATGGTTTCCTCATGATGTTTTCCTTCACCGAAAGCTCAGGCTCAATAATGCAGGGATTCGAACTCACGTCCATCGACGCGAAGTCCTATATGCTACCACTGAGCCATCATTGCTTTACAAAATGGCTTAAAGATATAAGAACTTTATTTAGTTTTGTCTTTTAAAAAAGTCGTTTTTTTTACTTTTTTAAACTTCTGCTTATATTTCAGGTAGCTTTTGTCCCACTTTTTATACAGTGTTAAATTTATTAGACCAGTTTGTTGAAATTCTTAGCCACTCAAGTTAACCTCGCATCATTATAAACCAAATATATTTATCCATTCTAATTCTTGATATTCTTTTAAAATACTCAGAAGATCTCTTATCAGTTTTTAAGAGGAAATACGGATGACGAGACTTTTGAAGAATAGGTTTTAACGGAAATCTCTGTTGCTGTCGCACTGTGCCCGAATGACTGAATAGAGTGGGAGAGAGATAATTGCAGCTGAGACTAATTATATTTTTGTTATATAGACGAAATCATAATTTCGTATTCTCCTGTTTCTTCTCCCTAAACTAGACTGATTTAAATATTTTTGGTATAAATTACATAATGAGGACTACGAGGTCTGCACTACGAATTTGATTACCTATTCGTTCCCGATTAGGGTGCTTTTAAGGTTAGCATAAAATACATATATTATTGAGATAGAAATAAATTTTTTTTAATGAAAAATATCACAATTTAACACCCGGCCATTTAATTCCAAAGTAAGTATAATCTATATTATTGTAACTAAATAGGTAATATATGTACTACGAGCTGTGCCCGCGGCTCCGTTCGCGTGGACTACAGAATGCTTTCGATCGAGTGCACGCGCGACTTGAGCTGCCCCGAAAATGCTTATTGTGGATGATCCTTAGAAGATAGATATATAATATCGCTGACTTTCTTGTAAGTTTTTTTAAGGTCTACTTAATATAGAACATTAATTTGATATATATCTTTGGTTTACTCAGCGTAAGCCATTTAATTGCCCCAAAAGCGTTTTTTTTTCGAATTGATACATCATTATCGTCACTGCTTCTTTCGTATGTTACTTTATGTAACAAAATTTATCATATAGCCTGGCCAGATAACATGTCTATGGATTAAAAGAAAAACAATGTATATCGGATTAGTGTTTTCGCGTGAAAAGAACATAAACGGATAGACAGTCAGAGAGACAATGTGTTTTATAAAATATACAGATATAGATAAATTTATAAATATTTAAAACCCAAACATACAACTGAAACTTATGCTCATAACGCAAAAGCCAATAATCCCACATATCAGACTAAAGAATAGAATCCCTCATCTTCTCGAGTACATAATAGGGCTTACTACTACTGAGCCACGAAGCTCGTCTAAGTGCTGTATATGTTTGACGTATGACCACTATCTCACCGGATTGTTAGTGACTATCTGACGATTAGTTTCTAAGTGCAACTAGCGGTACGCACCTATAGGAGCGCATGGTGACAGATTTTCAAAATTGAGTGTTAGTTAGCGAGATGAGTTATAGAAAATGCTTTATCACAACACAAATTACACTAGATATCCTGATTTGTTATTAGTGTGAATAATTTAATAATATGTATATTGTAAGATACCGATAAGATATGCAAATAGTCCTTTTCAAAGATTATCTTTCACGAATAGCTCGTGGCCGTAGTAATAATATTGTAAGGCCCATAAATAGAGGCATCGTGAAGTACTCGGAGCAAACTACAACACACAAATCGCGGTCTTTAAAACTTTATTACATTACAACGTTTATGTTTATAATATGCGAATTTTCTAGTGATTTCTTTTTCTTTATTCTTGTTTTAATATTTCATTCATAAATCATACTATTATTCGCATTAAAAAAAATTAAAACCCCTGACAAAAATAACTTATTCATTGAGACCATTCCAATGTGCCCTCTACTGTATGTAGGTAAGGAGTTTCACAAATTTCAGATGATGTTGCAGCATCAGATCAAAATTACCATGTATTCTAATATCATTAACAGAATAACAAATTTCAAAATCAGACCTATGAAAAATGCTCACATCCGATCATCGACTAGAAAACATTTGATAATTTTCAAACAGCTGAACTGATTTTCTTCAACCATAGCTAAGAACACACTCGATCAAGTACCTTTTAAAAAAAAACTATATCAAAGTCGGTTCATCCGCTTGGAAGCTACGACGCCACATACAGGTACAAAGCTACATATGTTAAACTTATAACTTTTTACACATGTTAAAAAGAATGTATATCTGAAAGTTAATCAGTATTCTGATAGATAACTTATCTTTTTAATAAGTTGAAATAGTTAAATAGTTTAATTCTTAAATTGTTAGTTAGTTACAAGTGAAACTAATATAAGCGTGTTAAAAATGAATAGTAATATAATAGTTTTCACTATCGTATGAGAAATAATACCAGGCGGTTTCCGTATATGATACTACTAGCTGTGCCCCAGGGTTTCACTCGTTATAAATTAATTCGACCGATTCTTCACCGCGCCAGCGCTAACGTACTCGTGTAGGCTATCATTGTTCGTACTTCTCCTACGTGCTTACAGCTCGCCAGATTGCTTGACGTTCATGATTACTGCACCAATCCTTATGATCGTTGCGTGAAGTTATATAGCCTTCTTCAATAAGTAGGGTATAATTGCATTAAGATTTTTTTTAATCTGACTGGCAGTTCTACAGATTAGCGCTTTTAAACAAAAAAAATGTCTGAGTTTTGTAATTATTAGATTAGATGTACTAAAGCTATGCAGCTATTAAGAGTTGTAGAAACTGTGCAAGTTTTGACCGCGGAACTTGGAAGCATAAAGCGATGATGGCTCAGTGGTAGCGTGTACGACTTCGCGTCGATTGACGTGAATTCGAATCCCTGCAATGAGCCAGAGCTTTCGGTGAAGGAAAACATCATGAGGAAACTTTAGCATAGTGGTAGGGCATTTTCTAATGCTCGCCTGGCTAGCTACTACCCTCAAATTGAAAATCTGTCGCCAAGCACCAATAGGTGTGTTTCGACAGCTGCACTTGAGAGCCAGTCTTCCACTAGATTTAGCGTGTTATCATCTTGGGCCACATCGTAACTTAACATCAGGTGAGATTGTGGCTACTACGCCAAACCTATGGCGATAAAAAAAACATCGTTACACATTTGTAATACATATATATAAGTATAGACGTATAACACATTGTATATACCTGACCGTGTGATGTGCGCATTAGACGCTTTTTGGATGGGTGAAATCTTGTGAGTTCGCGTCACCGACATGCGTAATAGCAGTATATCTGTAGCTATATTGGTGACGTATTGTACAACATTAGTGCTGTGTATATTTTTACAAGTAAAATTGAATGGATTTAGTAAAAAGTTTAATGTGTTTATACTGTACATTGTTCAAATAGTGTTTGAGTTTGATTATTATCTTAATTGTTTAATTGTAGAATAACTGCACTGTACAATATTGAGTACTAAATATATATATACTAATATTTTTAAATTGAAAAATAAATATCAAAAAGAAAACAAACAAAATATTCGTATTTATATTGCCGTGTGACATAAAAGTAAACTGTTTGAGCTTGGAACATGTTCTTCTCTATTCAAGCTTAAGAATATTTACTTTGTTAGAGAGAGATACAAACAAATATGACTTGGAACAAGCTCTTTACTGTTTTCAATTAAAATAATAGAAAGAGATAGCATCATGTAATGGGCTGTTATTTTTGAACAATTTACTGTAAAATGTTAATTCTCTGGAAAAGTCCAGGTTCTTATTTAACCCCTAGTTTGTATAATAAATAGTATTTTATGAAACGTTAAAAATGAGTCAAGTGTTACATCCACTTGGGTAATTGCGGAGGCGAAAGTTATTTAGAACAATTATACTAATTACAAAAAACCATTCTGTTGGCGATTGTACATAAATATCATTAATCTCTCAAACGTCAATGGTATTTGGTGGTTTTTATATAAATATTTAGTTTAGTTGAAAGTCGAAGGGCAGGTGGTTCCACTATATTCAATGTTGACCGGAATCAAATAACTAAGAATATTTATAGATACATATCAACCCATGACTTTATTAATTTAAATATTTTAAAAAATGTATCGTCGATCAATCAGATTTATGATGATAGATGGTTTTATTGAAACGTTTGAAAATTTATGATAACAATGATATAGCTAGTTAAGAAATCTTAATTGGATAGATCCTTATTAGAACTTTTGAATACTGAATCAATGTTCCTTGCATTTAGAAGGTACAACATTTTTTTTGTACAACTACTGTGGCTATCAACCATACGGCTCGCCATACCAAAGGTATCACTAACGCGTTGCCGATCTTGAATTCCCCATTAGAGGAGATCCTTGGATTACCAAGGCGCTCTGGAAACCCTACTCATAGTTCGAAAACAGCACATGGTTATTTAGGTTCGATCTTCTGTAAGATGGATGTTTACACCAGTCGGGCTGCCACAAGTAGAGAGATATCTCCAAAGAAATTTATCTGTGTGGAGACACTGTGAAAGGAAAGAGAGATCCTCTCGTTCCTTTCTCTTTCTGATTAGGAATGTATTAATAGACCATATTAATAATACAAAATATATAGGCAAGCATATTTTCTGTCACCAAAGTTTATATTCGTGACCAATATGTATCCCCTAATTATAATGTCTATTTTCAACAAATATTTTTGTCATAATATTAATTCTATGGGTATTATTTAATTCGTTCACCAAATAAATCGCTTTGTTTCTTGTGGTTTATATTGTTAGCCAATCTTGTTAGCGCACTGGATTGGTTAAGATGGGCTTTAACAGCGATCACAAAAAGTCAGTCGTTGAATATTCAAAATTTTTTAAGTAAGCGTTTTATGATTCGATACTGGTGACATATCTATTATTTCGAGGCAAATCTTATTAATTAGGTCATTGAAAGTGCATTTATTCGGCGATAGTTAAAATCATACCACATCTATACATATAATAAAATTGAAGTGTCTGTTTATAATGGCATAATAACAGATGTTTACTAAATGCGTATGAAATTATACACGGTACCTATAAATAAAAACATTTTATTTTTATTTTTATCTGTCCGTCTGTATGTCTGTTCGTTCTGGGTAATCTCCGAAACGGCTGGACCGATTTTGACTGGCAGATAACTGATGTTATAGGGCATTACTTAGGCTACATTAATTTTAGAAAAATAATTAGGGATCCGCACAAAAAAAAACCTTTATTAGTATTCATACACAGTATAGATACATAAGGTTTTTATGTTTAAGAGTCGTGCATATACACTTATATATTTTATTTAATATATCTTTTGTTGTAACTCGTTTACAAGTCATATAACGACGCTTTAGTTTAAATTGATCGATATATCAGAATCTTATACTTTTAGAAATGCTTACTATCGCTTATATGTTTCATACTTCGTGTCTATGTGATTTAATGCTAGAATAGTGAACCTATATTGAGTTTTATAACTGAATTTAATGTAGTTTCAAGCAAGTATGCGATTTAAATATCTTTACGTGCTAAATATAAGGTAATTTACGGATTATAGGACGTTTTTTATGATGGGCCTATTTACAGGCATAAGCCACCCTATATACAACTGATTAGGGAGTACAAATAAAGAGTTTAAGTGTGTTTTGATTTATTTATGATAAGTACTTTCTTATATATTAACTATTTCATGGGTTCATAAATATAATTCGCCAGGTGCGCGATACCTACGGGTTAGGAAACTGTACTGAGGTCATGTTTTGCATTTTTGGAGATTATTATTATTATTTCGTAACCTGATACCAGAATTTAAGGCTTATGATAGGAGATTTTTATGGGTTATTGTATTATTTACTATGTACTAGTTCTAAGTATCTAATATGGTGCCGAATTGTATGGACGGCACGGCTCAATATTAACAGTTCAGTATCGGACTATGGTTTGACTGTATTGTAAGCTTCTGAATGAAGAGTTGGTGTTGTCATTGACCTTAACAATAACTATTGTCCTACTTCCTACTAGAATATTGTAAATATAAAAGTATATAATCGTGATACGAACATACAAGATGGTAAGATGCTGTCGGACAGCTGACGGAACGGGCGTTAGAAAATATCCTACAATCATTCTATGGTTTCATCACAATGTTTTCCTTGACCCAAAGCTCAGGCTAATTGCAGGGATTCAAAGTTCAAGCTCACATCGATTGAAGCGATGTGCGTATATAGAATACCACTGAGCCATAATCGCATCTAAAAATGACCTTTCGAAAATAATAAATATATTAAATAATTTAGGTTACAAACCGGTTTCAAATTTAACCCTCAATCTTTTTCCTTTCATGGAATTTGTAAATAATGGTATATTATTACAACAAAATTGCTATTCGATAGGGTACAAATAAATCACAGTTAATCGTGTGTAACCGGTCTTTCTGACCACGCCCCGACGCCTGATTGACACGGCTGGTAAATTAACTTAAAAGGTTGCTTTGTTTATACATAATTATATCGATTATGGCATTTACTCAAAGTGCAGTAGAAGTGGAGGTGGTTTCACACTTAACGTAACGACTAAGAAACAACTACTCAGATTATTTATTAGAAACTTCTCATATTCTAAAAGTAGCTGTTCCCGCGGCACCGCTCGCGGTTACTACTAAACATGTTTTTTTTTTTTTATTTGCGCAGAATCCTAATTGCTTTTTCTAAAATAAAAGTAGCCTAAGTTGCACATTCGAACATCCGCTATCTGCCAGTGAAAGTCCTGTCAAAATCAGCCCAATCATTTCGGAAATTACCCGGATCAAACAGACAGACAGACAAATTTAAAAAAAAAATCTACCGGGTTAACTTTGTGGTGACCGTCGGGATGGTGGTGACCGTCGGGATGTGAAAGTGGTTCAATTCGAAAAATGCATAATATTATTTCTTTCTAATTTACTTCGGTTTTAAATTTTTTATTATAAATATGAACAAAATCAACATTTATACGTCGAAAAAAAAAACATAAATTTTCTAAAAATTACATCTTGTCATTACTACTAAATAGTGTTATCAATCTTTTCAGTGCATAGGTGAATCTGTAACCACGTTTCATTGAAAAAAATGTGGATTCAGATTGCACACACGTTGCCATTTTTAAAAAAGAAGAAAATGGTAGATCTGAAGTCACACTAAGTTTGAAGTAAAATTAATTTCAATGATTTAATTACTTATATTTAAAAATTATCTACGACTAATGTGATCAACAATAAGGATGATAAAATGATTTTGATAAATAAAATGTTTTGAAGTATCGGTGGGTGTAAACAGACTTAGGATTGAAAGTGAAATCACGTTTGAACGATAAAATGTCATTTTGAATATCAAAGGTCTCCATTGAATGCTCCTTGCTTCACCGGGACTTTCGTTCATGTAGATTTCTTCTCACTAAGTCTGCTCAGAAAAATGGTTGTATAGTTTACTCTGAAATCTATGAGTTTACTATTAAGGATATTACATTAAGATATCAGGGATGTTACGGATATAAGATTTCGTACCTCGATATGGATATCTTAAAGCAAATAAGATATCCATATCGAGAACTGAAATCTTACCGATACGGATATGAATTAATTATTTAAGGTATATTGGATGGTTTCAATAAGTTTCAGTTTTAGGTATAACATTTTTGAATGAATCTTATTTAGAAGGAAAATATGTATTATTTGAATATTTGCAGGTGAGCAATATTAATTGTATTTCAGATAATCTTAAAATTTAAGTCATTCTTGGTATTCGATAGTGTCTCATTCGACATCGTCGCTGACTGAAATTATTAGAAAAAAATCTATGGGATAATGTCACAGTTTCCGAAATATTTTTTTATATCCGGTAGCTTCGATTACCTTTATGGAGTTCCATAACACCTCTGCCAGAAAACACTAATATCTATATCTGCTATATATATATTATAAAACCCAACGTCTCTCTGTCTGTCTGTCCGATTATGTTCTTTTCACGGGAAAACCACTAATCCGATTTACATGTTTTTAATTCATAACTGTGTTATCTGGCCAGGTTATAGGAAATATTTTGTAAGATAAAGTAAGATAAAAAATAACCAGTAACGATAATCGTGGATCAATTCGGAAAAAATACGCACTTGGAGCGCTTAAATGGCTTACACAGAGTAAATCATACGAGATATATCAAATTAATGCTCTAAATAATTGTAGATCTTAAAAAGACCTACACAAAATTCAGCGATAGCATATATCTGTCTTCTAAGAATCACTCATAATAAGCATTTTTGTCTCCCGTCTTTTAAGCGGGGCAGCACGATTCGCGCGTGCGCACGACCGACGGCATTCGGTAGACCACGCGAGCGGAGCTGCGGGCACAGCTAGTAACTTATAAACACGGAGCCGTTTTTGTATAAATATAAATACTGAAGCATTTCGACAACAATATGTGGCTATTTAACAAAACCAAGGGAACCCTCACAGCCTTTGTCGGCTATTCATCCACGCTCCCTCAAACATATTACATTACCAAAGAACTGTAAAATGAAATTGATCGTAAACCAACCCCAGGACATAACTCCACCCCAAAACATCCGGACATCACAGGATTGTCCGTCAGTGGTTTATTAGTTGGGGAGTTTGTTGGAGAAAAATTCAGAACAGAACTACCTACGGGTGAGACCTTACTCACAAGCTGAAGTAAGGTGCAAGAATTATTACTTAAATAAATATGAAAAAATTGAAACCTTTAAACGCGTTCGAAGTTAAAACTTGTTGATCTTATAGCGAATATTACGAAAGTGTAATTTGTCATTTTATAAAGTTATAGTCATTTGTTGATAATATAATTTACATAAATAATAACACAAATATTTTTGTTTTTATTTATGTTTTGTTAAAATTACTGTATTAATTGATAAAGTGATTATTAATAAAAAGATTTATTATTATTATTAGTATTAAATTATATAAAAATAAATGGAAACAAATTTTGACTTTATATTTTACTGAACGTTAATTCCGAATGATAAAAGACCCGAGTTACACTCAAGTGGCATCTAAAGAAATTAGAATTAAAAAAAATGTTACACAAAATAGGATAATATTTTTAAATGCTCGATTGGTTAGGCTATAGTTTTTGAGCTGAAAATAGCAAAGCAATTACCGATAAGTTTCAGCAATTGCGCTTTGTGGTACAGGATTTTTATTTAACTACATGATTATAGCCAGAACTAGAAAGACATAATCAAGATTATGGAGACAATCTTGATACATAAAACAATGTAAAAGGTACATTTTGGAATATCGTATTTGTAATCTAATAAAAGGTACGGATTTAATTATCACGCCAGCCAACGACGTACTGGTGATTTCAAGCAAAGATAAATCAACGGTTTTATATTTTTCTCACATACAGTATCACTTCAAGCATATTTCTCAAGCATTCCGGTTTCTCACGATGTTCTCCTTCACCGTCAGCCCTTAGTGCTACCAATTTGAATTAGTAAATGTACGTGAATTGCGAAAAATTCGTCGGTACATACATTGAGTTCGAACCCACGGACATCGATATTCCGCCGTACTGGGTTATCCACTCGACCACGACTTGTCCGATCTAACTCATATCTAACCTAACGTCATAAATGAATTAAATATTATTATTTTCTATTCCTTCTCCATACAGCATCGTCTATCTGTTCAAGAAAGTATCCAGTCTGTAATATTATACTAATAATGCCAATGTATATAACCTTCATAGCCGTAACGAAGAATCTTACTACCTAAATCTCAATCACGTGTTGATTCAAAATATCGAAGTAGTAATTTACTTGCATAGCTTATCCCTATAATACATTTAAAAAATAACTTTAAAAGATATTTAACCACAAGTTTGTTTTTTTTTTCGATAAAAAACTAAAAATGTATCATGAAAAACACAGATACCTATCTATATATCATTTGAAATTAAATTACAAATTGGACTAATAAAAAAGTAAGACGATTTATTGAAACTTCTAATATACATAATTATAGTTTATGTTCAATTCTTGTGAAGCATCCCCTATACTAAACACCACAGGAATGCAGAAAAAAGTTCGGTGGCACCGTGTCTAATTGGGACTGGTGAAAAATGAACCTTCATTATCCACAGTAAATTATTATAGGACCACCTCATCTTAACGATAGACAGGTAATAATATTTCCTTTATTTAAATTATTTTTATTTATTTAAATTATATATAGCCCTGAAAAAGTTTTCAAGAAAAAAACTAGCAATAGGTAGAGCTATGGTCGAGTTTGGCTATTCGGAATAGTTATTTTTTAACGAAGCTGGCATAGTGACTACACTGTACCTGATGGTAAGCACAGTGCAGTCCAATAACGTCGGCGACTACCGCGGGATTTACAATTCATTCAAGCAGAACAACGTCTGCCGGTAGTTTTAAATAAAAAAGAACGCTCATTTACATTGTTGATTTTTTAACGTAGATTTCACAATTAGCAGAGATTAAAAAAGACATACTTCTCTAAAATATAATTAACATATAGGTTCAATGCCAGGTTATAAAGCTTAGATCCAGTAACTACAACCGTAATGCAAATAAAAATACATATATAAATATAATACATATATTTTTCAACATTTCCAAATTATTCTTAGACTAGCTGCGCCCGCGGCTTTGCTCGCATGGACTACAAAATGCCGTCGGTCGAAAACACGCGCGAACCATGCTGCCCCCGCTCAAAAGACGGAAGACAAAAATGCTTATTGTGGGTGATCCTTAGAAGATAGGTATATGCTATCGTGAACTTTTTTGTGGATCTTTTTAAGATCTACAATTACGTAGAACATTAATTTGATATAACTCTTACAGTTTGCTCAGCGTAAGCCATTTAAGCGACCCAAATGCGTCTTTTGACCGAATCAATTCACCATTATCGTCACTGCTTATTTCGTACGTCACTTAATCTTACAAAATAAATTCTATAACCTTGCCAGATAATATAGCTATGAATTAAAAGAGACCGTGTAAATCGGATAAGTTGTTTTCACGTGAAAAGATCATAAACCTACAGACAGACAGAGAGACGTTGAGTTTTATAATATATAGATAGAAGATTGGGTGTGACTGTCTTCTACACTACAATTAACCAAAGAGATTTAGCAAGTAACTTCATCGTGTTCGACTATTTGTTACAATATGTAAAAAAATACTATCATATTTGATTTCCTAACGCGCCCAAGAAATATAACTTCAAAAATCCACATTTCATTTGCAGTCACACTCCCCGTTAGTCTCTCGCGCGTTTTGTACAGTGATTTTTCTTTCGAATATCTCTTCTAGTAAATAAGTTAATTCAGTTATACTTCAATTATTTTAAATAAATAATATATGAACAGTTGGAATACCTACATTGTAAACAATTAAAATTAATATAGATTTTAAAGTCTTGTTTGTAGTAAATTGTAGATACTAATAGTAAACATTTCAACGTTGAGCCTGAGAATTACATGTATTATACTCATCAGCATAAATCAAGGCAATTATATTATGGTATTATATTAGAAGAAGTGGGGTGCAAAGTAATTTATTTCGAGATTTCTATCTACCTGGGGCAGTCTGACTGGTATACCTCCACTGACCCTACAGAAGAATTAAATTCAGACCTTGTATTGTGTTCCTACGGTGAGTAGGGTTTCCAGAGCTCCTTGGAGAAGAAGGTTTCAAGGTCGGCAACGCGCTATTAATACCTGTGATATTAAAAGCGTCCATAGGCATTATGCTTGTTTGTTGTATGTTGCTTTGTAGTGGTTTTTATATACATATATTATTCATTAATAAGCTTATTTAATTAAGTCGCGAATACAATAATATATAAATTTAATCTGTTACATAACTTGCTTAAATACTTCTAAAATTTTATTACCATCTAAATTTAAAACCTAATGAGATTTGTTTTATATAGTAGAATGGTAACACTTTTTTGATGACGCCTTAATATTACATGGTAAGGGAAGCGCAGGGGCCAGACGTCGTAACTTTACGATTCCAAGTTTACTGCAACGGCCCTGCAACGGCGCGGTGGGGAAAAAATAAATTGGATACTGACGCCCTCCATACGTAAGGTAGTGTGAGACGTATTTTATGATCCCACGCGTAGGTACTATTAAAGTCTGTTCATATCTAACGAGGCGACATGACGTCGTAACTGTAAAATTTGTCATACATTGAATTAATAACAATAAAATATGCTATTTAATTAATCTTATTAGTTACTAGCTACGCTCTACGGTTTCACCGGTGTTAAAAATTAATCGACCAACTCTCTACCACGCTGCCGCGCAGCCAATGCACCCATATACCTATCGTACCTAACCCTACTATCGTAACCTATCCCTAATATCGTACTAACCCTATCGTTGTTTCAACTTTGCCGTACTTTCATACAGCTTTTCAGATTGCTTGACGTTCATAGTTACTGCTCCGTTCCTTAAATATGTAGCGTGAAGTTATATAGCCTATATAACCTTCCTCAATAAATAAGCTAATTATTTATTACGCTCCTAATTTTGCCGTACCGTGCAGATGTGCAATAAGTCTCCCAGCCAACATGTTCCCTCCTTCCTATTTGAGTCCTTCAAAAGAGGCATAAAAAAGCATTTCGGCTGACCGGCATGACATCAACGACTGCCGATGATGTTTGTGTCACCGACGGTCTACGTTGTTAATATATCCTATAATCTGTCCAGAAAACATATCTATGAATTAAAGGAAAAACTATGTAATTCGGATTACTATTTTTTGCATGAAAATAATGTTCTTTCGTTTATGTAAACGGACAAATAGACAGAGAGACGTTGAGTTTTATAATATACACTAGTGGGCGCCCGCGGCTCTGCACGCGTTTTTGACGCAGTAGTTATTTTTATCCCGTAATTTTACTTTTACTCATATTATTGACAATTCATATAGCCTATCAATTGAGAAATTACATATACTTCCCATGTACAATATTTTATCAAAATCGGTTAAGAATTATTTCAAAACCTTTTATTTTTATTTCTAAAAATATTATTGAAAATTCTTATCGTCTATTAATTCACCAATACCATAAGCATTCCGAGTACAAAATTTCATAAGAACCGGTCAAGCCGTTTTTGAGACCGCACATAAAAACTACACGGAAAAAGTCGTACTTTAGTATTTTATTATTAAAATGGCAACATTTACCATGGCAACGCTTACCGTAACAAAGGTTAAAACAGTTACTTTATAGATATAATAATAATAATATATTTAAAAAATAAATAGTTAAAATAAAATCAAGATGTCTTAGATTACCTATGCAATCACACAACACAAGTTGCATCCCTAAATATAACTTAAGTGAAGAATTTTAAAAAATCTGGATTTTTTATTCAAATGCAGAGTGCCTATATGTGGTTAATGTGTATTTAATAATTATCATCAAATCTATAAATAAAAAACAATTATTCACCATACAAAGTTTCAACCCTTATTTTCATAAATTGAAGAGTATTAATGCTTAATTTCAGATCAATAGACATAATATTATGTGTGCATAACTATAAGAAAATAGTAATACATATATTATTAGTAAATTTTAATTATTAAGCTCTCTATCATTAAACTCACATCAAACTAACTCTACTCACTAACATCAAAGTCTCTACCGCGCCAATACTAACGCACTCTCTGTTGCGTATCGTTGTTCGTACTTCGCTTACGTGCTTACAGCTTGCCAGATTGCTTGACATTCATTGTTACTACTCTACTCCTTGGAATAGTAGCGTGAAATTATGTAGTCTATGATATTTCTCAAGAAAAGCCTATAATTTTTCAAAATTGAACTGACTATTCCATAGACTAGCGCTTTAAAATAAACAAACAATCTCCTGAGCTTTGCCGAACACTTGGTACTTCTCTATTTTATGTTAATTTGTTTAAATTGTCATAATTATCATAATTGTCATAATTGTCATTGTCATAATTAATTGTAATTTAGCTGAGAAATATTGAGTACAGGTATCTCATTATACGTAGCGTGTAATGCATAAATTATTGTTATCATTTAGAAACCGTCGGAAACCGGTTCTGTAGCCAATTAGTGCACTATTAAAAAGCAGCTAATTATGAAACACGTTCGTCGAAAACAATTTGTCAGAACGAGTCGGTTCATTGGTTTTGAATGTGATTTCATTTCAGTGCAGGATAGTAATTTTCAAGTATTGAATATTCCAGAAAGAAGCCGTAGTAGATTATGGAAAAAAATGTTATTAGTAAAAAATGATAATAGAGTTCAAATAATTAGCTGACTCTTGCAAATATTTCGCACGTTATAGAATATAAATAATCTAACAGCTGTCATGTTAGTTAAATAAATTGTTAATAGATGGCGCTTTGAATATATTTTCATTAGCATCAACAGATTGCATTCTTAATGAAAGAGTTTTTAATCTTATTAACACGTTTATATTAGCTTCACTAGTAGATAACTAACAAAAAATATAATAAAATCTTAGAAGTCTGTTAGGGATCTCTGACTGTCATGTAGTGGTTTTTGTTTTTATTCATATATTTGTATTATTTGACCCTATATTGTGTAATACAGGTGGCGTTTTGCATAATAAAGCTTGGTTATTGTGCACAAGTGAAGTCATGGACCATGAATTCTGAGATGCCACAAAAAATACTTGGAAAGTTCTAACAAGGGAGCCATCATCTTGTTAGGATCCAGTAATCGTCATAACACTGGAAACTATATTCACTCAATAATGGCAGTAATGGTTTTCAATAAAGAGGACCGGTTGCCAAGTTAAGAAGAAAAAGAAAGATGAAGAAAGACTCGCATGTTGTAGGAAGGAGGCAACACTCAACATACTGACCAGGAGACAGTTTCACAGCTTCACAGTATGGCAAAGATATGACTTGAAATGAAAGTAAGAAATCTATTTAACATCTATACTATGTTTGCAATTCTGAAATAATATTATAAGAGGTAAAATATGTGGATATGTTTGTATGAGGTAATCTCTGGAACTACTGATCCAATTCTGAGAAGTCTTTCACTAATAGGAAACAACATTATCCCTGATTATTACCTATAGGCTATTTTTATTCTTATTAAGTTTTAAATTATAATAACTCTAGTGAAGATACAAAAGTAAGATATATACATCTTAAATAATGTATACAAAAATATCTATGTATATTAAAAAAAAAATTATGCTGTTCGTTGGCAAGCGTATCTCTTGAGAAAGTGTGAACCGACTTGGCTCCTTATTATTTTTTTAAATGGTCCGAATAAAGTTTTTAGTGAAAGAAACATTTTAAAAGTGACTCGAAAAACTGTAAAATTTTTGAAAACTTTAAATTGTTTTTTCTAAGGGTTCTTTTCTTATACTATTAAGGTAGCAAACAAGCCTACGGCATTCCTGATGGTAAGCGGCTACCGTAGGCATAGATAATACCATAGGTATCAAGTAGCGCGTTGCCGACCTTGAACCCGCCCTTCCCCAAGGGCTCTGGTTATTTGGCTGCGATCTTCTGTAGGATAGAGGTATTCCACCAGTCAGGCTGCCCCAAGTAGAGAAAAATCTCCAAAGAAATTTGTCTGTGCCCTACCTCTCTTTAAAACCGAGACCATAACTTACGATTTGAACGATGGATAGCGTAATTTTTTTTATGCGTGATATTACTGAAAGAATTTTCAGTAAAAATAAAACCTAGAAGGCAAGCGCTGTGTTCGAGTTATTGACTATTGGAAAACACAGAACAAAGTCAGCTGGGCCAACTAGTTAAAACTACAAATCAGGTAAATCTTGATTACTTTGCCCTTGTTTTTACAAAAACATCGCTACAGTTGTAACTTAAAGTTACTGATGGTTTTTGCATGTTGAAGATGACGTGGTAACGAATTCCACAGACGTACGATTGTTATCGTGAAGGAGTTTGAATGGGCGAATATAGTCTCAATATGTACCCACGAATTAATAAATCAACATTTAAAACGATATTAATTCAATAAATTTATTTTGTAATGTCAATTTTTTATAAGATATTAAGACCAAAATAAACACTGCTTTAAATGAGGAAAAGGTTGGACAAGTAATTTAGTTGTATAATGTAAAATTTAACAAAAACGGAATTATTAACTGTTAATCGGCCGACCGCACGCCACAATGGTGTAAGGGACGTTCTTGAAAGTTATGCGTTCGTCACTTTTGTCGGCGCCGGATGGTTTTGTTCGATTTTTTGTGCGCATCATCAACTGTGTTGACCGAACTTATACTTGAATGTAACAGTTTTGATCGAATAAACTTGTAGAGGAAAAATAAATATATTATATAAACCAGAGGTTTCCGGACTTTTTTTCTCATAGACCACTTTCAAAATTAAGTTAGTTTCGGTGGACTCCTTAGAGCTACATTTCTACCATATCCCCAAAACTCTATAAGAAATGTGAAGATTATATCTAACTATAGAAATTTGCATTGCGGCTGAGTTTCAACCAAGAATTAATATTTTTCGAAGGAAAAAAGTGAGAATTGATTGATTAATTAGTTAATTGATTGTGCTGTGAGTGGATGTCAAAAAGTGAAATTGGCCAATCAAAGTGATTCCATGCAAATTTACTTTTTTGACATATAGTCACAGCACAAGGAACCAATCAATTCTCTTCTCAATCACTTATTTCATTTCGAAAACTCCCCATTCAGAGTGGTAAAAGTTGAGTCTCCCGTGGACACCTGGGGGTTTTAATTAAGATATCATAAGATATCTTAGTTTTAAATAGGTAGGTAACATTACTAATATGGATCACATTTTTTTGTATTTCAAATAGAACAACTTAGTTTTATCACTGAATATTCTGAATGTGCTTTGAGTTTGGCAAATACATACTAATGTAGTGTAGGTTAATTAATAAATTATTATTTATTTAAATCAGGACGCTTTCTCACTTTATTATATATGGGGATATATTTTTACTCTTAATTTGGACGCTGATTCTGAATTAGATATTTTAATTTCATATATTTAGCCTTTTGTATGAATAGAAGCTAAATTATATCATAACCAAATTACATTAAGCAATGATGGCTCAGTGGTAGCGTGTGCGAATTCGCGTCGATTGACGTAAGTTCGAATCCCTGCAATAAGCCTGAGCTTTCGGCGAAGGAAAACGTCGTGAGGAAACCATAGCATGGTGGTAGGGCATTTTCTAAAGCCCGCCAGGCTAGTTACCACCCTCAAGTTGAAAATCTGTCGCCAAGCACCAATAGGTGTGTTCCAGCAGCTGCACTTTAGAGCCAGTCTTCCACTAGGTTTATCGTGTTATAATCTTGGGCCACATCGTCACATAACATCAGGTGAGATTGTGGCCACTACGCCAAATCTATAACTATAAAAAAAAAACTACAAAATTCTTTAGAAACTATTTTTGTATCCGATATACAGATGGGCAATTTTTCAAATTTTGTATCGCCATCTTATCGCAATCTTTGTATTAATAATAATAAATAAAGGAAATTAAACAAATAATAAAATAATATTTTCATTTATATTAATAAAATATTTATTGTTATAATTAGTTTCCTTATAGATTTTAATAGTATAAATCACTAATAATATTTTATCATTATTTTTTATTGAGAATAATTAAAGTATCAAGATTGGTCGTCGTCCAGTGAAAGCGGCGGCATATTGCGATTACAATGAAAACGTTTTAAAAGCGTTTTTTGTCCACAACCACCCGGTGATGGGACCACTGTGTCATGCGAAAGGTGCTTATACATATTAATGGTACTCAAAGCAATACATCGCTTGCTTAATTAATACTAAATTATCATATTAATTAATAAGTGAAGACAATAGTACGTTTTTTTAATCTGATTATATATGAAAGTAAATCTGGGAAATCATGTCTAAACTAGTTCTACCTGCAGCTCCGTAGCGCTAACGTAAATTACAAAAATATAGTCAAGGATGTTTTTTCTTTTATAAAGCTTTTTAGGCAAAGGGTATTTTTTTATATATCAGTATTTATTGCAATGCCTTCTAACACATAAGAAGCTTATGCTATTTCTTAATTGATAGATTATAAGAATTGTCAATAATAATTTAATAAATCTAAAAATATATATATTTTTTATTACTATTGTATACGGGCAGTTTATTTGATTCCTCAGTTGATAGGCTATAAGAATAGTCAATAATATAAATAAAAATAAATTTACGAGACGAAAATAATTACTGCAGAATAAGCTGCAAAGCCGCGGGCACCGCTAGTCATCATATAACATAGCTGTAGGAACACACAAATGGTGTTCTTTGACAAAGGCGTTCAAACGCGCTGCTACAGATATATATATTTTTATTATAAGAATAAATAAATAAATATTCTATGTTAATAAGCTTATAAATTATGTTTGTAATCTAATCTTTTCTGGTTTCTGTCCTAGATAGCTAATTTGTAGCCCTATTATTGAATATAACATTAAAAAAAAAACTTTATGTTTTATTTTATTAGGTGTACAAATAAGTTTTAGGACAGTTTTCAAAAAATTCAAAATTTATTAAAAAAGAAGTAAAACACAGTTATTCATCGAAGTAATCTCCATCGCATTGAATGACCTTCAGCCATCTCTCAGGCAATTCGCGGATGCCTTTCGCAAAGAAACTTTCGTCTTGTGAGGTGAGAAATTTAGCGACCCATTTTTCCACTTCTTCAAATGTTTTGAATCGCACGTCAGACAAATCGTTCTGCATTTTCCGGAATAAATGATAATCGGATGGGGCTAAGTCTGGTGAATACGCCGGGTGTGGTACAGGTTCCCATCCAAGCGCTAGTAACGTATCCTTGACCGGTTTACCCACATGAGGCCGCGCGTTGTCATGGAGCAGTTTTACTGGACGTTTTCCTTTACCAGAAAATGGACGTTTCTTCTCAATTTCTTGATTCACTTGCATCAATTGATGACAATAGCGATCGGCAGTAACTGTTTGACCAGGTTTGAGAAGTTCATAATACAGTACGCCTTTCATATCCCACCATATGCACAGCATGACTTTATTACAATGAACATTGCGCTTTGGCGTGGATGTTGTCGGCTCGCCGGGGTCAACCCAATGATATTTGCGTTTCGGATTATCAAAATAAATCCACTTTTCATCGCCAGTCACAATTTTCCACAAGAAAGACTTTCTATGTTGCTTGTTGTAAAGACTCACACAAATGTTAAGACGGCTGTTTTTATTTTCTTGAGTTAGAAAGTGTGGTACCCACTTTGTTCCTTTTCGAATCTTACCCATTGCTTTTAAACGATAAGAAACAGTTTGTTGAGTTACTCCAAGCTGTTCCGAAAGTTGTTTCTCCGTCTGACAAGAGTTTTCATCCAGCAACGCTTGCAGTTCCTGATCGTCCACCTTTACAGGAGGCCCGGTGCGTTCACGGTCACTAACGTCGAAATCACCTTCTTTGAATCGCTTGTACCAATACTCACATGTACTTTTAGATATAATGTTGTCTCCAAGAACAGAACATATCGATTCACACGCTTTCCTAACACTTTTTCCTTGATGGAATTCATAGCGAATGCAGTGTCTAATAAATAGCTTATCGGTCTGCATGATTAATTTACAGAATTTATAGGTTATGTTTATGACTCCTTTAGGTTTCGATACTACATATCAAGCGCCATCTATGATAAGTGAGCGGGACCTTTAAATTAATTTAGAATAGCTGTTATGATACAAAATCTAAGTGTCCTAAAACTTATTTGTACACCTAATAATTCAAAAATAGGTCGACCTATTTTAATGAAATGTTGTACACGGGAAGTACTATATGTCATTCCTCAACTGATATGTTATGAAAATTATCAATATTACTTTCAGAAAAGTATTTTGGTTAGTGCCAAAAAAGAAAAAAATACAAAATCTGGACGCTATAGGACAAGTGAAAACTTTGAAAAACGTCAGCCGGACCAGTCAGTGTATACATATGTATATTATATAATTTTCAAGGAAGAGGAAACATTACAAAAATTTGACTAACCCACATTCACTTTCCTCGAAATCACTGCAGTAAAATGTATTAATTAAGTGCTTGAAATTATCAGGAACATGTGAAAAAAGGTGTTGTTTATACACGTATCGGGAATGGGTAGAACTCGCTCGAAACAGAAACGAGTGGCAAAAACTTGTCCACAAAGGCGGCGTGACCTATTATAGGACGTGGACCACTTTACATTCAGAAAAAAAAAATCAAACGTCACTTACAAAACGTAATAACTAATCAGCAGGGGTTTTGGCGGGATCTCAAACTGTCATGTAGTGGTTTTTGTTTTTTATTCATAAATTTGTGTTAACTGACGCTATATTGTGTAATACAGGTGGCATTTTACATAATAAAGCTTGGTTATTGTGCACAAGTGAAGTTAATTGGAAATAATAACATGGATCATGAATTCTGAGATGCCACAAAAACTCCCTAGAAAGTTCTAACAAGGGAGCCACCATCTTGTTAGGATACACAAATCGTCATAACACTGGAAACAATATACACTCGATAATGGCAGTAATAGTCTTTAATATAGAAGACCGGTTGCTAAGTTAGGAAAAAGAAGAAGAAGACGAATGAGCCTCACTTATAAATTTCATTTGGCATTCCTGTGAGTGAGGCTGTCGCTGATAAATGGGTTCATACAATCATGAAAAAAAGGGTCTGTAAAACGCTGCTTGAATCATATTTTTATAGACGTAAAGGCCACTGATAATATACGCGATACTGTATTACGGTATTTCAATTTTTCATTATTTTTTGTTTCATTGTATCACGACAAGTGACGCGTATATGCTTGATGCTAATGCATACTGCATTAGAGATACCACGAATAGTGATTTTGCCGAACACCGAATATTCGACCACGCTCAACTATCTTTGAGGCCGGCTTTGAGGAAGTCGCTACGGAGAATATGGAAAAAGATGGAGATGTATAAAAGTACCATTGCAGATGAGATTGAATTTTATCTAAAACTGTTACTTACAAGAGATGGTCAGCAGACTTACAACAGTATCCAAATGTAACAAAATTCACAAAGGTTTATCCATCATCGCCTGGTATTTGGTTGTAGTGTCTACAGTGAGAGGTTAGTTTCAGAAGCGAGTATAATTTATGAATCGGCAATGAAAGCGCAATCGGTTGCTATCAACAAATGCTGGAAAAATGTTTTCATACATCCCTACTTACCACCGATATGCAATATTCGGCCGAATCCCAAATCAAGAATCAAAAACACTTTTTTATCGTTATAGGTAAGCGTTGTGGCCACACAAAGTTAGCGATGGGACATTTAAAATCAGGTAATCTTATTATTTAGGCATAACAATATTACATTTTTTATGTATACAATATTGACACCTTTACACCAATTCTTATATCACTATCATGCCTATAGTAATACTAGCTACGCCCGCGGCTCTGCTCGCATGGCTACAGAATGATGTCGGTCGAGCGCACGCGTGAATTGTGCTGCCTCAACATTGCTTATTGTGTGTGATCCTTAGACTATAAACATTTGCTTTCGCTGACTTGAAAACTTAATCTTAAAAAGATCTACAATTATGTTCAAAATTAATTTGATATATCTCGTATAGTTTGCTCATCGTTAGCCATTTAAGCTCCCCAAAGGCGTCTTTTTTCCGAATTGATTCGTCATTGTCGTCACTGCTTTATCTTACAAAATATGTCCTATAATCTGGCCAGATGACATAGCTATGAATTAAAAACAGAACCATGTAAATCGGATAAGTAGTTTTCGGGTGATAAGAACATAAACGGACAGACATACAGAGAGACGTTGGGTTTTATAATATGTATACATGACGTGTTTGTAGGTGAAGCCGATGCTTATAACAATATAGTCCTGATGTCATGCAGTAGAGATATTGATTTGGTAAAAAATATATTAAATAGTGCTAATACCTGGATCATCGGGAGGGCATAGGCCCCTAAATATTACCACTGAAGTCGCAGTGCGATAATGGTAATGCACAATTTCACGGCTCACCCCAAGACCATCGATCCATTGTACAAGAGGTAGCGATAAATATAATTTTTATACAGTTTACTCACATTTCATTAAAAATGGGATACGCGCAAAACAATACAACACTACTGCAAAAAAAAAAACAACAACGGAATTACGCATATAATGATTTGTATCACGGGCTTCTCGAACATTAATTGCCTACTTGACTCATATCAAATTTGGCGCCATAAATACATATTTTCTGTCGTAACTTAAGAACTTAAGAAACCAATATTTGCCGATTTCAGATATTAAAAGTGTAAGTACGTTAAAAGTACGTATTTTCAATTCATAAATTTTTCATTTTTAATTTTGAACTCTGAGAACGCTGTCGGCCATGTTGTGACGTCATAGGACTCTAAGCAAATTTAATTGGTAATTGTATAAAAAATGTATTAATGTATGTGTTGGTTAATTTCAACCAATTATTGGTTGTTTTTTTTGTATTATACTTAGAACAAATAATTTACAGTTGTGTCATGACGGCACAAGGGCTTCCAAGGCAGTCTCAAAATAGCATGTTTTAAGGCAACCGCCGCGCCGCCGCGACGCCTATGTCTATGACATGTAGGTGCCTTTCTTCGCTCGAGCTATATAAAACGAGGAGTGGCTTGATATTGCACACTTTATTATAAAATTACAAACAGCGCGGAAGCGAAAGAGGTCTTTTGTTTTATTATACGTTAATACGAAACTTCCTTGGAGTATATTATTAAGAAAAATACTAGGCTGGAGGAAGTTAGTTAGTACAATCTGTGGACGATGATTGGACGGAGCGGTGCTCCCGCGTTCTCTGAGCTGATATAACAATCTAAGTATTTATATTATTTTGTAATGTATTTCTTATAGTTCTTGGTTAAACCTTGTATTATTTTAATGTTAATTATTATTGTAAAATGATTGGTTTAAAATGGCAACATTAGAGATTCTTGCCAGTTCTTATAAGGGAAAGTGCCTTCTGAACTGGTTGTAGCGTCATTGGAGATATTAAATATAATACATATTATTAATTACGTTGCATAATTTATGTAGTATATCTTAGAACTAACACATATTTATACAATAAAATTAAAAACGTAACACGTGCGTACAATGGCACATTTTAAGGAAACTGAATAAAATTTCCCTCCCGGTTACACGATCTGTCTTTGTAGTTCCTTCTTTGTCTACGAATAAAGCGGTGTTGCTAGGACCCTTAATTCGAAATTAAGTTATGTATTATTTCCTAAAGAATCATCTCTTATGAATTGGATCTCGCGTCGACTGCGACATCGCAACGTATGCGCCGTCACGATCATTCTGCTTGTAACACAGTGTATTTTAAAATAACCCTACAATGTGTTGTTTCACCCTGCCGCGGCCGGCGACAATAACCCATACAATAGACACAAAAGTACCAACAATGTGTGCTAACAAGCGTTCCACAATGACATATTAACATAAACAAGTAATTAATTATTCGACCCCCTATATAGTTTAGTGATTATGGTATCCGACAAAAAGGTCGCCGGTTTCATTACAGGTGATGTCTGCGCTACGAAACCTTACATATCCTACTAATATTACGTTTGTATGATTGTTACTCTATCATGCAAAAACTGCTAAACGGATTTGGATGAAATTTGGCATACAGATATTTTATAACCTGGATTATCATATAGAATACTTTTTATCCCGTCAAATGACATATTTTTCATTTCTCTTTGGATCCAATTCTGAAGTCTACGCAGACGAAATCACGGGCAGAAGTCATTCATACATAAATATGTACTGTGATAATTAGATATACAATAGAATAAAAAACTTACATGCAGTCGAACACGCAGTCAATTACTAATCTTATGAATAAAATTTCAACGGTAATAGTTAATCAGATAAATATAGCCTTCGAACTGTTTTCTTTCACTGGTAAATGTAGAACACACTTTCCACGACAACAGACCTAAAGGTCTAATTAACCATATAATTATAACTTCTCAAAGGTCCAATCATTAGCCGTCAGAATGTTTAATAGACCCCAAAGACCTCGCTGTATCAATATATGATTAGTTAACTGTAACTGTTTAAATTGTTTCTCAAGAAGGGAAAACAAATTTACGTTAACACAAGCTGTGCCCGCGACTTCGCATGCGTTTATAAACAGTAATTATTTTAAAATTTTTTTTACTCCTAGTTTGTGATTTCTCAAAATTGTTACTGGCAATTCTTATACCTTGAATTAGGACTGACATATACTTCCTATGTGAAAATATTCCATGAAAATCGGTTGAGAATTAATAATTGTGAATAAGAATGAAACATACTAAAATAATTATATTTTTTTTAATTATTTTACTTTAATAAGAAATTGCTTAGATTTCTTGAAATTATTTTTTTGTAAATTAGAAATAATTTGTATCACATCAAAGAACTATATCTAACTACTAACACTCGTTAAATACAAATGCACGCATCAACTTTTTTAATGCGTTTTAAAAGTAAAAGTGTCAATTATCTAAAAACAGTGAATGAAGCTTTTAAGCTCTCATGAATTACTTTAAAAAAAGACGTTATCTATGTTTACACCTAATGACAAAATATATAGAAGCAACATCCAATTTAAGATGACTCATCCTGTAACACAATTACTATCGGTTAAAGTGTCAACGTTATCTGGGAGTGTACGCTCCTCCATACCTTTTACGAACACACTCTTGTGAAATGTGTACGTTTACAGAATCGTTGGGTCAAACATTTGGGCAAAAGCATCACGATGAAAATGAGCCTTTGTTAATGTCTAATGTGTTTTTTTTTCAACTAATCGTGTTCGTCTAGAAATTATCGCGTAGTAATTTATAAAGATGAACATTTAAAAGGTATTTATCGTTAATAATTAATCTTTAAACACATTAGTTTAGTTTTCTTATTGAACATTTTGTTTGTACTATATAATTTCTCACATAATTTATTTCTGATGTTTAGGGATATGCTTAAACAAAAAAAACTATTCACGCATTAAAATAAAATCGTAATTTTTTGTGTAAGAACGCGCTTTGCTAAAAAACTACCTATTTTATACCTTACATTTTACATACATTACTATTTTATAACTTGCCTATTTTAGTTTCTGATTAATATAGGACTAAATCTGAGGAAGATTCAAGGCTATCATTACGCTTTTCCATAAAGACTAAGCAGTAATGATAAAATTACAATTAAAAAACGGACGGAACAATTTTAATTCTGAAAGTATACTTTTTTAAATGTAGTATAGGTATGCGTTTTATCTCGATCTCACCTGATGGTAAGTTATCGAAATCGTTATATATTTGGCGTAGTAGCCACAATCTCACCTGAAGTTAAGTGACGATGTGGCCTAAGATGATAACACGATAAACCTAGTGGAAGACTGGGTCCCAAGACTCCCAGTTACCGGAATACACCTATAGATAATTGGTGACAGATTTTCAACTTGAGGATGGTAGCTAGTCAGGCGGGCATTAGAGAAAGCTCTACCACCATGCAAAAATGAGGCAAGTAAAGATGAGGCTGAAAATGATTCGCTCTTACCTATCAAATGCGTGTTCACTCTTGGTTACAAGACTCACAAGTTATAGGTGGGCGGGAAGACAAAAAAAAAAGCCCACATTTAAAACATATAAGACAAGCATTTCCCGTAGAATATCATCGGCTCAAAAACGAGTTGTAAGAATTGTTGACGATCCCAATCTCGCAAGCAGTATCAAACCTTTAAGTCTAAGGAGAGACTTTTCCTCCTTGTGCGTGTTCTACCGCTTGTATAATCGGTTGTGTTCTGAGGAATTGTTCGACATGATTCCAACGGGTACCTTCTACAATCGCACCGCTCGCCATCGGCAGGGAGTTCATCCTCACACTTTGGAACCTAAATGGTTGCGGACAGTCCGTTTTCAGAGGAGATTTCTTCCGCGAACTCTCCAGATGTAGAGTGAGCTCCCTGCTAAGGTTTTCCCAGGGGACTACAGTATGGGATTCTTCAAAAGGGGAGTTAATAGGTTTTTAAAGGGTCGGCAACGCATGTGTGATGGTATGTGTTCTCCTGTTGCAAGCGTCCATAGACTGCGGTGACTGCTTACCATCAGGGGGGCCGTATGCTTGTTTGACACCTTCGTGGTATAAAAAAAAAGCACAATTATGTAAAGGTAGTCATGGACACCAGCTAATTACAAAATAATATACTCACAAGTATAATGCTCTGCATGAAATTGAATAAATTATATCGACAGTGGAAGGGGTAATTGTCTAACGTATAACATTTCTCAAATACACGTTAGCAAAAACCATGCCACCACTTACCACTTTTGTAAGCAAATTACCATTGATATTTAAGCAATGATGGCTTAGTGGTAGAGTGTTCGACTTCGCGTCGATTGACGTGAATTCATATCCCTGCAATGAGCCTGAGCTTTCGGTGAAGAAAAACATTGTGAGGTAACCATAGCATGGTGGTAGGGCTTATTCTAATGCCCGCCTGGCTAGCTACCACCCTCAAATTGAAAATCTGTCGCCAATCACCAATAGGTGTGTTCCGGCAGCTTCACTTGAGAGCCAGTCTTCCACTAGGTTTAACGTGTTATCATCTTGGGCCATAATGTCACTTAACATCAGGTGAGATTGTGGCTAATACGACAAAACCTATAACGATAAAAAATATATATTTAAAAGCAATGTTGGGATTAATATAATTTTAAATTAATATATCAACTGATTTCTCTAAACATTATTTTTTATGAGACCAGTCACTGATAATTGCTTTATTAATAAAATTACACCGAAAGAAATATTTCTTGTGTGGCTTTCTTCTTTCATACCATGTCAATAAATTACCCCTCAATTAACCTTTAATCCGTCAATATTATCATTAAAACTTTAAAGTAAATAATTACGGTTTAAGTTAAGTGAGCAACGTTTCAATGTGTTATTTGTTTTGTCAATCGATTCACTATTAAACAGGAATGCGGCGCACGCGCTTGTCGATTGTTTTGGCTGTGAAGCAAACACGTCGCGTACCATCGTTTTGTTCGTGTTCCGTCGCGTCGGGCACGTTGACGACAAAACAGTCTCTTTTGGTATTTTGTACGTTTAAGAGGGTTCAGAACATTAAGAAGCGTTAAAAAATCTACTTTTAAGCATTACCTACATGTTCTTCATTTTATACTAATTTATGCGCATTTAATAGAGGGCAAAATTGAGAGTTGCGCGCGCATCATCTGGCGGAAGTTCTACATAACGAATTTAACCATCAATGATAAGTAATAATGTAGAATTCATTTTGCTGACTTGATGGTTTTATCATATTGTTAGTAGGCGGGATAAAATTATTTTTGTTTTTTTATGGCAATGTATTAAAAAACTTCTTACTTCTTACATACTAAACACATTTTTTTTTATAAATATTTAATTTCGACTTTGTTTTTATATTCAAATATTTTTAGTTTTTTTTTCGAACTGACTATACTGTTAGTCTTAGCCCGGGAGCCTCATTAGGCTTTTATTATTTCACCGGGCTTGGAAAATAGTTTAAATTTATATTTATTATTTAATACCACAGAGGTGGCAAACAAGCATACGGCCCGCCTGATGCCAAGCGGCTACCGTAGCCTATGGACGATTATAATACCATAGGCATCAACTAGCGCGTAAGCAACCTTGAACTTCCCTACCCCAAGGAATTCTGGAAACCCTACTCACCGCAGGAACACAACACAAGGTTATTTGGCTGCGGTCTTCTGTAGGGTAGAGGTATTTTTTTGTTATTTATAAACTACCTTTTGACCGGAACTTCGTTCTTTTTATCTTCAAGATGAAATGACTCAAGCGCAATTTATTGTAAACTGGTTTCACTATAACGAACCTACACGGGTGTGCGCACAATAAGTCGCCAAAGTTTCATCACAATCGAAAGAATGATTTAGTATATCATTTTTTTGTAATGTTTAAATAATGTTTATGATTAATAATTATATTAAACGGATTCACAATGATGGCTCAGTGGTTGCGTGTACACTTCGAGTCGATTGACGTGAGTTCGAATCCCTGCAATGAGCCTGAGCTTTCGGTGAAGGAAAACATCGTGAGGAAACCATAGCATGGTGGTAGGGCATTTTGTAATGCCCCCCTGACTAGCTGCCACCCTCAAGTTAAAATCTGTTGTCAAGCACCAACAGGTGTGTTCCGGCAGCTGCACTTGAGAGCCAGTCTTCCACTAGGTTTAGCGTGTTATCATTTAGGCCACATCGTCACTCAACATCAGGTGAGATTGTGGAAACTACGCCAAATCAATAACGACAAAAAAAAAACAGAGTAGGAGACACTTCCAGACTCACGTAATGATCCACTCTATTAACTGTAATGTAAGTTTGCGGCGTTACAATGTTGGAATGATTTGCCTCCGCCAGTTTGTGCTTTAAAAACAGTCCAAACGTTCAAAGCAACACTTAAAAAACTTTTCTCACGGAATCAGCTTAGCGTGACCTTAAAAGTGTGAAAATACTTTCCTTACTCCCTCTAAAACAGTTTCCACTTGCTGTTTGTCTTATTTATTTTTTATATCTTCTTGGTATATAGTTGCTATAAATTTGTTTATTTATTAAATAATTTTATTTATGTCCATGACGTCAGTTAAGGAGGCCCAGTTAGAAAACGAGCACTGCACTGATTCAATGTAGCAATTATGCTAAGACTGGGACAACAGCACAACACGTTAATTATTGTTTCGTTTTAGTTTTATATTTTATATTATGTGTTGTTTGATGTATAAATAAACTTGTTATAACTTAATTCGAAAAA
Organism: Saturnia pavonia; assembly: GCA_947532125.1. Lineage (NCBI taxonomy): Eukaryota > Metazoa > Arthropoda > Insecta > Lepidoptera > Saturniidae > Saturnia > Saturnia pavonia. The sequence goes on along the minus strand of OX383919.1, from coordinate 6,347,953 downwards.
ATACGCATTTGGAGCCCTTAAATGGTTTACACTGAGTAAATCATACGAGATATATTAAATTAATGTTCTAAATAATTATAGGCTTAAAAAGGCCTACACAAAATTCAGCGATAGCATATATCTATCTTCTAATCTTTTTGTCCTCCGCCTTTTGAGCGGGGGCAGCACGATTTGCGCATGCGCTCGATCGACGGCATTCTGTAGTCCATGCGAGCAGAGCCGCGAGCACAGCTAGTATAATATATTTTATATTGCTTACTTTACATGAACAAACAAACTTGTTTGTAATATGACAATAAAAAGGCTTAAAGATAACACCAGATTGCATTAGTAAACAAAAAAATTGTTGTATGGAGACAACAAAATAAAATTCACACGCAACCTATTCTAGTAACTTGACACCTTTATTTTGTCTCAAACCCATTGATAAAGTCAGCGTTAAACCTAAGTAGCATTCCAGCGCTGCAAATTTTGCATGCGGATCCAAATTTGTTTGTTGTCACTCAAGATATATAATCAGATATATAAGTTTGTATTCTTTTCTTTATGGTTATAGGTTTGGTGTAGTGGCCACAATCTCACCTGACCTCAAGTAACGATGTAACCCACGCTAATCCTAGTGGAAGACTAGCTCGCAAGTGCAGCTGCCGCAACAGACCTATTGGTGCTTGGTGACAGATTCTCAACTTGAGGGTAGTAGCTAGCCAGACGGGCATTAGAAAATACCCTACCACCATGCTATGGTTTCCTCACGATGTTTTCCTTCACCGAAAGCTCAGGCTCATTGCAGGGATTCGAACTCACGTCAAACCACTGACCCATCATTGCTTCTTTATGGAGCTATTCTGCTTTTGTGGAGTAGAAAACACAATACTTCGGTGTAAACAATATTATTAGGTGTGTTTCGGCAGCTGCATTTGTGAGCCAGTCTTCCACTAGGTTTAGCATACCTATTATCATCTTGGGTCACATCGTCGCATAAAATCAGGTAAGATTGTGATCACAACGTCAAACGTATAACGATTAAAAAAAGGGCCAAGTTCAATAAAAACGACGTTCAGGGTAAGATGAAAGAAAGAAAGAATTTATTTATTTATCCATCACACAAGAAAAACCATAAGTATATAAAATTATGTATAAAGAGATACCAGTATAAAACAAACACTACTAAAACAAAACAATAAGTACCGGGTTGTAAGGGAATAAACAGGTCCATATAAAAAATAAACACATAGTTAATAAAAAAAAAAAATGATTACAATACATACAAGAAAGATATAAAAATAATAACAAATAACAGAACAGAAATACATTTATACATATATAATAGGAAGAGTTAGTAGAAATTGCGTTGGAGAGCAAGAGGAAGGTATTTTCACACGTTTCGTCATGGTCACACTAGGCTAAAAGTCTGATCCTGTAATAAAAATTTTCTAAATGTTGCTCTGAAAATTTGGACTGTTTTTAAAGCACGCACTGGTGGAGGCATTCCAGCATTGTGACGCTGCAAACTTAAATGAACCTCGGAATGCCATGGATCGGTGCTTCGGAGTACTAAGCACATAGCTACAGGTTCTTCTTGAGAATCTAGACTGAGACTCTGCCCAAACCAGTTTCATGTATAGATAATTTGGTCTTTGTTTATTAATAATTCCAAACAGAAGCACTCCAAGGTGCAGTCTCCTTCGTGCCGTCATTTTCAATAAGTTAGACGAATTCAAATATGGAGTTATATGTGAACGTGGTGGAACATCTAAAGAGAAACGTGCACTAGCGTTTTGAACACGCTGAATTAGTTTCTCTGTTCTTTTAAGTTAAGCCTGGAAAGAATTATGGACTCACATATATTTATCCTGACTTCTTTGGTTAAGAAAGGGCGTATTTTGTATAATTATTTCAGGCGAAAAAAGCAGTTTCTTATACATTCCGCTACATGCTTCTTAGAACGTAAGTTGCTATCAATAATTAAACCTAGGCTTTTAGTTTCCGTGACACGTTCAACAGCCTCGCCATCTACTAATATGTTAATTGTCGTAACATTAAGTCGTTGTCACCGCTAAAAGAGCTGCGATCTAACGGGTACCAAGTTCTATAGCAGTTTTTTTAATTACAGCTCTAAGAATGTACGTTCTCCAATTAAATGACAAAAAAAAATTGATTCTTTCTAACTTGGCAACTCTTAATTGTCAATAGTTATTAAACACCAGTGAAACCACGGACCTAACTGGTAATTTAATAATTCCCAAAACAAAAAATCTATTTGAGAGTTTCAAAGAATCTTTTTTTTTTCTCAACCTTCAACAAGCCTGACAACTCTCCCTCATTCCTGTCAATACCTCTAAACTTCCCTTTTCAAGTGTAGCCCCTTTTAATAACATAATACGTAACTGATACGCACAAAAACTTAATCCTTGTTCGGGTTATACTTATTAAATAAACATCCTTTATACATCCGTATACGTAGATACTTTGTTACAATTAAATAATAAGTTACATGTATTTGAACCCTTTTTAGTAATATAATAAAAGGTCACAAAAGGGGGCATGTTAGCTTCAGTATTTCATTTGAAACTGTATTTCTATGCGATCATGGCACAGTGGTAGTCTTCAGACGACACGACGATCGACGTAGGTTCATTGAGATTTGTAAAAACATCGTGATGAAGCCATAGCATGATGGTAGGATATTTTCTATTGCCAGTCTGAATAGCTACTTTACTAACAACTAATTACTAAATAATACTACTTTCAAGTTGAAAATCGGTCATCAAGTACATATAAGGGTGTTCCGGTTGATAAGTTGATTGTGTTACCATCTTAGACCACATCGTCTCTTAACATCAGTAAAATACTACCCTTATATATAGTACATATAATATTATAAGAAAATAGTGCGAGTGCGAAGAGTGCGAAAGAGTATAATTTTAATTATTATTTGAACTACCAATCAGGTTTTTGGAATTGAAGGTACATACACTAAATAGTGATATAGCGTTAATTTCAAAACGTACTTGAATGAGGATATCGATCACTTAAGAACTAGTTTGAAATCAACATCTGAATTGAGTTTCTGATCAATGATTCATCATTTCAGCGGAAAGACGACGACTGCTGGACATAGGCCTCCCACAAAGATCGCCGCAACGACCGGTCCTGTGCTGCCCGCATCCAGTGGCTTCCCGCAACCTTTACCAGGTCGTCGGACCACCTTGTGGCGAGTCTGCCCACGCTGCGTCTTTCGGTACGTGGCCGCCACTCGAGAACTCTTTGACCCCATTGGCCATCCGTTCTATGAGCTACGTGGCCCACCCACTACCACTTCAGTCTAGCTATTCTTCTGGCTATGTCGGTGACTTTGTTTCTGCTGCGGATCTCCTTATTTCTGATTCGATCACGCAGAGAAACTCCTAGCATAGCACTCTCCATTACCCTTTGAGTGACTTTCAGCTTTTTTATAAGGGCCATAGTTAGCGACCACGTCTCAGTACCATATGTAAACACTGGCAACACACACTGGTCAAAGACTTTCGTCTTGAGACACTGCGGTATCTTGGACGAGAAGATGTTACGTAGCTTCCCAAACGGTACCTAGCCGAGTTGGAATTGACGATTTTCTCGAAATCAAATCAATCAATCAATCGAAATCAATGATTAATGCTATGTAATAATATTATTACATTGTTCTGCGCAGTTTCTTTTAATAATGTCTCTTTTAAGACATCGTTTTATAAGGTGTAAGTGTAGCCGAGTTCAACATAAACTGAAATGATCAAAATAAACGAGATGTAGTAAGTTGTTGCTAAAATCTGTTTAAAGATTAATATGTAGAACTAGCGGTGCCTCGTGACTCCACACGCGTTTATTACGTATTAATTATTTTCATCCAGTAGTTTCATTTTTACTTCTATTAATAACAATTCTTATAGCCCATTAATTGAAGAATAACATATCCTTCCTGAGTACAAAATTTTATCAAAAACGGTTGAAAACGGTTTTTGAAACTTATTTTGTACACTTGATGAATAACGTAAGTGGCCCGTGTACAAATATTCATAAAAATCGGTCACACGAGTTTTGGGTTAAATTTGATGTGTTCTATATAATAGAGGTCTATCAGGAAATGTGTAAAATACAATTTAATGTAAAGACAGGACTACAGATTTATTTTATTAATATAGATTTGACACCCAGATACAGAATTGACAATTTCTAAATCATGCTCATTACACATAGGTGAAGTTACACAGGAGTCTAACTTTCGATCTCTCAGCTTCATAGTAGGATATGCTATTAAAGCATTATATTTTTCAGAATGAACTATAAATCTGTACATATTATAAAATTTAACGTTTTTCTGCCTGTCTGTCCTTTTATGTTCTTTTCACGTTAAAACCAGTAATCCGATTTACATAGTTTTTCCTTTAATTCATAAATATGTTGAATGAATTTGGAAAAAAGACGCATTCGGAGCGCTTGAATGGTTTACTCTGAGTAAACCATACGAGATATATCAAATTAATTTTCTACATATTTGTAGATCTTAAAAAGACCTAAAAAAAAGTAAACGATAGCATCTATCTTCTAAGGATCACCCACAATAAGCATTTTTGGGACAGCACAATTCGCCGCGAGCACAGCTGGTAATTAATATAGTACTCTTCAAAATATACAATATTTTATAGAAAGAGTAAAAAGGACAAAAGTATGTTTCCTGCTTCTATAATTAAAAAAAAAAACAAGTCCTTTTGCACATCTTGTACTATTTGTCAATTTTTTGTTTACAATTTGTAAAGGTGTCATAGTCTTTACATATATATTTTATAGGATCTATAGATCCATCCAACTGAAGTATTGTATTTTTACGTACTATAATACTTATTTCTTCAACAGCAAGCAGACCTGAAATCCAGTACAATATAGTGGAGTTGGCAACCCTAGCTACGAGGCCTATTAAAACATCGTAGAATTCCAGAATCACCCATTGCAGTTCTCAAATGAAGCATGATATTTTTTACAAGACAGATTGACTTGCATCCCTTTCGCACAGTAGGCGGGCGTGTACGTATTATTCATCAACAAAAATTATAATAATTACGGACTGGTTTACAAGGGATGCTGTATCGCTCTACCTGAGATTAACAATTTACGACTTTGGGTTTTTTTTTTAATTTTATAGAATTCTACTGCGGTGTACAAGTTGTTTAAATTATATTTATAATGCCAATAAATATTAACAAGTTTTGTCATTGTTGTTATCTATACATATTATAAAAGTCTCTCTCTCTGTCTGTCGATTTAAGTGGTTCTTCTTTTAATTCATAGCTATGTTATCTGGCCAGGTTATAGGATCTATTTTGTTAAATAAAGTAACATGCGAATATAAGTAGTGCGCATATAAGTATCGACGTTTTTCGCGTTACAGAGTTGGCCACATTGACAATTAACATCGCATGAGAATATGATCAAACGCTAATTGAAAAAAAAAATCTAAGGTCATGATCATTTTCAATGGCAAAAAAACATAGAATTCCAGTACAAGAGACCGTCTCCGAAGTCACGAGGTACGTTTGCGAGCGCCTCGCGGCCTCATGCTGCAAAGCTTCGCCGGAAGGAACCGCGCGCAGCTCTCGTTTTAATCTCTACTAAACGCGCAAAAATAAGTATAATTTCAAATACATTATTTTTCATTAGAAATAATAAAAAAGCACCTAACATAACAAGTAACACTGTAAATTATACAAATGTATAGTTATTTTGAAATTAAATTTGAAAACAGAAATGAGCTTGTAATGTAATGAATTTATTTACTCACACTAAACCGTATCAAATCTCACAAACATATTATACGAAGGAATCCGTGTCGGTCTACACAAATTTAGGGAGTTGCAATGTTGTAACATGAATGTGAAACCGAAAATTCCTAGGCAAAATACCGCAAATAAGCGAAATAACATAAATGTACAAATATATATTATTATCCGGTTTAGGTGAAATTATTAAATTTCGTAAATTGAAATCTATAGTATGTTATAATTGTTATGGCAACAAAAAAATAAAGAGAGTACATACATTACATACTTTGCTTAGACATTCTATAGCATGGCAAATACTATTTAGGCAAAGTATTAAATATATCTCCGACGTGGAGTTTTTGGCGGAATCTCAAAGTGTCATGTGGTAGTTTTTGTTTTAAATTCATAAAGTTATATTATTTGGCCCAATAATATGTAATTTTGGCGGCAAATAATGTGATATAGTTTGGTTTTCATGCTATTTAGGCAAAGTATGAAAAAAGGTCCTGATAACGCGATCGTGCTCGTCCGACTCGGTCTCTGAATAGTCGTTCTCGAAGTAGCGATCACGAGACCGTAGCGCGTGGGTCGCTAGTACTTGTTCGCAAGTCTAACCTAACCTAACCGAGCATCGTCGGTAGGTACTCTGATGCCAAATACTAGACAAAGGAGCCCTAATTTCTCTCACTGTTTTATTTAGAATTTAATATTAGTTTTAATATAGTTTTTATTTTTCATCACTAGTCGTATCTAAATACCGTAACTATATTCTTACTATCGATCTTTTTCACTTCCAGTGCTTGCCTACAGCTTGCCCGATTGCTTGACATTCATATTTACTACTCCACTCCTTGGGAGCGTAGCGCGATGTTATATGTCCTATATCCTTCCTCAATAAATAAGTATTTTTTTATCTGACAGATAGTTAGTTATAGAGATTAACACGTTCAAACAATTTCTTTAGGATTAGTTACGTACAACGAATGTTATTTAATTTTATTACATTTTGTTAATATAAAATATTACGAATATATTTTAGGTGCAAATATACGATTCCGTCGTCATGTTTATCTTAAATATTCAATATGAAGCATTCAATTTAGACGTATCTTTTGATATTCAAGTGAAAAACACGTCTCTTCGATCCCTGGGCGGAGACTGCCAGCGAAGTTTAATTATTTGTTTAAAATTAACTCTACGTAAGGCTGCACTGTCGAGATTATCTTGCCGACACTCGCTCAATTCCGGCAGAATTGTTAACAGGTTTGCAGATTTTGAAATATTAATTACATTGGTCTGTTATATTAAATAAACTGTTATTAACGTTATAAATTGATTTGTCTTACAATGCTTTAAATGCCGCGTCGATTAACATGAGTTCGAATCTTGTGCTTTTAGTGAAGTTTGCTGGGTGGTAGGACAGTATAATTTTGTCCGAATGAATCGCGATCACTATACACTGGTTGTGCCATAGTGGCACGCTGAATACAACAGAAGCCCCCGCCAGACCACACGCCACTCCTCTGCGGCAACACAAGCCTAGGTCCTATCCATCCATATGGAGCCCTTGAGCCAAGCAGCCGCTTGCGCGATACAGTGACTCTACATTCACTATCTCTCACAGCCACACATGACACTGCATTATAGACACATGCACACCACATAGGTACATAGGTAAGGTGTAAGGGACCTTTTTTCTTTTTTTGCCTAGTTAGACAAAAATTTTCAGACCACTAATTACATATACATATGTTCCTTCCCTCCTCCCAGGGGGAAGAAACATATATATATATATATGTATAGTTAGTTTAGATCGAATGATAGAGAATTAGCCAAATCGCGACTTATTTGCATACGCGCAACAGCCCGAGCCGAGGTTCGGCCACTTTGGCACCCTCGGATGTTGTTGCAAAGCTTTCATGGCTGAGTGCTTAAGCGCTCGCCCCCAATCCCGGTAAAGCTGTAAAAGCCGTAAAGGCTCCAGGGCCCATAAGGCTAACAGTATAGTCAGTTCGAAAAAGAAATACAAAAGAAGGCCGGCGGGACGAAGCGCGAAAGTGGCGGGGACGCGACGCTATACGTTGTGTTCTACGAGTAACCGTTGTAACAGTCAAACAGACACTCGTCCGACGTGACGCCAGCCTTGTATTTAATTACAAAAATCGATATGGATAAAGCTGATTAAAGTTCTTCGAGGCCACGTTATTTTTTATGACTTGGGCCATCAGCAGTGCATAAATGCTAGCCTGAATGTTCTTGTTCCAGTTCACGGCAGATTCTATGATATTCCCTATAGTCCCTTTCGATTTACTTCGTGCATCCATATAAATTTACTCCGTTATTTCGAAGTGAAAACTTCTTTAGCACCGTCGTGATTTGAAACTCGATGAAACAAAAAAGCGACAGTAAAAAGGGACAATCATATACATCTATAAGATTCAGCCTACGAGAGAATGAGATAGAATACATTTACATTATGCACGGTTAATGCGAGTCCTGATTTTCATGATTGTGATTGTCGTCGGATTGATCTAGTGGTATGATACGACCAGACTTCATACGCAGTACGCACAACTATCGACCATAGTTCGAATCCCGTTAATTTAGAATATTTAAGAATATTTTTAAAGAACATATTTTTTATTGTTTTCTGAAGGTTTCACTACTAACACGAGTGAACTGCTGTACACATTTTTTTTGCTAACGCATGCAAAAGCAACACGGCTTTCACGTCTGAATCATTTCTTCTTCTTCATCTTATTTTGGCGCCGCAAAAAGCACTTGCCAGTGTCAATGTGTTTGTCTTCGTAGTATTTTCAAATACAAAGTTGATCCAACAAGATGGTGGCTCTTTTGTTAGAACTTTCTAGGGAGTTTTTGTGACATCTCAAAATACATGTTTCCAGTTAATATTTATAATCCCCTTCACGAAAACACAATAACAAAACTATATCACGCAATATGCCACCAATATTACATAATATAGGGTCAAAGACCTAATTTAAGTCATTAAAAATAAAAACCGCAACATGTCAGCTCCAGATCCCGTCAAAAACTTCAATCTGAATCACTTGACATCTTGTTGAATGTTCGAGAGAGTGGGGCTCGTCCTCTGTCGTCATCACTTAACATCAGGTTAGATTGTGGCCAATAAACTATAAAGATAAAAAGAAATATGGCAGTAAAATGATAATTTTAAATTCGTGTTTGACGAATAACAATTATTTATAAGATTGTACTTGGAATTGCAGGTGTAAAACTTTAACTTACGAGAAATACACAATTCAGACACGTGATTATAATATGCTACCTGTGTCAGCGGCTTAAGATCTACAATTATGTGATACATTAATTTAATATATCTCATATGGTTTATTCAGCTTAAGATCTTTAAGCACCTCAAAAGCGTCTTTTTTCCGAATTGATTCTCCATTATCGTTGGTGAATTTTTCATATGTTACTTTATCTTACAAAATATATCCTATAAATGACCAGTCAACATAGCTATGTATAAAAAAACATGTAAATCGGATAATTGGTGTTCGCGTGAAAAGAACGTAAACGGAAAGACAGACAGAAAAATGTTGAGTTTTATAATATGTATAGAATATAGATGAGGAGTTCAAACTTCATTGATAAATTTACTAAAATAAAATACACTTGTTTTGTCCAGAATTTCGCGGAATGCCTGGTAACTCTAGCTTCAAACCAGCTGTCAGCAAGCGATAAGACGCCTCTCACAAATGTGTTGCACTATTCCAATAAATGAATGTTTGCGTACACCTTATTAATATTTTTATCACGTATGTTTGTTTGTTTTTACTTATCACGGTTCATCAGAAACTGCTACAGTATTTTTTCAGTATGGTATATATAATAAAAATATTATCTATACGATTTTCATACACATTTAACCGAAAACAAATATGAACTTTCTCTGTTTCCCTAGTATGTTTGTATGTATACCAATTTCTCTGAAACTACATGATCGATTGTAGTGATTCTTTTAATGGTTGAAATTGTACCAAGATGTTGATTGTAAACCGCGTCAACAACTCGCCATATGTGACTTGAATTGCAGATTTTAAACTAAAAAGATATGGAGGAACAGAACCGTTACTAAGGCCACTAAGATCAGGCTTGTTCGAATACTGATGCTTCCTATACTTTTGTACGCTGCATAAACTCGAACATTTCGAAAGATGGCGGTGAGGTGTGAAAATATCAACGGTCTACAGATGTGGTACTAAGGGAGAATGCTTCGAGTATCATGGAGTGAATTTATAATTTACGTGACGAAGAATATTACAGAAGAACCTCGATAACGTAATAACCTCTATAAATGAATACAATTTTGTGTTTGTTCGCCTCATAAGAGAAAACTTTTTTTTTTTTTTTTATTCGTACTCTTTTCAACTTATACGTATAATTTGGGCATTGGTCCTTAGTAACTTAAAGTAATGTTTTGACGACCTCGATAACCTAAAGAATCTATCAGTAATTTATTTTAAACTATCTGTGTCCGCGGCTTCGCTCGCTTAGACTACAGAATGCTTTCGGTAGAGCGCACGCGCGAATTGTGCTGCCCCAAAAATACATATTGTGGGTGATCCTTAGACGATAGGTATATGGTATTGTTGTCTCTTTTGTAGGAATTTTGAATATCTAGAATTATGTAGTACATTAATTTGATATATCTCTTATAGTTAACTCAGCGTAAGTCATTTAAGCGCCCCAAATGCGTTTTTTTTTTTAATTTATTTATCATTGTCGTCACTGATTATTTCGTATGTTACTGTATCTTACAAAATATATCGTATAACCTGGCCAGATAATATAGTTATAAATTAAATTAAAAACAAGTAAATCGGATTCATGTGAAAAGAACATAAACGGACAGACAGACAAAGAGACGTTGAGTTTTATTATATGTATTTAACATTTAAAATTAACATTGAATTTAACCGAATGCTTCTAACTATGCCTGTATAATCCGTAAACAAAGCACATAAACGAACGTCACTAAGTACGTATATTGTGTGGTTTTATGAAAACACGGCATAAAATTGAATTTTATTTGCTACAATTTAATGTAATGCGACATGCTATGTCCCGAATGATTATAATACTTGACTGCACAGCATAAAATTCAATTTTATTTGCGACAGTGTAATGTAATACGACATGCGATAGATGAACGAAAAAAATCTGGGCGATAGAATAAAAGTTTCACTTTAGTAACTCAAATTATTTAACGTTTTCCTTATCGAGGTTCTACTGTACATGGAAGGAAATCATATAGGGAACAAGATAGTTTAGGGCAGTTAATAAGCACGTGATCAACGGATCCGTCGTGAAAACTGCACTAAACATAGAAAATGGACACGGACATGAATTTTTGCGAGGAAAACAGGAGAGCACACATGGCCTAAAAGAAAATGTTCCTTAAATTGCAATTAAATTTAAAATTATTAAAAAAATAATTATAATACTCTGACCGACAGGAAAATCAGTGCGTTTCTGACGTCTGTCAGTTGGACATTACTAGCGATGGGTACACTTAGTACACCAATCTCCGAATCCGAGTTGCTGTTGTGTCTCTCGTCTATTAAAATCTATACTTTTTTCAATATCTTACCGATCGTTTTTCCTCTTAGCTAGTAAAAAAATTAAATCAGTAGATATATATATATATATATATATATATATATATATATATATATATATATACATATACATATATATTCTATTTCCTGATAGTCTATACAAAGGAACACTAAATGTTGTATGTCGGGACTTCACTCAAAATCCGCTTGACAAATTTTTATGGCATTTTGTAGACAGAATCGCTTTGACATCGCTTTAAGAATTGTCAATATTACTTTTAGGAATCCATAAAAAAGAAATTCTAAAAAGTTATTTGTTGTCAAACGATATTGAAGAAATTTTATACACGGGAATCATTTATGTCATTATATAATTGATAGGCTATATACGAAATACTAATAACACTATTACCATTAAAAATAACCAATTTTGATGAAATTTTGTACTCGGGAACTATATGTTACCCCATAATTGATAGGCTATAAGAATCTTTAATAATATCGACTTAAAGAAATTATAAAAAGTATCATATTTTTTCTACAGATTCTGATGTAATTTTGAACATGGGAAGTATATGTTATTATATAATTGATTGGCTATAAGAATTGTCAATAATATGAGTAAAAAAAATTAGGTGATGAAAATAATTGCTGCGTAAAAAACGTGTATGGAGTCGCGGGGCATCGCTAGTAATAATATAAACAAGAATTTAAATTATCTTTATAAGTCTTTATTGCTTATATGATATGATCGGGAAGCATTAATACAAGCTATTTAATTACTGACTAAGGAAATTACATGAGAATTACGATTCATAATGAATGTAAATTAAATTTTCATATTATGCAGTTTACGTTGGTTAGTTCGTGGTATGTTAAACCTTTAAGAAGCTTGCACAGTTTAAGGAGCTACCATTGTTAACTATTCAATGCGTATCTTTTTATTATTTTGTTGTTTTTATCTCTGTAATATATTTCAATCTATTAATTAATAAATATATCAAAAGACGTCTCATGCATTTAAGAGGTTACACCCGTGTGTAATGAAAATGCTGTTATATTTCGCGTTAATAATTTATGACAACAAAAACGTTAATGTGAAAAGGGGCCAAGGTTGAAACTACTACGACTATCGTGGTAGCTATTGCCACCAAAAAAGGAGCTGAGATCTAACAGGTGCCAAGTCCCATAGCTGGTCCTTTCATTATAGCTGTAGGGATATACGTTCTTCGGTTCATTTACAAAACAATATGTTACTTTCTTTGATATGGGATATCCGAACTTGGCTGACGTACCACCGTGTGCCTAGATTTGTACTAAGTGAAACAAAATTGAAATAGATTCACTGTACAGAAATTTATTACACTGTGGTCGTACTTACAGCCTCACTTGTTTACACTACTCTATGGTCTTCATGCTGATTTCGTCCTTTTATCGCTAATTGTTTCCACTTAATTGACCAAAGCAGAACTATCTACACTCTAACATACTCCATATTTCGAATAGATTCTAGACGTTTCCAGATATTTCGAGTATGTTTTTTTTTAATTTTTTTCGGGTCGTATTAGGCGGAATGTATTTTTGTTTGTCCCATAACCGTAACTCATTTCAAATTTATTTTTATATGACATGGATATGCCATTTAGTCCTTATGAAGGTTAATCAGGATATAACTTATACCTTATATCGGAATATATTTGAGGTGACATTAACATAAATACTTATAATAATTATGTGTTTCAGGATCATAAGCTCCATAAAAAAAGGTAAGTACATATATGTTATTATAAATCTTAACAATCTAAGTAGTTTATTTCTTAGTTTTGTCCTTCAAAACATTATTCGATTAATATCGTAACTAATTACAAACTTGATTTTTCTTTAAGATAATCAATACCGTTGACCAAGTTATTAGGGGAAGCGAGTTCAATATATTGAAATAAAATACATACTTATTTAGGAAACAACTGATGGTGAAAAAAGTACAGATAATTAAACGTAATCAAGTCCGATTAATAAACTTTATCTAAATTACCATTTAAAGTGAAATATCAAAATTTCACATAAACACCATCATCTACTTTTTGAAAATATGTCGGCGCGAATAATCAAAACATGTTTAGTGTTTCGGAAACAGTAGACTATTATCGAAGAAATCCATATAAATACGATCGACTTTGCGGCAAGATTTCACAAAGGTGATATCCAAATTAAACAAAATTAATGGATACACGCCTTCTCTTCTCACTTAAAACGATCGCCGATAGAGGTGGTAGCTGAATTAAGTATTAAAATTCACAAGTCGCCTACATAGTGTTCTCAGTAAATTGTGGCGGTCGATATTATCACTTAATAACTTCTTTGGTCGTCTGCCTCGACGAAGAACGATACAAGACTCAATTAAATTCGTAAAGTATAAGTTTTGTATTATAAAATTCATTTTTAAACTAACGTCTACCAACGACTATGCTCGCATATTGAATGTAAATTTTTTTCAAGGATCAAGGATTTTCATGGATTCAAATTCTTTCCTAGTTGGAGGAAGCGAAAGTTGTATGTCAGGATTGTAGTAAGTGGAAGGACGAGGTCTCTGTCTACCCCGTTGGGAAAGAGGCGTGATTTATGTATGTAAATGGGTAACAATATTGACTGACGCTGCAGGAAAACATCGTGAAGAAACGCTTGAGAAATGGACAAAATATAGGGCTGTTGATTTCGCGGTGTTTTAAATCGCTAATAAGCTGCCGTGGCGATTGACCTTTCTTTGGGAAGAGTCCTGATTGTCCAGCAATGGGACACTTAGAGTGTGGTATTATTTTTATTAGCCAATATAAAAAAAGCGAAATAATTAATGTCATATATTAAGTTTCTTAAATTCACTATAGCATTTATTTAGGGCCGATTTTTAGTGCTTCGAAGTCAACAAGGAACTATTCAGGGGTCCGATTGTGAAATATTAAGCTTTGAAATGCAAATTTTTGTTATTGAAGTGTACTCCCCCCCCCCTGCCAGCTAAATGGTTGTTTTTGGATATGTGAAAAAAATCATGGTAGTAATATATGTATATACTGAAGTCAAAAGGAAAACTATCAGAGGTACGAGTAAGTAGGCTTTAAAAGTTAACGAGTAAAAGTCTCTCAACTTATAAAATGTACTCATAGAGGTGATTTCGTACAAATTCAATTGAAAATTACTTAAAGCCCTCTCTAAGTCTGCATAATGTGACGGGTAACTACAGAACCCTACACTGAGCGTGGCACGACACGCACATGGCAATTTTTTCAATAGTCAGATAATGTATGGCAAACCTTTATGAAAATAATTCGCCAAATAAATTCACTTGTTGATTGATATATCGGCTTTTAGTTAGTCATCAAAATGTCAAATGTCGAAAAATAAACTATTACTATTTAGAATTGCATTTCTAATCCAATAGCAAATTAAAATAAAATTCAATGTACGTCATTTAAGACTATTTACATCTAAGGAAAGTGATATTCATAAACAACATGAACATCAGAATCCAATGAACACAATCGAAACCCATAAATTGTTTGAAATTATTATCATACAAAAAGACATACCTGACCAAAACTGTTGACAACCCCTGACATCGTTTAAAATTAATGACGGTCGTAAGTTATTCGGCTACCAGAGTCAGAGGTGGTCCACCCTTTTACGCGTTTACAAAAAAAAAGATTCAAATAAAAAACACAATAATGTCCTGATACTTTTAAATATTTTATCGTGTGAAATATGTTTGTAATTAAGTCCAGGAATGTGTCTTGTTGTGTATATTATCCCTAAATTTTATTCGGATTTACTATACGATGTATCACATTTATTTTATTAAGTGATAGAATGGTACCTACATCTTTCATTTCATAACTCATCAATCTGTAATTAATTATACGAGTCTATGTCCTTGTGCGAAATATTAAAACTCCTTATTGTATTACATGTAAGTTTTATTTTCAAATGTCCCGATAGATATCCAATATAAAGAACAATGATCATGAAGATGCCATAATTTTTTTTTGCCTGTGTGTCTGTTTGTATGTCCGCACTTAATTTAAAAACGACTTAACCAATACTTATGAAATTTTGTGCAAGGGAAGCTCATTTCACTGGGGCTAAAAGAATTTTCAATAATACTTTTAGAAATAATAAAACGAATTATAATTTAAAAAAATATATATGTATGTATATATTTCATCCATTTTCATGAAGTTTTATACACGGGAAGTATGACACACGTCATTCCTCAATTAATAGGCTAAATGAATTGTCAATAATATGGTAAAAAAAGATACAGGACAATAATAATTACTGCGTAACAAATGGGTGCGGAGCCGCGATGCACCGCTAGTCTTATGATATAATCTTATTTCATATTCTTTAGAGGAAATGCGGATGGCATTTCAAACCTTTTTGATAATTTTAGCCCTGAATAATGGCACTAGAGCAAATATTTTTACACCCCATACTACTCTAGTATTGTCAGTTCCTGGTCTCAGTCTTCCCTAAGTTAATTATTATAAGAACTAGGTGCCTTTCTAACTTGCTAGAATCGCCTAGTTATACCGCTATTATCAAACGTTCAGCAAACAAATATGACAAATATAAAAATAAAATAAAAACATAATAAATAAAATGAAGTCCTTATTATATTATTTAAAAAAAAACAGAGGAAACAGTGGAATACGAAATTATAATGTTGTCTATTTTACATAGGTCCGAGCTGCAGTTGTCCCTCTCGCACTCTACTCGGTCGTTCAGATATACCGCGATAGTAATAGATGATAAACACATTACAATTCAAAATTAACATCAACCGACGATCGTTGTTGCCGGTTTGCGAGCCTCTAGACAGCTGGATATACTTATGGTGGTCACGAACCAGTCGAATATAGATCCCTACCGTCACATAAATATAAAATTCCAATTTGCAAAGTTAATTTTTACACAATCTTAAATGTATATAAAATTGTCAGCATAGTATAAGTTCTCAATTAAGATACTCGACTTAGATAAATGTAATAATAACAAGTTATGATTTAGATTTAAGATAGTCCAGTTCGCAATAAGACCTTGATATTGCGGCCGTACTTATAATTATGGCAATCAACAACAGTAATGCCTTTAGCGGTTTATTCGCAAATGGATTCTTCACTTAATACTCGCCCGTATGTTCACCGTGTATCTTTGCAAGGATTATCAAAAGGTTAATCTAGTCGTGTGTACTTCATTCATAAATCAGTTTATGTTTGGTAATATTTTATAGAATCGTAGGCATACTTCGTTCAGAGCTTACATCGATTATATATTATTTTAGTACGTTTCTTAAAGTAATACTGGCTGGCCCCGCAGAAATTGTTCTGCTATTTGCAGTAATCAATAAGTCAACCACAGATTTTTGTAAGTACAAGCCGATATACGAACCAATAGGTATTGGTCGATATTCCGAAAGACAATGATTCTATACTCATGACTTTGTTTAAACCAAAAATACTAATATTTTTTTTATAAACACTTGATACACAGCAGCACAGAAAAGATTATAAAAATAATATTTACAATTTACTTTACAATAAGATTGACTTCCTACAAGTATTATCCTATGTTATTGTAAGGATGAAATCTATAGAGCGTAGTTAGACGTAACTCTACATTAAGTCCATAAATTTTTTGCTCACATCAATCATTTGCTTAGTTTTACCTGAGCAAAGTTCTAATCGTCCAATTCGATGAATTACGCAAAATTTTATCACGAAAAAGGTATATGCGATTCACACACGATAGAAGTGAAACTTCATTTTAAATTTTAAAAGACATTTTCTATTTTATTTAAACAGTGTACAATATACATGCACACCGACATTTACTCTCTCGCTCTGGCTCACACAAAGAGGAGAGACCGATGTGCGTTAAACGTTTAACATTTAACGTTAAGTTTAACGTTTAACGGTTAGTCGCATAAGAAGTTTCAATTCAAAAAACAAAAGATTTAGCGCATCGACTGTCATCATTTTGACTATAATATATATTAGATTGGCCGTGGTCAGCAGCGGCACTATTCTCACAAGTAGTATCTGAAAGGTCTACCACAAGCTTCACTAGCGAATAACATCGAGTGTGAGTATCTTCACCAAAATACAACAATATTGACTATAAATTCGAAATCTAAGATTGCGCTGAGTAAATGTTTAGCGAAGATTGAACTATAAGGTTGAGTACGCTTTATAGATTTCACCCCTAAAGTGTTTCATCAATCAAATATAATTAATCTAAAGAAAATCGAAGCCAGGGCTTCATTTTATTTGTTAGTGTTTTCTTTTTTTTTTTCGATATAGGTTAGGCGTAGTGGCCACAATCTCACCTGATGTTAAGTGAACATGTGGCCCAAGATGATAACACGCTAAACCTAGTGGAAGACTGACTCTCAAGTGCAGCTACCGGAACACACCTATTGGTGTTTGGCGACAGATTTTCAATTTGAAGGTGGTAGCTAGCCAGGCGGGCATTAGAAAAAGCCCTACCACCATACAACCAGGCGGGCATTAGAAAAAGCCTTACCAACATACAATAAAGAATGCTTTATATATATATATGAATACTTTATATTTGGTTTGTATTTCTCATGAAAACTTTTTAAATAACACTGCTTCATATCCAAAAGGTTAAGTCATGTACAATAAAATATTTTTCAATTTTTATTATTCTAATTAAATTGACGTGCGCTTTAGCAATGGTATTTCTCAAATGCAGTATCTAGGTATTAGCGATTTGACCACAGAGTTTGCCGGAGTTAGACCACAGAATCTATATTCAACATAAAGTACTGAGTACATTAAGTTTTGTATGAGACTTTATTAGCTTACATTTTTATATGCGATTATGAAATATTTTGTTTATAAACAATTTTCTATTGCGTCATAAATTAGGTTTTTTATCGTTATAGGTTTAACGTTGTGGCCACAATCTCGCCTGATCTTAAGTGACGATGTGGCCCAAGAGAACACGCTAAGCCTAGAGGAAGACTGGCTCTCAGGTGTAGCTGCCGGAACATATCAATTGGTGCGTGGCGACAGATTTTCAACTTGAGGGTGGTAGCAGGGATTCGAACTCACGTCAATCAACGCGATGTCCTTCCACGCTATCACCTAGCATCATTACTTCTATAGGTACTTTTAAATGACACATAATAAAATTTAAGTGTATGTTTTTAATGTCAAAATAACCGCTTTTTACTAAATGGGTATGTAAGTATATAGGTACGGCACGTACTTATAACAAAATAACTAATATTTAATTTTTTTGTTTATCTGTCTGTTGGTTACGGCTGATTTCCCAAACGGTAGGACCGATTTTGACTGGACTTTCACTTGGTACATACGAGTAGATGACGTTATAAGAACTTAGGCTACTTTTATTTTCGATTTTGTAATCAAAGCGATCGGAGCCATGGGGACAACTAGTTATATACTCTTAAAATCTATACAGATGGGTTTTCGAGATGAGATTATGTAGCTAAATCCGAAACTTAAAAAAAAAGGCGATGTAAAGGGGTATGAGCTTGACTCATGAGAAAACAGAAATTAAATTTAAATCTCTTACTTAAGGGGGAAAATACACTGGTCAATTTTCCCATAATAAAATATCTTTAAGAACATGCATACTTTTATATTTCGTAGTCGTATTTAATATACTTAATATTGTAAAAAAAAATATTTACCCAGTAGTTTTTGCTTGAATCGCGCACAACGGCAAGCCTCAATCATTTTATATAGATAGATAGATAACACACAAACATTTATAAAATACTATTTGCCAGCTAATTTTCTGAAAAGTAAACACGATATCTATCCATAGTTCCCATTCTCACAACACTTCTCAGTAACTGACATTCAATATGACACAGCTTTACTAATAAAAATCACCTTATTACCTATTATAAATTATATTATTTCTTAGTTTTAGGTATTTATTATTGTCTTGTCCGTGGCATACCGTAATTTCCTAAGGGGAACATCTCCATAAAACTCCATAAATACTACATAAAAACTGTTCATGTAGACTGATTTTTTTGTTATCACCTTCAACGTACAAAAGGCTTAACATCAACATAAATAAAATAATTGTGATTTGCCATTGCCAAGTCCAGTGAAACGTCTGAGGCTTCAGGGCCCTTTCAGTGTAATCAGTACGAAAAAAAAGGTTGCCTTTGTACTCGCATCACACAAAAGCTACTAGAAATATTAGATCAAATGCTTGGTCCTTATCATAAACAAAAATTATCACAATAACTTCATTCAATAAAAAGTTATTAATGTTTTAAGAAACTACGATTTTGATAAGCACTACGCCTTCTTCTGACGTCCACGTGAGTGGAGCCGCGGGCATAGCTAGTATTCAATACAGACGAAGTCGGAAGCATAACCTATTACGAAATTATAAAAGGTAAATTATCCCAAAATTACGTAAATTATAAATGACTATTATACAACAATGCTCCGAATCCGACTGGCCATAATTACAGGGATCCGTTCCGGCTACCATTTCCCCCATAAGTGCTATGGTAATGTTCATGGGAATCCACAGAACTGGGGGTTATTATCCCATATTATTTTCCGCGCCGATGAAGATTGAATAAAAACGAATCGCCCATGAAATTTTCTGTGATAATGATCGCTCAGTAATATTTGAAGAACCCTTTGAGTACCACGGTAGATTGTTATTTAGGGACGACTTCAGTCGTCGTAAGTAGAAATTTTACTTAGTATTCACACAAGAGTAATAGAATTAGGGTCACAAAGATTTTTGTTAAATAGGGTATTTTTTATAATATCTATTATTATACTAATTTCAACGTGTTATTATTAATAAAAATAAATCTCCAGCTCTCTTTACACTCTGCCTTCCTCTTGACACATCTTGATACGATACGACTTAATCTTAATGTCTTCCTCTTACCGTCAATTTTTCCTTCTATTATAGTTTTTAATAGGTCGTCTTGTCGAATCAAGTGCCTCACCAAACTTCCCCTCCTATTTTCAATTATTCTCAGTACAATTATCTTCTTTTTACCATGTATTTTTTTCCTTTCCGTCCATCTAATTCTCTGCTTCTTCCTCCAGCACCATATTTCGAATGCTTTTAATCTTTCCCCAACTCTCTTTGTCATCGTTTAAACGTAACTGTTGCCAAATACACAACTTATTTTTTATGTAGCACGGCCAAATATCTGCTGTAGTGAGCACAATGTATAATGAATGAGTTAGTAAATAAAAGGTAACCAACCACTGAACACGTCTCCTCATCGAACATGCCACATCTCAAGGCAACCCTGCCACATCTGGCATAGTATTACATAATACCATATCGAGATGGTAAATAATATCTAAGGAAAAAAGTGAACGAAAAGACAAAAAAATCATGGGAAAATCTCAGCAAAAGGAAACGATAATAGCGCGAACAATCAGCGGTGGAACAACTAAGATTGAAACTGTACAACATGAAAACCTCACAATTTTGGCAGCCGTCACATTGACTATTATTATAATGGAAGTGGTGCTTATGTTATTATGCAAATTTGGGAAAAATAATCATAAATAATTAATAAGGAAACAAATTCATCGGAAATTATTGCGTCTAATTCAAGTTAGGTTTTCGGTATGTGAAAATGATCGGATGAAGCAAACGACGACGACATAAAAATAAGGAGACGTGTTCAGTGGTTACCTTTTATTGACTAACTCATTCATTATACATTGTGCAAACTACAGCAGACACATTGGATCTTTTATTGACTGACTCATTTATTATACATTGTGGACGTCAGTACACTACACTGCACTGTATCGATGGTAAGCAGAATACAAACCAAAAACAACGATCACCTTCGAAAGATCAGTTATCCATCGCCGGTCTCCGCGGAATTAATATACATTAATTTATCAATAATATATTGGGAGGGCAAAGTTAAGATATTAAAATCCTGGAACTAAAACTCTTTAGTGATCCGTGAGGTCTCATGTTGTATATTTCTCGAATTGCCCGCTTTTGTAATATGAATATGGTGTCTACCACAGCTGCTGAACCCCACAGCAAAATACCGTAAGACATTATGCTATGGAAGTAAGCGAAGTAGACTAACCCAGCAGTGGCAATATCTGTTAACTGGCGAATCCTACGTACTGCGAATGCAGCAGAACTTAATCTTCCACACATTATACATACATTGCCGTCACAATAAATAACCTAATTAACTTGTCATTAAATTTTAATACTAAGAATCATTGAAAATTGGATTGGATATGTGTTTTATATTTTAATTGACTAAGGTCTTCTCATATCTATAGCGACGAGACATAATAGAGTTATCATACATATACTCAAAACTCGTTATAATAACGGATAGGGAATTTAGACAGGTCACGATGTTTTTGCATATAAGGCAACTGCCCTAGCCGAGGTTCGGCCACTTTGGGACCCTTGAGCCTGTTGCCCTGCTTTCGCGTCTGAGTGCCTTCAGCGTTCGCCCCAAGCCCGGTAAAGCTGTAAAAGCCTTCTGAGACTTCAAGGCCCTTAAGTCTAACAGTATAGTCAGAACGAAAAAAAAAACGTTATAATGACTAGCATCGCGTTATAGAGTTAGCCTGTGTGCTCGTGTATAAAATTACATATTATATATAGAAATCTCGTTTGTTTATCTACAACCCTCCAAGTAAATATTTGCCGCCAAGCACCACAACCACATTTTTTTTTGAGTTGTTCAAAGTAATAAAATCCAGTAGCTGCTACTACAGCCTCTAAAAAAACTACCCAATTCTCAAGTATTACTTTGATTTCTTACCCGACTACGGCAAAGCCAAAAGAAAGGATTATGCTTTTAATATGCATGTGTTACATTATTATTTCTTGTTTCATATAATAACCTTTTTTGAAGCGATGATGGCTCAGTGGTAGCGTGTACGACTTCGCGTCGAGTGACGTGATTTCGAATCCCTACAATGAGCCTGAGCTTTCGGTGAAGGAAAACACCGTGAGGAAACCATAGCATGGTGGTAGGGCTTTTTTTAATGCCCGCCTGGCTAGCTAACACCCTCAAGTTGAAAACCTGGCGCCAAGACCCATAGGTGTGTTCCGGTAGCTGCACTTGAGAGCCAGTCTTCCACTAGGTTTAACGTGTTACCATCTTGGGCCACATCGTCACTTAACATAAGGTGAGATTGTAGCCATAACGCCAAAAACCTATAACGATAAAAAAGGCTGTCTTTATTCAAAACATACTCATGATAGAATATTGTTTTATATTATAATTTTGTTATTCGAAACATACTCAATTATCAATTTATTATTTTGATATGTATTTCTAAAGTACAAACATTGATTTGTATACATTTAAAGTATATTCAAGTAAAGATATTTTATGAATTTATTTATATTGTAAATAAACTCATTCATTATCAAGCAAAAGTTAATTTGACGTATTAAACCAAGTCATTTATTTTAAAGCTAAACTGTGATTTTCATAGCTGTACTGATACAATCTTCATTTAAATAGTTTATCTGTTGAGTTATCGTGGGGATTTTTGTATTAAAGACATTGTCTAGCTCGTCTGATACGACACCCAAGCCCGGTGAAGCTGTAAAAGCCGTCAGATGTTCCAGTGACCCTAAGGCTAAGACACACTTGTTGTATGTCAATTGTCGAAGACGGATGTCTCTCTACATTGGAGTTGGATAAATTAGAGATATATATAATCGACTATTATGTTCCCAAGCTAAGTATTCTTATTGTTTTGTAATGTGTGTCTGATGTTTCTTGGTTGCCATCTTGATTATTACTTATGTCAATTGTTGATTATTATTGTAAAGGATATGGTTTAAAACAGCAACCTTAGAGTTTCTTGCCCGATTCTTCTCCAAAGGACAGTGCCTTCCGAATCGGTTGTAGAGTCTTTGAAAATATTGAATGTAAAACATTACGAATTACATTATGTCATTTATACACGTAAAACTTAGCGATTTAACCCCATTTTAATATACCACTTCAATTTGATGATTCTAACACATGTTTGTGGTCACAAATATTCGACCGTGGCTCCTAAACTACCCATTAGATTTTGATTAATGAGGTGGTAATCGATTTTTTATTATGGTTCGGGTGGCATAAGCTACGTTTTTAAATCATTTATAGGTTTAACGTTATAGCCATAATCTCACCTCATGTTAAGTGCCGTTGTGGCCCAAGATGATGATGTCACGCTAAGCCTAGTGGGGGAACTGGCACTCAAGTTCCTGACCACACCTATAGGTGTTTGGCGACAGATTTTCAGATTATATGAACAAAATCATATGACAGATGTTATATCGAAAATAGTGGGGATCACTGGAAATTATTTTTGTTATCATATCGAGTCGGATGTCAAATAAAATAAGCGAAAATTCTGAGTTCATAAATACAGTACAATATTAAATATAGATAAAATATACCAAACTATAGAAAAAACAATTTCATACTATATTTCAGCGTTTTTTTTTTTTCGATCTGACTATACTGTTAGCCTTAGAGGCCCTGGAGCCTTACGGCTTTTAGAGCTTCACCGGGCTTGGGGGCGTGCACTTAAGTAAATCTACTAGTTCCAAGGGTGCCAAAGTGGCTGAACCTCGGCTTAGACTGTCACTGTTGCCGCGTATGCAATGTAGTCACGATATGACTAATTCCCTATCATTCGATCTAAACTAACTACATATATACATGTTTCTTCTCCCTGGGAGGAGGTAAGAAACATGTGTGTATATATTTAGAAATCTGAAAAAAAAAGGTGTGTGTATAATACACACAAGACATTTTATATTTTATTTAAAGTGTGCAATATACATACACACCGATATTTGCTCTCTCGCTCTGGCTCACACAAAGAGGAGAGACCGATAATGTGCGTTAAACGTTTAACGTGTTGGAAGTCGCATAAGAAGTTTCCCTTCAAAAAAGGTCCCTTACAGAACCTATATACCTGAGTGGTGTGCATGTATGTAGAGAGGCAGTCTAGTGGTTGTTCTAGCGTTTATGAATACCTACTGCTAGCACTACCTATCGGCAGTTCTGAATATCAATCGTGTAACAAAGGTTAAAACGGAAAAGTATGAAATCAAAAAACTTTTTTCCTTAAATTATAGTTATTTTTTCCCGTAGAATACATTTTATACTTTTTTTATCTTGTTATTTCTTTATTTGCACGTTGAGACTAAATAATCGTTTATTTGCCACGGGTAAGTATGATTACCTAAATATAGTTTGAAGTACAAACGACATAACAAATACATTGTTATTTCGATAACAACGATTGTGATATGTAAGCTAATTAAATGTTTGTAAAGTTTATCATGTTACATTGTTAGTAGTGTTGTGAAAATTATTATCGATATAACATTATGCGTTGAATATCTATGCTAAAAATTACTTTATTCAGGCGAAATATCGATAAAGCTCGAAATAAAACAGTAAGGCACAGAGGGTTTTTAAAAAAAAGTAATGTAAATATCCATTTTGTGATCATTGTTTGTCCAATGACACGTTATAAAGTTTAAATTCAGTTTTCAACACATTTGCTCAAAAAATTCATTTACGAATCCTGCATACATTGTTCGAAAGTTAAAAATTACGCACCATACAACGGAGCGTGCGAAAAAATTTTTACCGCACGGCTTCGTTGTATAACGCCATAAAAATATATAAAAATTCCAATAAGGAGTTTTATATTACGAGAATAAATAAGCTAAATGATGGAACCTTGGAAGCACTTTTTATCAATATTTGTCTCACTTTAATACTACAGATAAAATGAGACAACACATGTAATTCTAATTTCCGCGATGCGAACGTGACGCCATTTACAAATTCGCGCCATTTTAATATTAGAAACGTAAAGATTGTAGCGAATTTCCGACTGATATTTATAAAAAAAAATTACTTCAAGCGAGGAATCGTATATTAATATGGAATCTACTCCACGTGATATCTTGAATGAGGCGCAAATTGCAGGTAAAATTTCGAAGATTAGTAACCTATCTATTTAATTTGATATTTACAAATAATCTAATGAAAAAGTTTAATTCATTACCTATTGTACTGTTCTCTCGCAAATGTGTTGAAAGACGTTGAATGACACGCGTGCGGAATTGGTTTTTACAAACTCGTGACTATGGTAATCCCTCGACTTCGTCTCGGGCTTAAATTCGTCTACTCGTTTGTAAAAACAAACTTACCGCACTTGTATCATAAATAACTATTACTGACTTTTTTTATTGCGTATACATAATATAACTATAAAGGTTATTATGTCGAACTTCCTTCACATGATGTGGGTGTAGCTTTCAATTTTAGTAATTTTACCGTCTACTAAAAGCCAATAAGTCAGCCGCTGTAAGAGAAACCTTAGCCGGTGGTCAGCGATTGCTGAGAGTGATACGCAGTGCCAGTGTGGTACCCAAGTGCAGTCTATGCTACATTTTCTCACATATCCATCACGCCCCTTTACACGTGCAATGGGTGACCTGATGACCGGCTCGGACAACGCCATGTAAGTAGCCAATTACGGGTCAAACTGGCTTTAAATCAGAGGTTTAACAATGATACGAAAGAAGAAGAAAGCAAAAAATATATCACTTCAAAAACTATTCGTTTAATCAAGGACTTACTCTACTGTAACCCTCTGTTCTTTATACATTTTATATATAAATATTTTACTATTCATAATTTTACCCTGAAAAAAGTAGTATAAATTTAGTATTAAACTTTTTTTCGCATAGCACCTATAAAACTAATAATTATATATTATGTCAAACCGTTTAATACTCGTATTAAAAACTATTAACATGTTTCTTTTAACACTTTCTGTTTTTTTAACGAACATCTGTAACAGAAACCATATAAATTTAATTATTTATACATCTATACATTTAACCCTATGTATAATCGTCCAACACATCACAATCAACCCCACAATAATTTTGACAGCGCATAGAGAGTCACCCGCTGCGTTACTAACGTATGCAAATCCGCCCCACGGCTATGAAATATATGACCAATAAATAAACACAGTGAAAGGGGTGAAATTAAATATTCATATGGTGTAGTGATGTACAATAATTTTTACTTTTTTTATTAGTATCGACTACTGTAAGTTTTCTCATTAAAGTTTTATTTTTGTGTACAAAAAAGGTATATATTATTTTATAGGAAACGAGGGTAAATTAACAATATTTTCGATTGTCTTTGAATAATCTATTTCTAAACAAGGCGACCTAAAATTTAAATCTTAATTACATTTTTTATCGTTTTAGTTATTCAATACAATAACCATCAAATTACATCATTACAAGTTTATAAATATCGATAACTAGAAATATGGTGACAACACTACATCAGTCCAATACCGTAATAGGCATTCTAAAGAGTGAGGCGACTTGTATAACATCGCCAAATTAGCCGAACGATGTGCAATAGCCCTAAGGCTAACATAGGGCTGTTACTACACGGTTCTATTTTTTACAATTTGATCTTTTTTTTTTGGTTACATAATTGTGTAATACAATTTGCTACATATATATTCATATTATTGTAATTATATTTCTGAATTTATTCTGATTCTTTGTTCTCTCTATTTGTTTTTTTTTTCTACCTAAACTTGAGTATAGGCATCTTTCATTGTACACTATTCTTGTCCGTCTAAGCTAGTTCTCGTCGCTACTTTAACCAGATTCTGATTAATAACAATGAACTATGAACCTGCGCAGTTGTAAAAATATATTTTTTACAATTCTTTTAATTCTATAATTAAATTAAATATAATTTCTTTAAAATTCGTACTTTTGACGTACCGTGCAGATGTGAACTAGTCTCTCAGCCAACATGTTCCCTCCCTACTATAGAAATAGGTATTTTTATCGAGGCGTGAAGAAGCATTTCAGCAAGCTCGCATGATATCGACAATTGCCGATAAAAATTTGTGTCACCAACAGCCGCCCTTGTTTGTGGACTTTACGGCACTCACAATAAGGTGCTGTATTGTCATATTGCCGAACTAATTTTTTTTTTTGTTAATATGCATTTTTATGCCTGTCCTTGTAGATAATAAAATGGCTTATGATAGAATACAAAATTTAAATAAACTTCAGATTCCTAAAAATAACTTTTTACTTTGAATTTGTTTAACAAATTCTCGGTGTAATGTAGAACACCAAGTATCAATCACCTTTTTTAAATTGACTATCTGTTTATGTGTTTGAACGTGTATCACTCAGAATCTAATCATGAATTTTTGTTCAAACATTAGCGCGCATCGAGGCAATGATGACTCCTCAGTGGTAGCGAGTACAGACATTGCGTCGATTGACGTGAGTTTGAATCGCTGCTATGAGCTTGAGCTTTCTTCGGCAAAGGAAAACATTGTGAGGAAACCATAGCATGGTGGTAGGGCTTTTTCTAATGCCTACCTGGCTAGCTACCACCTTCAAGTTGAAAATCTGTCGCCAAGCACCAAAAAGTGTGTTCCGGCAGCTGCACTTGAGAGCCAGTCGTCCACTAGGCTTAGCGTGTTGTCATCTTGGGCCACATCGTCACTTAAGATTACGTGAGTTTGTGGGCACAAAGCTAAACTGATAAGGATAAGGGATTCGAACTCACGTTAATCGACGCGAAGTCGTACATGCTACCACTGAGCCAACATTGCTTCAAAATTTAGTAAATGATCACCAAATCTTAGCGAGTAAATTAATTCTATATTAAGATGTGGCTGAATTAAGTTACGTTTAACTTGTGATAAGAAATACTCGTAGCGGGAGACGGCCGCGCTAGCGACCAGCAAGCACCAGATAATAATAATAATAATATTGAAGAAGTATGATATAAAACATATCATGTGGTTAAAATTTTGCAACTTTTTGGTTAACAAGTATTAGTTTTGAGTTTTAGCTTTAATAGAATTGCAAAATGTAAATAATTTGGTTATAATTTAAAATTAAAATTAGGTTTTAATTTTGGTGAACATTTACTGTTTTGGGAAGTATAAAGTGTTTTTTGAGGTTGTATTTTACCACATCTGGTGATAAGTTAAATACAAGCATCTATACATTTCCGAAACGTTTAGACCGATTTTGACGGAACTTTCACTGGCAGATAGAAAAATAATTGGGTTCCGCAAAAAAAATAAAAAAACCTTTTTTTTAATTCACGCGAGCGGAGCCGCGGGCACTGCTAGTATATAGATAAGTTTAGAGTTTGACGAAAACCTCATCTGATGTTAAGTGACTATGTAGCCTAAAGTGGTAACACGTTAAGCCTAGCGGGGTTCTATCTCTCAAGTACAGTAGCCAGAAAACATCTATAGATGATTGCGATATTCTTTTATCTTGAGGTTGGAAGCTAGCCTGATGGGCATCAGATAAAGCCCTATAACCATCACAATGTTTTCATTCACCGAAAACCAGGCTTTATAGGATTTCGAACTTAAGTCGATCACCATGGTATCCAAACACGCTACAAATTAGCCATCATCGTTGATCGAGCAAACTAAGTACATAATATTCCATTTTTGCTATTATTCAGTTTAAGCAGTTGCATAATATGTTTAGAAAAATTGAAACAAAATATAATATTCCAGTTAAAACTAACACAAATTACATTTAGCCAAAACTACGATTTTTTTCAATTGTTTATTGTCAAATATTTAAAATAAAACTAGTTAAGTAATCGACAACCCTAAGTTCACAAACAAAATATATGTAAATGTTTTTGTGACGCCTTTATAAACGATATTATCCGACGTGTATGTGTGTACCGTATGAAATATTACTACGGTAAATTGAATCGGACGCAATCTGTACGAGATGTAAACGATGCACATGTGTTCTTAAAGTCCCAAGCGTAATGGTTACTTATACAAATTATTTAGGGTGGTAACATTGGAACAAACAGACAAATATATTTCGTCGTTTGATTAAGAATGAAAGGAGGTCTGTTAGCGACACTCGTGTTATCAGCATTGGGACTTGCAACGTATTAACAGATTGTTGTGCCTGCCACTTGTTTTATGTCACTTCTTGGGTTTTCTTTATTAATATGACTTTAAAATAAATTTTTGTTTATTTTATAAGAATCGATTTTTATAGCCCACGGTATTTAAATGAGACGGGGAACAAAAACGAGCGCTAACAAAAAGTGAAGTCGCTTTGTTACCCTCCGCGCAACATCTTCCAACATCTTATAGTTATACTGTACGCGTGTATTAATTATGCTTATACGGAAATATATAATACTATATTTTATATAACTCTATAGGTTTACGCGGCATTTTCAATATACATCATCATCACCATTTCAGCCGAAAGACGTCCACTGCTGGACATAGGCCTCCCCCAAAGATCGCCACAACGACCGGTCCTGTACTGCCCGCATCCAGCGGCTTCCCGCAACCTTTACCAGGTCGTCGGACCACCTTGTGGCGGGTCTGCCCACGCTGCGTCTTCCGGTACATGGCTGCCACACGAGAACTCTTTGACCCCATCAATTACATATTACAGCCAATTTACACAAAACCTTAATGAATTATACACCTAAACCTTCCACATGAATAATTCCGTCCACTGACTAAAACCGTATGAAAATCCGTTTAGTAGTTTTCGAGTTTATCGCGTTCAGACAAACAGACGCGGTGCCCTTTGTGCTGTGTAATATGTAATAATAATAACAATGTTACTTTCCCTATCCAATATTTAATTCGAAGACAATCGTTTTTAAAGAGTTAATTGCCGTCGAGCGTCGGATCTGAAACCGCACATTGTTTTTTTAATATTGTGTCACGGTTAAGTAATGTCACTGTGTCTTGAGCACAGTACAATCCAAACACGGTGAATGCTGAGAGATAGGCAAATCATATATAGGCATTCATCGCTGTCATACCAGCCTGGAAGTCTTTCAGCAGATATACACTAGCTAATCTCGAAACGCGGCAAGCTCCCGGTGAAGCTGTAAAAGCCGCAAAGGCTCCAGGACACCTAAGGCTAACAGTATAGTCAGTTCGAAAAAAAAAACTAAAAGAGAGTAAATCTTACGGACTTATTACAATACAGATTCCTACCATCCCGATTGATTACTGTATAATAGTTACACACCGGCTGATCTCGGAACGCAGTACACCTTTAAGCGTGCCACCAGGCGGATCTTACACCTAATTTATGGTGGTCGCGATCCGATCAGGAACAATCGTCATGTTCCAGCAGTCACCACCCATACAAGTAATTTGTTTTCAAATAATTGTTCGTTACGACTTATTGTGTAACATTGTTACATAGTAGGTATTATGACTAGCTTAGTCCACGCTTTATATTCACAGCTATATTGGCCTTGCATTTTGAAACGAATTCTATCACATATTTGAAGAGCTTGGATGTACTGCGGATGAAAAGGAACGTTAATGTCATAAGTTGAATTTCGACAGGAGCTCTTATGCTATCATACAAATAAATCAACTTGGAGACATTTTTGCGTTTGTAATATTGTACTACATGCAGTGACTAAAACAACAATAAACTAGTTTGCGCTAGCTACCACGTGCCTCGCAGTCTCGCATCAGTCGCTTATAAGTAGCGTTAGAAGTGTCATGCCATTTTGTTTGCTATTCTTTTCTTACTAGTTAATTCATTAATTTTATTTTTTATTAATTTACACTACTATTATCTATTCTTTGTACGATTCTGTTTTTTCGAATCATTCAACAATGCCTTACATAGAAATTGCTGTTCATCAAAACTATGCATTATGTTAAATGTAAGAAAACATAATGTCGGTCGCAGGCTTGGTATCAGAGGAACATCGTAACATCTTTACACTATTATTCCTCGTACGATACTCTCCCGAAGTCATTTACGACAGTGTTGACGGCTGTTACCGCCATACCACGATCATCACCTCCTCCATGTCATAATCATCATCGCCTCGCGACGGACATAGCAAAATACAAAAAACAATCGCAAAATTTCATTTAAATCCAAATCGTAACGCAATAAATCAAAAGCCCTTTGAAAAAAATGTTTTCATTAAAAAAAATTGATAATAATTTAAATACTATCAATTTGCAATCTGATAAGTGAAGTCATTTGAGAATACCATATAGTTTTTTGTTTACATAAAATCTCACGTTATAGTGAATAGGGTATGGAATTTTCTTTACTGCGAAGTTTATATTTTGATAACATAATATTGGGAAACATTCTTTGCAAACGTACCATTAACTACTTATTTTTTAAGACAACCCGCTTTTACTTAATGACTATTTTTTCAAATAGGAAATTTCGTGCAGTTAACTTCGTATTTATAAGTCAGTGAAGATATCCTGTATCTGTACTCACGTCAATCGACGCGGTGTCCGTACACGCTACCACTGAGTCATCATTGCTTTTTACCGCTAAACCAAAATTATACAAAAAAACCTCTCGTGTAGATTTGGCCGTATCACACGATAAAAAACAGTAAATGATAAAGATCCAAATAAACAATTAGTTTTCCAAACTAATTATTTTCGATAATTACCAAAAAAAACATATGAATTATATAGTTTTACTAATTAAATAAATTGTTAGATAACCATTAAGCGACTAAAATAAAATTCTCGAATGAACTTTTTATCACCCGCTGATGCAAATAAATAAATTGGGCAGTTCAGTATTGCTGTTTGCGGTAAATAAGCACTTGAATTCTAAGACAAGTGTATCTCAAATCGTAAAATACTCAATCTTAAAGAATACATTAAGCATATATAGCGAAGTCGATATGTCCAAATATTCAAACTAATTGCGTTTTAAAAAAAACTCTGGGTTTTAAAGGGAGACGTTTTCGCCTGAATAATTAAATAAATTTAAACATAGATTCGTGTTTTAATACCCCTCCTTATGCAACAGTTTCATAAACTGATAATATTACATAAACAAATTGATAACAACTAAACAAATATATAATTCTATATTAAATGTTACACTTAGTGACACATTAAAATAAATTAAACTAATATTGTTATGTTTACATAAGCGATACGAGAGTATTATAACATGTATCCCGGGGCTCCGCTAGATCCCGCTCAAAATACGAAAGACAAAAATGCTTATTGTGGGTGATCCTTAGAAGATAGATATATGCTATCGCTGACTTATTTTATGTCTTTTTAAGATCTACAATCATGTAGAACAATAATTTTCTGTATCTCGTATGATTTACTCAGCGTAAGCCATAGAAACGCCTCAAATGCGTCTTTTTTCCGAATTGATTCACCATTATCGTCACTGCTTGTATCATAAGTGACTTTATCTTACGAAAAAATATACCTATAACCTGTCCAGATAACATAGCTATGAATTAAAATAAAAATAAAAATTAATAAAGAAGATATAGATGCATCATGCCGCGGGCAAAGCTAATATTTTAATAAGATAAAAATGTTACATAGTAATTAAGGTTATTTTCATCTTAAGTTCATTTACCTGTTTCAGAGATGAAAATGTTAATCAACACATCAAGTTAGTTCAAGTGGGCCAACGGCCAACAAAACACTAAGGAGGTAAAACCGGTAATTCAGAAACAATACAACTTAAATAAGGCGGTATGCAATTTAGGGTTATTGCGTCATTAACTTATTGGAACCGACAACGGACACAGAAGTCTGTTAATTAAAATATAGTTTTGGACATGCGGAGGCGATTCAACTCATTTTTAAATTGATTCAATTGTTTTATTTAAGACGATATCGCTGAGATTTCTCATTAATGTCAAAGCAAAAAATTAATATAATATTCACTTAAAACTTTTAGGTTTATGATGGTCGATAAAATAATACTTTGAGTTTTCATTTGCATTTTGATTTTAGAAATAATTACTAATATTTATTTGTGTCAAGAACCAAAAGTCCTAACAACTTTGGACGCTTCCAGCAATTTTTAAAGCAATGGTAATTAATTTAGTTGACATTTTTATTAAATTAGTATGTTAATCAATTAATTCGATATTCCTTAGACGCAAAAAGTGTTCGGAATTTACTCTATCATTTTTAGAACAAGTCTGGATGACACTAGGACACCTTCCAACTACGACAAATCTTTGGAAACTCGAACGGATGGCAGCCCTATTTTAAATGGTAGTATTGTAATAGTTATTTATAATACTAGTGCGGAAGTTGATTTTTACAAACAAGTAGACGAATGTAAGCCCGAGACGAAGTCGAAGATTACCATAGTCAGGAGTTTGTATAAACCAATTCCGTACGCCTGTCATACAACGTTTTCAAATCATTTTCAACACACGGCGCTATACAACGGAGCGTGTGGTAAAATTTTTACCGCGTTTTCCGGTATGGTGCGTAATTTTTTACTTTCGAACAAGGTATGGTATACACGCTTCAAAATATAATATAGGTAAGGATATTATTATCAATTTTCTAATACTATTAAGCAAGCAATTCTTGTATATGTATTACACATTTAATTATTTATAATTTGTTTCTGGGAAATTGCTCTAACGATTTGCATCAACTTTTGTATTCAAATAATCTTTTACTTTTCATATTTACCTAGACCTCGGTAGCTCAGATAAATATTTATGTTAATGGTCAGACCTATCGACCACGTAGTGAGAAATAGTTTTTCCAATGGATACAGGAAAGAAAAGACAAGGCAGTGTTTAAACCACTTAGCTGACAAATTTCCAGAAGGACATCGCCTCTTGATTAAGAAAGTTGACTCCGTATAACGGGAAGAGGCGAGGGCCAAAAAGAAAAAGGTTATCTTATCTTCTATTCTATTAACATAAAACTCCACGTCTCTCTGTCTGTCTGTCCGTTTATGATCTTTTCACGCGACAACCACTTATCCGATTTATATGGTTCTTTTTATAATTCATAGCTATGTTATCTGGCCAGGTTATATGATATATTTTGTTAGATAAAGTAACATAGGAAATAAGCAGGGATAATAATCATGAATCAATTCGGAAAAAATATGCATTTGGAGCTCTTAAATGGCTTACGCTGAGTAAACCATAAGAGATATATCAAATTAATGTTCTACGTAATTGTAGATCTTAAGAATACCTACATAAAAGTATGCGATAATATATGTCTCGCTTCTGAGGATCACCCACAATAAGTATTTATGCGGCAGCACAATTCACCCGTGCGCTCACCGATGGCATTCTGTAGTCCACGCGAGCGGAGACGTTGTCCTGATATTGTGATCGTGTAACTTTTGAACGAGTTCGTGTTCACATAATATTTTTATTTTATCGAGATTACATACATGCATACATAAATCACGCCTCTTTCCCAACGGGGTAGGCAGAGACCACGTCTTTCCACTTGCTACGATCCTGACATACAACTTTCGCTTCCTCAACATTCATCTATCTTTTCATGCATGCTCGTCGGTTTAGAGTACTCTTGACCTGACCTCTCGTCAAAACGTTCGAAGATTATTTTTATCGAGATTATTGTTTATAAATATATTAGGATCCGATAGATTGCGCTCTGGCCATACCATTAATAAACATAACGGTCAGAAGAACGTCTGCGGATCAGCTAGTTTATTATAAGTTTTAAAACTTACATTATTAACGCTTTCTTTAGATATTCATAATTCTATTTATTCATAAATTCAGTTCAGACACTCCATGTCGTAGATGAACAAATTTAAAAATTTAAATATACGTTATGTAACATAATAATCAAAGTATTTCACAATTCTACATTCCATAATGTTATCATTGTTAACTAATATGTTTACTTTCTATTTTATAATGAATTTGTTTAAATGGAGTCAAACTCACGTCGACAGGACACGTGTTTATAACACGCTACAACTGACCCATTAAATCGAATACAACACATACCTACATACAAATAAATAAAATTTGAAGAGTCTCTTTGTAATGTTATAATAACAGCTAATGCACATGAAAGTATAAACGATAATTACAAGAATTACAAGAAATTCATAAAAAAAACTGTCTGTTTCTTCCTCTTCTCCGATTTCGACGGAACTTTCACTGGCAGATAGCTGATGTTATAAGGAGTAACGTAAGCTACTTTTATTTTAGATTCACGCGAGCGGAACTGCGGGCACAGCAAGTATTTTATATAAAGAAACATTAGTTTTCATTCTGCACAAAAACGGTAAATTACTAGACATATAAGGATGCAAAAATACCTTTGTTTTCAAGCTCATTTTGTTTAACGTGCCAATTGTTTGAATCGTTACATAATACCAGGTGAGTTTGTACTGAAAACCCATCCTATAAAACTGTAATTTATTTAAAAATGCATTCACGGTTAAAGGGTCTTAAAATAATGAATTATTATACACGCAACTTAAGAACAATGATATGTTATACACAAAGATATCAAAGTATACAGAGCGGTTATCTTTATTAATAAATCTGTAGTTTCAGTCTTTACAAGTATTTTATTCCAAACTTCCTAACAGACATTTATTATAAAGCATACTGGTCACGAATATGACATTAAAAAAAAATGTGTGTATGTTTTTATGTCTAATTTCACTGGCTAGACCGTCATCGATGAATTTTTTTTCACGTGAAGTATATGCCATTCTTCAATTGATACGCTATAAGAATTTTCTTCAACACTTTTAGAACTCATGAAACATGAGTAAAAATACGAGACGTAAATAATTACTGCGTAAAAATACGCAAAGATAGTTAATAATATTTCCATACAAAAGTTTTCATAGTACCGAAATATGCGAAGATTGTATGTACCCTTGTAACATAGAATTAAAACCAAAATAGGTACATACGAAAACAAATAAGTCCATTTCTGAATCTACTTGACAACGTGCGAGTTGTCAGGTACGGGCAAGAGGGGAAGCGGCCCCCTCCCCTCTATCAAGGTATTAGTAAGCTTGTGGTAAGTACGGATGTGGTCTTCCAGTCAATGTTTTGGCTCCTTCTTGATATTGAGTCCTTCAAACGAGGCGTAAAGCCGGCATGACAGTGACGACTGTTTATGGAATCTGTCATCGATGATCGCCTTTATTTTTGAACTTTACAGTACTTATTGTAGAATCATATTGCAAAGTTACCTTACATTCGTTTCCCTTACCTGCCCCGTCCCCATCCCCTGGCCAAAATCCTTGCCCATGCGTCTTCGTAATCTTAATATTTAAGAACAAATGAAAACAAAGTTTCGAACTGACGTGTGACTAAGAAATTGACGATGGGCAACTGGCCTTGGATACTGAATATAAGTAACTTAAAATTTATGGTTATTCATTTCAAATACTAACCGGTCATTTCATCGTGTTTGTAATCTGAAAGCCCACTTTCCACGTTTGTTTCCGAGTAATTTTCTAATGGTCTACCTTGAGGTATTGTGCGTACCTACACGTATTGTTCAATACTTCGTGATCCGACACACGTAGTTTTAGGTTAACTGTCAACTACGAAGTTATGAGAGAGTGGTTAACAGCGGTTCACGGAGTACAGTGAATTATTTGTTATTGTTTTATAGGAGAGTTAATGCTGGTAAGAAGATGAATGGGGCGTTGCACGCCTTTATGAACAGCCAGAAAATTTCTAGAAAAGCTCATCTGGCTGTACATGGAGCAGTGTTAGTTCCAACACTCATGTACGGAAGTGAAAGCTGGGTGTGGCAGAAAAAACATGAAAGTAGAATAAATGCAGTAGAAATGAGAGCGCTAAGAAGTATGATAGGAGTGAAATTGAGTGACAGGATAAGAAATAGTGTAATAAGAGAACGTTGTGGTGTGAAAGAAGATGTAGTGACACGGATTGAGAAAGGGATGCTTAGATGGTTTGGGCATGTAGAGAGGATGAATGAAAGAAGATTAACTAGACAGATTTATAAGATGAGTGTAATTGGGAACGTTGGAAGAGGAAGGCCTAGACGAACGTTCCACGATCAAATCGGGGACGTTTTGAAGAAAGGTCAGGTCCAGAGTACTCTAAACCGACGAGCGTGCATGAAAAGATTCATGAATGTTGAGGAAGCGATCGTTGTATGTCAGGATCGTAGCAAGTGAAAGGACGTGGTCTCTGCCTACCCCGTTGGGAAAGAGGCGTGATTTATGTATGTATGTTTTATAGGATATGTTGTACGTTTGACTCTTCCATAGATATGTCAACTAGACGTCGACACGTTTTCAAAACGGGAGGACGCGCAGCAGCGTTTTTAGACCAATTGATAAGTTAAAACTATTATCGTCATTGCTTATTTCGTATTAGACTTTATCTTACAAAATATATCCTATAATCTGGCCAGATAACATATCTATGAAAAAAGTTCTTTTCGCATGAAAAGAACATAAACGGACAGACAGAGAGACGTTGAGTTTAATAATATGTATAGAAGATATAGATAAAAAAAAATTAAAGTTTTGAGAGCTTTGTGATAAGAGTTTTGTGATTCGCATGCTTTCAACTATGAATAGATTGTATTTAATTGTTCCATTTGTGTAGCTTCTTTTTTTTTTTTTGCTGAGTCTGGGCCTTTTAATTTGTGGCTTTTAATATAAATACATCCTCCTGTTTTGTGCATACTGTATCTGATGATGATTTGATCTAACGAATTAGTGAAACGACAATGTACTTATATTCTGAGTAAGTTTGATCGAACTGCGTTTTGTAAACATTACATATAAATAAATAAAACATGATTATTATTACCGAGCCGGATGTTTCTGATATTCTTCATAAGAGCTAACACTAAACAAAATATGTATTGAAAGAGGATACCATTGTCATCATCTCGTATCGTGTACACTACTCGTATATTGCGGCTGATGCAATAAGATAGTCGCACGCCCGTTTATGGTCAAGGAGATGCCAATCTAGGTTTCTGTTTACAAAAATTCCTAAAAACGTTTTTTGGATGACTAGATATCACAATGTATTCGTGGATGATATCTATACTTATTATACCTTCATATAAGTAATGTTAATTTGATTTGTTTAAACGCGCTAATCTCTGAAACTGCCAGTAAGATACGAAAAAATAATTTTCGAAATCGTAATAAATAAATACTTTATTCAGTTTAAGCCCTAAGAAAACACTTATGGACGTTAAACACTACTACCGGTTCGGAAAACATCCTAGTCTTTAATTAATTCGTTTTACTAAGTCTAAAACACGGTACGACAAATTTATGCATATTTCTAGTATTAAAACTGTGCTGGACTTTTACAAAATCATTTTTTACGAATATACATTAAATTATCAAGAATATTTTGGAAGGGCAAAGATAAGATATGAAATTCCTGGAACTTTTTCTTTTGTGAATCGAGAGTTCTCATGTTGTAAATTGCTCGAATTGCCCGCTTTTGAATATGGTGTCTACCGCAGCTGCTGAACCCCACAACAAAATATCGTAAGACTGTTATGCAAGCAAGCGAAGTAGACTAACCTAGCAGTGGCAATATCCGTTAACTGGCGAATCGTATGTTTTGATTTTTATAGTCTACTTATTGAGAAAGGTTAGAGGTTATATAAGTTTACGCTACGACCCTAAGAAGTTGAGCAGTAACAATGAACGTCAAGCAATCTAGAAAGCTGGAGGCAAGTACGCGAAGTGAAAACAACCATAGTCAACACACGGTGGAGAGTTACTCCAATGAATGTAACAACCTGGTAAGAGAGGTAAGGCACTGAGACATTTCTTTGAAGATTTCTCTCTACTTCGGGCAACCCGATTGGTAGAATACCTCCACCCTACAGAAGATCGCAGCCAAATAACCGAGTGTTGTGTTCCTACGGTGAGTAGGGTTTCCAGAGCTCCATATTAAATACCTAATATTACCTTCAAGCTGAGCAATTTCACTATAAATTATATACGTGTCTAAAATCTTCATTTATTCAATTAATCTTTACATATAAAAATCTTGTATGAGTCTGTTAATCATTCTATAACTTCTGAACAACTTGACCGATGAATTCACATAATAAAATATATTTGTTTTATCGAGACGATGGTACATAGCTATGTTAGGATACGATAGGTGATACTGTGGTCGAACCATTAACTACCGGGAAATGGGTAAAACAACATCTACCGGCTCAGCTAGTCTTATATGTATATAAAATACTTGTGTACGTCTGTTAGTGGTCGTGTAACTTCTGAACGACTTCATCGACTGAGCTTATATTTACATAATATATTTATCGAGACGATGGTACATAGCAATTTTAGGATCCGATAGGTGGCGCTATGGACGAACCATTAACTACCGGAAAGGTTAGAAGAACGTCTACCGGCTCAGCTAGTGTTATACATAATATACTTGTGTACGTCTGTTAGTGATCGTGTAACTTCTGAACGACTTACCGACTGAGTTCGTGTTTACATAATATATTTGTTTTATCGAGACGATAATACATAGCTATGTTAGAATAGGATAGGTAGCGCTGGGAGCCTGGGTTCGATCCATTAACTACCGGATAGGGTAGAAAAGCGTCTGCCGACCCAGGTGGTAATAATTTATTTTATTATCTTTAAACGAATGTTTAGAAAATAAGTTAACAAACACTAACGCGAAAGTTATTTTACGTGCGCCCGCGCAACTCCCAGCGTTATAAATATAATTTTAACTGCCCTGTGTGTTTGTCGTGCCGCGGAAATCGGTCTCGGTGACACATCAAAGCGTGTACCGTGCACCGTCCTTATAGACCAGATGTCGGCTGGGTACATCGCAAATTATAAACATATTATCATTCCTTTTAAGATTTAATTTTTACTTTTTACATAACTGCCGGCTAAGAACGAAACGCAATATTTCATTTTAATAAGACGCTTCTTTAAGCATACATATATCTAAACTAGTAACTGACTACGGGTCCACCTGCATTGTAATCATAGTTGGCATTTAAATTATTTATTATTTATTTTGTATGGGTTATCAATATAAAACATTACACGTTTTTACTAATAATCATGCTCATAAATCAATTTTCAACTTTATCACAAAATACCTTATTATGGCTCAAGTATAAGAGATAGGCATATGGTATTGCAGATTTGTTCTTAGATGTACTAAAGAGCATTATTTTTGTAGAACATTGTATGTACGTATCACCAACCATTACATTAGCGCACGCGGATAAAGCAGGTCGGGTGCGCTATTTGTTACGACTTACTTAACAAAAATCAATATTTAAGGCTAGCTGAGAGGTGAAGCCTAATACTAAATAACCTATACTATTTCTCGTGAATCTTTCTATGATATACAAAAAGGATTTTTCGAATCCGACTGGTAGTTCCAGAGATTAGCGTGTTTAAACAAACAAAATAAACTCTTCCACTTTATTATATTAGTATAGATATAGATTAAAATGTTGCATTATCTAAAAGTGATGACGGCATTCTCGGGAAACAATCAAAGAGAA
Organism: Saturnia pavonia; assembly: GCA_947532125.1. Taxonomy (NCBI): domain Eukaryota; kingdom Metazoa; phylum Arthropoda; class Insecta; order Lepidoptera; family Saturniidae; genus Saturnia; species Saturnia pavonia. The sequence goes on along the minus strand of OX383919.1, from coordinate 6,307,093 downwards.
GAAATAAATTTGTTATATAAATTTAAAATAATAAATATCTTTAGATATTGCTTGCTCTTCACCCCTAAAGTTGATTCAATTATCCGTAATAAAAAATTATAAACTAAGACATATCGGAACAATGAGCCGAATGGTATTACTTCAAAAAGCAATCAAATAATACATAAACAGATAATTATAACAACTCTTCACTAATATATATATATGATTAAAATTATAATTGTATTTTAAGCAAGAGAACATTTAGTCCATAACTATATATTACAGTATTAAGCATGTCAGTATGTGCGCCTCATTTGCCGCAATGCTATTTTCGAAGAATATCATTAGCACTACATAAATGATTAAATAATGTACTTTAAATACGATATATTCCTTTATTTAAAGTAATTTATTACTAACTCTTCGTTCTTTATATAGTGTTACAAAAAATACCTAATTAGGAACAAAGAATGGATTATATTTTTAATTGTTAAGGTCATTGGGTATATGTCCTTTAAGCCTAACTATGAACCATTCCATTAATCCTGAAACAGCGTTCTAACAAGATGCTGGTTTGCTTTCTAGAGATGCCCAGGTAGTTTTCGCGGCAACTCAAATTGCATGGTTCCAGTTATTATTTATAATTCACTAAACACTTGTGCTTAATAAACAAAGTACTATCACGCAAAATGCCACCAATAATCAATAATCTTTAGTCAAATAAAGTAAGTTTAATAATGAAAATAAACACCATCACATGACAGATAGAAAACAATAATGGATTATCTAAATGGATAGTGTTAACAACGCCATAATCTATATCTATAAATAAATATATTTGTATGTATTGTTCCCTATGGACTCCAAAATGACTGGAGCGATTTTAATGAAATTTTCAGACAATTTTCATTTTAACCCAGCGGGTGATCCTTTAAAGTTTTTTCTGAGCGACATAATATATTTTACGTTTATTGCCGATATAGAAGTTTTAAATATCGAAGCAACGATCCAAAAAGACTGACTAATATACTGATGACTGACCAAAAAGACTGACTGACTCTATAGTTTAAAAAAGTATTTAAAACTATAGAGTATTAATGAATACGAAAGAAGCGCAGGAGATTTCCAAGGATAAGGAGAAATGATGCTCTATTGGTAATTTTGGCGTCATCTTAATCTGCCCTGTTATATTTGTTATTTTAATTAATAATATATGTTACTCGACTCAAGTAGTTTGGTTAGATTAAGTGAAGTAGATTAGAATAAAAACAAGCAACATGCATTTTGAGTTTTCACAAAAACTCCCTAATTAGTTCTAACAAAAGAGCCACCATCTTGTTAAAGCGTTGTTCGAACTTTTCATATTAGAAAAATATTCCATCCACGTGACATTGGCAGAATTGTGTATAAACAAACACACAGTGCTACTAAATAAGAAGACGCTCTGTTCAACGTGTTTACGGTATCGTCATAGTGTGATCATATGTCAACAAAATTTAGTTAATTCATTACGATCTTTTAAACTTAATGAAACCTAAAAAATTGGGTCTAAATGAGATATTAATTATGTATAATATAGATGATGAAGGATATAGAGGATGAATGAATGAACTAAATATATCAATCTAAAAATATCACTCTAAATATATTGGATCGCATAATTTATCGTAAACCGGTACAATTAGAATACCAAACAAAGTTTAATCACTTCATAACACTAATGATTCCAAAAAATTCTGATAGTTCGAAAGAAATTAATTTCGACGTTCCTAATATATTATGAATAAAGTTATTCAGGAAATTATATAAATATGTTAACGGTTAATTGTACGAACCGTTAGTTTATAAACCATCTAGTAAAACGGACACTAATAAGTTTGGATTTTTGATATTATGTGTAAAATAAGCAAAATCATGATACTTGAAAAATCTAAATCTTCGACGGTTAATTTGTTTCTGGAGTTATCACAGTTTCAACTGAACCTGACTAATCCAGTTAGTTTATAAACCTACGAAAACCTACCTATTTTATTGTTCGTTCACAACGTATCAACAGTTTACAGTCTAGCTAGACTGTTTGTAAACTAACGACTCGTTTGTACAATTAATATAGTTAGAATTATAAGCAAGTTAAAAGACAGTTTCGATTACGAAAAAGCATTAGAAAGTGATTGACTAGATAAAACAAAGAAAACAGAGAAATTTAAATGTATGATTGATTCGAAATGTAAAATTCCAAAGAAACGTATAATGTTAAATACGCCATTATTTATGAAATGCATAAATCGTATTTTTGTTTTGAAAACAAAAGTCAAACAATGCAGAGCAAAACGTAAACAAATTGTAATATTTATGTTTCATGAAACTAAATGCGTATAGAGATAACGGGAAAAATAATCTATTATATAATATGTTTCATGAATACAGACTCGTTTAAATAGTGAAAGATTGTTTTTTTTTCTTTTTTTATCAAATTTGTAGGAATTTCCCCTGGCTTCAATCAAGATTACTTCTAGTAATTAAACTTAATGAAAATAAACAAAATGAAATACAACCAGTTTTTAACCCCGACGCAAACAGAGGGGTGTTATAAGTTTAACATGTGTATCTGTATGCTGGTGGCATCGTAGCTCTAAAATGGCTGAACTGATTTTGGGTTATTTTTTTTTGTTTAACGATAGTTTCATCTAGGTTGTTCTTATCTATGATTCAAGAAAATCTCTTAAGCCGCTTGAAGATTATCAACTCGTTCCTAGTTGATCAAAGGATGTACATCTGTCGCATGTTTGATCGAGTTAAAATTTCGTAGAAGAACATGGTAACCTTGATCTGATGTCGGAGCATCATCAGGAGTCTGCCCAATTCCTCATCAACTTACATCAGGTGTATCGTGTTTCGACTCTTTGGAATATGGTCTCAATGAATAGGTTACTCGTGTCGGTGTTTTTAAATTTATTTTGCCTTGTATTACTAAGCCAAAATAATAATCTATTTTTATATATCTATACTACTATTATAAAGAAGTAATGTTTGTACGTTTGTTAGAGGTTAGCAATAGTGGCTCAGTAGTAGCGTGTACGACTTCGCATCGATTGACGTGAGTTCGAATCCCTGTAATGAGCCTGAGCTTCCGTGAAGGAAAACATCGTGAGGAAACCATAGCTTGGTGATAGGGCTTTTTTTTATAATGCCCGCCTGGCTATCTACCACCTTCAAGTTGAAAATCTGTCGCCAAGCACCAGTAGGTGTGTTCCGGCAGCTGCACTTGAGAACCAGTCTTCCACTATGTTTGGCGTGTTATCATCTTGATCCACATCGTCACTTAACATTAGGTGTGAATGTGGCCACTATGCCAAACCTATAACGATAAAAAAGATAATCTCCTGGAACTACTAATCCGATTTTAAACATTCTTTCACTTTAAGAGGCTACATTATCCCTAGTTATTGAAGATATACTTATTTTGTTGCGATTACTGATAGTAAAACTAAGAGCTTCGCACGCATTATATAACGTAACTGAGAAATGATGAAGTTAGCCATCAACGATGATAATGTGAATTCATTTACTAGCTTAATTTAATCAAATTAAAATAATATTTATTTGTATAATGTTTTTACGCTGTTAAAAAATAAAACTCAGTAAAATGTGTTTACATTCTCATCATTTATGACTAACTTCATCATGTTATTCGTACGCGGGACAAATTTTTTGGAGTTATTTTGTTACGCTAAAAACTTGTTACGTGCGTAAATAAGAACACGCACGATTTTTTTTAATATTCGTATTAATTAACTTTAACCTCATAAGTTTAAAATCCATTGAAAATCATTTTAGACACCTAAGTAAATCGATACCCTGAACACGTTAATTCTAACCTGCACAGGTAATAAAAAGGCTTTAAACACCAAAAGAAAAGATACCGGAGTGCTGATAATTATCACGAACACCATAAACATGTAGAAAAATCCAATATAGTATCTAGAATCGGCGATAACCTGCCGACTGATATCATACAAAATCATATAAGTACACAATTGATCTAATTAAGCTTACCACGTGGTAGGGTTATAACATTTGTATCCAACTGGATCGCGCACACCATCAGTTCTAACTAGGGTTGCCAACTTTTTTATATATCAAATATAGTATTTTCTAGACTATTACATGGAAAAATATAGTAGATGGCGAAAAAAATAATAATAGTAGGTTCCTAATGAATATTTTTTTTTTAAAGAAATATTTTTTACTATATACTTGATAGACAGATAATAATGAGAAATACAATTACTCAAATTGACAATGACATACCAAGTCTCGTTCAGAAAGAGATAGAGCTTAGATTATAGATATTACACTTCATCCAAGAGATAGAAGCTGCGGTCTGCGTGTACCGATTCACAATTAAAACATTTTGGAATAAAAAAATACAGTAGCTTCCTCTACTATATTTCTTTTTAGAAATATATTGTAGTTGGTAACCCTAGTTCTAACACTTGCCATAGTGGTACGCTTAGGCGTGTCGCGTTCAGGGTTCGGCTGGTGTAGATCCTGTTGGCGAGTGGCTTGTTAGCCGGCATGATAAGCACAGTACAACCTAATAAACAACGGTGACCATAGAGAGATCTGCTTTCGTGGCTGAGTGCCTTAAGCGCTCGCCCCCAAGTCCGGGTTACAGTTACAGCTTCAGCTGTAACAACCGTTTGAAGCTTCAGGGCCCTTATGGCTAACAGTATAGTCAGTTCGAAAAAAATAAAATAGAGAGATCTGCAATCCAGCACCGATCGTCGTAATCATGCCGATAAACGAGCCTCTTGGAAACTGGATACCTATAAACTGGTTGATTCCGATACACAACAATCCAAGAGAGAGTCACCGTAGCGGGCTTATCACCATTAACACTGCTAGATTACCGGTTGATTTCGGAACGCAACACGCCAATTTACAACTGATGGTGTACGCGATTCAGTTGTATGCCTACCAATCATATAATGATTAACAATACAGAGAAAAATAATTAAATAGAGAAATTCGATTCTATGAACAATTAAGAAACAGGTTCAAACGGTATTGGCGCAAATATGCAATTATGGAAGTCGATAATCAAGTAAGATTAGTATTTAATTTAAATAACTAGTTATTTCTTCATCTACGCGGCTTCGGATATCATCATTACTATAATCAAACGAGATATTAAAATATTTAACACTCATCAAAAATAATTCGAAAGTATCAGGTGTTATCAAATGTTAATATGCCGATATTCCAGACGAAAATCAAAAATACCATATTCAGTTTCGGCGCTAAGAAGGAATTTATGAATGTCAACACACTACCACCGTTTCGGAAAACATCCCAATCATCGAAAAGGGCCGGGAAGAAGCTCGATGGGATTTATCAATATTTTTTGAGTATTTCTACTTGCACTACATACCTATATTGTTTACAGTTATAATAATTTTAGTGGAAATATAGAGGGAGTTACTCCCAGAAATCATTATCATTTACGTAAAGATCCACCTTATAAACCCTTTCGTGAACATAACTAGTTTATGTGATCTTTGAACTTAATGTCGGGCAAATCGGTAATGTCTTTAGGAAGTTTATTATAAAACCTTACAAAATTAGTTATCTTAAAACTTTTATTTGCATTAGTTAGTCTAGAATATAGGTTAAAATATGTACTTCCAGTATACATATGGATTATGTAAATTTGTAATTAACTCTTTTACTTGAACCTGTCATTTGATGTAACTAAGAATATAATTCTTGATAGGTTTTGACTTTATTCATAGTAATTCGCCGTTTGAAGCTCCGATTGCTTGTCGTAGATTGTACGGAGACCGCCTCGTTCCACGTGGGTTCGAATTCCATGATAAGCCTAAGCCTGCGCTGGATTCAAACAGGATAAAACTATAGCGTGGTGCTAGGGTCTTTCTAATGTTCATCTGACTAGCTACCACCATCCAATTGAAAATCAGATACAAAGTCTCTTCTATGTGTTTCGGCAGCTACACCTGAGACCTAGTACTACTTCAAAAGCTTAGCGTTCTTACCATCTTTGGCAAGATCGTCGCCTCACTTGATATCACGGTCAAAGGTTAACCTATACAGAATTTAGTTAAAAACTACGCGAAGAGTTCTAGTATTTAAATTTAGATTCACCTATTATTAATAAAGTAAAAACACAAACGTTATTTTCAATTCTTTTGCAATACCATATATATATAATAATATTTGAAATTACTTACCACCAATTACATACAGCAGCATGTACAATTAATAATAAAGAACAGAGAACTTTCCATAAAAGCCTCATTGTAGTAAAAAATATTTGACAAAGGTCACTAATCAAACATCCTCCGAAAACTCACTTTAAATGTTAAACACCATATAAGCACTTCACGAAAACATTTTAAAACACAATAATAATAAAAAAAAGAAACAGCAATCTCAAACCGCAAATTTTAAATTGGAAATAATAATAACACTCAAATAATAAACCACAGAAATGAATAATAACAACAAAGTAATCACAATAATGGAGGCGCAACCGAAAAAATAAATATAAAACTTTGAAGTAAACTTTTGAAAAAGTTTAATGCACAGTTAAATTTAAAAAAAATTAACTTAAAACATAATGTTGAGAGATGTTTAAAAATAAATAAAAGGTGACTTTTAAAATGTTTATATATCGAAAGACAATTTCAAGAGGTATACGCTTCGTTCCGACCGACGACGTGCTGGGAGACTACGCGCTTTGAAAGATAAAACCAGACTGGCTGGCTAAGCCGCCTGTAAGTATTCCATAGAATTCTCAGTAAGGGGAAGGGTCGTATCGGAGGGCGTGTAAATGCAATACACTGCATGCAGTTCCGAACCCTTGAACAAACCAAACTACTATGGAAGTTGGTACTCCGCAGATTCACTAAGTACGAAATACCGCAATGAAATGTCAACGCATACCTTTGCATTTTGCGCAAACTCGTCGTCGAATACAAAAAATATTCACGGAGACGATAAATTTAAGACTTACACTGTCGTTTCATAAGGTTAATACGCAAAAATATTATTCAAAATTGATTTGATCGAAATGGATTTAAATCTTGTTCATATGACAGTAAGTGCATAAACGTATAAATTTATTATCGCAGTCGTAAACGTGATTTCAATGGTAGGTACTTAACGGTCGAACATAATAATTATCATTTGCGATTTTAATTGACTTATTAATCATTTTCAGTCCCTTTTCGTGATAATGACGGCATCAAAGGAGATGGAGATTTAGAGAATGGTAACGAGACAAAAGTTGCATAATTGTAAAACAAAATAAAGAAAGGTATAGAACCGGGAGTTTCTTGTGTTGCCTCTCCAACTACATGATATTACTTGTATTGTCTACTTTTCAGAGCAAATTTGAGTAGCTGATGTAACTAACAAATTCATTTTAATTGTGGCTTAAGACATCTCTTAAGACGACAAAGCCTTAGCTTTGTCCAATGATAGATTGATAATCCTTAATTCTAGAGTTACCTAGCATGACGAAATAGGTATAGCCAGTAGAAGCGTTCAAACTCTTCTACTCCTACTCCCCAGTTCCATAGAAATTAAAAAATCTAAATAATTTTAGATGATTATTAAGCAACATGAAAATAAATGTTTAAATAAATCAAGTCTTATCCCATAAGCCGTAGCGATACAAAACCAGTCAAAAAAGAAACGTAAATTTTATGCCAAATCAAAGTATTCACATATCTATAAGAATGATAGCATTTCTTTTTCTTCTCGAGAGATACGGAGACGTGATTTTGTAAAAGTAGTTTTAATTAAAACTACTGTATTTATTGTCCTATAAAAAGGCAACAATTCCTCTGCAATAAATTAAAAACATGCCTGTACAACAACACTTAGGATCGACTTTCAAATTATTTAGAAATTAGAACGTTTCAAATGTTGTAAATTCTTCAGGAAATCGAATCACATTCTTGCAAAAACAGATTCATTCATCACCTTTAACATCTTCATGATAAGGCTCAGTTTGTATATATTCATTTACACCTTAGTCAGGAGTTGCAAATTTTATTACACCTTTAGATAATGTTACCTCCAGTAAACTTAACCATATTTCGATTGCTTTAAAGTTTATCTTCCCTTGCTAAGATTCACTTTTATCACAAAATTCCTTTTACTCTTCTTTTTTATTATTTACAATTATTTTTAAAACAATAATGTCTTGATTTAATAATTTAGTATCATTGGAGAATTTAATACTTTTTTTCTTTGCAAAGTAGTATGTCGGTTACTTTTTGATCTTTTTCAACTTATATTTTCACCGGTTCTGTTATAATGGGGAACTGAACGGCTGACAGGTAAAAGCCATTGTTAGATTTTTTCTCTTCTAGTTTTTATTTGAGTTTATTTATGAGGATATTTATGTCGAAAGATTATAATACGAACGTGAATAGTTAAGAACCAGTAAAATACAGTTTGTACTTCCACCATTACTGTTATATAATATATTTTTTTTGTTTATTTTTCTATTTATTTCATTAGATTTTACATTATTTGCAGTAAGTGTACTATTACTGCTAAATAGTGTTTGTTTTATAAATAAGTAGCTGGGTCTTCGGCTCCGCTCGCATGGACTAAAGAATTATTGTTTATGAAGACATCGTGTTTTTTTTTATAAAGACCAAGTCTCTATTGAGTAAAAAAATGATCAAAATATATATAGATTCCCGGTTACACAATGATAAAGTGATGATGGATGTGGAAAAAAGAATAAATTCTATAAGATTTCAAACTTAAGCGTTAAGAATATATGAACTTTTAGCCACCCGATAAAAATATTGGCTGTACTGAAGCATTATAATTAATCATCAATCAGCGATTTCTTTTATGAAACGAATGAAACTGTGGGCACAGCTAGTACTAAATATAGTTCGCTCACTTGCTGGGAGTCCCACAAATTATATAATTTCCTTTTTTCTCAACGAGCGGACCTGTATTTGTACCTTCACTATATAGCTAATCTGACTCCCCTGGACACTAGTTATAAATAGGAACGTATGCAAAATCCATACATAATCTATAATAACTATTATGAAGTACCTAGTTTCTACTATACATATTACAAAACTCAACGTCTTTCTGTCTGTCAGTCCGTATGTTCTCCTTGTGCAAAAACCACTTATCCGATTCTTTCTGTCTGTCAGTCCGTTTATGTTCTCCTCATGCAAAAACCACTTATCCGATTTAGTTGTTTTTTATTTCAATTCATAGCTGTGTTATCCAAAATAGATCCAGGTCAGATCCAGGTTAAGGGATATATTTTGTAAGATAAAGTAACATACGAAATAAGCAGTGACGATAATGGTGAATCAATTCGAGAAAAAGACACATTTGGGGTGTCTAAAGGGTGTCTAAAATTAATCTTCTACATTGACTTTGTAGGTCCTAAAGATATATATCATAATAAGCATTTTGCCTTTCGTGAGCTCGACCGACGGCATTCTGTAGTCCACGCGAGAGGAACCGCGGCTACAGCGCTTGAGCTTATAAATAGGAGATAATTTTAAGAACTACTGATATGATTCTAAAAATTTATTTGACCAATAAAAAAACTACATTATTAAGGATTGTATTATAATTATAACTTACAAAGTATCAGGCGGATGTACGGTATATAAATTGAAGTGTCATTTCCTTCGCAGTCAGTCATCACCAAATATAATAACCGTAAATACATTAAACAGACTATAAATATTTAATAAGAGATAGTTAATTTAGGTTATTATGTAAATTTAATTTATTAACCCCCGACGCAAACAGAGGGGTGTTATTTGTTTAACATAGGTATGTATCTGAGTGTCTTTCTATGGCATCGTAGCTTCCAAACGGCTAACCGATTTTGATTTAGTTTTTTTTTTGTTTGAAAGGTGACGTGAGATGTTTTTATCTATTTTATCTATCGTTATAGGTTTGGCGTAATGGCCACAATCTCACCTGATCTTAAGTGACGATGTGGCTCAAGATGATTACACGCTAAACCTAGTGGAAGACTGGCTCTCAAGTGCAGCTGCTGGAACACACCAATTGGTGCTTGGCGGCGGATTTTCATCTTGAGAGTGGTAGCTAGCCAGATGGGCATTAGAAAATGCTCTACCACCATGCTATGGTTTCCTCACGATGTTTTCCTTCATCGAAAGCTCAGGCTCATTGCAGGGATTCGAACTCACGTCAATCGATGCGAAGTCGTACACGCTACTACTGAGCCATCATTGCTTCAAAAATTATACCTATATGATCTATGATTCAATATAATTTGTTCAGCCGTTTGAAGATTAATGAGCTCTATTCTAGTTGATAAATGGATCTGTGCATCTTCCATAAATCTGATGGAGTTGATATTTGGATATTCTGTTACTTGAATAATATTACAAGAGCTTGGTAATCTTGAACTGATGCTGCAGCATCATCTGGACTCTGCCCAAATGCTCACCAACATACAGTAGAGTTATCGTGATTGGGCTCATAGGTATGGGTCATGGGAAACCACAAAAAAAACATACATGAAGCTAAAACTATTATTGTCTAATGTAGAAGAATGAACTAATAGTTCCTTTTGTAACATGGACCTGATGGTAGCCAAATGCGATATTAGTTGGAATCGATTTTTAAATTAGAGTCATATTTTTATACACTGTATGTTCTTTAGAATATGGTCACTTTTAAAGTGACATCGTTAAACTATACGGTCAACATATATCTAAGTAAGAACACTGTAATATTTTATACAATTTTAAGAGTTGATTTCTCACCTAAAAATTTATAGACACCTCGATTAATGATCAAGGCGTCCCAAAAATTTTAATAAATAAATTACAATAAACACTATTTATCTTATCATTAAACACGAATAAACAATAAGCTAGTTATAATAAGTCAACGAACAGACAGAAGTGTAATTTATTATTATATAAAAAGAAAAAATATATTTAACTTTTGTAAACTTATCGAACAATTTGCAAAATTACTTTTGCCGTCAGTAAAACATATGTTCATTCCGCTTTATTACTGGGAAGTATTCGGTAAATGACAAATAAAAGTTTGTAAACGGCATCAGGCAATTACACCAAATATCGGAGACGAAGACCAAACGACTTACAAACAATAACATAAAAGAATCGATTTTGCGAGATACAAATGAATAATCTATAAATGTCTTTAATACACTGATTGAGTGAATTAACAACATGATAGATAAGGCAAATATATTATATAAAAACATTTTATAATTATCGATGTTCTTAGTTCATATTCCTAAAGTCCTACCTAAAATGAACAACTTTAAACACTTAAGATCATAGTAGACTAGCCGTGCCCTACGGTCTCACCCATGTTAAATTTATTCTTTTTTTTCTCGTTATATATTTGGGTAGTAGCCACAATCTCACTTACCCGCCACGACCGCCCTCCTCTGCGGCAACTCAGGCCTAGGTCCGATCCATCGGCATGGAGCCCTTGAGTCAAGCAGCCGTTCGCGCGATACAGTGACTCTACATTCACTAGCTTTCACAGCCATACATGACACTGCATTATACACACATGCACAACACACAGGTACATAGGTTCTGTAAGGGACCTTTTTTTTCTTTTTTTGCCTAGTTAGATTAGACAAAAATTTTCAGACCACTAAATACACATACACATGTTCCTTCCCTCCTCCCAGGGGGCAGAAACATGTATATATGTATAGTTAGTTTAGATAGAATGATAGGGATTTAGTCAGATCGCGACTTAATTGCATACGCGCAACAGTCCGAGCCGAGGTTCGGCCACTTTGACACCCTCGGATGTTGTTGCTTAGCTTTCGTGGCTGAGTGCCCTAAGCGCTCGCCCCCAAGCCCGGTAAAGCTGTAAAAGCCGTAAAGGCTCCAGGGCCCCTAAGGCTAAAAGTATAGTCAGTTCGAAAAAAAAAAAAAACAATCTCACTTGATGTTAAGTGACAATGTGGCCCAAGATGATAACACGCTAAACCTAGTGGAAGACTGGCTCTCAAGTGCAGCTGCCGGAACATTCTTATTAATTATTGGTACTTTGAAGATGCCTTATGTTTGTAGCTACACAATGTATGCCGAACATTTAATGTTGCCTTTACGCGACGGTAGGCCGTGAGTTTATATTAATGCCAACTCTACATCTTTATAACTCTACGTTCCAAAGTTAATATGTTCCTGTTATTAGAAATATAATAAGTCGGCAGATCCTTCGTTCAGCCAGTTTGCAAGATATCATCTCTTACTATTTTTATTTTATTCATAGAGAGCGAATCTTTATTCTTTTGTTTACTCCTTGCCAGTATGCTCGACAATGTCGCAGCTACGTCATTATGTACGCATCGGCAGGAATACCTTGTCAAAATCATGCAACTTTGATATTGTTATTTTTCCGTTTAAACACACGTTTACAATTTAAAACTATTCAACGTTTCCTATTAAGTAAATCTAGTATTTAAATAATTACCAGCCCGCTTCGCAGTGCATTAAAAAATCCTTATTTTCTATCAAATTTCATTAAAATCCGTCTATCCGTTGAAGTGTGCTTAATGAAGAAATATTCTACAACGTACTTTCACTAGCTGTGCCCTCAGCTCTGCTCGCGTGAATTATAAAATCGAAAATAATATTAGCCTAAGTTACTCACTATAACATCAGCTACTTGACAGTGAAAGTCCCTCCAAAATCGGTCCAACCGTTTCAAAAATTAACCGGAAAAAAAGAAAGACATACAGACAATTTTTTTTTATTAAAAACATTTTTTTTTATGTTATAATAACCATATATACTTTTATATGCATTTAGTAAAAAGCTGTTACTTTGACGTTACAAACAGACACTTCATTTTATTATTTGTATAGATATTAGTTTAGAATTAGATAACTTATACTAGATTATTTACATAATAAACAGTTTACAAATAAAATCTCATTTTTTTTTTCTTTAATAATATTATCTCTTTTTAAAATAACAGATTTAAATAAAAGCACAATGCATAATTGATAAATTTTCACATTATAGAGGGGAGATGAAATACTAAACATTACTTGTTGGTGGAATTTTAAAATTAAACGCGCGATGATTGCACGTTCTTAGCACAGAATATAACTCGTAGCTATTTAGCTTTCAAAAGATCATATTTTGTAGTACTTTGACTTTTAGTAACTTTGATTGTTATAATTATTACGACAATTGAAAGGGATAATCATCTTTAAATACTTATATTATAATAATGATTTTACAATGTACTCGGAATATTTCTTGTTCTTCTTTCTTTTCCTAACTTGGTAATTAGTTATCTTTAATTACAGTGTCCTGTGATGATTTCAGTAGCGACCAGCTCCCTTCTTAGAAATGTCCGGTGAGTTTTTGTTGTTTCCAATCCACTTCACTTGTGGACGATAATCTCTACTACGTCTCGGAGACTCGGAATGCTGAACAGGGTGAGACGGTTTTTCACGCCCGGTCACCTGTACCTTCTTTACAATGCAAAAGTTAAGCCGTGTATGGAATACTATTCGCATCTCTTGGATGGATCCGCAAAGTACTTCCTCGAAGCTCTGGACATGTTGCAATGACAGCGGTGACCGCCGATGGATTTCGATCTCTCGGTGGTCTCCGTTGTATTAGGATTGTACTGTGCTTACCATCAAGGACAGTACAGTCAATGTGCCGAGTTATTTATTTTTTTAACTTTATTATGCAAAATGCAGCCTTATATTACACAATATAGGTTGACACAAATTCATGGTTAAAAAGCAAAAACCACTACATGACATACTAAGTAAGATCCCGCCGAAAGCTCCTTGGAATATTTTATGACTTTCAAGTATCGAATAATAAAGAAGTATGTATACAATATAAATATATTTTTAAATAATTTTATACAATACGAGGTAGTTTTTATTCTCACCACATTATTCCCCCACATTGAGTGATGATGTCAAGGAAAATTAAATGTAACTTCGCAAAACAAAAAAAAAACAGTTTTCTAACTTATATTGTTTTAACTATTATGTATCCAATTACTTATTTTCTTTTTTGTTTAAGCAAATCGGATCGGTGGCACATTCTCAGCCACTTAGCGAAGGTCAATGGGAGTGATAAAAAAGAAAGCTTGTATGTTAATATACTTTGTCTCTGTCCTAAAGTAGGCCGGAGCGAAATTAAATTATATCGCTATATAAATTGAGTCAGTTTAGGTCTAATGTGTTAATATTGGACAGTTATGTTATTTATGTCGTAGTTTTCGTCGACTGGTGGTTACTTCGATGTTTTTGTTTTTTTATTATTTTCCATTTGACTATTACATTGCTACATGTAGACATGCACTTTGAGGTATGCCACCAGCTAAATTGCTATTTATTCTTTAATGTAATACCAGCCTATTAAATTAAGTATTTATCGGGCTAATAGGTTAAGTATTGGATTGTTATGTTATTTGTGTTGTTGTAAGCTGTAAGGTTTATCGACTGGTGGCCACTTCGTAGTATTTGTTTTTTTATTTTTATTTTAATTGATAAACTTATTACAATTGGGTTTTTGACAAAAAAAATAGATGGAAAGAACATATATAAGTTTTATAACAAAACTTTTATTTCACTATAATTAAAAAGTTATATCTAATTAAAAATATTTTTTTCAATCCAGTACCAACTTCGCGCCGATCGTTCCCGAACAAACCCGAGCGCTTGTGACGTCACAATATTAATTTCTACTCATTGTAGCACACAGATTATACAGTGTTTTGATTCCTCATCGATGAAATTCCTTTAAAATTATGACGTCACAAACCTGGCGAACAATCGTGGCGCGTGGTCATATGATTCTTTTAAAAATATTATCAATTTTAAATTATTTATAATTAATTAAAAATAAAATATTTTAAGAGTTTATCCAATTGACTATAGATATAATTATGATAAAGCTTTAAAATACTTAGAAATACTATTACATTGCTTCCTCTTCCTCGATATCCTTAATTTTTTTCTTTTATTTTTGTCTTAAAGGACTTGTCATGCCATATCAAGTGTCCATTCATCTTTACTCTTCTGTTATCTGTTTCCCAATAATTGTCTTTCTTCGTCAACAATCTTTTCTGTCCATCTGATTGTCACCAACCTCCTCCAACGCCCCATTTCAAACGCTGCCGAATCTTTCTCTGTCCCTTTAATTTAACGTCCATCTCTTGCAGACATACAATGCTATGCTCCAGAAGTAGGTCTTAATTAGCCATTATCTAATCTTGATTTTAAGTTTAAATTTGAACAGATGTTTCTTTCGATTAAAGGCATGTTTAGCCATTGCAATTCTTCCTATTATGTCAGGCAAACATCTAGAGTCATGCGTTATCTGGCTACTTAAGTATTCATAATTATTTATAACAGGCAAATTAGGGTGGACTCTATTTTTTTTATAATGTATTCAGGGGCTCAGAGATAGAAACGAAAATTTATATCTTAATTTTAACGCAATTTTTTTTTTTTTGCGAATTGACTATACTGTTAGTTTAGGGGCCCTGGAGCCTTTGCGGCTTTTACCGGGCTTAGGGGCGAACGCTTAAGGCACTCAGCCACGAAAGCTTTGCAACAACATCCGAGGGTGCCAAAGTGGCCGAACCTCGGCTCGGACTGTTGCGCGTATGCAATCAAGTCGCGCAATTTATGTTTTATATATGAATATCACAGGATTTTAGGCATTGAATAATTATTTTTTTGTTCTGGTCAAAGTAAGTGTTCAAGTGTAAATGTCAAAATATTTGAAACTTGGCAGACTTCAACCTTGTAATAGTAAAATAGTTATTCCTTAGAATTTTTACAGGTTATTATTACCTTATGAATAACTTTTGTATATAACCAAAAACATTCTTCGTCTAGCTGAAAATCTATAAATTATAGAAACCAAATATCTGTAAAAAAATCCAAGAAATAGCTACTAAGCATAGGCTGTGATGTCTGTAAATTTTTTAGTTTAGCTGGTATAAAGAATGAGTTATTCAATGCTTAAAACCCCTTGCCGTTCAGATAGTAAACTGAATAGGAAGACAGAGACTTATAAACTGAGATTTATATTTATTTATTTGGAAACCTATGAGCTTCTGGAATTCTTGAAACACATAAAAAATCATAATATTAACCACCTTATGGTTTATATTGAGTATTATTCGCATAATATTATAAAAAATGTATACAACAAAACATTTTGTTTTTAATATAAGAAAGCAGTGCGTGGCTAGAATGCTTGCATTAACAGTGGAAGTTATCTCAAGGTAAAAAAACTTAATAACAAAATATGTATATAAAAAAATAGAATCGAGGGCAACTCCATCGACAAACATCCCAATCAGTTCAATTGTTGTTCGTTAAAATATTTTCTAGTCTTAGCCTCATAATTCACAAGCTTGTATCTACGAACTAATTAATTTTACGACTCTCCCATACAAAAAACTGAAGCGTTATACTATAGTTCAAAAGCCGCTTCCATACCGTGCAATATTTTTTTTTTAAATAACCATTAATTTTTAACGAAGCTGTCGTTTTAATTTCCTTTGTGACCTAAGCCTTCTGGAAATGGTTATATTTAGATATACTACCACACAACATATGAGATAATTAATTTTATCTTAACACATGTATGCTTATTTGTGTATGAATGTTTAGTAAAATCTATGTTCATTGTAGTAGTTCTGCTTTTCATGTAATTTTCCCCAGTTTCGTAATAGACTTCTGGGGCAAGATCACGAATATGATATTTTTTTTGTCTCTATATCTGTTTTTATGTGAGGATTAATACAAAAACGTCTTGACGGATTTTTATGAAATTTTATACACGGGAAATATATGTCATTCCATAGTTTGTAGGCTATAAAATTATATATAATAATTTAGAAAAAAAAAAACAAATCAAAAATCTTAATTTCATAAGGAAGAATGATTTAGGAAACTAAGGATCGAAACGTCACTTTTAAACTATCAAGATTTTTAATTAATAAATACTTATAATAACACAATCTCAATTCATTTCAAATTCACAGTGAATTAAAATAAAATTATCAAAACACAAATTAAGACTCCACCAAAAACTCTTAAAAAGTCTATTAAGCCTGTTAAAAAACAGAAGTCAAAGTTTATTGTTTTTTTTTTTATGTAGCTGGCCTTGATAACGTCTCCCATTGTGTACAGCGTGGTAAGCGCTTTACGCTGTAAAACATGACATGTTAGAGATGCGAGGCGGGAAATGGCGCTGTAGAGTTCAGACGGGTTTTATACTGTTCGAATTGATCTCTCTTGCACCGCGGCGTGGTACGGCGGCGTCTGGCTTGAACGTCATCACCGGAGCCCGAGACTGGACCAAATAATAACACCGGTTAGATAAACGTGCAACGTTTACACTAAACTGATTTTTGGTTTAGGGATGCCGGATGAGTATTATTATCGATATCGATAAACATTGTGTATTCTTGTAAAGGGCCGTTCATAATATACGTTCGCACTTATGGGGGGTGTCGCTTACTGTAACAAGATGTGACAAGGAGGGTCGGGGGAGTCTAAGAAAACGTGAAGTTAGCATCTCATTAAACAATTTTTTTGTCTCATTTTTTGTTACAATAGAAAGTAGAGATGGGCCGGATGTGGTTTATACCGAAGACGAGCTTCGGCCGAATGTTCGGTTGAAAATCATACCGAAGCCGAAGTTCGGCCGAACTCTATTTCAATTTTGTCGCTAAGAACGTATAAAAAAATACGTTTGACTTGGCATTTCTCTTACGACATAGCGCGACAAAGGGAGAGGGGGCTCTAAAAAGGTAAAATTTAGCGTGACGTATTTTATAAACGGCCGCATATTAAATGTAATTTTTGTATTTAGTATGTTAAAGTTATAAAATTTAATAGTATTTTTTATATTATATTTGCTATAACATGCACAATATTAACATTGTTTTGAATAATTTTCTATTAATTTCTGCTTATGTATGCTGTTAAGTATTTATTTACCATTTGTTTATTACAAAGATATACCTATATAGATATACCAAATTAGTATATATTACCTATATAGTATTAAGACTTTAGCACAACATATTTACCTATTATTTTTTTGTAATTTCTATGTATTTAATGTTTATATATTATATTAAAGTTAACAAATTTATCTAAGTAGTAGAAACCGCATTTAATTTTAACATTTTGCATATGATTTATGTTATAAATAAACAAGTTACGTTTAAATTAATATTGTGACCTCGATATAAATGAATTTAAAATACTTCATGTATATTATGTATTGTGTGGTCGATGTATAAACTTTTCCTTTCCTTCTAACATATCAGATGCGACATCCTGTAAATAAAAACAAAATTAAAGATCTAATGAGTAGTTAAATTTAATATTAAAAAGTTATCTGCGTGATATCTTTGCCGTACTGTGAAGCTTAGAACAGTGGAACTGTCTCCCGGCTGGGTGTTCCCTCCTTCTTACAATATGGTCTATCAAACATAACGTGATGAGACGGCATGGCAGCGACGATTGACGATAGATTGTAGATCCCTTGGTAGTCGCTGATGTTGTTGGATTGCACTGTTCTTAGCATCAGGTACAACGCCGTCAATATACTGTGCTACGATAAGAAAAGTATCGACATACACTCACGTTAACATTCCCATCACTAAAACGTTATTTATTTATAAAAATACTGGTTTGTATCAGCGCTCAATCATCACCCTGTTTTCCTGTCAATCAGCAACCGGGGCCAGCACCATCTGTCTTTATAAAACCCAGTGTAAACTCGAACTTCATTATTGTAAGTTTTTACTGCATATTAATATGTTTACATCCATAAAACCGTGGTTAATTTACAACGGCAATAAAAGTCAGTTCGAATAATTCTTAGAGAGTATTTTCGCGAGTCTGTTTTCTGATTGGCTGAAAGATATGAGATCTTGGTTATTCATGGTATAGGAATTGTTTAGGGAACATTATATGTAACATATCCAAATTTATCCAAGATAGACGATATAAATAATGTTAGAGATAAAATACCACATGACCTTTGTGAAGAAGGTTAAGAGGCGTTCATTAATTACGTGATTTTAAAATAGGCGGAGGTGTTCAACGAAATTTCCCCAAAACTCATTTAAAGGGTGGATCGATACAAGTCTCACGTTAACTTTTTAATTTTACAAATATCGCAACGAAAATTTACTGTTCCTATTACACCTCCTGTATATTTTTTCTCAAATGTGTTTTTTCCTTGCAACATTAGGTATATCTGAGTGTCCTGAAGAGCTGTTCAATCTGATTCCCTCCTCTTCTTTCCACAACAGAACCACGCGCGCTGAACTTCGGAATCACAACTTTACCTTAACTAT
Source organism: Saturnia pavonia (assembly GCA_947532125.1). Taxonomy (NCBI): domain Eukaryota; kingdom Metazoa; phylum Arthropoda; class Insecta; order Lepidoptera; family Saturniidae; genus Saturnia; species Saturnia pavonia. The sequence continues at coordinate 6,287,686 of OX383919.1, read as the reverse complement.
CATCTCGGTACGAACTAAAAAGTTTTCTACGTCTTATCTTTGTCGTACCGTGAAGCTGTGGAACCATCTACCGTATAATGTGTTCCCTCCTTCTTATGACATCGGGTTCTTCAATCGTAACGTGAAGAGATATTTATGCAGGCCGGCGTGACAGCGGCGACCGCCGATAGATTTCGATCTCTCGGTCGCCATTGTACTAGGATTGTACAGTGCTTACCACCAGGGACACTACAGTAAATGTGACGAACTACGATTTAAAAAAATCCTCGTTAATTCTTCACCAACATTAATTATTCTAACACCATTACCAATCTTATGTTCCCGTCTAATCGCTATTAAAGATAGACAAATCACAAATACATAGTTTAAAGTGAATGCTTAAATATAATTCATGTCATGTCATGTTTAATATAGTTCAATGATTCATGATAAACTGGGCCGGGCGCCGGCCGGGACACGGTCAAACATTCATAGTATACTTTTGTATGAAATAATTCACGCTACACCGGCCCGCTCATTCTCATCCTTTAGAGCGGGATCTTTAAGTAATTTTCAATGGAATTTGTACGAAATTACTCCTGCAAATACACTTTATAAGTTGATTGACTATTACTCGTTAACTTGTAAAGCCTACTTACTTCTGATAGCTTTCCTTTTAACTTCATTATATAGTGAATGATTTAAATATATTAACATAGCTAACATAAATTAGCATTTTAAAGCCTAATATTTCGAAAAACTGGATCCCTGAATCGAAAAATAGTTTTCACAGACCCACAATATCTTTGAACGACCTATCCATCGGTACTCCAAAATACGGGATAGCCGAAAAAAAACATTCCCACTTCCCTTATAAGGGATGTATGTACCATAAACAATTTTTTAGAGATTTTGGTTTACTGTTTTGTCGCCGTGAATAATTAATGTTCATGAAAAAATATTCTGTACATATTATAAAACTCAACGTCTCTCTGTCTGTCTGTCCGTTTATGTGCTATTCACACGAAAACGCTTATCCAATTTACATATATTTTAATTTCATAGCTATGCTATCTTTTGTAAGATAAAGTAACAAACAAAATAAGCAGTGACGATTATGGTGAATCAAATCGGAAAAAAGAAGCAATTAGGACGCTCAAATAGCTTACGCTGAGTAAACCATAAGATATATATCAATTTAATGTTCTACATAATTGTAGATCTTAAAAAGACCAATAACAAAGTCACAGATAGCATATATCTATCTTCTAAGAATCAACCACAATAAGCATTTTTTTCTTCCGTCTTTTGAGCAGGGGCAGTAGGATTCGCGGGTGCGCTCAAACGACTGCTTTCGGTAGACTATACGAGCGGAGCCATGGGTACAGCTAGTATATTATATGACAGAGCAAACGTTGAAATGACAGTATTATAAAAATCTTGAAAACATAATTCATTTTATTTTATCTTATGCTTTGAATGTACCTACATGATTTCGGCAAGTTTATTATCCAAAGAGTCAAATTCCGTATACATTGATTAGATTTACTTATTAATTTTGAAATATCGATCAATACAAGGTAAGTCCTTTAAATAGGAAAATTGCATTCAAAACAATGCAGCATTTGAGGTAATCTCTCTTTCTGATATTTACCTTGTAGTAAATTTCCTTTGTACGCCCGTCGTGAACAAGCTAAGGGCATGATTGAGACCGATCACGACCGCCGGCGGGAACGGACGTGTTTACGACCGCTCTCTGCCGCCTTTGTGAAGTTTTACGACCGACCGGCTTTGCTGCACACCTGCATCGCACCTGCGCCGCACCTGCGTTTCGCCGTCTCGCTCGCACCCATTGTGTCGCGCTGCACAACCATAAAACTGCTCTTTTAAGAGCAAATTGTTTCTATTCGACGAAATCCACACTTTAGTGGTCACTTGCCTGATACCTGACGGTGCCAACTAAAGCAAGTGGGTGCGTGACCCAAGCGCCCCTCGGTTGCCTCCTTCAGAGGCAAACGATAGTACTTGGTCGGGCTCAGGAATCTTGGCCCTTGATAGAGTCATAGTCAAGCCCTGAGTGTCTCCTTCCCACCCTTCCGATCCTGCTACACATCCATCCCCGAGTGTCTGTTTGGGCGTAGCTAGGTATTTATACCGGCTGCGTTCTCTGCCTCGGGATTGATAGGGACCTCCACGTAGGGCCCGGTAGGTTCTTTCCTGCGAGTCATTACACCGTGACCCGCAGGTCCCTTTACACGGCTCGGGATAGCCGTTTAAATTCACTCGGCGCACCCCCCTGCCTCTCCGGCAGGGAGGTTTAACTTCACCCCCGCCCGCCCAACCGCCGCCGCCGGAATGGCAGACTTGGAAAGCTTCGTTGCGTTCGCAACAAGCCTACACCCGTCGATATGGACGGATTTCAATAGGGCCATCGCGGCCGCGCAACCCGCCATTGCTGTCGCACAGGCCACCGAGGCCACCAGCGACCCCGCCGCGCCCCACGCGACGGACAAGAAGCCCGTCTCGCGCTCCCGCTCAACGGCACCCCGCGCTCACCGTCAGACGCCGTACAAACGGCCGTCATCGCGCTCGCGTTCCCCGGGCAATCAAGTCACGATCCCAGCGCCCTCTGCGCTGCCGATCAAGAACTCTTTCGCGTCGTTAGTTCCCGAAGCGGACACGCCGACGCTAGTAGCTACGAACAATAGCTACTCGCCCACTAATCCGGATCCCGAACCCGAGTCCAACGAAATGGACACGGCGATAGTCACAGATAACGAGGGCTTCACTCTCGTTCAAAAAAACAAGCCCGCCAAACGGGCATCACGTTCGCGTCCCGAGTCTCCGGAGACTCAGTCCCGCCCACAAAAGGCGCAGAAAACTGGGCTAAACAGCCACGCCCCCCGCTCCGCAGCGCCCTCAGCGCCTGCCGGTACTTTTGCCGGCAGAAAGGCGCGTCGCCCACCGCCGGTAGTAGTCCAAAACAAGGCGGTCTGGACTAAGCTCGCGGACAAGCTTAGAGATTTAAAAATTAATTATACCTCGGCCAGTAACACGGCCAACGGTATCCGCGTACAAGTAACCACTTCTGACGAACACCGTCAGTTCACAAAGTTGCTCCGAGCAAGCAGCCTACACTACTACTCATACACCCTAGACGATGAGCGTCACCTCCGGGTTGTAATCCGCCGCATCCCGGTGGAAATCACGCCCGAGGAGGTCAAAACTGACCTCTTAGCGAAGGCCCTCCCTGTCCGCGAAGTGCATAGAATGCACGGCGGACAATCCAAAAACCGACCATTAGATATGGTCGTAGTTATCTTGGATCTGACCCCCGAGGGCAGAGCCATCTTTAATGTCAGGAAAGTGTGCGAGCTCTCCGGAATAGCCGTAGAGCCCCCACACAAAAACCGCAGCCCTCCGCAGTGCCACAACTGCCAGCTGTACGGACATTCGGCCCGTAACTGCCATTTACGTCCCAGGTGCGTTAAGTGCCTCGGGGACCACGCGACAAGCGAGTGCACGCGCACTCGCGAGTCATCTACCCCTCCGAGCTGCGTGCTATGCGGCAACGCGGGTCACCCCGCGAACTATCGCGGCTGTCCCCGTGCCCCGCGTCCCACGCGCCCTATGCGCCCTACGCGCCCAAGGCAAGAGCGACACACCCCTCCTCAGAGGGCACGTCCCGCCGCCAATAGTCAACCCATGCCTCTGCTCACGCCAGAAGCCTTTCCCAGCCTCCCGGGCGCTTCCCGCGCCCCGGTGGCGGCCATCCCCGCACCCCGCGCACCCCCTCCGGCCATGCGAGCCCCTCAGGCAGCATGGGTCTCTACTCCCCGCCCTCAGCCTCCTAAGGCTCAGGCCTCCCCGCCCGTTAGCACGCGCCACGGCGTTGACTACATGGTCATGCTCTTCCGCGAGCATGACCCTCAGGAAGTACTGGCATACGACCAGTGCGTCGCTGAGTACGGCCCCGCCGAATCCATCAGGCGTTTTCCCCTGATGACAGCGACGCTAATGCGCCTGGCCCGTGCCGGGAAATAGATAACGGTTATAAATGGCTCGCATTAAACCTAGGAGTCTCAACATCTCTTTCTTTAACGCGCGAAACCTCCTTCCACAACGGGACCTAGTATCCACCTTTCTTAGGGAACGGGAGATAGACGTATTTCTAGTACAAGAAACACTTCTAAAACCCAGTAGGCGCGACCCTAAGATAGCAAATTACAATATAGTCAGAAATGACCGTGCCACCCGAGGAGGCGGCACGCTCATCTACTACAAGCGTTCCCTCTATTGCATGCCAATAGACCCTCCCGCACTTACCAATATGGAAGTGTCCATCTGTAGAATAGGCATGACTGGCCATCCGTCAATCACGCTTGTCTCTGCATATCTCTCCCCGAGTAAAAGACTCCTTCAGTCCGATCTGGAGGCGCTACTTTCACTCGGTCAATCCGTAATAATAGCAGGCGACCTCAATAGCGGTCACACCCATTTCAACAACTCGCGTAACACCCCTAACGGGGTTATTCTCGACCTACTATGCGATGTGCTCGGCTTTGACGTCATAGCACCGCTAGAGCCCACGCACTTTCAAGATAACTGTCAACCGACAGTACTTGACATAGCCCTCCTCAAAGGTGTCTCACTTCGGTTACGACTTATAGAAGTCGTACACGAACTGGACTCCGATCACCGCCCGGTTATCTTACAACTCGGGCAACCGTTCGACCCCAGTCCGCCAAAAGTCAAAGTAGTTGACTACGCGATATTAAATCGTTACCTAACCGATAACGCTACCCCGTCCAGCTTAGCTAGGATCCCCGACGTATTAGAGTCAACAGCAGACGCCGACTTAGCGATCGATTCCCTGGTCGACTACCTCCAAACCGGTGTAAGGGAGGCCTCGAGAGAGGTGCAAGCGGCAAACGAACGCCGTTTTATACTCCCCCCCGGCTTACGAGCGTTAATCACTGAAAAGAACGCCGCGACACGTGCACACGATTCTTATCCGACGAGGGATAACACCTGTAGGTTACGGCGACTTCAGAGAGAGGTTAGAACTCGCATCGGCGAGTACAGAGGTCACCGGTGGGATAACCTCCTAGAGGGTCTCAAGCCGTCCCATCTGGCTTACTGGAACCTCGCCCGCTCTCTGAAGTTGGAAGCTTCCGCCCTGATGCCGCCCCTCGAAAGGGGCCCCGATCTCCCACCCGCGTTCGATAGTGACGATAAGGCAGAATGCCTTGCCGCAAGCTTGGAGAGCCAGTGCTCTCCAAACTGCGACAACGTAGACACTGCCCACATCGAAACCATCGAGACCGCCGTTCAGGAACTAACGACGATTCCCCCCGCGGAAACGTTAAACCCGGTCACGCATGACGAGATTTGTTCTGTTATTAAAGGCCTTAAGCCTAGAAAGTCCCCCGGCCCCGACGGTATCAGGAATGAAGTACTTAAACTTCTTCCCGATCACCTCATAGCTCTTTTGGTCTGCATCTTCAATGTAGCCATAGCCCACTGCTATTTTCCAGCCGTCTGGAAAAAAGCTATAGTTATAGGTATTCACAAGCCCGGCAAAAAAGCTTCGCTTCCCGATAGCTATCGCCCGATCAGCCTTTTAAACACACTAGGGAAACTTTACGAGCGGCTCCTTCTGAACCGTCTCAAAACCGTTATAGATATTAAAAATCTATACCCTCCCGAACAGTTCGGTTTTCGCGCCCGACACTCGTGTACACATCAAGTGCACCGCCTCACGGAGCACATCACGAGCAACTTTGCCAAAAGTAGTATCGCCCCCGCCCGTACGCTTGCGGTCTTCTTCGACGTAGCTAAGGCCTTCGATAAGGTCTGGCATGCCGGACTAGTCCACAAGCTACATCAATTAGAAGTCCCGGATAGGTTAGTTCATCTAGTTCACGATTTTCTACGCGACCGCACCTTCCACTACCGAGTGGAAGGAGTACTATCTACCGCCCACCCTATACGCTCAGGCGTCCCGCAAGGTTCCATTCTGGCGCCTTGCCTTTTCAATCTGTACGTCAGCGACCTCCCGAAGCCCCCCGGGGTCGAGGTAGGGCTCTACGCTGACGACACAGTCATATATGCGTCAAACAGACACAGAAAAAATCTCGCCTGCGCAGTCCAACGTGCCGTAACCACTCTCGGGGAGTGGTTTCGAACGTGGCGAATAGCTATTAATCCGGTAAAGAGCGCCGCGATTATGTTCGAACCGCATACATGCAAACTACCACGCACGGTAGGACCCCTCTCATTATTCGGTACGAATATCCCTTGGGCCACCAAGACTAAATATCTGGGTGTCACCCTCGACTCGAAGCTTAACTTCAACGCACACGTTACTATAGTCAGGAATAGGGCCATCTGGATCCTTTCCCGCTTGCGACCCTTGCTCAGTTCGGTAAGCAAAATGTCCTTAAGACATAAGCTCACACTGTACAAGATGTGCGTCCGTCCGATCTTGACATATAGCTGCGCCGCGTTCGCACATATGTCCAAACATAACTTTGCCCGCATGCAAAGAGTCCAAAATCGGTTTCTCCGTCGCCTGCTTGACCCTCCAGCCTTCGTTAGGAACATGGACCTGCACAGGGACATGAGGCTTCCCTCAATAGAAGCCTATGTGAAATATCTCACCAGGAGATACTTCGATAGCGCTTCGAATCATCCCAACCCGCTCGTAAAATCCACCGTGAACTACGTCCCAGACAACTCGATCCCCGTTGCCAAACGTTATAAACGCCGTCCGCGAAATCTCTTTGTCGATCCCGATGACGACATCGAGAACGCTAACAATTTCTACGCGTCCGCTCCCGCAACATATGCGTGCTCGCGCCCACGCCCGCGAAACCACCGTTCCCTCCGCAGGGGACGTACGGTTAACTTCGCTCCCGCACACCCGCCACGACCGCCCTCCTCTGCGGCAACTCAAGCCTAGGTCCGATCCATCGGCATGGAGCCCTTGAGCCAAGCAGCCGCTCGCGCGATACAAGTGACTCTACAATCACTAGCTTTCACAGCCATACATGACACTGCATTATACACACATGCACAACACACATAGGTACATAGGTTCTGTAAGGGACTTTTTTTTTCTTTTTTTGCCTAGTTAGATTAGACAAAAATTTTCAGACCACTAAATACACATACACATGTTCCTTCCCTCCTCCCAGGGGGCAGAAACATGTATATATGTATAGTTAGTTTAGATCGAATTACGGATAGGGAATTAGTCAGATCGCGACTTAATTGCATACGCGCAACAGTCCGAGCCGAGGATCGGCCACTTTGGCACCCTCGGATGTTGTTGCTTAGCTTTCGCGGCTGAGTGCCCTAAGCGCTCGCCCCCAAGCCCGGTAAAGCTGTAAAAGCCGTAAAGGCTCCAGGGCCCCTAAGGCTAACAGTATAGTCAGTTCGAAAAAAAAAAAAAAAAAAAAAAAAAAAAAAAAAAAAAAAAAAAAAAAAAAAGCTAAGGGCATTTCAATCTTAAGCTGAACGTATGCGACCATTTAAGTGCACACAAATAAAGTCATGGTATTAAGTTTATTTTATTTCGAACTGTAAATTTAAGATTATTTACTTGGTTTTATTCTTAAAAAATTGTTTAAGCTTTTGTGTGTTTATTCTAAACAATCCAGAGTCTAGATATAAGGAGAAAGATCGTAATGTACTTATTACAAATCTCTCAAAAGAGGATGACAGATCCTAGAGGGCATCTTCTTCTTCTTCTTCTTTTTCCTAGCTTGGCAACTGGTCTTCTTTATTGAAGACCATTACTGCCATTATCGAGTGTATATAGTTTCCAGTCTTATGACTATTTCAGGATCCTAACAAGATGGTGGCTCCCTTGTAAGAACTTTCTAGGCAGGTTTTGTCGCATCTCAGAATTCATGATCCATGTTATTATTTCCAATTCACTTCATTTGTGCACAATAACCAAGCTTTATTATACAAAACGCCATCTGTATTACACAATATAGAGTCAAATAACACAAATTTATGAATATAAAAAAAACACTACATGACAGTTTGAAATCCCGCCAAAAACTCCCCAAGAACGCGTTTTTGTAGCAAAATATGTCAAAAGATAGATATAAAAAAATACAATTTGCCAATATCAAATATCTTGACAATTATTGAAACAAAAATTACTTATCATTTCTAAGACAGCAGTAGAATATATTGTATATGTGGCAGTTGGATTGCCTAATTACCTATTTTACATAACAGCTAGTTGTTTTACAAAACAGCTACATTATGTAAATACAGCTGTACAACTTCCAGCCGGACTGTCATTGAGCTGTGTTTAACAATACTGCTACCCATGTTTAAACGTTTTGCAGAGTGGCTTTTCTGCAATGACGTAATAGGTAGCGGCGTGCTTGTTAGGTTTCTGGCGTTGAGTAAAACTTCAACTCCAAATTTTACATTTCGTCGTTTCATTTCACAATGTTTTACAAAACCGTTAATCATTAAGCCGGTGCATTGATAAATGCAAAACCTTCATGCAGGTGTTAAAGTTCAGCAATTATTAAAACCACTGAGCGTCGCGTCGTTCAGCTTTATTACATAAAGGATCTGTTTTGTAAAACAGCTAACGGTTATGTAAAACAGCTAATTAAGCAATCCAACTTCTACATGTATATAATTGACTTAATTGATTTAGTTCAGCGATAATCTTTTTATTCTTTATGTCTCGTGCTTTATTTATTTTATTTAAAATGTCCACTATATGTAAAAGCAAAAAAGTGGTGTAATATTTCCATTTACAGGTCGCTCGTTAACATTAAATGTAGCGTACATTTAATAATTTAAGAAATCATGAATGATTTCTATAAAATGAAACATAAACTCAAAAATTTCAGAATTGGTACTTATAATGTGAACCCTAGACCATAGTAACATGACGGATAAAATAAAATTATTTGATAATCTTGAGAGACCTTTTTTTTTTTAATCGAGTTGATTTTTGATACATGACATATATTTCTCACACAAAATTTCATAAAAACTGGTCTAACTGTTTTAGAGCCATAACCCAGCCATAAAAACAAACGACAGACAAGCTAAATTTTTACATATATATTCCTGATCTGTGTTCGTTATCTTGAAATTGAAAAAATAATAATAAGTACCTAAATACACTGAAGTTTGAACCATGCTTAAAATTCCATTGTCTACATAATTTTGTACGGATAATTTGCGGAAATTTGTGTTATTGAATAACACGAATCGATCAACAGTCACTTGATCCATTCAAACAATAACCGCCGGCCGCCATGTTATTTTCTGTGACGTTGAAAGACGCCATTTTGGCTCGGGTTGCGTTTTGATATAAGAACAAAGCATATGCTATGACAATGGTTATAGTAAGTTGATATTAATGAATGGGGTGTATATGGTAATTATAGTATTATGTGCTAGAACACACACGTTAACGTTTAAATTATAATTATTATGCTTACCTATTTAGTGTAAAACAAAATTTTAAAATATCTAGGCATCATTTTAGACTCTAAAATTTCAGAGGAATAATAAAATATATTCGTTGGATAACAAGCTGAAGAAATGTTATTTCAACTTTTTTCAAGATATAGTTATATTTAATGGTAGCACTGTAATGGATGTAATCCATCGCAAGTCGTCGCGATGTGTTTTTTTATACAACTATGGTGGCAAACAAGCGTGCAGCCCGCACGATGGCAAGCGGCCACCGCAGTTAATGGACGATTGTAAAATAATAGATATCAACTAGCGCGTTGCCGACCATGAACCATCTACCCCTAGGAGCTCTGAAAACCACACCACTGTACGCAAAACAAGATTACTTGGTTGCGAACTTTTATAGGGTGGAGTTATTCCACCAGTCGGACTGCATCAAATCTCCAAAGAAATTTCTCTGTATTCTCTTAATGCCTCTTAATGTATCTTGTTTATGATGCTGGTTTACGGGCCTCGAGGTAGCTGGATATAAATTGGCTGATCTCGAAACGCGATAAGCCAAAAGAGAGATGATGGTCGGGAACCTGCTCCGAGAGAGTATACTTCGTTGTGTCATCGGCCGCACCGCACTTGTGACACGGTGGTGAGTTTCCTGTTTTTTCTAACTGACTATACTGTTATCCTTAGGGGCCCTGGAGCCTTTGCGGTTTTTACAGCTTCACCGGGCTTGGAATGGGTTTCCTGCGGGCAATCCGGTAGAGGTACCATCCGAAGCAACCATGTCCGGACTGCTCCTGCACAAGCTTGCACGTCAGGGAGCCCTGCTCCCGTTTACACCATCTATCAAGGACCACGTAGATACCCTAACCCTACTCTAAACCTATACTCGTCTATCTTAATACTTAACAATCTTCTAGTTATATCACTTTCGTCCTTCATCACATGCACACACCACGCTAACCTATTACTCCACAACTTCTCTGTCACTAGTGCTATCTTCAATGACCCGCGACTTCGTTCACGTTGATACCGGAGAACAACATAAATTAATTACAGTCGTTAAGCCATGTAATTTAACAGGATAAAATGTATTCCATGTGTTGATCTATCGGTGTGCCAAATTTCATTCAAATCCGTTGAGCCATTTTTGTATGATTGAGTAACAAACATACAAACTTTCACATTTCTAAAATTCATTCATTTATCTATACATATACATATTATAAAATAAAATATACCCCCCCCCCCCCGAAGTTTTTGTTTGTCTGTCTGAACGCGATAAACTCAAAAACTACCGAACGGTTTTCATCAATGGACGGAGTGATTCATGAGGAAGGTTTAGGTGTATAATTAATTACGGTTTTGTGTAAATTGGCTGAAATATGACTATTATTGTTGAAAATGTCGGAAAAAGATCATGCCGACTGGGAGCTTTACAGGCGTGCGCCCCGTAAACCAATAGAGTTATATGTATTACTCTGCTACCCGTGCGAAGCCGGGGCGGATTGCTAGTTTATAATAAAAACACCAACAAGATTTACACTGTGACAAATTATAAAATTTCCGACAAATATGATCTGAATAAATGCAAATTTAATTATAGGAGTTTACGATATGATTACATACAATGAGCAGTTAAAAATAATTAACTAAAAAAATACCACAAATTTATTAAAAAAATATTACCACCCCTACAAATTTAGTAGTATGAAATTTAACCACTATCTCTCGAATGACGGTATAACAAGCAGAACTTAGACGACATTGCTCCTAAACTCAGTAGTATATTGCAATGTTTAAGGCACGTCGGTTATCTGAACTCTTTAGAGCGCATTATCCGGTAAGGCACCGCACCGCACCGCACCGTAACGTGCGATACGTTGCGATATCCGTACGGCGAGCGCACGGTAATAAGAAGTCAATATTAGCGCGCTGGGCGGGCGGATTTGTGGATGCCACTTAGTATGGAGTTACATGAATGAATTAATAATTTTTATTGCACGTTTACGTACATACATCTTTAAATATGCTTCCATAGTAGAAGGCAATTAAATAATATATAATGGTAGCAAAATCGAGGGTAAAATTTGGCATTTGAGATACATATCTATCATCTACATCCAAAATATAATTACACCACTTGATAGTTAATGGATCAAAGAATTCGTTACATAGAGTGAGGACTGTGACGCATAGTGCGCGGGAGAGGTCGATGCGCCGCCATTTTAAGTCGTTTCGCCACGTCACACCATTTCCATTTCGTATAAATGATAACTCTGAGAAGCTACGACGATCGGTTTAGTTTTAATCGACAGTTCACACTAAGATTATCGCTTGCGAATATAAAACGTTTGTGTGGAATAGTTATTGGGAATATGTATGGTATTAAAGTTAAAAATATAGGGAGTGTATTAAACTGAATACACTGTCGGCCTTTACTCGTCACGAAGCCAGATTAAAATATAGAATTCTTGTGTACGGTTGAAAAGGACTTCTCAACAGCTGGTTAGCTAGAAGAAACTGCCTTGTGGCACTGCGTTGGCCAGTCTACGACATAAATGCAACAAAGTATTCATTGATTTATATATGAAGCCAGACAAAATGTTATTGCGCCAGACACTATTTTAATCATAGCGTGATTCAACTTACTATCGTCGACCACGGCGTCCCTTAATTTCACATGATTAAAAATTCTATAAAAAATAATGTATATTGTTAATAAAATTTAAAGTCTGTTCCTCAGTAAGCAAGCTCTGATAGCGCCCGAGGCAGCAAGATAACAGGGTGAGTTTACACAAGGCCAATTAGACTGGGCCCGCGGCTGGAGGTAGGACAACGCACTGTTTTCCGATGGTAATTGTATCCCGCCGTATCATAGTTTGCAGCGGACCCGTTTGTTATTCGACGGTGTACGAATATTCAAAGCTGTTTACAAAGTTACAGATTTTTAAAACAAAACTTTTGTGAATGTAAAAAATTGTGTTTAAATTATAGTTTCTTACGTTACACTTTATATTAGTCTGGAGTAACAAAACAGAAAAATTATTCCGCGTAACATGATTAGATTAGCCATCAATGATAAAAATGTAAATTCATTTTACTGACTTTATTGTGTAACAACACAAATATAAATTTTAGTGAGTGTCCGTCGAAACGCGTCATATTAGAGTGGCGCCACAGTAGCAAATGGGTAAATTTTAAAAATAACGCTAAAAGTTATTAACGTGTAACTTTTATTTTATCGCCCCAAAAAAATTCGTTAATATATCGCATGTCGCATTACAGCTGGCCGTGTAGTAGGGAACTGTGAGACTGGAGGTGAAAATGAAGTTATTGATAGAATAACTGAAGTTGACAACGATTCAATGATTTAAATAAATATTGCTCTTAGTTTTTAAAGTTATATTATTATTATTATTTTATTTTATTATTATGTACCTACTTGTATAAACTATGAAATCACTAAAAAGTATCATTCCCTCTTACTACACTAGCGCCATTTTGTTTGATTTTTTAATTATAATTTGGAGACTTTTTCAGCTTGTCTCCCATAATGAGATAGTTCTCCTTAACTCTATCCTCTATAGACACGAAAAATAAGTAATCCGTATAAGCAATAATCTGTTGATCTGAATACTAAAACAAATTAAACAGACTATTAGATTAAGAACGTAGAGAGCAAATAATACGTACATGGCTATAAATAAATACGTAATTATAATAAATTAATATCGTCTTTTCATTTCGATTTGATATTTTCAGCCAAAGTCTACTTGGAACTTTATTTGGAAAATATTCGTTGGTATGTTTACTAACACAGTCTAGGTACTTTCACTGATAATACTGGATAAGAATAAGGAAGTTTACGCAGTGTACATAAGGAACATTTTAGTGTGTGGTTGGAAAATCAAAACGTCAAAAATGTTTGCAGAAATTCTTTATTTTCAAATTAAGAGGCTTTTAAAAGTTGATGATGATATTGTTTTTTTTTTTATAATAGGCAGATATCTACTTAGTACTGCATTTTAAACTCTAAGTACATTTACTTTATATAAGTTTTTTTGATCAATAACTAAGTATATAACTATGCTACATGTTTTCATTCAAAACAAACGACCATTAGGAAAGGGCAACAATATTTTCTGCTACCATTGTCACCAAGCAATATTTTCTGTCACTAAAGTTCATATTAGTCACAAATATGTATCTATCCCCTAATTATATTATTTATTTTCAACAAAAGATTTTAAAGATGATAAAAATGGAAATTTAATCGAATCTCTAAGCTAGATCATCAAATCTAGGAAACTGTGACTGAGTTAGGTTAGGTTTGACTTGTAATAAGAAGCAGCGGGAACAGAAGATACTAATAGTATTGAATAAGTTTTAAGTAAGCTTTTTGATATCGTTTTGTGTTACGATTCTGGTAACACATCTATTATTTTAGGGACAAATTTTATTAATTAGGTCATTGTGTTTATTATATATATGCTATTATATATTGCTACTAGCTGTGCCCGCGGCTCCCCTTGCGTGGACTACAGAATGCTGTCAGTCGAGCGCACGCTTTGTGCTACCTTAAAAATACTTATTGTGGGTGATCTTCTATCCTTTAATTTTTATAGGTCTTTTTAAGAACTACAATTATGTAGTACATTAATTTGATATATCTCTTATGGTTTACTCGGCGTAAGGTATTTAAGCACCCCAAAATAATCTTTTTTCCGAATTGATTCCCATTATCGTCACAGCTTATTTCGTATGTTACTTTATCTAACAAAATGTATCCTATAACCTGGCCAGATGATATAGCTATTAATCCTCCTGTAAGAGCTATGAGCTCCTTGGGGAAGGGTGGGTTCAAAGAGAGGTAGGGCACAGAGAAATTTCTTAGATGTTTTTCTACAAATAACCTTCAGTTCTATTCCTGAGTTGAGTAGGGTTTCCAGAGCTCATTGGGTTCAAGGTCGGCAACGCGCTAGTGATACCTATTGTATTACAAGCGTCCATAGGCTACGGTAGACGCTTACCATCAGGCGAACCGTATGCTTGTTTACGAACTATGTAGTTTAAAAAAAAACATGTAAATCGAATAAGTGGTTTTCGCGTGTACGGACAGACAGACAGAGAGACGTTGAGTTTTATAATACGTATGTATAGATTATATGCAATATGAATTTTAATAAGTATCTATTATTATATATATATGTGATATAAAAACTGCTATTATTATTTTTATTTTTAATATGAAGATACAATTTCACATTTAGGCATTTAATTTCAATCCAAGCTAAACTTATAAACAGCTGATATACATCGTATATAATAGACATTTAGATGGCGGGGATCGACCCCGCAACATTTCGGCTCAATAGTCTCTACTAGTCATCTACACTGCGTCACGAGGTGTATAGACTATACGAGACTAATTCTATTCTATGACTGTACCTACCCACTGTGTTGCTTTATTACATTTTTATATTGTCATTGACATCTTTTCTGATGCCCGCCTGGCTAGCTATCACCCTCAAGTTGAAATTCTGTCGCCAAGCACCAATAGGTGTGTTCCGGCAGCTGCACTTGAGAGCCAGTCTTCCACTAGGTTTAGCGTGTTATCATCTTGGGCCACATCGTCACTTAACATCAGGTGAGATTGTGGCCACTACGACAAACCTATAACGATAAAAAAATTTAGTAAGGTTTGCCGTTGTGCGCCCATTACGCAAAAACTACTGTATAGATTATGATAATTATTTTTTAATCAGACCCTTGTTCCTTATCAAAAAAAATCTCAATATCTTCATAAACAATAATTCTGTATACCACGCAACCGGAGCCGCGGACGTAGTTAGTCCGAAATAATTTCATATCCGCATCCATAAAAGAAACCGATTAAATACTCTTGAAATATCCATATTCAAATCCGAAATCTCACATCCGTAACATCCCTGATAAATACGCATACTTACAAAATGTACAAACACTTTTATCCTAAAAGAAATATGCCTGGATTGAATCGCTTTTTGCATCCACTTTGCGCCTACATTTTACGCCAACGTGACTAATAGCACAACTTATCGTCATCGGGCGAGTTAATTTAGTTAGACACCTACATAACAGCTCCTTACCGAGCGTAGCGATTTCAAAAAGGACAGATAACCGTAAACTCTTAAACCCGTGTTTTGTGCGCGGCGACTGCATTATCGACACACACGAGGACAAACAAGCCGTTAGTGAAAATAAAGTCGCTTTCACAGACCTTCCATTAAAATCAATATTGATCTGAGTTTTAAAATCTACATATTACTCTCGACATATTTTTTACTTTAATCTAGACACTTACCTACTCGACTTCCGTATAAAATCAAATAACTTAATCTATTCATCACCACAAAATCCAAGTTCTGTATATAGCGTGATTTTTTGTTTAAGCAACGAACTATGTTTAATCTGTTTGATATTTAGTCATTTTTGCTTATCATTAGCTTATCATCATTGCATCTATAGGTAGCTGTTGGATAGTGAAGAACTCAGTTAATAAATCGTCTACAATAAACACTGTTCCTAAGTGCCGTCTCCCTGCCCATCTCGCTACGTATTACACTTGCTGCACCCTACACGTGATAGAAGTGAAACTTCTTAAGAGGGAGACGCAGCGCAGATAGTATTCTAAACTGTGTATTAGATATACAATGTACAGCTCTCTTACTCCTTATTTCTCAACTATACTCGTATCTTTGTTCTCTCTCATGTAACGAAATGTGCCTAAACGTGACGCGGCCTTGTAATTTCACGCTCAAATTCTCTTCCAAATATGAAATAGCCACCTTAAAAAATTCACTTCAAAAACAATCTTTAGAGCTTTATAATATAAATTAAAATAATGCATAATAATATTAATTGAAGCAATGATGGCTGAGTGGTAGTGTGGACGACTTCGCGTCGATTGACGTGGGTTCGAATCCCTGCAATGAGCCTGAGCTTTCGGTGAAAACATCGTGACAAAACCATAGCATGGTAGTAGGGCTTTTTCTAATGCCCGCCTGGCTAGCTACCACCCTCAAGTTGAAAATCTGTCACCAAGCACCAATAGGCGTGTTCCAGCAGCTGCACTTGAGAGCCAGTCTTCCACTAGGTTTAGCGTGTTATCATCTTGGGCCACATCGTCAGTTAAGATCAGGTGAGATTGGGGCAACTACGTAAAAACCTATAACGATAAAAAAAATGTCATACAAAAATGTCTTGAAAGTGGAAAAAATGAATTCTTATTTCTCATGAACTCACCTTTACCCCGTCAAAGTGCATTTATTATTTGACATAGTTTAGTACCTTCGAAGCGCGGTGCTTTTTACTCGTTATCGTTAAGACAATATTTGCCTGTTCGCTCGTTTGTGCCGTCACGTGAACGACTAAATGCGTGGATTAATGGTAAAACGTTTTTAAATTATTTTACACCAATGGACTTGTGAAAATTTTCTATTATTTAACGTGATTAGCAAAGTTGCACCCATTTCATTTTATATTACGTGATTACTGTAACCAAAGTATACCTCCACGTTCCGGTTCATTCCAAACTAGACGAAGTATTTGTAAAAATCTTTAAAAATATACTGCTTATTTTATCAAGTTTTTGTGTAAATATATTTACATTATTCTTGAAAAATATGCAAGTATCATTTTTAGGGTACTGAAGTCAAATGGAACCGCTACAGTTTTTATAAGTGGTATCAGAATCAAAAATACTTTATTCGAATTAGGCCCTCAGAACTAAAGAAATTATAAATAATAAACCGCTACCGTCAGTAAGGAAAACATCCCAGACATCGAGAAGAGCAAGTAAGAGTTTATCAAATGTGTGTTAGCTTATCCTCTGTCGATATTATTTTTGGATTATATACCGATATAATATATTATATCGATGAAGGTAAAGCTCTGTGAGGATTTAATAATAGTTATTTTGGCTGGGTCATGATTTTTTGACGATTCGTCTTTTTTATATAGTAGTAAAAATACATAGCCTCTCATGACCGTATTCACACGCAAATCACGAATACATCCTAAAAATACGAATACGTCATGAAGAATTGTCACGATCGATCATCCAAATGATTATTCCGTTTATGACCGATAGTTTTTTTAGGGTTTTCGAAGTCAACAAGGAACTCTTATAGTTTCGGTATGGCCGTCTGTCTGTTCCCTGCTTAGCTCCGAGAGCCTTAGTGAAAAAGTAAATTCTTAAGCTGTACTTTGGTATTGGTATACATATTAAACTTAACAGTTGATAAAGGCAAGTGGAAGAGGAGAACATGTTGTACTGGCCCTTCTTAGGTGAGGTAAAGGTTAAAATAAGTTTTTAAAAATAATCCTAAATGTATATCACATTTTTAAACATTCCAAATTTCATATAAGAATGTTAACAATGTTAACAACATGAAACAGAAAAATTTCACAAATTTTAGAAATTAATGATAATTTTCTAAAATTCTTGAAAATATTATTTATCCTTTGATACAGAATAAATTGAAAAATGTTATACCTGAAAAGTCTAAATTTTCACACAGACACATCAAAGCACATTCAAATCCAAACACTCACGAAATCTAAATTACTTATTTAATTATATTCTATTCTATTTATGACTCTGAGATCCATAATTTTGTATAGATATTAGTTATCATTTCATTAGTAAACAGTGATTCTTACTTAAATTAAGTTTAGTGCACTAAGTTACACTTCTATAAGTGACCAGTATACCCTATATCATTTTTTATATTGTTTGACTTGACATGTATGTTAAAAATATCATAAACAGAACCTGAACTATGTGGGAAGAGGGCCAAGTAAGAATTTAAATCTCCTCAAAATATTTCAAAGAACAATAATGAATTTTAAAAATTTGTTGTTCATAAAGTAATTGTTGTAATAAATAAAACAATTATGGCTAAGTAGTAAGAGATTATGTTGATCAATGTGTATTTTAACCCTACAATCACACTAGAGAAGAATTGGCAAGAAACAGTAGAATTTAGATTTCTAAATATTTATTTTACATTGTTAGCCTGAGGCTAACTTCCTCCTAGCTATCTTTACAAGTTATAGGTTCATAGCTAGGCACTTATTATTGTTTCAGCAGCCATGTATGAGAGCCTTTTCTAGACTTAACTAGTAACTTTATTATTATAGTACTATATTGGAAGTTGTCCAAAGAAGCCTTATTCACATTTCTTCATATTTTGATATACAACAGACAAGGAAATTAAGTGTAAGGTACTCATATATAACTGGTTTATGACCAGGATACTCATGCTAAAAATCCCGTTATAATGACTTTCTAGAACAACAAGTAAATTAAAAACTTTGATATAAACTTGTTAAAAAAAATCTTTGAAACTAACCTTTTATATGTTTTAACATAGACATACTCTTTACTGTCTTATCCTTGAGTGAAGCAGCTTTTTTAAGCTGATCAGTGCATCCAGAACACATAAACTTGAGGTTTCTGGGAACCTTCAAAGTTTTTAATATTATTAGTTACCATAAAAACGAAACTATTAATAATCGTACTCTGTTCATATTTAGACAAGTTTTTTTATAAACAAGGTTTGTTGAAAGGCAATACGGTCTTGAATCTGAAAATAAAACAGTTTTTTTCTTACATCAATACCAAAGCAGGTTTCAAGCAAACGAGCGTAGGTGTCGGAGTTCTCATCGTAAACTGTAAATAGGTCGTACAGGTCCTTTGTGCCCATGCAGCTGATACAACCTACGAATTCATCGTCCTCCATAATTATGGTAACTTACTTTTTATAAAGAAAACAAATGAATCACATATTAAACACGCTGACAAAGCGGTAAAATAAAATCTTGAAAATAAAGTTGTTTAGAATACCTCGCTTACACGTAAAGTGGGAATGATTATTTCTCTCGTCTATCCCATCGTGTGGGTTGTCGTTGAATAGGTCTTTCAAAAATATTGCGGATTATGAAAACCATTTTTCGATTTGGGGATCTTTTTACAAAATATTAAGCTTTCAAGTGCAAATTTTTGATAGAGTCAAGTGTCCCCCTCCTTCTGCCAACTCAATTATTGTTCTTTGGATATGTAAAAAAGAACTGTAGTAATATATATCATCATCATCATCATTTCAGCCGAAAGACATCCACTGCTGGACATAGGCCTCCCCCAAAGATCGCCACAACGACCGGCCCTGTGCTACCCGCATCCAGCGTCTTCCCGCAACCTTCACCAGGTCGTCGGTTACTGAGTTAGTTAAGTTACTGAGTCAACCAACTTATAAAATGTACTTGAAGAAGTAATTTCGTACAAATTCCATTGAAAATTACTTAAAGCCCCGTCTCTAAGTCTGCATATTATGACGGGCAACGACGGAACCCTACACTGCGCGTGGCCCGACACGACCTTTGCAATTTTTTAAATAACGGACATCTATTCATCTGTAAACAATCGTCATTTATCACAAATCGTTAATTAAATCACGATTTGGTTTATAAATGTGAACGACTATCCGTCATTAACAATCCGTCAATGACAGATGTAGGGGAGATAGGGGAGGGATGGGCACTTTTTCACATAATTAGTTATTAAAAATCAAATTAGCAATATAATCAACATTTATTGCTAAGGTAAATTGCACCATACATTTGGCTAAATGTTTTATAAAGAACAGTCTACAAATTATAATCAGTCTCAAAGTAATAACAAAATTTCAGAAACATGTCAACTGTGCCTAAAGCTCCCCATAGTAGGGAGGCTCAGGCACCCCCTGTGGGAGGGTTAGACATGGCATAAAAATACTCAATTTTCATAAACCAAACTAAACATTTAAAAAAATATATATTCAGTCCTCAATATTAAAGTCCTAACTGATACCGGACGAAGATTGTTCTTAGATTTTCAAAAAAATCCCTAACATTTGTTTTATTGAAACTTGTTGCGCGTAATAAGCTTGTAGCTTCTGGTGTTCTTGTTGACAATTGAGTTTGCCTATTGAGAAATCCTCTTATCCAGTCTTTAGATGCAACTTTGTTATGGATCCAATTACCTGGCACGTTAGTATTTTTTATTGCTAAAGCATAGTCATAGGCCAATTTTCGAGCTTGCAGCTTTGTCAATCCATAATGAAGTTTAGAAGAATCCGTCATGTACTTCGCTCATTTTTCTTCTTCTGATGTGAAAATTTGTGAAGATACAAATTTCAATGAAGAATCCCTTAACATAGCCTTGTTTTAGATATCGCTGTAAGTTTGACCTAGGAATTTGATATTTGTCAGCAGTTGTTTTTCTTTCCACCTTTTGACACTTCTTCTATAGCACGTAAAATTATATCTATCTTTCGGAATTTCTCGTCGTATATATATATATAAACTTAAACGACATCTTTCTCTAATAAAAATAATTTAAACATTTTAATAAAATTAGGTAAAATATAGATAAACTGTATTATTTGACACATTAAATATAGGTGGGAGCATTGGGCATGCCCAAACCTCCTTCAAAACAAGTGACCATTGCTCCCTCTGCATATTAATACAACTTTAAGTTCCCCTAAAATTTTTTGGTAATAAATTTTAGCGTGACTTACAGACTAATTTATACTTAAGCAAATATACATTGGAAAAAATACATTAAAAGAAACATAGCTTTTGCTTATTCTTCGTTTATTTACTTTGAAAGCACAACAAAATATTTACATTGATCGACGTCTAACCTAAAAATGCGTCTGTGTTTGACAACTGAACGAAATCACAGATAATCAATAGATGAACAGTGTTGCCAGTGGATGAACTATACTATCAAAATATCGAAATAAAAAAACATATATTTTAATTTGGAATAACAGGGGGTGCCCATGTCTCCCGACTGCCCAACCCTCCCCTATCTCCCCTACGTGTAAACGGGTCGAGAGGTAAACAAATAAAATTA
Organism: Saturnia pavonia; assembly: GCA_947532125.1. NCBI lineage: Eukaryota > Metazoa > Arthropoda > Insecta > Lepidoptera > Saturniidae > Saturnia > Saturnia pavonia. The sequence continues at coordinate 6,266,295 of OX383919.1, read as the reverse complement.
TATGAATATTAGAATTAAAATTATGAAAATATTATAAGTAAAACACGAATAACACAGGAACTCGCTTTATTATCACAAATAACATATAATAACAAACATTGATTAACTAAAAAGTTCTTGAATAAGTCAAAATAAAATGTTAACGTAGGTAGCTACACATTTTTGTACAGAAAATTAAGACATCTTAATTCTCGTCATTAAAAAAACACAACCAATAAATAAAACAAAATCAAATTACGTATGAACAAAAATTAAATTATCGAGTTTCAATGACTATAATCGGTTACGTTCGTCTTAAAAGTAGGTTCAAATGTTTTGAAACTCTTAAATTTTAAATAACATTGCAGCCTCTAATCTTGTATTATTTCTTTAATTTTTTTTTATAAAGTCCACGTGACCATTTTTATTAGATATATCGACGGTGACAAGGCTAATTGACTAACGTGTAAAGTTTGTAACATACAAGTTAGTCAATTAGTCTTTCCACCGTCGATATGTTTTGTATTTTTTTTTTTTGTTAATTATTCTAATACTGTTGAGCAATAGTTTGTATATCGTTAAGAAATATAAATCAATTAACCTGTAAGCCTTTTGTATTTTCATTTAATTATGTAGGTATATACTATGAATACAACTGAAAGTTCTTTAAGCACGATTACAATGAGATTCCAAGGTTAAATTTTTGTGCAAATATTTTCATCAAAACGTTTCTGAACGCATAAAGGACGGAAATAGGCAATTGCTTTGCAAGAGAGAGAGAGAAAAAACCTATGCTATGAACCGAGAGAGATGTATGAGCGCGATGGAATAATTGGAATAAGAGAAGACAGGAGTTTTTTGGCGGTAACTTAAAGTGTCATGTGTTGGTTTTTGTTTTAATTCATAAACTTATGTCATTTGGCCCTATATTATGTAATTTTGGCGGCATTTTACGTGATGTAGTGTGGTTGTTGTGCACAAGTGAAGTGGGTTACAATAAATAACTAGGAACATGCATTTTAAGTTACAACAAAGGCTCCCTGGAAACTCTCCCTTAACAAGGGTGCCGCCATCTTGTTGGAGCGATGTTTAAAGATTACAGAATGTTTCCCTCGCTTTGTTGACAAAATGTAAAATACTTGACACTGGCCTAATGCACGAATGGTGCCGAGCCATAATTAATAAGAAGAAGAAGAAGAGAAGACTACTGTCCGCGTGGAGGTAAAAAGCCGTGCGTGGTCTAATACGCGCGTTGTCATTCCATCATTTAATTTTGCTACTTTATGTAAAATGCATACAAAGTTTATGTCCGTGTTCTATTTAACAATAAATCCTATATTTTTCCCAAATAAGGTTCATTTTACTATATCACTGCTTCTTGGCGAAAATAATCAGAGAAAAACATCAAAGTCTTTGAAAATATAAGAAAAGGTAAAGTTAATTTTGCAAATCGTCCCCAAATAGTCCTTCGCATACCTGTGTATAGTTTTTAGTATTAAATAAATAGATAAACAATTATGGCCAACGACAAATTAAAGTGTCCGTAGACCATAATTTTAACTACTATAAAAATACTTATAGATTTTATTGTATCCGTGGAATGTAATTGTACTTTTAAATTACATTAATGAAAAACGAATTAATTGTATGTTTACATATCTTCTTATTAATTGAAAAAGAACCAAAGTATACATTTATCCTTGTTTCTTATTCCATCCCTAGTCTTCAATATCTCAAACTGAAAAACAAGTTAATATAGTAATATTTTGTTTCCGATGTAGGTAAGTATTGCTTGAATAGTCTTTACCGTAAATAAATATGTTTACCGCATTTTACGTCAAACTAGTTCTATTTTGTTCGCGAGATATTACTTTAAAAACCTTTACCGTTAATAAATATGTTTACTGAATTTTATGTCAAACTATTTCCATATCGTTTGAGGGGTATTACTTTAATGACCTTTACCGTATATAAATATGTTTACCGCATTTTACGTCAAACTAGTTCTATTTTGTTCGCGAGATATTACTTTAAAAACCTTTACCGTTAATAAATATGTTTACTGAATTTTATGTCAAACTATTTCCATATCGTTTGAGGGGTATTACTTTAATGACCTTTACCGTATATAAATATGTTTACCGCATTTTACGTCAAACTAGTTCTATTTTGTTCGCGAGATATTACTTTAAAAACCTTTACCGTTAATAAATATGTTTACCGTATTTTATGTCAAACTATTTCCATATCGTTTGAGGGGTATTACTTTAATGACCTTTACCGTATATAAATATGTTTACCGCATTTTACGTCAAACTAGTTCTATTTTGTTCGCGAGATATTACTTTAAAAACCTTTACCGTTAATAAATATGTTTACTGAATTTTATGTCAAACTATTTCCATATCGTTTGAGGGGTATTACTTTAATGACCTTTACCGTAAATAAATATGTTTACCGCATTTTACGTCAAACTAGTTCTATTTTGTTCGCGAGATATTACTTTAAAAACCTTTACCGTTAATAAATATGTTTACTGAATTTTATGTCAAACTATTTCCATATCGTTTGAGGGGTATTACTTTAATGACCTTTACCGTATATAAATATGTTTACCGCATTTTACGTCAAACTAGTTCTATTTTGTTCGCGAGATATTACTTTAAAAACCTTTACCGTTAATAAATATGTTTACTGAATTTTATGTCAAACTATTTCCATATCGTTTGAGGGGTATTACTTTAATGACCTTTACCGTATATAAATATGTTTACCGCATTTTACGTCAAACTAGTTCTATTTTGTTCGCGAGATATTACTTTAAAAACCTTTACCGTTAATAAATATGTTTACCGTATTTTATGTCAAACTATTTCCATATCGTTTGAGGGGTATTACTTTAATGACCTTTACCGTATATAAATATGTTTACCGCATTTTACGTCAAACTAGTTCTATTTTGTTCGCGAGATATTACTTTAAAAACCTTTACCGTTAATAAATATGTTTACTGAATTTTATGTCAAACTATTTCCATATCGTTTGAGGGGTATTACTTTAATGACCTTTACCGTATATAAATATGTTTACCGCATTTTACGTCAAACTAGTTCTATTTTGTTCGCGAGATATTACTTTAAAAACCTTTACCGTTAATAAATATGTTTACCGTATTTTATGTCAAACTATTTCCATATCGTTTGAGGGGTATTACTTTAATGACCTTTACCGTATATAAATATGTTTACCGCATTTTACGTCAAACTAGTTCTATTTTGTTCGCGAGATATTACTTTAAAAACCTTTACCGTTAATAAATATGTTTACTGAATTTTATGTCAAACTATTTCCATATCGTTTGAGGGGTATTACTTTAATGACCTTTACCGTATATAAATATGTTTACCGCATTTTACGTCAAACTAGTTCTATTTTGTTCGCGAGATATTACTTTAAAAACCTTTACCGTTAATAAATATGTTTACTGAATTTTATGTCAAACTATTTCCATATCGTTTGAGGGGTATTACTTTAATGACCTTTACCGTATATAAATATGTTTACCGCATTTTACGTCAAACTAGTTCTATTTTGTTCGCGAGATATTACTTTAAAAACCTTTACCGTTAATAAATATGTTTACCGTATTTTATGTCAAACTATTTCCATATCGTTTGAGGGGTATTACTTTAATGACCTTTACCGTATATAAATATGTTTACCGCATTTTACGTCAAACTAGTTCTATTTTGTTCGCGAGATATTACTTTAAAAACCTTTACCGTTAATAAATATGTTTACTGAATTTTATGTCAAACTATTTCCATATCGTTTGAGGGGTATTACTTTAATGACCTTTACCGTATATAAATATGTTTACCGCATTTTACGTCAAACTAGTTCTATTTTGTTCGCGAGATATTACTTTAAAAACCTTTACCGTTAATAAATATGTTTACCGTATTTTATGTCAAACTATTTCCATATCGTTTGAGGGGTATTACTTTAATGACCTTTACCGTATATAAATATGTTTACCGCATTTTACGTCAAACTAGTTCTATTTTGTTCGCGAGATATTACTTTAAAAACCTTTACCGTTAATAAATATGTTTACTGAATTTTATGTCAAACTATTTCCATATCGTTTGAGGGGTATTACTTTAATGACCTTTACCGTATATAAATATGTTTACCGCATTTTACGTCAAACTAGTTCTATTTTGTTCGCGAGATATTACTTTAAAAACCTTTACCGTTAATAAATATGTTTACCGTATTTTATGTCAAACTATTTCCATATCGTTTGAGGGGTATTACTTTAATGACCTTTACCGTATATAAATATGTTTACCGCATTTTACGTCAAACTAGTTCTATTTTGTTCGCGAGATATTACTTTAAAAACCTTTACCGTTAATAAATATGTTTACCGTATTTTATGTCAAACTATTTCCATATCGTTTGAGGGGTATTACTTTAATGACCTTTACCGTATATAAATATGTTTACCGCATTTTACGTCAAACTAGTTCTATTTTGTTCGCGAGATATTACTTTAAAAACCTTTACCGTTAATAAATATGTTTACTGTATTTTATGTCAAACTATTTCCATCTCGTTTGTGGGGTATTACTTTAATGACCTTTACCGTATATAAATATGTTTACCGTATTTTATGTTAAACTAATTAATCTAGCCCTATTTAATTGTGAAGTATTGCTTTAATAACCTTTACCGTAAATAACCTTTTACCTTATTTACCGTAAACTAGTCTGATTATTTATCATTCGCGGGCAAATCTTTCTGACGTTCATAAGGCTTCCAATGCCAATTTCAAAGTATAACATTACCTTAAGCTTAAGTAAGAAATATCAATTATAAGATATTTATAACGCAAAAAATTTTCTCGTGTTGTTTTTCTTATCGAATAAGATAATAGCAGTCAATAATATGAATAATTATTCAAGTATTATAACCGTATCAGTCACATCTTTAGAATCAGTTTGTCAACTGGCGTGGTACAGTCCCGCTAAAGCGTCCTGTAGCGCTCTTAAACATGGCAACGTCGATTTGTAACCTCCAGCCTTTTCTGTTTCCGATTCCGCCCTGGAATACATAATTGAAATTAACACAAACAATAAACATTTGAATAATCTATTTAATAACATTTTATACATAAAAAAAATACACATTGATAATATAATTGACTCAAAACGGGTCTAAAGAGGTTCTAGAAATAAAGCGGGAGTAAAGTTCTTTGATCCAATATTATGTTATATTAGAGGCATTTCGGTTGATATAGTTTGGTTATTGTGGATACATGAAGTAGGTTGTAAATATAAACTGGAAACTAGCATTTTGAGTTACCACGAACTCCTAAATAGTTCTAACAAGAGAGCCGCCATCTTGTTAGACTCCACTTTGAAAATTAGAAAATAGGTACTAGGCAGGCTTAAAAACATTGACAATGGCAAGCGCTTCTGCGGTGCCAAAACAAGAAGAAGAAATCAAGCCAAAAAAAACAACACGGATTTTTTTTTATTTTTTTTAATGACATGTGCTTATTTCAAATTCTGCCAAATCACGCAAATAGTTTTTTTAACTATTCTTGTAATCTTCAAAGATGGCAGCTTCTTTGCTAATTCTGTACAAGGAGTTTTTGTGGCAACATAAAAATCCATGCGCCTAATTATTATTTATAATCTACTTCACTTGTGCAAAAAACCAAACTACATCCCGTAAAATACCGCTATAATTACATAATTTAGAACCAAATAACAAAGTTTATGAATAACAATTAAAACCAACCACATGACAGAGCATGATCCCGCCAAAAACTCCAACATAGAGGTTGTTCTTATTCTTGAATAATCGTAAGAAGGTTTGCATGACACATGGCAAATGTTTATTTTAGAGATGTAGCATAGTTTTAATTGGAAGATGATTTTACGATTATCAATACTCGTTTAAAGCTACATATAATCGATAATACGATTTTGCTTTAAACGAATTGAAAGAAAGGTTAGCTGTGTAAATTAAATTACAATAAAACCTATAACAACAATTGAAATAACAATCTGGGACACTTAAATCATTAAATACCTATCGAGCTTCTTGCCGGTTCTTTTCGATGACTGAGATGTTTTACGAACCAGTAGTATATATAGTGGTTGACGTTCATAAGTGCCTTTTTAGGGCCTAAATTGAACAAAGTATTTTTAGATATTGGTTAAAAAAAATATCGTTTTGGTGGGTGATAGGACACGACCACTATACACCAGATGTAACTCCCATCATAGTGGCACGCTTAGGCATATCACGTTACAGGATCAGCTGGTATATTAGATCTAGTAATGACAATGGTTTTACCTTCAAAAAATAATTCATTCTACTATAGACTGTCCACAACTTCTGATCATGGTTAACTTCAACATAAATATCCGTAGTGGAAGTACAAAATTATTTCATATTCCTTTTTATAAACAACGTATCTTTCAACTGTCCAATAACCAGCATGTATTGCTCGTACAACAATATCAAACATTATAACGGTCTTAATGTTAATACGGATTTTTTTTTATCGTTGTAGGTTTGGTATAGTGTCCACAATCTCACCTGATGTTAAGTGACGATGTGGGCCAAGATGATAACACGCTAAACCTAGTGGAAGTCTGGCTCTCAAGTGCAACTGCCGGACGATTATTATCGGATTTGCAAACAATCGATGTTTTATCAACACTATTTTATAGCCCTCATTTGATGTAACTGGTCTTATGTTATAATGTAGTATAATTAGTTGCACGTATCACCTTTATTAGGTAATATAAAAAGCCGTACCTGACGTGTTGCAGATAACCGTTGCTGACAATACTGGCTATTGATGGTGGGTCGGGACCACATCTATCGGGCACAGCCAATGGTTCATACTTATAAAGAGGACCTTCCTCTACAATCGGCAAAGATTGTTGTGTTGTACCACGTGTGAATTTAACGCCGGTTGAGAATTGCGTCACCTGAATAAATTAATTTTGTTGTGAATATAGGACACAATCACATATCAACAATTCGTTAGTTTTTGGAGTACATGATTTGATATCTATTTCATCGGAACATACTAAAGTGTAAACAAACCCACAAATGAGCAATTTCTCTTCTACCACTTATTGAATTTCAAATCACTGTTTTTACATTTACAAACAAAAAATTATTCGTCGAAATATTAGGTTAGTCTCGCCTAGTCATTGTCTTTGGAAAAAATTGTGTTGATCATATTATACAAGAAATCAAATCAATCTAGTACTGTCAAATAAAAATCAGTTTACAACCCTCTCTCTTATTTATTCTCAAAATAATATGCAATTTTATTTAAATCCGCCAGCAGCCATCGCGTATTTCATTTACAATGAAAAAAATAGTTATGACATCATGAAATGTTATTATTACATATTTTAAAATAGTTATTAAGAAGTCTTTTTGGGCCTAACATTGGAATATTTATAGTTTTAGGGGTATTTGGCTTTTGGAGATATATTGTCATAAGAGTTGGCTGCCGTGAACTATAAACTCCTCACTATTGTCTATGGAATTAGTCACATGACTTGTTTTTTATACTTTTAGTATGTTCCGCTGAAATTGAAATGGTTGTTCCAAGTTCTGTCCTAACTTTGTCATACAGTGAGACTGTGGAATCATCTCCTGGCCAATTTATTCCATCCTTCTTACTACATCAGGTCCTTCATGCATAATGTGAAGAGATAAACCTACACAGGCTAGCATGACAGCGGTGAATGCCGATGGATTATGAATCTTTTTGTGGTAGCCGTTATGTTTGGATTGTACTGTGCTTACCATCAGGAACAGTACTGTCAATTTAACAAGTTAATATATATAAAAAAGGCCGTACTATTCTTAATGCTGGCTTTTTAATTTGCAAAGTATTTTATAATTATAGCTTTATTATATTATAGCTATTATTATAGCTATATTGTTTCTGATAATCATTAAACAGTTTTACCAATGGTACCGCAGCCTCCAATTCTTCTTGTTTGCTAGCCATGTTCTGTGCAAATGTGTTTAATATATCTTTTGCATCGCCTTCAGCAAACATGAGTTCATCTATAAGAGCTTCTTTTTCTCTTATCTTCTGCTTTTTAGCTTCTTGTTCTAACCGTGACAGTTCTTGTCTGCGGAATTCTTCCATTAGTTTCTCTTTTTCTAAAACATCCTCCAATTCTAATACTTCCCTTCCTGAAAATTCATTGAAGAAGCATAATAAGGTTACCCTTGCAAAAGATAAACAAGTCTTGTGTCATGTTTAATATGTAATTAGTGTTTAAGGGATGCCAAGTAATATCTTAAGACACCAACTTAAGCTAAGGTTATAAAAAAAAAATATGCTGGTGATAAAAGTTGTTTACCACCACAATATGTTATGTCATACAAATTATTAATTTCTTATTTCTGGATCAAGTAAGCTACAATTTTGGATTGTACTTACTAACAGGATCACCACCATATTTGAGTTGTTACTTAATTAACTTAATAAAGACAAAAGAAACCGTAACGTAATTTTAAAATTCTAGCCACTTATACTAATTCAATCTAGTTCATTGATATTATTTTCTACAAGGCATAAGAAAAGCTGGAGTTTGCTAATTTCTGATACGTACATCTTTTTCATTAATTGATGGGTTTAAAAATATAATCATATCAATAACATGTAGGAAGACTAAAAAAGAAATATTTCACTGACATTTTATTAATAAAGGGATTATCAAAGACTGATCCCATAAAAGAAAAATACTGTTAAAAAAATTAGTTGAAATAATGATATGATTTATATGATACGAGTTGATATGTGGGAAAGTCAACACTTGAAACTAATGATTTTACCCCAAAGCCTTTTGCATAATCTATATTGATAAATATAAAAATTACATAAAGAAAAGAAATTTTAACATCACACAGTGTCATGTTATAGCTTCATTATTTATTGGAATTTGAATATAATTTCTAGTATACTACAAATTTTCACAAAATTAAATTTCAAGTTAATGTAGTGTAAATTGTTGGAATTGAAGTATCAATGTTAAATAATTACAAAATAGGACAGTGGCATTTTTGCTTTTAGACATTACATAACTTACCTATTTTAGCTTTATTTTTCATTATTGTCTCTTTATTTTCTTTTTTATATAATTCTATTCTTTTATTAGTTTCAACCACATCAATATTATGAGTTAAGTTAAATACAATAGTTTCTATTTCTTCTAAGTAATCATTATATTCTCGCAATGTGTTGAAATCTTCTTCTTTTTTGTTGTAATCTCTTAATACTCTTTTTCTAATATCGACTTCTTTCTCTACCACTGGATCTTCAAATTGTTGTATCCTAAAATTACCTCTCCGAAGTAGAACATTACAATCAGGACAGGTACCAGAACCTAAAAAAAACATAATAAATACTTTATTCAGTGACATTTGGATAAGGTATTTGTGTATATCAAAAATATTACTGTTACTTTATAGACATCCCTCCAGAGGGAATAGTTCAAACTGGTCTATTTTATGATATTTTGTTTGAATGTATGTAAATTTTTATAGTGAATATGAAATTGAACATAATGAATACCATTAAGTGGTTAAGTAAAATCAATAATATTCCAGTCACTTGAATATGAACATACATGAAATTAGAAATAAGCTAGTAAATCTGTTACATTGATCCATGGATCATTTATTATTATAATCTTTTATTATTTTCGAATTTCATAGGTTATTTAAGCAGTTTTCTTTTTGTTTACTTTACTTAGTTTTGATAGTTTAAAAATTATTCAGGCTTTAATGGTTAGTTCATTTGTAACTTAGTTTTTAAACTAAATTACAAGTATCTAAAGAAATAAAGAATCGTTACCTTTTAAAAACAATAAATCAACACAACTTTCACACAACACATGACCACAAACGTTTACCATCAATTTCATTGATGGATTTCTATATTTCGTTGTTTTACAACGAGGGCAAGCTTGGTCGTCCATGGCAGATTACAAAAATGTTGTAATGATAATTAAATTTTGTAAAATTGTTATATGTATTGTTTTTACTTTAATTAACGTGAGAATAAAACTTTAAACACAATTTTCTCAATTCCCACTCAAAAATTGGAAGTCTGACAGATTTGACACTGACAATTCCTTTTAATTTTTATATAGTTCAGAAATTCTTAATTTACATTGGTGAACATATTGGTGTATGCCTTGTTATTGCTTTTATGCAAAGCTCTACATTTTAGATACTTTTATTCATGTTATTTCAGACTGAATGTCAAGTACAAGTAAATCATATTTATTAATAATAATGTATTTGTCAACACATTTTCTTTATGATTTTCGTACAGGCTTGTTCTCTTTTCTCGAAACTGGTAACATATTCATGTCCGAAACTCTTCCTATTAGCCGAATTGAAAACTATATTGACAGCGGTATTTAATCAACCAATCATTGAAGAGGATAGTACACATGGAAAATTAATGTAGACGAAAACAAAAATTTTTTTTGTTAAGAAATTGTTTTTATGTTTTGCAATATTTTCATATAATAAATCTGAATATTTTTACATAAACAAATAGTGAAATATGAATTTAGTTTTAAGGCAAGCCCTAACAAGGCAAACGTTCCGGTTATGTAAAACAATTGCGCATAAAAATGTATCAAAACAAATCATCTTAACCTCATCTTGCTCTGTTATACAATACCGTAAATATTCTGAAAATGGAGTGGAATCACGGAAACTGCCACAGTTGATGGATTTCCCGCCAATCGTGTGGCCATCGTTTCTAAAATTCATCAAAAACTGGATGTTTTCTAACTTCATAATAAGACCTTATTTTGATCAAGACTTCAGGCTCAATGAGTTTATAGAAGCATCTAAACACGCTGTTCAGGTAATAAATTCGATTAATATATTCTTTAGATACATATAATAAACTCTGATCTGCGTTTTAAACATGATATTAATACTGTTTGGCTGTATTAGAAATTTATTACTGAAATATGTGAATTAAATAATCTACTTTTAATAAAGGTTTTCAGTTTCATTCCATCATTTTATATAATTCCACTAGCTATGCTCGTGGCTCTACGTGGACTATAAAATGCTGTGGGTCGATGCTGAGCATACGCAAATTGTGCTGACTGAAAAATGCTTATTGTGGGTAATCCTTCGAAGATAAACACATACTATAACCGAGTTTATATATAAGAATATAGCTATGAATTAATAAAAGAACAATGTAAATCGTTTAAGTGGATTTAGTGTGAAAAGAACATAAATAGATAGATAAACAGGATAGATGTTGAGTTTGATAATATGTATAGATAATTCATCAAATTTTAAATAAAAAAAGCTTTATAAATTTAGTTATTTATCTCAATACTTTTCAATATTGTTTCTTACTCCCATAAATGTACAATTAAATTATTTAATATTATGATTAATTCACAATTATAAATAAGTTTCGTGCATGAAATTCAGAGTGCATTCGGTACACTCTGGGCAATCACTCCAGAATCAAACTTCACTAACTGAACAATCTTATTCCTACAGCACAAGCTACTTTTATACAAAATAGTACTTGTGCCAACAAAAGAAGGAAAATAAATTTTGATTATATTTATTATTAACATATATTGTTAGGTTGTTTCAGATGCATTACAAAGGAGTGATTTCAAAACCCTAGAAGATCTGGTGGAGAAGGATGCTATTGCATCATTAAAGACTGCTGTGTCACAGTTATCTGTGTCACAAAGGCAACTCCTTGCCATTGATAAGGAGGACATATTTTATGCTTTCCCTTATCAGGTCAGTATAAATAACAGATTATCTTATATGAAAAATATAGAGGGTATAACTAGGCTATGGACATGTCAATAAATAATTGACCACAATCTAACCTGATTTTATCTTATGTGGCAAGATGATAACACTAATTCAGAAGCAGTGGTTGGCAAACTGTGGCCTGTAGGTCACATACAGCTACAATCCAAGTTTTGTTTGTCCTATGGGCTCCTGTTGGAACGCAATACCTATAGTTATGAGCCACCATCTGGTTAAAAAATATTTGTGAATATGGTCTATGTCGTTTAGAAGTTACAGATCACTAACAGATGCATACAAGATTTTTATAAAATAAGATTTACTAAATTACTATCTGTGTCCGCGGCTCTGCTTGCATGAACTATATAATGTCGTCAATATTGTGATGACCCAACCCCATCAAAGGTTAAAAACCCCATAAAATGATTATTTATTTTGCATGGAACTCTAATTCTTTTTGTAAAATATAAGTAGCCAAGTTACTCCTTATAACATGAACTATCTGCTAGTGAAAGATTCATCAATAGGTCCAATAGTTTTGGAGTAAACGGAATATTCAGACAAATAGAGAAAAATTTAATAATTGTGGTTTTGTTTAATTTCCCTATATACTTTAAAAGCCTACTAAAAAGCTGTTATTCTGACATTACGAACAGACACTCAATTTTGTTTATTCGTATAGATAAGTAAATAAAAACTATGATATTTCCAAAAAAAAATATGCCATCCTTCGATACCCAATGCTTATGTATGATACAGGTATGATGTCCAAGGTGTTATCTGAGATTGTTAATAATGGTCCATGATCAAAAATTTTTCATGATCACTGGTCTCAAGGAACTGGATGTCAAGTACAGCTACCCATAGGTGCTTGGCAACAAATTTTTAAATTTAGAGTGGTAATTAGCAAGCAGATATTAGAAAATGCCCTAACACTACACAAACTTTACCCAATTAAGAATTAGTGTTCTGTGTTATTAGAAAGTTGTATGTTTGGAAATATATAATGATCAGTGTATTCAATAAAAAATGAGATACCTATTCTGTTTCACTTTATATCTATTTTGCACTGTCCTGTATTTTTACTGATTTGATAATGATATAGATAGGACATAATTAAAATTAACAAAATACCAAAAAAAATGTACATAAATCTTATATTGTTTTATGTAATATTATTATGCAACCAGGTATTTTTCATTTGTTTATGAATACCACCTTTATTTATTTTTTACCAAATACACTTTATGCCATAATTTAGTCAGTGATAGTGCAATATGTTTTATGTCAAATCATAATGCATGCAATGCATCAGCTTCAGTATTATTATTAATCACTAAATGTTATATTTCTATTTATTTTCTCATTAAATCCACATTCAAAACTTATTTGCATAAAATTGTATAGATTTTACTAACAATATAATATGCATGTTATATACACCTAGCAAATAGTAAAAAAAGTTTTCTCTCTCTCTCCTTTAAAATCAGTTCATAGTTACATAACCCGCGTTGCAGTTTTTTTTTTTTTTTTTTCGAACTGACTATACTGTTAGCCTTAGGAGCCCTGGAGCCTTTACGGCTTTTACAGCTTTACCGGGCTTGGGGGCGAGCGCTTAGGGCACTCAGCCACGAAAGCTAAGCAACAACATCCGAGGGTGCCAAAGTGGCCGAACCTCGGCTCGGACTGTTGCGCGTATGCAATTAAGTCGCGATCTGACTAAATCCCTATCATTCTATCTAAACTAACTATACATATATACATGTTTCTGCCCCCTGGGAGGAGGGAAGGAAAATGTGTATGTGTATTTAGTGGTCTGAAAATTTTTGTCTAATCTAACTAGGCAAAAAAAGAAAAAAAAGGTCCCTTACAGAACCTATGTACCTGTGTGTTGTGCATGTGTGTATAATGCAGTGTCATGTATGGCTGTGAAAGCTAGTGATTGTAGAGTCACTTGTATCGCGCGAGCGGCTGCTTGTCTCAAGGGCTCCATGCCGATGGATCGGACCTAGGCTTGAGTTGCCGCAGAGGAGGGCGGTCGTGGCGGGTGTGCGGGAGCGAAGTTAACCGTACGTCCCCTGCGGAGGGAACGGTGGTTTCGCGGGCGTGGGCGCGAGCACGCATATGTTGCGGGAGCGGACGCGTAGAAATTGTTAGCGTTCTCGATGTCGTCATCGTGATCGACAAAGAGATTTCGCGGACGGCGTTTATAACGTTTGGCAACGGGGATCGAGTTGTCTGGGACGTAGTTCACGGTGGATTTTATGAGCGGGTTGGGATGATTCGAAGCGCTATCGAAGTATCTCCTGGTGAGAAATTTCACATAGGCTTCTATCGAGGGAAGCCTCATGTCCCTGTGCAGGTCCATGTTCCTAACGAAGGCTGGAGGGTCAAGCAGGCGACGGAGAAACCGATTTTGGACTCTTTGCATGCGGGCAAAGTTATGTTTGGACATATGTGCGAACGCGGCGCAGCTATATGTCAAGATCGGACGGACGCACATCTTGTACAGTGTGAGCTTATGTCTTAAGGACATTTTGCTTACCGAACTTAGCAAGGGTCGCAAGCGGGAAAGGATCCAGATGGCCCTATTCCTGACTATAGTAACGTGTGCGTTGAAGTTAAGCTTCGAGTCGAGGGTGACACCCAGATATTTAGTCTTGGTGGCCCAAGAGATATTCGTACCGAATAATGAGAGGGGTCCTACCGTGCGTGGTAGTTTGCATGTATGCGGTTCGAACATTATCGCGGCACTCTTTACCGGATTAATAGCTATTCGCCACGTTCGAAACCACTCCCCGAGAGTGGTCTCGGCACGTTGGACTGCGCAGGCGAGATTTTTTCTGTGTCTGTTTGACGCATATATGACTGTGTCGTCAGCGTAGAGCCCTACCTCGACCCCGGGTGGCTTCGGGAGGTCGCTGACGTACAGATTGAAAAGGCAAGGCGCCAGAATGGAACCTTGCGGGACGCCTGAGCGTATAGGGTGGGCGGTAGATAGTACTCCTTCCACTTGGTAGTGGAAGGTGCGGTCGCGTAGAAAATCGTGAACTAGATGAACTAACCTATCCGGGACTTCTAATTGATGTAGCTTGTGGACTAGTCCGGCATGCCAGACCTTATCGAAGGCCTTAGCTACGTCGAAAAAGACCGCAAGCGTACGGGCGGGGGCGATACTACTTTTGGCAAAGTTGCTCGTGATGTGCTCCGTGAGGCGGTGCACTTGATGTGTACACGAGTGTCGGGCGCGAAAACCGAACTGTTCGGGAGGGTATAGATTTTTAATATCTATAACGGTTTTGAGACGGTTCAGAAGGAGCCGCTCGTAAAGTTTCCCTAGTGTGTTTAAAAGGCTGATCGGGCGATAGCTATCGGGAAGCGAAGCTTTTTTGCCGGGCTTGGCGTTGCAGTATCACAGACCATAAGCAGTGTCGAATTATTGTTATATTTTATTTTGTTTTTGAGCGCATGGTGACTTGCTCTAGGGTTTCCAGCTGAAAATCTGTGCTGAGTGCACTGTGGCACTTCAGCATTTATACTGAGCTGGACGGCTTTTTGTCATAACGAGATACACAGCTGGACTATTTATATTATTCTTCTTTGTATATTTGTTTCGTTTTTTTTTTTTTTTTGTTGATATTAGTATATTTTTGTACACAGTTCCCTGCTTATCTTTACGTTTTTCTGTATAGGTGTGTATCACCCTTTCTTGTTATTGTGAGTAAATGTTTTCTTTCTTTAATATACATGCATGATTTCGAAATATAATGAATAACTTGGATTGTTTTATCGACAGGTTGGAGTAATATTTGATGATTCAGAAAAGAGGTGGGTAGAAATTACAATGTGCTACCATGTTCTAAGGGGACTAAAACGCATGAAAGAAACTGGAGATCTCCCTCCAGTTTCATTAGGGTAAGATAATAATTATCATATGTATTGTTTACTTTTGTGCGTTTTTAATACAAAATAGACATGGGTAACTCAGCAAAATTCCTTGTGTCAACTCAATTATTCAAAGGCAGCTGTACTCGCTGTCTTTTAGTATAAAAGCGCACTTTGGTTCAGCGATTGAGAGAATGAATGCGTCAGTTTTCCGACGCGGTGTGTTTGCGTTATCTAATTGGAGTTCTCGGACGCATTGTACTGCTTCACAAAAAACGAAATTACCAGTAAAATTTATAAAGGATTACGATTTCCTATAAATATTATTTCTATACCTACTAAATCATATAAAGGCATATTATGTAGAAAAACCTTTGATTATATACATGTGTCGATACCGTGTCGCCTAGAGGCCGAGGACATATTTGCGGCACAACTTTGCTAGCCTAGTGTACGTAAAAGCATTGTTTTTGTTTGTTGTGCATTCGTGAAGTAGATTATAAATATTAACTGGAAACATGTATTTTGAGATGTCACAAAAACTCCCTAGAAAGTTCTAACAAGAGAGCCACCATCTTGTTGGACCAACTTTGTATATAAAAAATACTACGAAGATAAACACATTGACACTGGCAAGTGCTTTTTGCAGCGTCAAAACAAAAACAAGAAGAAATTTATTGCCAAATACATGACATGTACTTACCAATACATACCAGTGATAATGGCACAGTGGTAATGAACATTAACCAGTCATCAAAACATTGGGATCTGAATCTAAAGCATGTTCTGGTAGCTGTTTTTGAGAACAAGACTTGCATCTAAGCTTAGGGTGATACCATTTTCGTATTTTAACAGATTAAAAATTTGTTATATTTCAGAGTACAACCTGAATATCAAGATAATATCTTCATATTAAACTACAGATTTATAAGAGAATACACTAAAGGTGTTGAAGACAGCTGGTGGGTGAACATAGTCAACCACTTCCAACCGCAAACAATTGTAAAGAAATTCTAAAAGTATGTAATCTAGTCTATAATATTGACTGATTAAAACAATGGCTAAGTTCAGTGATAATAAAATGCAATTATAATTGTTTTAAAAATTGTTTTATTTAGACTTATAATGACTGGTATGTATTACTTATTTTGTAATATATTGTAGATAAAATTAATCTTAAAACACATTGCAACAGTCCTTGTAACACTCGAGAGCTTCTTTAAATCTTTCTATCAATTCCACAGTGTTGCCTGAAAAAAATAATTAGATAGGTATTTAATTAGGCAGGTGTAACACCCGCCATAGTGGCACACTTAGGCGTTATTTTTTCCGACATCTTCAATAATCATCATCATCAATCAGCCAATTTACACAAAACTTTAATGAATTATAACCTAAGCCTTCCTCATAAATAACTTCATCCATTGAACAAAACCGTATGAAAATCCGTTCGGCAGTTTATGAGTTTATCGTGTTCAGACAGACGCGGTGTGGTCTTTGTTTTATAATATAGTAAAATGTATTGGATTAGATACATTATGTACTCGACTGAGTCGCAACTAGTAATTCACATGTAAGTAAACTCTTTACAGTGACTCTTTTGGATTGTCGTGTTTTTTTTACTGATCAGCCTGTGTATTTCCAACGGCCAATTGAGAACTGAGAAAATTGAACTCCTAAATTGTTCATTGAAAACCTGTAAATTGTTCATCAGTGTTAGTACACTGATGCCGGCTGCCTAAAGATCCTTTTAATTAATTTTGTAAATCATTTCAAACAGACATTAAAGTATTCTTCGGAACAATTATAGTTTTTAAAAAAAACTAATTTCGAGGCTCAATATAACAGTACGTCGGAGTGTATTACATATAAAGTATGTAATATAGATTAAGCACCAATAATATAAAAATTGTTAATAGTAAGTGACGATGGCTCACTCGTAGCGTGTACGGACACCGTGTCGATGGACGTGAGTACAAATCCCTGCAATGAGCCTGAGCTTTGGGTGAAGGAAAACATCGTGATGAAACCATAGCATGCTGGTAGGGCTTTTTCTAATACCCACTTGGCTAGCTACCATCCTCAAGTCCAATAGGTGTGTTACGGCAGCTGCATTTGAGAACCAGTCTTCCTAATAGGCTTAGCGTGTTACCATATTGGGCAATATCGTCACTTAAGATTGGGTTATATTATTATAATATATATACATATATATTATAAAATTATGTTATAGTAACATAATTACTTAAACCAGGAGCCGTGACACTTTTATAATTTTATTGTATTAATAAATAACTAATACATAAGCAGTAGCAATTTTTTATCTAAATAAATAAAATAAATCGAATACCTCGAAAAATAGAGCAAATCTATTCGAAAAAAAAAGAATAGTAAAATCGAGCCAATATTGCATGCCCTAGTCGTTAAGCAATCAATTGCAGCAGTTCCATAACGGAGTCCGAAATATATCATCAGGTTAATGTATTCAATCTTGTAGTAAGCTCAAATACGAAATATCTGTCTACCCGTGTAGGAGTTTCATAACAGAGTCCAAAGTCTATCATCAGGTCGATGTATTCAGTTCTATGGTTAGCTCTTATTACTAATAGCAAGAGAAATACGAAACGAAGTGTTTATGTATATTCGTAAAGGAGTTCTATAACAGAGTCCAAAGTTCATTATCAGGTCAATGTATTCAGTCTTGTGGTAAGCTCTCATCACGACTAACAAAAGAAATATAAACCCGAAATATTTATGTATATTCGTAAAGAAGTTCTATAACAGTTTCTGAAGTCCATCAATAAAGTCAAAATGTTAAAAAAACTAAGTGTGTAGTAATAACGTTATGAAAACAATGTAAAACGCTATTACACATCAACATTCGAAATTTCAACCTGCTAATAGAAGGTTTTGAAAACAGAATGTACTTACTATCAAATTATATGTATAAAATTATTTACATTTCAAGAATTATATAGTAAAATATTGGTATACGTACAACGATATATTTTTCTAAAAACTTCTAGTACAAAGTGACACAGGCGTCCATAAACTGAAATTTTGCTTCGTTTCTTTGGTACAATTTGTATAGAAACTAAATTATTGAAGTGAAACTTCTTATGCGACTTCCAAGCGTTAAACGTTAAATGTTAAACGTTTAACGCACATTATCGGTCTCCTCTTTGTGTGAGCCAGAGCGAGAGAGTAAATGCCGGTCTGTATATATATTGCACACTGTTTAAATAAAATAGAAAATGCCCTTTAAAATGAAGTTTCACTTCTATCGTGTGTGAATCGCACACACACTTTTTTTTATTTTTCTCAGATATGCTTAATATAATTTGGATTTTTTATAATAACGAAAGTTGAGTATATGTAATATATGACGGTAATTACTCTGTAAACTGTTTATTTACTGATTTATTGGTACCTGAATTAACCGTGAAGTGAACGAGGGGTCTATGGAAATTGATATTTTTTTAAAAAACATTCTATCCGAATTGTTATCAAAAGTTCAGGCAGTCTCCGGTTTATTTACCAAAGTTGAATGGTTTTTTTGAAATCGTAACGAAAAAAAATGAAAATTAATACTTTTGAGAGCGTGCCCGTAACTCAAATTGGTGCTATGGCACAACAAAATGGTAAGCGCCGAGTATGTCGGAAAGCGATCGCACCCACTGTCTTTTAGTGCAGGCAGCATACTTTGGCTCACCATTAACTCAGAAAGTTAGAGAATGAATAAGTGGACCTACTGGTGTGTTTGTGACTGTATTTTCTTGGACGCACTGTGCTTCACATGAAACCAAATTGCCAGTAAAATTTTAAAAGGATAACAACTATTATCTATTACCTACTAGTATATTTTCTATATTAGGTAATTTAATGTAAAGATATAAGTATAAAAATAAATGATAGTTCAAGATTTCGTGCAATTGCTAGACTACGAAAAATATTCACATAATACTATGAGAAGCTGCGCTAAAGTTCGTTGTTATGCGCCAATTCATTTGGAATAAGTGACACATCCAGCGCAGTGAACTGAGTTAGCGCAATTACGCGGCGTAGAGTAGTGTTACCCATCAGGTACGGTGCCGTCACTTTGTGTGCCACAGATAATATACATATTATTTTTATAAAGTTAAAAGCCATTTTAATCAAAGGACTGGATATCAAAGGAAAATATCTGGTAATAAACAGACCTGTGGCTACATCATAGAGGTATCGTCTATCAGTGCCGCATTGAAGTTTTATCGGTTTTTGCTTTTTTAATGAATTTTCTACATCTGAAAACAAAATAATATGGAACTGCGAAATACCAAACTAATACACTAATAACTAACAAATTATAATTATTTACTAGGACGGCAAAGGGCAGTGCATATAATTAAATTAAAAAAAAAAACAAGAAAAAAACATGCACTAAATAGGCCTTTTAAGCCAATAACAAAATACGCCTTTTAGACAAAAATATATAAAAGACAATATAAAAAACATTTTTTCCAAATATTTAAAACAAATGATTAGATATTCAAATATTATTATGCAGTTTCTCACCACCATGCACTTTATCCAGCATACTGCTGACGTCACAATTCTCCATGATCCTTGTACACAAAGCATTAACATACTGACTTGCTCCAGGAACAATGCGGCCAGTATCACCTGTCTTCAATTCATATGTGACATCACTGTCTAGAGTGGTTGAGCATTCAATTTCCAACACTTCATATGCAGCTTGTGATGGTTGCGTAGAATAACCAATAAGTAAATTTTTATTTACAATATAATCATCAATATCTGTCATAGATGCATATATTTGAGGATTGTTTTGTCTGGAAATCATTTTTATTTAATTTAAAATAAATACATTGTATAAATTGTATAGACTCTTGTGTGATGAGCATATTTGGAATTTGTATGTATGGGTGTCAAATGTTTTTTTTATTCCTCACTTCACCTGATGTAAGTGACCATGTAGCCCAATATAGAAAACACTCTAAGCCTAGTGGAGAACTGGCTCTCAAGTGCAGCTGCTGGAACACACCTATAGATGCTTGAAAACAGATTTTCAACTTGAGGGGGTGGCTAGTTTGGCAGGCATTAGAAAAAGCCTGCCCACCATGCTATGGTTTCATCATGATGTTTTCCTTCACCGAAAGCTCAGGCTCATTATAAAGATTGGAACTCAATTTAATTGATGTGATGTCCATACATGGTCAAGATGAAATTGTATCTCCATATCAATACTAATACTAATTAAGCAAGAGTTTTTTTGTTTGTTTAAATGCTAATCTCTGGAACTACCAGTCAGATTCTAAAAATTATTTTTGTACATGACTGCCAGATTTACGTGGAATAGTATTACTAGTCTCTAGAATTACGCTAGCTGAGACTAGCTTTAAATATTGATTTTTGTTAAGCAAGTCGGACAAAACTGCGCAGTCGAACTGCTTTATCCGCGTGCGCTGGCGTAGTGGTTAGTGATACATAAATATGGGAAGCCGTGTTAGCTAATTAAAACTTGAAATCACTTTAAAATCAATTTATTTGCTTCCGATACTATATTAACACACACGTCCTAGCAATCGTTCCGCAAGTCTCAATGTTGCCATCTTTTCTTTTTTTTAATCTATGCTACGTTCCGTTTCCCACATCCGGTCATCCTGACAATATGACTGCCCCAGTCATACATACAGTAACTTCAAATTACACATGTAGTAAACTACATCAAACACCTGCAGTATACACCTTACATATATTTAATCATGAAGTCTTAATTAAAATCTTTTTTTTTTTTTTTTTTTATGAGAACATCTTTTAGCAATAACTACTGAACATAATCTTACTTGAATTTAGAAATACAAACATTACTGTTATTTTAGTATTATAAAAATCTTACACTTTGATTCATCTTAAACATAACATCTACCATATAACTTATAAACAAACTTTAACTTCTTAAATAGTTTTACTAGAATAGCATGAAAATAATATAGAAAATTATCTAATAATTAGTATTTAAAATCTTACATAATGTTCACATAAAAAGACAACTATTAAGTAGGTATTCAGTCAGGGAGTGCCATCGGCCACTTTTTCATGTGATCGGCTGAACTATAAGTCTTATTAGGGCCCTCAGTAGCAGTACTTACCTTCTCAACTTGATACCGGTCATTTCCTATATGTTTAGTGACCTTGTAAGGTCCCAGAAACCTCGGCTTCAACTTCATGGCATTTCCATATTGTGTTCGCTTTATAGCTACTAATTCACCTTGATTATACTTGGTACTTTCTTTCCTCCTTTTGTTAAAATTTCTTCTATTTTCTTCCTGGATTTGAAATATTTGTTCTTTTGCTTGTAGTCGTAATTTATCTCTTGTTTCAGTAAAAATATCCCTCCCCTCCTGCATGAGAAGGTCATGAATCTGTGGATCTTCTTTTATTCTCATTCTGTTTCCAATCATCAACTCATAAGGTGTACAATTTATGCTTCGTTGAAATGTACTATTTAAAGATTGTTGAACTTTACTCACATGTCTATACCATAGGTCAGGTTTTTCAATGCATCGCTTAGTTAGAATTGAAATGATAGTCCTGTGAATCCGCTCAACCTGGCCATTACCTCTTGGGATACCTGTAGTTATCTTGACATGTTGTATATTCTCATCTTGACAAAATTCCTCAAACTCGTGACTTGTGAACGCAGTACCACGATCACTTATAATTCTACTGGGTTTTTTTTTTTTTTTTTTTTTCGAACTGACTATACTGTTAGCCTTAGGGGCCCTGGAGCCTTTACGGCTTTTACAGCTTTACCGGGCTTGGTTCTACTGGGATTACCAAAATGTTGCTGATGGATTTTTAGCTTATCTATGGTTTCTTTAGTTGTTGTGCTTTTCGTAGGAAAAATCCAAACAAATTTCGTGAATGCATCTACTATAGTTAATAAAAAATTATACTGTTTCTTTGTTTCAGTCATAGGCCCAACATGATCTATATGAATTGTATGTAGTGGCACATCTTCTTTTTCTATTGGGTGTAAAAAACCTTCTTGCTTTCCTTCCTTCTTAGTGGCTAAAATACAGGGTATACAGGTTACAATAAAATCTTCAATCTTTTTACTAACATTTGGTATGTAATAATCTTTGTTTATCAAATCTATCATCTTTCTTTTGCTAAAATGACCTATTCCATGTATTCTTCTTATGATTTCTATTGTCATATCTTTAGGTATAACAAGTAGCTTCTGTGGACTCTTGTAGAGTAAACCATTTTCCATAAAATAGTCAGAATAACTTCCCACTTTAAGGATTTCAATGATAGCTTTTAGTCCTTCATCGTTTCCTTGTGCTATTTTGATTTGTTCGTGCATCTCTCTTGTTATAACTCCAATGAACTGGGGACTTCGGCTTAGTGCATCAACATGCCTCATTCTAGATCCTTTTCGGTGTACTACAGTATAGTCAAACTCTTGTAGTAGTAAAGCCCATCGGGCTACTCGAGTAACCAAGTCTTTTTTACGTAGAGTCATTTCAAATGCTGCGCAGTCAGTAACTATCTTAAAAGGTATTCCTAGTAAGTATTTACGAAACTTCCTTACACCTTCTATAACTGCCAGTGCTTCAAGCTCATAACTCGTATACTTTTTCTGGCATTCTGTTGTTTTACTACTTGAATAATAAATGGGGTGCAATTCACCATCGTCTGGACTTCTTTGCATAAGTATGGCTGAGTATGCATACATAGATGCATCTGTATGCAGTTCAGTGGGTAAATCTGGGTGATAAATCTTCAACACTGGTTGCTCGCATAATCTTTGTTTCAGAGTACTGAATGCTGCTCTTTCAA
Organism: Saturnia pavonia; assembly: GCA_947532125.1. Taxonomy (NCBI): domain Eukaryota; kingdom Metazoa; phylum Arthropoda; class Insecta; order Lepidoptera; family Saturniidae; genus Saturnia; species Saturnia pavonia. Next base: position 6,242,706 of record OX383919.1, on the reverse strand, counting down.
TTTCAGTAAATTTAAATGGTTGATTCTTCTTTAGTAGGTTTGTTAATGGTATAGCTATTGACGCATAGTCCTTGATATACTTTCTGAAATATGATGTAAGTCCAATGAAAGAATGTAATTGTTTTAATGTCTTTGGTTCAGGAAAGTTCATCACAACGTTTACTTTGTCAGCAGTAGGTCTCACTATGCCATTCTCTATATTGTGTCCTAAATAGTCCACACATGTTGTTAATAGCTCGCACTTCTTCCAGTTAACTTCTAGCCCATACTCACTAGCAACTTTAAGTACTTCTTTAAGTCTTTCAAGTCCTTCTTTATAGTTTTTTGACATAATCAGTAAGTCGTCGATGAATATTAATAAATAACCTTTAGTAATTAAATCTCTGAAAATAATATTAATATATCTAGTAAAATATTTCGGGCAAATTGATAAGCCAAAGGGTGCTTTTAAAAATTCAAACTGTCCTGTTTGAGTTACAAATGAGGTATATTTTCTTGACTCTTCACTTACATTAAGATGGAAAAATGCATTTTTCAGATCTAACTTAGAGAATACTCTTTCTTGAGCCAACTTATCAATGTGATCCTCGATCACTGGTAGTGGGAATTCATCTTTTATCATCTTAGCATTTATCCTACGGTAGTCAACACAAATTCTAGTACCACCATCTTTTTTCTTAACTAGTACTAGGGGACTAGTATATTCAGAGAAACTAGGACGTATAATACCATCTCGGAGCCACTCACCGATCTGCTTATCAACTTCATTTTGTTCCACAATCGACAATCTCCGTGGTCGCTGCCTTACCGGAACATCATCAGTCAAAATAATTTTCATTTCAATTGGTGCTTCTTTAGTCTTAGCGGGAACATACTCACTAACCAATTGCTGTACTTGTTGCTTGATTACGGGATCTGTAACCAAACAGTTAGGTTCTCCTATTCCACTTATGGTAAAACAAATTTTATTCAACCATAGATCATCTCGTGGCATTACCGTGACTGAACCCTTATCAATAATTATCACTGTATTTGACAAGAAATCCTGCCCTAACAGTAAATCATATGGCATAACGTCATTGGGTACAATATAAAACGTACATACAAAGCTTTGGCCGTCTAAATCTATCTTAGTTTCGAACTGTCCAAGAGAACTAACCCTTTTCTCACCAAGTCCAGTTAATGTCACAATTCCTTTGTAAAACGTCGTAATATCTAAGTCGAAAAATAGTTTCACAGATACTAAATTTAAATCACTACCACTGTCAACCAAACACGTAATATTTTTGCCGCAAATCGTTACAATTTTTTCAGATTTATTTTTGTTTACATTTCGTTTGACATCTCGAGTGACAGCCGTCATTTCTTCATTACTTGATACATTTCCGCCCTCTGATTGATCATCGAAGTTACCGCCATCTGTGTTTGCATTCATACATAACTGTTTCATCGACCGGTTCGACTCAATCGGTCTTTGTTGAAAATAGCGATTTCCCTCGGACTGTTTTATCGACTGATCTGGTCGCGTCGATGAAGTTGCGCCGCTTGTGCTGCCATCTAGGTTATTATTCTTACACTGCGATCCAATATGGCCGAACTCGTTACATCGGAAGCATTTCAGGCCTTTACTGCGATCTGGACAATCAGATGATGCATGACCTATTTTTCCACAGCTAAAACACCGCACTGTTTGTCTGCCTTGCCGCCTGTTTCGTTCATTTGATGCACTTGTACTCACATTTTTCTTCATATTATTTTTGTATGTCTCGTATATCTTAAGCTTCTCTTTTAAATCGCCATATGTAGTCACGCCGTATAGCATTATCTTGTTACTTTCATTATCTATAATTCCTTCTACTATGTACTGGATAGCAGCATAATCAGCCAGCTTGCCTCTCTTACCTAATGTCTTCATCTCAAGCATATAATCATAGCAGCTTTCATCCTTGCGTTTCTTCCTATCACTCATGATTTCGTGGACTTGCTTAGCGTTTAAGTTATCTGGAAACTCCTTTATTATCGCCGTCTTGAGTTCATCATACGTCTTGAATGTTTTCTCAGAGCGGAGCCACGCCGCAGCTGTCGACGTCAAAGTCCGTCTGGCTACGAGTAGTTTTTGATTAGGCGTCAGATCGAATATTTCCGCGTTGTCTTCTACTTCTTGTGCCCACTTGGTGACTGTATAAGTAGGATTGGTACTTGAGAACTTCGGTATGGCGTCTTCCACGTACATAAGATTCACCACCGCTGACGTCGTAGGCTGTGATGTTAAAGTTCCGTCGTCGTTCATCTTGTCGTCGTTTATCGTTTGATCGGAGCAAATATTTATCTTTTGGCTAGCAGTCGTCATGTAAATATCTCTTTTCAGAGTTGTCGTCGTCGTCCCGTCGTAAAATTAGCGAATTTTAGGTATCAAAGTCGTCGTCTTAATATGCAGATAACCTCCAATTTGCCAACACATCGCCGCCACGTTTTCGTTGTATTTCGAGTTTCGCGAACACGTACTTCTTTTCCACAATCCTAATCACGGACGAGCCTCCAAAATGTTATGGGAAGCCGTGTTAGCTAATTAAAACTTGAAATCACTTTAAAATCAATTTATTTGCTTCCGATACTATATTAACACACACGTCCTAGCAATCGTTCCGCAAGTCTCCGTGCTGCCATCTTTTCTTTTTTTTAATCTATGCTACGTTCCGTTTCCCACATAAATACAATGTTCTACAAAAATATTGAGCCTTAATAAGTCTAGAAAATAAGTCACAATAAGGTATTTTGTGTTATTTTTTTTTATTTAAAATTTAAGTGATTTATGAGCATTATTATTAGGCATGGCATATTAATCCTTAAGGAACGAGAAGAACGAAAGTTACTTCATCATCAAGACAATTTGAAGATGAAGATAAGCTTTGCCCTTTATAGCATGTTATTAGGTCGAATAAATTGGAAGGCAATGTAAAATTAAAATAAATTGACACTCGGCTCGAGCCTATGACTATAGATGTACTGGTACGAACTAGTTGTGTGATTTGTGACGCATAACCCTGGCTGCCCGGTAAATAGCAGACCAAACCAACCAGAGATTTCTTTAAATTGTACGCAGGTAAAACCGGAGGCATAGCTAGTATATTATATTTATGGAAATTTTGGGCAATAACACTTAGGGCATTGAGGTTTAAATAAGCTTATAACAGCCTAACAAATATTAACAGTTTACCTGTCCAAATAAACTCTACACATGTCCATAATAAGAACACACAAATCCAGCTTACATTTTTCTAATACTTTCAGCAAAAAGTTTTCTGTTACGCAGTGCTTCTTCTCAATATTATCTGGAGGGCAGTCTATGCCGAGCATACACTTTGTGTTACATATTTGACAACCATGTCCTGCGTAAAAGATAAAACCTGAAAATTTGATTACAGAATAATCAATAAATATAGATTCTTCTGAAATTCTTCTGAAATGAATTCTTCTTTTGAAACTCAAATGTATATGGGTGCTTGGCAGGAGTAAACCTATTGGGGAAACAGAGCATAAACTCTCCCCTCAAAAAAAACTATTTAATATATATTATAGTAGAACATTATTTTTTTTAATGTGTTTGATGTTGAATCTTAGAGAAACTCCAATGCATAACTTCCTCCTAACTTACTAGATCTATGCCTGGTACTTGGGCAGACCATGTTTCAACATTCTCTAGTGAAAAGATACAGAAAGTCCATTTTTAAATACTAAAATTAATGAAATTATTTGTGACCATATTAATATTGATAATTAAAATAATTATAAAATATTTACTGGTTAATAAATTGATATGCACATAACTGGAAACATAACTAGCAATCAAGTGTGAATGTTAAAACGAATTTGTACATGCTAAGTTGATAGATGTTCAACTCAAAGATAGTCATAAGCCAAATTCCAAAATATTCTATCATGATTTGATTTTATGGTTTCCTTGTTAATAATAGATAACTTTGATTTTTATTAAGACTAATTAACTCATGACTAATTAACTCTTCTATATATATAAATCCAAAAACTGAACAATCACTATGAAATATGCTATCTCTGGTTTTATCGGTCATGCTGTGGTCCAGTTATTGACTACTAAAACGTAGAGAAATATATCTGCAAGGCATATTGTATGTAAATGCAATAAAACCACAGTAATCCTTACAGTATGAGTCTTCCGGTATTAATTCTGAAATTCTCATCAAAATCATTTGTAATTCATATGCAGAAGTGTTTTTCACAGTAACTACAATGAACCCCAAGCTCTTTAAATTTGAACCCAAAGAGTCACAATCAATCGAGGGTGTAGCCAATTTGGATAAATGGTGATACTTGTCATTCGCAACAAGAATAGCAAGCTTTGACTTGGGCCTATATCTCTGCAGTGAAGACATCAGACGGTTAAAAACCTGTATCGTACATCCACTTCGATCTAATGACTTTAACAAATGTTCACCAGGGTTCTCCACATCGTTAAATGATATACTAAAAAAAAAAGGATTATTTTGTACAGTGTACCAAAAAAAGATTTTTGTAATATACAATAATGTTCATTTACATACTTCAGCTTGGCAAGTTTTGCGATCGATTCACATTGTACTATTTTTAAAGCTCTTGCTTTTTTATATTCACTATAGGGTAACGTTTCAAGTAGCGACATTAAAAAAATAAACTAAAACGAGTACCTAAAAACTAGTACAATTTTGGATAGAATTTTTGGCGGGATCTTAAATTGCGATTTGGTTTTTATTTTAATTCATTAGCTTAGTTTCTTTGACCCTATTTTATGTAATATTGGTGGCGTTTTGGGTGATATAGTTTGATTATTGTACAATCGTGAAGTGGAAAATAAATATAAACTAGTAATTGACAATATACCTTAGGACTGTCAATAAAATATCGATATTACAATATTATTTTTTATAAATATCGATATTAATTACTAATTCTTTTTTAGACGATATACCAATAGTCCGATATTGAAATATAGGTATTGACACTTGATTTTTTTTAAAAAATAAGTACAAATTTATCGTTTTTTTCTCGTCAATTATTTAAAATACAACATCATCGTAAACCTACTCTACTGTACTATATTTACACTATATTATGTTTTTCCTCTTTTAGTTTATTTATTTGCATATTGTACTAAAACGAAATGTAATTTTGTATACAAAAAAATAATATAATCTGATACATTAAATGTACTTTACCCACTTTTGTGGTCTTGTTATACTTAAAATATCGATATATCGTGAATCCGATGTTTTAAAAAAATATCTTCAGCTCTAATGTTTGCCAGATAACAATATGTATATAGTTTTAGTAAAAACCGCTGTGTTCAATCTTCTGAGTTAGTGGCCAGGTCTGGCATATGGCATATAGGTAAGCCATGGCAGTATGCAAGTGGTGAAGACCGTTCTTTTTCCGAGATGGACAAATTTGTTTTTCATAATTTCCTTTAGAGACCATCATCTCTGCCAGATGTTAACGCGCCTTTCTACTTCTTTATTCGATAGGTTTTTGAAAGATATAATTTGACCCAGGTATATATATTCTGTTACGCATAAACAGTATGAATTATAAACTGAGTAAATTATTTTCGAGCCGATATTTTCGATATATCTATTTTTTTATCGATATATCAAACAATATAATAAGAATTCAATATTTAAAAAAATATCAGTAGTGCTAATATGCATCGATTTATTAAAAACATTCGATGTCAAGTATTGAAAAATCTAATCAATCCGAGCTATTGTTAATTCGACTAAATCGAGTAAACATCAAATAATATTACATATAGACATAATTATTTTCTAATTCGTTTGTGTATACGTAAGACGTAAACTTATTTAATACTCGGCGAGATGTCATGCAGGAACAGTTTGTTTTTTTTTAATATGGTACAATAAATGTTTTGTCTACATTTCTTTTATTATTAGATACCTTTTTATACATATATCGAAAATTCAGTTGTGTTGTATATTAAGAAAATCTACCACTTGTCTAGACAACATACTGTCGACTTCTGCTGTAATTCTTATTGAAAATTCATTTGTGTGTAGTACATTTAGAAAATCTAAACTAACATGCACCACTTGTCTAAAAACAACATACAGACTTAATTATTTACTAATTCGTTTGTGTATACGTAAGACGTAAACTTATTTAATTTAATACTCAGCGAGACGTCATCCAGGAACTGAGATAAAACATTTACGTCACGTCAAATGTTTATTCTACATTTTTCTATTATTAGATACCTTTTTATATATAAATATGCTGTCGACTTCTCCTGTGATTCTTATCGAAAATTTAGTTGTGGAAAATCTAAACTTTATTCATTTCATTTCAGATTATAGCATGTCGGTGACGCGAACCCATAATATTTTAACCCTACCGAAAAGTGCTCAACGCGGCTAAAGAAGTTTTCACTTCAAAAATAAATGCAAATTTCCGATTTCTCGTACAGCGTTACCCATTTGGCATGTTTTATGCCACATACATATCTTATTTATTAAAAAAAATATCGATGTCTGGAAAACATTGATGTATTTTCCAATATATCGATATAACATCGATGCCACTATGCAATACATTAGATTGAAAAAAACATCAATGTTTTCTTCAATATCCATCACTAATATAAACTGAAAACATGCATTTTGAAATGTCACAAAAGCTCCCTAGATCGTTCTAACAAGGGAGCCACTAATTTCAGTTTATTATGCAGTGTACTCTCTGGCCACCATCTTGTTGGACCGACTTTTAAAGTTTGGAAAATAGTACGAAGATTTAAACCTTGGATATACTAATAGATAGATAACATAGATACCAATAAGATATAGCGCTGAAAATCAACAAGAGAAAGAAGAAAACATCGATAGTTGCTACTTTTAAATAATATACTTTTAAATAAATAGCAATGAAATTATATTTTCACGGTGATATTTCCACATGTGATAAGTGAAAATGCTATATTTAAAAGGAGGATACACAATATAGGGTGCATTTTTCTGTTGCAACAAATATCAAGGCGTCAGTCGAACGACCTTGTTTATTATTATTCATATTATCCTAAATATACTGCTATGCTCCTTTATGACAAGACATTATTTATGTAAAGTAAACAATATTCCTGAACTCCTTAAATGCGTGGAAAGGTTGAATAGTATATTAATGTAAGTATACAATATAGGGAATGTAATTTAAAACAAATTGAACCAATTAAATAAAACTCCACAATCTCGGACCTTTGAAATAATAATTTTTTTTTTCGCAATATACATACATTTAATTAAAAAATCAAATGTGATTTTGCACTTAGACCACGTATGGAGATTGCCAAATCCACAATTTATTCGACAATTTATTCCACGGCGCTGCCGCCAACGCGTTCTAGAAGCCCTCTATCGTTATTCTACTTCCCGATCATGCTTACAGCTTGCCAGATTGAAGTTCATAATTACTGCTTCACTCCTTAAGGTCGTAGCGTGAAATAGTTAATTATTCCTCGTGAAACTTCCTATCATATACAAAATAATGTTTGATATTCGACTGGTAATTCCAGAGATTAGCGCGTTTAAACAAACAAACAAATAAACTCTTCAGCTTTATTATATTAATTATAATATAGATTTCATTTCATGACACAGAAATAATTTTACAAAGGCACACATACGATAACCGGCTTTCATATTTTAAAGGTTAAAGATAGACGTATTTAAGTAATAAGTAACTTATGGAGTTACGACTTTTGAATAAAATTAGTTTATATTGCACTGAATGTAGCGAGTGCCTGTAATACGTCCGCATATCAGATTTATATCTGTAATATACGTGACGCGAACTCACAAGATTTCACCCATCCAAAAAGTGTCTAACGCTCACAGCACGCGGTTGTTTATACGATGTGTTATACGTGTATATATATATATATATATATATATATATATATATATATATGTGTGTATTCGTGTACACAGGCCGCTGCGACAGTCTGATGCTTTGCTGATGTAATGCTTTTATACTCAGGCTTTTATACTTTTATACAACCTTTCTCCCACTTTGATTAATCGGGTAGTTTAGAAAGTCTCACCCGAATGCACGCCCTCGTGGTTTCATAAAACCACACAATATTTTTTTCATTGTGACCCGAACTCGGTGGCACTGCTATCAAAATCAAATATACTTTATTCAATTTAGGCCCTAAGAAGGCACTTGTGAACGTCAAATACTACTACCGGTTCGGAAAACATCCCCAGTAATCGAGAAGAACTGGCAAGAAACTCGATCGAGCTTATATTTTTTAATAAAAAAAATCAACTGTTTAAACAATATTTATAGTTAATAATCATCAGTTATGCGTTAGTTAGTGGATGCACAGAGAAAGAGTCAATTCCAGACATCACTATCATTGACATAATGATCCACCCTATAATAACCGTTTGACAATAAAATCTGCTTGACATGGTCCTTGAACTCATTATCCGACAAATCAGTCGATCATATCATAATCAATCATATGCGACGGGATCTTATTACAGAACCTAACGTTATGCCAGGTCGACCCGTGACATGGACTGGAGTGAGACCCGAACATCTAGTCAGTTTACAAAATGTCAATAAAATGTTCTGGATCTGCGACGCGACAACTTTCAGATCGGAATTTAGAGCAGCAAAGTCGCTAGCAATTCAATATCTCAAGTCAATAGCTGACTCTTGTCGAAGAAAACTAACTTAAACCTAACTTAAACTTAAACCTAACTTAAATTTGCGCGGATGTTACGAAAATTCTCACGCAAATTGCTTTGGACGAGTTATCCGCAAACTATAACAATACTCTTAGAATAACTATTACCATTTTTAATCATTTTTTTATTACACGTTTAATTTATTATTATTTAAAATAATATACATCTATACGAGAACAATTTAATTAGCTCTAAAAGGGTTAAAAGAACTATTTCTTATTTATCATTTTTACCTATGCGCAATATAAAAGACTTCAAGTAATTCGAGTAGTAAGAAGTAGCAAGAATAAGATTTAATATCTTATTTATAGTTTCACTCGACAGATTTACTGTTTCTCTTAGTGGCACGTGTTTCTGCAATGTTTGTCTCTTTGGTATCACACGATGGAAAGATCAGAAAGAAATGAAATGATTTAATGAAGTAAAGTGATAAAAGTGCGATATTGCGATTTCCTATACAGTGAAGTAAAATCATATGATCGTGCGATATAATGCAGGCGTTACATACCCGATTTATATTGTAGTGAAATGAATTTATATATTCGTGCTATATATCGTAGGCGTATAAGTTTTGTAATTTCTAAATCTGTCACGTAAATTCGTACGTACGTTTGATATATGGTAGACGTATGAATTTTGTGATTTGTATATTACTGAAGTGAATTCATATGATGGAGTGATATTTGGGAAGCATATGAATTCTGCAACTTGTATTTGAGTGAAGTGAATTCATATACTTTATCATACGTAGCAGCAAGTATTTTGGATTCAATACACAAATTATTTTTGTTTTCATATGAAAAATAGCAGATGCATAAAATTATGAAGCATAGTCTATTCACTATTGTCTAATATAAAGTGATTTTATTGTAAAAAAATTGAAATGGCAATCGGTGTTGATACTTCAAAATGGAAACCTAGAAAAGTAACAGGAACTCCGGCCGCAGGTTTTAGAAATATGATAGGTATTGGTATAATTAGCATTGGAATTGCTACAGGACTTATGTTTCAGTAAGTTATTATTTTCTGTTTTGTAACACTTTTAGGTTATAAAATAAACAGAAAAATCAAAATAATTACTTAGATGTATGCATTTATATACTTCGTTCAACGACAACAGAAGTCATGGAATAGGTAAGCACAATATATTAATTGGTATAATCATTACCTATAACATTTGTTAGAGTGGTAATCGAGAATTCCAAACATATATTTATTATGCATCATATATGATTGGTAAACCATGGCAAGATAATGGTTGTGAATGATATCAAAAAATAACACATGTTTTATTAGGTTTAACCTTCATAGCAGTAAAAGGGATATCATATTATGTATGTTTTAAGAATATATATAGGCCAATCTGATAAAATTCCTTGTTAAGAGTTTAAAATGTTTTTTAACCCGGCAAGCACTTTAGGAAGTAGATTTACTTAAATAGTAAAAACAGTATGTTTGGTTAAAATAAAACCTTTGCTATTATTATGTCTTTAAATAATATGTCTCTTAGTGTATCATAATGTGAAGTCATATTTATAAAAACTAACACTTGTAGCTCTCCTTATAACTCAACACATAAAATCATATATTTTTTTCAGTTTTGCAAGTATAACAAAGAATCTGCGAAAAGCAACAGAAAACCTCTATGAAGATCCTATAGAAGAAGTTGAGAGGAGATTAATGATCGCCAGTGGGTTACCTAATAGAACTGGTGATCGCATAAGGGAACTTTTGGAAGAATATGACAGAATTGACCGACCGGAAAAATAAATTATGAATGTAGATGGTGATAGGTAACTATTATTTGTAATGTTGTATCTTGTTGTAAATTATCAGAGAAATGTACAATCAAAAGATTTTTTTATTCTTAAATATAAACAACTTCTGTAATACATGTAACATTTTGAAATAAGTTTTTTTTTTCTATTACTTTGCTATTTCAAACTTTACATGTTTTGTAATAAATAAAATGTTAGACAACAGATACTGAAAAGTATTGCAAGTGAAATTTTATATAAAAATAATAAGATAGTAATTTCATTTACTGACCAATTTCAACATTTTTAGCGATGATACTCTTTATATATGAAATAGATTGTGACATTATAACAGCAGCCATTAGTCTATAGAATAGTAATAAACATATTGATATTCCAATATAGTTTTATTTGTCACCAGCAACATAAACATAATTAAAGTTAGAAGCAAATATTTTACTACAGAGCACATGGATGACAGTTTGACAGACTTTCAAGAGACTAAAAAGATTAACACTGGTCCAAAAATACCCAAGGCTATAACTAAGAAACCACGAAAAACTTATAAAAGAATAAAAGGACAAAGAGACATAAGGTCAGCATTGGAAGCAAAAAAAGATGAATTAGTTACATACACAAAACAGTTTGATGTAATTTGTAGAAAATCTGGAATAGATGTGGATCCTGAACAGCTCGAGCTAGCCATTACTTTGTCAAAATCACTTCAAAGTGAACCATTAAACGGTGATTATACATCAAATATAGATTTAAGTACACAAGAAAAAACTAAAAGAATACGAAATACTTTACAAGAATATGGATTTAAGGTGCCAGAAACAAAAATAACAACAAAGAAACTAAAGAAAAACCATAATAATTATAAACTATTTTCATGTACAAATGCTAACCGGCTTCAGGTGATATCAGATAGATTTGCACAGGTATTGTTAAAAAATATAAATAATTTTAAAACCAACACTATAACTGATTTTTCAAAGACACCATTGTATTATATTTCAACCAGTATTTCTTACGAAGAGATTAAAAATGATGAAGTATTTTATGTAGATGGTTTAATAGATAGATCTAAACAAATTGGCAGCTTATTAAGAAATTGGGCAGAAATACCTGGTAGACCTCTTAGCCCTGTAAATATTGACTGTTTTGAAATGAACTTCAGTGAAATAGAATGTTCACAGGATGAACTTGATCTAGCACTGAGTGGGTCGCTTAAAGCTATTAAAAATATAATTAAATCTAAACAGATTGGAAATACTGACAGGAATGTATATACACCTGATACTAATAATAAATTTAATAACATAAGCCAGCATAACTGTTTAGAAATACAAAATAAGGTGAAAAATGATGTGGGAAGTCAATTATTGCAACATGAATATAGAAGTTGCTCTCCTGATATATTTGAAGATGAAATCTCTACATCTGAAAATGTAAAAAATAATATAAGTATATGTGAGGATAAATTAAGTTATGTGATGGACTTAACTGAATGTGTTAATGTTAACACAGATTTAGCGACAAAAATAGTTGATAAAAAAGTAGACAATGTAAATAAAAGCAACATAGTACTTCTACAAAGTAGAAGAAAATCAGATGATGTTATGGAAATAACTGAATGTGTAGCAAGTACATCAAGATTTAATAATCAATACATGCACAACCATGAAATTGTTCTCACGCAAAGTTATAACAATCCAGAGAGTATACTGAATGAGAACAGAAGTGAAAATATTAACATAGATTTAACACAGTCATCAAATTCTAGTGATGAATTACCTATTGTTCACCTAACTGACAAAGATTCACTAGGGGATACAATTATTATAAATGCTTGTGATTACGAAAACATAATTAATACACGAAAAATTGGACCAACAACAGATAAACAAGAAATATTTTATTTAACACAGGACTGTAAAACAACTGAGTTAAATGAAGGGAATAGTTCTACTAAAGGTTTCTTTGAGGATTATGATTATCGTCATTCTGATCACAGTGAAGAATATTTCGAGAACAAAGATAAGTGTACTGACAAAAGGAAAATTGATGAAAAAGTTGATTTAACTAAAATTACAGATTCATTAAATGAACTAAGTTACAAGAGAGTGCATGATGTTTTATATAAAAAAATATCTTCATCATCTGATGGCAATGAGAACAAAAATAATGTCAGGATTAACACTGAACTAAACAAGTCTACTGATTGTATTATTAATATTCCTTGTAAAATAACTGAGGAAATAACAAGTTTAGATAAAATTAAAGAATGTAAACAGCTAGTAGATATGGCCGAAGATTCCGATTCACGTCAAGTTATCATTGTTGAAAATGAACAATTTAACAGCCGTAAAATTCAGTCATCATATTCAAATTTTCATAATAATACTGAAGACGAAATTGATTTAACGCAACATTCATTTCATACTAACGGTGCTGTAAATAATAGTTCACAAAAAATACGTACCAGTAGTTTAGGTAGAAAGGACAGTGTTTCTATAGATTACGACGAGATATCTAATGAAAGCAAATATAATTCGCCAATAAATGGAGAAATTTCATCGAAATCAGCAATTTACGAAATCGCTGATGAATTTAACACGGTTGATAAAGTTACAAATCATTCCCAGAGTGATGACGCGTACAGATTAAGTCAGCAGAATTCAGAAGTTTTTGAAATAATAGATAATGAACTTAATTATTCCCTCCTCCAATCTAGACATGAGAATTTTAATACAAGTAACCTATTTGCTATAAATCACTCTTCAGTTTCTCAAAAGTTTAGTGAAGTTATTAATTTAGACGATAAGGATACAATTGCTGGCCATTCAAATGATCTAGATAATTTGCCGGAAATTGATTTAAAAGGAACACAAGAAGATCCTATTATAACTAGAATTGATAATGAAAATGTAAACCTTTTGGAAACTACCAAAAGTAATGATTTTATCATTAAGACTGGAGAAGTTACTCCGATGAAAGATTTTGCATCAATGTCAACTCCAGAAAGAAATCAGGAATTAGATAAATACGGAATAAAACCGTTCAAAAGAAAAAGAGGTAAGTTGAACATTTATTTCTTAACATCAGCGACCGTTTTTGGAGGGATGATGGTTCAGTTGTTTCAAATTCGAACACCACGACGAAGGACGTGGCACTGGACCACTACACCCTGGCTGTCCACGAAGGGGACTCTCTCCCTTGGGGTAGGCTTCTAATAGCTGCCGGAACACACCTATTGGTGCTTGGTGACAGATTTTCAACTTGAGAGTGGTAGCTAGCCAGGCGGGCATTAGAAAAAGCCCAACCACCATGCTATGGTTCCTCACGATGTTTTCTTCACCGAAAGCTCAGGCTCATTGCAGGGACCCGAACTCACGCCACTCAACGCGAAGTCGTACACGCTACCACTGAGCCATCATCACTTCACCATTTTACATATACATTGGCACGTAACGCGACAAACCTAAAGACATTCACTGTGACAAGTTTATAACCATGTGCATGATAGTCTCCACCCAGTCGGGAACAGAAAACGATCCTAACCACGGCTTCTGCTCTTCGTACCCTTCGAGGCGTTAGACTAGGCGGTACCTTACGTCTTACGCCACTTATGAGAATGATAGTAAGATTATTAAAAACAAAAAACTTATTGATAATATTTACACATTTACAACAACCGTTTTCAGCTATACAACTACTAACCTACATATACAATCAAACACATCCGACTATAGACGAAAATTTCGATTGTATACAATCACCCCCAAAGAAATTAAAACAAAACGCTTCGCCTCGTAAGTCACCGAAAAAATTGACGTCACCTAAAATAATATGTACACAATATTTAGAAAACATTGAAAATGTTTATGAAGTGACTAACGAAGTACCAGTTATCAGGGAGCTCGAGTGTTCTGTTGAAGACTGGGTGTTTCAGAAGAGAGAAAAAGCGAAGGTATAATATTAACCTTGTATAAATTATTATTCAAATCATTTTACTAAATTTTAATGGCTAATTAATTTATATGTTAATTTTATTTATGAAGACACGTCCTTCTTTGAACTATTATTGATTTACTAAAACTTCTTATAAAAACCTTATCTGTGGATTTTGTGTGTGGATCGCGTAAAAATATTAATAAAATATATATTTAACAAATATGTACTCACGCACGCACGTGTATAACAGTTTCAAAAAAAGTTTGAGAGTCTCCTATTTGCCTTGTTCGTCTAATATAAATTGTTATGTTACGTAATTAATTCATTAATTAATATCGGTCTGTCCATTGACTACGTTTTATAAAGTAATCAAAACAACAACAAATATTTGGGAATGGCGGCTCTCGAACATTCCCAGTACCTGCATTGTATTCATAAGCAACAGTGCGCTTTTTTTTTTTTTTTTTTTTTTAATACAGGTCGTAATAATATTGTGACAGGTCCATTCATGCCGTGTTCCGTTGCATGTAGCATTTCACAACTACGTTTCATGTCGACGAGGTCTTCGAGAAGCGATACTGCGATACGAACCTGTCAATATAGATATCATACATAAGCAGCTAGTCGGTTATGGACATCGATACGATCCTAAGGTGAAAATGTTTTACTTGTACATATATGTAGGGTCGACAATGACAACAGTTATACTCATTCATCGAATAATACCAGATAAGTTGCAATGTAAGAGATTGATTGCTGATAACGAGTTAAAGAACCGTTCAGACAGTAGGACAATACCAGTCTACATATGTTGTTTACACGGAGCGAAAGCGTCTATTGTTCTTTATAAATTGCTAGCTGTGCCCTGCGGTTTCAACTGCCTATAATTTAAAAGAAATCGCTGATTGATGACTTTAATACTTCAGTATAGACCAGTAATTCTCAACCACTGTGCCGCGGCACTTTTGTGTGCCACCAATTTTTGCATCTTAGTGTGTTGTAGTAAGTAAATAATTTTTATCTTTTTCTTTGTGTGCCGCCAAATTTTGATATCGTTAAATATGTGCCGCAACAAAAAAAAGGTTGAGAATCACTGGTATAGACAATATGTTTATCAGTTGGCCAGAGTTATGCGTCACACGGCTCGTTCGCGCCACTGCACCTGTAGTCATAGACCCGAGCCGAGTGTTAAATTATTTTAATTTTTCATTATCTCCCAAACTATGCGTCCAAGTAACGTGCTATAAAAGGCAAAGTTTACTATTCCGGTTTATCAATATATAATTTTTAACTATAAATTGTTTACAGTTGTTCATTTTTTTATCGTTTATAGGTTTAGCGTTATGGCCATAGTCTCACCTGATATTAAGTGACGATGTGACCCAAGATGGTAACACGCTAAGCCTAGCAGGAGGACTGGCTCTCAAGTGCAGCTGCCGGAACACACTTTTTGGTGCTTGGCGACAGATTTTCAACTTGAGGGTGGTAGCTATCCTGGCAGGCATTAGAAAAAGCCGTGCCACCATGCGAAATAAGCCCTGCCATCATGCGAAAAAGCCCTGCCATCATGCGAAAAAGCCCTGCCACCATGCGAAATAAGTCCTGCTACCATGCAAAAAGTCCTGCCACCATGCAAAAAACCATTCTTTATCATTATCTTTCTACTTCTCGTTTAATCGATTGAACTTTGTTCAATCGAGATAAATACAATGAAAAAAGCGTATATCAAAAACAATTCTTTTATTTCATTTACAGGATCTCTTGAAATTTATGGACAAGAAATGTATAACAGTAAAAACAACAGACAATAATGGAAGAAATAATAGAAACTGAACGTAACATAATCATGGTCATTTTATAATAAAACAATTTTATTTTACGATAAATCTGTTCATTGTACTTTTTACAGAACAATAAATTGCTGTATAAATTATTAATGCACGCGCGATTTCATTTCTATAAACAATGCCAAATGAATTAAAAAAAAAGAAATTACACGTGTGCGTGATAAAACTAGCGAAAATTGTTTCGCAAGAAACTCCTGACGGATTAGTAAGATTGATCAGTCAATATTTAAGGCTAGCTGAGAGGTGTAGCCTAATATTAGATAGCCTATACTATTCCTCATGAATCTGGCTATCATATACAAAAATCCGACTGGTAGTTCCAGAGGTTAGTGTGTTTAAACAAACAATAGAACAAAAAAACTCTTCCGCTTTATAATATTATAGTATAGGCAAAGTTAAATTATTAATATATACAGTGAAACCTGGGTAAGTGAGAAAACTCTATAAGTGAGAGTAATAGTCAGGACCCGTCATTTTAAGCTCCCAAAGCCTCTATTAGCGAGAAACAGAAACCTTTGTAAGAGAGAGTCGTTTTTTTCTTATTCGTTATACCTGTATAAGCGACAGTCGAGCTTTATTTATTTATATTATTTAGGAGGAACAAATGACAAAACAAATTACAAATTTAACATCTGCTATTTGAAGACTCATTCTTAACTTCAATCAATCAATAATAATAAAAATCATTCCAATGAAACTAGCTTTAAATGCGTTGGAGACGGCCCATCAGTACTTTGAATACGCGCCGGTTGTTGATCGAGCAATATTCGACAAAATTTATGAGTTAGAGGAAAACATTCAAAATACCAAAACAGAAACCTAAACGAAATTGACGGATTTTTTTAAGTGTAAATAAGTTCTAAATAAAATAAAAATTACATAGTGCATTAATTTTTATTTTGTTTTCGTAAGCATCTTGATACCTACCCTTATAAAGTTGCTGTGACTTATTATTGCTGTGTACCTCTATAAGAGAGAAACGCTACCCATGTACCTGCATTAGCGAGAGACTCGGGTTAGTGAGAAACCTGTAAGCGAGAATGAGATTGTGCTCCCTTGAACTCTCGCTTATTCAGGTTTGACTGTAATTAAAAAAAAAAAACTTTCGTTTACAGTGTATGCAAATACACGCGTTCAGTATAATATGCGCGAATATGTTGCGCCGTGCTCGGAAGGGCAACATAACGAATTCACATTTTATTAACACTCGATTTTGCTGCCCATATAATTGAAGGCGGCGTAATTGAAGCATTAATTACAAGCGTTGACGCGTTAATAAGCTCTTATAAGAGACGCCTCCCCGCTAAAGATGCTCGAAAGATGAGACAGCAGAAAAAAACGTCGTTAGAAAAATATAGCATATACTACGTATTGTTTATATATTTTACTAAAAATTACCGTTTGTCAGTCTTGATGCAGCCATCGGAGCATTCAGCATTTTTTTGTCTTCTCAGGCGACGACGAATAAGTAACGTAAAAGCAATATTTCTTCATTAGAATCCATATTGCTACTGACTGAACTGACAAGTTCAAGCGAACAGGTTTGGTTTTTTTTCTAAATCGTAAAATTTGGCGCGCGTGTAAGCCAATATGACTTAATACGCGCATAAAAAAACGCTAGTCTGAAACCACTCTTACGTATAACGGGTTATATAAAAAAATCGATTTTTAAGGAGAAATACTAAAATTAACAGATCCATAAATCCCAAAGTGTTGTTCTTTGTCAATATATGATTATTACATTGTTACATCACAATCTACTGTATATAATAATTATTATGATAGTAGGAACACAATGTCTGTAATCTGTAAATTAACTTCTATTATATAGATTTCATGACAGTTTTCGCTATTATTTAATGCCCGATCCACACGTTTGCCAAACCTCGGTAAACAATAAACAAATTCAGACGTGTGAATAGGGCGTTTGACTTGGCTTGTGAAGGTTTGGCTTGGCTTGCTGCAGATCCGAGCTAAGTCGGTATTTGATACACAAATCCATGGAGCTTGCGGCAAGCGCTTGCGATGCGTCCACACGATTGTGACGTTTGTGTGTAGATAATATCGATTGCGCGAAATAAATAATCGATAAACAACTGAAAAAAAACCAGGTACGGTTTCTATGAATTTTTAACTATTTTCGTTGCCGAATTTACCGTATCATACCATTTTTCCTCGTTTAGTTTTCATTTTTTTTAAACCTGAATATTATAGTCGAAACTAGGTCGACGTCCGCCATATTTGCTTATTTAAAACACTAGCAAAAGTGTGGATACCGACGTTTGGCTTGCCTATTTCATTAGAGCGTTTGTAGAGGTTTCAAGTTTGCGGAAAGTGGTAAACGTGTGAATCCGGTACCTATATAATATTAAATTACGTCAAACGTTATTACCATTGTCAGTTGCGTAGCTTGGAGAGGGCGGTGGCCCTTATTGCTACCCATTTAGGAGCGACACTCGACCGTAAAAAAGTTACTTGCACAAATGTACAAAACCACCATAAAAGGTCATTCGCCAAGCCGAGGCGAGAGGGCTCCATCTTAATTTATAATCCCTTTATTAATTTATATTTTACTTTTCTAGGACGGGGTCATACACAGAAATAACTTAAAAAATGATAATCCAGCAGGAAGGCTAACCCTTTTTCTGTAGTGACGTCCCCCAAAAGCTTAATTTACTGCCTAATGTGCTAGCTACGCCATTGATATAACAAAATCCTTTTTTTATTATGCCCCTTTTGGCGCGTATCATCAGGAGGGAGGGAGGAGTTAAAATGTTGCTAAAAACGTCACGTGATTAATGGACGACCCCTCGGCTTGGCCACGTTGTACAACATGTGTTGTACACACAACACATTACATACAATGTAATTATGCTTTATTCTACAAAACACAAACTTCTTTATTTATCCAGATTAAAAAATATAATTCTTGTTTATTTATTACTAACGACCCGCCCCGGCTTCGCACGGGTGCAATGCTGATACTAAATATACCTACCTACCACATAATGTCCTTATAAACAACGTATACAGCTTTGTCATTAGACAATACAAACATGTTCTGTTTAGAGGTTACTCTTGAAAGAGCGACATATAATTGACCATGGTATATAGGGCCGTACCGCTGCACTTCCCTACATTTTAAATCTGTAATATCTTCGGAAATATTCATTTAAATTACATGCTGTAAAGGGCTATATTGATCTATATTAAATTGACAATGTATTTAAGGTACTTAATTGGATAAGCTAATGCTGTATTGCTTAAAATCACTTCGTAAGTAAGCCATTTTTTCCCGTAAAATGTAAGGTTATTGTGGGTTATCCTTAAGAGATAGACATATACCATCGCGGACTTTTTTGTTGACCTTTTTAAGGTGTACAATACTGTAGTACATTATTTTGATTTATCTCGTGGGGTTCAGCCAGCGTTTGCAATGTAAGCGCAAAAATGTGTTTATTTACGACATCACTTAGAAACCTCTAAATTTATCAGTGTTTCTCTACAATATTATTCCTCTTAAATCACTCTATCTATTAAAAATACCGCTTCAAAATCCGTTGCGCAGTTTTAAAGATTTAAGCAAACATAGGGACGGACAGAGCGAAAGCGACTTTGTTTTATACTATGTAATGATTTACATTTTATAAAATTAAAAAAAAAAACATATTCACACCAATTTTTTTTATAGATGGGTATGGTGTGCAACAGTGTAATAATAATAAAACTAGTGAAGTAGAATAGTTAAATGTCATTTTTTCAATAGCCCAGCTTGTTGGATAACTTGTCTGGTTGCATTGTTAATATGGCGGAACCGATCTGGACCTAATTGTATTCCACCATACCTGAAAAAATATTATTATTATTACAGTAATATTTCATGATGATGACGGGCATGTTTTAATGCACGCCTGGCTTTCTACCACCCTCTAGTTAACAATCTGTCACTAAACACCTATAGATGTGTTCCGGCAGCTGCACTTGAGAGTCAATCATCTAACCTTTAGACTACAGCCTAAGGTTACTTAACATCAGGTGAGATTATGCTCAAATACCAAATTTACAAAACAAGCGTACAACCCGCCTGACGGTAAACGCCCACCGTAGCCTATGGATGCATATAAAACCAAAGCTATCACTAGCGCGTTGCCGACCTTGAACCACCCTACACCATGGAGCTCTGGAAACCCTACTCACCGCAGGTACATAACACAAGGTCATTTTGGCTAAGACCTTTTGTAGGATGGAGGTATTCCACCAGTCGGGCTGCCCCAAATGAAATGAAATGTGAAATCCCCAAAGAACGACTTCACTTATTAACCTCATATTCACATAATAAATTTGTTTTATAAGTTCATAGTTATGTTAGGATTCGATAGGTGCCATTAACTACTGAAAAGGGCAGGGCCATGTCTGTCGAGCAAGCTAGTAATTATATGAAAAAATTATGTTTGTGTGTAATTTTATCAAATAGAACTTATAGCATATTTACTTACCATCTGGAAACAACAACCAAAGTATTCTTTTGATCCAATATTTGTAGCAAATGCAACATTCTCCCACCAGCATGTGCTTCACCGTCATCGTCACAATCTTGCAATATGCTTGTGCCTTTAGACGTTTTTCTTTCTATCCGATATGCGTACATGTTGTGAGTAGCATTCAAGAACTTTTTATTCAGTTTTAGTTTTGTTAGCACTGCACTGTAAAATGTGTTTTTTTTTGTTACATATAAAAAAAACTATTATACTAAAATGATTAGTGTTGACAAAACGATTAATCGATAGTCCTGAGCACCATCAGTTAAACAATTGTTAATATCCAATACATCACATATGGAGTATTTTTGTGATTTCAAGGAAGATTTGCGCGAATAAGTTTTTTTTAGCTCGTCAAGTTACTAAAGTCCTTGTACGTACGGAACACGCGATGACCTTTTTTTCGCTCTTGTTATTCAACCACCTAACATGTATTCCGTACTCTGAAAAAGCAATTAATAGACAATCGATTGTCCGAAAAACCGATGTTTTACCAACACTACTAATGATTATGATTATTTATCATCATTTTATATTCTCATAGACATTACATAAAGATCATATTGTATCTTAGATAATGAAGCTGTGTCTGAGGCTCCGCTCGCGTGGACTACAGAATGCTGTCGGTCGAGCGCACGTGCGAATTGTGCCGCCACAAAAATACCTATTTGTGGCTGATTTAAAAGATAGATATATGCTAACGGTGACTATTTTGTAGGGCTTTTTACGATCTATATTGTAGAACATTAATTTGATATATCTCTTATGGTTTACTCAACATAAGCCATTTAAGCGTCCCCAAAGCATCTTTTTTCCGAGTTGATTCACCATTATCGTCACTGCTTATTTCGTATGTTACGGTATCTTACAAAGTACATCCTATAACCTGGCCAGATAACATAGCTATGAATTATATAAAGAACCATGCAAATCGGGTAAGTGTTTTTCGCGCGAAAAGAACATAAACGGACAGAAAGACAGAGATACGTTGAGTTTTATAATATGTATAGATATACATGTAGATGTCTATATATGTAATTGGTTTCTCGCCAACAGCTCTTCTTAGGTTTTGGATTAAATTTTTTATTTAGATAATGTTTTCCTTTTCAAGTACACCTAGTACAGTACATAATGATCATATTTTATCTAATACAATTAGGTTAGCAATTATCATTAAATATTATAAAAGAAAGCCCCCGCCACATCTGTCTGTCTATGAACGCGATAAACTCAAAAAAACTACCAAACGTATTTCAAACGGTTTTCATTATTGGACAGAGTGATTCATATGGAAGGTCTAGGTGAATAACTCATTAAGGTTTTATGTAAATTAGCTGAAATATTACTATCATCGTCTGAAACTTTTATTCTATCGCCCCAAATTTTCGTTCATCTATCGCATGTCGCAATACAGATGGCCGTAGAGTAGGGAACTGTGAGATTCGAGGCGAAGCTGGAGTTATTATATTTTTAAAGTTTCACTTGCATCGTGATTTCATAAAACCACACAATATTTTTTTTAACAATCTCCATGTTAATGTAGCTTTATTAAAATTCAATCCCAAGCATAGCGGCCACCGACGACCATTTAACCAATAAATACCAGAACAAAACCTTCCAGTTAACTGAATATACAGTAAATGATTTTGAAAAGTGACACACTGAATTAAAGAACCATAAGTATTGATGTTGCAATGCATTTGGTACAAATACTGTACTGTAGTGGAACTACCATCCTGGTATTCACACTTTTTCGAATATAATCCAGAAGAGTATATTACAGGCAAATTGGCTGTACTGTTATTTGACACCCCTTATTCCCTTGTCCCATTAAATTGATTACGTTCCTTTAGAAAACATCATAATTTAGAGATATAAACTCAGGATAAAAATCTAACAAATACTTTTTTCGTTTCCATGCTTAAATTTTAATACATACTTGACATCTTCAAGGCTATGAACTTCAGCAGCATGCCCTTGGAAAGTGCTCTTTCTGTCAGCTATTACGTCTCCATGTGTTATTTCTGGACAGTTTATATCTAACTGAAAATAAGAAGATACAGATTGTTAATGAGATTACACAAGCATCAAATTTAGTATTATGCCATTTAGTAAATACAATGAAAAATAACAGCCAGTTATGTAATGAAATTAAAAATTTAAGAGATATTAGTGACTTTTTGATGGATTAAATGATGAAAATGTTATTTTGCCTGGTGAATGATGTATTGTTTAAGGGTAATCAGAGCCTGCTTGAACCACTTCTTGCACTTTGATAAGGTGCAAGCCAGTAACTAGATTTTTTAGAGGGTTATAACAGAATGTTTAAGTAAATCAATTTTTTTTTTTTTAAGCATAACTTCTTATGCGACATCCAAGCGTTAAACGTTGTTTCACTTCTATCGTGTGTGAAACGCACACACACCTTTTTTTAACTTATACCACCTATAACAGCGATGGAAAGTACATGTCAGCCATAAAATAGTTTTATAATTTAAGGTACAGGTACAATAATTAAAAATTTAGTCAACTTTGGGTATGTCACAATATGTTGTTTGTACTTACTATCACCTGATACAGAGTAAAATTTATCTATACATATAATAAAATAGGTGTGTCTGCTTGTAATGTCAAAATAAAAAACATTAAATAAAGAGAGGTAGGGCACAGAGAAATTTCTTTGGATATTTCTCTCTACTTGGGGCAGCCCGACTGGTGGAATACCTCCACCCTACAGAAGATTGCAATCAAATTACCTAGTGTTGTGTTCCTGCGGTGAGTAGGGTTTCCAGAGCTCCTTGGGGTAGGGGGGTTCAAGGTCGGCAACGCGCTTGTGATACCTATGGTATTGCAGGCGTTCATAGGCTACGGTAGCCACTTACCATCAGGTGGGCCGTATGCCTGTTTGCCACCTTTGTAGTTTAAAGTTAAAAGTTTTTACTAAATGCATATGAAAGTATATACAATGCCTATAACAAATAATTAATTTTTAAAATTTTGTTGCCTGTTTGTTCCGGGTTATCTCCGAAACTGTTAAACCAATTTGAAGGGCTGTTAACTGTCAGATAGCTGATGTTATAAAGTATAACGTAGGCTACTTTTATTTAACAAAAATAATTAGGGTTCAGCACAAAAAATTAAAAACCTTTTTTAGTAGTACACGCGAGCTGAGTTGCGAGCACGGCTAGTCTATGACAATTCATGAACTATGATTACAAGATATTTCAAATTAGTGTTCAGGAGTAGGTACAAAGAATTATAGTTCAAGATTAGTTACAGGTGACCACAACTTGTAAAATATTCAACTATGGGATGTTTTTCTTACAGAAAATTGGGCAAACCTAAAACATGAGAATGTAATAAATAAACGTACCAAATTCAAATCCAAAGTTTCAACTGCAACTGGTTTTACATCCTTCTTTTTTGCCTCTTCTTTCTTGATTGTCTGTAGAACTTCTCTTATTTTCTCAACCCATTGAAAAATTACAGTTTCTCCTATGTTTTCTCTACAAGTATTAATAACATACAAAGATCAAAACTAAAATATAGACATTTTACTTTATTTGATTAGCATATGTATATTTGTAATTTATTTTAATTAAAGTTACGATGATATTCATATTGGGTGTCGATATAACTACAAAGGCAAAATTATCAATTCAACATGTCAGTAGATAAATGAGAGGTGAAAATCAATAAGTACTTACATATAAACTTCATCTAACAATATATGCAACTTTTCTTTTGCCTTCCTATCCATCCACGGCGCTGATAATTCATATTTAGGTGGCGCTAGAGATGGATATTCTTCAGGCAATGTCACGTATAATAGCACTTCATGTTTGTTTTCTTCTATTCTTATATTATAAGATCTTGTTTCTTCACTTTCTGTTGTCCAGTCTTCACCATATATAGAACTCAATGCTTCTACTTCCTCTGCCTATAATGAAACATTTACATTTGAACGTTTTTATACTTTCACTAGCTTCTGCCCGCGACTTTATCTGCGTGGACTTCAGAATTGGGTCTTTACTGAGATAAACTTATGTGCTAATCCAGGTTATAAACTATGTGTGTACCAAATTTCATTCAAATCCGTTCAGCCATTTTTGCGTGATTGAATAACAAACAAACTTACTTTCGCCTTTATAATATTTTTATGATTAGGATAGTAAGGAAATTATACTTATTTTTTCGATATGACTACACTGTTAGCCCAAAGGGCCCTGACACCTCAGACGGCTTTCACAGCTTTACCGAACTTGGTGGATATAATATTTAACATACTTGTTTCATACAATTATCGACATCCATGGTATAAAATAATTATTACAAGGTAGGTAATGTTTTTTTCAGTGCATTTTCCAACAATTTCACCTCAGACTCCTAAACAGATAAACAATTATCGTATTTAACATGTACGCATAATTTTGAGTTTTATATCCAATTTGCTAAATTTAGGTTCATAAAATAAAATTAATCTTTTTGGCAGAGATTTTGACAATGACAACAGAGAGAACGTAATCACCAATTCCCCTATATACAAATGTACTCTGTGGTAATCACTAAATAAATGACAACCACAGACGTGCTAGAGATCAACAGCTTTCAACATTTTCTATTAAAATTCTCCAAGTGGTCAAGTACGTAGAGGAAATAATTAAAAGATTTAAAAAATTATAGTATATTACTTACTCTTTCACTACTGATGAATATTTCGGCTCGTCGGCCAATTAAAAAAGATGAATTACTTATGCGAGGTATTTACATACATACATAAATCACGCCTCTTTCCCAACGGGGTAGGCAGAGACCACGTCCTTCCACTTGCTACGATCCTGACATACAACTTTCGCTTCCTCAACATTCATCAATCTTTTCATGCATGCTCGTCGGTTTAGAGTACTCTGGACCTGACC
The DNA here is from genome assembly GCA_947532125.1 of Saturnia pavonia. Lineage (NCBI taxonomy): Eukaryota > Metazoa > Arthropoda > Insecta > Lepidoptera > Saturniidae > Saturnia > Saturnia pavonia. The sequence continues at coordinate 6,216,914 of OX383919.1, read as the reverse complement.
TTTCTTCAAAACGTCCCCGATTTGATCGTGGAACGTTCGTCTAGGCCTTCCTCTTCCAACGTTCCCAATTTCACTCATCTTATAAATCTGTCTAGTCAATCTTCTTTCATTCATCCTCTCTACATGCCCAAACCATCTAAGCATCCCTTTCTCAATCCGTGTCACTACATCTTCTTTCACACCACAACGTTCTCTTATTACACTATTTCTTATCCTGTCACTCAATTTCACTCCTATCATACTTCTTAGCGCTCTCATTTCTACTGCATTTATTCTACTTTCATGTTTTTTCTGCCATATTTAATCTGCCGAGGTATTTCACCACATTAAATTAACGGGTTTAATAAAGGAGAGATGTGGACTGTATTTTTTGTTGTTAATGCTATCTGTATCTACACAATGCAAAAATTAAATCAGTTATTATAGAGTGGATCATTATGTTAATGATAGTGATGTCTAGAAGTAACTTCTTCTCTGTGCATCCGTTAAATTATTAATATGATTATTAACTGTAAATATTGTTTGTGCAGCTGTTTTTTTTTTAAATTAAGCCTATTCTAGTTTCTTGCCGTTTCTTTTTGATGACTGGGATATTTTCCGAAACGGTAGTAATGTTTGACGTTCATAAGTGCCTTGTTGGTGCCTAAATTGAATAAAGTATTTTTTGATTTGATTTAGTCTTTGTTTTATAGAAATAAGATGTTGGGTGGGGGAGGAGGAGGGGGGAGGGGTCAATGAGGATCCAGCTATTGCTAGATACCAGGGCCAGTCAAATTACCCTGAGGGGTCCTTTGAAGGCTTCACTGAATGGAGGGAGATAGGTGAAGTCAGTGACGGTCCAGATGGACTTGACTACATCGCATCGCATCTTCCATGCACCTTTTACTTTATCCCCACTCCACGGCCAGCTGTAATGCGACATGCAATAGATGACAGAAAATTTTTGGGCCGATAGAATAAAAGTTTCACTTTAAAATATGAAAATATTAAAATTTAACATCAACATAAATATTTTAGAACTGCAATGAGATTAGGGCGATATAAACGCCTCCATTTTAGCACGCTGTCATCGAGTTTCAGTGACGTCAGCGTACGCAATAAAATAAATATATTGTATACTGTAGAGTGCATTATTCGTTTTATCTGAAAATTGTTATGGTTTATAACTAATTACGATACAGATGGAAATGTAAAATCATTTTATAAGTACTGTAGTGTATCTATGTATAATAATACGATAAGAAATACACCTGATAATGTGTATTTCTATGTACCGCGAGATGTAATTTAGATTTTAGAAATAGTGGCTGGTTGAAAATGGACTAAAAATAGTATAACATATTATATTTATAATTCATACATGTTCCAATATAGAACATAACTGAGACGATTCTAAAGACCTTCAGACTTGCACCATAAAATATTTTAACATGTTTATTTCCTATTTAATATAAAAGTATCCGGTTAAACCTTACTAAGAGAAGAAAGCTTTTTTGATGGTTCGGTCAGAGAACTGTTCGACTGGACCACGACCACCATACATCAGGTGTAACACTCGCTATATTGGCATAATTAGACGTATTGAAATCCGTGATCAGACGTTATATATGCAGTAATCAAGCGGGTTAGTAGGATATCTGTAACCGACTGGATCGCTACTACCATGCACATGCTGATAAACTCGTCACAGTATCTGTTTTTTGGTATGTCACATTTCGGCATCAGCCAATATATATCCAGCTGCTAAGAGGCTTACAAGCAGCATGACAGTACGATCATCGATAGATTGTCATAAATCTCGGTGGTCGCCGTTGTTTTTGGATTGTACTGCACATATCATCAGGAACAGTACAGTCAAATTGTCGTGCTATTATAAAAAATTAGCCGTCGCAGGACGCCTGGCCTGGATGTAAAACGTCATAACTATTTTATATAGTATGTGTATGATGGTCACAACCCCTACCACTCCGCTTGATTACTCGATATACACCGGCTGATTCCGAAATGCGACAAAGCAAATGAAAATCGCTCCGAGAGGTTTATTATATTACTATGTGTATGTTGGTCACGACCCCTACCACACCACTGGTTTAATGAATTTAGTGGAATTTTGACGGCAACAGTCGATCTAAGCAGCCGCATTAGATGTTTCACATCAAAAAGAAAATATTATAGCTAAACTAATTGTTAGTCACTTATCATAAGGTAGTCTAGCCGACCATACTCGACTGATGATACCCAATCAGCATTCTAAGAATAAAATATTTTACTCATTAGACTAATAAATAATGATAAAACTTAAATACAATCATAAAACTATAAAAATACCTAGTAACTTCGGTTTTGTGGACAAACTGAACTCGTACTTTGAAGTCACGATTCGATTTGACCAATAACGTTGCGTTTTGTGATTTATATTTCCCTCGTATTTTTAATACTTTTTAGTAATGCAAATCTATAAACCAAAAGCAAACAAATAAATAAAAAGTTTTAGGTATAATGCTATTGTAATAAAGATTCTAAATATTGACCTATATTACATGCATATTTCCTATTGATGGATGACACATACTTACCGTGTACTAAAATTCATAAAAGATATTAACCCTTTTTTGAGTTAAATCGAGATATACAAACAATCAGACATACAGATATATAATAGTTTTAAACCATACTAATTCAACTTATGACTTTCAGGCCCATAAGTACCTACCTCCTTTTTGATTATTAATTAAAGTCAATTTCAGGTTGATTATATTTTTTACTGTTTCTGTATATTCGAATTTGAAATAATTTGTTTATTGTTTATTGATAATCGATTATCAACATCACTAATTGACTTCACTTTAACGAATTGTCATTTGTTTCGTCAGGAAATAAGGATTAGGGTCTATTCACTTAGAAGAAGAAGTCTATTCACTTAGAAGCTTAGAAGAGTATTGTATTGAAACTTTGGTTACGACAGAAATCAGTAGATGACGCTATTTTACTATTTTTAATTTGTTATTTCTTACATAGTATCAGCGTAAGTTTTTTAGCAGCAATTTTAGCAGAATTTCAGCCTCAAATCTTATAGCATTTTAACTTAAAATAATAGTTAAACGATATGTCAATTTGGAGCTGCTGAAAATCTCCCAAGAATACTTCAATGAGGTTAATTTTACAAAAACTCAACTTGGATTTATTCTGCATAGAACAAACTTACATAACAGTTTATATAAAAATAGTAATAGTATAATTATTCCAATAAAATTGATTTGACAATTACAAAAAAAGATACTCAAACTTAAATCATGCCTAAGTAAAAGTATAAAATAATCAAGAAATAATGTTGACAGATACCTATTTTTGCAATTAGGGAGACTATAAAGTAAATTTTTACGTATTATTATGATGGAGACTTTATTAAAATAAACGAAAAAACATAAGACAATAAGTAATTTAAATATTCATAAAAGTTATAGTGCCTGCACTTTGTAATTAAATATAATTTTTGTTCGTAGAATCTTTAATCTATATTATTAATTTAGATATAAAGATTTTTTGAGGCGACATCTTTTACTGATTAAGTTAAAACATGAAGTAAGAAAACGTTTCTAGTTAAACGAGATTTGTAATTCTGTATTATTTACTATGTACATGAATGATTTACATAAGAAATGTGTACATGATTAATAAAATAACACATCTTTTGGATAATAACGTACAAAAGTAACTACATTAACACTTAATATATTAGGCAACATACGGAATAAACAGTGCAGCAAACACTTGTGCTTTATTATAAAAACCTGTCGTAAATGTAAATTAATATGGAAGGTTATGTAGGTAGTTTACGTGGGTGAAGTCATCTTACACTTGGACTTTGATTTGTGTGTGTCATTGGTTCCAGATGTAAATAAAATAAGAAACGTAATAAATTGTAAATGACACGATTAAAAATAAAAAATAGAAATTTATAAATAAAAAAGAATAAAGGTGAATAATTTCATTGTGTTTTTATTTTATATTCCTGTCACTATTGAAGTAAATATGTTAATATCAGAATAGAATAAACACATTTACATTAGGTATAAAAATATTAAAACCTTTCTATACATAAATACAGCCTGCGTATAATACATTATACATATACATAGATACATTAATACATCTAAATACCTTTGTTATTGGTTCCAGCAAATTTTACTAGAGGCGCTGCCATGAAAAAGAGTGATAACTCTATTTCAGTATATATAATTTACTCTGTGGTCAAGATATTTGAAATTTGAAAGGTTCAATTGTTTTTGTATTGTTTCAACTATTCATTTGTTTTCTTTATAAAAAGTAAGTTACCATAATTATGGAGGACGATGAATTCGTAGGTTGTATCAGCTGCATGGGCACAAAGGACCTGTACGACCTATTTACAGTTTACGATGAGAACTCCGACACCTACGCTCGTTTGCTTGAAACCTGCTTTGGTATTGATGTAAGAAAAAAACTGTTTTATTTTCAGATTCAAGACCGTATTGCCTTTCAACAAACCTTGTTTATAAAAAAATTGTCTAAATATGAACAGAGTACGATTATTAATAGTTTCGTTTTTATGGTAACTAATAATATTAAAAACTTTGAAGGTTCCCAGAAACCTCAAGTTTATGTGTTCTGGATGCACTGATCAGCTTAAAAAAGCTGCTTCACTCAAGGATAAGACAGTAAAGAGTATGTCTATGTTAAAACATATAAAAGGTTAGTTTCAAAGATTTTATTAACAAGTTTATATCAAAGTTTTTAATTTACTTGTTGTTCTAGGAAGTTATTATAACGGGATTTTTAGCATGAGTATCCTGGTCATAAACTAGTTACATATGAGTACATTACACTCAATTTCCTTGTCTGTTGTATATCAAAATATAAGGAAATGTGAATAAGGCTTCTTTGGACAACTTCCGATATAGTACTATAATAAAAAAGTTACTAGTTAAGTCTAGAAAAGGCTCCCATACATGGCTGCTGAAACAATAATAAGTGCCTAGCTATGAACCTATAACTTGTAAAGATAGCTAGGAGGAAGTTAGCCCCAGGCTAACAATGTAAAATAGATATTTAGAAATCTAAATTCTACTGTTTCTTGCCAGTTCTTCTCTAGTGTGATTGTAGGGTTAAAATACACATTGATCAACATAATCTCTTACTACTTAGCCATAATTGTTTTATTTATTACAACAATTACTTTATGAACAACAAATTTTTAAAATTTATTATTGTTCTTTGAAATATTTTGAGGAGATTTAAATTCTTACATGGCCCTCTTCCCACATAGTTCAGGTTCTATTTATGATATTTTTAACATACATGTCAAGTCAAACAATATAAAAAATGATATAGGTAATACTGGTCGCTTATAGAAGTGTAACTTAGTGCACTAAACTTAATTTAAGTAAGAATCACTGTTTACTAATGAAATGATAACTAATATCTATACAAAATTATGGATCTCAGAGTCATAAATAGAATAGAATATAATTAAATAAGTAATTTAGATTTCATGAGTGTTTGGATTTGAATGTGCTTTGATGTGTCTGTGTGAAAATTTAGACTTTTCAGGTATAAGATTTTTCAATTTATTCTGTATCAAAGGATAAATAATATTTTCAAGAATTTTAGAAAATAATCATTAATTTCTAAAATTTGTGAAATTTTTCTGTTTCATGTTGTTAACATTCTTATATGAAATTTGGAATGTTTAAAAATGTGATATACATTTAGGATTATTTTTAAAAACTTATTTTAACCTTTACCTCACCTAAGAAGGGCCAGTACAACATGTTCTCCTCTTCCACTTGCCTTTATCAACTGTAATTCCAGTATTCATCTCTTTTTATTCTCATCATCTGTCTCACAATCCATTCATGTTTGCCGATTTTCATCCCCTATTTTTTAAAAGACATTGCTACTTTTTATGAATTAGATGAGGAATATTTAGATGAATCTATCCTAGAAGAAGCAGAATGCATATTTCTGCATGGTCCACAGGCAGAAAAAGTAGTCTGTAAAGATGATTCAGATGAAGATTTCGGAGGTAAGAATATATTTATAATATGTGTAATAAATAACATGTCATAAACTGTTAACAATAAATTTGTCACTGAGTTTAGAATAATAAACCTCTTTATTTTAAATAGATAGTTGTATATTATTACAAAAAAAAAACACAAAGCAAATAGTATGCAATAAAAAAAAACAAGCTGATTTTACTACATTAACAAATACTCAACAATTACTTTGCAATTTCATTTTTAATTTAAAAAATAGTTAATTATTTCTCAAAATAAGATTTTAAGTAAGATGTTGCTGACACAGTGGTGATATGCTTTGTTGTTTTAATATTTGACATTATTTTATTATTACTAATGATGAAAATTGTTGTATTGGGAGCCAAGCTCAAGTAATGAGTAGCTGTTACCCAACCTCTTCAATGGATGAAACACTAAAATAACTTATCACATTTATAATATATGTTATATGTATCCAAAATCATTTATTTGGCTTTCTCTTAGTTTGTTATTATTTAGGCTTTATTTATAAATATTTAATATAGTAGATCAAGGCTGCCTAATTAATTCTGGTAGTAGGCCATTATTTTGTTTCCATTTCAGTCGTAGTGCTATTTAGTGCTTACAGTTATGAAAGATTTAAAGAGATTTGAAATAAACAAATCTTTAAATTGCATGTTTAACAATAATCATAAAATGAAAAAGGAGAACACAAATCGCATGTAGGCATCAACCGTTAGTGTTAGTGGGCAAATTCAAATTCATTGGAAGGCCACTTTCTGGCCCGCTGTCCTGGGTTTGGGCAGCTTTGTACTAGATCAACTTTATCATCATCATTTCAGCCGAAAGACGTCCACTGCTGGACATAGGCCTCCCCCAACGATCGCTACAATGACCAGTCCTGTGCTGCCCGCATCCAGCAGCTTCCCCTTTACCAGGTCGTCGGACCTGGTACCTGACGTCGTACCACGTTATGGGTCTGCCCACGCTACATCTTCCAATACGTGGCTGCCACTGGAGAACTCTTTGGCCCTATCGGCTATCCGTTCTACAAGCTACGTGGCCCGACCACTGTCACTTAAGTCTAGCTATTCTTCGGGCTATGTCGGTGACTTTGGTATTCCTGCGGATCTCCTAATTTATGATTTGATCACGCAGAGAAACTCCGAGCATAGCCTTCTCCATTGATCTTTGACCTTGAGCTTTCTTATCAGGCCCATCGCTAGCGACCACGTCTCAGCATATGTAATCATTGGTAACACACAATGGTCGAAGACTTTCGTCTTGAGACACTGCGGTATCTTGGATGAGAAGATATTACGTAGCTTCAAAAATGCTGCCCAGCCGAGATGGATTCGACGATTGACCTCTTTTTCAAAATTGGATCTACGGATCTACCTAGCTGGATAGTTTGTCCCATGTAAACATAGTCATCAAAAATTCCAAGCGTTATAGTCTCTGGTCTTTACGGGAGTTGGCGCTACATGGATGTTTGACATAATCTTCGTCTTATCCATGTTCATTCTAAGAGCAACTGGTTCAGAGGCTTAACTGAGGTCATTGAGCATTGCACGGAGGTCCTCTATGGTCTCAGCCAAGACTACTATGTCGTCGGCAAACCGAATGTGGGTAATGTACTCGCCGTTTATGTATACCTAGTTTCAAGATCAACTTATATAGTGCATATGCAATAAAACATTTTTTGACCACAAAAACTATGCATTATATAAATTGAAATCGAATGAACTCAGATATTATCTTTTTTATCATATTAGAGGATATAAATGAAGACCATGCTATACAAGCTCTGGACGAAACGACGTGCATATATTGTTCGGTGGAGCTAGCCAACGCTGAGGAGGTCAACGATCATATAAGGGTTGTGCACGAACTTGAGCCGCGTACGGGTCTTCGTCTCCGAGAATGCTCAATATGTGGGGTCGCTCTTAGGGACCCTTATGATCACCACAATAAGTAAGCTATGTAAAATTTTCAACCTCTGTATGTACTTACTACAAAATACTACAAAAATGGTCATGAACTCCAGGGGTATTATGGATCTCCGTATCCGTAACCGAAAGTATCGCATATACGAAATAAAATTATATCCGAAACCGTATCCGATATAAATTATAGAGACGAAGTCGAATGAGATACGGTTGAATAACAAAAATTACTTAAAGTTTAACTAATAATTTATCGAAACTAAAGTTAATGTTGTTCACCAACAAATGTTCAAATAATACATATGTTACTTCTATATAGAATCTAAATAATTCTATATAGTGTATAGAAGAAAAAACCTCCTATTTTTAAATAAAAATTGAACATACATCATTCTGAGATGTTCTACAAGTTAATACTATCAGAAAAAGTCTCGTAAGTGGACGTTCAGTGAGTCATAACACCAGTGGAACCAGATTTCCAGCCTACTTATGTACTAAAGAATTTTTTAGAACTCGCGTACATTTATTAATCTGTATTTGTATTTGACAATCTAAACACTTGACACTTGAGTCGTCGTAGCGTAGCTAGCATGGCGACAAATAGTGCTTTTGGGAGCTAAAGCAGCAAAGATAAAATATGTGGGAGCCTGCCAAGTAGACGACCTTTTTTTCGAGCACCTATGGCCTCCCCCACCTCCTAGCTCTTATTATAAGTATAGTATAGTATAGTAATTATTATAAGTGTTTATCAACTTTCAGATGTCACGGCATAAAGTCTGAAGCTGAAGGCAGGAAGTACCCGTGCCACTTCTGTGACAATGTTTACGTTAGTAAGAAGGCTTGTTTCACGCATCTCAGGATGAAACATGGTCGTAAGTTCAAATATATTCTTGCTTCAAAAATATATTCCTAATAGTGTCCGACAGAAACAGGATATACAGTCGAAACCGAACCTTCGGCTGAAACCGAAACCGAACCTTCGTCTGAAACCGAAACCGAACCTTCGGCTGAAACCGAAACCGAGACTTCATTAGATATGTTAAAATTTCTATTGTATACTGGAAATTAAGTGTATTTTTACAATTTTTATAAACATTCAGACAGTTAACTCGTGTTAAATGAAATAATAATGCAGTAATGTTCTACCCATTCTTGGGTAAGCTTGAATGCTTTTGATCGAATTAGTTACCTAATTTATTTTTTATAATGAACCACATCGTTTTATATTCTTTAAAGTGTTCTTCCGAGTCATTTTTTAATTTATCCATTAAGTAAACTTTGTCAAAAAAAAACACCAAAGTACAGACTCTCCTTATTAATTGAGTATTTTAAATTACATATCAATATTATATTTTATTTATTTATCGGTCGTTAGTTTAAAATTTTAAATAAATAGGTCTTTTAGATTAATGAAGAACAATATTCGTTATTTTATTAGGCCGTTTATTTTATCGCGGCCATTCGAAGCGCTTGTTGAAGAGCGACTGCAACTGCGCGACTGCCACTGCTTATCGCGGGTTTGCCGGTTTACTCAAGTCAGCAAATCACTCGTCTGTATTCGTTCACATCAGACCGAACAAACGGACTTTATTTATTCGAAACATAAGTCAAGCTTTTGCGCCCACCAGCGCGGTATTAACCAGAAAATGGTATTAACAAATGTGGAAAAATCCACTACTAAGTCAGAAAAGTAAAAAAAATGTGTGGGCCTCTCAGGAATTTATATTTTTGTGGTTTCTTTAAAATTGCCCACTTATTTATTATTGTATAAAACCTAGGACCTCATATATTTGCTACAGCGCCTAGCTGACTTAATCCACATCTGGTGTCCAAAAATTTTGGTCACGGACCAGACCTTTTAACTTGGTCGTACGTGTTGTACTGACATCTTTAAATTTCTACTAAAAATGCGCAGTGAAACTATGCAACGATCAATCTCCGAAATACGTCCCGAGGGAGCGTAAGAAATGCCACCTGTGTACAAGAGATTTTAGCCAGAAACAGATATTAAACAAGCATTTGTTGAAAGCGCACGGACTCGAGGTGAAAACCTGGCCTATTTCTGATCTTACAGTTTTATTAAGTAGTTATTGCGACATCTATCATATTATTTTCATTTGAGTAATTAGAACAATCGATAATTATTTAGCTAGATATATAGGTAGCTTAATTTGTTTTTATTACAACAATGGTGGTAAACAAGCGTATGGCCCGTCTGTTGGTAAGCGGTTACCGAAGCCTATGGATGCTTGTAATTACGAAGGTAGATCTGGCGCTTTGCCGACCTTGAACCCAGGAAACCCTGCTCACCCAAGGAACACAAGACAAGGTTATTTGGATGCAATCTTCAATAGAGTGGTGGCATTTCACCAGTCGGACTGTCTCAAGTAGAGAAAAATCTCCAAAAAGATTTGTGAGATTCTTTGATTGATTTGATTTGATTACGAGATTGTGATTTGAGTGATTTTAGGATATCTTTTACAGTTTGAGTATCGTTTTTGCCACCGTAAGCGCGATCCTTCTAATGGTCTGCGGGACGTGGGAAGGGAATAAGATCGACCAATAAGCTAGTCTGTTGCCGGCCGCCGGCAAGGCGTGTAAGGGTTACACGCACAATTTTTTTTTTTTCAATAAAGTAGTATTTTGATTTGCGTTTTAATAAAAACAATAATATTAAGTGTATTAAATATTTTATATATCACTAGATGTGCCCTGCGATTTCACTCGCGTATAATTTAAAAGAAAATTGTTCATTATTGAGCTATATCCCATCTTTTTTACTCTTTAACTGAATTGCTAAATACAAATTTTCCTACATCTATTTTCAAAATTGACGGATTTTCATATAAACTTTCATCCCCTTTTTCACCACCTTACGCGTTGAATTTCCAAAAATCCTTTCTTAGTGTTCATCTACATGTCTTCCTAGCCCCAGCGGTTTCAGCTGTGCGTTGATCGATCAGTCAGTCAGCCAGTCAGTTTCTTTATATATATAGATACGACTTCAGTATAGACAATATTTTTATCGGGCGGCCAGGGTTATGCGTCACACTCAGACGGCTCGTTCGCGCCACTGCACCTATAATCATAGACCCGAGCCGAGTGTTGATCCACTCATCCCATTATTTGGGGTTGGCTCTCCTCGTTCTGATGCTCCAGGATGATCTATCCTGGGTTCTCTGTCCTGTAAGTTGGGTTCGTTCCAAGTCGCGGGTTACTGTAGGCCACCGTGTGGCTTGGAGTCTTCCTCTTTTCTTGTTCGTATTCGGTAGTGCCAAGGCCTGCCGATCCACGTGGCTTTTAGAACATCTTATCACGTGGCGTGCCGTGGTGCACCAGTGAGTGTTGAATTATTTTTTAATTTTCCATGATCTCACAAACTATGCATTTAAATAACATGCTATAAAAGGCAAAATTTAAATTCATAAAATTGTCTTCATGATGAAGTAACTTTCGTTCGTAAGGATTAATTTGCCACGCCTAATAATAATGCTCATAAATTACTTTTAAATTGTCTTTAAAAATAAACACGAAACACCTTATGTGGCCTATGTATAACAGATAGGCATATGAGACATCGGACATTGTGAACTTTTTATTAGATATACTAAGGAGCAATATTTTTGTAGAACATTGTATTTACGTATCACTAACCATTACGCCATCGCACGCTGATAAAGCAGTTCGGATGCACTGTTTCTTCCCACTTAACAAAAAACAATACTTACGGCTAGCAGAGAGGTGTAGCCTGATGCTAGATAGCCTATACTATTTCTCATGAATCTGGCTATTATATACAAAAAATATTTTTGAAATTCGACTGATAGTTCCAGAGATTAGCGTGTTTAAACAAACAAACAAAAAACTCTTCCGCTTTATTATATTAGTATAGATTAGATATCTGTCCCAGTTGCAATAACATGCATAAACTATTGATCTTAAGATATAGGGCATTATCTCAAAACCGTGTATATCCATGCACACCGGCCGCCCCGCGTTCCACAAACCATCATGAGGGTCGCGCTTACAGCGGTCGGCCTATAAATTTCTATGATTCTAAAATGGGTGATAAAGACTTTTAAACTTTTTCAGTTTGAGAGATATGGTTATGTATGTAATTAGAAGGGTAACGTGCAATATTTAAATAATATACTTGTTTAAGTAATGTAGATAGTTCACTTTGTGTTTATAAACACTATAAAAATACGGTAGAGTAGTAAGCGATTCAGAACAAGAAATAATTTAAATTTTTATCTTTGAAAATTAATTTCTAGGTGGAGAAACGTAAAGCGTTTATATGTCCGCTATGCGATGAACGCGTCAGTTACGGTTCGAACTTCAGTGCACATCTGCTGAGGGTGCACCGGGTGCACGAGCACGTGGAACAGCTCGAGTTTCACGATATGGACGGTAAGCACGCCTGCGACTCGTATTGTTTACGTCCGCCATTTTGTTTACTATTTCAGTTTCGCGTGACATGACGAAATATAAGTACATACTATAAAATCAAATTAAATTTATACTACTATTTAGTTTATACCATTTGTTAGTTGTGCCCGCGGTACCGTTCGCGTGAATTACATAATGTTGTCGCGGTCGCTTGCCGTATATTTTTAAAGCAACAATGCTTATTGTGGGTAATCCTTAGAAAATAGACAGATAGTTTTGTAGATCTGCTCAAGATCTACAATTGTGTGGTTAGTACATTAATTTGATAATCTCTCTTTTTGGTTTACTCAGCGTAAACCAGTCAAAAATCGTCTGCTTATTTCGTACATTACTTTATATAAGAAAATATATCCTATAAGCTCCTATTATCTTGCAACTCGCTGCGAGTATTCTCCTGACTAGCTTAGGTGGCAGCAAACAAGGTCGACAAATTAATGTCATTAGAAGCACTCACTTGACCAGTTATTACCGGAACAACATGCACTTCCGATACGATGATGTTGGTCAGTGCGGTATCGATTTCGGCTTGTTGTTGTTGTGTGTAAAGAAAATGCCGTTATATTTCGCGTAATTATATTATTCATACTCAGTGAAACAAAATTCAAATAAACTCACTATACTGTGGACGTACTTACAGTATCTCCCTCTATGGTCATCTTGGTTCATCCTTACTATCGCTTGTTGTTTTGCACTTCATTGTCTAAAACAGAACACGGTTCGCTTATATGTATGTATATATATATAAACGGAGAGTCGAAATCACTAGAAACGCCTCGAACTTTACGTCATTGCTTAGAAGTTTTTTATTTTTAAACTTTTATTTCTCGGATCACGCAATCGATGCGATATTCTTTGAATGTGTGAGTGAAATATTGTGTTTTTTATACGAATAGATTTTCGATGTTTCGAGTACATTTTAGACGATTCCAGACATTTCGAAAATAGTGAATTTTTACCTATTTTTACTCTGACTGTAACATTATTACGTGATTTATTACACTTTATTTTTTGTATAGCACAATTGATGATTATTGTCGCATTAAATCTTCAGATTTCATGTTATTTAAAAGCGCTATACAAGAGGAAACCAAGTATAGATTCAGGAAGACGACAGCGAGTAAGCAAACCATAGAGGGTATACGTTCTCATTACATGTGCAGTCAGTCTGGTGTATACGTTTATCAGGTAAGATTTTTTTAATAGACTTGATTTGAAGTAAATTTTATCGTATCAAGAAGAATTCCTTTGCTTCGTAATCGGCTAGTATTTATAACCAGCTATCTAAATTTTGGCTATCTATTTTTTATGTTTGATTAATATTAATTTCAGGGTAAAGGCAAGCGTCCAGCTCCCGAACGCCAGATCTACAAGACGGGCAAAGCGTGCCCCGCCCACATGATCGTGACGCAGACCACGGATCGCGTGTTGGTCACTTTCTACAAGACTCATGTCGGACACGGCCGTGAGTAGATCTAATCGAGTTTGGTCATCAAGAACAATACATGTTATGACCAATTTGGGGTATAAGTTTGATGCAGTTGAAAACAAAGAGTGTGTGCTTAAGACCGCACGGCAGAAGTGAAAGCTTCATAAAGACAATTGTTACGTATGAATTGAATATACTAAACACAGCGACACAACAGCGAAGAGCAGCTGACTGTATGTATCTCGCTCGGGTACACTCGGCGGTCCCGAGTTCACCCGATCGAGCCTGTCTCACCTCAGAGCGTGACGGATCAGCCTAACTTACTACCTTGTGCGGTGCGGCAAAAGAAGTTTTCACTTCAAAAAATGCGCGTGTGATTAATTCATTACACGTGACTGAAGTGAAACTTTTGTAAATGATTTGTCCAAATTTTGCATTTCATATAAAAAATATTATTATGAGCCTTTACAACACATACGTCGTCATTAAAAATTCGCTATTAAAAATGAAAAATAAATAAATAAAATTATTTTATTATACTCCAAAAATTGAGACCTCATCTAGTTTAACAGTGGACCAAAATTCTAGATCGTCCTTCATTTTGAATTCTGACTTGTCACGTGTCATTTCATTGTGTCACTAATAGCACGCTGAGTGACATATCAGGTCATGTTACGTGACACCACGCGAACCGGTACTATTCCATACAATTCCTTTGAATGTTAGTGGTGCTAGTGACAAGTTACGCGCTAGATCATTTGTCAGATCAGGTGTCACGTTACTTAGGTGGACACTGGGCCTTAATGTATGACATCGATACGCTTATGACGTGGCACGTCACGCGATATAACATTGTAGTGTGTCCCTAGCGTCCCACGCACGACAATTTCACCTTCACGCAGTCTTATTATCCTACTTGTAGCAGAGTTTTTTATTTTTCTCTCTCTGTCTAAGTACATATTTCTGTCCTTATTGCGTCAGAAATTGTTAGAAAACTTTGCATATAAATCTCTAACTTTAATCGCGACCTTTTCTCTCATAGCAGCTCAAATATTTTTTTTTTTTAGCCTGCCCTTACTTTGAGCCTCGCGAGCCGAAGAAACAGAAAACCGACAGAGAACCGTCCGCGTCGTTGTGTGACGGTTTGAAAGAAGAGCCGAAGGTAGAGGACGATGCCGAAGCCGAAGCCGACGCTGAGGCCGAAGGTCTGATCTGCGACGCGTGCGGGATGGTGTTTGTCGACATCGACGAGTTCCGGCGTCACATCGCGACCCACGGGCTCGAGTTGTACCCCTGCCAGTATTGTGATGATGTAAGTTATTAACTAACATCACTGTCAATCAATCATTTTGCAGTATTAAACACGAAGTTTATATATAAGGAGAATGATCGTAGATAATTTATACAAATAAATAAAATTGAAGTGTCTGTTTGTAATGTCAAGATAACAGCTTCTTACTAATTGCATATGAAAGTATAGACGTCACCTAAAGCACTAAACCAACTTTTAAAATTTTTGTCTGTCTGTCTTAATCCGGCTAATCTCCGAAACGGTTGGACCGATTTTATGGATAGATAAATTGGATAGATTTAGAAAATGATTAGAGTTCCGCACAAATAAAACAATAAGTATTTTTAACTGGCGGGCAAAGGTCACCACAATACCGATGACATTCTATAGTCTACGCGAATAAAGTCGCGGGTACTGCTAGTGCATTATAAGCGTCTTAAAATTGAATGACAGATCCTTAAGCGCGTCTGTGTCGCAAATGTCAAAAGTTGCCTGTAAAAAATATAAAATTGGCCAAGTGTCACATATTTTGAGTATGATTCAAATAAACATTCCTTACTATCGCAGCGCTACTCTGTTGACAATAATTTATTCTCTGTTTTCTGGACGCATTTACTTTACAATGGTCTGTGTTGATGTTAATATTCGGGTGCCCGTTAAAGTTTTTTTTTTTTTTCAAGGCAAAGATACTAGACTGCGTCTGAAGCCGATTAAATTTATTACAACCATCTTAATATAGTTGTACTTTGACCGTTTTTTCTTTTGTACTATTTAGTGTATTAGTGCTTGTTCGCATATTGAGAATAGTTTTTTGAAATTTGAGAAATTTAGAAGTCTATGAAAAGCATTGAAAAGCTCATTAAAGGAAGTAGGCATTAAAGTATCAGGAATAAAGGTAAATGATAAAAAAAGAAAATGGTTGACACAAGAATGTGAAGCAGCTTTGGAAGAGAAAAGAAAAGTGAGAATTTTAGCAGAACAAGACAATAAATGGAAAACAATAAAAAGAACAAATAAGATTTATGAGGAAGAAGTTAAGGCAAGCGAAAAGAAACTACTTGGAACATATTGTACGACAAATAGAAACACTAATTAACTGCAAATAAAACAAGAAAATTTTACCAAGAGCTCAAATCTATGAATAAAGAGTACCAATCTAGAACACAAATTTTACAGATGATGATTTTACAGATGATGATGAAGGACAACCTTGTATCTATCGCCACGGAAATTAAAACTATGTGGAAAACTTACTTAACTGCTCTCAGCAAAGTACAGTGATAGAAGGTAACAAACCAGAAGATAAAGATCAAATTCCACCACCAAGTTTCAGCAAGTGAGGAAATCTATCATAACATTAAAAAACACCAAAGCACCCGGTATATATATTATACTTGTAGAGCTCTGAAGCACAGTGGGGAATAGTTCAATACAAGATATACGAATTGATATTGTAAATATGGGACAAGGAACTGATACCTGAAGAATGGAACATAGGAATCATATTCAACCCCTATTCACACAAAGAGGTGTCAGAAAAAAAAGTTCAAAATATCGTGGAATTACGCTTTTACCAACCGCGTACAAGATACTATCATACGTGCTATTAAAAAGACTTGAAATATACGCTGAAAATATTTTAGGAGATTATCAATGTGTTTTCCGTCAAAATCGAAGCATTATTGATCAGATTTTTCTTCTAAAACAACTAATGGAAAAGAAATAAGAACACACTCAAAGTCTCCACTCGTTGTACGTAGATTTCACTAAGGCGTATGATAATTATGTACACAGGAATAGCTTGTACCAGATTCTTGCAAATTTCCGAATAGATTCGAGAAGATCGCAGCCAAATAACCTTGTGTTATGTTCCTGCGATGAGTAGGGTTTCCAGAGCTCCATGGGGTAGGGTGTTCAAGGTCGGGAACGCGCTAGGTTGATACCGTTACACCGTTATACCGTCCATAACGTATACGTTAGCTGCTTACCATCAGGCGGATCGTAGGCTTGCATGACATGTCAAATATTTATTTTAGGGATGGAGCATAATTTAAATTGAAAGTTGAATTTACGATTATCGATTCTTTGTTAGAGTTAAATATAATCAATTGCTCGATTATGCTTTAAATCAATTGAGGGGTGTGTAAAGTAATTTAAATAACAAAAATAAACTATAACGACAAATTAAAATCGCAATCTGGAAATATTGAATGTCTGACTCCCAACAAGATTAATTCTTCCAGTATTCTTCGTTGAGTGTTGCTGCAGTAAAAATGTAGGATTTACGTTAATTAATATTTTTATTCGAAATTAAAAAAGAAACTAATAAATTAAACGTACAACGGCGTTCGATCAATTCGATAAATTTTCCGTTCGTACGATTAATACGATTAATTTTAAATTACTTGGTTTTATTATTTTTGTCTACTCTAGTTTTAAATAACATAAAGTAACGCTGAACGTAGTAACTAAAAAAGTCACAAAAAATATTGTATAGAGGAAGTTATTTAGGATTTTGTCGTGTAAAATGTTTTTATAACGTTTATCAGTATCAAAACATTTTTTTAATGATAATTGATAGTCTTAATGCATGTTTTTAAATTATGTTTTAATTTGCACGACGTAACAATTTACGTTATTTGGATGCATTACATATGTCATGCAATTGTTTCCTATGATGAACAAGGTATAGTAGTATAAAAAACAAAAAAAAAAAAATAACGGCCAACACTTGCAGACGAATTACCATAATCGTCACTACCTTTACAAGAACCACAAATAGAATGGATTAATTTTAAATAGCAAGGTTACAGGAATGTACACTATAAGCTTGAAATTATAAATGTTATTATTTAATTATAAATGTTATAATTATAAATGTTGGCCTATTATCACAATTATTTTACAGTATTCGATTTAAATATTTTTACATCGATTTTATTCGATTAGAATCGATTAAAATATAGAGTTGTTTGAAGTGAAAACTTATTTAGCACAGTTGCGATTTGAAACTTGATGAAATAAAGAAGCGACAGTAAAATGAGACAACCATATACATCTATAGGATTTAGGATCTATACATTTACGTTATGCACGGTTAAAGCAAGTCCTGATTTTCATGATATGATC
Organism: Saturnia pavonia; assembly: GCA_947532125.1. Taxonomy (NCBI): domain Eukaryota; kingdom Metazoa; phylum Arthropoda; class Insecta; order Lepidoptera; family Saturniidae; genus Saturnia; species Saturnia pavonia. The sequence goes on along the minus strand of OX383919.1, from coordinate 6,198,635 downwards.
GTAGTCGGATTGGCCTAGTGGTGTGAGACGACAAGACTTCATACGCAGTACGCACGAGTGCAGGATAGTTCGAATCCTGCTGATTTAGGGTGTTTAAAAATATTTTTTTAATGACCCTTTTTTTTCTGAAGGTTTCACTTCTTACTTGTGTGAACTGCTGCACACCTTTTTTAACTTAATATATTTTGTCTTGCAGGATTTCCAAAGCCTCGATGCTTGGTCAAACCACGTACGACTGGATCACAACGTGAACATTTTGTTTTAGCTTTAAGAAGAATATCATAGAGAATAGTTTTCATTTTAAACTTATCAAGAATAATTGTTTTTGTTTTTAGTATCGACTGGAAATAAATTTATTTGATATATATACTTTTTTTTTAATACCAGCTTTCTTAAATTATTACCAGCCTTTAAATTGTTATAATATACATTTTTATAATATAATTTGGTGTTTGTTAAAATTGCTGTACTAGGTAAAGTCAGTCGGAGGCCTATCTCTCCTGAGGACTAAGTTGGGTAAGTCATGTGTGTCGGTACTGGAGCTGCCTAACTCTTAATCGTTAATCGTAGAGGTTGAGTTAGGTTAGGAAGGTGAATCGCCGGTATTTGGCGAACCAAAACAAAGGCGAACGTGTGTGGGTTGTTCATTGTTTTCCTGCCTTGCCATTTTTCCTTGATATCGCTGTTTCTGTGACCATGGAAACTGCGAAATTCGCATTATTTTCGAATACAAGTTCCGCCGTGGCACCAAAGCAGCACAGTCGGCACGAAATATCAACGACGTGTATGGACTAGGTACCGCAAGTCAACGCACGTTTTTGGTTTAATCGCTTCCGTTATGGAAATTTTGATCTCATCAATGAGTCTCATTGCCAACCGGAAACGAAAGTCGATAAAATGATACTGATTCATTTAAGTCAAATTGGAAAATAAAAATCTCGGAAAGTGGGTGGCGTATAAACTCAATGAACAACAACAACAGAATCCCGTCGAAGCCGGCTTTAACTAGTTGAATAAGCACACAAATGAGAGTGTTTCGAATCGGATTGTCACTTTTTATGAAAAGTGGGTCCTGTATGATAATCAAAAATATCCGTTGCACTTGGACACGGGGAAGGCAGCCAAATCATGTCCTGAACGCAAAGAATGTTAAAAGAAGCTACTTTTGTGTGTATGGTGGACCTGCGCCGGCATTTTTCATTACAGCATCTTGAGACCTGGTACAACAATTACGGAAGAAGTGTATTGTGAACAGTTGCTAATGGTGATGGACCAACTCATTGTCAGACAACAAAGACTTGTCAATTATTCTAGTCAACTCCTTCCTAACGACAGCAATCGCATAAGAGACTGTCACAAGTTACGACTGAAAGCTGTCCATCACCCACCATACTCACCAGGCCTTGTTATTACTGATCTCCATTTTTCTCCGAATTTGGATAGTTTGCTGCAGGATAAAAAATTCATATCGATGAGGCTGTTAAAAATGCCTTAAGAGTTCATCGATTCCCGTCTCCAGGAATTTTAAGCAGAGGCATCAGTGACCTTCCATTAAAATGTCAAAATTGCATTGACAATAATGGTCAATACTACAACTAAAGAGATATACATTCATTTAAAATAATGTTTGATTTTTTATATATAAAACGGCAATTTCATAGGTAAAAAGACCTATTATATGTAAATGCTATGACTCACGTATGACCTGTGCGTGATGTCAAAGTAAGGTAACGTGTTCAATGGGATAATATTAGTATAGGTTTTTTAAATCACTACGAATGTGCTGTGAAGTTCTTACAAAATAAATAGGTAATAACTATTTAATTTTCCATCCATGATGACGTCGAAATCACAAACTGTATTACCTGCCCAGGTTTCTAATTACAACCGTGTCTTAAGTCCGTGGAAATGTCGTGAGAGTGTAATACGAAGCCAATATAAAGCGTAATATATGAAATTACAAAGTTTCCTGCCTATCGCACATTTCCATAATGCCATCCACCCTACATCTATTAAGGCTCGATTTGCATACGTTTGGAGCCATTAAGAACGGCGTAATCCACCTCAATGCCGGTTCTATGTGTGTAATTATTTGCAGTGTATTTTAATTACATTCAAATTAAACTTTATAAAGAATTTATTATGCCGATTTCTTTTTTTTTGCCTTGTTTAGCGTTGTGACCACAGTCTCACCTGATCTTAAGTGTCAATGTGTCCCAAGATGATAACATGCTAAGCCCAGTGGAATACTTGCTCTCAAGTGCTGCTGCCGGAACACATCTATTGGTGTTTGTCGACAGATTTTCAACTTGAAGGTGGTAGCTAGCCACCATGCTATGCTTTCCTCACGATGTTTTCCTTAACGGAAGGCTCAGGCTCATTGCAGGGATTCAAACTCACGTCAATCGACGCGATGTCCGTACACGCTACCACTGAGCCATCATTGCTTTAAATCATTTCTTAGTTAAAAGGAATTACTTGGGAAATAATAATTGTTTAAAGTATGGTTATAACGAAAATTTGTTATAATGATATCAAATCTAATATATATTACTAGATGTGGCCTGTAATTTCACTCGTATTTAACTTTGTCGGTTCTCGTCCCAATCTGTACCGCACCACATGGTCCGCAAGCACTATTACTTTGTTCTTGCAGTGTAGTTTCTGACCTAGACTTTGTCTGGTAATTGCTTCGCTCCTAAGGATTTTAGCGTGCTGTTAGATAGCTTATAACCTACCACAACAATAGTCTTTAAATACAAATAGTTTTTTTTTAAATCTGCTCCGTAGTTCAAACAATATCTTTAAGCGGAAGAGATTTTTTGTTTCATTATTTGTTTAAATACGCTAATCTATGAAACTACCAATCGGATTCGAAAATAATTTTTGTTTATGATAGCCAAATTCACGAGAAATAGTATAGGCTGTTTAACATTAGGCTACACCTCTCAGCTAGCCTTAAATATTGATTTTTGTTAAGTAAGCCAGAAGAAACAGCGCACCCGAACTGTTTTATCCGCGTGCGCTGGTGTAATGATTAGTGATACGTAAATACAATAATCTACAAAAATATTGCTCCTTAGTATATCTAATAAAAAGTCCGCGATGTCATATGCCTATATTTTATACATAAGCCATAATAAGGTATTTTTTGACAAAATTTTCTTGAAAATTGAAAAGTGATTTATGAGTATTATTATTAGGCATGGCATATTAATCCTTACGAACGAAAGTTACTTCATCATTAAGACAATTTTATGTTGATAAACTTTGCCCTTTATAGCTTATTATTTGGACGAATAGTTTGGGAGACAATGTAAAATTAAAATAATTCTACACTCGGCTCAGGTCTCTGTGACTATAGGTGTAGTGGCGCGAACGAGCCGTGTGAGTTGTGAAACATAACCTTGGGCGCCCGATAAAAAATTTATCTATACTGAAATATTATAAATTATCAATTTATAACGGCGGGGCACAGCTAGTTTAAGCATAGATGCAGTGTAAAAGTATGTTTGTTCAAAGGCTGGATGGATTCTAATGATTTTTGGCCTAGAAATCGATTAGTTCGTGGAGTAGTAGGATAAAGGATACTTTTTTATCACCCAGCAAAGCGAGCGAACAATAGTATAAAAAGAAATGAAAAGTTTTCACATTTGATTTATTGTGCATTTTTATAAATAACAACTATGTACGCCATACTTATGATGCATTAAATACACAATTAAGTTTTTTAATTATCTATTTACTAAATGATCTTAAGTTTTTACAATTATCTTACAATAATTTTGATAAATCATTATTTATCTATGTTCACTGTCTTCTGCTATTTTTATTAACGTTAAAATCCTATGAATTCGCTCACAACAAACTCAAAATTTCACAGTAAAGTAAATATTTTAAAAAGCAACTAATATTACTTAATATTGTTTTTATAAAGATAAATTGCACATTATATTTACTAAATACCAATATAAAGGGAATGTTCAGATCAGAACGGTAAATTGAATTAAGTTTTTTAAAATTTGTATATGCCTATTTATACTAAGTAAAAACTATACGTACATTTAAATCTAACTTAGGAAATATCTAATATTCTACAATATCACAGAATAAAATAGATGATTATGTACAATATTTATTTACAAATGTATTTAGATTTATTTAACTATATCTACACTGTATTCTAATGGCATTAATTTTACTATAAAAATATATAATGGTTACATACAATTATTATATTGTAAGTTTAAATGTGTGGCAAAAATTATGGCAAATATTTATTATTTGAAACCACAGATTTGAAAAAGTTGACAACTATTCCTTTTAGACAAAGACATTTTTTAATGGCTTCCTCCTATATGTAGGCAATTTCGCCAATATCGAGTGTGACCTTACTTTTTCTTATTCTTGATTTGGCGCCGCAAGAGTACTTGCCAGTGTCAATGCGTTTAAATATTCGTAATGTTTTCCAAACATTCAAAGTCAGTCCAACAAGATGGTGGATCCCTTGTTAGAACTATCTAGGGAGTTTTTGTGACATCTCAAAATGCATGCTTTCAGTTTATATTGATAATCCACTTCACGAATGCATAATAACCTAACTATATCACACAAAATGTCACGAATATTACATAATATAGGGTCAAAGTCAATGAATTAAAAATGAAAACTACAACATGGCAGCTCAAGATCCCGCCAAAAATTCCACCTTATTATACTAACATTAGGTAATGGTTTTGCGAACTACCTGTGTACATAAAATTTGATTAGGAACGTAAAGTGCAGATAAATCTATATAGACACCTATTTAGATGTGAATTTTTCAAATGGAAATGTTAAATTCATAGACGCCATTTTTATATCAGTATTTAGGGGTCGTTCATAAAATACGTTCGCACTTATGGGGAGCAGGGGTGTCGCTTACTGTGACAAGGGGATTCGGGAGAGTCTATGAAAACGTGACGTCCGCAGCTCATCAAACAATTTTGCATATTTGTCTCTCGGCTTTTTTATTTTATTTTTTGTTAAGGTAGAAATGCATACGTTAGTCGTTCGTCAATTTTAAAATATCGAAATTTGTATTCTATTAAGTCTTTGTGACGCAATTTTGAGAGGGAGGTCACAGGAAATGTGACATAGCGTGGCGAAGGGGAGAAGGTGTTCTAAAAAGGTAAAATTTTGCGTGCCGTATTTTATAAACAGCTCCTTACTAAAAAGCTACCTACAAAAAAAGTATTAATACTAAAATTAGTTTTCAGCTTTTATTTCTGAACTAGTGGCTTCTGTGAAACAATCGTTTGAAACGCCGCTTTGTACAGAGCAAAAACTAGCAGGAGAACTTCTGTTGCTATCCTTTTCTTGGCTCTGATAATCAATCAAACTGCCACTTGGTTGACGTAGAAAATTCTGGAATGCTATCGGACTAGGGGAGACCATTTTATCTGGTTTCTTCAACAGTTCCTCTATAGAATAAGGATTCTTCTTCTTTTCTTTTTCATGCTGCTGTTTCCTTTCCTGGTCTTCTGTGTCTGGTCTATCGGTGCTATCGTCGCTGGCTTCGACGGATATTTGTTCTGATGTTTCTGATTTCACTTCATCTGTGTTTATTCTTGTCAATAATTCATTGTGTAAATTCAAAGCGTACGGTGAGAAATTTTTAACGTCTGCATGATAGGGGATCATGATTCTCTGCCAGGGTGAAATCGGGTACGGTTTTAAAAGTCCCTGGGCTTGCACTTGATTGGCTAAGAGCCAGGATGTCGCTAATCTTCTATCGTAAATATGTGGGTCTGTTTGTGGTGGAGGTACACGGATAGCCGAATGAGCAAAGTAAGGCGGGCTTTGTTGAGGTGTAAGGGGTGTTGAAGGCAATGTTTTCAGTGACATATAGTCCAGCATGTTCGGCTGGAGATCTGGTTGCGGATACGGTTCTGAAATATAAAAAAATCTCATGTTAATTAAACTCATTTCTTAAGGACAGTATCGTTCCAGATATTTAATTAGTTAACAAGGCTGCCCAAACAGAAGTCCGCGGGCTAGAAAGTGGACCTCCAAGGTATTATTTGAACTTGCCCGCCAACAGCACTAGTCAGTTGCCGCCACGTGATTCAGGTCCTGATATTTAATTTTTCATTATAAATTAAGCTACAGTGTTTTTTTTTTGTAAAATTACAAAACATTGTATACTCATCCATAATTATAATACTATACGAGTAATTTTCCTAGACATGTGAAGAAACCTACAAAAAAGTGTGGTAATTTTACAATATGTAGGTATATGTAATTTTTCAAGACCGTTAATATTACTATACTTATTTCTTAATAATATAAAATAAATACACAGAAAAAGTTTTGTATTATTACAACACCCGATTAAAATTTAAGCTAAATGTTTTGCATATCAGTTACCAATACATTTTTGGTAAAATTGCAATTGACATTTTAAACAGTGTTTATGTAAATTAAAACTGTATTTATTTAAAACATCTATCTATTTTGTGTTTGAATCTATCATGACTGTAAACATAATAGTGAAATGTAATAGTCAAAACTCCTAAAAAATATGAATGTGCAAAGAAAGCTAAAAAAGTTCTCTATACCTTATCTTTGTTTTACCGTGTAACTGTGGAGCCATCTTTCGGCGAAAGTGCTCCTTCTTACGACATTGGGATCGTCAAGCGTAACGTGAAGCGATATTTATGCGGGCCGGTATGACAGCGGTGACCGCCGATGGATTGCCTATCTTGCGCAGTCACCGTTTTGTTTGGATTGTACTGTGCTTACAATCAGGGACAATGCCGTCAATTTGCCGAGATACAAAAAAAAAATTGAGAACATCTAAATGTAACTATGAAAAAAGAGAGCGAAAACAGCGAGATTTAACTATGTTTTCCATTGTATATCACATGCCCGGGTCGGATTTTCATCATTTATGGCAATTTTGTTCTTACCATGCCCAGCTCGTGTTTCGTCATCACTCCACGCTAAGCCGCTGTTCCTTAAGATTCTGTTCACGGAGGAGACCGAAGGTATGGAATGAGGTTCACACACTCTGGCGCTGAGTAGTCTCTCACGGATCTCCCACGCGAACATACCAGGGTTTTCTTGTTTCAATCTTAATATTTTCTTCACAACGGTCGGTGTTGCTACTTGCTGAAAAAAAAAAGAATTTATTGACAGGTTAACTGGTTAAGGTTTTTTATGTCATTGCAATGACAAAAGGGTTTAGTGAAACTTAAATTTGAAACCACAATTTAAAAAAAAACTAGTGTTTTTAGACATTACAAAATGCCCTATCACCATGCTATGGTTTCCTCACGATGTTTTCCTTCACCGAAAGCTCAGGCTCATTGTTGGGATTCAAACTCACGTCAATCGACGCGAAATATAAAAATACTTAAATGACTGTTTTGTAGTCTTAATGCAAAATAAATAAGTTTTTAGTTAAACGTCGTTTGTTTTGTTCACTTTTTTTGCCTTAACAGATGCAAAGCTGAGTTATCTACTGAGTTTTGTTACAGCTCTGGTATATAACAGAGGGGTAGGTTGCATAGAGTAAAGATGAAGATTACATAAATTATATGCATCCTTTGTAATATCGATGAGGTAGTTAAAATATTTAAAACGTGCTCTATGCTGAAGCTTATCTGTTTTAGAACGTATCTATGCCTGCGTTTTGTTCTTAAATAGATTGATTGATTTTGTTATCGTTTAGACTTTAAGAGTTCTACTTTTTATGGTGTAACGTCACGTAGAAAAATAAGTTTACATTTGTACATTTTAGAAACCCCCATGTGAGAGCTACGCTCGTGTTTTGACGCAATAATAATTAAAAAAAACAATAATTTATTAAAGGTTTAAGGACATTATACTACGAAATTATTTTTTTATCACTAGAAGCGAAATAGAAAATACAACAACAACAAAATAAAAAAATCCATAAGCGACACAATGAACAACACAATTTGTTTTCTCACGCCCCCGTTAGAGAGATTAAACAAGATAGTGTCCGTATAGAATCTGATATTTTGATAGGAACACTCGACTGTCGACTAATGAGCAAAGCCGATGGACTAAGCTAAGTCATTACCAACGGCACCTGGTTATTCACACGTGTTTTCATTTCAACGATTATTGCCTTTACTCGAGTGTTATAAAGATATACGCGTAATGAAAAATTCTTACACTAATATAAAGGTTACTGAATACTGTTCATAGAGTTTGTTACTTCGCATAATGAAATACCGAACTTTATACAATTTGCCATTGAAGGTTTCAATTCTTAACTATCAAACTATCTTCTGCTCGCGTCTACGTCTGTTTCTGTGCCAAATTTAATTAAAATCCGATCAGCCGTTTGCGTGTTTGAGTAACAAACATACAAACTTTCGAATTTATTTATTTATAATTTATAAATACGCGGAACATTCTTTATTTCTTACCAAAAGAACACCTAAACATAAATTTTCATATTGAGAAGAGACAAACCCATTTCCAACCCATTTCACCCGTTCAAGTTTTATTTTCGCGACAACAGGTAGCCTATGTCTTTCTCCAAGGTTCAGTCTATCTCTATACGAAAATTCATCGAAATTGTTACAGAAGTTTAGGCGTGAAAACCTAACAAACAGACAGTCAGTCGGACCAGGAACGGTAAACGTACCAGATTTCTGCATCTTGTAACATGTACCAGATAAATATTAGGCTAGTACGCAATAACAACATTTTTCAGTATCGACCCAGGTGTTTTGTTCACCGAAAAGCTAATAAAAGAGGTCGTCAGACGGTACGGAAGACGGAATAAGGCCCCTGGAGTTTAATAGTTTTGTGCACCAAAGATCTAAAAAAAGGTCTTCCAGGAGGCGGCAGATGGAAGTATTTGCTATTTATTTGAGTAGCAGCTTTTTTCTAACTTATAGCGACATCTGAACCACGATTATTGGACCACTACCTACCATCCCAGAGACAGACAGAGCTACAATATTAGTTTGGATACGCTAATAAATATAACAAACCTACCTATATACATACCCACATATTAGAATAATACATTTAAATACAATGAATAACAACAGATATTAAAAAAATACATAGTACTGGGATGTTTTAAGAACCGGTAGCAATGTTTGGCATTTTTTTTTTCAAATTGACTATTCTCTTACTTTAAGTCCCTGGAGCCATTAGAGGCTTTTACAGTTTCACCGGGCTAAGGGGCACTCGGCCGCGAAAGCGAGCCAACAAGCTCAGTGGTGCCAAAGTGTCCGAACCTCTGCTTTGGCTGTTGCTGTACATGCAAATAAGTCACAATCTGTCCTAATTCCCTATCCGTAAAATTCGATGTAATTAACTGTACATTTTTTTTTATCGTTATAGGTTTGGCATAGTGGCCACTATCTCATCTGATGTAAAGTGACGATATGGCCCAAGATAATAAAACGCTAAACCTAGTGGAAGACAGGCTCTCAAGTGCAGCTGCTGGAACACAATTATTGGTGCTTGGCGACAGATTTTCAACTTGAGGGTGGTAGCTAGCCAGGCGGGCATTAGAATAAGCCCTACAACAATGCTATGGTTTCCTCACGATGTTTTGCTCATTGCAGGAATTAGAGCTCACGTCATTCGACGCGAAGTCGTAAACGCTACCACTGAGCCATCATTGCTTCGAATACATGTTGCTGCCTTCAGGGAGGAAGGAAGAAATATGCGTATATGCATTTAGTAATTTGGCAAATTGGTTTAAGTCTAACTAGCCCAAAAAAGATCCCTGAGTGACTATTTTGGCATTCATCAGTTCTATGTTGTGACCAAAATTGACTAAAATATTTTTAATTTTGACTATATAGTACAAGCTATGATGATTTGATATAAAATACAACTCTGTATTGTTTATAAAAATACTATGAAATAATATTGATTGATTTGGTATTGTTCATACTGCCGCGTCGTATAACTTAATAGATATTTTGATTCAACAGTACCTGTGCACGCTACTTCATCTGTGTGCACTACAGAATTGGGCCTTTACCAGGATAAAAAGTATACTATGTCTTAATCCAGGTTATAAGCTGTCTGTGTGCCAAATTTCATTTAAATCCGTTTAGCCGTTTTTGCGTGATTGAGTAACAAACAAATAAACTCACTTTCGCAGTTATAATGTTATATATTAGTAAGGATTATTTTAAACGTAATGTTATGACAGAAAAATTTCCGAACACATCAAAATAATTATAGAGCGCATAGAGCAAACGCGCCCTTCTGAGTCAGGAAAAAAATAAAATAAAATGGCGCTAAAATCAACTATTCAATAGGATATCGATTCAGAGTCTAATGGCGTAATTATTGGGTTCCGGATAAAATTGACGCCTCGCATTCAGATCGTTTTTTTTTTAACAGACCATGGATCCCAGACCCTACTATTTACACATTATCTTTGACTAGCTACTTAAAAGACCTGTAATTATATTTCTGAAGCCACGCATGCGTGTAAGGAAGTTAATTTATGTTATGTAAGTGTAACAAAAAAAAAAAAAAAATGGATTCTCTTTGGTCGAGTTTTGATAATTGTTTTGCAGCTTATTGATTCGATCAAGCATCTGATGCGATACGATTCCGGAAATGGATGTAATTATACGAACAGCGACACCCAAAACCTTGCTTCATTATATTCTGAACGTATTCACTTAAAATACGTTCGTTATATTAAAACTACATATATGTTACCTCGTATATCATTACTTAATATTATAAATGCAAAAGTTGAGTGCAAAAATGAGTTTATTTGTTTGTTACTCAATCACGCAAAAACGGGTGAACGGATTTAAATGAAATATGGTACACAGATAGCTTATCTCGGTAAAGACCTAATTCTGAAGTACACGAAGACGAAGTCGCGAGCAGAAGCTAGTAACTGACTGACTGACTGATATATCAACACACAGCCGAAACTACTGGGGCTAGGACCGTGAAAACTTGCATGAGGGTTCCTTTTACACCTTAGATAAGCACTAAGTAAGGATGTTTGGAAATTCAACTTCTAAGGTGGTCTTAAAGAGGGATGGAAGTTTGCATGCCAACCCGTCATTTTTAAAGTATATGGTATATGGAAATTGTTATTTAGCAACTCAGTTAGAATGGGATATTCTTACTTATATTATAAATGCGACAGTGAGTTTATTTCTTTGTTATTCAATCACGCAAAAACGGCTGAATTGATTTAGATGAAATTTGGCACACATACAGCTTATAACCTGGATTAAGACGTAGGATACTTTTTATTCTTTTAAAGGCCCAATTCTGAAGTCCACGTCGACGAAGTCGCGGGCACAGCTAGTAAAACATAATTATAATGGGTCATAACTATGACGAAGCTGCGGGAAAAAAGCTAGTGTAGTATAAATGAGCTTTTCAGAATGCTTGACGTCCATGACTACTGTTCCGCTCCTTAGGGACGTGGCGTGAAGTTATATAGCTTATATCTTTTCTCAATAAATAAACTATAAACATAGATTTAAAAGATTGGTTTCCGCACAGCTTCATCTAGATACCGTCGGCGTACTATAAAAAAGCGGGAATTAAAACTACGCCGAATTGGCTTACTCAAGTTGGAGTCATCATAAAAACACAGACAGAAAAAAAAACAAATATTCGTGATTAGTAAGCTTTTCAGATATCTATCACATTTGTAAACAAATTACACGTAGCTACAGACATAACTACAAATTTATTAATATCATAGAAGAAAGTACGAATAGTTATACACGCGAATATTATTCAACGTCGTGGAGAATTTCGTTCAACTTGAGACGTTTTTTGCAACATTCATCAATCATCGCTTGACATATCCAATTTTAGTTTTCACACGCGTCCGCTAGATGGCACTAACTGTACGTAAACGCGCGTATAATTAACATTTCTTATTACGGTTTTCTATTAGAGTTCCCACCTTCCAAAGGTGGAAGATAATTTGCCGGGGCGCGAATTAATGACGAACTGATTCGATATTAATATAACATGACCTTAATCGCGCAGGTGCCTGTTGCGTTTGACATTATTTTTTTGTTTAATAGGTCATGGGCGGTGAACTCAATTCTATATTCTCAAGGAGGTTACGATGTAATTATGTCAATGAAATTTATGAGGGATAAAAAATTGTTAAACTAAGGAAGTCGTTTTCGGATGATGGTGGTCACATAATTAGCTTAGTTTGCAGCTTGGGTGTATAGTTATTGATTTTTTTATTTCCTAACGAGGTAAACAAAATAACTCGATTTTGAGATGGATCAAAACTTAGTCACACAATTTAACTCACGGCCAATTAATTACAAACTAAGTAAAGCTTGCATTATGGTAACTAGACAGCTGATCAGTTAAAGCCCAGTGAACATGTTACCCTAATTTGATATCACATTTACATCATATGTACATAAATTTTACACATATTATTTGAAAGTGATGTCAAATATTGGTCGTGTGTACACTGGGTGATGCTTAAACCCAGACACGCAACTGACAATTATACTCATCACACAAAAGTCAGTCGTGTGCGGAGACCGAGACTATGACCGTTCGGCTCATTAGGCCTCGGCTCATAAGTCATAAGGCCTGTCTAAATCTCGTAAATGAGATTTTTTTTAACTACTTAAATTTCTTTTAATTCATTATTTAATGATATTTTAGATGTTTGCGATACATATTTCGTGGGAGGCAATGATACCACGTTCAAGAATCTTCAATGGACTGTATTTTCTATATATTTAAGTTAAGCCGTTCACAATACAGTCGGACCGTATTCGGATGCTGAACTGTGAATTTCGAGCAGTCATTGATTATTCGAGCGGTTATTGGTTATTCGAGCATTGCCGTCCAACAATCTGGCACCATATTTAAAGGGTCCTGGTACTTAGATCTAGTACATGGTCTGTTCCATAAAAACATAAAGTTTGCCTATCGTAGGCCTTACATTTACATATCAGGTTGGTATAATAATAATAGAAATAATTTAAAAAAAACGTAATACATAGGTATTTACGTAACAAATTATACCAAAATACCATGAAATAGTTATCATATTAGGAAGTACTTACCATATAATAAAAAACAACACATAAAAACTCTTCATTGTACTTCATAGTGCAATGTATATAGCGTGCTTACGCCTGTACATAAGCAGTTTGTAAAAACCATCCTATAACCATTAAATATATATACATAAATCACATACTAACATGGAAATACATAAAAAAATGACATTTAAGTTCCCTATTCTAACATTAACATAGACACGGAATATTGAATATATACGAGGCAATAACCATTTCTAAACATATAAGGCTGTGATATATCGAAACATGTACGCTAAGATGTCGTATAGAAGACTTGTATAAGAGTTATAATAAAAGAAACATTGTAATAAAAGATATGGGTGCACACGCACAATCTCTTAGGGATTACAACTTTTACACATTTAAACTCTATGTAATTATACTGTGAGGTGACCTTTGCTCATGTGTCCTCAACATATTTAATTAGCTGTGACCCACGGTTTCACCCGTGTTAATATCATTCGACAAACACGACAATACGATAAATAAGTAAATTAATTTCAAAATATCAATTTACATTTCCAATCGGAAATAACAAAAACGGATCATTCCCGGCTACATATAAATTCAATCTGTATCGCCGTCCGTCAGTCTTGAACGGCATGACGGCAAGTTTTTGTCAGGATATCATAATATTATTTTGTTGTCTGAAACCTTGTGCAGTTCGTCGACACGGAGATACCTCACAGACATTGTACGTTCAAATCAAAATATTTGAGACATGCAGCTTCGAGACAAGCCGTTGTCGATTATAATTAGATTGACACTTGAAGAGGTTTCGGGAAAAAAGCTGTGAAACTCAAGGCTAAGTTTTTTGATAGGTGAAAATTATCATGATAGTAGTAGTATATATAATGAAGTTAAAAGGAAAACTTACAGAAATATGCAGGCTTTACAAGTTAAGAATAATAGTTAATCAACTTATAAAATGTACTTATAGAAGTAATTTCGTACAAATTCCATTGAAAATTACTTAAAGTCTGCCTATTTTTAAGTCTGCATATTGTGACGGTCAACAACGGAACCCTACACTGCGCGTGGCCCGAAGCGCACTTGGTAATGTTCTGTAAATAAATTTAAATATACTTAAATTGTCCAGTTATACCGCAGTTAAACATCCAGCAAACAAATGTGAAAAATATAAAAAAGGGAAAAATATAGGTATAGCCAAAGCCATTCATAGTATAGATTCTTGAAAAAAAAAATTAATATCCTTATAGTTTTCGAGGAAACAAGGTCATTCGAAATTATATTTTATTCTTTTTTATTAAGGTATAGTCAATCTAAGCAGCAGTCGTCTCTGTCGCGCTCTATTCGATTGTTTGAGGATAGCACGACAGCAATAAACTTTTATTAAAACTTATTATTGAATATCGTGCTTACCACGTTTCGTTTTAATATTCTGGACTGGATTTCTGGAATCCCTTTTTATTGAAAAAAAAAAACGTTATTATGTGTAATTATTAAGAAACATTCACGTAGACTTCCATTTGATTCTTAATTTAATCGCCATACACCAGATGTAACGTCTGCCGAGTTTTTGGCGGGATCTTAAGCAGCCATGCTGTGGGTTTTATTTTAATTCATTAACTTACGTTCTTTGACCCCATATTATGTCATACTAGCTGTGCCCGCGGCACCGCTCGCGTGGACTACTAAAAAAGGTTTTTAATATTTTGTGCGGAAATCTCATTCAGTTATCTGCCAGTGAAAGTCCCTTCAAAATCGGTCCAAACGTTTCGGAGATTACCAGGAGCAAACAGACCGACAGACAAAAAAATTTTAAAATGGGTTTTCTAGTTATAAGTATCGTGTATACTTTCATATGCATTTAGTAAAAAGGTGTTATTTTGACATTACAAACAGACACTTCAATTTAATGATATGTATAGATGGTGGCTTCGAAAGTATTTATAAATATAAACCGGAAACATGCATATTGAGATTTCACAAAAACTCCCTAGATAGTTCTAACAAGGGAGCCACCATCTTGTTGTACCAACTATGAAATTTTTAAAAATACTACGAAGACTTAAACACATTGACACTGGCAAATGCTCTTTGCGGCGCCAAATCAAGAAGACGAAGTAACATCTGTCTAAGTGACACTCGAGTCGTGTTTTCGAGATTAGCTGGTGTAGGTACAACCAGTAAACAAGCAGGAAGGTTGGGATTTGCACCTGACTGGGTTGCGACTACCACGCATATGGTGACACGCACGTCGCAGTAGCTCCCTTGTGGTTTCTCGCTTTTCGGGATCAGCTAGTCTACCTAATCCAGCCGAGAGCTTTGCAGGCCGGCATGAGAGCGTCGACCGGCGATGGAATGTCGATCATTCCGTGGTCGCCATTATTTATGGATTGTATTGTGCTTACCATCACGTAAAGTGCCGTCAATCTGCTGTGGTACGATAATAAATCTTGAAAACGGACTACAGAATGCTGTCGTACGAGCGCACCCGCGAATTCTGCTGCCTCAAATATGCTCATTGTGTGTGATCATTAGAAGATAGACATATGCTATCACTGACTCTTTTGAAGGTCTTTTTAAGATGTAGAATTATGTAGCACATTCATTTGATATATATCTTATGGTTTACTCAGCGTAAGCCATTTAATCGACCCAAAAACGAATTCCGAATTGATTCAACCATTATCGTGACTACTTATTTCGTATCTTACTTTATTTAACAGAATATATCCTATAGATAATTTAGCTATGAATTAAAAAACAACCATTTAAGGTAAAACCACCAGTAATTGACACTGCACCAATAGTTGACACTCTGACGAAGAAAATTAAATATTTGATACTAAATTGATTTGAAGTCTTGAGTTTGTTAACCGACTTTTATAACTGACTGTACCTATATGTATTTATAACATGAATAATATATCAGTAATCAGTGATTTTGGCCATCTCGATCTTTGGCTTCCTTTTTTTCTTAATATTTAATTTTCTTCGTCAGAGTGTCAACTATTGGTGCAGTGTCAATTACTGGTGGTTTTACCTTAAATCAGATACGTTGTTTTCGCGTGAAAAGAATCTAAACGGAGAGACAGACAGAGAGACCTTGAGTTATATAATATGTATAGATAGATAGAAGTAGGTACGTAGTATTGAATATTCATATCTTTTACGCGGTCAATTAGGATTTAGTTTAGCCAGTCGGATTCGCGACGATAATACGCGTTTTATGGTCAGCTGGATTATATTATCAATATTATTACTCGCCTCTGAATACCGTAAAGCTTCATCGTAAAACATATTGAAAGTTGTTATCACAGAGATGTACTTACAAGGTATTGTTTTTACACAAAAAGGCGTAGTAATATTTTTCCTTTATCATTCATGGATACCCTGTAATGTTAAATAGTCTATTAATTAAAGCATAAAATTTGCTCAGCGAGTTTTTGTCCCGATCTTAGTCTATCGTGTATTTTTTTTTATATTAGCTCGGAAAATTGACGACACTGTTATCCTGCATAAATAACTGGCACAGGCCTTTTTCATCGTTTTAGGTTTGGAGTTGTTGCTGCAATCTCACCTTATGTTAAGTGACGATGTAGCCCAAGATAATAACACGCTAAACCTAGTGGAAGACTGGCTCTCAAGTGCAGCTGCCGGAACACATTTATTAGTGCTTAGCGACAGATTTCCATCTTGAGGGTAGTAGCTAGCCAGGCGGGCATTACAAAATGCCCTATCACCATGTTATGGTTTCCTCACGATGTTTTCCTTTACCGAAAGCTCAGGCTCATTGCAGGAATTCGAACTCACGTCAATCGACACGAAGTCGTACACGCTACCACTGAGCCATCATTGCTTCATACTGCTTCATACACAGAATTAAAACGCTAATGTAATAAAATAAGTATATAAAAAATCCTATACTTTTACAATACATAGATGTAGTACATCTTTAAATTGGGTAAGCCACAGAAGCGCTTTGTATTTCCACATTTAAGTATGTCGATAATTCTATTTCTTTTATAAAATAAAAAGAAAAACATTCCACGATGTCTTTTCAACTTTTAATGGAGTAAATATTAAAAAAATATATGAAAGAGAACTTTTGCGATGCGCGCGCACTTTGAAACAAAATGTCTACACTATGAAATTGCTTGTTTTATTGTGGTGAAGTTAGTTGCACTCGGTGTTATGCTTCAAATTTTTATTTATTTATAAACTAGCGACCCGCCCCGGCTTCGCACGGGTGCAATGTAGATACTAATATGGGGCAGTGTGAGATAAATATATACAATCGCGGACTTTTTTATCGATCTTTTTAAGATATACAATTCCGTAGAGCATTACTTTGATTTATCTCGTTAGGTTTAGCCAGCGTTTGCGATTTAAGAACACAAAATATGTTTGTTACGACATCACATTAAAAATCTTTGAATTTTTCGGCCTTTCTGTATTATAATATGTATGTATTATACATATAAACCTGCCTCTTGAATCACTCCATCTATTGCTGAATACTGCTTTAAAATCCTTTGAATAGTTTAAAAGATCTAAGCGAACAGACAGCGGAAGCGACTTCATTTTATACTATGTAAAGATAATTAATATTTACAGCGCTATATTGTTAGAATGGAATTAATAAAATAATAATATTGATTAGAGAAAGGTTGAAATATGTTTTATAGAGAAAAAAAACGTTAAGTTTTGACACAATGACCAATAGTCACTATTAAAGTTCATATATTCACGGTAAGTTTAGTTAGGATTTCGGTTACTCGTGTCGGATTTACAACGATAAAAAATATGTACAGTTTATTGTCGGCTGGATTATATTGTCATTATTATTACTTGCCTCTTAATACCGTAAAGCTGTTATGATCGATACAGGAACGATAGCTCGTAAGCATTTGATGTACCTACCTGATTCATTTTAAACGGTCACTAAACATAATGGAGATAATATATTTTAGTAGTGAAATTTATGTTAATACAAGACGTCGAAATACTTAATAGGTACTGCAGCGAAACATATATTTGCCAGTCTTAATTTATTTAATAAAATATTTAAAAAACGAAGAATATATACGGAATTTATCTACGACTAGCTGTGATCGCGGATCCACTCGCGTGGACTGTAGAATGCCGTCGGCCAAATGCATGCGCAAATCATGCTGCCCCCGTTCAAAAGACGCAAGACAAAAATGCTTATTGTGGTTGTTCGTTACAAAATAGATATATTTGTATGTTATGTTATCGTTGACCTATTTGTAAGTCTTTTTAAGATCTCCAATTATGTAGAACATTAATTTAATATATCTCGTATGGTTACTCTTGAAATGTTACCCAGCTAG
The DNA here is from genome assembly GCA_947532125.1 of Saturnia pavonia. NCBI lineage: Eukaryota > Metazoa > Arthropoda > Insecta > Lepidoptera > Saturniidae > Saturnia > Saturnia pavonia. Next base: position 6,180,214 of record OX383919.1, on the reverse strand, counting down.
CCGGAGTGATATAGCGCCGTCGCGGCTCTATGCTGTAGTAACTATATCAAATTCGATCTAATTTATAAAAGCTATTTTTATTATTCTTTCTTTGTTGTTTATTTTCTTTTATATTTTTGTTAGGGTTTGGTCAATGACCCTGCCACCTCAGTTAATGACACAAAAAAAAATTGCTGATAATACATGTTACTGTAGTTAATGTACACAAAAAAACTCTCTACACTAAGCATCACTAAATTCAACGTTTTCTAATGCCTGTCATGACCACCATGTAAAGCATTTTTGCTTTCTTAGATGTCGGAAAAGCAAAGATGCTATTACATAATCGAGTACATCGCGATTAATTATTAATTTTATTTTGCAGTACTAATCTATCGCCTTGACTTTGAACACATGAAATTTATTATTAAATGATTCTATATGATTGTACACTATGGACTGAGTACGTATATTTCGCGAAAAGAACCAATTAAATTGTACTGTGTATAACCTAGAACTTTCCTCACTATAAAATGCAAAAATAACATTTTATATCAGACTTGTAGCTTCAGAGAGATTAGCGCGTTCAAACAATCTTTGGAACTTTATAATATTAGTTATAGGTGTGTAATTTAAACGCCGGTTGCAGAGGATATAAATCTATATATATATGTATCCTAATCTGGGGCCATAAGCGTGAACAGGATTATGTCCAGTATTACGGGCGATAGTAAGTGCAGGTACATAAAGTCATTCGTATTTATTATTTGACATCTCATTTCCTTTAACGTCGTATGATGTCTAACAAATATAAATTATGTTTTTGTCGAAGAAAGACTGTGAATTTATACAACAGATTATAGCATTTATTTTTATTTTTCAGGTTCTTTCATATTAAATATTTATTGTTATGCATATATATATACCTATATATATTTTTAAAATTTCCACTTTTGCGGTTATGATAACCTTGCTTACATTTATAGAAATATTAAGAAATGCATCTCGGAACATCATGTTTTAAAAAAAAAATTAACCGTGACGCGTCTTCTCTCATGTGGACTACAGAATGCAGTCGGTCGAGCGCACGCGCGAATCGTGCTGCCTCCGCTCAAAAGACGGAAGACAAAAATGGTTATTATGGGTTTGAAGATAGACATATGCTGTCGCTGTCTTGTTTGTTGGCACTAATTTGATCTTGTATCTATCTTGTATTGTTTTTTGTAGTGTTTTTTCCGAATTGATTCATCATTACCTTCACTGCTCATTTCGTTGCTTAATATTATCTATCTAAAACCTGGCCAGATAACATAACTATTAATTTAAATAAAAAAAAACATGTAAATCGGATAAGTGGTTTTCGTGGGAAAATAACATAAACGGACAGACAGACAAAGAGACGTTGAGTTTTATAATATACTAGCTGTGCTCGCGGTTCCGCTCGCGTAGACTACAAAATGCTGTCGGTCGAGCGCACGCGCAATTGTGCTGCTTCAAAAGTGCTTATTGTGGGTGATCCTTAGAAGATAGACCTATGCTATTGCTGACTTTTTTGTAGGTTTTTTAATATCTTCAAGTATGTAGTTAATTAATTTGATATATCTCTTATGTTTAACTCAGCGTAAGCTATTTAATCGCTTCAAATGCGTCTTTTTTCTAAATCGATTCATTATTATCGTCACTGCTTATTTCGTATGTTACTTTATGTAACAAAATATATCCTATAACTTGGCCAGATAAGATAGCTATGAATTAAAGCGGATAATTGGTTTTCGCGTGAAAACCACCTTACTTTTTGTATTTACGTATCACTAACCATTACTACCCTTAAATTAGCACTTAATAGCAGCTTAATATTTCGCAAACGAATCCTTGAATGGAAAAATGGTTTTCACAGACCCACAACATTTTTGAACGACCTATCATTTCACACGTAAAGGGAGGTACTCCCCAAAGGTAACTTTTTTTTACCACTTTGTCGTCGTGATTAATATATATACCAATACCAAATTATATCTTTCTGGTTCTATGAATCTTTGAGCTAAGCCGCGAACAGACAAACAGACATATCAAAACAATAAGGGTTCATTTTGACTTCGGAACCCTAAAAACAAATATCTTGAGCTTTATAATATCAATATAGATCTTGCCTTTTACAACTTTGTTCAATTTCTCGCAAATCAAGTTAACTTTACCAATGTTTTGTGTAAATTTTTGAAACTTCTCAATAATAAAAATAATTATAACAGCGATGATTTCCGAGAATGTATAAAGTAAAAGGCGTCCTCTAAAACTTGGTCAACGACTTCTATTATGCTAAAATAGTATTTAGACCTACTTTTAAATTGCAAATATCTGTCTTCCTATCAATCAGGTGTGTATTAAATCAAATGAATGCCGGTAGCTCATAAATATTAACTTCAACACAGCTTTGATTAATCCATTTGAATTGGTCAAATTAAAATAACTCTTGATTTCGAAATACGTCCGTATGTGGTGTTAGTTGAAATTGGGATCGTTTTTAATTTACAGGTGTAGGCAGAGTTTCGATGTGGCCACAGATTAAATTAAGCAGCAAAGTTTGTAAAACGTTCATGCTAAACTAACTTTTTGCTCGCTACTCGTGTTCGAGACGACGCAACGTGCGGCATCTATTGTGAAATAGTTGCACTAATTCAGGAGCATTCACAGGCGTGTACACAATAACAGCTAAGTTTCATAGTTTAGCGTAATCGAATGTATGATTTAAGAACATATAAGATACCAACTTTTTTTTATGTTTACTGAGTTTTAATAAAAGTTTAACAATAATTAATTTATAAAACAATTATTTGTTTACCATTTATTTCTTTTTGGAAACCGTAAATTTTATCACAAATATAATTAAATTGTAATCTAACATTTTTTCTGTCTATAAAGTTTCCCACAAACCATAACAGCCAATCTCCCGAGATTCTCGACAGATACTCGAACGTCAATCGGAAGACGGAAAAAAACCGAAAATGCGTAATTAGGTCTTTTACCGTACACAATCGGACGTGGAATCGATGCGGCAGTAATTTGTAACATAAATAGCGCGATTGGTCAAGCATGGGAGTCGAGGACACCTGTCAACCGCCGTCAAGCTATCGTGCCTGTTATCTGTTAAGGCCTTAATAACCACACGTGTGGGGATACCGATGACAGGACATGGGAATTTCATGACACAAAATCGTATTTTTTTTTCATTGTTACGATAAAGAATCTATTTTATTTTTTAATATTAATTGCGATGGAAATACTTGTTGGAAGCTTAAGAGATTGTTTATTCGAACGCGCTAATATCTGGAAGTACCAGTGAGAATAGAAAAATATTTTCGTATTTTATAGCTTATTTATTAAGAAAGGTTATAGTTTATTTATATTGAAATATAAAAGTTATTATGTTCGTTTTTACAACAACTTAATTGGTTTTCACACCGTCTCAATTTAGTCTTCATGATTAATAACTCGACAAAGGTGTGGAAAGGTTTTTTCAGGGAGGTAGGTAGACAAGGTTTAACGAATATTAGCACACCTCGCTGCTTCATTTGCCTTCTTCAGGTTGTTCGTTAAAATATCAACACTCGGTATTTTTCCAACCAGATTGTTATATATAGTGCTGGTGTATTTGCATTGCGTGGGAGTTAAGTTACCCAGCATTCAGCTTACCCTTACCCTGCTAGGAGCGAGAGGGAGGGGGAGAGTTGTCCTCCTAGCCTGTGCCTGGCTACGTTCTGGCCCTATCAGTAACCGAACCTTGGATGGGAATGTAGTCCTGTTGGGAGCTGTGACAATTTAACATCAGATCGACTGGTACCTGTTTGCTATTTTAACATATTTTTTAAGTCAAACACAATGTTATGATTACAGCAGGCTATGTATGTATGTATAATTGTATAGTCATCTGTTTCCACATATCTTCTAAACTACCTATCATAATTTGATATATCTTGATCGTCCGCTGATCACAGGCTATGTGACGTCACACTAAATTCAACACGGCGTCCTCTAGAAGACAAAGTCCTGCTTAAAAATATATATATTTTTAATATGCCGTGTTAAGTATGAAACGAAAAGGCTTAATCAGCACATTTCAGAAATGAAGATCGTACTTTTCAGAGCGAGATATTTTCCGTAGTTAAGTATTAGGTTTTAAACTTATCAATTATTTTCTTATACTACATAGGTGATAAGCAAGCATACGGCCCGCCTGATGGTAAGCGGCGACCGTAGCCTATGGACGCTGGCAATACCATAAACATCACTAGCGCGTTGCCGACTTTGAACCTCCCTACCCTAATGAGCTTTGGAAACCCTACTCACCGCAGGAATACAACACAAGATTATTTGGCTGCGATCTTCTGTAAGGTGGAAGTATTTCACTAGTCGGCCTGTCCTAAGTAGAGAGAAATTTACTACTAATTTAGAATTTACACTAAAAATGATGACATCTGTGTGTTGGTTATTCAGTTCAATTAAAAACACGATCGCGCGGTAATGTGTTGCTAGCGTTGAATTTTTAATTTTACTCGGTTAAACTGTTTGACAAAGTTGTTAATGTAGGTTTGGCATGTCATACCACTTTGAGGCATATCACCGATCTTTATCAAGAATTTTTCAATAACTCACAATAATAATTAAAATACATGTTCAATCGAGAGTTAGATAATCTATAGATATTATAAAACTTAACGTCTCGTCTGTCCGTTTATGTTCTTTTCACGCGAAAACCACTTATCTGATTAACATGGTGTTTATTTTATAGCTATGTTATCTGGCCAGGTTATAGAGTATATTTTGTAAGATAAAGTAACATATGAAATAAGCAGTGACGATAATGCTGAATCAATTACTGCATAGAATATTGAATGAACTAATAAAGGAATACTTTATTTCAAGCTTAAAACGTCATTCAACAAACTGAAGCATCAAGCTTAAAAATAAATATTTAAAATTATAAAAGTTTACTGCCTGTGGTTCTTATCAGTGAATAAAGATAACCTTCTCCTGTAACTTGTTTCATTTAAAAAACATTATTTACTTTTAAAATCGATAATGTATAAATAAAAGCATTGTTTTTAAAAAGATTGTAAAATAAATATTTATTTCTGTTTAAACTATAGGTACATTACAACAATCGAAGATTGAACAGATTTGAAGTTACGATAATGTTACAAAAACCAGTACAGGTATAAAATATTAACCCTCGACCTAACTCGACTTATTAACATGTTAGATAAGGGTCGTCATGTCGCACGGTTAGCGAAGAATTAGGGGATGATTCCGCTTTAAGATGGGTTTAATTGGTGCGGCTTGGCTAACAAATTTTCCCTTTTCAATTCCTAATGTCCGGTTTTAATGGACAAACATTTATTGTATTGTTGAAATTGGTTATCTTATAGCTTCAGTTGTGCAGCTGTACGTTGATCTATCAACGTCAGTGAGGACATGTTCTTTTTTAAATATAATGTAGACTAACTGTGCTCCGTGGTTTCACTCACGTTTGTTTTTTTCGGTTCTCATCGGGCAACCAACCTGCCCTTGACTCCTGAAACCCCGTATCACGGCCTCCTGCATTATTACTTTCTTCTTACTTAGCGTACTTTCTGCTACATTTTGTAAGGTAATTGCCTCGCTCCTAAAGGTCATAGCTTGATATTAGATAGCCTATAAACATCCTCAATTAATTTATACTAATACAATAAAACACAAGAGTTTGTTTGTTTGTTTAAACGCGATAATCTCTTAAACTAACAGTCGGATTCGATAAATTTCACATGAATGATGATTTCACATTCATGAAGAATAGTGTAGGCTATCTAGAATTAAGCTATACAACTCAGTTAGCCTTAAATATTGATTTTTGTTAAGTAAGTCGGAAGAGAAACACCTTCCGAACTGCTTTTATCCACGTTCGCTGGCGTAATGGTTAGTGATACGTTAATACAATGTTTTACAAAAATATTACTCTTTAATATATCTAAAAAAATCTGCAATACCATATGCCTATCTCTTATACATAAGCCACAATAAGATATTTTGTGACAAAAAATAATTGAAAATTAAAAATGATATTTATGAGCATTATTATTAGGAATGGCATATAAATCTTTACGAACAAAAGTTACTTCAACATCAAGACAATTTTATAAAGATAATCTTCGTCTTTCATAGCATGTTATTTGGACGCATAGTTTAGGAGATAATGGAAAATTAAAATAATTCAATACTCGGCTTGGGTCTATCTATGCCTATAGTGTTAGTGAAAACTATACGCGAGGGAAACCGCGGAGCACATCTAATAAGCTGTAATATGTAAAAATAATATTTTAATTCTGACTGGTAGTTCCAGAGATTAGCGCGTTCAAACACCCTTGAGATTTATAATTTTAGTAGATATTGATTCTTACATTTACAATGTTACACGTACAAGTTACATTTATGTAAAAACATAAAATAAACTGCGCATGACATCACTTGCACGCCTCATACACTCGAATAGAGGTATGCTATTGAAATTATACTATTATCGATATTTACATTCGAAATGCTTTATGTAGAGTTTGAAATTAAATAACTTAAGTATTATATGATATGTCAGATATTGATTGTTGTACTCTTTCGAATAAATATGATGCACTGTAGCGTAGAATAGCATGACTAGTGTACATTAGCAACGATTTTTTTTGTAAATCCGATAGTACCCATTGTTTTGAATAAAACTATTGACTAACAATTTATTGCTTCTCAGAATCATATTGAATATCTAAGCGACAGAGCTACGTTCGTGTTCTTGAAGAAAAAAAGTCCTTCACGTTATTTCATGGGATAATGCAACTAGCATTCCGACGAATGCCTATTGTAAACGTATGAATAATGATGGCTCAGTGGTAGCGTGTACGACTTCGCGTCGAGTGACGTGAGTTCGAATCCCTGCAATGAGCTTGTGCTTTCGGTGAAGGAAAACATCGTGAGGAAACCAGAGCATGGTGGTAGGGCTTTTTCTGATGCTCGCCTGGCTAGCTACCACCCTCAAGTTGAAAATCTGTCGCCAAACACCAATAGGTCTCTTCCGGCAGCTGCACTTGAGAGCCAGTCTTCCACTAGGTTTAGCGTGTTATCATCTTGGGCCACATAGTCACTTAACATCAGGTGAGATTGTGGCCACTATGCCAAAAACCTTTAACGATAAAAAAAAAAGTGTAACTTTCCGTTAAAGTATAACAAACTTACTATCTCAGCATCTAGTATTCGGCTGGACAGCGTTCGAGAAGCTACTTAAGATCTTCTCTTCTAAGTTAACGCAGTGTTTCAAGACGAAAGTCGTGAACCAGTGTGTGATGCCAGTGATGACCTATGGCACTGAAACTTGGTAGCTATCTATGGACCTCATAAAAAAGTTCAAGGTCACTCAAAGAGCTATGCTCGGAGTTTCTTTGCGTGATCAATTCAGAAATAAGGACATCCACATAAGACCCAAAGCTTGACATAGCTCTAAGAATTGCTAGACTTAAGTGGCTGTGGGTGTGGCAGTCCGACGACTGGTCTTCCACTACCCACCACCTGGCTCCATCATCAGAAGAGCTCCAAGATACAAAATTATAGTGTTGTCATCCGAACTACATATACATACGAAGTTTCATTTCGATACGACAATTAGAAGTAAGTTAAAATTGACTTATGTAGTATTACATAGTTAGTTACAAGTGAAGTTAAAATAAGCGTGTTAAGGAAAGACTGCAGTCTGGGATAGTGTATATGCGGCTTGCAAGCCGACATGACATCGATAACCGAGGTTGGATTGCTGATTTCTCAGTGGTAGCCGTTATTTTTTAACTATATTGTGCGTACCATGAGGCAGAGTACTGTCAGTGTGTCATGTTACTATAAAAAAATCATATAATATACTGATATAAATTGTTAATGAGAAATCGAAATATCGGTATTTCTTGATTCGAATTAAGTTATCGTATCCCTATTTTCAAGTTCGTATATAAGTATCGTTGCAATAAAACACGATTCGCAAACTTCGCAGGTTCTTGCTAACCCTCTAATTGGTCGTAAACAAAACATTTATAAGGTAAATGAGTATAACACCTCAGATTTAAAATTAAAATGACATATTTTTTTGTTTATTTGTATTATAGGAAAACCCTTTATTAAAAACATGTGAAGCGTTATCATGGAACGCGTGCCAGATGTGATACATATAAATTTAATCATATTTTATATCGAAATATGAATAAATAAAAACTTATTTTTTTAAGTTAACATAAAATGGAATGTTCAAAAAATGTTTTGTTGTTGCTGCTTTCGCATCTAAAAATGGCATTAAGTAATGCTGATTATTTTTTTAACGTCATTTATTAAGAAATTACATATAGACAAATAGACAAGTTTAATAAAAAAAAAAATAGCAAGATTTGCTGTCCGATGTCTGATTCCGTTTTTTTTTCATCTTATTTTGTTAATAAACATTGCCATTTTTTATGTGCAAATACATCCTCGACATACATTTTTCAAAATTTAATTCTGAAGCGAATGAGCTATCGCACATATTTTTAAAAGCTTTATCTCAAATTAACACCATTTTTTACTTGTTAACGTCTAGACTAGACATTACTTAAGATCAAGGAAGTCTTTAGTCAAGTTTAAATCTAATAGTTAATTGCTTATATCTGTTATTCGCAGAGATGCGAATGTTAAAATGGATGAGTGACGTAACTAGAATGGATAAGATTAAGCATTAATACCAGAGGAAATATGAAACTAAAACCAGTGACAGAGAAGTTGAGGAGTAATAGGTTAGCGTGTTATGAACATGTCATGAGGAGGAATTAAAGCCATATAACTGGAAGGTGAAAAGATTTAGTAGTAAATGAAGATCGAAGAAGTATGGATGGATGTGTGAGAAATGATATGTGTATAAAAGGTGTGAATAGTGCGATAACAACTGGAAGAGAAGAGTAAGAGATAAGAGAAAAACATGTAGTACTGATCCTACTTAGTTGTGATAATCTTAAGAAGAAGAAAAATTGGTCATATATCTTAAACCTATGTAAAATGTAACGTGAATAGAAAATGTTATTCATTCATTCTCTGACTTATCATAACAAATACGAAACTCACTGTGAAAGCTATGTTTAAAAGCGCACCGTCTCATAGGCAATTAAACGGCGCGGTGTGGTGCTGTATCGGCTTCACTAATTACGGCTATTTGGCCATAAATACTGCCCATCGATCATAAAGTCCATAACTCGTAGTCATAAAGGCCCCGAGATAGGTTTCGAGTGTTCGACGATTTATGCAAATATGAGCATTCGGTTAGGTTGATTCCGTTGTTCGCATGTCGAAGTAATCACGATAAGCTTTATTACTCTGTTAATTTATAAATTACAAATCATTATTATGCACTATTATGATTTCATTGCTGAATTTTTTAGGTATTCATCTCTCTGTTTGGCCGAGTATACTAACCTGATCAGCTATTTTACAGATATCATTGCTACATTTTACACAGAAGCGTTGGTAATAAAATGGTGTCTCCAGCGGTTGTAAGTTCATTGATATAATATTTGACAACTGCGACGTGCTTGCTAGCCCTTTGATCTATATCGCTAAATTGGCTTCTATGGATAAAATATTCCTGTTAAACACAACGAACGGACATCTTTATGGCAAATCAAGCGGAGGGGCAACATAACGACTTCGCTTTTTGTTAACACTCGACTTTGTTGCCCATCTAATTTACGTACCCGCGGTCTATATATGGAAATAGATTCTTAAGGAGTGAACTCCTAAAAGTCAAAATATTCGCATATTTAAGATTGAAATTCAATTACAAATTTAGTTACTCGATAGGAATTGAATTAGGCAATATAACTACACTGAGCATTTCAAGTGAGACCATTACCATACCTATCATAGAAAAAAAATTAGAAACGTAATACAAACAGTTCTTGTAAGTAAATCTAAGTAGGTCGTTAAGAATTCTAACGATGCTTACAGTACGATTGATTTCTGTTTTATAAATTTTTCATTTCAATGTTTAATTAATTGTAATAAAAATATAAGCCTTTATCTATACAAATAAAAAATGGCATCTGTTGAAGCCAATAAAAATGTGTTCAAAGGGCCATCTACACATATAATAAAATTGAAGTGTCTGTTTGTAATGTCAAAGCAATAGCTTTTTACTTAATACATATGAAAATTTATACGGTACTTATAACAAAAAAACAATTTTGAAATTTTTTGTACGCCTATTTGTCTGTTTGTTCCGGGTAAGCTCTGAAACGGTTGAACCGATTTTGATAGGACTTTCACTGGCAGATAACTGATGATATAGGGCATAACTTAGGTTACTTTGATTTTAGAAAAATATTTAGGATTCCCACAAAAAATAAAAAAACCTTTTTTAGTAGTCCACGCGAGCGGAGCCGCGGGCACAGCTAGTCTATTATAAATCTTTTTAACTAAAATGACAGTTATTAGATTGTTTACACTCTATAATGCGCGAAATATTCCCATGGGTTTGCTATTATAATTTATGTTTGATTATGTCGTATATCATAATCAAGTTTTATTCGAACGAAAGTATTCGTGTTATGCTGTGTACTCGCCCGATAAAAAATCAGCCGTGTTAAACATCACTTAATAACAACATAACTGGTCATTAAAGCCATAATTGCAGTGAAAATGGAAGCCCAATAGGCCGGCACATGTATACCAAAGCTTCCGTGGATCATCAAAGTGTATTAGATAAAAAAAGCATAACATAACATGACTAATCGTAATGATTATAAAGAATTTTCGCTATTCGTAACACACATTGATAACGGTAAATATTTGTAAGAAAATATTACGTCTGCATAGCATGTATTCCCACACTACTGATTGGATATGCTTAGATGTATGTAGTTGGATTAATTTTTAAATGACTTACTTTCCCGATGTTTTTTTAGCCGCCTCCGTGGCTTACGACCATTCTCGACTACATTTCTATCGGATTTTTGCCTTATCCATGATGGATTTACTTAACTTCTATAGATTATCTGTTTGAATTATCAAACTAATAACTCCAATAAGAAAACCCGTTGATAGATGGTTATTGTATCTTAGTGATTTTATTATAAAGCGCGTCCCACACGATGAAGATACGATAATATGTGAAATCATTTCAGTCTCTTAAAAGAGTGCTTAGGTATCACACCTATTTTTTTGTCCCAATTATATTTACAGGATTCGATTTAGGTATTACATAGCTCATCAGACGATGATTCTGATTTTGAATTCGATTTGCAAATTGCATTAGCACATTCTAAAAGATGTGGTCGTCGTTACGTAGATGAAAATGTAGCTAGTGTTAGTAAAACATCGATTAACTATGGATTATTCAATAGTAAATCGATTATTCACTAATAAAACTATCAACAGTTTATTTCCAATCCAAATAATACGGGGTATTTTTGTGATAATAAAAAAGATTTTAGCGAATGAGCTTTTTTAGCTCATCAAGTTAGCAAACTACACAAGCTGAGGAACACACGAATGAACTCTTTTTTTTTTTGCTGTGGTCACTAACGCTCTCACTTACATTCCGTACTACGGAATAATTTCAAATACTATCGATTAATTGATAGTTAAAAATATATATTTATATACACAAAAGCAAAAAGTTTATAAGTAATATAATATGTATGTATGTATTATGGGAGTGAATGGTATGGTATGGTAATGGTAATGGTAATGTAATGGTAATATAATGGTAACGGTATGGGAGTGAATTAAAAGCGTAAATGTGTGAAATTAACGATTATTCTATCGAGCATAAGGATATTAAGGACCGATTTTTCAAACGTCAGGTAATTTTATACGAGAAATCATTTTGACGTTTTAACAGATAACAAATAGAAAATCTGTCAAAACTTAAAAATTATTGCTCAAATAAAGTTATCTGTTGATTGAAAAATTCGCCCTAATTCTAATAAATATTCGGTAAATCATACGGATTTGCATACAATCAATGTTTTATCGACACTAGGCATAGCAATGCACGACAAAGCACTTGTTAAAGTTGCATTACCTGTGGCATTATCAACACCTCTCGCCGCGCACCGAAAACACATCACAACATCTTAAGATGAAAAAACCATTTCGTTCGGTATCTTATGATACAGTAAGGTTAAAATATATAAGTATTATCATCGCTGTGTATGATAGCCCATTGGATTGTATGCGATCTAAATTTTATCTTAAAATAAAAAATTATAGCATCTTCGCCGTCTATGATGCGCTTAAGATTTGGAACGAATATTTTAATCTAAAAAAAAAAATACAAATTGAGCCCCCATATTTAGCCTATCTTATTTGTCGTTTATAGGTTTAGCATTATGGCCACAATCTCACCTAGGGTTCCAGCCAAGTTGCCTTTTTACAATCGTTAACGCTAATATGTCAATTTTATACATTTTTTCGTCTACTGTTAACGTTAACGATTGTAGAAAAGCAAGTTGGCTAGTGACTCTGGTATTATGTGACTTAAGGCTGATTTTTCAATCAAAAAGATAATTTTATGTAAGGAATAATTTTTACATTTTCACAGGTTCTAAATATAAATAAATTATTCCTCGTATAAAATTATCTGACAAATATCTGGAGATTGAAAAATCGGTTCTTAGTAAATTTCATTCAGATATGCGAACCTTTCATAGTAGGCCACTACATTTACAAGAAGATAAATAATCATAACGCAAATTCTTAATAATAATTTTCTATCTATAGCTATATACATATTATGTATCTATTTTCTTTGCACGTCAAAACCACTTATCCAATTTACATGGCTATTTTTTTAATTCATAGCTATGCTATCTGGTCAGGTTATAGGATATCACACAAAATAAGCAGTGACGATAATGGTGCATAAATTCAGCAAAAAGACGCATTTGGGGCGATTAAATGGCTTGCGCTGAGGAAACTATAAGAGATATACCAAATTAATGTACCACATAATTATAGATCTTAAAATGACTTACAAAAAATCATGGGTAGAATATACCTATTTTCTAAGGATCACCTACAATGAACATTTTTGGGGCAGCACAATTCGTGCGTGCGCTCGACCGACAGCATTATGTAGTCCATGCGAGCGGAGCTGCGGGCTCAGCTAGTAACTACTAAAATAAAAATAATTTGAAGAAACGGTAAAAAAAATCTACCGTAAATAAGTAATTGTTTCGGCGGATCGTTATAATATAAGGAAAATGAATGTAAACAATTTGGCAAATAATAAAATATCACAATAAACAAATCCAAGGTGCCTTCCACATTATTGATTTAACCTTATAAAAACGAAGGTCCAACAAATTATTTAATAAAGCAATTTAGCGCAAAACGATATATATTCACGTGATTTTTAAATAAAAAACCGTTTCGGGCTCGAATATTTTTTATAATTAAAAAATTACAAATCTAATATTTTTTAACCCAGACTTCTGTTGATACGTTTTTGTCAAATAAACATATATTTATTTTAGTTAAGAACTTTATTATTGATTTTATCTACCTATATTAATAAATATGGAGTCCTATTTGTTCATGTAATTTTTTTTCTAATTATCTGATAGATATCCTATATAAAGGACACTATCACGAATATGACATTAAAATCTTTATTGTCTGTCTATCTGTTTGTATCTCCAGATTTAACTGAAAAACGGCTTAACCGATTGTCATTAAATTTGGTACACGGGAAGCTTCTGTCCTTTCTCAATTGAGAGGCTATAAGAATTTTCAATAATACTTTAAAAAAATATCTATTGACAGTTAAGATTTGTCAAATTAGAAATCCCATATTAAATAAAGTAACAAATTATTTTGTAAATTAATTAAATAGATAAAAAAAACTAAAAACGCGCTTTAATTACTTTGCGTCTGTTTGCGTTTGTTGTCTTGTAATAACAACTCGTTACCAAGCCCAATCTATTGGACTTGTCAAAACAAATAATATGAGCCCAAACTAGAGAGGTTTATTAGTAGCCACTGATGTGTTCCAGTATTCACCTCCTGGCTCCGTAATCAGATCAGCTCCAAGATACCAAATTATAGTGTTGTCATCCGAACTACATATACCTACATACAAAGTTTCATTACGACACGACAATTAGAAGTACGTTAAAATTGACTTCTAAAATTTTATAACATTGTTTGTTAGTTAGTTACGTTAAGTTAGTTAAGTTAAGCTAATATAAGCGTGTTAATTAAAGAACGTACGTTCCTAGAGCTATAATTAAAGGAACTGCTATGGAACTTGGGACCTGTTAGATCTTAGCTCATTTATCGGTAACGACTACCTCAAATGTCATTTCTGGCCTCTTTTTCGCTTTTATTTTTTTGTTGGGATACCATGTTAAAAACTTACTTTCTACCAAATTTATAGTTCTCTCAAAGTGTAAAACGCAAAAACTCTTCGACGATTTCTTTACTGATAATATTTATACCAAAAACAGTAATTAAAAATGATAAAATATAAAAAAAAAACGTCGATCATGAATAAAATCCATATGAAATATTTACAGCCTAATTCTAAAATGAGATCAACATAAAATCGTAACTTTCGAATCGGCCGTTTATTATTTAATCGATAGAAACTACCGATAAACGGCAATAAACACACTCGTACAACAGCACCATAATAACTGAATCGCGAAAAATTACATCGATAAAGAATTATAGAAAAAATTTTAATTTTTTACATAATCCGTTAAGTTCCGTTTCTGTTTCGTTTCATTTTTTTTCATGTATGTTATGTTTATAATTTTGATCTGATGTTGATTAGATGACATACATATACACATATACAGCTAAAATTTGTATATATGTAATGCATGCATAGATTATTATTTTTTCACAAATAAATTTACAATAAGCTTAGTTAAAGGCATCGTATTAAACCTCTGGTGTTTGTCTTAGCATGTCATGGCCTGAGGTTATTATTCAATGCGCTGTTTGTAATATACGAGTATGTATGGTATAAGTGAAACGTTCAGTTAATATTTCATTGTTATTTTATGTATTATTAATATTAACAAGTTGATCTAGTACTCTTTAAGTTTGTATTTGATGTTTTGACTATTTAATTGAATCTCTAACGTCCATTGGTATTTTATATATAGTATCAGTTATGTAGTATTTATTTGTAGTATTTATGCATCCTCCTATCACAAAATAACGTTCTAAATATATATTTTACAGTAACATAGCAAAATATCAGTATTTTAGCACAGGTACAATACAGTGGTTGTAGGCCTTTTCTAATACCCGTCTGGCTAGCTACCACCCTCAAGTTGAAAATCTGTCGCCAAGCAACTATAGATGTGTTCCGGCAGCTGCACTTCAGAGCAAGTCTTCCACTAGGCTTACCGTGTTACCATCTTGTGTCACATCGTCACTTAACATCAGATGATATAGCGGCCACTACGCCAAACCTATAATGATAAAAAACAACGATCATGAAGAGATCGACAATACATCGACGATCGCCGATGTCGCTGGCCTGCAAATCTCGCGCAAGTCTTGTATTATAATACCTATTTATTAAACAGCGAACAGTTAGGTAATAGTACACAGAGGGGACAATGTGCCGTGCGTCCAACGACCACAGACTACAGTATTGCTATGTCTAATAGAAATCGC
The DNA here is from genome assembly GCA_947532125.1 of Saturnia pavonia. NCBI lineage: Eukaryota > Metazoa > Arthropoda > Insecta > Lepidoptera > Saturniidae > Saturnia > Saturnia pavonia. Next base: position 6,164,518 of record OX383919.1, on the reverse strand, counting down.
CATAATGACACGCTTAGACATGTCGCGTTCTCGCAACGACCTCCCTCTTCAGCAGTAACTCAAGCCTAGGTCCAATCCTTCGGCATGCAGCCCTTGAGCCAGTAGCCGCTCGAGCGATACAGTGACACTGCACTTCACACATGCACACCACTGAGGTCCATAGGTTCTGTAAGGGACTCTTTTTCTTTTTTTGGCTATTTTGATTTACACCAAAGTGCCAGATTAGTAAATGCATATATGCATGTTTTTTCCTTCCTTCCAGAAAGCAGAAACATGTATATATGTATAGTTAGATCTAATTTTACGGATAGGGAATTAGATCGCGAATTATTTGTATGTACGGTAACAGTCCAAGCCGAGGTTCGGCTACTTTGGTACCCTTGAGTTTGTATCTCGCTTTCGCGGCTGAGTACCTTCCACGGTCGACCCCCAAGCCCGGTGAAGCTGTCAAAGCATCTAACGTCTCCAGGGCCCTTAAGGCTAACAGTATAGCCAGGAAAAAAAGCCGACTGGATCGCAACCGTCATGCACGTAGTGACAAACCTGTTACAATAAATTATCTTTTGTTTTTCGCGTTTCGAGATAAGCTAGTGTATAGCCAGTTAGCAAGAGGCTTTCAAGCCCATATGACGACGACCGGCGATGTATTGCTTGTATTTTGGTGGTCGTAAAAAAATGTTTATTTATGCAAAGTTAAATACACAATAAAAAAATAATTAAAGTCACTAAAATTTATTCATATTATTATCATTGGTGGCTAATTTCATCTTGTCGCACATTCGTCACATGGTCCGTGCGTAGCTACCAATTTTACTAAACGCGCTAAAGAAAGGATAACTTCAAAAATATTGAGATTTATCTAAAACAATTTAAAAACCATACGAATGCCAGTATAATGCAGAGGCAGTGATATATACCGATAATAATTGATAGTATCGGTCGGATGTATCGATCTCGGTTGATTAGTAGTCAATTAGCCATTCCCATAACAGCACCAATAAATGTATTCGGTGATTTCTAAGTATTTTGTTGTAATCAATTTTTTGATGTCGGCGTCCGTTTGTGGTAGAAACAAATGGTATTTTTATTGGCGTACCGAATTTAGTGAGGTCGGTGTCGAATACGCTTACCGGACTTTGATTTTGGGTTCGGTTGTGCTATTCACAAGAACTTTATCTACCAATATGGATTCTACATAAAATATACATTTTAGATATTTTTTTACATATGTGTGTGTACCCATACATTATAATATTTTTTGTGAGATGCTAAGATATCTGTACCCGACAGGGAAGCAACTAATATGCAAATAGAAATTCCTTTGAAGATTTCTCTATATTTGGGGTAGTCTGAGTGGTGAAATAACCTGTATCCTATAGAAAATTGCAGCCAAATAACCTTATCTTTGTTCCAGTGGTGAGTAGGGTTTCCAGAGCTCCTTGGTGAAGGTGATTCTAAGTTCGGCAACGCGCTAGTGAGACCGCATCCATCAGCTACAATAGCCGTTTATCACTAGGCGCGCTGGAGCCTTAGGCAAATCCACCTTACTTTTATATATAAAAAAAACAGTTATAAACCCGTCACAATGACTCTTTTTTAGTTTGTGACGTATCGGGATCTGCCAGTGTATATTTAGGTGTCAATAGGCTTAAAACGGCGACCGGTGATGAGTCGTTGATCTCTTGGTGGCTTTCATTGTTTTTTGATTGTACTGTACTTATCCGTCACATTACCGTTCTTATATAATAGAAAAAAAAAATGAAATTGTTTGAATAAAACATATTTCAGTGATGAAACTAAAGTAAATGCAACAAAAATAATGAACTTTATATTTATTTTTAATTTTAAACACAATTTCCGTTTTTTCTTGCTTCTATGTACGTTGAATTTGTTTCTTATTTATTAAAATTTCTATTTAAATTATAGAACAATTCATACTGCCTCTATTACCTGTATGAGAACTTCTTTTTTTCTGTGAATATCTCAATACCATATAATAATAAGTAGAATATAAAAATATGTATATATTAAAAATCCTATGAAAGATATTAAACAATTATCTACAGAACCTTAAAGTGATTAACTGATCACAACCCCGGGGCGTGTCGAAAGGCCATCTCAAGAAGCCGAAAGCCGTGTGCCGGTTCGAAATTTTATAGTTTATAATTACCTGTGATTGCCGGCGTGACCCGACTAATTCGTACGCTATATAGATAGGTAGTCTTTTTGTTACAGAATCGGAAATCTTTCGCGCTTCACTTGCGCCCGCGCACGGTTGCACTGTTGTTTTAATAAATTTTTTCTCAACATTCTTTATTGGCGTTGGAATTATTGTGGAATGTTTTTAAATTCATTTAATTGTTGATTGAATTAAGAAATACTTCTCGATTATATTTGACAAATTTGGACAAGCAATGTTTAAAATATATTTTTTTATCAATCCCAAACTCAAGTGATGTCGAACCAATCATGGCTCAGTGGTAGCTTGTACGACTTCGCGTCGATTGACGTGAGTTCGAATCCCTGCAATGAGCCTGAGTTTTCGGTGAAGGAAAACATAGTGAGGAAACCATAGCATGGTAGTAGGGCTTTTTCTAATGTCCGCCTGGCTAGCTACCACCCTCAAGTGAAAATCTGTCTCCAAGCACCAATTTTCGGCAGCTGCACTTGAGAGCTAGTCTCCCACTAGGTTTAGTGTGTTACCATCTTGGGCCACATCGTCACTTAACATCAGGTGAGATTGTGGCCACTACGCCAAACCTATAACGATAAAAAAGTAGTATCAAATAAAAAAAATCTATAACCTATTTATTGATAACTATTGATAACTTCACGCTGTAACTCTGAGGAGCAGAGTAGTAACCATGAATGTATAAGCAATCTGGTAATTACGGGAGGTGAGTACAACGATGGGCTACACGGGTCATTAACCACACAGCGCGGTGCTAAGTTGGTCTAATAAATTTAACACAAGTGAAACCACGGGGCACAGCGAGTTAGTAAAAACGTTGATTTATAATTAAGTTGGTGTACCTTAACAACGTAGTGATATATAATTAAGTTTAGATGCTAATAAAACTTATCTCTGTTCAAGGAAATAACCAAGGATTACGTATTATAAGTTGTTCTATCTTACCTTAGTCTTGCTTCCGCCAATAGAGCCAGGTCGTATCGAGCCGGTTTCATAAAATCTGGTGAGGATCTTGGAAACACAGCCGTGAGAGACAAGAAGCTGCCGGCTGATGTCGCACGGTCTAACACCCATTATTGCTAGCTCGACGATTCTTTTCCGCACCACGTCGGGTAGTGGACGGCCATTGACGAAGACGCCCCCTAGTTGGTTCACGCCCGCTTGGCCTGTTAAAAAATATTGGTTAAAATTTTAATTGCAGGTATATTTCTATGTAAAATACTTGAATGTAATAAACAGGAAACGCGATTGCGACACGAGGGACATAACTGGGAAACTACTCCTATACAAAATAGACGATTTTTTAATTTCTTATTCCCCTGATTTCTTTTTCAAAACTAGACCTATTTTAATATTTTTTTCAAGAATAATATAAAAAGGACTTTGGCTATGCCTATTTGTTTTCTTTTATTTTTTACTAGCAACTCGCCCCGGCTTCGCACGGGTAGCAAAGGAACACATATAACTCTATAGGTTTACGCGGTGCACGCCAGTAAAGCTCCCAGTCGGCATTATTTTTTTATATTTTTATATTACCAATGTGCAAAACAAGCATATGGCCCGCCTGATGGTAATTGGTCACCTTAGCCTATGGACGCTTGTAATAGGTATCACTAACGCTTTGCCGACCTTGAAACTATCTTCCCCAAAGAACCCTGGAAACTCTACTCGCCGCAGGATCATTCCGTTATTTGGCTACGATCTTCTGTAGGATGGAGGTATTCCACCAGTCAGACTGCACTCTTCTCACAATCTCACCTGATGTTAAGTGACGATGTGTCCCAAGATGATAACACGCTAAACCTAGTAGAAGACTGGCTCTCAAGAGCAGCTGCCGGAACACACCTATTGGTGCTTAGCGGCAGTTTTTCAACTTGAGTTTGGTAGCTAGCCGGGCGGGCATTAGAAAATGGCCCTACCACCATGCTATGGTTTCCTCACGATGTTTTCGTTCACCGAAAGCTCAGGCTCATTGCAGGGATTCGAACTCACTTCAATCGACGCGAAGTCATACACGCTACCACTGAGCCATCATTGCATTTGATCCTATTCTTATGATAATGAATTTATGGGAAAAAAGTGGCAGTGGTAGGTAAAGATTGTAGATGTATAAACATATTTACTCTAGTATTAGTATCCAGAGATTCTCCAGATTAATATCCAGAGAATCTCCTTACCGTAAAAAATTGTTTGAAAGTAAAAATTTTCGCCGTAATGAAGCGACCTACGTATTTAATTTTTATTCACGTAAACGTGAGTTCACGTAATCGATAAATGAATAACAAAACATCCCATTAAAAATGACATCAAAAACAGTAAAAGTTATGTTCGAAACGTAATTCTAAAAGGGAACCTCATTAACAAATGATACATTAACGTCTCAATTATCTGGAAAGTTGATAACTATGTTCCTTTACGCCAACGGACCCCACACACCTGCCTTTCGGCCCATTTCGCCTAATATTTATTTGATTGCCAAATCCACGTAACATCACCCCACGCGACCGCCCATTTTAGAGACAATATAATTTAAAAAAAGTTCAGATCTGCTTGATACGCAAAATTTATTGTTTACCTTTTTTTAATTATATAAAATATTGTATTAAATTGTTATTTTATATATTTTTAAATTCCGTATAATTTATGTGCGGTAAAAGTCTTTATTACAACGAAAAGTATAAACAACTCAGAAATGAAGCAATGATGGTTCAGTGGTAGCGTGTACGACTTCGCGTCGATTGACGTGAGTTCGCATCCCTGCAATGAGCCTGAGCTTTCGGCGAAGGAAACTATCGTGATCAAACCATAGCATGGTGATAGGGCAACTTTTAATGCCCTCCTGGCTAGCTACCACCCTCAAGTTGAAAATCTGTCGCCAAGCATCTAAAGATGTGTTCCGGCAGCTGCACTTGAGAGCCAGTCCTCCCACTAGTCTTAGCGTGTTACCATCTTAGGTCACATCGTGACTTAAAAACAGGTATATATAATTAATTTATCTCACAAAATTTCACAGTTCAATATTATAGTAGTACGCTGTGATTTACAAAGGAAAAGAACCAAGCAATTCGCTTAACTGAGACTCGAAGATGCATTTTGTCTCTTAACGGCTACCGTTAACGACTTCCATTATAAAGTCATAAAACAATCGGCTGGCACAGCGGAATTTATGACCTTAATGCAATAAAATTAGCGTTCTAATTTGTTCGGAGCAATCTGAGTTTATTGCGTTTTCTTTTGCGACAAAAGCTCCCGTCTTTGCCATTTCACGGCTAAGCGAGAGCATCCGATTTCTTCGGATGCAAATTACTTTGTTTTATGATCCTTCTCACTGGTTCTGGTGATACCTACAGTATGTATAAAAGAATCAACCTTATTGCATTTAGAAATTAAGTATAAATTACTATGCACCATTTTCTTATGTCATTGGGAGTTAATAAAATAATCCTATGTGGCTGATTAAAACCTAGTGTTAAACTTGGATTGATTGCCGCTTTACTGGAAAATATAATTAGCGTGCATTTAATTAATACGGCGAAGGTAAGCTTTGAGAATTGTAATCCGTTTAGTATGCCTTTATCTGGATAGGAATTTTCGTGTTTTTTGTATGTAAAATATACTTATTTGTATGTAATTTGTACGTAGATATGAATTATTAATGAACATATCGTATCAGCTGTCTTTTAGTAATATCACTTAGAACTCAACTTCATCTGGATGGATACCATATTAATATTACAAAAACGGGCAATTCAAGCAATCTACACATGGAACCACGTGAATCATTAAAGAACCAATTTCAGGAATTTAATATTTTAACTTTGCCCTGCCAATAAGTACTTGACAATTTAATGTATGTTCACAAAAATTTTGATAAGCTAGATTTTGTAATCGACCGGCATAGTTTTATTACTCAAAATAATCACACATTAGTCCCTTGTTTTAAACGTAGTCGGACTGATAAAAGTTTATAAGTAATAGTGTTAGCTTTTGTAATAAGATCCCTAGTTTACTGTGATATCATTAAGTTAGTAAAAGTACTACCTTAAATTTGTAAATGAGTTTTTGGCCCAAACTACCAGTCAAGTGAAAACAAAGGCACGGAAACAAGCAATGATGAAATTAAAGCAATGACGGCTCAGTGGTAGTGTGTACGACTTCGCGTCGATTGACGTGAGTTCGAATCCCTGCAATGAACCTGAGCTTTCGGTGAAGGAAAACATCGTGAGGAAACCATAGTATGGTGGTAGGGCTTTTTCTGATGCCTGCCTGGCTAGCTACCACCCTCAAGTTGGAAATCTGTCGCCAAGCACCAATAGGTGTGTTCCGTCAGGTGCACTTGAGAGCCAGTCTTCGAATAGGTTTAGCGTGTTATTATCTTGGGCCCACTTCGTCACTTAACATCAGGTAATATTGTGGCCACTACGCCTAACCTATAACGATAAAAAAAAACATTAGACTAGAATTCTGCATGCTTCTGTGTTAACATTTTAAACTCTAGAGTGGGCGCCTATAATATGACCTAGCCTGTTTGGTACGTATGTTTTCTTTCAAATTTCATACCCATTTTATTATTCGAATCTATATTTGTAATAAAATGTAAAATTTTATTTCGTTGCATAAGGCCACTCGAATATAAAAATTATAGTCCAGACAATTCTCACCAATATAGATAAAATCTAATTCGAATAAAACCTCGTTAAACTTTAGACGAGGCGTGTTAAAATACGTGACCATATGATCGGATTTCATGCTCGCCATGAAGAGAATTACTCGAATGATCTTTATTATGTGTTATTCGCCTTAAGTTTTTGATAATTTTGTATACCTTTGTCGGCTTCCGTAGACTAGGTAGACTAAAAAAAAGGCCATCAAAGTTTTGGTTTCCCTTTGAACCGTGAATTGTAGTTTGTTCGGGCTCCTACAAACTATGTCGGCGGTATAACTTTCGGATTTTTGCCGCGCGGGTATGCCGCGGAAATTGGCAGTAAGCCGCGAGCATCTTTCAGTTGTGACTGTTGTCGGTGCGGCACGACAGCTCGTTTTTTGCAACAAGACCGCAACGGTAGGTAAGACAACAGCAGGCATGCCGCTGGCATAGTGTAGTAGCCTTTAGGGTTACCCAGTTAGTGTTCCATATATCTCCAGCAAAGTTAAGAAAGTCTACCAGGGTACAGGGTGGTAGAACACGACAATATTATTCGATTTGATCGTGACTACAATACACCAGGCTTAAGGTGTACGCTTAAGTGTATTGCCTTCCGGTATCGATCAACGTACATTCAGTATCAAGCAGTTTGGTAGGGTATCGTTACCCGACTGGGTCGCGATCTCCATACACATGGTTATAAAGACGTCACAGACGCTATATGAGAAGTTACTTTAAAATACTTTGCAATATATGTACCGACAAGCAGGCAGACAGACAGACAGACGACAAAGCGAATTAATTAAATGTGCCAAGTGCGTGTCGGGCCACGCGTAGTGTAGGGTTCCGTAATTGCCCGTCACAATATGCAGACTTAGAGAGTGGGCTTTAGGTAATTTTCAATGGTTTTTTTTTATAATAGCTCGGCACATTGACTGTACTGTCCCTGATGGTAAGCACAGTCCAATCCAAATACAACGGCGACCACCGAGAGATCGAAATCCATCGGCGATCGCCGCTGTCATGCCGGCCTGCATTTGAATTTGAATTTGTACGAAATTACTTATCCAAGTACATTTTATAAGTTGATTGACTATTACTCGTTAACTTGTAGAGCTTACTTACTTCTGATAGCTTTCCTTTTAACTTCTTTATAGTATACCATTAATTTTTTCACATATCCAAAAATAACCATTTAGCTGGCATAGGGGCGGGGAATGTTGACTCAAACAAATATTAGCACTTAAAGCTTAATATTTCGCAAACGGATCTCTGAATCGAAAAATGATTTTCACACCCCTGCAACATTTTTGAACGACAATAGTCGTGGTGGTCTAATTGTTTAGACAGGCGGAATATCGAATCGATATCCGCAGCTTCGAACCTCGATATGTACCAACGAATTTTTTGGAATTTGTGTACATCTACTGATTCAAATTAGCAACATTGACCTGACTGGCTCACAGTGAAGGAAAACATCGTGAGGAAACCTTGAGAAATTGTTCTTGTAGTACCACTGTATGTGGGAAAAATAACGAACTGTAGTTTTCTCAGTTTTTGAAATCGCAAATACGTCGTGGGCTGGCGTTGTGAATAAGCCTATACCTGCCCTTGGGAAGAGGCCTTTGTCTAGCAGTGGGACACATACAGGCTGATGTTATTATTATTTATTTATCCAATGACACCCCACACGATGGGATAGACAAGAAAAAATAATCTATTCTCACTTTACAAATAAGGGATGTAATAATACTCTTAACAATTTTTTCATGACTAATAATTATCAATTTAACCAAAATAATTACCACTTTGTCGGCGTGTTTAATATGTACAGCCATACCACATTACAGCTTTCTAGTATTAAGAATCTCTGAGTTAAGCTGCGAACAGACAGATGAACATAGCGAAACTATAAAGGTTCATTGTCAACTTCGGAACCCTAAAGCCGTGTTAAAAATACTAAATCACCCATCTCATTCATCGTCCATACAAATCCCGTTAAAAATTCAAGTGAGTCATTTACAAGTTCTATATTGTGTCTAATGTTTGACATTCAAACACAATCGCACATGATATTAAATTATAATTTCGATGCTTATATTTACGATTATAATTGTTTTCAATTGTCCACTTTAGACAAGTAATACAAAGTAATCTGCCAACATTTGCTACCTTCAGAAAATTACCCGACACAAAATAGTTTCTTCTACAAATTCACATCAACGTTTGACGACTTTCGAGTACGGAATAAATATTAACGTGTAAAGTTTACACGTAAATGTTTTAAAATATGACACATTAATATGTTAGTAAAGTTTCATATTTCTAAATCTTTACGACTAAGCACCGTATACTAACTATACTATGGTGTTAATTTTATGTATATGATTACAACGTAAATTAAGCTGTAAGGAAGAAAACGGAAGATGTTTTTTATATTAAACTAGCTATAACCGCTGTGTTCGCGTGGAATACAGAATGCCGTCGATCGAGCGCACGCGCGAATCGTCCTGCCTCGCTCAAAAGACAGAAGACAAAAATACTTTCTGTGGGTGATTCTTACAAGATAAACATATGCTATTGCTGACTTTTTGTGGATTTTTTTAAGATCTTCAATTATGTAGAACATTAATTTGATATATCTCGTATGGTTTACTCAGTGTAAGCCATTTAAGCGCCCTAAATGCGTCTCTTTTCCGAATTGATTGACCATTATCGTCATCGCTTATTTCGTATAATACTTTATCTTACAAAATATATCCTATCCTGGCCAGATAACATAGCTTTGAATTAAAATAAAATAAAAACATTTAAGTAAATTGGATAAGTGGTTTTAGCGTGAATAGAACATAAACGGACACACACAGACAGAGAGACGTTGAGTTTTATAAAACTAGAAACTAGAACTATAAAATATAGATATAGAAGATAGACTAGACATAATTTTCGATTTTCATTTGTTGCTTGTTTCTACTAGTATATTTTTACCTGATTAAAATAATGTTCACTTATACACTGATAATATATTTTTTTACACGATTATAATGAAAGAAAAGCCTGTAAATTAATTTAATATCATTATCGTTGATGGCTAACTTTATCCTGTTGTTGGCATGCGTGATAAAAGTTTTGGAGTTAGGTGGATACTTTTTTTTGCTTTTCGAGCATTCCTTATAAATTAAAGTTATTAAAGTTATTAAATATGTTATTAAATATGTGATAAGTTTAAATAAATTAAATCATATACTACATAAGCAACAGTACGTTAAAAAGGGTAATAATTTGTACATTAAACTGAATACAGACGCTAAACAAAGTAATATCACTCTATAGAGTTCTTAGTTATGATAATCCTTGCTGTTCACTTTGTTAACATAATTATGTAATATCACAGGTATTCGACGATTTTGTGTCAGTTAACCGTTCTAACTTGGATTACAGTGTTGCATAGGCTTCGATTACTGGTTGTTCTTGTCTGTGAGATCGCCTAACTGGTACATTCGTTTACATTTTATGGTAAAACTTTCGAGGAAAATTTAAAAACACATATATTATATATTTCACGAGATAATATCGTCATAATATAGAAAGTAATAGTATAGCGACATGATTAAAAATTATTACGTACTAAATGTTTACATTTACATATTATATTAAGATAATTCACTATTTATCGAATTTTACTGTGTACGGTCTTTTTCGAAATATATCAAATATAAAAAAAACATTTTTGCGATTTTTAAAATTGATTAATATTTGTGCATAATATTTTTGTTACTCTATTAAATATACCTTTCTATATTATAATTAAATAATCTAGCTATGTTAAACAATAATTGAATTAAAACAAATTTCAATATTTAGCATTAATCCAGATAAAAACTGTGAAATATCTTTTCAAAATAAGTGTACCATTGTATCACATTGTTCTTAATACGCACGCACGCGCCATGCATTCTTTGTTTACAGGCGCGAATAAAAACGAAATTATATTTACAACTTCATAGAATTATAATTATTATTAGTGTCAGTTGTTACGACTTTTGGGTTAAGGATTGGACACAATTCATAAAGAAAATATCAATATCTCATGAAATAATTGACTGGCCATTTTGCAACCAGTGCGGTAAGATTGACGAAATCCATAATTTCCTAATGGAGTGTTCTAGAAATAATAATTATAGAATATCTTTTACCGATAAGTATAGAATTAGTTCTGAAATGTGGGTGTGTATCACAGAATTATGGCAGAACCAATATCAGTTGCTTCCAGAATGTTCTGGAGTAAATTAAAGTTTTATTTTTAATTATATAAGTTTTTTCCCGCGTACTCGGTATAATCTTATTTATAGGTTTATTTTAGCTTATAGTTCTTGCTGGTAAGCGGTAGGTATAAGTTATGATGGAACAAGCATATCATTGGCGATAAACGTTCTTAAAAATAAAATTAAAATTATAAAAAAAAACAGTGTTATTACCCACATTTCGTCGACCTCAACGATACAATTAATATTTGTTAAAAAAAGACTTATGCTACTGCTTCTACACTGTTCTCAGTATATAGTCTTATGACGCTAATTCGCTCCCAGTTTTACAATCGGCCGGCCGTAAAACCTTTGCAAATTTTTTTGCCTCTTCTGACCAATATCGGCCGTATATCGGTTAAGTTATAGCAAATTTTATAGCTTGTGACCGATTTTACAACGCCGACGATTGCTACGGTATTAGGGTACGTCCAGAAGCAAGGTATCGGTGTTAATATTACGTGGCATATCGCTGTTTTTTTGTAGTTATATAAATGTTTTAATGTTTCTATTTTATTTCCCGCCTGAATTGAAGGAATAAAATTCAGATTTGCTTCTTTTCTCTTTAAATATACGAGAGCTCGACAATATTACTCTGGTATATATGACACCAAACATACAAATAATTTACATGGATATTCGTAAAAACTTTGACTAGCTAGATTTTGTCAAAGACTGGCACAGTTTTAATACTAGAAATAGACATAAATTAGTCGTAGCGTTTTAGACTCAGTAAGACCAATAAAAGTTTTTAGGTAATTGTGTTAGGTTCTATAATAAAATTCCGAAGCGTATTACTGATTTGTTGGACAATATGTTCAATATTATTTTATTTTATTAATTATTTTTAGTAATTTGTTATTATAGAGTGGATCATTATTTGAATGATAGTGACTGGGAAATGACTCCCTCTCTGTTCATCCACTAAATTATTAATATTATTATTAACTGTTAATATTATTTATACAGTTGAAAAAAAAGATAAACCCGATCGAGTTTCTTGCCGGTTCTTCTCGATGACTGAGGTGTTTTCCGAACCAGTGGTAGTGTTTTGAAGTTCGTTAAATTGAATAAAAAAGGTGTGTGTGCGAAACTTGATTTTAAAAGATATTTTCTATTTTATTTAAACAGTGTGCAATATACATACACACCGACATTTACTCTCTCGCTCTGGCTCACACAAATAGGAGAGACCGATAATGAGCATTAAACGTTTAACGCTTGGAAGTCGCATAAGAAATTTCACTTCAATAAAGTATTTTTTTATTTTGATTTTAAAGTTTTCTTCACCTTCCTTTTTCCTAACTTAGATGAGTGTCGAGGTATTGTATAGCATAAATCGTTACACCCTTGAATATTATCTTGACTATCATTCGGGGAAAAAAATTATATGAAACTCGCGCTAACGTTTTATTATTTTGATATATTAATGTATAAACATTATTATTTGATTACTTATAACTAAGAACTGGATGAATAAATAGATTTAATAATTAAAATTAAGTCTCAAAACGAAGTCTTTGACCAGTGTGTGTTGCCAGTGATATTATGGTGCCGAGACGTGGTCGCTAACGATGGGCCTCATAAGAAAGCTCAAGGTCACTCAAAGGGCAATGGAGAGAGCTATGCTCTGAGTTACTCTGCGTGATCGAATCAGAAATGAGGAGATCCAAGAAGGAACAAAGTGACCGACATATCCCTAAGAATAGTTAGACTAAAGTAGCAGTGGGCGGGGCACGTAACTCGTAGAACAGGTGGCCGATGAGGCCCAAGAGTTGTCGAGTGGCGACCCACCACAAAGTGGTCCGACGACCTGGTAAAGGTTGCGGGAAGCCGCTGGTTGCGAGCATTACAGAACCGGCTGTTGTAGCGATCATTGGGAGAGGCCTACCTATGTCCAGCAGTGGACGTCTTTAGGCTGAAATGATGATGATGATTAAAATTACAACAACGTAGTCATTCATTAATTTTGTTTTGTATTATTTACTATATAAATTATTTAATGTCTTATGCACACATATTATGTTTGGGTAATCATTTTTCGTTTGTATTGAGTACATCAATAACGAGGCGCTTAGAAACTCTTTTAATTAACTTCATATATAATATAATATATTCATATATAATAAAAATATATTGCGATTGTCAAAGTTGTCATGAATTTATTTGACAAAAATCTGATAAATTTTAAATTGTTTATACATTACTGTAATAGTTTACACGATGGACAGATGCCGATGTGAAGAATACAGGGCTGCTGTGGAGAAACTAAGAATTTATACTGTTGGAACATTTAGACGAGATGTAATTGAGAATTATGACAGTAAGTTAGAATTAATTAACAATAACGCGTTCCACCATATAATGCCAGCCTTTAAATGTACTATTTGTGGACAAAATGCTTAGCACGAGCTACTACGTCAGCCAGCTATATATTGCCTATTGATTATATACGTATACTATGGTATTTCTCTTTGAATTACCGATCTATATATTATATTAAATCTATGGATACATTATATATTTTTCAGGGAAGGGATTCGACGTGGGTTGGATCAAACATGGGGTGGACTACAACGATATGAAGTTCAGTAAGCCTAAAGCGAGAAAGGTGCTCCAATGGCGCGAGTTCCCCGAAAATAGCTTGCCCAAAGAATGCCGTAAGATTGAACAAATGTGGTGCCCCTTCATGACACCAGTGAAGCTGGGTGAATGAATAAAATATCAAAACGAAATATAATAACTCAATAATTACATTTTAATATAAAAAGAGAGTTTATATGAAGCATTTATAAAATATCTAACAAGAAATACATAGAAAAATTGCGAGCAACCTTTACGCGCGCTTGAAGGGAATCTTTGGATTTCGAAATTGTAATTGAATCATAACACATTTTTATTATTATAGTTTTTAAATAATTATTTATATTATATATATATCTAAATATTTAGGGTACGTTCAGACATAACGTGCGTAACGCGCGAAGGATTTCGAAGATGTTCAGATGACGAGAGCCAATGCGCGCAAACTCCTACGGTTGCATATCTCAGTGTGTTTTGGTCGAGTTATAAAATGGACGTAGAAAAGCCATATCTTTGTGGTTATAATATGATATAAAAAATAGAAAAAAAGGACACTGAGTCCACCCTATTTTAAGAATAGCCTCTCTACACATTCGATTACAGCATTATATCCGACAATGGGAGACATTTTTTTATTATTATTTCAAAACGCTTGCTCGTCTGACGAACAAATTGACTTCTATCTTTCTAAGCGCGTTAACGCGCAATTACTGGCGAGTAGAGATATTTTTCTGAGCGCGGCAACGCTCCCTGATGCACAATCGGCTTATGTTTGTTAATAGGAAGTGCAGGTGCGCGATTTCAAAACGCACGTTAGATTTTTATCATGTGAACGTAGGATCATCAACCAGTCCGACGTAGAAACTGTTTAACTATGTGACATGTCGCACATGCACACTGGTATTCCCAAACTCTTTCTACGACGCCGCCATGATACTATACCTGACTGCATATGCACATGCACCGCCATGAATGCATAGGTCAGGTCAAGTTAGGAACCTGAACGAAAGTACGGTACAGCCCAGAAACAACGATGACCGCCGGTGTTAAATCCATCGGCAGTCGTTTTCGTCATACCGGCCTGCGAATATGCCTCTTCACGCCTCGTTTTAAGGGTGCGATATCGTAGGATGGAGGAAACACACTAAGAGGCGGTTCTACATCCTCATAGTATGGAAGACATAAAAATTTACAAACTTTTTTGTTCTTGCTGCGATGAGGTTACTGTGTAGCTGAAGGCTTCGTATAACAACCTATGTGGTTCTGTATTGGAAGAGAGGTGATGGAATAAGATTAAATAACTTCAGAACACTCTTCGTAATATAGACCTTTTTGCTTTATTATTCGATCAAGTTGAAAACTAATAAAATAACATTGATTATATTATTTAAACTTAAAACTGTGGAGACAGTTCAGAGCACTGATGTGCCTTGTCCACAACTGGACAGCTTCTAATCCGTCGAGAGAACCTACAACCGTTTTAATGCCACGATCTGCTTGTCAAAATGGCTTGTCATTAGTTGGAGAGCGCTTTAGTCAATTACACAACTATACCAGAAGTTAATAATAGGTCTTTACCTATGAAATTGCCGTTCTGCAGTACTGGCCATTTCAAATCAAAATAATTTTTGTTTGGCTAAGAATTCTAATTTCAAATTAATTTTATTTTAAAAACATGGAATTCTTTTTCCAAAAGTAGTCATTTGTTTATTGATTAGTGTTACAATTTCATCGCATTTCAATCTTTTTTGTCATCATGGATACGTTTAAAATTCGAGTAATTATGGAATATGAGTACCGTCGTGGCAGTAACGCGGCACAAGCGGCACGCAACATCAACGACGTTTACGGAGCTAACACTACAAACCAACGCACTACCTGTTATTGGTTTGCTCGCATCCGTTCTGGGAATTTCGACCTGAAAAATGAACCTCGTGGTCGTGCGAAGACTTTGGTCGACAATGACGAATTAAAGGCGATTGACGAAGCTGATGATACACAATCTACGGCTGAATTAGCAGCAGCTTTCGACGTTAGCGTCAAAACAATATTGGTCCATTTGCGTCAAATTGGCAAGGTAAAAAAGGTTGAAAAATGGGTGCCCCACGAACTCAATGATCGCCAGCGCGATCATTGAAAAGTGATGGTCACGTTTGGTGGTCTAGCGCCGGTGTGATTCATCACAGTGTACTGTGAAGAACTGAACACAATGATGGAGAAGCTGGCACATCTCCAACCAGCATTGGTCAATCGCTCGTCTCCGCTGCTCCTGCACGACAACGCGCGACCTCATACTGCACAACAGCCGGTCTCCAAGTTGCAAGAACTGGGGTTGGAAGTTCTCCGCCCTACTCACCAGACCTTGCGCCTACAGACTACTACTTTTTCCAGAATTTGGATAACTCCTTGGCGGGAAAAAAATTCAATACCCGAGAGGCAGTACAAAATGCCTTTGAAGAATTTGTTGCCTCCCGTCCAGCTAATTTCTTTAAGAAGGGCATCAATAAACTGCCACTGCGCTGGCAAAGATGCATTGATTGCATGGGTGATTACTTCGATTAATACAAATAAAAAATACATGAAAAAACATCGTTTAATTTTTTTCATACAAAACGGCAATTTCATAGGTAAAGACCTAATCTTCCACATATATTAAGGACTATCTTTCAGAAATATTTATTTATCAAAGCGGAAACTACGCCAACTGACTAAAGCAGCTACGCTTCCGTCACTGTGGCAGACAGAAAAAAAAAATACTTAAAAATATTACAAGGCATGTGTTTAATATAAACAATGAAACTTTCTCAATTTATCTCTGTAAATTATATGAGAATAAATAATTATGTTATCTTAACTAACCGAACACTATTTAATAATGTTATTATAGATGGATTTAAGGCAGACCATATTTGAAGTTTATACCATTTCCGATCTTTTTTTAAAGTACTTGTATTACACGTCCATCGATACTCCGTACGCGCCGCGAACGAGTTTTTGAAACTAAAATTAATTAACAATAATAAAAAGAAATAAACTTTATGAGGTAAAATTGTAACACAGTTGTAAACATTCAAGTAGAAAATCGAATCTGATGTTTTAGATTTAATTTGATATGAAACTGGTCACACCGAGTCGTATCCAAAAGAATAATAGGGTGGATACGATCACTAATATCTGAATAAATTTATTTTATAGTAATAGGTCCCCGTGCATATGAAATTAGCGTTTTATATTGAAAAAAATAAAACGAATAAAATATTATCAAATTATACAATTAATCAATCGAAGTCATCATCATCAACCTATAATAGTCCACTGCTGGACATAGGCCTCCCCTAATGAGTATCGAAGTATGTACCATTATTATCTATGCACTTTCGCCATTTTATGTATCTTATGTAGTTCATTGATTCCACCCTTCGTTGGGTTCAAAGAGCGGTAGGGCACAGAGACATTTCTTTGGAGATTTCTCTCTACTTGGGGCAGTCCGACTGGTGGAATACCTCCACCCTACAGAAGATCGCAGCAAAATAGCCTTGTCTTGTATTTCAGCGGTAAGTAGTTTCCAGAGCACCTTGGGATAGGGGAGTTCAAGGTCGGCAACGCGCTGTAATACCTATGGTATTACAAGCGTCCATTAGCTACGGTCACCGCTTACCATCAGGCGGACCGTATGCTTTTTTCCTACCTTTTTAGTATAAAAAAAGGAAATGCCTTATGGCATTAAACAATAAAGTACTTATTCATATCATAAAAAACACAATTTTATGTAAAGTTCAACGAAGATTTTACATCGCTTTGTGTGATAATACGAAATAAATCTACATCCAAACGTAAAACTCAATATTGACACAATACTTGAAATCTCGCAAAAGATTAATTTTATAAGATAATGTAAAATTAAAATTAACATATTATTAGTCAAAAGCGAAAGGCGTATCCTCATAAATATTTCATTGCAACACCTGAGCCCGACCGCCCAAGCTTACCGCTCAATAAGCTAATTTACCGTCAAAAACCGCTCACGTCTCGACGTCACACACTGTGTTAACCAAACGCTAAACGACTGGACACACGTTATTCCGACATTCATTTAACAGATAAATAAAAGTGTCGCCTCTTTACTTGTTTCACAGTTGAATGATCTATGGCCGTTACCGCCTATTCATACAAAATAGACTAAACTATCGAATCAAATGTATATTATACAATTTTAAATGTGCCGACTTTTTTAAAAACGTAGCACCGCAAAATGACGGCATTGTAAACAGTACAATCCAATGATGAGCACCGAGAGATTGCCAATCATCGCTGGGACGTCGTTGTCATGGATACCGAAACGTTGTAATTTAAAAGAAAGTCAATGTGACAGTTGATGTGAGTATGATGGTCTCCATCAAGTCGGGTACAAATACCCTACCGCCTCGCTTGTTTACTGAATATTATTATACATTTGTTGATCACTCAAAGCGACATGTCTAAGCGTGTCACTAAGAAGGGTGTTACAACTCGTGTAAGGATCCACAAACGGAGATACACAATTGTCGTCTGTTAACACCCAGTACATAAGACTGTTTCTTTAATATTTTATATACTAAATCATTCCTACAAGTATAACGATTACTTACTTAGTTAAAAAAAGATCGGTCGTATACAGTTTCTGAGAAAATCACACACAAATATACCAGGGAAACAGAGAACCTACCTTTTTTAAATGAAGTCGGTTCAATAAAAATAATCATATCGTGTTAAATTAATTAATAATAGTTATTAACTGAGCCGTACGAATATTTCGTTCATCTATACTTATAATTAAACTAAATTCATATGAAAGTATACACGGTATCTGTAACAAAGTTTGATCCAAATTGTTGGACCGATTTTTATTATATTCACTGGCAGATAACTGATGTTATAAGGAATAACGTGGGCTAATTATATTTTAGAAAAAATAATTAGGGTTCCGCACAAAAATTAAAAAGGTTTTTAGTAGTCCACGCGAGCGGAATCGCGGGCACAGCTAGTTTTAGAAGGTATACTAACTAACAGAATATACTTTTTGTTAGCATCAAACAGATGACATTTCCAATGAAAAAGGTTTTTAAATCATTTTTTTAACATTAATTTTAATTTTTATAAACTTTTTCCATCAATAGCATGGATTATAAGCTTCAATATGACGTTAGAATCATTAATTTGATTGAGAATTAACAAAGATATGGCGTTGCTAGTTGCAAACATATTTGAGAAATAATATACATTGTAAACACAAGTACACTGATATTTTAGTATATCTACCTAGGTTACTCAGTACTAATGTTGCATGCAAGTAATGCTTGTTATAGCTGTTGTCGTCCCAATAACATAAAGTTTTTATATGACTTCCTCTTCTTAACTGTGGGTATATAAATATATTATATTTTTAGATTTAAGTTACTTGCAATTTATATCTGTATAAATATTAAAAATGTTGATGTGTCTGTTTGTAATGTCAAAATAACAGATTTTTACTAAATGCATATGAAAGTATACACCAAACTTATAACATACAGGCCATTTTTCAAATTTTTGTCTGTCTGTCTGTTTGTTCCAGGTAGTCTCCGAAACGGTTGGACCGATTTTGACGGGACATTCACTGGCAGATAGCTGATATTATTTATAGGGCATAACTTAGGCTACTTTGATTTTAGAAAAATAATTAGCGTTCCACACAAAAAATAAAAAACCTTTTTTACTAGTCCACGCGAGTGAGCACAGAGGAAAGTCCAACGCAATAGTCGCAACATAACTGGTATAAAACCCGACTATCAGTTTTATTGCGTATAATATTTATAACAGTTAGTTGGTATAATAGTATGTTAATATCGATACCCCGATATGAATCATATCGTAACTCATTTAGTAATGGTTTTCAGAAGAGCAGTTGAAAAAAAAAGTTGTCATCATGATTCAAACGTATGTGAAATATGGATATGGAATAAATAGTCTTCCAGCCAATGTGTTCCCTCCTTCCTGTGAAATTGGGTCCTTCAAACAAGGCGTGAAGAGACATTTCAACAGCCCGGCATTGACGTCGACGACTCCCAATGAAATTAGTGTCACCGACAGTCACCGTTATATGTGGACTGTACCGTACTTACCATCAGGTGCTGTATAGTCATTTTGCCGAGCTAGTATAAAAAAGTCGATTAGATTGTATGATACATATTTTGAAAACTCTTTCGTGATAATACTTGCGATCTTGTAACTAATTAATGAATTAACAATGATATTATACATAAAATATCATTTTGTCATGCACAAAGATAATTATACAAAAGTTTTCGATATATTTCGATAGTTTTCGATTTGATCTACTGTTAAATTTTTACATTAAATAAAGTTTTTTACATTATTAACGTTAACAAGACGTTGCTTTTTTATGAAAGACTGTTTTATATACTTTTTGTTTCGCCAACAAACATAGTAGAGTATCAAATTGAATGATGTATTTTTTCGGTGGCTCTATGTCCAATAGAATACTTTTATTTACTTTCCTAATAATTAATACTAGACATAGACACAGCGAAGCGTGAGCGTGTTTGGCTAGTGAGATAATAATATAACAAATTTCGTTCCTCAAACAGGGAATATCTTGTGGATTAAATTAATTGCTCGGATTCACGTAGGTGTGATACGGAAATTAAAACTATGATGGCTGGTGACGAATTAAATTATGCACTTAAAGAGAACTAATTTGTATAATCTAATAGAATTGATATTTAATGTAGATTAGATCGCATCGGCACTATATGGAAGCTCAATATTAATAACATTCTAACTTAAAATACAACTGTACCCTAAGCAAATACGAAACATATATAAATATTTCAGTTTTAAAGGCTTAACTCTACTAAAAGATTCCTTTTTGCTTTACTAAAAATGATCATTTTAAATTGAAACAAAAAATATATTTCATATTAATACCTTTAATGAGTTAATTGGTTAGTCACAATTCACAAATATTGAGTCGAAAAACTTTAAAGTAGGTAAAATCGTATTTACATTTGAATCATGACTAAATGAGGTTCGATGTTATTCACATTGGGTGTCGATATTTACGGTGTAGGTTTTCAGGGTTTCAAGTCCCCGTTTGAATTATCAGATTTTAAGTTATGGTAATTAATATATTCTTAACTGGTGGTATGTATATGTGAAATTGTATGAAACAATATGACGTATTTTGAAATAATTGCTAGATTTAAGTGGCAGTAAGTGGTGGTGACCATGCACTGGAAGCCGCAGCGTGGGCTGATCTGCTGATCCGCCGTAAGGTAGACCGATATCCTGGTGAATGTTGCGGAAACCCGCTGGAAACGAGCAGCGCAGGACTGGTCGTTATCGCGATGTACTGGAGAGGCCTATATCCAGTAGTGGACATCTTTTGGCTCAATAGATGAATAGTGCTATAAAAATAACATTTTAGTTACAGCGACATGAAAAAAACATGTTGGCAATATTAATAAAAAAATTATGTTGCCATGAGTTACCAAGAGTTATAATTTTAACAACCCGGCCCCGACGGTATCAGGAATGAAGTACTTAAACTTCTTCCCGATCACCTCATAGCTCTTTTGGTCTGCATCTTTAATGTAGCCATAGCCCACTGCTATTTTCCAGCCGTCTGGAAAAAAGCTATAGTTATAGGTATTCACAAGCCCGGCAAAAAAGCTTCGCTTCCCGATAGCTATCGCCCGATCAGCCTTTTAAACACACTAGGAAAACTTTACGAGCGGCTCCTTCTGAACCGTCTCAAAACCGTTATAGATATTAAAAACCTATACCCTCCCGAACAGTTCGGTTTTCGCGCCCGACACTCGTGTACACATCAAGTGCACCGCCTCACGGAGCACATCACGAGCAACTTTGCCAAAAGTAGTATCGCCCCCGCCCGTACGCTTGCGGTCTTTTTCGACGTAGCTAAGGCCTTCGATAAGGTCTGGCATGCCGGACTAGTCCACAAGCTACATAAACTAGAAATCCCGGATAGGTTAGTTCACCTAGTTCATGATTTTCTACGCGACCGCACCTTTCACTACCGAGTGGAAGGAGTAATATCTACCGCCCACCCTATACGCTCAGGCGTCCCGCAAGGTTCCATTCTGGCGCCTTGCCTTTTCAATCTGTACGTCAGCGACCTCCCGAAGCCCCCCGGGGTCGAGGTAGGGCTCTACGCTGACGACACAGTCATATACGCGTCAAACAGACACAGAAAAAATCTCGCCTGCGCAGTCCAACGTGCCGTAACCACTCTCCGGGAGTGATTTCGAACGTGGCGAATAGCTATTAATCCGGTAAAGAGCGCCGCGATTATGTTCGAGCCGCATACATGTAAACTACCACGCACGGTAGGAATATCCCTTGGGCCACCAAGACTAAATATCTGGGTGTCACCCTCGACTCGAAGCTTAACTTCAACGCACACGTTACTATAGTCCGGAATAGGGCCGTCTGGATCCTTTCCCGCTTGCGACCCTTGCTCAGTTCGGTAAGCAAAATGTCCTTAAGACATAAGCTTACACTATACAAGATGTGCGTCCGTCCGATCTTGACATATAGCTGCGCAGCGTTCGCACATATGTCCAAACATAACTTTGTCCGCTTGCAAAGAGTCCAAAATCTGTTTCTCCGTCGCCTGCTTGACCCTCCAGCATTCGTTAGGAACATGGACCTCCACAGGGACATGAGGCTTCCCTCGATAGAAGCCTATGTGAAATATCTCACCAGGAGATACTTCGATAGCGCTTCGAATCACCCCAACCCGCTCGTAAAATCCACCGTGAACTACGTCCCAGACAACTCGATCCCCGTTGCCAAACGTTATAAACGCCGTCCGCGAAATCTCTTTGTCGATCCCGACGACGACATCGAGAAAGCTAATAATTACTACGCGTCCGCTCCCGCAACATATGCGTGCTCGCGCCCACGCCCGCGAAACCACCGTTCCCTCCGCAGGGGACGTACGGTTAACTTCGCTCCCGCACACCCGCCACGACCGCCCTCCTCTGCGGCAACTCAAGCCTAGGTCCGATCCATCGGCATGGAGCCCTTGAGACAAGCAGCCGCTCGCGCGATACAAGTGACTCTACAATCACTAGCTTTCACAGCCATACATGACACTGCATTATACACACATGCACAACACACATAGGTACATAGGTTCTGTAAGGGACCTTTTTTTTTCTTTTTTTGCCTAGTTAGAGTAGACAAAAATTTCAGACCACTAAATACACATACACATGTTCCTTCCCTCCTCCCAGGGGGCAGAAACATGTATATATGTATAGTTAGTTTAGATCGAATTACGGATAGGGAATTAGTCAGATCGCGACTTAATTGCATACGCGCAACAGTCCGAGCCGAAGTTCGGTCACTTTGGCACCCTCGGATGTTGTTGCTTAGCTTTCGTGGCTGAGTGCCCTAAGCGCTCGCCCCCAAGCCCGGTAAAGCTGTAAAAGCCGTAAAGGCTCCAGGGCCCCTCAGGCTAACAGTGTAGTCAGTTCGAAAAAAAAAAAAAAAAATTTAACAAATGACCTTATAAATTGCAAAATATGCTGACATCTCGTGAAATTCTTAAAAAATACTATATGTGTAGCCGATTTACATGTTTTCTTTTTTTTTAAACATAGCTATATTATCTGGCCAGGTTATAGGATATATTTTGTTAGATAAAGTAATATAAGAAATAAGCTGCGACGATAATGGTGAATCAATTTGGAAAAAATATGCATTTGGGGCGCTTAAAGAGCTTACGCTGAGTAAACCATACGAGGTATATTAACTTAATGTTCTACATAATTTTAGATCTTAAAAATATCTACAAAAGTCAGCGATAGCATATATCTATCATTCTAAGAATCAGCCACGATAAGCATTTTTATCTTCCATCATCTGAGCGGAGGCAGCACGATTCGCGCTTGCGTTTACCGATGGAATGCTGTAGTCTACGCGAGCTGAGCCACGGGCACAGCTAGTATTTTAATAAGACCGTTAACTGTCAACCTTTTTTTTCAATTTCAAGGTGCCGAAACTATCAGCAACGTTAAATCACAACTGTACCCATACTTATGTATTAAACAAAAGACAGAGTGATCACGATTTGTGTTTATAATCTTTGTATACATGTATCTTTGGTATGTATAATAGTATAATATTCATGTATATATATACACTTATTACTATATATAAATATTTATACTTAAGTTTTATCTAATTTTTATTTATTTTTGTAGCATTAAACTCGCCAGTTTACGACTTTAAAGTTTAATAAAGGATTTATTCATTGATTTAATTATCTTTATTGCTAGCCGTGCGCCCCATTGGCAACATCTCAGGAATCATTCTATTTTTAACCTCCAGACCAATAGGGGATATTAGGGGATGAATTTTCAAAACAAGTTACATAATAACTTTTCGCTCTTTCCAAATTCACCTAGATAGGTTTTTTGCAAGACAAGAGCAAAACAAAAAAAAAAACTCCCAGATATTTATCATTACGATGGTCTATAAACAACATTAAGTTATACTACCTATCATCTACGTTTTAAAATAAAATTAATTTTAATCTATCATAAAATTTTAATTTAAATTACAACAGAAAAAGTAATTTAATCTCGTATAGATGTTACGTATATGGGTATAAGAAAATTATTACCCGGAAACAACGTGTGTGATCTTTAGTTACGTTTTATGAAAAAACTATCAAATACCTCTTTTATATTCCGATATCATCACGTTAATAAAATTATTGCCAGATTTGTGATATGTATCACTATGAGTATGATATTTTATTGCTAATATAATCTATTATGAAATTATAATGTGTCATATTCATTTGGAATAAGGTTGATAATTATATAAGTATTTAGAAATTAATTTTTTCTAAGTTGTTTTTTTATTATCTTAAAGTTTAAGCATGTATAATATATCGGGAAGCAGTTCGGTGTGCCGCGGGTGGGCTGGCCCGATGCTATCTCGATACAAAGATTTGGCTCTCGATTTCCTTAATTACCGTTAATGGTTCTTGGGACTTAGGTAAGGCACCGAAGTGACCATGTTTTTTTAATTATAATCATAGATATTAAAATATTCGGTAGCTGCCATAGATTGTTTTTTTTCTCTTGCTTGAAAACGCTCGTAATTCCAGACTTTTATATTATCGTATAGCAAAGTAAAGACATAGTATACCTGATAAGCACAATATCAAAGATCATCGAGTGATCTGCAATTCGTCGTTATGTTTAACTCACTGCCCTGGGACATTTTCACAGTACGGCAAGGATATGACATAGTGAACTTCTTTGTTTTTGCGGATATGGAGATTACTTTAGAGACAATCCTCTTTTAAAGGTTCCGAAGTCAACAAGGAACCCTTATAGTTTGTCCGTGTCCATGTCCGTCTATCTGTCTCTCCGCGGCATAGCTCAGAGGTTCTTAGTACTAGAAAGACGATCGAGACGTCTGATCGGTAAGTCATCTTGAATCTGTCCGAATTCAATTATTTTTATCATCCTTCTATATTTTAAATTTAAAAGATTATTTCAGTCAAAAGAACAATCTTTGTATACACGGACTACTTGTTTGATATATATATCGTAAAAGAAGTTTGTATTACAATATTAAAATATAATAAACGAACTGAAGATATGATATGATGCCTTCGGAAAGGAGCATAAATACAATAAATGAAGTAATGAAATATGAACAAAGTTAAAATAAATATATATAATTTAAAGATAAAAATGATTGATAAAACAATCATTACATTATTCATAATATAATATAGTTTTACTTACACCAAGCATAAAAAATAAGTTAATTTAATTTATTATACATTTTGTTTATTACTAGCTCGCCCGGCAGATGCTGTTCTGCCATTCACAACAGTTAATAACTCGATCAGAGCACCATCTATTCCGTTTTTTTCTTGATAACTTTACCATGACCATATAAAAAACAAAAAACAATTACGAATTAATATTTAAATCCCGTGTTATAGTTTGGAGTTAATACAAATACGATAGAAAAAAGGACGTTCAGTTTTACCCGAATTAGGAAAATTTACCGGAAACTTTAACTCGGACTATTAAAAACATTTTTAAATGAAAATTAGTCAAACTGGTCCAGCCGTTCTTAAGTAATACGCTTACCAACGAACAGCATTTAATTTTTATTTATATAGATTGGATGTGTACTTATTTATTTTTCTTAAACAAATACTTGTTTTAAATATAAACAATACTCAATATTTTAATTAAAAAATTAAAACCCTCGAATTTCTCACCCGTTCGTTTTGATATCTGGAGGAATGTTTTCCGGTGATAGTGTTTCATCGTTCATAAATGCCTTGTTAGAACCTACATTGGATAATTTATTCTTGAATATAGATTTTGATTGTTTTTTATAAAAAGTTACTGAATACAGAAAAGTGAAGGATTGTCCCGTGAACGCACAAATGTCCGGTCACATTATCTAAGGGTTCTTTGAAACGCTTATGATTTCAATGCGTGAGGTAAATTCCAGTCGAACTGATAACGCACCGCTGTCGGCTCCTTGCCTTTAATGTCAAACGTTTAACTTAATTAACATCTAAGTTTTTTCGTATTTAATTGCATTTATCGGCTACTCGGCTTACTTGATTTCTTGTTGGGCATATGTTTTTTTGTTCACGCCTGTCGTCCGGGCAGTGGGTGGGCGAAAGGGCTTATAAATCAGGTCTAGTTTTGATTAAAAAAATTAAACCATAGTGTAAACATACATTTTAAGGTTCTGTACTTTGTAAAAACAACAAACTGCCGGATTTATATCTTTTGATTTTTAAATACTTTATAGATTTAGCATTTTAACACAATATTACACGATGTTAAGTGACGATGTGGGCTAAGATAGTAATAAGTTAAGTCTAGAGAGACTGGTTTCCAAATGTAGTTGCCGGAATACACCTATAAGTGTTTGGCCACAGTTTTATAAATTGATGATGGCAGCTAACCAGGAAAAAATATAAATTAACCAACCCCTATGCTATGATTTCATCACGATGTTTTCCTTCACCAAAAGCTCAAGTTTATCATAGGGTTCGAACCCACGTCATTAAACGCTGTGCATGAATACGCTACCACTGAGCCATCATGGCTTCGGAGTTAAAAACAGATCAGCTTAATTTTTTATTATGATTGACTTTTCACAAATTAATTATATATTTTAACGTGTCTATTTATTTATTTATAAAAAAGGCACTGCTACAGAGAACAAACTGGACTTATACTAATAAAATGTAAATATAAATTTAACATAATAGAATTTGCAATTTCACAAAAGCAACGCACATTTTCTTAATAAATTTGTATCAATCAGTAACACAATAATCTTTAGGTAGCTATTGAAATTACAATTAATGATGTCTAAGTCCTTATTGTATCCATTGTGTGCTCTACACATCCGCAGAACTGGGTTATTATAAGCCACATTATTTGAATGGTATTTTATATGAAAAAGTGTTTGCGTTCGTCTTCTGCCTGTTTTTAGCGAGAATTGGCTCAATAGTGCAGTTTAGGAAAGCATCTCGACGTGCCTACATGAGCTTATAGATTGCGTGTTCGAGAGCGGCACAGAAGGGATCTATACGTCATTAATGTTTCGTAGTACGACAAAATGACGTCACTGTACATAATGTTAAGCATAGCACAAACCAAAAACAACAAGGATCACAGGGAAATAATCAATCTATCGCTAGTCGTCGCTGTCAAGTCGGCCTTTAAGCCTCTCACTAACTGGATTTACACTGCCTGTATCCGAAACGCGACAAATTAAAAGAGAATAACTGTAATAAGTCTATCACCATGTGAATGGTGGTCCTGATGCAATCGGATACAGATTCCTACTACCCAGCTTGTTTTTTTTTTCGTTATAGGTTTTGGCGTTGTGGCAACAATCTGACCTGGTGTTAAGTGACAATGTGGTCCAAGATGATAACATGCTAAACCTAGTGGAAGACTGGCTCTCAAGTGCAGCTGCCGGAACACACCTATTGGTGCTTGGCGACAGATTTTCAACTTTTGATCCCGAAACGAATCGGTTGATCCCGAAACGCGGCACACCTAAGCGTACCGCTATGGTGAGTATTACAAATGGTGTATGGTAATCGCAATCCAGTCCAACACAATTATCTTGTACTACCACCAAAAAATAAACATATTTTATAATACATTACAGTAAAATATTATTTGCTAAATATAGTATATTATTAGCCATTACATTTATTACTTACCTGTATGAGGCATGGTGAAGTAGGATCGATTCTGAAAATAAAAAATATATATTTAACAACAAACATTAACATGTAAAATTATCAAATATATTTGTTACATTATGTCAAGGCAAATTTAATACTTTGAAATAGGAGAAAAATTTAACAATAAACATTAACTTGTACAAATATCAAATACATTTGTAAAATTATGTCAAGGCAAATTAAATACTTTGAAATAAGACAACATTTTTACAATAAACATTATCATATAAAATTATCAAATACATTTGTTAAATATGTCAAGGCAAATTAAATACTTTGAAATAGGACAATTCAAACAAAGCTTGAAATCGAGATTAACTTTAAAACAATGACCACTTTCCGAGTACTTAAAACAAAATTTTTGAATGATTATAAAAAAAAAATTAAAAATATATTATAATAAGTTAATGTTTGTTTGTCCTCTATAAGTTCCTACACTATGCATTCGATTACGATGAAACTTTGAAGAGTACATTAGTACAACCAATTTACAATGTGTTGGGTGTGAGTCGTTTCATTTCGAAGACAACGGAAATAAAGTCGCGAGCAAAAGTTAGTACAAAACTAATTTGAAACTAGCCTAAGTGTTGATAAAAATATGTGTAATAAAATTATAGTTTAAGTAAACTCAATAGCACGCTCTTATAGCAAAATGAATAAAAAAGTAAAAAATTTTTTTTTTATTATTTGTTTTATACGAGTACATGTTCAACCATAACTTCTTTGTTTATCATCCGATTTATAATAGGTGATTCTTTTTTGTTGGGAAAAGAGATACCTCAAGGGGGTTTCATTTTAATTTCATTGGCATTGTACCTTCGACTTTGAAGATACACCAGGTAACTCTTCAAAATAATTGAAATTGGTTTACTTTTTTGTTAAAAATTGCCTTTTTTTTTAACAAATCTGTAGGCGTATTATATTATGTGTGTCTTCTTCTTCTTCTTGTTTTGGCGCCGCAAAAAGCACTTGCCAGTGTCAATGTGTTTGTCTTCGTAGCATTTTTATATACAAAGTTGGTCTAACAAGATGGTGGCTCTCTTGAAAGAACTTTCTAGGGAGTTTTTGTGAAATCTCGAAATGTATGTTTCCAGTTCATATTGATAATCCACTACACGAATGCATAATAACCAAACTATAACATGCAAAATGCCACAAGTATTACATAATATAGGGTCAAAGAACCTAAGCCAATGAATAAAAAATGAAAACCACAACATGGCAGCTCAAGATCCCGCCAAAAACTCCAATGACAATGTTGTCAAACGTGTGTAAAATTATGACCTCAAAAATTAGGTATGATTTTTGTGATGAGTTTATAATGATCTTAGTAAGATTAACAGATTATAAAATTATTATATTGTCATCGATTCTTAAAACGTGTGCAAAATTTCAAGTTTTTTGGCGTTTGAAAATGTATGAAAATTGAATGCAAACATTCCTTTACATTCATACACAGTTAAATTTTTAATTGTAAAATTACAATCGTTTTACAAACCAAAGTATTAGTAAAATTACAAAACAATGTATGCTAATCCAAAATCATAATACGAGTAATTTTCCTAGACATGTGAAGAAACCTACAAAAAGGTATTGTAATTTTACAATATTTATGTATAAACCAGAGACAAAAAGTTTTGTACTATTACAATACCCGATTTAAATGTTTAAAAAATGTTTTGTTTTTCTTTTTCCAATGCATTTTTCCTATAATTATCATTGAAAATTTTAACAGTGCACATAGTTGGTTACAGTTTGTAAAAGCGTGTTAATAAAGTAGGTATTTATGTAATATCACACATCCCCGTAGCAATAATTTACCTTAAAAATACACGTGTAATAAAAGTTACCTCGAAAGAAAAGGACATTAAAAGTAGCAATAAACCGGATTTAAAATAGAAATTAAAAAAAAACTGTGCTAATAATTTACCTTTGTCCCTTAAAAATGGCTAATCGAGACCGGGGATCGGTGCGAGTCACCCGAAAATATAAAACCACGTGACATCTTTATCGGCCCTCTTTCCCTTCACGATACTTGTCGTGTACAAAAAGCCCACGATTCAACTGTGACATTATAAATACAGGGCTGCACTTGGACCGTGACATTCGTGGTCTATAATAGAGCCACAGTTTATTATCACATAAATAGGTAACGTTCCGTCTTCGCTACGATAGTTTAGTACTTCAGTACAAACATTCAATCCGTCGCGCGTCGGTGACTTTCTACGTACATTCTGTTGAAACTTTTGATTTGTGACGTTTTTTGATCTTTAGAAAAGGGAACGATCGCTTGGACATGTTTTCGTTATGAATATCGTATCGGAGAATTAATATATGAAATTAAATCATAACATTAATCAGAATTAAGTTAGTACTTTTTGTACGCTTATAGGTTTAGCGTTGTGGCAACAATCTTAACTGATCTTAAATGACGTTGTGGTCCAAGATACGAATACGTTAAGCCTAGTGGGAGGACTGGCTCTCAAGTACTGCTGCTAGAACACACCTATTGGTGCTTAGCGACAGATTTTCAACTTGAGTGTGGTAGCTACCAAGCTAGCCAGGCGGGCTATAGAAAAAGCCCTGCCATGATGTTTACCTTCACCGAACCCGTACACGCTGCCACTAAGCCACCAGTGCTTCGTCTTATTTTATTTTGTTTAGGAATAAGATAAAAATATACACGATTTTTTAATTTATTTGTTAGAATAATAATTATGGAAACTAATAGATTTTGTACAATTAGCAAATAAATTGATGTGTAACTGTGGTGTTGATATTATGTTTTTCAGTTTCATAATCCGGGGGGTTTGGGTAATTTGGCCCCCGACCCAAAGTTCTGAATATAGCATGAAAAGCACCACGGTTATGATTGTAACCACCCATTAACCACCGATAACACGCTTAAATCATAATTTATTCAAATTAAAAATACTTATCAGAATGTGATGCGGTACTAAATCAAGAATTAAGTGAGCGGGTGCGTGTGCGCGCCGAAAATCGATGGTATCGGGCGCCCGATCACCGTGAAAATCCGAAAAAATATGAACAAGAAGGCAGTCGCGGCGCGGCGTAGTCGTTACACGCGCCTATCATTGTTTGATTGCGTGAAATGTTATGGAAATGTGATTTATATAAAATTTTAGCGACTCGATTATGGGTTCCGACCTTTTTTATATCTTCACAGGTAACTCATCATATTGATCACAATGGTGGCTCAATGGTAGCGAGTAGGCTTACCGCGTCGATCGACCTAAGTTCCGTCCCTGAGCCCGTCTGATGGTAAGCGGCTACTGTAGCCTGTGGACTCTTGTAATACCATAGGTATCACAAGCACGTTGCCGAACTTGAACCTCCTACCTCAAGAAGCTTTGGAAACCCTACTCAACGCATTAATACAACACAAGGTTATTTGGATACGATGTTCTGTAGGGTGGTGTTACTCCACCAGTCAGATTGCCCCAAGTAGAGAGAAATCTGCGAAGAACTTCCTCTCTTAAACCATGCTTTTTTTTCGTTCTAATTATACTGTTAGCCGTAAGGGCCCTGGAGCCTCTGACGGCTTTTACAACTTCACCCGGGCTTGGGGGCGAGCGCTTAAGGTACTCAGCCGCGAAAGGATGGCCACAATCTCCAAGGGTGCCAAAGTGGCCAAGCCTCGGCTTGGATTGCTTTCGTAGTTGCAAATAAGTCGCCAACTGGATAAGTCCCAATCCGTAATTCTATTATAATTCGATAATAAACATATATTATTAATATTATTATAAAACAGCTTATGCAGTCCTGTATCACTGTATCACTTCGCTAAAGCTCCCCGGCTAATCCTATAGCCTTGACGTACTGCAGAACTTTTTTGCAGAACCTCTTCCGGGAGCAGCATGTGTTTGCCCAAAATCTGGTGGGTTTAGATTTTAGTGGGTCACACTCACACTAGATGTGCTTTGGCGTTTCGTCCGCACTTTCGTAAAATCCGCAATCTCCTGTGCCCTGGACACCAATTTTTGGCTTTTCTCTGGGAGAACGAAAGAAATATGAGTATATGTATTTAATAATCTGTCAATTTCAATCTAAACTAACTGGCCAAAAAAGAAAAAAAGCTCCCTTAGAGAACCTATGTACCTGAGTGGTGTGCATGTATGTAGTGGTAGTGGTGTCAATTGTTTGTTGATTTTTAACGAAGTCGGCATGTTTTTTTACTTATTAGGGATTTTTATTCAAATGAATATATCAGCTCCACCATACCATATTATTTCTAGAATCAAATGAAAAATCACTGATGACTTAGTAGTCATCCTAGTGGATGTCGTAACAAATTCTAGCATCATTCGAGCAAGGTTTCGGCAAAACTCCTGTAATAACCACATGTAGATTTTAATTCAAACTTATGAACTGATTGTATTCTTGGCATGCCTACTATACTTTTTCCACATACGTTATATTTGGACGACTCCGTTTTTTTTACTTTAATACATGAAAAAATATCATTTATTCACATGTTGTAATGGAAGTATTTCCCTAAACGAAGTCTTAATCAAAATTACTTCATTCAATTAAGGAAACACATAAGAATACACATATTCTAAGGAAACACACAACTTTTATTATAGGTTAGTTATTATTTTATTGATTTTTGTAAAACATGATTTATTTATTATTTATGGACTTATTTTTTTAATTGACGGATTCTGATTGACATATTATTGTTCTTTTCTAGACATTTTTATCTTTTGATGTTGTCTTTTATTTATTGTGGATTTAATTAATATTTAATTACATATAAATTTGTGTAAGACTATTTGACTGACATTAACTATTCTAAATATTCTCAGCGCCATTGCTTTGCTTTTAATTATTTTTTTTAAGGTTATATTGTGTAAAGGAGACAAATAAAGCATGCATTGTTGGCCTTCAAAGACTAAACATAATTTAAATAATATTTTAAATTAATTAATTTTAAATATAATTAAATTTAACTTAGTGTTAGGGCTACTGGCCATCCATTTAAATAAATAAATAAATCTATCTGGGCGGCAGAAATTTGCATCCGACCGGGTCGCGACCACCATACACGTAATGATAAACCCATTACATTGTCTCTCGTTTGGTTTGTCCCGTTTCGGAATCGGCCAGTGTACATCCAGCTGCTGAGAGGCTCAGGCCGGTATGGCAGCGACGATCATCGATGGATTAGAGATCACTCTGTGTTCTTCTTTTTTGCTGGTGCCTTCCCTCGAAAGGAAACTTTTGCGCTGCAGCGAGACACTTACAAGACCGGTGTTATCATTATTATATTATTTTATAAAGTTAAAATACTCAATGATAACATTAAAGTGACCACGGTCAATCGGGTCCAATCAGATATAGTCCCCCGAACGCCTGTTTTGCATAACACCGTCATTTAGTGACGTACTTATAACCTTTATAGATTGATATCAGTATTTTCTCATTTTGTACCCTTTTTTTGTAAATTAATGATGATAATTTACTAGGTTAATAAAATGTGATTTTAATTATGGTCGTGGTTTTGACCTTCGTAGCATTTTATGGGGAATTATTGAATGATTGTATAACATAATTTTAAATAGTATTTATTTGTTTATTTTGCGGTTATATCTTGTCTAATATTAATAATACATTTTTTTAACTGTTCCTTGGAAGTTTGACGCGGTGATGTTTCGTTCGGAGACGCAACGTAGGATCGAATTTTACAATGAGCCCGTGCTTGTCGATAATTAATACATCGTGAAGAAACAATAGCATGGTTGTATACTAAACTTGACTTGAGTAGCTATCACTTTCAAGTTGAAAATTTGAACACTTATATGTCTGTTCCGGTAGAAGCGCTTTAGAGCCAATCCCTCCAGGCATAGCGTATTATCATTTTCGTCTACTATCGTCACTTAAACTAGGTGATATTAAATCTAAATAAATAAAAAAACCTGTTCTCCCGGACTACTGTTTGTTAAACCAACGTTTGCTTGTTCCAGAGAAATAACACTTCCAAAAACATGTTACATAATACCAGCTTATTGCATGATGCTATCTCTTTCTATTACTATAATTTAAAAGAGTAAGGAGCTTGTTCAGAGTCATATATACTTGTATCTCTTTCCTACAAAGTCAAGATCCTTACGCTGGAATTGAGGAGAGCATGTTTCAAAATGAAACAGTTTACTTTTGCGCCACACACCAGTATGTGGAACGGGTACGTAGTATTTAGTAACAGTATTGAGTAACAGCTTTTTCAGTTTACAGATAACAACAATTCCAAACTGTTACTTGCAAATACCTGTTCTTTTAAACAACTCCGATAAATAGGTCAATCAACTAATACTACTTACATTTTGGGGAGGTTAGATAAAGAAAAAAGAAATATTACTTTTCCTTTATTCTGATAATAGGGCACCGTCGCGCCCGCACAAGTGAAGGCAAACACTATTAGGCACAACGGAAAACTTGATAACGTTCTCAAAAACTTTTGATTCTATGAAATTTCATTGTAATTCAGGATACGAAATATTCGTTGCATATAAAATATTCTTGTCCGAAGACCACATTAACTTGTGAAATTTCATTATAAATTAATGATTACTTGTTACTTGCGGTTAATTTTTATTATAGAAGAAGACGGCATAATATAGCTTATCATTTATACTAAACAACAGCAAAAAGGCAAAACCTTTATAAAATAAAAACTTATTCGTGTCCCTTTCACAATGTGTACTGAGTTACCTTCAGGAATTTTCACTCCTAGCTAGAATGTACCTAGGTAGCTAAAGTATTTTCAGGTAAAAAAATATATGAAAGCATATGTGCTTTTAAGAGATAAGATTTTCAAAGACTCGCCGAGATTAGGTCAAATCTGAAAAAATAATTTATACCGATTTCTATAGGCGCGTTATAAAATGATGAAGTCAACCATAAAGTTACTTACTTTATTTTATACTTTACTAAAATCAATTACTTATGTTTTATTATTAATATTTTTAGTTATTTTATTAATTGATATCAATAAATAAAAGTCGTGCAATTAAATTAAATATTTTGATCACCTGAAAGAAGTATTACATTTAACGCGCGCACATTACCCACGCACCCACGTGTTTGATATTTCATACGTAATTCAGCCCAGAATAAATGTGTATGGAACAAAAAATTTAACTAGGTATTACAATTTCACGTTGTACATAGCACGCGCGTACTTTTAGTAATTGGTGGACATTAGTCTATTAACTCTGGTTGCAAACATTTTTATATGCACGTGCCAAATTTTACAATTATTTTCTTGTTCGACCTCTGGCATGAAGGGATTTTTTTAATATAGAATAAATAGTAAAAATTATATTGTTATAAAATTTTATAGAGACTACTAATTATACATTTTATTAAAAAGATTTTTGATTTCAATCGACGTAATATTTTCAACAAACGATTTTTATTAATAATACTATGAAATTAAGAGGTAAATTAATATGTATTATAATTAAATTAAAATAAAATTACAAGTAATGAATTCGCCGCCAGAAGAAAACGTACCATGAATACTATATATTGAGTTTTTTTATTTCATTCGACCATGGACCATAATAGTCTATATTTTATTCTGTCTGTTAAGAGTCCATTCATTCTCTTTAAAAATAATCTTTTTTGAAGTGAAACTTCTTTAGAATCGTTGTGATTACAAACTGGATGCAACGGAAAAAACGACAGGTAACAGACACCACAAATACAAAAATGTGTAGGAGAGAATGAGACAGAACTATACATACTATTTTATATTATCGGTCTCTCCTCTTTGTGTGAGCGAGAGAACAAATGTCGGTGTGTATGTGTATTACACACTGTTTAATACTTGCTTGTATTTGAGCATTTAACGTGTGTTAGTATATGTGAAAAGTACGTGAGCTAATACTGTACACTGTATGCGGCTGCGTATTACAGCTCTTTAGTAAGAAGTCTTATGTAACATATGTTAAATAAAATATAAAATAAAATAAAATATAAAATTAATATCTTTTAAAATGAAGTTTCACTTCTATCGTGTGTGAATCGCACACAAACAATTTTTTGTAAAATGAGGATAAAATATGAAAATAAATAACAAGCTAGACAAATTCACATACGCTTGCCACAGGTTCGCCACCGCTGGTCTATCAGATCTTTATAGTACGTATTACTGTCACAACCCTGTATAGATGTGCAGCGGTTTCGTAAACTATCAAATTAACAAGCCCGTATAAAAGTTTTTATTCTAAATCCGGGGCTTAACGAGTACGGGCCACGGTTGACCGTATCGAAAAATATTATTATAACCGATTAGCATAATGCCGAACGACAAAATACTTAAATTATAAACGCGTAGGTTCCACGCTATGGTAAGGCGGTGCACATAATATTTTGTGATACACTTCGTACCCTTTTCATTAGGAATTCCGTTTGTGATGTTACATTTGGAACATTTTTAGAATTCCAGAAATTATTCACCTTCGTTACGAGTTTTCGAAAATAGTTTTTGTGGTATTTCCACGCCGACGTGATGAATGTGACATCGACGAATCCTTCTTGTCCGAGCGGTAACCATATGAGTAGAATAACATTATGTATTAAGTATTGTGAAAAATAGAGACTGATGGAATATTACATGTATATTTAAGTAGATGAATATCGCCCTAAAATTTTGGAATTTAATAAAAAATCTCAGTATGACCGTTTCGCGTGAATTGTTCGTGCGTGCTTTCCATAATTTGTGCATATTTAACCGGTTCAAATTCCTTATAGTAACGCTTTGTAAGCAAACCGCGTTAGGGTTGAACACTTCGGTTTTATAATTACACTGACTAGTCAAGGTTTTTTAAACGATACTTCTTTTGTCTCGTTTATTAATGGGTAAAATTGAGAGCTGAAGTTAATTATCAATGATAATAATATGAATTCATTTAACATAGTTAAAAAAGGTGTGTGTGCGATTCACACATGATAGAAGTGAAACTTCATTTTAAAAGATATTTTATATTTTATTTAAACAGTGTGCAATATACATACACACCGACATTTGCTCTCCGATAATATATTGCTCTCTAGCTCTGGTTCACACAAAGAGGAGAGACCGATAATATATTGTTCTCTCGCTCTGGCTCACACAAAGAGGAGAGACCGATAATGTGCGTTAAACGTTTAACGTGTTGGAAGTCGCATAAGAAGTTTCCCTTCAATAATTAATCAGTAGTATGAATCCACATAACTATCATTGATGGCTATCTAGAACATGTTGGCACGCGAGATACAATTTTAGGAGTTTATTTTTCTTACGTCGAAAAAGTATAATTTCCTAAGTGTTTACATAAGTAAACACACTTTTTGTTTAAAGATTAATGTTGTTTAATTTTTGATGCGTTATTCGGAGACACACATCCTCGGTACGCGATTTGTACTATTAAAATATTTGTATCGTTACTTCCAGCATTATAGTCCACAACCTCTTTTTTTCATTCATCGATACAACTTTATTATGCATGTACTACGTCCTAGATTGCACGATCCGAACACTCACTCTGTTCGATTGAACTGTACCGCAATCCGTACACCTTACTTTAGTTTGGCTTTGATATTTATGCAGTGTTGGTACGTAAGGAGCGACGCTGATAATACGATAATTCGAATTAAAGCGTGAACCTGGACGTAAATACCTAAAATTAAATATAATATACTTAATTGTTACTTATTTATATATTTTATAAGATACCAAATAATAGAAATAAATAATACGTAAGCGCCATGAAATTCCTGGCGCTTACGACGTTTTGGTCGCGAGAAAACTATACTCTATTAGGGACTTAGCGCTGCATGTTCTAATAGTTTGGTTAGACGACATAATGTTTTGACGCTGTAGCGAACTTTAGTTCTAAGGGTGAAATCTATAGAGCCTACTCTGCATTATCTCAACCTTAGCTTAGCTACTCAGCACAATCTTAGAATTTGAATTTATAGTCCAGTTACGCTTAGCTCATGGTTAGCTTTAATTGAGGAAGTCTCTGGTCATGTTATCGAGTTTATAAAATTTCGATAATTTGAAGTGATGATAGTCAAGTTGGCGAAAGTCCAGATGGCGACAGTCGATGTGACGACAGTCAAGATGGCGACAGTCGAAACGGTGACAGACGTTGTTTGCTAAACTACTTGGCTTATTTTGGTGACGATAGTTTAAGATGCTGTATTATTATAATCATGTGTGAAATTGTTTTCGTGAACGTTTTTATCTATCGGTGAATGGTGTGTGGGTGGTAAGGATTTGGTCAACAACATGGTGTTAAATCCGTCACTGTTACTCTCTTTTGGCTTGTTACGCAGTAATGGTAGATTACCAGGTTCCTGGTACAAGTAACAAGTTTCAGGATCTTGTACCATGTACCAGGTAAACTTACACAATAATACCAACTTTCTTTCTTACTTAACCGAAACGATAAAAAAGGTAGTCTGAGGGGGCAGAAGACAGAATAAGGCCCCATGGCGTTTATTAATTTTGTGCACCAGTGAGATAAAAAAAGTCTTCCAAGGGCGGCAGATGGAAGTAAGTTCCCGGTATTTGCTATTTGTTTGAGGTATCAGTTTTTTTTAAATACCAATTTTTAGCAACATCTATTCCAGGATTATTATACTATTAACCTATTATAACACATTCATAAAACATAACTAAAACTCAATTACCCGATTAATATATACTATTAAAAATAAACATCAGTCAGAACGAGTAAAAAAACGTAAATGATTAGGTGTAATTATTCGCTGAATA
Source organism: Saturnia pavonia (assembly GCA_947532125.1). Lineage (NCBI taxonomy): Eukaryota > Metazoa > Arthropoda > Insecta > Lepidoptera > Saturniidae > Saturnia > Saturnia pavonia. The sequence goes on along the minus strand of OX383919.1, from coordinate 6,125,677 downwards.
AATGAAGGGATCTTCTGTAAGTACCGCCGCAAAAGCATTGAGGTTTGATAGCTAATGAATTAAATGAACCATTTCTGTTCTGAGAATGGTATTTTTGTTCAGCGTTAACCCGTCAGTGATTAAAGAGCACTCGGAGATATCTTAACCCGCGGCGACAGGGTTAAATTATACGCTCTTAATAAAAACAAATATTCCTGACTTGCTCACAATGTTTATGGTTCCGTATTAATTTTAATATAAAAAACAGTGTTAACATCTCTATATGTGTATAAAGTATTTTTATTTTTACTACAATTTTAATTATGACGAGCGCAGAAGGCGCTCTGCCAAAATGGCACCAAGCGCAAGAGTGCCAAAATAACATGTGGAAACATCTCCCGGACTTCTTACGATGTCAGGTTCTTATAGATCAACGTGAAGACATATTTATACAGGCCGGCATGATAGCGGCAACAGCCGATTGATTGCCAATCTCTCGTTCGTCACCGTTGTATTTGGATTGTACTTGCTTACCGTCAGGGACAAAGTCGTCAATTTAACCAGCTACTATAAAAGAAACTGGTCGAATCTCGTCTTTGGCTATTGCCGTGCATGCAGTGCATGTAATTTCGCGAATTGAATCTAACTATACATGTTTAATAATATGAGTATACACATGTATTTAGTTCATTTGAAGTTATTTATCTAATACTAAATACTTTAAAAGAAATAAGGTCTCTTACAGAACTTATGTTTTGTGTCGTGGTAATTTTTTCTAACGCCCGCTTGGCTAGCTACCACCCTCAAGTTGAAAATCTGTCGCCAAGCACCAATAGATTTGTTCCGGCAGTCTTCTACTAAGCTTAGCGTGTTACCATATTGGGCCACTTCGTCTTTTAAGATTAGGTGAGATTATGACAATTACGTTAAACCTATAAAAGATTAAAAAAAACCGCGCACCTATGATTGTGACCGCGCAATGTTTATTTCTACAAAGTTAAATTATTTTATACAATTTAAAAAATACAGTTTTGTTTTTGTAAATTTTGTTTATTTTTTATTTTATTACAAAAAAGAAGCATAACTTCTGACGTGCGTACATAGTTACATACTTTTTGTTGCTAAGTACCATGAAATACAGTCCGTATCGAAATAATAACATTTCGTACTTCAATTCTCAGTAATCGTCACTCGAAGATGGGCGGGATCGATGTAAATTGAGCTACCACAGCGTTCAACTTAATAAAAAGAAACAGGAAATAAGTACATAAATTATAATTGCTATTTATAATACAACGTTAATTAAAGTTAGACGTATTCGATGAGACATTTAAAAATTAAACGTTTCAAGGAACCCTAATAAAAGGGCAAAAGGAACTCGTCCACCGGCGTTTGGTAAAAAACAAACTAGTTGTGAATTGATTAGCATAAAACCGATGCCGGGGACCTCCCACGGGTCAGCTCTCAATTAAGCTACTTGTCTTTTCGCGCGCGTTGTGAGACCGCGGTTTATCTCGATCGATTCACTGACTTTATTTTCTGGGCTTCTTCGTTTTAATTCTTTTGTAACATGACTGCGATTTTAGTTGTTTATGCGATACCTTTTACATAATGCAGTTTTGATATTTGTAATGAGTGCTGACCTATGCGGAAATTAGATGAGCAGATACTTCACGTAATAGTAATGAGGATGTTCAGCCATCTGAAGTTACCAGGGAAGTTACCAAGACCAGGGGAGTTACTTTTAACGATAAAGCCACGAATGTTGCAAAAATCCACGACAAAATTGCCGAAAACCGTATGCGCTGATATGGTCATCTTAAACATCTTAATGTAGATCATATGACTAAATTTCTTATGGACATAGGATACCCAAAATAAGTCGTGATAAGCTACCGACCACCTGGATGGGAATAATTAGGTGGGGCATAAAGACAATGGGAGTGCACCCGGAAATTACCTACACAATTACGCCAAGAATGACACAGTAAAACTGGGAAGGCTGTTCCCAAAAGAGAAATGAGGCATGGTAGAAGAAGAAGTTGTGATACTTGATGTGTTTTTTTTTTAATTTATGTTTTCGATAAATTTTGTTTTATTTTTTATTTAACGGCAACGTGTGCCTATCTGCAATTCTACCAATGTCATAAGATTATAATGTTATTTAAATGATTTTTGTAATCTTCAAAAAACTCTAACCCTTGTTAAAGCCTCGCTTGTTAAAATTGTCCGGGGCAATTTCGCGGCAACTTAAAATGCATGTTCATACTTATGAGGTATATAGTTATCTTCTTCTATACATATACTAAAATGTAAGTGTCTGTTTTAATGTCAAAATAACAGGTTTTTAATAAATGACTTTCACTGGCAGATAGCTTATATTACATAAGACCATAAGACGTAACTTAGGTTACTTTTATTTAAAAAAAATGATTAGGGTTCCGCGCAATTAAAATAATAAGACTTTTTAGCAGGCCACGCGAGAAGAGTCCCGGGCACAGCTAGTCATCAAATAAAAAGCTGTTAATGACAACTTTTATAGGCACTACGCGTTCTATCGTCCAAGCGAACGGAGTCGCGGTCACAGATAGATATATTTATAATCTACTACACTTTTACACATTAACCAAACTACATGACATAAAATGCTACCAGCATCACAAAATATAGAGCCAAATAACATGAAGTTTGTGAATTAAAACAAAAATCACCACATGACAAATGAAAATCCCGCCAAAAAATTCCCTATCCAAAGTCTGATATTTTTATTAGATCTTTATCGTAGAACGCGTTCAAAAGTATTTGTAATTGATTCTATCTGGTTAAACCAAATAGTAAGAATACAGTCTATAAGAATTTTAAAAGATGTATCGAGCGAGCATCTCTCTATACTGGATGGGCAAAAAAAATGTAAGTACTGTACTGAACTGAGCTTTACTCGATTGCATTGAACTGTACTGTACTGAACTGAGCTGTAGGTACTCGGCTGCATAAAATTGTACTGTACTTAACTTTCTTTTATACTACAAAGGTGGCAAGCAAGCATACGGCCCGCCGATGGTAAGAAGTTACCGTAGCCGTAAATATACTGGATTGAACTGCACTAAACTGTTTTTAAATCAAAACCCTTTTCATGCTTTCCAAAGTCATAAAATTCATTTAAAAATGCTGCAGATTCATATTATGAATGTCAGCCATAAAAGAAAAAAGAGTAACGATGTCAAAAAATTGATGCGTGTACATATGTTTGTAAGCGCGTTAGAAGTTGTAATTGTCTGAATAGTTACACAAATGCTATGTGATGCATAATATCGAGTATGACTGTCTTCACCACAAATAAAGCAAGAGCTTTAGAATTTTTCTTATAATGTCTAAAAAGTCACTCTCATCATTTTTTCAAAACGCGTTTAAGAAGTATATGTAATATAAAAAGGATTTTTAAGTTAAGATCGTCATTTAAATAAGTTTAAATAGTTTAAAAAAAAACTAAAAACCGGCTTAATAACGCATTAAAAATTATAATACTTGTGAGTCTAGAATAACAGCCCGTTACCAAGCCCAATCTATTTGACTTGTCAAAACGAATCATATGAGCCTAAAGTAAGAGGTTTGCTAGTAACTATTGAAGAGTTCCACTATCCACCCCCGGCACCCTTATCAGATCAGCTCCAAGATATCAATTTATAGTGTTGTCATCCGAACTACATATACATACAAAGTTTCATTTTGATATGGCAATAAGAAGCAGGTTAAAATTGACTTCTATGGTTTTTTTTAAATTGTTTGTTAATAAGTTACAAGTGAATATAAGCGTGTTAAAAATATAATATGTATACTTCTATCTATATCAGATCAAAAATATAATTTGGCGTAATATGCAAAATAGATTTATCTTATACCGAACTGTTTAAATCCGTAGATATTTATCTGGTGAACACAGTAGTGGGCGTCATCTTATAGCCTTTATAAGTATTGGCAACCATTTTAATTTCGTTTTTAACTCCACCTCCACGATTATATGTGCAATGGCGGGTGTTCCGATACCGAAAATCCATAAAGCAATTGTTTATTTGTGATAAATTATTTATTTTATTTATTACTTACTAATGATGCACTGCGGATTCACCCGTATTAAATTTGGATTGTCGATAACTACTTACCAACGGATTGCAGATTGGTTGGCGTTTATAGCCACTGCTACGCTCCTGAGGGTCGTAACGTGATGTAAGATAGTCTGTAACCTTCCTAGATAAACAGGCTATTTAATACAAACATATTTTTTTGAAAATTTGACTTTCATTTTCAGAGATTAGGCCGTTCAAAGGCAAACATAAATGATTTTTTTGAGTTTTATTATTAGTATAGATTTATTAAGGAAGGTAATAAGCGATCTGGGTAAGCAGCGACTGATCCCGGACCGCGATGCTCTTCAGCGAATGACTATGGCGAACATTCTACCATATGTATGGTGTGGTCTCGACGCTCTAATTTCATAACATTTATACTAATACAATAAAGCTGAAGAGCATTTTTGTTTGTTTGTTTAAACGCGCTAATCTCTGGAACTAACAGTCATATACGAAAAAATATTTTTGTATATGATAGCCAGATTCATGAGAAATAGTAAAGACTATATAACTTCATGCTAGGACCCTAAGGAGCGGAGCAGTAACTACGAACGTCAAGCAATCCGGCAAGCTGTAAGCAAGTATAGGAAGTGGAACTTGATAAGGCTACACGGGCGCGTTTCCGGTGCGGCGTTGCGGTGAACAGTTACTCGAACAAATTTAACACTGATGAAACCGTGGGGCAGAGCTAGTCTGTTATTAATTACATTTAGTCTAAGCCTTGTTTAGATTTAGGTTGAGCTATAAACTAACAAAAGACAAGCAGTGCCCAGCGGTTTCACCCACGAATTATTTAAAAGAAATTGCTGATTGATGATTTTATAATAACTACATCAATATAGACAATAATTTTATCGGGCGGCCAGGGTTATGCATCACAACTCACACGGCTCGTTCACACTACTACACCTATAGTCATAAACTCGAGCCGAGTATTGAATTATTTTAATTTTTCATTATCTCCCAAACTATTCATCCAAATGACATGCTATAAAGGGCAAAGTTTATCTACACAAAATTGTCTTCATGATGAAGTAAATTTCTTTCGTAAGGATTAATATGTCATGCCTAATAATAATGCTCATAAATCACTTTTCAATGTTCAATAAAAATTTGTCACAAAATACCTTATTGTGGCTTATACATAAGAGATAAGCATATGGTATTGCGGACTTTTTTTAGATGTACTAAGGAGCAATATTTTTGTAGAACATTGTATTTACGTATAACTAACCACTACGTCAGCCAAAGCGGATAAAGTAGTTAGTGTGCGCTATTAATTACAAGTTATTTAACAAAAAACAATATTAAAGGCTAGCTAAGAGGTATAGCGTAATTCTAGATAGCTTATACTATTCCTCGTAGATCTGGCTATCATATAAGAATTTTTCGAATCCAACTGGTAGTTTATGAGATTAGCGTGTTAATGATTAAACAAACAAACAAAAAAAATTCTTGCACTTTATAATATTATAGTACAGATGAACTGATATAAATATTCATAATTAATCGTTCATACGATTACTGAACCGTGTTGAGCCCACGCCGATGTACCCGAGTAAGCAATCATGTGTTAATTAAAACATTCTGTCTCAATTACACAGCACGCCATTACGCGAGGCGGTGTGAAGGGCTCGTGGTGTGCCAGAGATAAAGATAGCACCGGCAACGTTGCCGCATTTGCATAACCTCGCCACACAGTGAGACCACCCCATTGCCGCTTGATTCATCTTCGTGCAATTTTCACCTTTTTAAATATGCACCGTTTACTATGCTATCGGTTTTCCTAGTTTTTTTTTTTATTCTTTATAGATTTTAGTTTATATAATTGAAAAGGTACATTTTTTATACTTTAGTATTAAATATTACAGTAGGTACAAGTTCAGAGGGTTAATAGGATCCGGTTAAAATAATTTTGTGTCCCGGATTCCTGTGCGAAGGGCACGGGTTATATACAAAAATCATATTATCAAATAGGTATAAAAAATTGTTACATAGAATAACATGTAAAAGTAGAAGTGTTTGTGTGTGTGGTGTGTATTTTTGTGTATATGTATGCGTGTGTGTTTGGTGTGTGTTTGGTGTGTGTGTGTATGTGACAACTCATAGAGTGCTTCGAAATACCAAAAAAAGTATGTAGGTACTAGATAGATACACGGTATTAACAATGAAAAATACAAATAGGATTTAGCAAAATGTTTGTAAATAAAATTAATAGTATAACAATATGAAGTAAAATTTCAGTATCCAGGTTGTTTATATCTGACAACCAATTCTTTAACTTTTATTTTAAGATACGGGTATTAAGGGAATAGATAAGATTTTTTTATTAATTAAGTTGTACAAGTATGGTGCAGAAAAGGTTTTTAATGATTTGTAAAACTGGTTCAGAATGATGAGTTCTAGATCAAACATAACTTTGGGATGGTGACTTATAATCGTACTGGTAATAAAAAGATGGCGCACGCTGAGAACTTGATCACATTTGTAAAGTTCATGAGTAGGAAAGCGGAATGGTTTGAAATACATAACCTTTCAGATTTATCGCTGGGCCCTTTTCAATTAATATTAGGTACGATTTATGAGCTCCACCCCACACTGATATACCATAAGTATTAACGATTGACAAATAGCAATATAGATTATTTTCAGTAGTTAGTATTGATACTAAGCTAAAAAGCCTATTGGCTATCTCAAATGTCGAGAAATTCAAAGTACTACATTATTCCCACATACCATAGTAGTATAGAAACATTTCCCAAACATTTAGGTTTCCTCAAAATGTTAGTAACGATAGTGTTACAAATTAAAATTAGTAAAAGTATGCGAATTTCGTAAAAAAAAAAAGAATTACACATGCTGGGGCTCGAACCTGCAGACATCGAATCGACATTTAACTGATCTAAATCACTCGACCACTTCGACATATAGATCTACTCTGGTCTGTCTTGGTCTTAGATTAATGATTGATCTCCGATAAGCTGTTGAAGTCAATCATTAATCTAACGTCTCGGTACATATGTACATGTTTAAAATGTACAAAAGCAAGTAGAAACTGACGTGTGCAGGAATGTTCATGTAATGAGACGCTACTTAATACCAAAGCCCTAATTAAGTAAATTATAGTAAGTTGCGCTTGGAGCAAAAACTTTAATGCTCGTTGTATTGCTTAATAGAATAAAGGGTTAATTTGATGTGAATATCTAAATTAAAACATAATGTTTATAAATTATGACATCCTATGTAAACCGTGATATGCAGTGTGTGTAAATTAAAAAAAAACATCGTTGCGGAGTTTAAGCGGAAACTTACGGAATGATGTTTCTGTATCACTACATTTCATATAAAGCTTAAGAGATTGTTTGTTTGTGCGTGCTAATCTCTGGTACTATTAGTCAGATCTGAAAAAAATATTTTAGTATTTTATAGCCTACTAGCTGTGCCCGCGACTCCGCTCGCGTGGACTACAGAATGCCGTCGGTCGAGCGCACGCGCGAATCATGCTGCCCCCGCTCAAAAGACTTTTTGTGAGTGATCCTTATAAGAAAGATATATACTATTACTGTATTTTTATATGTCTTTTTAATATCTACAATTATGTAGAACATTAATTTGATATATCGCATGGTTTACTCATCATAAGCCATTTAATCGACCCAAATGCGTCTTTTTTCCGAATTGATTCACCACTGATATCGTCACTGCTTATTCCGTATGTTACTTTATCTTACAAAATATATCCTACAACCTAGACAGATAACATAGCTATGAATTGAAATAAAATCGGGTAAGTGGTTTTCGTGTGAAAAGAACATAAAAGGACAGACAGACAGAGTGATGTTGAGTTTTATAATATGTATAGATTTATACATATAGTGTATTACACTATAACCCTAAGGACCGGAGCAGTAGCCATGAACGTCAAGCTATCTGACAAGCTGAAAGCAAGTATGGGAGGTGAGTACAAATATACGCTACATGGGTGCATAAGCGGCGGCTCGGTGAAGAGTTGGTTGATTAAATTTAACACGAGTGGAACCATGGGGCATAGATAGTATCTATATAAAACAAAATGTTACGGTGTTTGTCGCGTTTGTTCTGCTCACACCCGTGAAGGTTTCTGAATTAGTTCAAACATTGCACGATAGATGGTGAAGTTTTGGATGGTGGTTTCAATTCAAAACCAACGAGATAGAAGTGACAGACAAAAACTAATGAAATATAGAGAAATATTATAAAATACTACCTGTGTCCCGCAGTTTCACCCGCGTATAATTTAAAAGAAATCGCTGATTGATGATTTGTAATACTTCAGTATCTGGTATAGACAATATTTTTATCAGACGGCTAGGGGTTATGCGTCACAACTCACACGACTCGTTTGCGCTACTACAACATTATTCATAGGCCCGAGTCGAGTGTTAATATTAATTTTATATTATCTCCTAAACCATGCGTTCAAATAAAATGCTATAAAGGACAAAGTTTATCTTCATAAAATTGTCTTGATTATGAAGTAGCTTTCGTTCATAATATGCCATGCCTAATTTTAATTTTTAATAAATGTTTGTCACAATATACCTTATTGTGGCTTATATATAAAAGATAGGCAGATGGTATCCCAGACTACTATTTAGATGCACTAAGGTGAAATATTTTTGTAGAAAATAGTATTTACTTATCACTAACAATTACGCCAGCGCACGCGGATAAAGTAGTTAGGGTGCGCTATTTGTTACGACTTAAAAAAATCAATATTTAAAGCTAACTAGTAAATGTAGCCTAATGCTAGATAGCCTATACTGGCTATTATATGCAAAAATAATTTTTCGAACTACTACTGGTAGTTTCAGAGATTAGCGTGTTTAAACAAACAAACAATCAATAAACTCTTCCGCTTTATTATATTAAAATAGATAGATTATCTGAAATCGTATATTGCATTATCGTTTTATTTGTTAATGAGTTTGTACAATGCAAACTAACAAAACGTATTTTAGAGTCTATTTTTATTTTAAAGAAAGTAATAAATAAATATGGCGACACAATTTTACAAAAGGCGATTTACTTCCAAACTAAGCAAAGCTTATAATATGGTTACTAAACATATTTATGGTTACGTTGATTGGCTCTCCTGGGCACGTTGACTTCTCTTCGGAAGTAACAGCTGCTCTCCGTGTTACTGATGGAGCTCTCGTCATAGTCGACTGTGTCTCTGGTAAGTACGGATAACTAAGATGATGATGTTGGTACAGGAAGCCACTTCTTGTAACACCTATTTCACTATGAATATTTGAAAGTTACAAATTTGAACAAAATCTTCATACATTTCGTTGTATGTCAGGTGTGTGTACAAACGGAAACCGTGCTACGTCAGGCGATCGCCGAGCGCACAAGCCTATTCTGTTCATGAACAAAATGGACCGCGCCCTGCTCGAGCTCCAACTCGAGTCGGAGGAACTCTACCAGACATTCCAGCGTATTGTTGAAAACATTAACGTCATCATTGCTACCAACTCTGATGACAGCGGCCCTATGGGTGAGTAGTAAAATCAGTAAATTGAAACTGTCTAATGATATTTTCATATGACATATTACAATTATATAATTCATATTATACAATTCATATGACAATTATGCTCATCACTCAAAAGACAGTCATGTGCGGGGATCGTACCCGCGACCTATCAACTCAATAATAGGGTTTATTACCACTGCACCACGAAGCCCATTTAAATTAAAAGAAACACATTTCTTTAATATTTTCAATGATTTTACAGATTGTATCTAAAAGCATTACATTTTTTTTATTACATTGAAAACGGGCTTTTCGCCTCGCGACTAGGACGCCCCGTAAAAGCATCACATTTATACAAAAAAATGTGTATTTAGAAATACAATTTGCAATTCTTATAAGCTATTATTTCGATTCCGTATAATACTATCGCACTCTGAAACAGAGTGTTTGACAGCATCGAATTGCAAATATCTACTTCCATGGACCGTGTCATGTTAAGTACATTCCTACAATTCCCTAGCGTTAATTAAATTAATACAATAATTTATTTTTCCAACATTAATAAAAGGTTTCGAATAAAACAACAATTTAAGATAGTTGAAACGTTACGGAACCAAAGAAACAGCTCATTATTCAGTTTGACATCGGGAAAAATGTACAACGTGGTTATTTGCATTTTCGTGTGACATGAAACTCGATTCCACGCGGCCACCAGTTTTAAACAACAAAATTTTAATGAATTCGCACACAAATTTACATGCTTCGACCCCCTTAAAAATGAGTTTAATATTGCCTTACGTTGTTCCACTTTAGTAATTAATAACCAAGTGTTCCTACTGTGACTTACTTTATGATTTTAAAATGGATCAGATTTAAAACGTGATTAAATATTTTAATTTATTACCTCTCATTGGATCTTTTACACGCATTCGTGTAGAAAGCCTTCAAGCTTAGTCAGGAGTAGCAACTTTATGATTCGCTTCAGGACTGCGTTTCTTTTGAGGTTAGTTATATATGGCTATAGGTTGCAGTGACCACTTAACATCAAATGATTGTGAAGGTGAAGGTCCTTCAAGTGTAACGTGAAGAGATATTTACGCAGGCCGGTATGACAGCGGCGACCGCCGATGGATTTCTATCTCTCGGTGGTCGCCGTTGTATTTGGATTGTACTGTGCTTACCATCAGGGACAGTATAGTCAATGTTCCGAGCTATTATATAAAAAAAAATTGACATTGCCTAACTGAGTTTGTTTTCTTGTCTGTGTTTTTTCTTTTCACGTTAGGGGTCAGTTTCCCTCTTCTTTAATATATGCCGTGTTTTAATCATACGGATTTCGGATACATACTCCAGCGGACTGAAATATATTATTAATTACAATTAAAATTTTGTGATTATTAGATCACTCTATCTTAATACAATTTTGTAATATTTGTAATCTTGTTGATAATGAGTTTACTGTTTTTTAGATTTTGTCTAGCTTTTCGTAAAAGTAAAAAAAATAACAATAATTTTGCAAAACCAGTAACAAACTAGAAACTTCTGTGGTTAAATCCGATACCTCAAAAGTTAAGCCACGCAGATCGACAACCCGACATCGCTATCAATTGAACTATAATAATTATTGTATCAGATTCTAATTACTTATTTAAAATTCTCAAATGATATTCTGGTGATCCATTAAATTGTACTGCCTCATCACGTATCCATATTTGACGTAACTCATTATTTACGATCATGTAATTTGTCCATGAACGGGTACGTAATCACGATCAATTCGCCACCCTACGGCTGTCCTCATTACCAATTATTTAAACAAGTTGGTAATGTAAGAACAGTAAATCAACTTGGCTTTGATAATAGTTTAAAGAACTTGAAGAAATTTAAACCGATCTTATTTATACGGCGCTTTAAGCAATTATACAATAATTCGTTTAAAAACTTTTTTGTAGGTTAACATTGTCTTCTCTTTAAAATTGTATGCCTAAAAAATCACTGAACTGAACCTGATGGTGAGCGTCAGGGGTATAAAATTTCGTTTGTCTTCTCCCAGGCTGAACTAGGGGTAAATGTAACGAGAGACCCGTCTTCACATTTTTTTTATACTACAAAGACAGTTTTATTTAATTTTTTATTTAAGCAGTTTTATACGGCCCGCCTGATGGTAAGCGGTTACCGAAGCCTATGAACGCCTGCAATACCATAGATATCACAAGCGCTTTGCCAACCCGAACCCCCCTCTACCCCAACGAGCTTTGGAAACCCTACTCACCGCAGAAACACAACACTAGGTCATTTGGCTGAGGTCTTCTGTAGGGTGGAGGTATTCAACCAGTCGGGCTGCCCCAAATAGAGAGAAATCTCCAAAGAAATTTCTCTGTACCCTACCTCTCTTAAACACATACATTGCACGGATACATTGACGGGCAAACAGTTCTTTTATACCGGACTATTTTCATCAGCAACCGGCCGGTTGTTTTCGTTATCATGTTATGTGGGATTGCGCAATCGTCCCGTTATGACCACAAACGGTTTACCATGTGGTTGTAGTAAATCAAGTTCCTCTCAAAAGTCCTCTAATAACGTGTTGTTGAAGATCTCTATGAGGCTATTTGTGTTTCAAAGCCCCAGTATTGGGGCAGCTCTTTGTACAGTTGTACGTCATCTATCGTTGTGTCCTCTTGTCCCGCACAAGTGGACTTCAGTAACGCATAAATTATAAATATCGTTTTCGAAATGTTCATGTCTTCTTAGGGTCACAGTTATGGCTGTCATACCAACCTGTTTAAATACTTCTTCACGCTTCATTGAAGAAATCTATGCTATTAGAAGTAGGAGATACTGACTGCGAAAATATTCCACGGAATTCACGATACGGCAAGATTGTAAGTGTATGAATTTATTATATTAGCATCGCAATGGAAGCTATGGTAAAACTGTCAGTTAGTGGGCCGACCCGTATGGCTTTATTGGGAAACAAGAAAAAGGTGGCATAGATGACCAGGCGTGGAAGCTCGCCTCGACCTGCTGGGCGCAATTCATATTATAATTGCAAATTACATTATCAAAATCAAATAAAAATACTTTTATTCAATTTGGGCCCTAAGAAGGTACTTATGAATGTCAATAAACTACTACTGGTTGGGAAAACATTCCAATTATCGAGAAGAACCGGCAAGGAACTCGATCGGGTTCATGAACATTTTTTAAATTGTTTTACGGTATTTATATTGTTAAAAGTTATTATCATTTTCAGTGGATGTACAGAGAGGGAATGAATTTCGAACATCACAGTCATTCATGTAATGACCCACCCTATAATACCCTTTTTTACCAAAAAAGTTGTTTAGCATTTTTTTTATCGTTATTGGTTTGGCGTAGTATTCACAATTTCACCTGATGTTAAGTGACGATGTAGCCCAAGATGATAACACACTAAACCTAGTGGGAGACTGGCTCTCAAGTGCAGCTGCGGGAACACACCTATTGGTGCTTGGCGACAGATTTTCAACTTGAGGGTGGTAGCTAGCAGGCATTAGAAAATGCCCTACCACCATGCTATGGTTTCCTCACGATGTTCTCCTTCACCGAAAGCTCAGGCTCATTGCAGGGATTCGAACTCACGTTAATCGACGCGAAGTCGTACACGCTACGCTATGCTATGCTAATTGATAGCATAATTGATTAATCATGACTGTTGAACTCATTATCCGGCAAATCAGAAATCAAATTAAATTATTATTTAGATATTAGATACACTGCATCGGCATTATGTGTTCGATAATGACAGAAAAAAAATAATTAGTGATAGTCCTGGCCGAATAAACTTACTTTTTTTGTACAAAAATTTGAATGATATTTATCTGTAACAACTATACTGTTCGTGATTACACTGTGTGAGACTTATGCCAATTCTCGTTTGCCAGTAGCGAAATATTTTTTTATTATACCTCGCTTTAAAGGTAATGGGAAGATTTTGTGATGACAGTGTTATTACCCGGAGATAGTATTTAAAGATTCACGATTTTGGAAACAATTCAGTTTGCCCAAGTTATTATGCTGTAGTAACTAAGGCAGGCATTGTTTATGGATAATTTAGCAGATTTCGACGTAAAGAAAATTCAGTAGAAAGTACGATGACATGAAAAAAAAAATTGGGTTCAAAGTAAAAAAAAACATATTAAGGAAAACTGTAACATAAACAGTAAAAATATTTTTATGTTCCAATATATACAAAATATATCTTTATCTATCTATATATACATGAGGTTTTGTCCTGACTGACTCAACATGGCCCAATACTAAGGAATGATATGTGAAATCTGAGGAAGGTGTTGATTTTATATCTTAGGCATCGTTTATGAAAGTATTTTTAAGAAGGGTGTGATAGTGGATTCCATAGTTTTGTATCGGAAATAATATTTTAATACTCTTTGAAAAAATAATGAATAACATATTTTGGCGTTTTTAAGATTCTACCTTTCGCAAAGAACATGAGGTAAAAAAAGTTAGTATGGGAAATAACAATTTTCGAGACAGATTTATTCTGTGTGGTCTGTTTAAAGTCAGTTCTATGAGCAGTCTGGTAAATTTAGCATCAGACAGACACCAAATTGTGTTTTATTGAATTCTAATTATCTATCGGCTCTGTCTGTCTGTCATATTGAGTAGGTACATTGTTTGCACAATCTGTTGATTTATACATGGAACAAGAAATATTAATTCAATTAAAATCAAAAACCGTACAAATCTAGTCTACGTGAGCAAAAAGCTCGTTTCACATATACCTCTGTTCAACATTTTCCCTAATATATTTATTAATTTCCCTAATTTCATTTATTGGAAACGAAATAAAAAATATATTACACATGTTACTGTATTATATAAATATAACTAAGGAAATTATGTATAAAATTTAGCTCGATTTTAACAAAAGAATTTATGAATATACTCTAAAATATATTGTTTAGCTTGTAGCTTTTTATTATAATAATGGTCTCATCTGAACATAATTTTGTGATCGTCGGTTGAGAATGATCTGCCTGAACATTCTGTGACAGGTGACTATAGGTGATAAGATTGTAATATTCACTTTCTACTCTTGGTAAGGTACAATAGAATATTTTGTATTATATAAGAAACTAGTTGTGCCCGCGGCTTCGCTCGCGTGAACTACAGAATGCCGTCGGTCGAGCGCACGCGCGGATCGTGCTGGCCCCGCTCAAAATATGGAAGACAAGAAAGCTTCTTGTGGGTGTTCTTTAGTAGAGAGATATATACTATCGCTAACTTTTTAGTAGGTATTTCATTAATTTGATATATTATCTTGCCTATAACCTATAACCTGGCCAGATAATACTACTATGAATTAAAAAACTACATAATTTAAATCACCAAGCACGGTAAAACTGTAAAAGCCGTAAAGGGTCCCAGGGCCCCTAAGGCTAACAGTATAGTCAGTTCGAAAAAAAAAACATTTAAATCAGATAATTGGTTTTCGCGTGAAAAGAACACAGACAGAGAGACGTTGACTTTTGTAATATGTACAGATAATTCAATTTATTTTTCACATCTATAATTTGAAAAAAAAAATGTGCAATCGAGACACCGCAATAACTGATTTTTTATTGTCAGTAATTAATAGTACGCTTTATGCTGAGTGTTATTTAAATTAAATCAAGATCAAAAGTTACAACTTGCAGGAGTCATCGACACATTAATTTCTTACAAAACGAAAGAAATTTTTCCTTTTTTTTATTCCATTCGTTGATATTTCCCTTCAAGGCACTTAAGGTGGTTACTAACATATTCTCACTTAATTTACAGATCATTCTAACAAATTGCCATGCACTTTAACATGTCTGCCAACGTCAGGACAACCGCTGTTAGTTGACAGCGTTATCCCGACGGCTCCCACCGCCTCGGGCTATTCCGTCAAAACTAATTTTGTAGCCATAAAAATAACTTGACATCGTGCACTTAACCGAAAATTTAACTCTTCAACTGCAAAACTATCGTGGTATTTATTGCAAAATTAATATCATTAGTCCAGCTTAACGTCGTTGGAAATTTTCGGAAATGTTTCTGTCGTCGCCGCCTGTTCCTTGGATGCCGGAATGAAACTGATAATCATTTACGCCTCGATATCTCATGTGTGCTACTAATTACGTCGAATTACGGAGTGCGAAGCGTTGAAGTGCGAAAATTGAGTATTAAATTTGCAAAAGGCTCATTATCAAGTTGTTATAATAAAACAAAACCTTAAACAAGCGACGTGTAATAGAGTCAGAGGGGTTATTTTTTATCACAGTATCTGGAACTGTGCGAACTGTGCGGAACTGAAGCGATGATGGCGCATTGGTAGCGTGTACGACTTCGCGTCGATTGACGTGAGTTCGAATCCCTACAGCCTGAGCTTTCGGTGAAGGAAAACATCGTGAGGAAACCAGAGCATGGTGGTAGGGCATTTTCTAATGCCCGCCTGGCTAGCTACAACCCTCAAGTTGAAAATCTGCCGCCAAGCACCAATAGGTGTGTTCCGGCAGCTGCACTTGAGAGCCAGTCTTCCACTAGGTTTAGCGTGGTACCATCTTGGGCCACATCGTCACTTAACATCAGGTGAGATTGTGGCCACTACGCCAAACCTATAACGATAAAAAAAAAAACAGAAATAGTTGATAGTAAAATATAGCATACCTTATTTTATATAGTTAAGCGGTAAATCATGTCTCATAATAATATTAGAAAGCTCAAGATATTGTTTGTTTCTTTAATGGTGCTAATCTCTAAAACTACCAGTCAGATTTGAAAAAATGTTGTAGCTTACATATTGAGGAAGTTTATAAGCTGTATAATTTGACGCTATGACTCTAAGTAGTGTAGCATTAACCATGAACGCTAAGGAATCTAAAGCTATAGGGAAGTAGGGTAAGTGAGATCAACGATAAGCTAAATGGGTGAGGAGGGAGATAGAGATTTAGAAGAGTTGGTAGAATAGCATCAGCACGGGTGAAACCGTAGGACACAGTCAGTTTATAGATAAAAAACTGAGTATAAAATACCAGCGAAAGGTCTTAATAGGTCTTAAAGGTCCAATAAAGTCTTAACTAGTAATATGTATTACGTTGAGTTATAACAAAATCTTTTTACCCATGAATACTGGCAATTAATATTCATAAATAAATATTAAAATAAAGTTGACATATTAAGCGATAAAAACCGAATAAGTAGCAAGAAATACTCACGCCTAGGGGGTTCTCTGTTTTACATGAATATTGTTTGTATTTTATAATCCTTACATTACGACGCACGACGGCGCGTGCTTAACTTTTATTTGACGGGTGTTCGCGTTACTCTTTATCAAATTAATAGCAAATATAACTTTGTCCCGTATTAATTGCAGACAGAATTTTATATATACCTATTATTTACGATTTAATACTTTACCTAATGTTAAAAGACCTCTTTTCGCTCCCTGAGCCTGAGCTTTCGGTGAAGGAAAACATCATGAGAAAACCATAGCACGATGGTAGGGCTTTTTCTAACGCCTGTCTAACTAGCCACCACCCTTAAATAAAAAAATCTGTCGCCAAGCACCAATAGGTGTGTTCCGGCAGCTGCACTTGTGAGTTAATCTTCCACTAAGTTAAACGTATTAGCTTGGGCCACATCGTCACTTAACATCTGGTGAGATTGTGGCCACTATGCTAAAACCCTTAACGATAAAAAATTTAAAATGGTGTAGGTCCCCAAAGACATGCAAATTGTGATAATCGATCAATGAGCGGGACTTCTAAAGTTATAAATTTGAATTTTAACAGTAGTTTGAAGTCATGAACCGTAGTGCGCTATAATGATTTCAAATTTATAATACATCAAGAGGTTTCCGAGGAAAAGGGCCACCGGACACTAAAATGATCCTAACATAGCTCGGTTTTTTTTAAACAAGGAATTTCATTAATATCGAGAAAGGTTAAAATAAAAAATAAGACCTTATTATTCGAAATTAATTTCAACACCTGAAGACGTTTTCGAAGAAAATGACCACCGGCCACTAAAGAGATCCTAACATAGGTCCGTTTTTTTTTTCAGTTTAGGTACGGAATCATACAAATGAGAAGTGTTGAATAAGGAAACATTTCATAAAAGAGTACAAAAGGGGATTAAGAGGAAATATTTCCCAGGTGTTGTCTAAGAAATGTTAATAGCACAGTATTAAACTGTAAAGTCATGTAACGTGGTTAACTGGTGGTAATGAATTTCTAAGAATGAAAGAAACCTTATTACTGTTTTTTGACAAAATGACAAAATGAAATGTTAAAACCTATTGAAGTGCCGTTTCTAATAATATTAATACACTAGCTGCGCCCGCGGCTACGCTCGCGTGAATTACAAGAACATATTTTTTAACGAGGTAAAAGTTCCTATGTGTTAATCCAGTTTATAACAGGTTACAATATTAGTATGATGTACGTATTTTATTTAATTAATTTTACGGTTTTATTTATATTGAGTGTCATTCTACATATATTCATACTAGCGGCTCGCCCCGGCTTCGCACGGGTATTTAAGAAAAATTTCAATAATTATAAATTATAACACGCACATCCTTACGCAATATCTTTTTGCGTCGGGGGTTACTGAGGAGTACATTATAGAGAAAGATGTTATTTTATTTTTAACATAAAAAAGTAAATATCGTGACATAACTGTAATAGTTAGACATATAGTATCGCGAACTTTTTTGTTAATATTTATGTCCTCTATAAAATCGTATTATATCACTTTGCTCTATTGTCAATAATTTCCGCAGCGTACGCGATATAACGATTTTTTGGTATTTTTTTCACACTTTGGGTTACATTATCGAAGTTTTCATACGAATCCCTAACTTTTTTGAAAATATTCTATCTCCTATGTTCAACAGGTATAATGTAGGATTATAATGGTGAAAAATATTTTGAAACCGGTCCTGTAAATTCAGAGCCTATTCAAAGCAAACAAACAATCAAATCTTTCCTCTTTATAATATTAGTTTAGATAATCTAATCCAGAAAGTAAAACTTAATAAATTTGTCCCTTAGAAGGCAGATACAAAAGTGAATCCTAATTCATTAACGAACACAAACATATAATTGCGTTATTGCATTTTTGCGTGATTGAGTTATAAATGCACAAACGTACAAACATTCACATTTATAATATTAGTAAGATTGACTTTTCTTTTGGTATATTCTATATGATAATAATAAAATTGAAATGTCTGTTTGTAATGTCAAAATAACAGGTTTTTACTAAATTCTTATGATAGTATATACGGAACATATAACAAAAAAGCAGATATTTTTTGACTGTCTATTTATTTGTTCTAGCTAATCTCCGAAACGGTTGGATCGGTTATGACGGGACTTTCACTGGCAGATAGTCGATGTTATAAGAAGTAACTTAAGCTAATTTTATTTTCGATTCTTGAATCAACGCTAGTGAAGCTGCGGGGAAAGCTAGTTGTGTATAAAAATATCAACAGTGACAGAGAAGTTGAGAAGTAATAGGTTAGCGTGGTATGTAGATATCATGAGGAGGAATGAAAGTCATATAACAAGATAAACGTTAAGAAGGACAGATATAGGAGTAGAGGAAGACCTAAGAAGGTATGGATGGACTGTGTGAGGAATTCTATGTGAATAAAAGGAGTGAATACTGACATGACAGTTGATAGAGAAAAGTGAAAGACTGGTGTTGTGCTGAACCTATCTTACTTATGTCGAATTAGAGTAAGAAGAAGAAAGCTATGTTATAATTATGAAATCCTGTTCTCGTTTTGGTTGTTAAATACAGGCCGGACGACCTGGTGAATTTTGCGGGAACACACTGGATGCAAACAGAACAGAACCGGACTTTTTTTTCGAACTGACTATACTGTTAGCCTTGGGGGCCCTGGAGCCTTTACGGTTTTTACAGCTTTACCGGGCTTGGCAGAACCGGACGTTGTAGCGATCATTGAGAAGCCTATGTCCAACAGTGGACTGTTACCGGATGAGATTATGATAATGTTGAGTATAGTTAGTTGTTTAAATCTACCATGTTCTATAGCTCTTAATGTTTAACTGGTTTTTAACACTAGAAGTAATGATGGCTCAGTGGTAACGTGTACGGACATCGCATCAATAGACATGAGTCCCTGTAATAAGCCTGAGTTTTCGGTGAAGGAAAACATCGTGATGAAGCCATAGCATGGTGGTAGGACTTTTTCTAATACCCACCTGGCTAGCTACCACCCTTAAGTTCAAAATCTATCGCCAAGCACCAATAGGCGTGTTCCGGCAGCTGTGCTTGAGACCCCGATCTCCCACTAGGCTTAATGTGTTAGCATCTTGGGCCACATCTTCACTTAAGATCAGGTGAGATTGTAGACACATCGCTAAACGTATAAACGATAAAAAATAGTTAACAACGTTAAACATAGTATAACCAAGTTTTTTAATTAGTTTAGTGTTTTATGAGTTTAACAATCTAAACGTTGTGGGGGAACTGGTTCTCAAGTGCAGCAGACGGAACATACCTATAGGTGCTTTGCGACAGATTTTCAACTTAAGGGTGGTAGTTAACCAGGCGGACATTGGAAAATACCCTAATAACATGATATGATTTTATCATGATATCTTCTTTCGGAGGGATTCGAACTCACGTCGATCGATGCTACCACTGACAAATCTTAACTCCATTAACAATAATCACTCACTCCAGTACAAAGAAATACACCCATAAGACTGGATAGATTTCCAAATTCAGGGTAGCAGCTAGTACAAGTTTATTGGACTATATTTTCATAATGTAAATTTGTAACTTCCTTCAAATTAACGTTATGTTTTATTATTTATTTATTTTATTCGAAGCTTTTAAACTATTGTAATTACTATACATGTCCTCTTACGCTTGCACGTAACTATCTGCTTAGTTATTATTTGAATCAATTTAAATATAAACTCTATTCTAAGCAGGTTAGAAGTTAAAATAGTAAATAAATAAAACGTGTAGGAAGTAAGTACTTTAACGGATAATTACAAAATCCCACGCTGTTGGTTCACCGTGACCGATATGCTAGTTAAATGTTACAAGATGAACAGATCACGTATGTTTAAGCACTTTGGTTGTATTTAGTATATATATTTATACACTAGGTGTAATATCCGACACAGTGGCAATCTTATGCGTGTCTCATTCCGATATCAGTCAGTGTAAATCCAATAATTAATCAGGGTAGTAAAGTGATCAGCAGCTGAGGTAGACACCATATTCATATTACAAAAGCGGGCAACTCGAGCAATATACAACATGAAATACAACTTTTTTTTTTTCGAACTGATTATACTGGTAGCCTTAGGGGCCCTGGAGCCTTTACGGCTTTTACAGCTTTACCGGGCTTGGGGGTGAGCGCTTAAGGCACTCCGCCACGAAAGCTTTGCAACAACATCCGAGGGTGCCAGAGTGGCCGAACCTCGGCTTGGACTGTTGCGCGTATGCAAATAAGTCGCGATCTGGCTAAGACAACATGAGACCTCGTGAATTACTAAAGAATAGGTTCCAGGAGTTTAATCTTAACTTTACCCTCCCATTATATTCTTGATAATTTGATGTATATAAGTAAAAACTTTGAAAAGCTTGATTTTGTCAAGACCAGCACAGTTTGAATACTAGAAATAGTCGTAAACTAGTCGTATCGTGTTTTAGACTTAGACTAATAAAAGTTTTTTAGGTAATAGTGTTAGGTTCTATAATAAGATCATGACGCACATTCCTGATTTGCCGGGCAATGAGTTTAAGGACCATGTCAAGCAGGTTTTACTGTCGAAAGGTTATTATAGGGTGGATCATTATGTGAATGATAGTGAGGTCTGGAAGTGACTCCTTCTCTGTGCATCTACTAAATTATAAATATGATAATAATATGATTATTGACTGTAAATATTGTTTTTACAGTTGGGAAAAATAGAAGATAAGCCCGATCGAGTTTCTTGCCGGTTGAGTGAGGGAGGGAGTACGTTCATACGCCTCCTACCCACTCCAGGTTAAACCGAGGATGGATGTGACGAGGGACCCATCTTCTCATTGTATGGTATTGGTAGGCGGGGCAATAGTTCTTTTGTACCGGACTGTCTTCATAAGAGGTCGGCCTGGCGTTTTTAGGTGTCGCGGTTGTAGGCTTAGGCAAGCGCCATCGCCAAAGGATATCCATAACTTGGTTACAAAATAGTCAGTAGACCAATAAGTAATTATACTACTTAGTATGTATTTAAGATAGTTATTGAGATACCTCGATTGAAACCAAATTAAAATATAAGATATTATGACTTCGTTTCCCCATGAATCATAGTACCATAGTTTTCCCCATACCCTAAAAGCAGTAAACTTATTTTTTCACACTCATGGAAAGTACATCGCGTATTTTAAAGTCTTTAAAATTGTTCAGCCGAAGTGTCATATCATCCCGCTCTCACGATATCCTCGTTTCATTTACTAAGGTGATAAAATATGAAACTTGTAAAGGAACTGGTTCCTAACTACATCTACCGGAACACATTAATAGATGCTCGGCGTTAGGTGATCACCAAAACACCTTATCACCATGCAAATATCAACGTGATATCTGCTTTAAAAACTATCGGGCAATGTATCAAGTGCATTAGATCTTTAGATTATACCCTTCGTTTTAACATATGTCAGTGGAGCGACAAGAACAAACCTATATAAATAAAATGATTGAGATTTGCCGTGGTGGGCGTATCACGCACAAATTACTGGATAGTTTTTTTTTGTTTTGTATTCGTTAAATACTTGTTGCTTATAAAAAAATATAATGATATCTTCATAAACAATAATTCTGTAGTCCACGCGAGCAGAGTTGAGGATACAGCTAGTACTTAAATATAATGTACAAAACATATGCACTGTATTTTGAGTGTTTTTTTTAGTATATGTTCAGTTAAACGTAAATAATATACAATTATACGTACATATTTTAAAGACACATAAATACAGATGCCAAAAACTGAAATATCTCAACTAACCGTTTTCTTCGTTTTTTGTTGGAAAATTAAACCAGGAATTCATGAAAAAGAAGGAATATTTTTGCAAGGCTTTAGCAACTGTGCTAATATCGAGGCATTGGTTTAAGTGGATTTATTCGATATTAAGTATTTAAAATGAATTTTAAAAACATGTAAGTAATATGCGGATAGTATGGTGTTATTAGCCCCTATTATTGAACTGAAGACTGTTATAGGTTCGCTCCACGCACAAAGTATTATTTTATGTCCTGATCATTTTAGTATTTGGGTTGTTATTCATATAAATGTATATTAGCCTTTTGATCAACGTAGTATAAACAGTATTTAGTAAGCAATCAAAAGGAATTGAGCGTGATTTTCCTCAATAAAAAAGGATTATTTAACTTTATGTAAATAATAATATAATACTTCTTATAATAATATAATACGTGTTAACTTATATACTGAGCTTTCGTTACAACTATCAATAACAGAAAATATGTCGAAATAAAGATATGCGTGTATATTTCTTTTCTAATACATTTTTTATTATATTTTATAAAAAAACTTTATTCAATTTAGGCCCTAAGAAGGCACTTATGAACGTCAAACAATACTACCGGTAAATAGTTTCCAAACAGAAGCAAATTTTCTTTGAGAAAGATATTTTCAAGCATGCGTTGAAGTCTTTTCTCAAGAAACTTTGGAGAATTTTTAACAATTTGTTTTCACATTTTATCACCTAAATAAATGTTTACATTCAATTTTGAAATCAATTAATAATTCGTATGCATTGTAATAAATCATATTATTTATTTGTAAAGATTTTACAGTTTCTAGATATAATATTGATGTTTGTTTGTAGACGATAAATAACCGAATGTGAAGTTTGTTATATAGGTATGTAATTATTATCTAAAAAAATTAATTAAAGTATAGAGAAAAAACCTTACCTTTTCACTTCAAGAAATTTAACACAACCTATCTCAAAGCCAAAACAGTAAATGAATTAACCATCATACAGTAAAATCTCACTTATAAAATTCAATAGATTTTTAAAAGTCTAAACACATAAATATATTTTAAACCCGCACTGGCCACTAAAAAAAATAATATCGAAAAACAAGCGAATCGCGTTCCAGAAGCAAAAACCGTTTCTGCGTTGAGCATTGAGCGTAAGCTCGTCGCGATGCGCGGAACGGTTGTAACGGTGAGCGGACCGTGGCGGCGGCGCTCGTCTGGCCCCGCCCACCTATAGGCCCTGCGGTGGGGAAGATGCTACACCTCTTAGCCTTTTCACACTTCCCTCTTACCTACTAGACCGACTGGTGTTATTTGACCTCTCGCACATTCCTATATATGCACATAGGAGTATAAAACGCGTTTCTTATATTCAAGTACATTATCAGTATCCTATTTACATAAAGTTAGCTAACAAAGGGATTAATTTATGCAACAAGACTTTTAGTTTAAAAGATACAAATACAATTTAATATTGTTAGAATAAAAGTGTTAATTAAGTATTTATTTAACTAAGTATGTACTTATTTTCTATTAAATTTTTAACAGAAAATCTAAGTTTATTATTTGCCTTTCTGTGATTATTTCTAACTATATAATTTTGTATATATTAAAATATTTAATGAAATATATTCGATAATATTATGGTGTATTTAAATGCCTCATTAAAATAAAATAATAAATATTTTATAAATATTCGGTTGTTTTCTATTTGAGAGATTTTGCTTTGAAAGTTTTTAAATGTATATTATTACTGTTTTTTATTTATTTATATTGAGTCAAATTTATTTTTATTTAGTACATATAAAATATAACAAAATCAATATGCTTTGAGAGTGATCATTAGATATTAAACTTGAAGCTACTTTTAATTGTTACTGTAATATCTACATCACTGAGTGTATTTCTTTTTTTTTTTCGAATTTATAACGTCTGTCCGTCTGTCACTATCGCATCATCATCCGTTGGTGACATGAAACATTGCATTTGTTTTATCGTGTGTAAACTTCTAATTACACTCAGCGAGTCCACACGGTCGTGGAAGGGCACACTCGCATGTTTGATTGCATTGACATGGTATGAGTAACAAGAAGAACGCGTTGATATTTTATGTTATTATTTATTTATATTGAGTATGTTGAGTGATGATTTAATGGAAGATGGTAACACACAAACTAAACAATACATAAAATATAAAGTAAAGGTTCAAAAAACAACCCCTCTGTTCAATAACATTGAGTACGCCTCTTTCAGCTTATGATTTGGGCCAGAGTATTAACCAGCAGTATATGAAGGACGACGATCACGGTGTTTAAACAGGGGTTGCGGTCATTACGCACATTTTTCCCTGTGGGCATCTCTGTATATTTAAATATTATATTATTTAACAATACTCTTAAATATATACGTAATTCATTAAGCTATTGTGGTATGGAGCTTCGATCTCCAATATTTATGATGGTGGTAAACTAAAATTTAGGAATATTGGCCGGTTAGAAAATAACTCAATTATTGTGACATAGCTTCTTAAAGATGCTCCCAATATAGAAGATTTCAAAAAATATTCGTACAGACGTCCAGACGTGTGTAAAATATTATAATAGGTTTATTCTTAGATACTAATTATAACAGTATTCTGCTGAACCATTGTAAGTGAAGAAAGCGAATATTGCAGTTGTAAGCCTCTTAGTTGAGTATTTATTTAGTAGTCATCTATCAATAGAGTGATCTTGCCCAACATACTCGACGACGATCTCCAATTTGTTGATTCCAGAGGTAGGGCACAGATAAATTTCTTTGGAGATTTATATCAACTTGGGGCTGCCCGACTGGTGGAATACCTCCACCAGAGTAGGATTTTGAGATCTTGAGGGGAAAGGTGGGTTCAAGGTCGGCAACGCGCTATTAGTACCTATGGTATTACACGCATTACATAGGCTACCGTAGCCGCTAACCATCAGGCGAGTGATATGCTTGTTTACCACATATGTTGGATTAAAAAAACCTGACGTGGTGTAGATATCTACTCATATATTGCATTGTTTGTTGCAAAATTTTTAAAGAATTAAATCACATTTTTTTTTTGTTTCTGTTCACCTGTGTTGAATTTATTTGAGACCTTTCCACCGCGTTTTCGCCAATGCACTCTTGTTGCCTATCGCTGTTCTTACTTACTCCCCGTACTTGGCTACAGCTTGCCAGATTGCTTGACGTTCATGGTTCTTGCTGCGCTTCTTGAGGACATGGCGTAGGTACATTTATATACTTATAATCTCCCATAATAAATTGGTTATAAAATGCAAAACATTTTTTTTTATTTGATCGGTAGTTCCAGAGATTAGCGCAATTAAACAAACAATCTCTCGAGCTTTATATTATAACTATATATGTAATATTAACTATGTCCCGCGGTTTCAACCACGTATAATTTAAAAGAAATCGCTGTTTGACAATATTTTTATCGGGCGGCCTACGTTATGCGTCTCACACAGAACTCACACGGCTCGTTCGCACTACTACACGTATAGACACACGTATAGTCATAGACCCGCCTTTTAATTTTATATTATCTGCCAAACTATGCGTCCAAATAACATGCTACAAAGGGCAAAGTTTATCTGCATAAATTTGTGTTGACAAAAAAATTCGTTCGTAAGTATTAATATGCCATGCCTAATAATAATGCTCATATACCACTTTTCAATTTTCAATAAAACTTTGTCACAAAATACTCTATTGTGGCTTATGTATATGCATAGGCATACGGTATTGCGGACTTCTAGGAAACAATATTTTTGTTGAACATTGTATTTACGTATCACAAATCAATACGCCAGCGCACGCGGATAAAAGAGTTAGGGTACGCTATTTATTCCGACTTACTTAACAAAAAACAATATTTAAGACTAGTTAAGAGGTATAGACTAATGTTAGATAGCCTATACTACTCCTCGTGAAACTGGCTATCATATACAAAAAGAATTTTTGGAATCCGACTGGTAGTTTCAGAGATTAGTCGACAAACAAACAAAAATACTTCTCCGTTTTATTATATTATTAGTATTAGTATATATTATACTAATACTAACTCTCAATGTAACGGTTTTAGTAATAACGATTATTAAGCAAAAAATAAGTGTGTAAAATTAATGTAATAATATAAGGCATGGGTCCAGGTGGCGGCAATTAGCACACCAAAGTATTTGAAACACAACGACTTGTATGTTCGTCTGTCTTTCCTTCCTCTATCTGGAGAACAATCTGCGTTTGTGGGCACCCTCAAATTATAGGGGTATTACTGGACATTGCGTACCGGTCCCACGTAAACTGTAAACTTAGACACATTTTCTTTAATACAGCTGTTTTATTATGGACATTCGACAGCTTTAGAAAAAGCAATAAATATAAGCCTGATATGATTCCATTTACCTAAAACTATATGAGTAGATAATGATAAATCAAGAAGTTATGAAATATATATAATTAAATTAAATTTAAAAAATATATATTATTACATAACATACAAACAGACGTTGGTTGCAAGACACATTTTTTTCTTTTACATGCTTATTTTCTTAATTTAGCAATGAGATTGATATACCAATGGATAGAGTATTCTTGTTAAAAAGAAATAAACTCTTTTTGTAATATTATCTAATGTAGTAATATCTAGTACTTATCTTGTGTAGTATTATCTAAATTTCTACACACCCTCTATTTATAGAAGTACGGTGACAGCACTATGTCTGACGGTAAACAAAACACAAACCAAATACACCGGCGACCGATTCGAAACTAAAAGAGAGTATTATTCACCATGCGAATAGTGGTTGTGACCCAGTCGAGTAAAGATCCCTACCATCCCGCTTGATTACTGAGAATGCCATTATGACGGATTTTACACTTGGTGTAAGGTGGTTGCTTATATCCTACCACCTAGCAAACTAATAATATGATAACAATTACTTTTCCAGATCACAAGTAGGCAACTAATGAAAAATTTACAAAGATTTGCAACGGCACGAAATGTTAAAAAAAAGGACAAGTTCATACTAAACTATGCCGAAGTAATTGTACAAGTGAAATTTGACACGCATCTGCCTTCCGTCTTGAGGTGGCAATTACAACAACAAAATAACAAGAAAAACGTATACGTTTTAACTTATTTCTTCTGGTGTGTCAAACTGAACCCGGAAAATTTGGCACTTACAAATTATTGTATTTTTTACTAGTCGTAGCTTATCTATATCTTCTATACATATTATAAAATTCAACGTCTCGCTGTCGGTTTATGTTCATTTCACGCGAAAATTACTTATCCGATTTACATGTTTTTTATTTAAATTAAATAAGTTAATAATAAAGTTGTTAAAGTTCATAATTATTTAAGTTTTTTATGTTAATTATTTTATTTACATGTTTTTTATTTAATTAACCGGAATAGTACAGCGCAGACATTACTGCTTTGTGTTAGAAATAGCATGATGATGCTCCCGCAGTCGAACCTTGAACAGGTTCTACCTCTATATGTACTTACTAGCTGTGCTCGCGTGGACTATACTGCCCTCGTCCAAAAGACGGAAGCTAAAATGCTTATTGTGGGTGATCCTTAGAAAACAAATATATGCAAATTGGTTTACTCAGCGTAAGCCATTTAAGCGCCCCAAATGCGACTTTTTTCTGAAATGATTCACCATTATTGTCATTACTTATTTCGTATGTTACTTTATCTTACACAATATATCCTATCACCTGGCCAGATAACATAGCTGTGAATTAAAATAAAAGACATAAGCAGTTAGACAGACAGAAAGACTGAGTTTTATAATATATATTGATTTTTTAATAATTTAAAATCAAATTTACAGTTGAGTTACAGTTCCAAAAAAAGGTGTGTGTGCGATTCACACACGATAGAAGTGAAACTTCATTTTAAAAGACATTTTCTATTTTATTTAAACAGTATGCAATATACATACACACCGACATTTACTCTCTCGCTCTGGCTCACACAAAGAGGAGAGACCGATAATATATTGCTCTCTCGCTCTGGCTCACACAAAGAGGAGAGACCGATAATGTGCGTTAAACGTTAAGTTTAACATTTAACGTTTAACGCTTGGAAGTCGCATAAGAAGTTTCACTTCAAAAAAATATAGTGTGGTTTTATGAAACCACGATGCAAGTGAAACTTTAAAAATAAAATAATTAGCATAATTACATCTATGTGCACATAATTGTAAATAACAGGGTCTTTGCCATAATAATTTATTTTAGTAAGTTCAAAAAAGAATATAAATTAATTTAAAAGTTGATGCAAAGTTTGGAAGGACCCGTTTCTGTAAACACCTACATAATGTAAATGTTATCAGTACCTACATTTGTAATGAACTTAGTAGATATACTTATAAATTGTAATGAATTTTCTCGCTCAACAAGTAATAAACTTAATAACATTAACGACTTTAATAAACCTCCGAATCAATCAATCCGTTATTTAGGAATAATTTTATCAAACATGACCTATTCATTTACGTCCTTTTCGAATTACACCTATATTCGTCTGTTAGAGTGAAATAAAGCATACGTCATGTACGATAGCGAACGAGAGGGATATACATCAGAAATTACGTCTTTATACGGAGGGCGTGACTGAATAGATAACTTCCTGGCGGCCCGGATTCGCAGCAAACGTGTTTTTCATTCAAATGTCTTCTCTAGAGTGGCAAAAAACCATAATTAATTACCTAAGATTACGATAAATCTATATTTTATTAGCCATGTATAATCATGCGTTGAAGCTTGTGAGAGAGACAGATATTATGAATATCTATTTAAACAAAATGATAGAGATTTGCACATCACGCAAAACTACTGTATAGATATTGTGTTTTTTTTTACTTCATAGATAATTGGTTTTTATCTAAAAAAGAGATACGATATTTTCATAAAAAAATATTATGTAGTTAACGCGTGCGGAGCCACGGTCATAGCTAGTTTTTAGAATGATCTAACTTATGAGTCGTATAAAATTAAAAAACCGTAAAAAGTCGTGTAAAAAACCGACGATTTTTTTATAAAGAAAAAATCAAATAAATTTCCATTGTGTCTATGGCAAATATTTTATTGTTAGTTTCACCCAAAGCTATCTATCTATTAGTCAAATATTCGCCATAAATGTCTATGGATACAATTGAAATTTATGTTTTAAATTACCAAATTATTGGTTAGACTAGACTTGCCGCTTTTGATTTTATTCGACTCATATAATTATTCAATATCATACTAAGAATTGCTTATAAATATGATAGACTATCGCTTTCAGCGTTGAAAAGTTAACCTTTATCGGAGTCGAACCTGCTATCCCTGGGTTCGACAGTAGGGCTAATAAAGCTTTACCGCAAAACTTCTAAAATCTAAAAAAAAGAGCATCTTATCAGATTTGTATGACTATCCATTAATTAAAAGGCCATTAAGTTATCGTTTTTAGAATATCACCTGATATTATAAATGTTCTTGCCAATTTCGTGTTAGACGGCTTGCTCAGAGTTTTAGGTTAATCAAATTATTAGCTTTAATATAAGAAATTTTATTAAGCTAACATACCTTATTTTGGCAGTAAAAGTGTTCATGTCAAGGTTTTGTAATTTTTATTTTATTTTGTTCCATTATAATTTTCTCGATTGATATAGGTTTGAATATTACAATAAGCCCGAGTTTTCGGGGAATGAAAACATGATGGTAGGGCTTTTTTTAATGCCCGTCTGACTAGCTACCACCCTCAGGTTGAAAATCTGTCGTCAAGCACCTATAAGTGTGTTCCGGTTATCTGCACTTGATAGCCAGTACCCCTCTAGCTTTAGCGTGTTACCGTCTTACGCCACAGCGTCACTTAACACCAGGTGAGATTGTGGCCACTGAGTCAGACGTATAACGATAAAAAAAACTACACCCCGACCTACAAAATTTTAACATAAAAAACCAAGACCGAGGTGTACTAACAATAGTAATTTATAATCAATTAACACACGTCCAGTAAGTCAAGGTGTATTGTTAATGTTACTTTTTGTGTCTTCCACCGTCGCGTCGCGTCGGGCCGAGCACGTGTCTTATAAAAAAACGGTGACAATTCTAGGAATAAAAAATGACGGGAGTCAATATACTGCCGTTTTTGCTTATGGATCATGTAAACATAGCTTTTTAATGCAAATCTGTCTGTAGAATATTTAGTTTGGAAAACTTCTTCTCATATTTGGACTCTCTTTTACAAATAAGTTAATTCGTACTTAAATGCACAAATACATAAATATTATAGGCAATGTATAAAAACATGGCATTCTATGAAATGTCTTAGGCATTCCATAGAATGTCTCAAGCTAGCAGGCAATGTATGAAATGATTCATAATTCATACATTGCTTAGACATTCTATAAAATGCCAAATGAGAAACCGGCAAAGTATACGTCACCGATTCATTTCGAATATCACGTGGGAGTTTTTGAAATGAAGAGAAAGTGTCTAGTGTGGTTTATAGGGTACCCTCTAACTCGGTTAACACTAAAACCGAACGGTGTACTATCATCAGTCGCAATAGTTGAAGTGACATGGGATCGCGTTAGAACCTAACGTATCCTCTTTTTTAATCCTATCTAACCTGCTAGCGTGTACGACTTCGCGTCGAATGACGTGAGTTCGAATCCCTACAATGAGCCTGAGCTTTCGCTGAAAGAAAGGAAACCATCGCGAGGAAACCATAGCATGGTGGTAGGGCTTTTTCTGATGCCCGCCTGGCTAGCTATCACCCTCAAGTTGAAAATCTGTCGCCAAGCATCAATAGGTGTGTTCCTGCAGCTGCATTTGAGAGCCAGTCTTCCACTAGATTTAGCGTTTACCATCCTGGGCCATATCGTCACTTAACATCAGGTGTGATTGTGGCCACTAAGCCAAACCTATAACGATAAAAAAAGTAACTGTAATACACTCAGTCAGAAAAGTATCGGGAACGGATGATTTTTTATGGTTCCAAATTCAATTTTTTTTTTGTTAGGTTGTTTGTTAATTTTAATTTTTTACTGAACTGTGTGAACTGTTTTTAATTTTGGCGCGGAGTTTGAGTTGCATCTGACATTTAGATTAAATACAGTGCTGTTTTTGGTTAGATCATATCTAGTGTGTATTTTATATTTGCATAAGGGACAAAAACGCATCGAACAAATTAAATTTTGCATCGCCAATGGAATTTCGTGTTCGGAGACACTGGAAATGTTACAGAAGGTTTACGGTAAATCGACTTTATCAAAAATATGTACTTTATCAAATCAATCAATTTATGTCTCGCCCTGGTATGCCATCAACGTCTTCAACTGAAGTTAACATCGCAAAAATGAAGGAAATAGTGACTGAAAAGATCATTCAAGTTTGAGAGACATAGCCGTTGAACTTTCTGTATCTCATGAGTCGATCCGTATCATTTTAAATAATCACTTGGGTATGAAACATCTTGCTGCTTGGCTAGCCCCAAAAGACCTGAATTTTCTCCAAAACTCAATCGCCTAAGAGTCGCCGAGGACATGCTAGAACGAGCCAATTCCGATCCAACATTCATGAAACGCATTGTTACTGGTGACGAGACGTGGGTTTATGAGTTTGACATGCAAACTAGTCAACAAACTTCGGAGTGGCGCCTTCCAACTAAACCGAAACCGAAAAAATCACACCAACATCGATCAAAAGTGAATCCTTACCGGAAGGTTAAACGGTAAATAAAGTATATTATTTAAGCGTTATGCGGCGTTTAAGAGAGCAAATTCGACGAAAAAGGCCAGATTTGTAGAAGTTACTTCATCATCAAGATAATTTTATGTAGGTGAACTTTGCCCACTTATAGCATGTTATTTTGACGAATAGATTGGGAGATAATGTAATCATTATCAATATCATAATCATTATCAATTAAAATAATGTAACATCCGGCTCGGGTCTATAACTTTAGGTGTCTGGGTGTAGTAGCGCGAACGAGCCGTATGAGTTGTTATGCATAACCCTAGCCGCCCGATAGAAATATTTAAATTAACGAAGTATTATAAATCATCAATGAGTAAATTCTTTTAAATTATTACGGGTGAAACCACGAAGCACAACTAGTCTATCTATGTAAATGAAAATTAAATGCTGTTCGTTGGTAAGCGCATCACTTGAGAACGTACGGACCAATTTGGTTATATTTATTTCAAAATATTCGTAATAGTCCGAGTTAGGTTTTCATGGAAATAAAATTGGAAACGTTTCCAGGAAAGTTTTCAAATTCGGGTAATACTGAACGTTCTTTTTCTATAGGATTTTTTAATGAACTCAGGATAATAATTCATGATTCAAAGGATGGATATGCGTAATTCTTACTGTGTATTTTTCGTTGATGATCGTGGATCGTATATGATCCTTGAAAAGTTTTAAGGAGAAACGAATTCGGGATAGGTAGCGCTGTAGTCGAGTTTATGGACTATTAGAAAGAGTAAGAACAACGTCTGCCGAACGGCTTAGCTATAATTAAAAAAACAATATTAGTTTGGCCCGTACGAATCATTTTAAATGCGAAAAATTATAAAATCATCTGTTTTTGTACAACGCCATTCGAGTTATTAAGACGCAATCAAAGCTAAATCAGTAGGGACAAAAACACGTTATCCCAAAAGATCATCTGTCAAGAGCTGTCACCTGTCAATTCGACGTTTCTGCGATTTTAATTCGTGCGTTTTTAGTCTATAACATGCTCACGACTCTCATATTTAGGCGTCTTCTTACAGATATGGCGTGAGGTATAAATTATATATATTTATATACAGTTGTAAGTTATATATTTTCAATTAAAAAAAAAGTGTTTTTGTGCAGACACGTTAGAAGATATACCTATTTTGAATAGCAAACAAAAATAATTTAAATTTTGAAGTGAAAACTTCTTTAGCACCGTTTTGATTTGAAACTCGATGAAAGGAAAAAGCGACAGTAAAAATAGACAACCACATACATTTATAGTATTTAGCCTAAGAGAGAATGAGATAGAATACATTTATATTATGCACGGTTAATGTAAGTCCTGATTTTCATGATCGTGAACGTCGTCGGATTGGCCTAGTGGTGTAGACAACCAGACTTCATACGCAGTACGCACCAGTGGTCGATAGTTCGAATCGAGTGAGGTGCTAAGTGAAAGTTTTTCTAACGAAAGCCTTACAGTGATGTAATGAAAATATTGGTAAAAAAAATATAATAGACATTATATAAGAGACATATAGAAAAAATAAGCCCCAATAAGATTAGAATCTTGTGGAGTATATTTTTTTATTATATGTATTCATCCTCTGTTACTCCTAGGTTTATTGTAAGAGTTTATTTTATGATAGTACTAAGATAAAATCTGCACTATTTTTGTTTGAAGATAAAAATATTTATTGAGTTACGCTTTATCACAACTTGAAAGATTGGTTCAGTCTTGTTCGAATTTTAATTGTCATGTGTTTACAATAATTAGTTTGAAAAAGAAACATTTCAAACACCTGTTCTGTAGCTTACCACGAGTTAATTCCCCTTTAACGGACTTATTTGTTCAATTGAAGTACGAATTAGACGAGTTAACGACAAGCACTTAGCTAATAATGGCATTAATTGGTAACTTTTTCCTTTTTTATATAAATTAAAGCATGTGTTCCACAGATAAAAATCATTAAATTAATTAAAACAATTAATCCTTTTTATCGAAATGTGTGTTCGGCCAGAAGTTGTTTAGTTTAAGCTGAATTCTTTTTTTATTTCAAATATCGTCCTCCTTGACGTGTCCGTCTATGGCGAACCTTGCTCTCTCCGATTATGAGCGCGTATATGACTGGCAGAGCGTGCAGTTCAAGTAACCATCTTTATTATACGAGTAGGTATAGGAAGGTTTCGGACGAGTTTTAATTATAAGACGACTCATCTCGACTAATAACTATGTCACTTGTCGTAGTTTTTAATTGCTTGTCATTCTGGTATCCGTGATATAGTTGTTTTATTTTTTTATACTAGCTCGGTAAAATTACTCTATAGGACCTGATATTTAGTACAGTACGGTACGG